>JASAUF010000220.1:6093121-7343742 GCA_030180095.1 Magnolia changhungtana
TCTAAGCCTTATCCCAATTGATTGGGGTCGGTTACATGAATCATATTCTGCTATTCCACTCTATCAAGGGCCATACCTTCAATTAGACCATAGGTCATTAAGTCTTTTCTTACTACTTCCATCCAGGTCCTTTTAGGCCTTCCCCTTCCCTTTTGTCTTCAACACTCTTCAGCCACCCAATTGAATTCCCAAAATCTCACTTAATTACCTATTTTCGTTTTGTATCCCATCACCTCAAGGGTCTTTCCTACTCAACATTGTGTGCTCCCCACCTTAAGAATATTCTTCAACACTCTTGGGCTGTTTCTTCCTTCCCTTACCCTTGGGTCCCACCCCCTATTCTCTTCACCATGTTTTCCGGCAATAACCTTCCTACAAAGTGCATTTTTCTCTTCTTTGAATCTCCACCACTATTTACCTAGGAGACTAACTCTTTGCCTCCTAATCCTCCCCACTCCAAGGTCACCCTCTTTCTTGCCCTTTTGCACCTCACTCTTTATTATCGAGATTATACTCATGCTTCTCTTGTTTTCCTTCCTAAAAGGAAATTGAAATTTCTTGAGTCTATTTGCCATGGCCACTAGAACTCAAAAAAGAGATAAGAAATAAGTGGGATTTGGTAAGATTAGCGAGTGTTTTTTATGATCACGATGTACCTCCATGGAGATAGGTTGCTTGTTTTCCACATGGCAAGCTTTTTCTTGATTCTTTTAATAATCAGACACCAAATTGGAACTTGCATTTTTTAAACCCCCAATAGGAGTTCAAGCTGCATAATAGGAAGTTTTTTTTTTCTTGAAACCTAATCTCTTAGCTAAAGCATATGCCATCTTGTTATCCAAACCAATACCCACAAGTTTGCTCTTGTTGAAGTTGGCAGGCAAACCGGACATTGCCTCAAAACAATGAAAATGATACTAAAATTATTGATTTGGGACGCCAAGGACCAAAGTGTCATTTGAAGGTAGGAGAAGCAATTCTAAGGGCTACACCACCGGAACCTTCTAGCATACCACATTCTTCTGCCTGAACAAATAATCTTCCCTGACTTTTATAACGATCATAAGCAGGAAGGGGCACGAAAGGCCCACCAAAACCCACCCTGAAAAAGATCCTCATGATCTTGAAGAACCCAACCGAAGTTCCATTGAACAAGATCAAGAATGACAGAGTGAAAGTAGATTCCACATTCCATCTCCATCTTTCTTCGAATCCTGTACTTTTCGAGAGATTCGAGATGAAATCCCACCGCACATAATTTTAGGGCTTCTCCATGTTTATCGTACATAACACTCTCAAAACCCCCAAAATCTCCATGTATCCAACCTTCTTCGAGTGATGAAGTTCACATTGTCTCATTCAGTCCTCTCTCATGGAATTCCACAAGTACTTTCAAAAGGTTAGTGTTAACCACCTCTCTCGAGTACTGAAAGAAAGAGGGAAGCCATCTGGACTTGTTGCTCCTCACCAAGATTCATCGCTGCATATCCAACTTCTTCCTCTGAAAAATCTCTCTCAAAATGATCGGACTGATCCAACAGAATTTTTTTGAAATGTAAATCATCAAGCAGCTGACTACCTTTTTACTCCTTGTAAAGCTTTTAAGAATACCCAGAGAAATGACTCTTCTTTTAACTCTGCTTGTTTTTTCTCAAATCTTCACTCTAGAAAATAGTTTGTTCTTTTTTCTATCTTATCAACTTGTCGCACCCCGAACTTGGTGAACGGGCTCACCAACTTCTCGAACTCTGAATCCTGTACTGACAGTATTTTTATTTTTTATTTTTTATTTTTGAATGGTACCCAAGCATGACATTGGCAATAATCAAAGAACATGAAACTCATACACTAAGTGGGCCTCCATGGGAATTCAATGGTAGATTTCATTCCCATACTTCTGAAACGGTTAGGCCACTTAAATGTGGTTTGGGGCCGCCCAAACACCACCATGATCTCATGGTGGGGCCCACTTTAATAGACATAAAGAAAAGAAAGGGAAGTTAGCCCCTCATTATATCGGGCCATTACAAATAAGAGAGAGAGAGAGAGAGAGAGAGAGAGAGAGAGCGGGGAAGGGGGGGGGCGGCCACCATTGAAGAGGAAGATTCAAGCCATCTAACCTTAATCCTATGATTTCATTAAATTACTCCGTTAGTGATTTCCTTCCACTGTATTTCCCCTATTTTATTGCATTCTTCTCTTCAAGAAAGAACTCTACCTTGCTTCCTTCCACCTTATTAAATGCATTCTAGTTCCAATTTTTCAACTTTTTGTGGAGAGTCTGAAGCCTACCTGACTTACAAACTTTAGCTCCTTCCACCGATTTTGCATCATACTGCGAAGCTGCAGCGTAACATCCTAGATGTTTCCGCATAAGTTCATGTTTGGTATGTTGGTGTGCATGTGTAAGGTGGAATTTTAACTCGTTTCGTGAATAACTAATTGTTCATAGGGATTTTGATAGGGTTCCTTTTGTAAGAATTGCTTAGAAATATGCCTAGAATCAAGTAGAACCATTAGATTTCCCAAAAGTCTCAGATCAGAAATATTTATGATAATGCCCTTGGACCCCCCTAATTCGCGATTTCTAATCAATCGGGTAGGTAGTTTTTGAATATGTCTGGAAGGTAGGTGCAGTTTTCGGTGTGTAATGACACCATGTAGGTAGATTTTCAAGCAGGTCGCGTGATCATGGAGATCTTAAAGTTACCTAGGAGCGTTAGTGGTCGTCGATTGAGGAAGGTAGTCGAGAAAGTAGCCATACCAAATTGATCTTCTAAGTGGTAAACCCTTAACCTGGAATTGGTGTGAGCATTTGAAGTGTATAAATATGAAATCTTGAGTGCCCAAATTTGTGAATGGCTCACTTGAACCTAGACCTTGAGTGTAGTTTAACCCTTTTTGAGAATCCATTCACCACCAAATTTTTAACCTAAGTCTATCCACGATTCCACGTTTTGATCGTAATGCTAAAATTTCAGCTCTTGGATCATAGTAGAAGTGGCCCAATTTCCAAGTCAGCCTCTTAATCCTTGATTTTAGTGTCCATCGAGTGAGGAAAGTTAATGGGTAGTCGTAGTCGAATATTTCCCTTCTTGTGAGTGACTTAGATCGCTCATCACATGGACCGAATGTATGATCTGTGTGCCTCACCTTGATAAGCCATTTTCTTAAGCTCGAAGTTACTCCGTTTTTTTTTATATATAATAACCGAGTTTAATCTCCCCAAATTTCATAAGGTGGACCATCCAATTGACCAAATTTCCACTGTCAATCACAACCCATATTTTGACCACATCTTGGCCTCATATGACTACAAGATTATATAAAACTTGGACCATGATTTATGATCCTACACCGTCGAATGATGATCACCATAAAGTCAGTCTCTGCCTTTTGACGCAATAGGTGGAATATCATATTTAGACTTTTCCTATCATCGATCAACCATTTTTCACAATTGTTTGCCTATCACGATTATATGTTCTCCAATTTTGGGCCCTGATCATCATACGCGGACCCTTAATTAAGATCAAGTCTATTTTGGCCCACCCGGGTGTTCTATGATCAAACCGAGACATGCACCTTAAAGATCTCTTAAATCTCATCGTTTCTATGGTTTTATATCATTGATCAACAACTCCTAGAAGGCCCAAAAGTGGGAATATGTATATCAGCCACATCAACCATTAATCAAGAACTTGACCCATACACCAATAGGAGCGTCCAAACAAAAAACTAATCTATACACTTTGTAGCCCATCGAAATCCAAAGGTTTTGAGTGGTTTTTATTCACGATCAACATCAAGTGGGGCCCAGATCCTCCCATCCGTTTTTCAGCCCTATTGGGCATCCCAACCCATGGGAGGAGAGAACTAGCGGTCATCCCTCCCCCTTGCTCAAGCTTCCATAAAGCTTCTTTTGGGAAGTTAGTTTCTCCCATCCTCACGTCCAACCACTCCATGCCTAAAACTATTTTCTCTAGCCCCCTCACGTCCCTTGCTCAGTGAAGGAGAGAAGAAGAGAGAGAGGAGGAGGAGGAGAAGAAGAAGAAGAAGAAGAAGAAGAAGAGAGAGAGAGAGAGAGAGAGAGAGAGAGAGAGAGAGAGAGAGAGGATGCCCACCACATCAAACCGCTCATCATAGTGGACGTCCCACCTCATCCCTTGTTTGTAATCATCATCATCATCCTAGCATCATCTAGATCATCCAATAGCCAAGATGGGGATCCCTTGAAGTTTTTCCTACAACTATCATAGCTTTTCAAGTTGATGTAGTTTTCATACTTTATGTTTGGAGAATGTGTGATTTGACTTCCATCATGCTTACAGATCTGTTTTGTTGTGATGATATGTTGCAATTACATGTTTAGATGCTAAAATCATAAATTTATATTGTTTGGATTGATGATGTTCAAACTTTGGGTATTAAGAATCAAACTATATACGTGAGGGTCCATGATTGTGCATTGATTTGTGGTGGGAACCACATAGTTTGTGGGTCGGTGGTAATTACATGTTATGGATGTGAATTTTAGACTTGTGACATGTGAACATGAATGTAGGATTTTTTATTTTTTTTTGGAATACATGCTCTATGCTATGTTATAAAGTTTATCTTGATTAGATTGCATGAGACATTGATGTGTTGTGCTATGTAATGAGATATATATTTGAGAATGCCACACCTCAAGAAACCTCACTTCCACATGTAAAAGTTATGTGGAATTGTGGGTCCAAATGTGGACAAATTGTGTTACCTTGTGGGTCCATGTGTGGACAAATCGTGTTACCCTGTGGGTCCATGTGTGGACAAATCGTGTTACATCGTGGGTCCATGTGTGGATGATCGTGATGAATTGTGGGTCCATGTGTGGACGAATCGTGTTACCTTGTGGGTCCATGTGTGGACAATTAATGTTACATTGTGGGTCCATGTGTGGATGATCGTGATGAATTGTGGGTCCATGTGTGGACAATGGTGTTATATTGTGAGACCATGAGTTTGCGGTGGATGTGGTGCTAACTTGGAGTATGTGTGCACTGTTGAATTAATTGGATGCTAAACCGGATTAAGGATTGGACTTAATTCTTGCATTCACTGGGATTCAAGAGTTGGGTCAACTCCATTGGGTGCTACAATGGAGGAAGCGTGGAAATACATGTTTCCCTAGAAAGCGTGAGAGTCCTATTTCTAGTTGAGGAAAGGGTGGGAATGCATGTTTCTGTAGTTGTATATTATCTAATGAAAGTGTGGGGATCTTGTTTTATTAGTTGGGTTTTGGGGAGCTTGTGAGAGTGGTGGGGTCACCGTGTCATTAGTGGGCTCGGAACCTCTGGTGGCTAGCGATTATGTGAAAGCGTGAAAATTCATGTTTCCGCCAAAAGTATGGGGATCATGTTTCGGGGAAAGCGTGGGCATTCATGTTTCATCTAGTCGAGTACCTCCATCAGAGCATGTATATCATGCATCACACATCACATTAATGTGGATAACCTTGGAAGGATGCCCTCACTGAGTTGAACCTAGGGGGCTCAGAACCTCTGGCGGCTAGCGATTATGTGAAAGCGTGAAAATTCATGTTTCCGCCAGAAGTATGGGGATCATGTTTCGGGGAAAGTGTGGGCATTCATGTTTCATCTAGTCGAGTACCTCCATCAGAGCATGCATATCATGCATAACACTTCACATTAATGTGGATAAACTTGGAAGTATGCCCTCGCTAAGTTGAACCTAGGAAACTTATTTCTCTCGTGGGAAAACCATAGACCTTGCTAGTGACAATCTCATAGATGAGCTCCAAGATGAGTACTTTGGTTCATGGCAGCAGATGTCAGACGATGAAGATGAGGCGGCTTGGCTGTGATCCGCATTAGTTCCACATTATCTTTGCTCTCCCTAGTCCGAGTTAATTTGAATTTCAAACTGTATTAAGTCCCATCATGGGTGGACCAACATTGGATTTTTATTAATGGATGGTTTGGATTTGGTTGTTTGCAACCTAGTTTAGTAGTTAAGTGGAATAAGATCAATTCTCTTCTTTTACGCCATGATTACCTTCTCTTTATGAATGTGATGAATATTTGGAATATGTGGTAGCATTATACTCGAACATTTTCATGTTAACACCCGGAAACTCAGCTTCTCATGTTGTCCACAAGAGTGAGAAATTTTGGAGAGTTACATACAGTGCCTGCAGTGATTTGCTTTTGAACTTAAATGAGGGCGAGCTAGCTCTCCTCCTAGGTGAGGATAAGGTCGGGTCAGATGCTGGCTTGGAAAGAACCCATTGGCAAACAATGCCAAAGTGAATCTCCCAATCAGGTGATCAAAAATCTATCCAATCTGAACACAATTGGTTTTTTTCTTTTTTTCTTTTTTGAAAAGCAAGAAAATGATCTGTTACTGGTCAGGGGGCAAAGGCCTTGAAAATTACAAGAAAGGGTACGACGGAAAAAGAGAGCCAAGGGAAGACGACAAAGTCCACCCGAGCCAAGTAAAAGAAAAAAAAAAAAGCCAAGTAAAAGAAAATTGAATCCAAAGGCCCACACACTAAACTAAGGAAAAAAACTGAAAGAAAAAAAAAAAAGCCCACACCTCGGACCAATGGAAAAGCTAAACCCCACTCATGGCCAGAAAGAAGAAACCCATACAATTGTTTTATCTTTGGTTATTTCAACCAAGTAAAAGATCTTTTCTTTTTGGAAGGATGATGTTTTTGCTTATTCTTCTTCGCAGGGTAACTGATCTTTACCGACCCCAAGCTCCTAACATTTCAAGAGATGATCTTCATTTAGCTTCTTTTCCAATTACGCCGTCTTTTGGTTTCCTGACTAACGAACTTTGTAACTCCTCTTTTTGCAGAATCTTTTCCTGCAAAATACTAGAATATTTCTTACCTTTTCGTAGAAACTCTATTCAAGGTCAAGGCACACGTCCTTTGGGCTTTTTCAAACTCAACTTCGATGGTGTGAGAAACCTGAATGGCCCACAAAATTTTGGCTTAAGGATACGGATTTCCTGCCAAAGCCTTTCATTTTGAGAGCTTATTTTAGGAAATACAACCAAAAACGAACCTGATCCAAGACTCAACTGGGCCACACGAGGGAAAAGTGGAGAAAGAAATTCCTACCATTGAAACCTTCGTAGAACTTAGCCTGATACGAAACTCATGGCCATACGAATGTTTCAATGGTGGTGGTCCAATCCCCACTGTTTCCTCTCATGTGGCCCACATGAGTCTTGGATCCGGTAATTTTTGTTGAATGTCGTAAAATGAGCTTGCAAAATGGATGGATAGGGTGGATTTCGCAGAAACGTCATGGTAGGCCACACCTAGCTTCCCAGCGCAGGGAGTTCCTGGGAAAAGCTTTCCCAGGATATCAGCGTCCCATATGCAAAACGGGAGCCATGCCACACCCACATGCATCTACAAGCTAATCATACACGTACCGCACGTGCTATCATAGCTCAGGACTAAGATATCTAATCCATTCATTTCATTAGAAGGGTACTAACATGATTAACACTCCAAGAATCAGGTTGGTCCACTCATGTGGTGGACCACAGTATACAAAGCAAATATTGGCTGAAACTGGAAGCTTCCTTTACCCATCAACTGTTTCTAGCACATGGCCCACCTGAACGGACCAAATTTATGCTTGGACGAGAACATCCAGTCCCACCTGATAAACGGTCTAGATATTGCACATCCACAATATATGGTATGCTTTGTACACACGTGTGAGCTTTAGTAAAGCTCTCCAAATGGAGATTAAAATACCCAGGGTGAAGGAAAGACAAACTAGTGATATTTGAGGCAGAACTAGGGGTGTACACAAACCGGGCTAGCCCGGTTAGCTCGCTCGACCCGGCCCGAAAAAGCCCGACTCGGCCTGACCCGGAACTGAGTTCGGGTCAGGACGGGCCAATTTTCTAGGCCCGAAAGTGAGTTCAGGCCGAGTTCGGATACCTCCCAGTTCGGCCCGACTCGGTCCGAAATCCGACTCGCCCCGGCCCGGCCCGACCCGTGTATGACTGTATTTAATTTGTATAAAATGTTTTATTTTATGCTTTGTCAAATGTATGTAAATGTCCTGACTAGTTAGATTTTTTGTGGAGTCTATAGTTCAACTATCTAAACCGTTGATCGAGGGCCTTGTAATGGGACGCGAATTACCTGCCAAAGTCCTTCCCATGAACTTGCTGTAAGGTTCGAAACTGGCCCGAACTCAGGTTCGAAACTGGCCCGAACTCGAAGGTTCGAAACTGGCCCGAACTCGGCCCGAACTCGCGCCGGGCCCGGTTCGGGCTGGAGATGTTGGCCCGGTGACCAGGCCCGGTCGGGTTCGGGCCTTGTGTGGCTGTTGAACGGGCCTGGACGGGCTGAGGCCAGTTCGACTCGGCCCGACCCGTGTACACCCCTAGGCAGAACTCAATTTACAGCTAGTTTTCCACTGTCGCTCAAAACGTCTGGGCTAGAACCTGCAACAGTACACCATTTTTAAAATGGGGGTGACATTTTATCCACAGTTTCAAGGCATTTCTGACCACCCAAATCACAGGCCCACTTGTGTACAGAGCATGACCCAATGCCGACAAATGATAGCAACCATTTGATTCCATCCTTGGAAATTTGGACCACTCACCATTCATAGCCATCATCGATTGGTGGGCCTGGATTCCCTGATCAGTGCATTTTAGAGATGATGCTCCATCCACATCATGCCCCATGATTTGGATGGTTTGGATTGCCACACGTGACTGTCATTTGTGGGAGGACAGGTCACCAACATTTTCAGAAAGGTAATCTTTTCCTATACTTTGGCCAATGCATATAGCCAATTCTACTTATTTGGGGTGTTTGGATGTGTGGCTAAATCATGGTTGGTGCAAGTTCAGAATCCTGGGGCAGCACGGAAAACCAAACCCTTAATAAGCAGGCTCTGCCTTCCTGCTTCTTCTGCACCAAATCACGATTCTAACAGCCATCTTGCACACCCAAGCAGGTCCCAAATACAATCCTTAAGTATATTACACCAAGAAGACGAACCATACACCAGGCAAAACTAACAAAACAACCTTCCCGCTGCACCGATGAGTGGGTCAGTTAAAATTTAACCAACAAATTGTTGAATTCAATTACCTAGCTTCTCCGTAAAATTGCAATCAACAAATATCGACCAATCTTACGATTAGAACACAAAATAATATAACTGACAGCAGATCTCATCCACCTTGTTACCCGGCAGGATGTGTTTCCAGATGACGGCTGAAGAGGCTCGAGGCAAGTTGGCACAGGAACCCTCTGAGACACACCAGGGTCAAGGGTATGCGCTGAGGTGAAAGACTTGGCAGCTCGGCTTGTAGGACTTCTTGTTTGCTGCCTGCTCGAACTTCTTGGTGGCAACTTCATTCTCTTCCAAGCCAGTCTGAACAAAGTACCGAATCCACCAAGACGAGCTCCGCAATTTGGCCTTCAAGAAGTGAAAGCATTCAGACAAATGTCATCATGTCGTTGAAATGGTTATAGAAATTTACTTTGGATTGATCAGGACGGAATACCAAAAAAACTATCGTGACCACATTTTTACTAATCCAACCCAGGCACATGCAAGCTACTGGAAAAAAGAACACGTGCATGTGCATAGACCCTAGCGTATGCATGAACGATTATACATGTGCCACGCAGATGCATGTTGAGCATATGCAAAAATGGTATTCTCAAGTGCTTGCAGCATTAGCACAAAATAAAGCTCCAATATCCAAATAACCACCAATCTCATGCAGAATGGACATAAAAAGGCATAGATATTCAGCACACTACAAGAAACTGATGAAAAGGATATGCTTGACGAGAAGGAGAACTGAAATGATGTGTACTTCCTAACAATAACACAGATCACAAGAAATCTTTTTTTAAAAAATTTTCTCAAGGATAAAAATAGATTTAGCCAAAGATGGAATTCCAGTGCATTTACTTGACAGTTGTCTTTTCTATAAGATGAACGTGAGGTTTTCTTCTTCTTCTTTTCTTTTTTTCTTTTTTTTTTTTTTTTTTTTTTTGCTTGTGTGTGCACATGCATGTGTGTTCGTGGGTGGAGCAAGCAACAACAAAATTTATTGAGAGCTATTAAAGGGAACATTAGTTCCAATACAAAGAGTAGCAGAATTCTTAGCCTCCTCTACAGAGTTAAACGAACTGCTTAACCTGGAGAGCAGGGATTTGATTTCATTAAACGCGTAACAGAAAACCAAGGAGCACCTCCCCTAACAGTCCACTGAAGAACTCTTGCTACATGGCCTTCAATGACCACCGAGGGTTGTGAATTTGCAGTGACTATGCAGTGAGCTTCCCTCAGCGCCAAACTTGGGGCCTGTACTGGGGAGCCGGGTTTTGATGGCCCTGACAAAAGCAGATACCACAATTCCATTTGCATCTCTTATCATGCCTCCCACAGTCGCTGCTCCTCTCACACCCTTAGAAATCCCACTCAAATTCAACTTCCGTCCCCTGAGGAGGTGGGTCCCAAACGCTTTGAGTTTTAGGGACCCTATGCTTCTCTGACACCATCACAGCCCATTCTTTCTCAATGTCTGACACAGTCCAACTCCTGAATTTATTTGACATGGATGCCCATTACATGACTGATTCTTTGGTTTTGTTGATCAGGGTCCTCGTACTCGCTCATCTCTGAATATTCCGTTGTTTCTTTCCTTCCACAGTTCCCAGATTATAGCAGCTGGAATAAGATTCCATAGAATTTTCCTTTTGCTTTGACAAGGACCTTTGCTCCAGCTGATAAACAACTAAGCAGCTGAGAACTCTGAGACCCATGCTACCCAAAGTTCTGACAGGAAATGATTCCATATGGCCGAAGCCATCACAATGAAGGAACAAGTGCTGAACATTGTGGCAGGTCTAAGTTTGCATGGCAGAGGAGATGGATGATTAGAGGGTTCCCGAAGGAGTTTGAGGAATCCAGAAATGGAGATATCGCACCTCCAATTTGCAAATGACACCCTCATTCTTTGTGAAGCATCGGTGAAACAGATTAGATAATTTGAAGAATATCTTAAGATGCTTTGAAGTTGTATCAGGCCTCCGGGTGTAAATGTGTGGACTGGAGCTCCCATTCATTTACTTGGGCTTCCGCCTGGTGGGAAACCAAATTTGGCTACGCTGTGGAATCCAGTTGACAGAAAGAATAGAAAAGAAATCAGCCAAATGGAAAGAGTCATCTCTCCTTTTTGGAAAAAGAAGTACACTTGATTAAGGTCACGTTATCTAACTTACCAGTGTATTATATGGCCCCCATTCAAGATACTACAGTGCTGGCATCCATGATAAAGCTCCAAAGAGACTTCGTGTGGGAAGGGGAGGAAAGGAATAAATTTCTTCTTGGAAGTTGGGGAGATGTTCAGAAGCCAGTAAGTGAAGGAGAGCTTGGTACCAAAAAATTAAAGAGCAAATAATTGGGCGTTGTTGAGCAAATGGTGGTGGAGATTTGGAGAAGGGCCAAAAGCGCTACGGAGAAATGCAATAGTTGGAAAATATAGCTCATCGGAATAAGAATGGTGTCTAGGCATTGGAAATAGGTCAAGAGGATCACAAATTTGGAGCGACATTAGTAAGGTCGGCACGTGGAATGAGGGTCAAAGCAGAAACATCTCAACCCACATAGGGAAGTAGGGAAGAAATTTAGTAAAGGTATGTGGAAGGAAAAGGAGACGGACCTCATTTTTGGAAGAATGCATGGTTAGATGAGATCCCTCTTGAATCATCTAATCAATGCCTCTTTGAAATTGTTATAAACAAGGAGACAAAAGTAGACATTTGCTATGAGATTGTGAGAGTGATGGAGTGGTCTATTAGATGGTCAACATCCCTAGATGAGGAAGAGTTCGGTGATGCAGGACCGATGCATGAACCAAATAACATGTGCGATCAAGTAGTAGAATTAAGACAATTAACAAAAAAAAAAAAAAAGCATTGCCATAATCATCACGAATCCCATGAACACCAAAAGAACATCATTCATAATCCTAGCCTAAGTCACCAACATCATTACACAAGATCATTAAATAAAAAGAAACTAGGATCTAATGGATTTAGGAACATCCAATTAGCATAAGGTTTAGTCTATTTCAAAATTAGAAAACCTAATACAACCTAGGATAAAAATTAGGGTTCAGGTAATTTGGGAAAATAGAAAAGTTATGGATTTTAGATTTAGGGTTAAGGTTTTGGGAATGGAAGAAAGGTAAAGGAAAGATGAGTTTAAAAGAAGACGAAGGCTTAGGTTGGGAGAATCGAAGAACTTGAAAAAAATATATTGATAGAGAGGAAAAGAGATAATGGTGTGGGGATAGATGGAAACATCGCACCTCCGTTTATGAAGATTAGCCTCGCACCAATTTTCCTTCCAAATCATATGTAAGTATCTTCAAATCGCATAAAGATGGAAGAAGAAGAAAGCAAGATCATTTTCTCTTTTTTTATCACAAAACCTAATGTGGGAGAGAGTCACACACCCACCCTCTTTTTATAGCTTCACCAAGTTTCACTAATTACAATAATAAAAACAAAAATAAAACACCATCATATGAAATTTTAATAAAAATAGCCCTAGTCTAAAGAGAATCTACTAAATCACTCACAAAGGTGTCCAAATATAAAATAATCAAAACTAAATCCTAAAAGATGATAAAATCTAAAAAAACTGATGTGGACGATCCACGATCAATGGCCCGATCATGTGAGCCGTGCGATCCAACGGCCCGATCGTCATGTCCGTCCAATCTAGCAGTCTGGATCACTCCATAAAGTAGCCCATGTGCATCTTCCCAATGTGGGGTATTCCAGTTGCTCGCACATGCACATGAGATCTTCAACACGATCACAGGTACCCGCCTAGCCATAGTAAAATTAATGCAGCCCGCCTCTTCCTCTGATACATACGCAAAGGTGTACGTGTAGTGATGTCCTCATCAACTCTCCTCAGCTGAGAAGAGTTTGCCCTTGGCAGACTAAAACTCATGTAGCCCTCCAAAATGTCTAGATCTAAATGTTGTAGCTCATCCTCTGTAATCCACGTACTGTCTGAAATCGGCATGTGCTTCCACTTGACGAGAAATTTCTGAAATCCTCCATGTCGAGTGGAAACTGCTTGTGCATCCAATATGTCTTCTATCTGTTTGCTTCAAGCAGGCAAGGAGGGTAAAGGTGGTAATGGCTTTAGATGATTGGTCAGGTAGGGGGCGTGGATTTGGGACTAGGTCATGATCTATGGGAGGGTCCATGGATGGATCAAAAGGTGAAGAAGCAGGGCCCTTGTCTTGTACTAAATCTTCCACATTAAAAGTAGAGCTAATTCCCATGGTCGATGGAAGGTCTACTATACGCATCAGGACCCAGTTTCTGCAGTATTTTGTATGGTCCTACGCTACGCGCTTGTAACTTTTTAACGACCTCATGTGAAAACCATTCAGGCCTCATACGAACCATGACATAATCTCCTACTTGAAATGCGTAAAGCCTGCGATGAGAATCAGCAAACGCTTTGTATTTTTCATTACTTACATTAATTCGCTTCATGATCTCACTATGCAACTCATGATTGTGACGTGTGAACTCAGATGGCTTATGGGACACAGACATAGGTATGAGATCTACAAGTTTCCATGCACAACCTCAAATGGACTCGTGCCTATGGACCTATCAATGGAACTATTATATGCTAACTCGGCTATAAGCAAAACGGAATCCCAAGTTCGGACATGATCACTCGCAAGACATCTAAGTAGATTTCCAAGACTCCTATTGACAACTTCGGTTTGACCGTCTGTTTGAGGGTGATAGGCAGATGAAATTTGAAGCCTTTTCCCCATCACGTGTCATAGTGTCTTCCAAAAATAGCTCATAAAACGTACATCACGATCAGACACTATGGTCGTAGACCATGTAAACGCACTACCTCCCCAAAGAAAAGCTTAGCCACATTGGAGGCATCTGACATTTTCGAGCACGGAATGAAATGGACCATTTTGAAAAAACGGTCCACAACCACAAATATGGAGTCGTGTTTTTTCATAGTTTCCAGTAAGCCCAACACGAAATTCGTACTAATATCCTTCCACGAAGCATGGGGTACTAGCAAAAGCTTATACAATCATGTATTTTGCTTCTTCTGCTTTGCCAGTTGACAAGTCCTATACTGCCCAACGATCTTAGCTATATCTCACTGGAGACTTGGCCAATAAAACCTATCCTCCACAAGGGCAATGGACTTGTCCCTCCCCAAATGATCGACTACCCCTCCTGCATGAAGTTCCCAAACTAGGAAGTCACGAAGGGAGGTACAGGGAATGTAGAGTCTATCATCTTTAAATAGGAACTCATCGATGATGACAAACCCGCGACTGTCGATCGACTATCTCGTAGTGACGCATACAAATCTCCACAGTCTGGACATGTAGGATACTCCTCTCTCAGCCAATCAAACTCAATCACTTCCACTCTCATACTTTGGAGAAGTGTCACCCAACAACTAAGAGCATCAGCAAGTTTGTTCTCGACCCCAGCCTTATATTTAAGAATGAAAGAGTATTCCTGAAGAAATTGGACCCATTTAGCATGCCTAGGGTTTAGTTTCTTCTGTGAGTTAAGATAACGTAAGGCTTTGTGGTCAAAGAACAAGACGAATTCTTGCAGTAATAGGTAATGCCGCCAATGGCACCAGGATTGAACAACCACATGGAATTATTTGTCATAGATGGAATATCATTGTTGTCTCATTCAACTTCTCACTAAAATAAGCAACGGGGTGCCTTGCCTGACTGAGCACGCCACCTATACCTACCCCAAATGCATTATACGAGACCTCAAAGACTTTAGAAAAGTCTGGAAGGCACATGACAGGGGCTTCGCTCATCTTACCCTTAATCTCCTTAAAAGCTTTAAAGGCAGCTTTAGTCCATACAAACTCCACTTTCTTGATGCAATCTATGATGGGAGCCATAATGGAGCTAAATCCTCTAATGAACCGCCTACTAAAAGTTGTCTAGCCATGAAAGCTTCGCAACTCATGAATATTGCGCGGTTCAAGCCATTCAACTATGGCCCGGACTTTTTCAGGGTCTGCTCTCATGCCCGCATATGATACAATGAACTCTAGAAGATAACACTATTTGACATAAATGTGCACTTCTTAAGGTTAGCGTATAGCTTCCAGCTCTGAGGACCCTACAAACTTGCCTCAGATGGTGGAGGTATTGTTCCTTTGACGTGTAATAGATAAGAATGCCATGAAAATACACCACAAGAAACTTACCCATAAAGGGTCTCAACACCTAGGTCATCACTCTCATAAATGTGCTCGGGGCATTAATCAAGCCAAGGGGCATGACTAGCCACTCGTATATCACATCCTTCATCTTGAAAGTTATCTTCCACTCATCTCCTAGGCGTATACGTATTTGGCGATACCTACTCTTGAGGTTAATGTTCGAAAAGATTGTGGCATCCGTCATTATGTCTAACATATCATCAAGACGTGGTATGGGAAACCGGTACTTGACCGTGATTTTATTAATGGCTCAATTGTCCACACACGTGTCATGTGCCATCTTTCTTGGACTTAGAATCTCTTAAATGAAACCCTTTCCGAGGAGCTCATCTACGGTTTTGGGTTAAGGGGTTCTGTAGAAAATTTTCACCACAAAGAAAGATTTTCGATAGACTGGCCTATGTTAAAAACCTGCTCTGATACCAAATTTAATGCATGACCGATGCATGAACCAAATAACATGTGAGATCAAGTAGTAGAATTAAAACAATTAACAAAAAAAAAAAAAAACAGCCATTGCCATAGTCATCATAAATCGCACGAAAACCAAAAGAATATCATACATAATCCTACCTTAAGTCACCAACAACGTCATACAAGATAAAAAGAAACTTAAAGATCTAATAAATGTAGGGACATCCAATTAGCATAGGGTATAGTCGATTTCAAAATAATAATAATAATAATAATAATAATAATAACCTAATACATAGGGTAAAAATTAGGGTTTAGGTAATTTGAGAAAATAGGAAAGTTAGGGATTTTATATTTAGGGTTAGGGTTTTGGGAATGGAAAAAAGGTAAAAGAAATATGAGTTTAGGAAAAGACGAAGGCTTAGGTTGGGAGAATCGAAGAACTTGAAAAAAATATCTTAATGGAGGGGAAAAGAGATGATGGTGTGGAGATAGACGGAGACCTTGCACCTCTGTTGATGAAGATTAACCTCGCACTAATCTCCCTTACAAATCGCATGAAAATATCTTCAAATCACATGAAGATGGAAGAAGAAAAAAGCAAGTGCCTTTTCTCTTTTTTTAATCACAAAACCTAATGAGGGAGAGAGTCACACGCCCACCCTCTTTTTATAGCTTCACCAAGTTTTACTAATTACTAAAAAAAAAAAAAAAAAAAAAAAAAAAAAACCAAATGGCCCTAGTCTAAAGAGAATCTACTAATTCACTCACAAAGGTGCCCAAACATAAAATAATAAAAAGTAAATCCTAAAAGATGATAAAATCTAAAAAAATCGATGTGAACGATCCGCAATTAACGGCCCGATCATGTGATCCATGCGATCTAACGGCCCGATCGTCACATCCCTCCAATCCAACGGTCTGGATCAATCCATAAAGCAGCCCATGTGCATCTTCCCAGTGTGGGGTCTTCCAGATGCTCGCACATGCACATGGGGTCTTCAGCACGATCATGAGTACTCGCCTAGCCACAGGGAAATTGGTACGGCCCGCTGCCTCCTCTGATACGTGCGCAAAGGTGTATGTGTAATGACGTCCTCATCAACTGGCCTTATCACAAGATTATTGAATAGATTGAATGGTGTAAGCATTAATCAAGGAGGAGAAGATAGCAGGACGTGGAGGGGGCATCAAATGGAAACTCTTCATCAATCTTGCTTCTCAGTTAGTAAAGCGGCATAGAAGGCCCGGTATATGTGAAATATAATTGCACAAAATGTGAAGCAAAGTGCCAACAAATTCGGGTGTGGGAGAGGTAAAGCACCTCTTTCAAAATGGAAATAAGTATAAATAGAAAGAAAAAAGAGCAGGAGCGATATTCTGAAGTGGGGATTTGAAGCCGGAGAGGCACCCCATTTAGAAGCATCTTACAACTAAGAATTGTGAAAGTCTCAAGTGCTCCAGTCCCTCCAAGAGTCACGGAATTCTCATGGGTAGCAGAGGCAAATAATATACTCACATTTGAAAATCTAAAGCAGGAAATGTTTTCCAAAATAGATGTGTCACATGCAAGGAGAATGAGGAAACAGTTGATCACTAATTCCTTCATTTTCCAATGGTTAGAGAGATTTGAGCACACTTCTTGTCCCATTCTAGGGTTGGGTGGTTTCTCTATTCATCTATAGAAATTTTGATGAAGGTATGGAGGGGCAGCCCATCCAAGAACAAAAAAGAGATTGCAAAGAATGTTCCTTTTTTGGATCATTTAGGGCATATGGAAGGAGCAAAATGTTAGAATATTCTAGGATACATCTTCCTCAGTGGAGGCACTATTTGAGAAAATACTTCTCATTATAAAAAATTGGGCCCTTGTGAGAGCTGAATTCTATGAAAAGGGAGCTACTTGGTTGTTGGGACCGCCCTAGTGCTGGAGCAAATGTGGTTGTTTATCTTGTAATCACTATTGGGGTGGATAGTTTTAACCTCTAGTTGATAGAGGGTATCTTGAAGAGGGGTCATTTGACCATGAAATTTCATTTTCATGTTTCGTAATAAATTCGTCAATTCTCAAGAAGAAGAAGAAGAACAAGAAGAAAGATTGATCTCCATGGCATACAATAGAGCAGCATCAACACCATGAACTAAGGGCCAACTTCTTAAAACAATAGTGAACATGTCTTGGTGGAATATTATACCAACTGGAATTTTGATTTGAATCAGAAGCCAAGTTGGCAGCCAATACTGAGTTTTTAAACCTTGAACTAAACAATTCACCACTGGTCTAATTTAGATGAATGGTCAGGGGGTAATTTTGCACTCATACAACCACCACATAATCGAAGAGCTTTGTTAGTTGTTACTCGGTGGACACAACTATTAACAGAACTACAACTTCTAACTGTAAAATACCCAAATTATCAGAAAAACAAGAAAACCATGTCATCAATAACACCAAAGGGTGGTGATGCATATTCTAAAGAATATATATATATATATATATATATATATATATATATATATATATAAACAGGGATATAGTTTCAGGGCCTGTTTGTTTTAAGAAACCCAAGACAACATGGGGCCTGTAGCTCCACATCATCAGTTTAATCATCATTTTGCTGGAAAATGACCCACTATTTGTATGTCTTTTGTTTTGGCTAGGTCAAAACAAGAAACATTCAAATCAAAGGGTGCTCTCCCAAAGAACAACCACGTCATTCCTATCCTAGTCTAAAAACCCTCGGATTCTTCTAACACAGAGTCTTTTGGAAGCAGCGTAAATGTATTGAAAGATTACATCGCCAAATTATCACAATAATGGTTAAATGATTTACAAATTGAAATCACACTTCATCACATGTAGAAAGATCCAAGAGTAAACAAATAAAGAATGATAATCCCATGAGTTGCAGGCATACCGGCTTTCCGAATTTGGACAGCTCTGCACTTTTCGCTCTATGCTGACCTGGATAACCTATTTGGTTCAAATGGAAAAAAGGAGCTCAGGTGACATGAATATTACTCATCTTTTATGTAAAATAAAATAGCAAATGAAATATTGGCTCCATTAACTCCAGCACGAGTATGTTGAACTCTTGAGCATAAAATTGGCAGATGACATCGATTCAGTTCAATTACAGAAGCATGCTGTTGTGCAAAGAAAACTGCAACCCAGTAAGGGATTTCATTTAAAAGGAAAGGAAAAAACTTATTAAAGAGCTAAACTAACTTAAAATTGAAGGACGTAGTATTTTTTAAACTTGAGCACGCACGCTGATTTGTAGCTTAATGTATACAATGAAATGCACTAGGCCTAGCATAGCCTTTCCAGTAAGCAAGTTGAGGAGTTACACTTGCATTTAAGTAGGGAACCTTGCAATGCAGTGTATAAAGACAAACAAAAATAACTACAAAATTCATTAGTTCAGTTTTCATGCTTTATCAAGGTATTCAAAAATGGTAATATAGTGGCCGTACCAGCCATTAGATAACGTTAATGGCACGGGCTGTTACACAATACAGGGTCGTAACAGACCATTCCAGAAATTTTAGACCGTGAGAGGCCTATGACGGCCATAACAGTCCACGAAGGTAACATATATAAGCCCCCAAATGGGGGCTGTTTTCAAATTCCCCCCATTTCACCCCCTCTTTTCCACATTTTCCCTCCTTGAGTTGTTTTCAAGCCATTTTCAACCATACTTGTGCACTTTTTGAAGATCAAAAGATAAAACCATTTTCAACGAATCAAAGATGTAGAGCCAGATTTGGAGAAGATTAAAAGAATAGGAAAATTTTCTTTTTTATTGCTGTATAAGTATTGATTCAACATGATATTACCAAATCAACCAAATCTCGCTAGATTTGTGTTCGATTTGGATGTGTTAGTAAATTTTTCTATTTTGTATTTTTGGCAATTTCGAGCTATTTTTGGGATGGATGGTTAACAAATTTTTTTTAGATGGTTTCCTTAAGTGGGAAGGTGGGGGGAGCTGGATTCGGAAGGTTGGGTGATATCAATCTGGCCTTTCTTGAGAAGTGGATTTGGAGATTCAGGTCTAAACCAGGAAGATTGTGGAGGGAGGTCATAGCCAGTAAGTATGGTGTGCAGGGGGGAGAGTGGTTCGTGAAGAGGTCCTTGCTTTATAGAGCTTCAAGTATTTGGAAGGTGATTGAAGCAACAGAACATCTAGTTCGTAGGGGTATGCCGTTTTCGCTCAGCAATGGGAGTATGCCGTTTTCGCTCAGCAATGGGAGTCGCATTCACTTTTCGGTGGATATTTGGTGCCGGAGTAACATGCCCCAAGATCTATTCCCTAGACTTGCTTGTCTTGCTCCTATCCGTTTCATATGGTGGCAGATTGTTTTTCTGTCAGTGGCAGCCAAGTAGTTTGGAATCCTTCTTGCAGGAGAAATTTGATGGATGAAGAATTCTTAAACTTACCAGGTTATTGAATCATCTCCAAGATATCAGCCCTTATAATGATAGAGATTCCATGTTATGGTCGGCGCATAGTTCCAGTAAATTCTCCGTCTGATCGCTTCATGGGTTGATCTCCTCGTCACCTCGCTCTTCTTCTTCCCTAAATACTTACCGGCATTAGTTCTATGGAGCCCCTCAACGAGTGGCGGCTTTTGTTTGGCTTGTGAGCCAGAAGAAGGTTCTTATAGTTGATAACCTCCAGAGGAGATCGCTAGTGCTTCCCAACATTTGTCTAATGTATTAACAATGCAACGTCCATCAACCACCTCTTCCTTCATTGTTCGTTCACAAGGAAACTATGGGATCAGTTTTTGGGAGAGCTTCATAATGCTTGAGTTATGCCAAGGTCCATGGAAGATGCTTTGTGAGCTTGGCATGGAAGAGTGGGTAAAGCCGGAAAAACCAAGTGGAGGCTGATTTTAGTGGCGGTGCTTTGGGTTATTTGGGGTGTTAAGAACGAGTGTTGTTTTAGGAATGAAAGGGTGGATGTAAAGGAGACCATTAGGAAAGCTAAGTGGTTTATTTTGAGTTGGGAGGCTTGTGTCAAAGCCTCCTAGGCTGCTTTTGCTTTGGATAGTCTTGTTCGTGTGCCTTGTATTATTTCCTCACTTTGCACGAATTTTCTAATAAATATTGATGTTACCTCTCAGGGAAAAAAAATCCTCAAGTTTCTTGAGTGGAATGGTGTTAAATGGTTAGGAGTATGCGTTAGTAGGATGAGTCCCACGAACTGTACGAATTTCAACCCGGTTTGGGGCCATTTGAGTACCACACCTATCAGCCCAACATTATTCATCCAGATTTAATTTTAATTTTTCAAGTTCTTAAGGAAAATGGTGTCAAATTGTTAGAGATATACATGAGTGGAATGACCCTCATAGGTTACATGAACTTCAGGCCATTTTGGAGCCATTCGAGTGTACCTTATTCGGCCCAACAATATTCATCCGAATTTTTATTTTTTTTCCTCAATTTCTTGAGGGAAATCGTGTCAAATGGTTAGGGACATGCATTAGTGGGTTGAATCATTACAGTTGTGGACCTATGGTATGGTTGTTTGAATATATGTGATTTTGGATATATAAATACAAATATATAATTGCCTCGCCATTCATCAACTCATCATCAGATTCATTATTCATATAAACTTTTTTTATATTGATATTAGATATTTAGAATATAAATATAGGAGTTTTAGAGTCGGTCTCAACCTGAGTGGTGGTGCAATATCATGGAAGTCTAAAAATATATTGTAATATCTCTTTCTACAACGGAATATGAGATATGAGCCCTAGGTTTAGCTAAGAAAGAGGCAAAATGGATTAACACTCTAATATGCAATTTACCTGTATGGGTAAACCCTATTCCACCTATAGGCTTATATTGAGATTGTAGTGTAGATATTACTAAAGAGAATAGAAGTTGTACAATTGGAAATTCTGAGAAATGCATCTAAAACATAATTACATAATGCAAATTGCTTGACTATGAATTGAACATTGTGGACATTGTCAGATCTTGAGAATCTAGTTGATTCCTTAATATTGGAAGAGTGATGAGAATTATTAAAGAAACCCAAGGGGCAAAAAGCTATACAAAACTCAAGCCAAAGCAAGAGAGGAAAACCAAGAGACTAAAAAAGTCAAGAAGTCCACTCCAATATAAGATAATTCACCCTTCTAAAAACCTCCAAAGGAGGCCCACTCCGATTTTGAAAACAACAATTATTCCTCTCTCCCCAAAGGATCCAAAGACCAACCAACAAGGCTTTTTTCCCGGGGTTGATTCCTTAAAAAAGGGCCTTAAGAAAAGTGAAAGAAACATCAAGGAGAATGGGACAAACCCAAAAATAGAATCTATAGCAGTGACCTAATCTAGGGACTAGAGATTGCCAAAAATCTAGGCTCAATGCGAATCGGATATTGGAAGATCATTGATAGACTAACTTGAAATAGGAGAATTAAGCTTCTCCAAGTTCTATCCCTATGGTGTGTGTTAGCGCAGTATCTTTAACATGCAAGAGGCGGGACAAGTTCCTTAATGAGATCTATAGTTAATGATACATGTTACAAAGCATCCTAGATAGACTCAATTATATGAGCATGGAGGTGGGGCTGCTTCCTATGATATTCAGGGCTACATCTCCAAAACACTCGTGAAATAGGATTTAAGCACAAGGACAAAATGTGTATGCTAACTTGGGCATTGTTGTAAGGATTAAAAAAAAAAATCTGTAGATTATTTTAAGAAAGTCTTATATTAAAGAAGTATTAATTCAAGACTATGTAAACTAATAATCTTATAAGATTGCACCAATAATCTTATATTAAAAAAGTAGTAATTCAAGACTCTGTACACTAATCGGCTCATAAGACTTGGTCAACTTCACAGGTAAAGGGTCAAGTACATTGTTTTGTAAGGAAATATGTGTGGAGTATTTTAAGTTTTATGGTAAAAGAGTATTAATTTTCATTATCAATCTGAAGAACATCACATTCCAAACTCATGCTAGCTGCTAGGGCTTCTGAAGATATGGCCCTTGATAGAGTGGAATGGTAGAACAAGATTCATGTAGCTGACCACGAGTAACTGAGATAAGGCTTAGATGACGATGATGAGTAAAAAAGAATTAATTTAAGACTTTGTACAGTAATAATCTTCTCAAACTTAGTATACTTCACAAGGTAAAGGCTCAAGTCAAGAGACACTTTTACCATAACTTTTATAACCAGTTAGTTAGATGGGGCATAGATGATGATGGTGGTGGTGGTGATCGTGATGGTGGTGGTGATGGTGATGGTGATGGTGATGGTGATGATCTTTTCCCTACCTACTTAGGTAGTTTTTTGTTCTTCATTTATTTTGAAACAGGGAATTGTTGAGTTTTATTTCAAAATAGAAGTGCATGTGCATGTGCATGTGCTCACATGTGAGAACTTGCACCGCCTGTATCTTTTGTTTGCTTTCGTACCTGAAATCTCTTCAAGGTTTTTGTCTTTTGTAGCTGCTCCTTTTTAAAAGTAGTTTTTGTTACTGACAAAGGGGTGTCATGAGAAAACTGTAACAGTTAGTTTTCTAATGGATATACATACCCCTCTTGGGGTCATTTGTGAAACACAAAAGAGAGTTCTCCTCTTTTCGCCTCACACACGCACTTCTTCCTCTGTTTCTCCATACTTGTAGTCCAAGCAAACAGCCCACAACAGAGATCCATTGGCTCAATGTGGCGATGCAGCCAGAGTTAAGAATCCTTTTGTAGGAGGGTCCTAGTCATAAGGGCATTCCACCTGTGAGAAACACTACAACTGCATGGGACAGAACATGTCTTAAAGATAGCAACCTGATTGTGTTTGGCTCCTCAATGTCACTGCATCCAATCTTCAACTAATTGTTAGTCTACTCATGAAAACTCCAAGATCTTCCACTCATGCGGCTGCAACCTTGCTGGTAATCTGTTTTTACCAGGAGGTGAGTCTTCTGGGTACCTTTTCATAGCCCAAACTGTTACACCAACAAGACCTCATTACTGACTGCAATAATACGGGAAGAAGGCGATCCAGAGGAGAAGCAACCATTCCTAGACTGCATCTAGATCTTATGGTTCAGATCTTTTACATCAACGAAGAAATATTTCAGCATAATCCATCACCTCTCCAAGAATATTTCAACCCGCCATGAAAGAAAACACAACCCACGACAGGAAATTTATTCCATGTTCTTGGACATTCTTTCACTGTTGAACATAATTCTTCAAATTAAAGCATAAAAAATAGCAGCATCTATTTACAAGCTTCCTACATGAAATTTACAGACAGAATATTATATCTATGGAAAAGGAAAAGTAAAGCTTTTCAACAGCTTCATATAGCAAATACTGAAGGTCATTTATGCAATTGAAAGAACTTTGAACAATAATCAGATAGAAATTATAATGCTTACTAAAACAGACCACAGACAAAAGAATATGCATGATGTTTATATCCATTAGTACTTAAGAGTGACTCATTCGCTACAAAAGGGCTTCCAAAAATGAAATATGAAACATGAATATGCATAGTGAATTCAAAAACACACGCAATAACAACATCAACAACTCATGAGACATTACCAGCAAAAATAACAAGACCATCTCGGGCAACTCTTGCCAAATCTGGAAGAGTCTTGTTAAGGTACTTCGGTGACAGGTAATCCAGTGCATCTGATGCAATCACAAGAGAAAACGACTTTGCCTTGTAAGGCAGAGGAAATTTGATATCAGCCACACGCACAATGCCCTTGCGAACAAGACTCTTGCAGGTATTGTCTGCATCCTCCAATTCATACGGTTCCACACCCCATGCTTCGGTATCCTCTTCTTTCAACAATTTTGACACCACTGTGCAAGTTTCGGGGCCAACATGCAAAACTTTATGCATGCTGTCCCCATATGCTTTAGTTAGAATAGGTATTGCTCTTTGAACTTCTGCTGTGCATGAAATATCACCTGTATAACATACGTTGAGATATGGAAATGAGTCATCATCATCATAGCTTGTCCCAGCTGTTTAGGGTTAGCTTATTGAAAATGAGTATAAATGTAAATTGTTTTGTAAATGATGATCAACAAACCAATAAAATTGCAATTGTTTCTGATCCCGCGTATAACCCTGTAGGTTTTGCTGATTTACGTGCATGCATGGGTTTGAAAGTATTGTTTATGGCTTGTCCCAGCTATTTAAGGTTAGCTTATAGATAATGAGTATAAACTTAAATTGTTTTGTAAATGATGATCAACAAAAGCAGTAAAGTTAATGTTTCTGATTCCATAAATAACCATGAGGGTAGTGAATATATACAAGCATGTATGGGGTTGACACTTGACAGCATTGTTTTTGGTTGGTTCACTAGAGGTTGTTCCAAAAAGAAACAACGGTTGGCAGCTCTGAAATAGATTTCTCTTTAATCAACACTTCCTTTAATCCTGAATGAATAGTGTTAGATCTTCATGATATAGAAAACAGCCAAAGAGTGTGGCAATTCTTTTTACAAAACTGCCAGATTTGGATAGGACTGCACAATATTTGAACAAACTATGGGCAAGGTGGACAAA
Source organism: Magnolia changhungtana (assembly GCA_030180095.1). Taxonomy (NCBI): domain Eukaryota; kingdom Viridiplantae; phylum Streptophyta; class Magnoliopsida; order Magnoliales; family Magnoliaceae; genus Magnolia; species Magnolia changhungtana. The sequence continues at coordinate 6,118,455 of JASAUF010000220.1, forward strand.
TTTGAACGTCCAACATACGCAAGTCTGGTATCAGTTTAATAGCACAAAGGCAGCATATGGACCACAGTTTTCTTACAAAAAATTTTGGTTACAACATTTAGTGGTCTCAAATAAAAAGCCCTCCTTCCGCCTCTTTCCCACTTGTGCTACTTATTCTTCTTCTTCATCATCATCATCATCATCATAGACTTATCCCAACTACTTGGGCTTGCCTCATGCTATTTATCCATCTATCTAAGCCAAGAAATTCATGTTAGGCTGATGTAGGACCGATGCATGAACTCAAATATTGTGTGAGAACAATCAGCAAAATTAGCTTAATTAATTTTTTAAAAAAAACACAAAATTGCTATCATCATCACAAATATCAAAATCCCAAGAGAAAATCATGCATGATTCTAGCCTAGGTTAACAAGCATCATTCTACAGGGCCATTAAATCAAGGAAACTATGAATATGGATGTAGGGACATCCGAGTAGCGTAAAGCCTATTTTAAAGGAGAAGGCATAATACTATCTATGGTAAAATTAGGGTTTAGGGAAATTTTAGGAAAACTTGGAATTAGGGTTAATGGGGTAATTGGGTAGAGGGGTTAAAGAGTTTAGGTACTAGGATAAAGAAATTAGGGTATTGGACGGAATTATTGCAAGGACTTGGGCTTAATTGAAGGATGTATAGAATTAGAGTTTGGTGATTTGGGGAAAATGGAAAATTAGGGATTTATATGTTTAGGGTTAGGGATAGGAAAATGGAAAGTAGGGTTTTGGTGCAAAGGTAATGGAAAACCAATGGGACAAGAGAATGGCCATATGGCCAACCCCATGGATTCACACGTGTGGCCGTACGGTCACACGTGTAGGCTAGGTTGTGAGGGTTTGGGTCTTTAGGGTTTGGTTCATCAATAAGTGTGGAAGGATGAAGGATTGGAAGAATGGGGAAGGTTTGGGATGGAGAAAATAGAACAACTTCAAGAATACATCGATGGTTGATGAAGGGATGATGATGAGAGTGATAGATGGAGACCTGGCATCTCCATTGATGAAGATTAGCTTCGCACAAATATTCCTTCCAAATCACATAGAAGTCACCTTCAAATCACATGAAAATGGAAGAAGCAAGGAGCTTTTCTCCTTTTTTCCCCTCAAAAAACCTGATGAAGTAGGTCACATCCTCCCCCCCAACTCTTTTATAACTTCAATAACTTTCAAAAATTACAAATTCAACCGTCTTATGAAATTTGATGAAAATGACTCTAGTCTAAAGAAAAATCAATTAAAATCATTCATAAGGTGTTCAAACATAAAGTAATCATAAACTAAATCCTAAAAAATGATAAAGTCTAAAACTGATGAAGACGATCCACGATCAACGACCCGATCATGTGATCCATGCGATCCAACGGCCCGATCGCCACGTCCCTCAAATTTGACGGTCGAAACCACTCCCTAAAGCAGCCCATGTGCATCTTTCCAGTGTGGGGTATTCCAGATGCTCAAACATGCACATGAGGTCTTCACATAATCAAGGGTACTCGCCTAACCACAAGGAAATCAGTGCGGTCAGCCTCCTCTAATACGTACGCAAATGTGTACATGAAGTGATGTCCTCATCCACTCTCCTCGGCTGAGAAGAGTTCGACTTTGGTGGACTAAAACTCTTGTAGCGCTCCAAGATGTCTGGATCTAAATATTATAGCTCGTCCTCTGTAATCCAAGTACTGTTTAAAATCAGCATGAGCTTCCACTTGACAAGGAATTTCTGAAATCCCCCATGGCGAGTGAAAACCACTTGTGCATCCAGTATGTCTTCAATTTGTTCACTTCGAGCAGGCAAGAAGGATAAGGGTGGCAAAGGTTGGGATGATTGGTCAGGTAGAGGCCATGGGTTTGGGACTAAGTCATGGTCTATGGGAGGGCCTGCGAATAGATCAAAAGGCTAAGTTGTAGGGCCCTTGTATCATACTAGATCATCCACATTAAAAGTAGAGTTAATTCCCATGGTAGGTAGAAGGTCTACTACATACGCATTAGGATCCAATTTCTGTAGTATTTTGTATATCCTACACTGCGCACTTGCAACTTTTTAACAGCCCCATGTGGGAACCGTTCGGGCCTCATACGAACCATGACGTAATCTCCTTTTTGGAATTCATGAAACATGCAATGAGAGTCAGCAAATGCTTTGTATTTTTCATTACTACCGTTAATTCCCTTCTTGATATCACTATGCAACTCATGTATGTGACATGAAAACTCATGTGTTGACTCAAATGGTCTATAGGACAAACAGAGATATGAGATCTACAGGTTTCCTGGGTTTGTACCCATGCACAACCTCAAATGAACTCATGTCTATGGACCTATTAATGGAACTATTATATGCTAACTCTCTATAGGCAAAATAGTATCCCAAGTTCGAATGTGATCACCCACAAGGCATCTAAGCAAGTTTCCAAGACTCTTATTGACAACCTCAGTCTGACCGTCTATTTGAGGGTGATAGGCAGATAAAAATTGAAGCCTTGTCCCTATCACGTGCCATAGTGTCTTCCAAAAATAACTCATAAAGCGTACATCACGATCAGACACTATGGTCTTAGGTAGACCATGTAAACGCACTACCTCCCCAAAGAAAAGATTAGCCACATTGGAGGCATCGGACGTTTTCGAGCACGGAATGAAGTAGACTATTTTGGAAAAACGGTGCACAACCACAAATACGGAATCGTGTTTCTTGATAGTTTCCAGTAAGCCCAACACAAAATCCATACTAATGTCTTGCCACGGAGCATGGGTTACTGGCAAAGGCATATATAATCTTGTATTTTGATTTCTCTACTTTTCCAGTTGACAAGTCTTGCACTGTCCAATGATCTTGGCTACATCTCGCTTGAGACTTGGCCAATAAAATCTATCCTCCACAAGGGCAATGGTCGTGTCCCTCCCCAAATGACCAACTACCCCTCCTGCATGAAGTTCCCAAACTAGGAAATCCCAGAGGGAGGTACGAAGAATGCAAAGTCTGTCACCATTAAATAGGAACTCATCGATGATGACAAACCCGCGATTGTCGGTCGGCTGACCATCTCGTAGTAACGCATACAAATCGCCAAAGTCTGAGCATGTAGGATACTCTTTGTTACGCAGCACGCCAACAACGCAGTGAGCCTAGATCCAATCTCAGGCCTCACCCACAAACGATAGACAAGAAGAAATATAAACTAGAAATAGATCAAAGCAATCCAAACAAACCACGAGACAAGATATACGTGGAAAAACCCCAAACTAGGGTAAAAAGAACCACGGCTGCAAACTTCCACTATGAAGAACGAAGATTACAAGGCAATATACTAACCTCTCCCTTGGAGATACAGAGAAAACCCTTTTCCCACACCTTAGAATAGCTCCCCAATATTCACCTTAACCCTAGAATAGCCCTAGGGACCTCAATTTATAGTTTTGGCAACTTCCCTTTCCGCATCCCAGTTGCAGAAGGACTTGCGACACGAAAATCCGCAAAACTCTTTTCCACATCCCAGTTGCGAAAGGACTTGCGACACGAAATCCGCACATGTGGCTCCACTTCTCAACAATCTCCCACTTGGAGACACATCGCCATAAACCTTTGTCTTCTTCATCCGGAGTACACCTCCCCGTCTTCAAGCCTGAAGGCCAATCAAAGCTGAACAGAGCTTTAGCTTCTCCCTTGTGACCGCCTTGGTCAGCATATCCGCAGGATTCTCACTTGTATGAATCTTCTCCAGAGTAATCGATCCATCTTCCAATAACGTGTATGAAGTGATATCTGATAGCAATATGCTTAGTCCTTGAATGAAAGGCTGAATTCTTAGCCAAGTGTATTGCACTCTGACTGTCACTGTATAGCTTGCAATCTGCTTGCTTCTTACCTAACTCTTCCATGAAACCTTGCATGCTTCTGTAGCCGCAACATATTCTACTTTTGTCGTACTGATAGATACTATCTTCTGTAACTGAGAGACCCAACTGACTGCAGTACTACCCAGAGTAAAAACATAACCTGTAGTGCTTCTCCTGCTGTCAATATCTCCTGTCAAATCTGAATCCACGTAGCCTTGTAGCTTGATTTCCGATCCACCATAACATAGCCCTACATCCTTAGTACCTACCAAATATCTAAGGATCCACTTCACAGCTTCCCAATATTCCTTCCTAGGATTGTTCATGAACCTGCTAACAACTCCAACTGCTTAAGCAATATCTGGCCTCGTGCTCACCATAGCATACATGAGACTCCCAATAGCTGACGCGTATGGGACTTTAGCCATGTAGTCCCGTTCCTCCTACGTCTTTGCACCTTGCTCCTTAGATAGCTTGAAGTGGTTGGCTAATGGAGTGATAACCGGCTTAGCACCTCCTATATTGAATCGGTCAAATACCTTAGCTATGTACTCTGCCTGTGACAAAACTAATTTCTTGTTTTCCGTGTCACGTTTTATCCTCATGCCTAGGATGTGTTTTGCAGCTCTTAAATCCTTCATGGAAAATTCTCTAGACAGTTGTCTTTTGAGATCTGAGATGTCCTTCATGCTTGAACCGGCCACAAGCATATCATCAACGTACAGAAGAAGAATGATGTATGACGTATCAAACTTCTTCAAGTAACAACAGTGGTCTGCATGACATCTCCTAAAGCCGTTTCCTGACATGAAACTATCGAACTTCTTGTACCACTGCCTCGGGGCCTGCTTTAGGCCATATAGACTCTTCTTCAGTCTGCACACCTTGTTCTCCTTTCCTGGTGCCACGTATCCTGTCGGCTGATGCATACATCTCTTCTTCTAGGTCTCCATGAAGAAAGGCTGTCTTAACATCTAGCTGCTCTAGATGTAAGTCCTCTGTAGCCACTATACTCAAGACCATGCGAATCGTAGACATTTTCACCACAGGTGAAAATATTTCAGTGAAATCGATACCTGCCTTTTGTTGAAACCCTTTCACAATCAGTCTAGCCTTGTACCGTTTCGAACCATCGTGCTCCTCCTTCAATCTGTAAACCCACTTGTTATAAAGAGCTTTCTTACCCTTGGGTAGAGTGACTAGCTCCCATGTACGATTAGACTCAAGAGAGTCCATCTCCTCATCCATGGCCTGCTCCTATCCGTCTGTAATGCCTCTTCAAAACACTTTGGTTCACCATTATATGTCAACAGTAGATAATATAAGGAGGGTGAATATCGGACCGTGGGTCTCCTCTCCCGAGTAGACCTCCTCACAACCAGTGTATGTGGCTCTGCCTCATAATGCTCCTGTGCATTATTATCTTGTGGCGCTGTAACACCCGTGTCTGATAACTCTTCCAACTCTACGAATTCCTTTTCCTCGGCCTTATTTTCTTGCACACTGTTCTTATACATCACTTTTTCATTGAAAACTACGTCCTTGCTTCTGATGATTTCCTGTTTTCTACATCCCAAAACCTGTAGTCAAAATCATGCTGCCCGTAGCCTATAAACGTGCACCTCCTGGACTTCGCATTCAGCCTGTTTCTGTGCTCTGCATCAATGTGAACATATGAAGTGCAACCGAACACTCTAAAATGTGCAAGGTTTACTTCTTTCCCAGTCCACACTTCTGGTAGCCCACCATCCAATGGTGCTAAGGGACTTCTATTGATGAGATATGCGGCGGTATTCACAGCATCTACCCAAAATGTCTTGGGCAACCCTACATGTAACCTTATGCTCCTGGCGCGCTCAAGGATGGTCCTGTTAATGGGCTTAGCCACACCATTCTGCTGCGGTGTACCTGGAATCGTTTTTTGATGTTTGATTCCACTTGCTACACAATACTCCTCAAACCTCTTGTCACAATACTCTCCCCCATTATCAGATCTGAAACATTTTAGTGTTTTATCTGTCTCATTTTCTACCATAACTTTTCACTTCTTAAATACATCAAATACATTAGATTTGTGCTTTAAGAACTAAATCCACAGTTTTCTACTAGCATCATCAATAAATGAAACAAAATAACGTGAGCCACCAAGAGATGATACCTGTGCCGGTCCCCACACATCAGTGTGTACAAGCTCCAACAGATGCGTCTTTAGAGCGCGTCCCGTCTTCTTGAAACTTACCCTCTTCTGCTTGTCATACACGCAATCCTCGCAGAATTCCAAGTTAATAGACTTCAGCCCTGGTAGTTTCCCTTTCGACAATAGCAATTTCATCCCTCTCACTCTATGTCCCAACCTCTGATGCCATAACTGCTCATTCACTCCAATTGATGCGACTGCGAGTGAACTATACGATCCTGAAGTTACGTACAAAGTACCTTCCTTTTTGCCTCGAGATATTACCAAGGCACCTTTCGTGATCTTCCAGGAGTCACTAGTGAATGTCGTCACATAACCAGTATCGGCCAACTGCCCCACTCAGATCAGATTCTTTCTTAAACTCGGTACATGTCTGACATCCTACAATTTCAAAACCGTTCCGTCTTTCTGATTGACCTGAACGTCCCCCTTTCCAACTATACTGCATGGTTCATCATCACCCAGGTAGATGCTCTCAAAGTCACCTGACACATAATCACGCAGAACTTCCTTACATGAAGTGGCATGAAACGAAGCACCCGAGTCAATAAACCAAGACTCATTCCTCGCATCAAGAGACAAGATCAACGCCTCTGTGTCGCTCTCCTCAGATAGATTCACTGAATCTTTCCCGCCTTGAGAGCTTCCTTCTTGTTTCTTAAGCGCCCTACAATCATGTTTCATGTGCCCCTTCTTGCCGCAATGCCAACACCCGTCTTTGTCTTTCGGTCTCTTGGACTTCTTCCTCGACTTAGGACGCCCGTGTTTATTGCCTCCTTTGTTCAGTGATCTTCCTCTTCCTTCAACATTTAGAACATTCCCTGAATCGCCTGAAACTCTCGATGCCTTACTTCTAGATTCTTTACTGAGAATTAGACCGGCCACATCATCAAATTTCAGTTTTGTTGACCCTGAAGAATTGCTCACAACAATCACCAAACCATCCCAACTATCTGGCAGACTGAATAAGATCAATAGCGCCCTGACCTCATCCTCAAAAGCAATGCCAACGGATTCCAACTGGCTCGTGACTGTATTGAACTCGTTTAGATGTTCAGCCACGCTCCCACCATCTGACATCTTCATGTTGAATAGTTGTTTCATAAGATGAACCTTGATGGATGCTGAGGGCTTTTCATACATGGTGGCTAGGGCTTCCATTAATTCTTTTGTAGTTTTCACCTTGGATATATTGAAGGCGACGCTCTTAGACGAAGAGAGTCAGATCGTTCTTAAAGCCTTCCTATCCAGTAAAAACCATTCATCATCTGTCATCTTTTCTGGTTTCTTCTCTTTTCCTCCTAGAGGAATATAGAGGTCCTTCTGATACAGATAATCCTCCATCAGCATCTTCCAGAAGGCAAAGTTTAAACCACCAAACTTCTCAATTCCAGTTTTCCCTTCTTCTGCCATTGCTCCCAATAGAACTAAACCAATAGCTTTGATACCAATTGTTGCGCAGCACGCCAACAACGCAGTGAGCCTAGATCCAATCTCAGGCCTCACCCACAAACGATAAACAAGAAGAAATATAAACTAGAAATAGATCAAAGCAATCCAAACAAACCACGAGACAAGATATACATGGAAAAACTCCAAACTAGGGTAAAAAGAACCACGGATGCAAACTTCCACTATGAAGAACGAAGATTACAAGGCAATATACTAACCTCTCCCTTGGAGATACAGAGAAAACCCTTTTCCCACACCTTAGAATAGCTCCCCAATATTCACCTTAACCCTAGAATAGCCCTAGGGACCCCAATTTATAGTTTTGGAAACTTCCCTTTCCGCATCCCAGTTGCGAAAGGACTTGTGACACGAAAATCCGCGAAACTCCTTTCCACATCCCAGTTGCGAAAGGACTTGCGACACGAAATCCGCGCATGTGGCTCCACTTCTCAACACTCTTCTCTCAATCAATCAAACCCGGTCACTTCCAGTCCACTCTCATACTTTGGAGTAGCGCCACACAACGACTAAGGGCATCAGCAAGTTTGTTCTCGACCCCAGCCTTATGTTTAAGAACAAAAGAATATTCATGAAGAAATTGGACCCATTTAGCATGTCTAGGGTTTAATTTCTTCTAAGAACTGAGGTAACATAAGGCCTCGATGTAAAAGAACAAGACAAATTCTTGCGTTAATAAATAATGTCGTCAATAGCACAAGGATTAGACAAGCGCATAGAACTCTTTGTCATAGATGGAATACAGTTGCCTTGCCTCATTCAACTTCTCACTAAAATAAGCAACAGTGTGACCTTCCTGACTAAGCACTCCACCTATATCTACCCCAGATGCATCACCCGCAACCTTAAAGACTTTAGAAAAGTCTAGAAGGCACGTATGACAGGGGCTTTGCTCATCTTGTCCTTAATCTCTTTAAATGCTTCAAAGGAAGCTTTAGTCCAGACAAACTCCCCTTTCTTCATGCAATTCATGATAGGAGCCATGTTGGAGCAAAATCCTCTAATAAACCACCTATAAAAAGTTGCTAAGCTATGAAAGTTTCGCGCCTCGTGAATATTGCGCGGTTCAAGCCATTCAACTATGGCCCTGACTTTTTCGGGATCTACTCTCATGCCCTCAGATGATACGATGAACCCTAAGAAGATAACGCTTTTTGACATAAATGTGCACTTCTTAATGTTGGCGTGCGGCTTTTCAGTTCTAGGGACCCTACAAACTTGCCTCAGAAGGTGGAGATGTTGTTCCTTTGATATGAGAGTGATGACCCAGGTGTTGAGACCCTTTATGGGTAAGTTCCTTGTGGCGTATTTTGAGACCCTTTATGTTGTATTGAGACCTGGGTCATCACTCTCATAAATGTGCTCGGGGCGTTAGTCAAGCCAAAGGGCATGACTAGCCACTCGTATAGCCCATCATTTGTCTTGAAGGTGGTCTGCCACTCTTCTCCTAGGCGTAATATGTATTTGGTGTTACCCACTCTCAAGGTCAATCTTCAAAAGGATTGTGGCATTGGCACCCACCATCATGTCTAACATACTGTCAAGACGTGGCATAGGAAACCGGCACTTGACCATGATTTTCTTGATGGCTCTACTGTCCACACACATGCACCATGTGCCATCTTTCTTGGGCGTGAGAAGAGCTAGCACGGCACACGAACTCAAACTCTCCTAAATGAAACCCTTTCTGAAGAGCTCATCTACTTGCCTCTTTAACTCGGCATGCTCCATATGGTTCATTCGATAATGAGGAAGGTTTGGTAGACTCGACCCAGGGACAAGATCAATGGCATGCTAGATGTCTCTCATGGGTGGAAGCTCATCTGGTAAGTCCTCTAGAAATATATCGTGAAACTTATCCATAATCGACTTCACCTCGGGGGGTCCTACACTAACTTCAAGTGTAACTTCTCTAGCGCCTTCGAATCCACTGTAGTCTCTCTCTCTCTCAAACTCCTTGGTGTTAATAACATGGAGAGACTTAGGTTGGGATTTCCTCGTATCCCTTGAATTGCTCGACTTTCCCTCAGCTTTCTTCTCCACATTGCTTTAGTGGGAGTGGAACTAGAGTGATCTTCTTGCCTTGATGCCTGAATGAGCACACATTTAAGTGGTCGTATATCATCACATCGCGGTCAAATAACAAAGGCCGTCCTAAAATGATGTCCAACATCCATAGGTAAAACGTCGCACCACTGCGAATCTGAATAGGATCCAAAGTTAACAGGCACGAGATATCATTGGGTAACAGGCACGGAAGATACATCCACCCATGACACCCTATAGGGTTGAGGGAGTGGTTAAGGTTTCAAACCCAAACGAGATAAAGTGGAGACTACATTGGTACAGTTGCCACTATTGACGATCACCTTGCACTTCTTCTCTCCACATTTTGCATAGGTGTAAAATATCGTAGTCTAACACTAATCATCATTCTCTTTAACATTGGTCAAGGTACACCTAACTACTACAAGTGGCGTGATCTCTTCTTCTACTTTCTCATCACTAGCACTAGTGATATTGGGCTGATAGACTTCTTTTTCAAAATCATCCTATTCATCTCCTTCTTCCTCACCATCGTCAATCACCAAAGCATTGTTCTTATCTTTCCAGGGCCACTGATACGCAAAGTGACTAAATCATTGACAAATGAAGCATCGTGTTTGCTCGCCTCCCCTAGAGCTAGCACTTACTATCCATTTTCCTTTAACATCTCTAGGGTTTGACTGGGAACCAATTTGGGGTTTGGATTGACTCCCATGTTAGGTTGTCCCTTGAGGATAAGTCTTGACACTTGGAACCCGAGAGTCATAACACCTACCAACTGGTGCTTTGAGATAGTGTTCGATGTCTTACACCACTTGGTACATGTGCTCCAATGTGCCAACATCACGAGAATAAAGTTCTCGTTGGATCTCGAATCGAAGGCCCATCTTGAATCTAGACAATGTAATCATCAGGCCCTCCTCAATGTCACATCGCATCATGTATTCCTCAAACCTGACGATGTAATTTGGCACAGTCATAGATCCTTGGCACAAGGTTTGCCACTAGTCTAGGAGCCTCTGGCGATAAGAAAGAGGGAGATACTTTTCTTTAAGGACCTCTTTCATCTCAGCTCAGTGCGCAACTGGGGATCTTTCCTTTCAATTTTACACTCCATATTGATGCAAAAAAGTTTAGCCTGGCCCACCAACTTCATGTTGGCAAATCTCACCCGACAGATATCAGGCATCATACCACTCAGAATAGTGGTCCATGTCTGTCACTCAATCGAGGAATGCTTTGGGGTCCAAGCGACCATCAAAACTGGGAACCTCAACTTTAACACCCTTCATGATGTGCATTTGAATCATAATGGTCATAATGTTCCTCGAGTTGTGGTGGCACTTGTGCTCGACCACGTCCAACGCCTTGGCCACGACCACACACTCACTTATCAACTTGATCTCCAGCCTAAGATTGAACATCTTCCCTAGTGTCGGGGTTTGCCTATAGGGAGGCCTCAAGTTAATTGACGCGCGCATTGGTCGCGGTTAATTGAGTGGTAATGATTCTATCATGCGCTTCAATGGCCGGCAGATAGTTATTGATCGCATTAAGGGCCTCAGCAATCTGCTCTAGATTCATTATTGGTTGTAGATAAAACCACGTCCCGAACAAGTGGGGATACACAAGGAAACTTCCAAAGGAAACCCTAGGTCCTAAGACAATGTTATGACAATGATAGAACCAAACTAGAGATCAAACTGGACACACTAGAAACACTAATCTGAAAATTCAGCAAGCCACTACCCTCAAATATCATGTTGAAAATTCAGCAAGATGGTAATCTAGGGGTGCCAAAATAAAAATTCAACAATGATGTAATCTAAAAATTACAAACTAAAAATTCAGCAATGTGACAACCTGAGATTACTATGCTGAAAATTCAGCAATGGTATAAGTGGAAACGCTAGCTGAAAATTCAGCAATAAGATACACCCAATTGACAAAAAATAATAATAATAATAATAATAATAATAATTCAGCAATATGATCCTATATGCAATGTATGAGCTACTAAACCTAGATGTGACTCTAACCTAAATGCAACACAAAAATCATATGGTCTCTGATATCAAATTTGATGTAGGACCGATGTATGAACTCAAATATTGCAGCAAAATTACCTTAATTAATCATTTTTAAATTTTTTTTTTTTTTTAAAAAAAAAACACACAACTTGCTATCATCATCACAGGTATCAAAATCCCAAGAAAAGATCATGCATGATTCTAGCCTAGGTTAACAAGCATCATTCTACAGGGCCATTAAATCAGAGAAACTGAGATCTAATGGATGTAGGGACATCCGAGTAGCATAGGGTAAAGCCTATTTTAAAGGAGAAGGCCTAATATATGGTGAAATTAGGGTTTAGGGAAATTTGGGAAAACTTGGAATTAGGGTGAATGGGGTAATTGGGTAGAGGGGTTAAAAGGTTTAGGTACTAGGATAAAGAAATTAGGGTTTTGGATGGAATTATTGTAAGGATTTGGGCTTAATTGAAGGATGTATAGAATTAGGGTTTGGTGATTTGGGGAAAGGGAAAATTAGGAATTTATAGGTTTCGGGTTACAGTTAGGAAAAGGGAGAGTAGGGTTTTGATGCAAAGGTAATGGAAAACCAATGGGCAAGAGAGTGGCCGTACAGCCAACCCTATGGATTCACATGCGTGGTCGTACGGTCACATGTGCGCGCTAGGTTGTGAGGGCTTGGGTCTTTAGGATTTGGTTCGTCAATAAGTGTGGAAGGATGAAGGATTGAAAGAAAGGGAAGGTTTGGGATGGAGAAAATCAAAGAACTTGAAGAATACCCCGATGGTTGATGAAGGGATGAGAATGAGAGTGATAGATGGAGACTTCGCATCTCCATTGATGAAGATTAGCTTTGCACCAATCTTCCTTCCAAATCACATGGAAGTCGCCTTCAAATCACATGAAGATGGAAGAAGAAGAAGAAATGAGCTTTTCTCTTTTTTTCCTCAAAAAACCTGATGAAGAAGATCACGCCCTCCCCCCCAACTCTTTTATAGCTTCAATAACTTTCAAAAATTACAAATTCAAACATGTCTTATGAAATTTGATGAAAATGACCAGTCTAAAGAAAAATCAACTAAAATCACTCGTAAGATGTCCAAACATAAAGTAATCATAAACTAAATCTTAAATATGATAAAGTCTAAAACTGATTAAGACGATCCGCGATCAATGGCCCGATCATGTGATCCATGCGATCCAACAACCCGATCGTCACGTCCCTCGAATTCGATGGTCCAAACCACTCCCTGAAGCAACCCATGTGCATCTTCTTAGTGTGGGGTCTTCCAGATGCTCGCACATGCACACGGGGTCTTCACATGATTGATGGTACTCGCCTAACCATAGGGAAATCGGTGCGGCCTGCCTCCTCCTCTGAAACGTACGCAAAGGTGTACGTGAAGTGATGTCCCTTCTAGGAAAGAACCTACACAAAATCTTTGTAAAATTGTTCCAACATAGATGATTAATAGATCTTCTAATCGGGGATGTAAGATTCACGTGGTTTAACGGTCAGGTAAATCCTATCCAGTCCAAGACCAATCGGCTTTCTGTTTGGCCCAAGTGAATTGACAAGCTTCCATTGACCTCCCATCGCAGCCTTCAAGAACCATTTCCTACCACAATCTGATTTTTCTCAAAGTTGAGAAGGATGATTGGAGTCCAATACCGTTCAGGTTTGAGTTTGCATGGCACGAAGTGGATGGTTTCGCATATCTAATTAAGGAATGGTGGGCTTCTCTTGTGGTTGAAGCCTAAAGGCTACCCGGGCTCCATTCTATTCTAGAAGTTGAAACTACTAAAGGGAAGATAGGCAGGTGGGAAAATGAAGTATTTAGTAGTCCGGATAAGGAGATGGGTGCTATTCTCAATGAAATGCAAGCGTTGGATATAAAGGAGGGTCAAGAGCTCTCAGAAGGGGAGATAGAAGGGAGGCACTCGTTAAAAAATATAAGAGTCGTCTGAAAGAGGAAGAAATTAAATGAAAACAATGGTCAAGGGATACCCAGCTTAAGGAGGGGGATGATAATAACAAATTTTTCCATGGCCTAGCAGCCGGTAGTTTCTTGGTACCGACATGCTACGGTTCGAACGTGACTATCAGATATTATTGCCTCGTCGAAAGCGATATCGACGTTTCTTCGACCCTACCTAAGGAGTGCCGTGTGTTGGGTGGGTGGGCCGAGCTTGCCTAAGAGCAGGTGTTTCCCAAATCCCTATCCATCCTTTCCCGTTAGAATGAGGCGCGTTTCCATCTATCGGGAATGTTTGCTCTCGAAATGCCCGCCCGGTTTCCAAATCTCTATCAAAATCCACGATGTGGTGGTAGATGGTGCTAGGGTGGAGGATAAAGTAAGGTGGAAGAAGCTATTATCAGGTTCTATCATGAGGAAGATGTAAAAAGGCCAAGGTTGGATAATTTATATTTTTGTGAAGGAAGCAGCTTTTCTAGAGATGCCAATTTCAGAAGAAATCAAGATCGCAGATGGTTTTCCCTCAGGCATTTTTCCAAATCTTTTGACGCTTAGCAAAAACCGATGTTGTGGCTTTTGTCTACAAATTCTTCAAGAGCAAATAGGCTTCCGATTGAGAGATCAGTTCATCATTCATAGCATCGATTCCGAAGGCGGGTGCGAATAGTTTGAGGGATTTTAGACCAATAAGCTTTATTGGGGCACCTCAAAAAATTCTAGCCGAACTCTTATCTTTCATATTTAAGTCCACTCTTAAGAAGGTTATATCCAAGTTCCACGGCACTTTTGTGGAAAAGGCAGACTATTTTGATTGCCCACGAGTGTATTGATTCAAGGCACAAGGTAGAACTTAGAAGTGGTATTGTCTGCAAATTAGATTTGGAAAGGTGTACGATCATGTCAATTGAGGATTCTTGGGTTATGTGATGGTTCAGGGTCACCTTAGTTATGGGGATAGATGGAGGAAGCGGATTCAAATGCGTGCCAGCTCTGCCAAGTTTGCCAAAAGGTTTTCTCAACTCTTGTAGAGGCCTAAGGCAAGGAGATCCACTTTCGCCTCTTCTCGTCATCGTGATGGCTAAAGCCCTTAGTAGAATGCTAGATATGTCTCCTTAGGCTTGATAAGCAGATCAAGTGGATAGGGAGATCTTCAAGTTTCTCACCTTCAATTTTTGGATAACACTACCTCGCCCGTCTTTTACCCAGTTTTCCCAGCGTCCCGCGCCAGGGGCTCTTATAGATCAGTCTCATTCTCCTACCAAGACACGCAACGTGGGATGGGTGGAGTTCGTAGAGAGCGTGGTTGTTACTTCCTCGACAAGAAACATGTTAGGTGTGGAGCACGTGGACCGCGTTGATGGGCACTTGGGACAGATGGCAAAGTCTCAGGCCTTTCCTCCCTCTTCGCGTCACACGTGTAGTGGACCCTATTCGAACCCGGTCCCGATTGATGGTTTCTTCCTGACCGTCCATTCCATCCTTCCGCTCCCATCAGCCTCTCGCACTTTAGCCATCACCTCCTCTATGCCTCCATCCATCCCCATCCCGTGGTCCAACGATGTTGAGTCGTTCGGGCGACTCCTGTCCGATTGTAGTCTCTCTGAGTTTCAATCGCGGCCCTCGTCGACCAATTCCCCTTCCTATTCATCTTCACTTGTTGATGCTTTAGAGATGGGTCCGATTACTCTTTTCCAAGATAACGTATCCACTGAAATCCTTATGGCGGAACCTCTGCAAATGATTGTCGATTCTCAAACCGAGCCGGCCACATCCGAAACCAACAGATCTGATCTGTTAGCTAAAATCCAGAAGAAACGATGGGTCAGAGAAGCCATCGGTAAGGTGGGGACGTCCCTTGGTCTGTCTTTTGGGGACAAACTGGAGGATTACATTGCATTATTTCAATGCATAGAAAACAGAGGAAGACCCATTGAGAAGTGCAGATCTCCAGCAAAACATTTAGTCAAGATCTCCACCAATCGTGAGCTTCAACGGCTAGAAGCAAGCCCTGGTTTTATCTTGGCTTCTATGTCAAAGTCAAGGCGACCAGGTAATCGGGGAAATATAGTGAGTCAATGAAGATCATTTCTTGGAACGTCAGGGGGGTGGGTTCTAAACAAAAAAGGAGCCTGATCAAAGCGTCCATAAGTAGAAAAAATCCAGATGTAGTGTGTTTTCAGGAAACGAAGGTCTCCCGCTTCAAGGATTACCTGTTGTCTACCCTATGGAAGGAGAAGGATGCTAAGTATTTAACTGTGGATGCGGTGGGGAGCTCGAGCGAGATTCTCATCGCCTAGAGATCGTCCAAGTGGGATCTCATCTCTTCCTCCACTGGCACCTTTTCGTTGACGGTTATTCTCCAAGATAAGTCTTCTTCTATTCAATGTTTGTTGTCTGTTATTTATGGGCCTAACAGTGACTCTCTCGTGGGTGAATTTTGGGATGAGCTTACTCAGGCGAGAAAGTCTTTCTCGGGGCCTTCATGTGTGGTTGGCGACTTCAATGTCACGCGTTTTGCAGAGGATCATTACAGAAGCAGAAGGCCCTCCCCTGCTATGCTGCGCTTCTCCGACTAGATTCAGCAGGAGCAGCTTATTGATTTACCGATCCTAGGTGCTAGATTCACCTAGACCAATGGTCGGGCAACTCCAATCCAATCCCAGCTTGATAGATTCCTTGTCTCTCCGGAATGGATCAAGACCTTCCCGACAGTTAAGTAAATCGCCATGCCACGTACCACTTCGGACCACTGCCCTATTCTTTTAAGTGTGGAAGAAGACAACTGGGGCCCGAAACCTTTTAGGTTTAATTTTGCTTGGCCCCAGTCCGAGGGCCTTCGGCAGAAGATCATTGATTGGTGGTCGTCTTTCCAGGTGATAGGATATGCTAGTCATCGATTGCTCTGTAAACTCAGATTACTCAAGTCTAAGCTCAAGGAATGGCGTCGGGAGGAAACTCAAAAGAGAGAAGCTAAAGTCGAAGCCCTCCTATCAGAACTCCAGAGAATGGATATGGAATCTGAATCAGCTCCGATGTCGAACGAGGTCAGGCACATTTCTATTATTCAGGAGCTTTCAATCAAAGCGCAAGAAGAGGAAACTTCGTGAAGGATAAAATCCAGAGTCAAATGGATCGCCGAGGGGGATAAGAATACCAAGTTCTTCCATAATATGGCCAATATGCACTCTCGGTTTAAGGCCATCCTCAATATATTCGATAAGGGAAGCAGAATTGAGGACAGAAAAGAGATTGCAGATCTCGCTATATCTCACTTCAAAGATCTCCTGTCGCGTGACAATTGGGTTAGGCCGAGATTAGATAATATTTCTTTCAGTTGTTTGCAGGTTGTTGATGCTCATCTGTTGGAAACTCAATTCTCTAAAGAAGGGGTTAAGGCGGTTGTTGATGCGCTGGGAGGGGACAAGTCTCCAGGACCAGATGGCTTCCCGATCAGTTTCTATCACACTTTCTGGCAAACTGTTCAGCTAGATGTTCTTTCGTTTCTCCAGGAAATCCACGCTAGAGGCAGATTATCAAAGGGGCTTGGTGCAACTTTTATTTCGCTCATTCCTAAGGTGGCAGGTGCTTCATCCTTTGCTGAATTCAAGCCGATTAGTTTGATAGGGAGCCCTTACAAAATTCTTGCAAAAGTCTTATCTTCCCGGCTTTCAAAAGTCATTGGGATGCTCATTTCCAGTGATCAGAATGCATTCATTAAAGGCAGGCAAATCACGAACGGAGCTCTTATCGCCAATGAAGTTCATTCCTGCCATAAGTCTAAGTCTGAAGGTGTATTCTGCAAACTGGATGTTGCCAAGGCTTATGACCATGTGGATTGGGATTTCCTCCTGTATATGCTAGCTCGGATGGGCTTTGGGCTCAAATGGAGAAGGTGGATCGTTGCGTGTATTGGTTCGGCCCACTTTTCTGTTATTCTCAATGGCTCTCCTTCAGGTTTTTTCAAAAGTTCAAGAGGGTTGTGGCAAGGAGGCCCCTTCCCCTTTTCTTTTCCTTATCATGGGCGAGGCGCTGTCCCAAATGTTGAAGAGAGGGCAAGAGCAAGGTGTTCTTCATGGCATAGCATTGTCATGTTTGGCGGATCCACTCACTCACATCCAGTTTGCTAATGATACGATCATTTTCTCAGAAGCTTCGAACGATAAAATTGAATACCTCCTCATTGCTATCCGCTGTTTTAAAGCGGTTTCGGGTCTTAGGATCAACTTGAGCAAATCCAAACTGCTCGGAATAAATGTTCCCCAACAGACTTTGCAAAGTTTTGTTGATACGCTCGGGTGCCACGTTGAGTCTTTCCCAACGTATTTTGTTGGTACGCCCCTTTGCATCGGTCCCCCACCGAAATAAATGTGGGACAGGGTCATCAGCAAATTTCATAAGCATTTGGCCTCCTGGAAATGTCTGTATTTATCCCTGGGTGGTCGGCTGACTCTGATTAAAGCGGCTCTCTCTAGCCTTCCCCTCTATTTTATGTCGTTGTTCACTTGTCCGGGGCCGATTATTAAGTGCATCGACAAAATTAGAAGGGACTTCTTGTGGTTTGGTGAGGAGAATCAGAGGAAGTTCCATTTGCTTGAATGGAAAGAAGTATGTAAAGTGTTCAGTGAGGGAGGTGCAAACGTCAAGAATCTGAAGCTTATGAATTCAGCGTTGTTGGGGAAATGGACTTGGAGATTTGCCTCGGAAAAATATGCTTTATGGACTTCAATAGTTAAAGATAATTATGGGGTGTCCCATGGAGGTTGGTGGCCTAAAGAGTTTTCGTTCTACAAGGCCTCCCACATCTAGAGGGGTATGCTCAAAGCAAAAGATCCAGTGATTGCCAATAGCAGCTATGTGTTGGGAAACGGTGCTTTCATTCGGTTCTGGGAAGATATTTAGCGTGGGGAAAAACCTCCCAAGACTTTATTCCCTCAAATATACTGGCTTGCTCCTAACAAACAAATATTCATCAACAGGTGTTGCTTTTCCACGACCAGTCACTCTATTTGGGACATCAGATGTTTCAGAAATCTTAATCAAAGTGAAGCCGATGAATATACGGAGCTCTAGAACTGCATTTCCAAATTATCGATTATCAGTTCTCAGCATGATGGTATTGTGTGGCCGTTGGATAAAACGGCTTCCTTTTTTGTCAAATCTCTCTATGCTGCTATCTACCCAGCGGCGCAGCCCTGGACCAATGTCACCCCATTCATTTGGAAGTACCATGCTCCTCCTAAGTACATATGCTTTGAGTGGTTGGCGAGCCGAAACAGAATCCTCACTATAGATAATTTGACAAAAAGAGGCATGCAGCTAGTTAACATTTGTCATTGTTGTATGCGCCAGGCAGAATCTATGAACCATTTACTAGTTCACTGCTCTTTCATCTCCTCTATTTTTGCGGATTTCTGTCAGCAATTTTCGGTCGATGCGCTCCAGAATCTGTGGTGAAGATGATGTCTGCTTGGAATGGGCTCAAGCTTAGAAGAATCAATTCGATCATCTGGCGTATGGCTATCCTTGCCATTTGGTGGGTTGTCTGGGAAGAAAGGAACGAAAGATGCTTCAACGATTGTTCATCCTCAGTCAAGGCAGTGGAGTCTAAGGCTAAAAAGTTGGTGATCGAATGGGCTGTTAATGTTAAGGATTTAAAAATGGTCGATCTTTCTTTTCTTCGTGGTTAGGAGCTCTCTGCTATCTCAGCAGTTCGCTTCTCCGATGTTTTTCTTTTTTCGGTCTTTGTATGTGTTCCTCTTTTTTCAATAAATTTGCAGTTATCTCTTACAAAAAAAAAAAAAAAAAATTGGATAACACTATCGTTTTGTGATACAAATAGAGCTATACACGAGCAGACTAAGGCTCGAGTACTCGCTCGACTCAACTCGGAATACTCGACTCGTCTGAGTTAGAGCCGAGTACGAGCGAGTTTCCACTACTCGTTTAGATTACGAGTAGAGTAAGAGTCTAGAGGTACTCGACCCGGTACTCGACTCGTACCTGTGTATATAAGTCCGCCCGAAAAAAAAAAAAAAAACCCTACCCCACCCCACCCATCATTTTCCAGCAGCGCCCAAACCCTACCCCACCCGTCCTTTTCAAGCAGCGCCCAAACCCTTCCCTCCCGAGCCCGTCCGTTCGAAAAAAATGCTCTCTCTCTCTCTCTCTCTCTCTCTCTCTCTCTCTCTCTCTCCCAACGCCTGTCCGGCCGTTCCTTTTCTTCCCTCTCTCTCTCTATCTCACTCGCCCGTCCCCTGTCCGGCGATGCTAGAAGCCTAGACCCTGCCGCTCGTCCCTGCGGCCTGTCCGGTGCCCCTGTCCGGTAACTGAGCTCTTCCCTGCCACTCGTCCGGTGCCGCAGCTTGTCCCTACCAAGCTGCCACTTGTCCTGTCGTCCGTCATCGCCCTGCCCTGCACGCAACTGCCAGTCGTCCCTCTTCTACTCGCCCGGTAAGGTGTGGGGTTGATTTTCTTATTCTTTATTGCTAATATATCTTAGAAATTGTTAATATAGTTTGAGATTAACCTGATATTTGTGTTTTCATACAATACTCGTTTACCACTCGTACTCGGGCGAGTAGAGTATGAGCAGGGAGTCCCTGCTCGTTGGCCGAGTAGAGCCGAGTACGAGCAGCACTCAGGCGTTAAGAGCCAAGTACGAGTAGGGCGATACTCGACTCAACTCGACTCGTGTACAGCTCTAGATACAAATGAGTCCTACATAGACAATCTGAAAAGGTTATTTGTTGTTTTGAAGCAGTCTCAAGTTTAAAGGTGAATTATCACAGATGCGAAATGTTGGGTATAAGTTTACCTAAAGAGGTGGTAAAGAGTTGGGCAGTAGCGTTTGGTCGAACGGCGGGTGCATTTCCATCTATATCTGGGGCTGCCACTATGTTTTAGGAAGCTTGTTAAACACCTTTAGGATCAGGTTGTTGAAAGGTTTAAAAAGAAGTCACCATGAAATCAACGTCGTCTATCTTTGGGTGGAAGGATAATCCTAATGAATGTAGCCCTCTTAAATCTTTCAGTATATTTATTTTCTCGCTTCAAATGCCCTGTGGGAGTGATAAAGAAGTTGGAAAAGCTTAAGAGGGATTTCTTATAGAAAGGTGTTAAGGAGAGAAGTAAATTTCATCTTATGAATTGGGAAGATGTGTGTAGACCAAAGATTGATGGAGGTGTGAGTATTAGGAAGCCGGAAATCATGGCCAAGGCGCTTTCAAGTAAATGGCTATGGAGATTTGGGTCGGAAAAGGACACTCTTTGGAAAGTGATAATTGCTAGGAAATATGGGGCCAAGGAAATGGGACGGTGGTCGAAAAAGTCATCCATGTACAAAGCTACGGGATGTGGAAGGTGATCATGGGAATGGAGGGGAGTTTTAAGGGGTGGCTTTCCAATAAGAGATGGACGTAGGGTGAGGTTTTGGGAAAATGTTTGGTTGGGTAGCTCAAGTTGAAGGATGAATATCCAAGTCAAGAATCGGTGTCCTCGGATCCGGGAATATCCACGGCTCAATGCTTCTCATGGCAAGGCTCTAACGGTGTTTGGACTCTGCCATGTTGGAGGAACTTGCAAGAGGAGGAATACCTAGCCCTTTCAAAGCGGCTTTCGAGCATTGTGCTCAGTTTGGATCCATATTTGATTAAGTGGCTCAAGGACAAGTAGGGTCTATTCTCTGTTATATCCTTTTATAGGATGTTAAATGGCCCCACATCCGCAAAGGGTCCATCTCATTCGTACTTACTTTGGTCTTATGGCACTCCCATGAAGATAGTGACGTTTACATGGTTAATGGGATGGAAATCATGGAATAAGGTGCTCACTATCGATTATCTCCGAAAGAAGGGGCTAATCATTATCAATGTCTGCCCACTTTGTTTGAAGTCTAATGAGTTTGTACACCTTTTTTATTGTTCGTTGCACGTTTTTTTTTTTTTTTTTTTTTTTTTTTTGGGGAGGGGTGGGGGCGGGGGAGATAAATTATTGTCTTTGTTTGGGGGTGGCATGGGTGATCCCAAAAGACTATTTAAGGCCTATTTCGGTTTTGGCATGGAGGGGCAAGCAAGGTAGGTGGCTTTGCTCTCCAGTTTATGGTCGAGTTGGCGGGAAAGGAACAACAGATGCTTCAATAACCCATCAGGGAATATTTTGGGAGTATTCAATAGGGCAAAAGGCGATATAATTGCCTCAACTGGTTGTTCTCTTTTCTATAGTGATAGGGTTGCAATTGAATTATTTGACCTTTCAGACACTTTATCAATAAAACCTTTATCTTTCAAAAAACAATTAGAGGGCCCCGATGTATCAAGGCCAACAATGGACAACATAGAACAAATTTCCAAACAATTATTTACAAGGGCCGCGCATTACTAGAACTATTGGTATGGCAAGTGCAGCACAAATGAAGGGAGTAGGGGGAAAAAGAAAAAATGGAAAGAGAGAGAGAGAGAGAGAGAGAGAGAGAGAGAGAGAGAGTTTGAGAGACTAAGGGAAAGGGTGCAATTACACGCATGTTGGGCGGGCAACCCATGCCCACCATTTCCAATGTTGTGGTCCACTCGAGCTTTAGATTTGCCTCATTTTTTGGCCCTGCAACGCATTTGTTGCATGGTCCCCTCGTATCACACTTACATGTGTGCAGGCTACGTGCAAAGAGCAAGAGAAGTGGGAGAACAAAAATTAATTCTATATTTCAAAAGACAAAAAATAGCACTCAATTGAAGGGCCAGCCACATCCAAAAATTACTTGTTGATACCCCACAATAATTCAAGGGTAAATTTGGCAAATGTTGCTTGCTTTATATATTGCACAGATTGTAGATTTGATGGAAAAAATGGAGAATCATGGGTGAATGTATGGAAAGAAGGATAGATTATTTGGAACCTCTCCAATTTGGGGTGTGTTTTTTTTTTTTTTTTAAATATCGAAATACATTAAAGAAAATTTGGGGTTGTGTTGAGTCTCAGCCATCGCACAATCTAGTAAGTCACGCTTGTAGTGACAAAGCATCGCACCCCAAGAAAGACCACTAAGGCCCTGTTTGGACAGGTGAAATACGGCGGTTTACATGGGATGGAATTAGGAAGAGGGATGCATTTATTGTGCGCAGCGAATTGTCGGTTGTTTACAGTGTACTACTTTATCCCATGCGTAGCCGGGGCCTGTTTGGGTTTTGTGGGATTGCAGAATCCAACATCCCCATCGCCCATATCGTCGCCATCGCAATAGCTGGAAGCGCTCAGGCTACTGTTGTCGCTCTCTGTTTTGATGCAAGAATCGCTGATTTTGTTGCTACTGATGTTGTTGTTGATGCTGATTGAACTGCTCTGGCTCTGATTCAAGCTCATTTCCATGGTGCTGACTGGGCCATCTCCATCAACAGAATCTCCCATCTGGACCAAGCTAACCCAGCTCCAGTCCTCTCTCTCCTCCCTTTATTCCTCCCAAAACCCTCTTCTTCAAGACCATCTCCTCCCCAACCTTCTCTCCACCCTCCAAACCATCCAATCCATTTCAACCCATTTCCTGCAATTACATCCGATGGGATGGAAGAAGACGGACGCAGATCTTCGGTCCATACGGGTCAGGTGAGAAGATAAGCTGCTACCGTTGGCACAGGGTCCGGACGACGCTTTGGGGAAGACAAGGGGCGCGGCTCGAGGGATCGGATGAGAGAGGTGTATCTCGGTGGGATTTTGAAATCCCGCCGACTCCATCGCACTACCAATACGTCTTAAATCCGTCTTACCACGTGGAGAGACAGTGGCATTCCAAACACACTCTCGCCCGTCACATCAGGGATTGGCAAATCCCATCCACCCTATTACGTGTTAAGCCGGTTACCCAAATAGGCCCTAAAGGTTTAAAGAGTAAACAAAAACTGCATTCATTCAACTATTCATTAAAGAATTTTTCATGTATATATACTTTCCTAAAGCAAGAGAAATCATAATATAATCCTAGCAATTCACTAAGTGCCATCCTAACCTATCTATTTTAATATAACATTAAGGACTATGAATCTATGTTCTATGAATCTATGTTATCCCCAAATCCCATCATAACCAAACAGCCACCTGTAAATCAGCCATAACTAACTTGATTCATGTAGAAAATAGCATGATCTTTAGCTCCTTGAAAACTAGCTCAATGGGCTTTCAAATAGATCAATTTCATGTCATTTTGACATTGTTTGGCACCTGAAAAGTGGTTCACAAAATATTCGATGAAAATTCTAACACCATAGAGGGAAGCTCTAAGGACTAAAGACTACACCCATAAGACTTATGAACCCATGATTTGACTGTACCACAATTACGAGGTCCACCAACCAATTGGACCAACCTTTGTGCCCATAGATCCATCAAACCCCTATTAGTGGCCCATGGCACTCTCCAAATAGATTGTGGGCCTCCCTCTTGGCTGAATTAAGGATGAATGTAGTGTCTTGATCAGCCAATAGAAGTCAGGCCGATTGCAAAGTGATCTAGACATTACCTAATGGGCCCCACCATGGACTCGAATGACTCATAAATCTCCATATTGGAATATCCTAGACCTTTGATCAGTTGCCTGCATTTTTATATGAGCAATGCAATTCAATTAATCATTCATGCTTCATCCAAAAATGTGATTTAATTAAACAAAATGATAGAAAATCAGTGTCCTACAATCAGTGTTCATATTGTTGACGATATTATCGATAATATCGGTATCGACAAGTCACCAACATCGACTCCCCCATATATCGCATCCCTTCAGGGTTTCAGCGAGTTTTCAGCGATAAAGATAAAATGGAGATATTTTCGATATTATCAGGCACGATCAACACCCAAAACTCCCATGCACCATTGCCACCAAGGTGTCCCGTATCGGTATCGGTTGGCGTAACGGTGCCCTCCGAAACCGATACGGATACGGGGGCGTAACGGCGATACGGGAGCGTAACGGCCGTCAACAAATATAAATTTTTTTTTTTTTTGCCAAAAAAATATTTAAAAATATCGATTAAATCCAGAATATTCTAAGCATTCCAAATATGCATTCGTTTATAAATTGGAACATGTTTATGGTGGTGTAACGGTCCACTCTTTGGTAAGAAGTTGTATCGGACTGTCTGATGAATTTATGAACCAGATAACCTAAATTTGACTCCAAAATTCATATATTTAATTTTCTAAATATCTAATTTATATACTTAACAATTTGATATCATTTCTCCCAATAGTTCTTTAAAAAAATGAAATTAAATTTAGGTAGATGGCGTTGCCAATTTGGGGCTGACTTGGAGGACCAATCCATGCCCCAAATCAGCTTCAAATTCATGCAATTTATTGCCATTATCCCACTTATGAATTGGTGGACATTTATTGGATAGTGAATCATGAAAAAAAAAAAAAATTTCAAAAGACCCTATTTTAAAAAATAAGTGTCCACAAATTAACAATTAAACTATTCGAACAATTTGATTTTGGCATTATAAGTTAGCAATTACAGTCCATAATTTAATTGGTAAATTTTAAGTTAATACGTGTCTTGTGCACAATTTTTTAAGGGCCCAAATTAGGTGAGACTCGGATTGTAAAATGTAGCACACGAGTGTCAAAGTTTTTTGGGCCCCACCCGTGATGAATGTGTTATATCCACACCGTCCATCCATTTTGCCAAATAATTTTAGGGCATGAGCCCAAAAATGAGGCAGATCTAAAGCTTAGGTGGACCGCATTATAAGAAACAACAATAATTACACGTCCACCAGTAAAAATTTATTGGGGGCTGTAAAAGTTTTAGATCAAGTTGACATGTGTGTTTTCCCTTCATCCGTGTCAGTGTGACCCTATTAACATGTTAGATGGAAAATAAACATTACAGTGGACCCTAAGAAATTTTTAATGGTGAGCATTCTATAACCATTGTTTCCTATGTTGTGGTCCACCTGAGATTTGGATCTTACTAATTTTCTGAATCATGACCTAAAATGATGTGGCAAAATGGATGGACGGCATGGATAAAATACATACATCATGGTAGGGCCCACGTGGCACGTGTACCATGTGCCATGGAAGCGTGCGTGCTGCGTAACTCCGCAGTCCATTCATTTGACATCAGCAATTCCTGTGGATCTGATCATGAGGTATGTGTTATATCTAGACCGTCCATTCATTTGATGAGCTCGTCTTAAGGCTTGACACAAAAAATAACACAGATATAATTATCAAGTGGACCACACTGCAAAAAGCAGTGGGGGATTGAGCGTCTACCATTAAAACCTTTTTTAGGATAATAGAACTTTTGGATCAATATGAAATTTGTTTTTCCTCTTCGGTCAGGTCTTTTTGACCTTATGAACAGATTGGATGGAAAATAAATGTTATGGTGGGCCTACGAATTGTTTAACGGTGAAATTCATCATCTCCGCTGCTATTTTTGGTGTGGTCCAGACGATCTTTGGATACGATTAATTTTTTAGGTAATGCTCTAAAATGATATTTAAAAATAGATGAACGGTGTAGATATAATAAATACATCACTGTGGAGCCCATATAACTTCGATCTCCTTTGAACCGTTCGTACAACTCGGAGCTTGAGGAGTGTCAGCGCTGTCTTAGCGTGACACGTACCTACAGCAGCTAAGCTGGTGTGCGGTACACCTGCAACAAAAACAAAAAACAAAAAAAAAACGAGGGAAAGAAGAGAAAAGAAAAAAGAGGGAAAGAGGGAAAGAACAGAGAGAGAGAGAGAGAGAGAGAAGAAGAAGAAGAAGAAGACAACGATGCATACACGCCAACTTACAGTGCATGAGAGAAGGGCAAGCACAAGAATCGCAGCAGTGGTCACAGATTTGTCCGAACAGAGGAAGAAGAAGAAGAAGAAGAAGAAAGAGAAGAAGAAATGTATGTTTTTTTTTTTTTTTTCAAGGCGTAACAGTAGATTCTGGTCCGTAACTGCCGTTATGGCCATGTCAGAACGGCCAAGTAACGGCCGTTACTGATCCACAGATTTCGTAACGGCCGTTTCGACCCCGTATCGCGTAACAATGTCAGCCGTTACCGTTACGTATCGGCCGATACGGCCGTATCGTAACGGATACGGCACACCCTGATTGCCACGCAACAATTTCGACAATATTATCTTTAAATATCACGAAAATATCGGTCCAGCGACATTCGACTTCCACCAATTGCTTTGTGCGTAAATACCAAAAAAATCGGAAAAAAAAAAATTAAAAATAGAAAATAGAAAATCAAGAGGATGTGTTGAAATTGCTTCAAATCTAGTTTGGGTTGTCAATTCCGGCACCTCTTACTGCATCTATTTGGATATTTGAGCATTTGATTTGGGGCGACTCCACCGTCAATGACTTTTGGGGCAAAAATCTGATTCTTCATCTTCTTTTTCTTCTTCTTCCTCCTTGCAACTCTCTCTCTCTCTCTCTCTCTCTCTCTCTCTCTCTCTCTCTCTCGACCAAAATTAATGACTCTTTACTGTCTCTGTCAGTTTCAACTTCCAAGGCTCTATTTCCGTCAATTTCCAAAACAAGATATAAAGCAGCTATAAAATACTCGGCAATGTGTGATGATTTGATACACCGGCACTTAAAAATTTGTACACGTGGCATACATATTAACTCATAATACACCAATTAAATTGTGGAAGTAGGTTACTTAAGTAACGGTCCCAAAATGAGATTGTTTGAACAATCCAAACCTCTAATTTGTGGACACATTAAAATAAAATAAAATCTTATTTAAATAATTTTAAAAATTATTTGGATGTATAGGATGGATGTACGGATGATTGGATGGCATGGATGAATGGTTGGATGAATAAAGGGACGGATGGAATAATTGGATGGTTGGATGGTTGGATGGATGTTTGGATGGGATGGCTAGATGGCCGGTTGGATAGACAAGATGGATTTTGGATGATTGGATGAATAATTGGATGGATGGATGCTTGGGTGGATGGTTAATTGGATGAATGAATAGGTGGATGGGATGAGATGGATGGATGGATGGTTGGATAATTGGATAGTATGGTTGGATGGATGGACGGATGGGATGATTGGATGAATAGATGGGATGGATGGATGCATGTTTAGATGATTGAATGAGATGGTCGGATGGTTGGATGGATGGATGGATGATTGGATGGGATGGATGGATGTTTGGGTGGGCGGTTGGACGGATGGATGATTGGATGGGATGGATGGATGTTTGGGTGGGCGATTGGATGGATGGATGATTAGATGGGATGGTTGGATGTTTGAGTACTTGATGGATGGATGGTTGATGATATGATGGGATGGAAATATGGGACGGTTGGATGGATGATTGGATGGGATGGATGGATGTTTAGATGATTGGATGGTTGGATGGATGGATGGATTTGGATGGTTGGATGGGATGGTTGGATGGATGAATGGATGGAAGGATGGGATAGTTGAATGATTGGATAGATTAATTGATTGTTGGATGGATGGATGGATGGATGTTTCGATGATTGGATGGGATGGTTGGATTGTTAGATGTATGTTTGGATGATTGGATGGGATGGATGCATGGTTAGATGTTAAATGGATGGATGGGATGGGATGGGATGGTTAGATGGATGGTTGGATGGATGGATGGATGTTTGGATTATTGGATGGGATGGTTGGGTTGTTAGATGTATGTTTGGATGATTGGATGGGATGGATGGATGGATGGATTGTTAGATGTTAAATTGATGGATGGGATGGGATGGTTAGATGGATGGATGGATATTTGGATTATCGGATGGGATGGTTGGATTGTTAGGTGTATGTTTGGATGATTGGATGGGATGGATGGATGGATATTTGGATTATCGGATGGGATGGTTGGATTGTTAGGTGTATGTTTGGATGATTGGATGGGATGGATGGATGGATATTTGGATTATCGGATGGGATGGTTGGATTGTTAGGTGTATGTTTGGATGATTGGATGGGATGGATGGATGGTTAGATGTTAAATGGATGGGATGGGATGGGATGGTTAGATGGATGGATGGATGGATGTTTGGATTATTGGATGGGATGGTTGGATTGTTAGATGTATGTTTAAATGATTGGATGGGATGAATGGATGGTTAGATGTTAAATGGATGGATGGGATGGGATGGGATGGGATGGTTAGATGGATGGATGGATGGATGTTTGGATTATTGGATGGGATGGTTGGATTGTTAGATGTATGTTTGGATGATTGGATGGGATGGATGGATGGTTAGATGTTAAATGGATGGATGGGATGGGATGGGATGGTTAGATGGATGAGATGGTTGGATGGATGGATGTGATGGATGGTGGATGGTTGGATCATCATGCATGTGTATTGTGTTTATATGCATGTTTATTTGCTTGTTAATTAGTTTAATAAGATTTAAGTGATTGTAGTTTTACTATTGAACTGATTTCTTATGACAACATATACTTTTAGGCCCCTATTACTGGAAATTTATTATGTATGCATTCTTTCTGCAATGTTTTGATTCCTAAATATGCAAAGATGTGTATTTTAGCATATCTTAAAGTTTCACTAAAACGTTCCACCATTATTCTTATGTTTCACCATTTTTCCCCCACATTTCTGGTTATCGGCGATATTATCGGTGAAAACGATATTATATCTTTATCTCCGGCCAGCGAAACTTGTAGCGATAACGACAACTCGAACACTACCTACAATAAAGAAAACAAATGCAGAAGTAGCCGGGATCTCCAATTCTAGAAGATATTTCAGGCATCCCCCCATTAACAGTGAGGCCCATTAGATCAGCAGTCTAGATAATCAGACCATGGTGCCACTGGCGTAGATTGGGTAATATCAAAACACTAGCGCTATGCATGTCCAACTCCATAAGGAGCTCAAGACCCAATAAGTCCCCCTTTTATTTACTTCAAACTTCAAATGGAATCCTCTAGACAATTTCCTCCAATTCTCTAGTCATTACCAATAGAAAAGCAAGTTGATTGGGAATTTTGGGATTCATCTGTGTGTGTGTGTGTGTGTGTGTGTGTGTGTGTGTGATGGGGGGGGATGGGGCTTGTGACCATAACTATATAGGCGAGCACTTCTAAAAGGATCCAAAGATTCCAAATCCTTTAGTCACACTCCCTAGTTGCATGCAGCATTAATATCACATCCATCTATGTTGAAATGGAGCATGCATTAACTGTTCATTTTATCCCAAAAAATAATAATAATAAAGAAATTGCTGCACTTTTTTTATTTGAATGAGAACTAACTGCACACTCCATCTTCTAGAAACCCAAACAAAATGAACACACTAGATTTTATGCACGTGATAGAGATTTTTTACACATTAAGCTAACTATGACTAAAACTTTTATGGTTCATATAGTTTAAAAGAAGATAATCATCGCCCAAATAATTGGTATAAGGCTTAGATGATAGTGATGATAAATCATCACTCCTGGGGAAAATCTCTGGTAGCCATAGTTTAGTCACTGAATTAAAAATAAAAATAAAAAACTGCTAACCCTAGCCATGACAGTACGCATGATGGCATCAGCTCATGGTGAAAACAATAACTGAAAACGTGGAACATCAATAAAAAGATAAACATGCTCACCTTCAAGCTTACTAAGAGCTTCTTTATCACCGCCAAATCCACCTATCATGAGAAAACTAGAAGTTATTTGATAAGAAATGAAACAATGCTGTTAAGAAAGCAAAAAGGCACCAACAACCAGTATAAAACAACAGCAACATTGTTCCCATGGAAATCAATTACGACAAGTGGTCAAATTGCTCATCAACAGCTGATGTGGATAACAAAATTATTTTATTTTATTTAATTAACCCTCTTGTATCTTGATATGTATTTCAAGGGACAAAACAAACCTGGGCCACTATAAGAATACACAATAAGAAGGAATGCACCCTGAAATTTTCAACAAAGAACATACTCAGCATATGCTTTGAAGGTCAGTATGTTCATAAAAAATGCAAGAATATATTCCAGCACTAGTTATTATAATCCCATTAAAAACAAACAAAACTTTGAATTGGAAGAAGAGAACAATACCAACAGAACCAGACCAATAGATAGTAAAGGCGAAGATCGTGATTTCTGATGTAATGAGCTCACAAATGGAACACTTCCACTGTCGGCGAAGCGCCTGGTGGGATTTACTGGCCTCCTTGACATGTCTACCGGTCTATATAAGACGATGAAAATTACAATATCTTTAAGCTGATTTGAGAGAGAGAGAGAGAGACAAACGATAAGGTCAGTTCCACCATCCCAAGAAACCAAATCAACATACTTCAATCACATCCCCAGACAACAGTAGAAATAAGGAAAACAAGATAAAGAGAGATTGCAATAACATTACAAGGGACTAATTAACTGTAGAGAGACAAAGAAATGTATGATAAGGTCAGTTCCACCATATCAAGAAACCAAATCAACATACTCCAATCATATCCCAAGACAAGAGTACAATTAAGCAAAACAAGATAAAGAGAGATTGTAATAACATTACAAGAAACTAAATAACTGTAATATAGTGTATAAAAAGATGAAAATGAATAAAGCACAAGTAAATAGGCAATGCTCTGTTGAAACCAATATCATTTAGTTTAAGTGAGCCCGCCTTACAATGATCCAAACCTTCCATCTAGTGTGCATGACCATGGACAGGCAATGCTGCAAAAGAACACCTAGGAATATCCAGTCAACCGTATGTTGGCCTGCAAATGGATGTTATAAATATAACATACCCAACACTACCTATGCAACGATGAAAGGACACATGGGTGGATTGTCCAATTTAGGAGATTTATGGTCCACCTTGCATCCAAGGCAAGGCCAACTACGTGAATGTCGGCTAACTGAAAGGTAGGCCCCAAATGTATGGAATGCTCGTCTGAACAAACAATGCTGCTGCCTCAATCTGAGCATTGTATAATCCCTCATAAAGTAAATGAGAATTGATTGAAGCAGATTGGAGGCAGATAAATAGGGCAGCATAGAGAAAGCAATAAGACAATTAAAGGAGACTGCATCTAATCATCACAAATCCAAAAACAATTCAATAATCAAGCATTACTTCAGCTGAAATCTGAACAACTCAAATTTAAAATACATCATGTGAATTTCAATTCAGAAGAAACTAAGTGCACATGTATAAGGAAGTTTATGCAAGACCAAGTTGTTCAGCTGCTGGCCTCCACTATCAGTATCTTGACACAAAATTAGGATGGTCCCATGTTGCCGTGTGCATATTGCGTGCAGTACCGGTAGAGTTCCTTTTTTTTCTTTTTCGATTAATGAATAACGAATTCTTTCCCTATACAGATCAAACTACCTTGCGACCCTTTAGAGCAATGGAATATGCAGACCCATTTACAATGTTCAACACAAAGGAAAACAAAGAGTTTATCCTGGATTCATGATAAATGAATCCAGCATCCATGGCTCTAGCACTTTGTGCCCAACTCAATGTGCTCAAAGAGGTTTCTACATGATTAAAGGGCCTTTGAAGGGACTTGAGAACATCCAGATCAACTCCATGATCAAAATTTCCTCCAAGCTCACATCTCACATCTCTGAAATATCTTCTTCTTTTCTTTTCCTTCTCTTTTATTTTCTTTTTCTTTTTCTTTGAGGAGATCTCTGAAATATCTATTTGGACAGGTATCTAGATCTCGGTATAATTCTTTCTGTAAGTAGCCCAGCCCACTGACCTAAAAGATTTATTTCACATGCATCCCAGGAAGTTGCCACATGCCTAGCTACTAGGAAGAGAAGCAGGCAATGGGTTATTTGGGGGGAATGGAATAGCCACTGCTTTCAAAATAGGAGAGGATCCATGGAAGAGGTAGTGAGAAAGGTCAAGGTTGGAGTGGTGGGATGGGCGTCTAGATTGAAAGCCATGGATGTTTGTAATCTTTTTCTTTTTTTCCTGTGGGCTGTATTATTTCCCCACCTTAGCTTTTGCTTTGATGGGCTCTATTAATAAAGTCTCATTACCTTTCAAAGAAAAAGGGCAGTTATCAAATTACAAAAATAAATAAATAAATAAAAACCGAGGGGAGTGAACGAGAGAGAGAGAGAGAGAGAGAGAGAGAGAGAGAGAGAGAGTAACGGTCTGCAGCCCTTTGTTCGAATTTGAAAGTTCTCTAGCTTTCTTTTATTTAAGAAGAGCACAAAATTCAACAGGACATGCAGCAAACAAATGATATATCCAAATACATATATGAAGCCTCAACCATTCAAATTCAAAATACATATATGCATGAAAAAAGAGGAGCTTTGCTAAATACAATGCCCGCATGCACCCGTTACAGGCAGGCATACGCATGTGGGATATCGAGTTGTGCTCCAGCCACGTGGGTGATGTGGGTCCCACCACAAAAATCTACTAGCCCAGAGAAGAGGCCATCCACTCATTGGGCCAGCCACATGTGTATTGAATGTGGACCTTATGAGTTGACACGCCCGATACTTGGGCCAGTTTATCTGCGCTGTAAGGTCCATCTGATGTATAATTCAGATGTCCCATTACCAGAACTCAGAATCACGAAGATGTCATTACAGGTATCCAGAAAACAAGTTGCAAACAAATCAGCAGTCGACGCCTGCCCCTCAGTAGAATTACAGATTATTTCACACACAAACCCCAAGTGTGGGGCCCACAGTTCAGCAAATCCAACCCACTACATGAAGGGCCCGAATGCAGAAAGCAGATTCTTGAGAAACGAGAATCACCCAGATTGGAAGATCCTGAACCTCTGACAAATGACCCTTGAATGGCTTGCAAAGCAGAGAGTACAGCAACAGTCCACATCCAACAGAAAACATTACAACGGTTACAAGGTCAGGATCTTCCAATCCAAGAGCTTTCCAGGCATCCCCAGCCAAAAGTGCGGCCCATTGGATAAATGGCATGGATCACCGAGCTGGATCCACTGCTACCGTAAACCATTCAGTCGCAAACGCAGGTTTATTGAAAAATCAGATCAAGGGGGAGAGAATTGCAGGAATCTAGAAAGTGAAACCAAAATCCAAAGCAACATCGTCGAATCTCGTCAGGAAGTCGGGATATGGGAAGAAATTTGGAGAGATAGGAGTAGAAATCTAGGGTTTTGGAATGAATAAGTGAGTTGGAAAGGGAAGTACCTGAAATCGGAGATGGAAGAGCCTGGAATGAGATCTGGATCTGTTTTTTTACTCTCTCAGCTCACGAGAGGAGAAAGTCCTGAAATAACTCTTCCCGGATTTTACATTCACAAGGGGTTGTATTGGAATTGAAATTCCGCCTTTTATATGGTAGGGAGCGAGTGGCTGATTGCTACGATGCGCCACCGTGCAGCGGATATCAAACACCGCACCTTGTCGGCGGTTTTTCCTTCGACCGTTTGGATGCTGGTAAGAAATTTACACTCAACCGCTGCTTGTCTTGGATGCTTGAAAAAACATATAGGGCCTGATTGGATTCGGGGAATCCGGATAATATAATTGAAAATCGTGATGATTGCAGATCCGTTAATCAATGGGGTGAAATAGGTGGTAACCGCCGTACATTTGTACGCTATGCATTTAGGAAGCGGATTGGCTGGTGTACCACACACCACCGATGTAGTCGGTGTATGACGTCATCAAGTTCTATAAGTCCCATCCTGAGGTATGAGTTATATTCAACCCGACCGTCCACTTGGTAAGCTTGTGGTGAGGCTTGAGCCTAAAAATAAGACAGATCCAAAAATCAAGTGGACTACACTGTAAAAAGCAGCTGAGGATTAGACACCTGCCATTAAAACCCTTTTGGGGATAACAGAAACCCTTGCTACACCCTTTGCAAACCCTATAACCCTTTTATAAACCATTTGAATACTTTTAGGAATATTTCGCATGTTTTAGAATAACCTAAAGAACTCCTATTTATAGATTAGGAAACTCTACTTTCACACTGACTTGGAATAGTCTGGAATCTGCCTCAAATTTACGCAGTCCGTGCACAATCTACGTAACCTCCGACTAGTCGAATCAGAGCTCGGACTAGTCGAAGCGCACAATTTGCGTAACCTCTGACTAATCGAATCTGACCTCCAACTGGTCGAACTTCTCGGAAGTTGCAAAATACATTGTTGCTAGACTTTCAGCCAAACTTTCTCGGGCTATTAGAATTTCCTCATATTTAAAACATCTGTTAATAACAATCTTCACCATATCTTCAATCTTCAAAAGTGTAGCTTCTTACCCTTTTCTCCTATTTCTGCATCGCATCATACCTTTAATCAATGCTTCCGTGCACACTATGTCCTTCTTTTACGTCATCGTCAAGCCCAGAGAAGTTGCACAAAACTTGAACTTCTCCGTATGAATGACCTTGGTGAGCATGTCTGCAGGATTCACACTGGTGTGAATCTTCTTCAGTGTTACGCCTCCTTCCTCAAGCACCTGTCAGATAAAATGGTGACGAACATTAATGTGTTTAGTACGAGAGTGATAAACAAAATTTTTAGCCAAATTTATAGCGCTTTCGTCACGGCTTTCTCTTGAAGCCCCGGCTGATTTATCATGCTTCTCGGCCAAATACCTTCCTTAAACGCTTCTATCACTGCGATATACTCTGCTTTGGTCGTGGAAAGAGTCACCACGGACTGAAGCTTCGACATCCAACTAATTGCTCTACCCGCTAGTACAAACAAGTAACCAGAAGTCGACTTTATGGAATCCACACTCCCTGCGTAGTCTAAATCCACATAACCTACCAACTTTGTTCATGTCTTCTCAAAAGTTAAAACATAGTTTTTTGTACCTCGAATGTATCGAAGTAGTCATTTCACCACTTCTTAATGTTGCTTGTTGGGGTTTGACATGTATCCACTCACAACACTGACTACCTGTGAAATATATGGTCTCGTACGGACCATGGCATACATTAAACTATCAACCTCATTTGAATAAAGCACATGTAACATAACCTGCTTTTCCTCAATTGATTTAAGACATTGTTATGAGGAAAGCTTGAAGTGAGCCTTGTGGGGTACGCTCACCAGCTTTGTCTGGTCCATCCCATACTTGATCAGCACATTTTCAAGGTATTCTGCCTATGATAACTAATGTCTGTTCATCTTCCTGTCTTTATGAAATTCTATGCCGAGAACCCTCTTTACAGCCTACAGATCTTTCATCTCGAATGTCCCTGATAACTGAGTCTTCAGTACGTTGATTTCAAACATATCATGATGACGATCAACATATCATCAACATACAATATAGGATGATGAACTTGTCATCCCTCAGTATCTTATATTAGATACAGTAATCGTATTCACTCCGAGTAAACTTCTGACTCAACATGAAAGATTCAAATTTCTTATACCTTGCCTAGGCGACTGTTTCAGGCCATACAACGACCTCATCAACCTGTAAACTTTTTTCTCTACCCTTTTAACTCTGTAACCCTCTAATTGCTTCATGTAGATCTGCTCTTCGAATTCTCCCTGCAGAAATGCAGGCTTGACATCCATATGTTCCAGCTCGAGATCATATTGGGCGACCAGCACCAACACGAATCTGATAGATACCCACAGGCGCGAATATCTCTGTGAAGTCGATTCCTTCTCTCTGAGCATACCTTTTTGTATCTATCTTATTTTTTTTAATAACCACTTACATCTGATCGCTTTTCGGCCCACTAGAAGCTTCACTAACTCTCACGTGTAATTTTTGTGCAACGAGTCCATCTTTCATCACAGTCGCCTTCCACTTTTCTGCATCAAGCTCATCAAGAACCTCTTAAATAGTTGATGGGTCCCCCTCATCTGTAATGAGGGCATATGCGATATTAGAGTCATCCCTGTATATTGTCGGTAACCTACGGTTACGCAGTGGGTTCCTTCTCACAGGTGGCTGCTCCACCTGCTCATGTACCTCTGTCTGCGCATCTATTTCTGCCTGAGTATCATCTGTGTTAATCTGGATATCTACGATCAACATTTCTGGTTCTTCTTGCTCCTCTCGATCATTCTTACAGAATATGGAACTTTCGTCGAATCTGACGTCACAACTAATGATGACCTTGCGTGTGACCTTGTAGAATAACCTATAACATTTCACACCAATACCATAGCCAACAAAGATGAACTTTTTGGCTCTATGGTCTAGCTTATCTCTCTCAACTGACGATACATGAGAGTAAGCCCCGCAACCAAATATACGCAAATATGAGTAGTCCAACTAATGACTACTTCATACTTCCTCTGGAATTTTACAATCAATTGTTGTAGATGAGGATCGATTCACCAAGTAGCAAGCCGTGTTAACGGCCTCAGTCCATAAGTCATCGCCTAACGCAGCATTACTTAACATGCATCAGTCCCTCTCCAAGAGAGTCTGATTCATCCGTTCAACCACACTATTTTGTTCGGACATGTGGCGCACTGTGTTATGCCTAATGATCCCTTCATCTTTACAATATTCATTAAAATCATTGGAAGTGAATTCTCCACCATCCTCAAAACATTTATTTTTCGCCCTAACTGTTTTTCCACCATTGTCTTCCATTATTTGAATATAGTGAAAACTTCGGATTTACGTTTCATGAAGTAAACCCAAACTTTCCTGGAATAGTCATCAATGAATTAAACAAACCACGACAACCTCCAATGGAAACCTCTGGCGATGGCCCCCATACGTCATAGCGCACATAATCAAATACTCTCTTACATTCATGTTTTCCATATTAAAATGATAATCTAGATTGTTTACCATATATACAATAATCACATATATTTAAATCAGAATTCTTAAAACGCTGGAATCAAATAACGATCAGATAGTACCTCCAAGCCTCGCTCACTCATGTTGCCCAAACGAGCATGCCACATAAGTACGGACGTGGAATATATAACAGTCATTGCCGCTACACCTGCTGAAGTGCACCCGATCAACCTGTAAAAGTTTTCATACTTTTGCACTTTCATAACCACGAGTACCCCTTTTGAAACTTTAAGGACACCATCAATACCATTGAACTTGCACCCTATAGCCTTGAGTGCATCGAGAGAAATCAAACTTTTCTTCATATCAGGAACGTGCCTGACATCAGTCAAGGTACGCTCCATCCCATCAAACATCTTGATGCTTACCGTACTAATAGCCACAATATTTTGATACTCACCGTATCATAAAGACCTGTCCACCATCACATTCTTTGTAACTGGAGAACCAACTCCGATGAGGAGTCATGTGATATGATGCTCATGTGTCGAGGATCCACTCATCTCTAAGATTATCATGCAAGTGTCCGACCATAGACACAAACAGAACATCACTTTCACTTGTTTCTTCATCAGATGCGACAACATTGGCCTCCCTGGAAAGTTTTCTTTCTTTGCTTTAGAATTTGTACAATTCTTCTTCATGTGTTCAGTCATCCCACAGTTCTAGCACTTTAATTTGCCTTTGCCCTTGCCCTTGAATTTGGATCTAGGTCTTAAAATTCTTGTACCTCGCTCAGTATTTCTTCCCCCTGTAAATAGTGCATCAGAAGATGATCCCAAATCACTGTTCATCTTTCTCATAACCTTCCCTTGAAGGGCTGAGATAACGGTGTCCACACGTAAGGTTTTATTTCCGGTGCACAATGAGTCCCTGGATGACTCATACGATGGCGGAAGAGTATTCAACAATGTACATGCCTGATCTTCATCTTCGATCACTTTCTCCATGTCCAGCAGTTTGTAAATCAGTTTATTAAAATTACTAATGTGGGCCTCCACATCTCCACCCTCTGCCAATCTGAAGGTGAACAATTATAGCTTTAAGTGTAGGCGATTCTCAATTGATTTTTTAGCATAAATATCTTTTAACTTCGTCCATAAACCAGCTGCAATTTTCTCCCTCAAAACATTATAAAGGACCTCATCCATAAAACATAAATGGATCGAGGATAAGGCCTTCTTAGCAAGAGTATTTCATTCATCATCATGCATAGTAGACTTTATTTCCTTAAGAGCACCATTCTCAACTTGCTTGGTTAAGGAACTGATCATCTTGATCTTCCATAACTCAAAGTTATTTTTCCTTAAGTACTTCTCAATATTATACCTAATGCTTTCCATTGATGTTAATCCTGCAGATTCAAATCTGTGTCCCAACGATTGCTCTGATACCACTTGTTGGGGATTATTTTGCGGAGTCATACAGAGATGGAACTAGGATGGCAATCCAAGAGCACCAAACAAACACAAAAGAACATGAAGATTTAACGTGAAAAACCCTTTTGGGAAAAAACCACAGCACAAAGCGACATATATTCACTATGAAAGCAGAAATTACAAAGAGAAAGGATTTACCCGATTCGAATAACCTCGAATCTCACCGTTGCTACACCCTTTGCAAATCCTATAACCCTTATAGAAACCCTTTGAATACTTTTAGGAAGCCTTAACATGTTTTAGAATGGCCCTGGGAACTCCTATT
The DNA here is from genome assembly GCA_030180095.1 of Magnolia changhungtana. Lineage (NCBI taxonomy): Eukaryota > Viridiplantae > Streptophyta > Magnoliopsida > Magnoliales > Magnoliaceae > Magnolia > Magnolia changhungtana. Next base: position 6,157,545 of record JASAUF010000220.1, read on the forward strand.
TATAGATTAGGAAACTCTACTTCCGCACCGACTTGGAATAGTCCGCGCACAAACTGCATAACCTCCGACTAGTCGAACTAGAGTTTGGGATAGTCGAAGCGCACAGTCCACGTAACCTCCGACTAGTCGAACCTGACCTCCAAGTAGTCAAATTTCTCGGAAGTTGCAAAATACATTGTTGTTGGACTTTCGACTGAACTTTCTCGGGCTATTTGAATTTCGTCAAATTTAAGACATCTGTTAACAACAATACAGTCATTTTTTAGAATTGCAATGATCCTTGAAATTTTCAAAATCTCGTAAAATATATATCGCACTCTATGCAAGCGGAGAAACGTGCCCAACTCCATTTTCCATCACTAAGGCCCTTACTCAGAATCTCCGGCCACAAACTAACTACAGGAGTCACTTGAATCAAGAGATCTTATGATTTATTGTTCCGTAAGTGAGCTACGGTTTCTAGTCAGCCCTAGATTCCAAGTTGATTTGGTTAGTGGCAACTCCAAAACAAGCAATTTATCATTCGAGAGTCAATATCACCCCACTAACATCCACCCAGGTTATATTATAAAGGACAGAAGAGTCGTAGTGACCCGTCCTGCCATCGCGCATGGACAAGGTTCCACAGGTGGTCTACAAGTCTTATTAATAATATGTAATTCTATCATTTGAAAATAATATTGTGAATACATGTGTGAGTGTGTGCGCCTGCTAGAATTTGTCACCTGGCTAATGTGTGGATCATGTCATTTGACTTGGAGTCACCACTAGTTGATGGGTTTAAAATCTATAGTCAGCCAGACACCATAGGTATTAGGTTCATTTAGCATAGGCACATCAAAAGTATTTAGTTTTCATGATTTCTTAATGAATTCATCATCAAGAATTACATGTTCCATGCAATCAAAATTTTAAAATACATAAACCAAATGAATGGTTTGATCATACATTATCATGATCGGTCACATAGAAGCTTTCCAGTGAGTGACGGTCGATGCAAATCCTCTAACCCAATAGGTATAAGGATTCCTAAAAGAGAATACATTAACCTCTAGTAGGATTTAGGAAAATGTAAATTGTCCACTAAAGTGAACCACAAAGAGAAGATGACAATGCACAACATTGATGAAGAAAGGGAGAATAGTCTCTAACCTCTCTCTCTTTTCGCTTTACAACGGGCATTCAGGGGGTGACACCCAAGCCTCTCTCCTTTGAGGTGTAAATTCTCTATACAGTAAAATCTATATATAGAAGAGAAGTTAAGATTTTAGGAAGATTTCATTATGATGATCTGTTATTCTATGAACTTTGGTGTACTTTACTGTGAATTAATTTCATCGATCCACATCTCCAATACACGTACTCGTAATATAATCATTCCACTATATAGGTCACCTACTATAGATCCATATCCTTGTTGATCAATTAATGGGCCATTAGATTTGTGCCATCATATCATCATTAAATGTGAAGTGAAGGGTGGTCTTGTGGACTTTTGGGATGAACAAATGCTTGATCAAGATTTATGGGTTGTTTCTTTCTCAAGGGTTCATGAATTCAAGTTTATCATCAGTTCCATTTCAATTTTGAGCGCATAGTTCATTAAGGTTGGGTGTTTACACCAATGTTGCTTATAATGGGAGCTCATGACTTGGGCAATGAACATTGCATTATGATGATTGTTGAGGGTCAAATATTGCATATTTTCCTCCATTTATATCTTGGTTTTATAAACATGATAATACTTAATGTTCTATTTTACTCATGTTTGTGTTACAAGATGAATTTAAGAGCTTAGATTGAAAATGGTGCTAAAAGCATAGATTTGATGCTCAAGAATTACTAAAGCAAGGGATGGATCTTAGGAGACCAAGATTGAAAAATTCACATGCCAAAGATCCAAGAAAATCAAGTGAGGAATGAAGAGAAACAAAGATTTGAAGTGAAGAAAATGAATCCTGAAATCGTCCTGAATAAACATATTCTGAAACTCTCAGTCATTTTGTGAAATTGCACAGAGTGAAGTCTATTTTAAAAAACTAATACAGAGTGAAGTCTATTTTAGAAAACTATACAGAGTGATGTCTATTTTAAGAAACTGTGTAAATTTGAGGCACTTTCTAGAGTTTTCCAACTAGGTGCGAAAGTTGGAGTTTCACAACTATAAATAGGACTCCTTAGGATGTTCCTAGGCATCTTTTAGAATTTGAGAGGAACAAAAGGGTGGAGAAGCCAACCCCAAGAGTTTTTCTTATTCTTCCTTAGTTGTTTTCATATTTTTCTTAAGAGACTTTGGTCTAATCATGTCTATGGTTGGCTAAACCTCATAGTTAGGGCTAAGAGGTGAAACATGTAGCATGATGGAATGTTTCTATTGCTTTTATTCATATTTATATTGAACGCTATGAATTCTAATTTGATATTTTAGGAATACTTTCAGTTTTTAATGGTTTATTGTGACTCAAATTACAGTAGATCTGCAATAGCTTTGAGTATCTTTTTCTCCTGAATTGAGATTGTGAAATTAGTAAGTCATGTTGTTCACCATCGTCCCTTGGGCATGGTAGGGTAATGGAATCCTTCCTAATCTTCACAATTCTCCTGCTTTGAGATTATGGGATTAGTAAATCTTTTTATTTGCCGTTGTCTCCTAGGCATGGTTTGGTGATGAAATCCCTGTCAATTATCATAGTTCTCCTTCATTGAGAATTAGGTCAATGAAAGTTCAGATTTAGTTTTATTGATATATTTTCCAATTGGATAAGATGGGACTCCAATTCTAATTGTGTTGGAATTAGGTAAGTGGAAGTTCAGATTTGGTTTTATTGATATATTTTTCAATTGGATAAGATAGGACTCCACTTCTAATTGTGTTACCTGAATCAAGCAAGAGGGCTCCCTGATCACTACAAGTGGATCCTTGGCACTCTAGTTCCCTCCTTTAAATTCTTAGTTTTAATTACTCTATTCATAATTACTCTCTCAAATACTCCAGAATTAGTTTCACATTTTCTTCTAGTTTTACTTGTAGTTAATTTCAGAAATGTACAAATTTCAGTCCATGTGGATTCGACCTCAGTCTTACCGAGATTATTACTACATCGCGACCTTACACTTGGGGTTGTAAACAATGATCGTAGGATTCTCTAATAATATGCACCCAATGTTCATAAAGTCGTTAATTATCATTAATCCACATTTCAAATATGATCCCTAATAGTGCAACCGACAAACATCACATACTCTTAGATTTCAAATTCTATTACCCTAATATGTGCATCTAACTTCTTTGCATATATATTAGCCAATGTATCTTGCATTTCCTTGACAATTTCGTGCACCCAATGGATGAGCTTCTTGTGCATCATGATTGACATGATGTTACGAGTCGAGTAATTATCTTTACACCACTTGTTGTAAGGGTTCATTGTGTTGGTGCCTCGGTTTGTTAATAGCATGTGCTAGTGTGTCTTAAGTCGGTTGAGCCACCACTAGAAGATGAAGACAAACAAAGACTTAAATACTTGCAACATTAAGGCTTGAAAACACGGGTAAATTGAGGTGCCTTAGTGAAATTAGCCATGGACCCTTTTGGCTCCAAAACAACTTACCTTTAGATGATGTAATTTAAATAAGAAAACTTCATTTCATCATCCCAAGCTTAGGAATTAACTTGAATATATTCAACTAGGCTTTAGAGGTGTTTCAGGGATTTTCAGACCACAAATGACCAAAAGAGTCTAGTAAGCAATCAAAAAATTTTGCACGTTTTTTGTCCAATCAGTTGAACCATCATCTCGATTTGATCTGACCAAAAGTATCTAGTTTTGTCTAGTAACCTTTTCAACTATCCCTAGTTATTTTCGGTCGAACCAAACCTTCTAAGGTCTGACCGAACAACTAGTCGTTATAGATCTGTTGGGGTATTTTTCTTATAAGTTGGGCACATAAACCTTGGCTAGGGAGATGGTTTTTTTAGGGGTTTTAGAGGCTTTATGCACACAACTCATATCCTATACATATACACTATAAACTAAATATATTCCTGTGATCTTCCTTATGATTCGTCACTCTAATGATCATTTCAAGTTCTATTTAAATATGTACATATTTTCTTGCATTCTTTAGAGGTGAGACACTAATCATATAGGTAAATCCATGTCTATCATCTTCTTAGATTCCATCTAAGTGAATCCCTAATTGAAGTTAACTATCTCATTAATTGTAGAAGATTCAACCACTCACTCTCCCATTACATTGACATTCTCATAGGTACATCATTACAGGATAGCCGATCATTTGAGCTGAAGAAGATCCACATCGAAGATTGGGGGAACTAAAGAGAAGACGCATTAAGATTGAAGGAGCATCTCAAGAAATGCGTTATTGTAACGGCCTGAAAATCGGGGGTTGAGCAGATGTTCAACTCCCGAGTTCCAACGCATCACTTATGCAACATAGTAATGATGATTAAATGTTGTCTGTATTAGTGCATTAAACATGAATGAGATTATACCAAATCAGCATATATCATACTCCGAAGATAATTAGATTACGCAAGAGGAAGACTGTGATAAGTATATAAAACATATAAGTTGTTGTAGACCTTCAGAGTATGAAAATGTTACCGGGTTAATTATGTACATGTATACTCCTAAAATGGACAAAATGAATATACACGTGTGTTTTAAAATACAAAATAACAAGTGTAATGACATCTAGTCAGTATCCCAGTAATCCTCGTTGATTAGAACATGGTCTACATAAACTCGTCTGATAACTGCATGTAGGAGAACTCCTCGTCATCATAGAAGTTAGGCTCCGTCACGTAAGCCTCGACATCACCTGTAGCTACAACAGAGTCTAGTTGGTGTTTTAAAACACCGTCCCAGAGTGGGAGTGAGTGATCAACTCAGTTGTACTATAAGGCAAATGTTAACATGTTATCAATTCAATCAAGTATTAATGATAAAGCAGTACAACACTCATGTCCTAAGTACTCTTATTAATGCAAGAATGATATGTTGTAATGATGCATGCCTTCGCTTGCACTCCCTCAGCGACATCATCTCACGATCGCGGCATGCATCACTCCGGGTACGTGCACTTCCTCACCAAAGCACATGCAATGCGGTGCATGATTGTGTTAGCCAATACTTAATTAGGTTTATTCATACAGCAGATTCGGGAAGCTAAGGTACCTCCCTTTATATCATATACCCAAACAATGATCCATATAGGGTCGTCAATCCTAGTTAATCACATACGATAGACAAGTAATAGGGCAACGTCACCCATGATTTAAAAGCAGTGGACAGACAAGTTCAGGTCACTACGAAGAGGCTCGTCACCTTAGCGTAGGCCTTAGTTTATACTCGAGGTCACTACGGGAAAGACTAGTCACCTTAGCGTAGGCCGACAGCTCGAATAAAGTGTCTCATACCACCGTATTCAGCTCACGAGTTTGGTTTGCTGACTGGACACTACGGGGAGGCTTGTCACTCCAGCGTAGGCCGACAATTCAACCACAGTGTCCCATACCACCATGCCTAGCTCATGAGTCTTAGTGGATCGTAGTACCAAGGTTAGACGGATTTTCATTGGTAAGTTGTACCTTAGATTCAAGCAGTTGCGTCCATACATGGTAAACACATATTCAGGCCAATCGGGTTACTCGACAAGCTCGACTGGTACGAGCATATGCTGAATTAGTCGATATGGAATGCTTAAGCACTCCTCGTGGCCTAACCACTGTCGACAATCATCGTACAACTCGAATTCATCGAACGTATCTGTTGTAACAAAACTACTCAGCCACTCGGTTGAAGGCTGTTACCGATTGCCTGGGCTACGCAGTAGTCCCAATCACATTTAAATGTAACAGAAAGTCATATGTGATAGGCATATCGATATTGAACAAATAATTCGAACAATACAACACTTGAGCATTTTATGAAATACAACATTTACATAGCATTACACATGCATTCCACACACAAATCACATAGTAGGATATACGTTGTATGAAGGAATTTATACATATGGCTAAGGTGATTGAAAATCTCTTCTCAACGCCTCCATTAAATGCATTTCATCAAACAAGCACTCATTCAGATATTTTATCAAACACCTAGACTACACATTTCAACATACATGTAGTAATTTGGTTATAACCTATATTAGGGGAAATCCTTTCATAAGGAGTTGCCACACATGCAACGATCATATATTCACTATGAATAATCATGGTAAGCACAAAACATGATTCGATATTCATTCGAACATTTCAACAAACACATGGAATACACTATATTCAACATAGTTCATATGTATGTGTAATACATGAGAAACAACGCATCTAGGTACATGTGATAGCAATCAAGTCAGTCATAAATCATTAACTGACATTGAGAAAATTGAAAATCATAACCTAAACGTTTATAGTCCGCACCTTTCGTCGATATACTCATATTGAACTCAGTTTGAACACTAAGTCTTCGTCTACGGCACAATGGCAACCTATAGCATGAAATAGGTTAGCTATTTCACCATTTACTCTATTTGGATACCTAAAACAGATTAGAGTTAGGATTCCTTACCCAAAAATAGAATCGGAACCGCTGGAATAGCGACACGGGTAAGATGATTCGGCACGTGGAGCGATGGGATCGAATCCCATGAACTATCTCCCACTCACTCTCTCTCTCTCTCTTCTCCTCACTTTCTCCTTCTCTTCTCTCTTCTCTCTCCTATGGTTTAGAAAATTCGTATGGCATGGGAAAGAGGGAGTTTAAGGGCCTTATATAGGCTCAAAAGTGAGCTCAATGGCCTCAGGGTCATGGTATACTTAGTATATAGCTAAAGGATGGCTGTTTCGGGCCAACGAAGCTCATTTGGAGGCCCATTTTCTGCATACGGTTCAGGAGAAGTTCCCTGATAATGAATCTATGTCAAGTTAAGTTTTCAGTCCGATCGGATTTATAGATCGACCGCGGAAGACCAATTTCAGTTCAACGGTCATCGTCATTTGATCAGGGCCATAAGTACACTGACTTATATAGGAAAATTTCCCTGATCCAAGGGTATATTTTGGTCAGATTCTGACAGTTAGAAACCTTAAATTTAGCCTGCAAGTGAACGGCCCAATTTACTTAAATCTGAGTTCATTTTCTAAAGATATTCGCATTTCTCACACACTTCGCTCTGGGTCCAAGTTGTGCGTTTTTGGATACTATCTGGACTTGATTTCTGAGATGGTTGTCAAGTCAGTAAGGTGGTCATAACCATATAGTTCCGCGTTAATCAGACTTTCGACGCGCGGTCCAGGTCCGATATGGAGTTTCGTGATGCTCCTAAGAGCAACTGAGTTTTGAGATTGATCCTGGGTTTTTAAGTAATATGGCATTAGCGACTCTACTGGTTTGGGTCTTACAGATTGTATAGAAAGCGATTCAAGCTAATCTACTGATTAATTCAGTTTAACACTTAATTAATTTTCGTCTAACTTCTAAAGAATTCAGTCTTTAGTGATTTATGACTGAGGTGGTACTCAGGTCTTTGTACGGATTTTTCCAAGACGTTACAGTTATCAACGAGGCTAATCCAAACTTTTAAGCGTTTATTCAGAGTCCATTATATACTCAAGTCTTATGTATATTTAAGTATAAAGTTTATAATTCAAACTCAATTAAGTCTCTATATAAGCCATTGGCGGGTGTGTATGTAAAGATCATTGGTTAGCCTATAGAGAACCTTTGTAAGTTTCTATGTGAGTCATCAACAAATGTTTACGTAAACGTTATTGGTTAGCCTATAGAAAATCTTTGTAATTTTTAATGTGAGCCTCCAGAAGGAGTGCATGTAATCTTTGTATGAGTCTCTAACAGGAGTGTACGTAAGTCCTTGTGTAGGACCACAAAGGTTAGTGGTAAACCTATAGAAAACCATTGTAAATGTTAATTGTGACCCTATAGAAAACCATTGAGATAATGAAGTTCGAAAAACTCGAGTTTGAATTCGTTACCCGAGAGTAGAGTAGGGATTTAGCTGAACCCTATACATCCTTATGTTTGCAATTACGATGTGTATGCAATTCTATTTATGCTAGTGAATGGTTTGTTTATTTCACATGGATGCATGAATAGATTGTATGAGAGGTGCTTAGTTTAGTGCATACACAGTTGATATTCATATCTCACCTCAGAGTCTACTTAGCACATATAATTGAATCTTGTGTAGTTTATGATATTTAACCCATTTTGGCTACGTGGCTTAAATTAATTAAATTGGTAAATATTTTAGATGATCCTATTCACCCACCCTTTAAGACTTAGCCGTGATTCTAAGCTTCCCAAGCTTCCGCGTGTCATGACATCAGGTTAGATAACAGTGCAATTTCACATTGTGGTCCTATAGTTGGCTAAGTTACCATTTAGAGTAAGTTTCTCATGAACTACATCAAACGCATGTTATATGTCATATTCATCTAAAGAAATTCTTAAGGTGTATATCAGAACTTGCAGGGTGTGGAGCATCATAAGTAGTGCACCCCTTTAAAATATGAACTATTTATAAATAGATTCTATGTCGAGGGGATGTAGTAAGAGAGGCCGAGTTACTTTTGTACACAAGAAAGAGAGTGAGGGGGGGGGGGGGGGATATAGATTCATCTCCTACATCTCTCTCTGTCTCATGTGCATGAGGGAAAAACAATCAATAATTGGACAATGCTCACGCGTCACATCCCTACCCACCTACCCTTATAGTAGGGAAGCCTGAGTAAGCTCTTTTTACACCTCTAGTTGGGATTGATTGTTGAGAGACCTCCTACTTTGGAGGTATGGTGAGGATGAAACTGCACGAAAGTATCACCTGAGCTGCATATGAGCAATCATCATACATTTGATGTAGACCATTGATGTTTAATTCATAATTATATGGGTTAAGCTATTGTACTAGTAAATCAAGCTCAATCCACATCAAAGAGAAAAAAAAAGTGGTAGAGAAGATAGATTCATCTCCTACATCTCTCTCTGTCTCATGTGCATAAGGGAAAAACAATCAATAATTAGACAATGCTCACGCGTCACATCCCTACCCACCTACCCTTATAGTAGGGAAGCCTGAGCAAGCTCTTTTTACACCTCTAGTTGGGATTGATTGTTAAGAGACCTCCTACTTTGGAGGTATGGTGAGGATGAAACTGTACGAAAGTATCACCTGAGCTGCATATGAGCAATCATCATACATTTGATATAGACCATTGATGTTTAATTCATAATTATATGGGTTAAGCTATTGTACTAGTAAATCAAGCTCAATCCACATCAAAGAGAAAAAAAAGAAAAAAAAAAGGCGTAGAGAAGATAAATCCATCTCCTACATCTCTCTCTGTCTCATGTGCATGAGGGAAAAACAATCAATAATTGGACAATGCTCACGCGTCACATCCCTACCCACCTACCCTTATAGTAGGGAAGCCTGAGCAAGCTCTTTTTACACCTCTAGTTAGGATTGATTGTTGAAAGACCTCCTACTTTGGAGGTATGGTGAGGATGAAATTGCACGAAAGTATCACCTGAGCTGCATATGAGCAATCATCATACATTTGATGTAGACCATTGATGTTTAATTCATAATTATATGAGTTAAGCTATTGTACTAGTAAATCAAGCTCAATCCACATAACGATGAGCAAATAGGGTGTTCACAAATCACCTTTTATTTTTTTCTCGTGTGGGGATACCTTATATTTTTTAGTTTGTTTTACATCTTTTGGGATAGCACCACCCACGGGGGCCCACATGATGGTCCTATAATTTGAACAATATATATTCTTCGTAACACTGTAACTTATCCCATAATAACACTTGAGGTGATCTTAGCTTTTGATTTTCAAAGTGGAATGCAAGCCATTGAAAATCTTCTTTTGATCCATTTGACATTCATCTATAAACAGCGGTGGTCATAGTCATCGAGTGAGGGATGAGATTTTTAATTTACATATGTAGCGTAAATTCCACAAAATGAGTGGTTATGATCATCAGAGAACTTAGTGGGGTGCATGTATCTCGCCAAATGACCTATGATTTTCTCGGTTACCATGAATAGCATTAGAATTGTACTTGTAGGTATATATACTAGCATTATAGAAGAAAGCCGCTCATAAATGTCTCTATGAACAAAAATTGCCTCAATGAGGCAACCCACATGTGTAAAAAGATAATTGCCAAGTGAAAAACCCATTAACGCCCAATGTTCACTTTCAATGATCAATTCCTTATGTTAATGTGTAGCATCCCAATGGCGAGTATGCAAGACATCAAACAACTCTCAACACGCCTCACGTGATGAACAACCAAGATTTCTCACATGTGTACTGCATGTGGTTGGCTGTGTATCGTGGAACTGGGATTATTATTCGTAGGACTTTATTTTTCAACAAGTGTTGTTTGAGGAATTTGTGCATAAAAAATATCCGCGGGGCTCACAATAATGCATGTGCCTAACATCCATTATATCCATTGTTCAAGTTAGCTCATTATAAGACATGAGCTAAAAAACCAAGCCAATCCAAAACTTAGTTGAGTTACACCACATGTTAAAGTGGATATGGGGATGCTTATTTGTGAACGTCGCTTGTAGGCTCAACCCTTCCATCCCATGAACGCTATCTATTATAAGGAGAGAAAGGATGGAGATTCGCATGCTCACCACTTGATTTGGTGCAATGAGAGGTGTGTATGATTGGTTTGGTTTGGTTTCATTGGTTATACAATACCTTTCCAGGGTGACCAAAATTATGCATTTGAATGTTTGAATTCGCCACTAGTCGATCAAGCTTTCTTTTTTCCATGGTTATCTAGGATTCATGGACTTGCCTTATTGTTGGAGAATTTTAAATCGTAAAATTTTCTAACCTAAATGACTCTCATGGTAGGTATGCAATTCCAAAGATTTAGGTAAGGGTCTCAATTACAAATGAGGATGGATTAGGTATCATCTCCTGCCCATACTTCATGCAGTCTCTACTTTAAGGGGTATATGACTTTTAAGGGAATTCCAAACCTATATCTAACGATATGTATAGGTAGCCATACTTCGCATAGCACTTTGAGAGGGCTGGGTGGGCCAAAAAAGGATCAAATTTCCTAGCCTTCCTATGCATAATCAAGTGACCGGGGCATGCGAACGGGATAAGGAGTATAAACAAATAAAAGTAAATGCAACTAAAATCATAAGAAAATAACTGATATGTTGGAATGTGTGGAATGGACTGCGTTGTCAAAACCCGGAATTCGGGGACCGAGTATATCACTTTAGACTCGAGCTTCGCAATGTGACTTACACACACGTGATCATAAACGATTAAATTATTCACATTTAAAGTGAAACCATATGCATTATTATAGTGAGGGTGAATTTATACTAAGTTTTGACTGAGTAAACGATTAATAACATCCAAACCACAGTAAATTATTCAATGATCCATCCATCGGGTCTTATTACAATCCATCGCGAAAATGATAAAAGAAATAATACAAGGCAATTCGAAAGCTGCTAATTTATCTTACGATGGGTAAGGACACCTATCGCGGGGGTCATCCACGGGCTCGATGTTGAGATGTAAAGTCACATCTGGACAAGGCCGCTTGACCTGTCGAGGGCTGACTCGACTCAAAGTCCAGCGAGCTATGATTTTTTGGGTCCGCGGTTCTTGACTGGTCGAGGCCCTTGCTCGACCAGTCGAAGTTACGCAGATTCGTTTTCGGATTTTGCACGAAGTGTGGATTTTTTAGACAGTTTCGTGCGAAAAGGGAAGTTGCCTAAACTATAAATAGAGGTCCCTAGGGCTTTTTTAGGGTAATGAGAGATATTCTAAAGTGTGGGCAAAGAGTTTTCTCTATACATCCAAGGGAAAATGTTAGTATTTTGTTTGTAATCTCATTTTCTTCATAGTGGAAGTTTGCACTCGTGATTTTTTTTATTTTTTTTTTACCCTTGTTTGGAGTTTTTCTACATATATCTTGCCTTGTGGTTAGTTTGGTATGTTTTGATTATACTTCTAGATTATATTTCTTTCTGTTTATCATTTATGGGTGAGACCGGAGATTGGATCTTGGTTCACTGCGTTGTTGGCGTGCTGTGCAACAACTGGTATCAAAGCTATTGGTTTAGTTCAAGTGGGAGCAATGACGGAAGAAGGGAAGACTAGAATTGAGAAGTTTGATTGTTTAAACTTTGCTTTCTATAAGATGCAGATGGAGGATTATCTATATCAGAAGGACCCTTATATTCCTCTGGGAGGAAAAGAGGAGAAACCAGAGAAGATGACAGATGATGAATAGTTTTTATTGGATCAGAAGGCTTTAGGAACGATTCGACTCTCTTTGTCTAAGAGCATCGCCTTCAATATATATAAGGTAAAGACCACAAAAGAATTAATAGAAGCCCTAGCTACGATGTATGAAAAACCTTCAGCATCCAATAAGGTTCATCTTATGAAATAACAATTCAACATGAAGATGTCAGATGGTAGGAGCATGGCTGAACATCTAAACAAGTTCAATACAGTCAGAGCCAGTTGGAATCCGTTGGCATTATTTTTTAGGACGAGGTCAGGGTATTATTGATCTTGTCCAGTTTGCCAGACAATTGGTATAACTTGTTGATTGCTGTGAGCAATTCTTCAGGGTCGACAAAGTTAAAATTTGATGATGTGGTCGGTCTAATTCTCAGCGAAGAATCTATAAGAAATGCATCAGGAGTTTCATGGGATTCAGGGAATGCTCTAAATGTTGCAGGAAGATGAAGATCCTTGAACAAAGGAGGTAATAAACACGGACGTTCTAAGTCGAGGAAGAAGTCCAAGGGACCTAAAGAAAAAGACAGGTGTTGACATTGTGACAAGAGGGGGCACATGAAACATGATTGCAAGGCGCTTAAGAAATAAAAAGGAAGCTCTCAAGGTGGGAAAGATTCAGTGAATCTATCTGAGGAGAGTGACACAGAGGCGTTGATCTTGTCTCTTGATGCAAGGAATGAGTCTTGGGTCATAGACTCGGGTGCTTCATTTCATGCCAGTTCATGTAAGGAAGTTCTGTGTGATTACGTGTCAGGTGACTTCGGGAGAGTCTACCTGGGTGATGATGAGCCGTGCAATATTGTTGGAAAAAGAGACATTCATATAAATCAGAAAGACATAATGGTTTTGAAATTGATGGATGTCAGACATGTACTGGGTTTGAAACGAAATTTGATCTCAGTGGGGCAGTTGGTCGATACCGGATATGTGGCGACATTCACTAGTGATTCCTGGAAGATCACAAAAGGTACCTTGGTGATATCTCGAGGCAAAAAGGAAGGTATATTATACGTGACTTCAAGATCGTATAATTCACTTGCAGTCGCATCAACTGGAGTGAATAGGCAGTTATGACATCAGAGGTTGGGACATATGAGTGAGAAAGAGATGAAAGTGCTATTGTCAAAAGGGAAGCTACTAGGGATGAAGTCTATTGACTTAGAATTCTGCGAGGACTACATGTATGGTAAGTAGAAGAGGGTAAGTTTCAAGAAAACAGGACGCACTCCAAAGACGCATCTATTGGAGCTTGTACACACTGATGTGTGGGGACCGACACAGGTATTATCTCTTAGTGGCTCACGTTATTTTGTTTCTTTTATTGATGATGCTAGTAGAAAATTGTGGATCTATTTCTTAAAATATAAATCTGATGTATTTGATGTATTTAAGAAGTGAAAAGTAATGGTAGAAAATGAGATAGGTAAAACAATAAAATGTCTCAGATCAGATAATGGGGGGAGAGTACTGTGATAAGAGATTTGAGGAGTATTGTGCAGCAAATGAAATCAAACATCAGAAAATGATTCCAGGGACACCATAGCAGAATGGTGTGGTTGAGTACATTAGTAAGACCATCCTTGAACGTGTCAAGAGCATGAGGTTACATGCAGGGTTGAAAGTGCTATTGTCAAAAGGGAAGCTACTAGGGCTGAAGTCTATTGACTTAGAATTCTGCGAGGACTACATGTATGGCAAGCAGAAGAGGTTAAGTTTCAAGAAAACAGGACGCGCTCCAAAGACGCATCTATTGGAGCTTGTACACACTGATGTGTGGGGACCGACACAGGTATTATCTCTTAGTGGCTCACATTATTTTGTTTCTTTTATTTATGATGCTAGTAGAAAACTGTGGATCTATTTCTTAAAATATAAATCTGATATATTTGATGTATTTAAGAAGTGAAAAGTAATGGTAAAAAATGAGATAGGTAAAACAGTAAAATGTCTCAGATCAGATAATGGGGGAAGAGTACTGTAATAAGAGATTTGAGGAGTATTGTGCAGCAAATGAAATCAAACATCAGAAAATGATTCCAGGGACACCATAGTAGAACAGTGTGGTTGAGTGCATTAGTAAGACCATCCTTGAACGTGTCAAGAGCATGAGGTTACATGCAGGGTTGTCTAAGACATTTCGGGCATATGCTATGAATATTGCCGCGTATCTCATCAATAGAACTCCCTCAGCACCATTGGATGGTGAGCTACTAGAAGAAACGTGGACTGGAAAATAAGTGAACCTTGCACATCTTAGAGTGATCGGTTGCACTTCATATGTTCACATCGATGCAGAGCACAGAAACAAGCTAAATGCGAAGTCCAAGGGGTGCACGTTTATAGGATACAAGCAGCATGATTTTGGATACAGGTTTTGGGATACAAAAAACATGAAAATCATCAGAAGCAAAGATATAGTCTTCAATAAAAAAGTGATGCATATGGACAATGTGCAACAAAATAAGGCCGATGAGAGAGAATTCTTAGAGTTGGAAGAATTACCGGACACAGGCATTAAAGTACCACATGATGATCATGCACAAGAGCATTATGAGGTAAAGCCGCAGACACCGGTTGTGAGGAGGTCTACTCGGGAGAGGAGACCACGGTCCGATACTCGCCCTCCTTACATTATCTACTGCTGACAGATAATGATGAACCAGAGTGTTTTGAAGAGGCATTACAGTCAAATACACGGGTTAAGTAGGAGCAAGCCATGGATGATGAGATGGACTCTCTTGAGTCAAATCGTACATGGGAGCTAGTCACTCTACCTACGGGTAAGAAAGCTCTTCATAATAAGTGAATTTACAAACTGAAGGAGGAGCATGATGGTTCGAAACGGTACAAGGTTAGATTGGTTGTGAAAGGGTTCCAACAAAAGGCAGGTATCGACTTCACCGAAATATTTTCACCAGTGGTGAAAATGTCTACGATTCGTATGGTCTTGAGTATAGTAGCTATAGAGGACTTACATATACAACAGTTAGATGTTAAGACAACCTTTTCTTTATGGGGACCTTGAAGAAGAGATATATATGCATCAGCCGACAGGATACGTGGCACCAGGAAAGGAGAACAAGGTGTGTAGACTGAAGAAAAGTCTATATAGCCTAAAGCAGGCCCCGAGGTAGTGGTACAAGAAGTTTGACAGTTTCATCTCGGGAAACGGTTTTAGGAGATGTCATGCAGACCACTGTTGCTATTTGAAGAAGTTTGATACGTCGTATATCATCCTTCTTCTGTACGTTGATGATGTGCTTATGGCCGGATCAAGCGAGAAAGACATCTCAAATTTCAAAAGACAACTGTCTAGAGAATTTGCCATGAAGGATTTAGGATCTGCAAAACAAATTCTAGGCATGAAGATAAAGCATGATAGGAAAAACAAGAAACTGATTTTGTCACAGGTAAGGTACATAGCCAAGGTACTTGATCGATTCAATATGGGAGGTGCTAAGCCGGTTAACACTCCATTAGCCAGCCACTTCAAGTTTTCTAAGGAGCAAGGTGCAAAGACGCAGGAGGAACGGAACTACATGGCTAAAGTCGCATATGCGTCAGTTATTAGGAGTCTCATGTATGCTATGGTGAGCACGAGGCCAGACAGTGGGAGTTGTTAGCAGGTTCATGAACAACCCCGGGAAGGAACATTGGGTAGCTGTGAAGTGGATCCTCAAATACCCGGTAGGTACTGTGGATGTAGGGTTGTGCTATGGTGGATCGGAAATTAAGCTACAAGGCTATGTACATTCAGATTTGGCAGGAGTTATCGACAGCAGAAGAAGCACTACAGGTTATGTCTTTACTCTGGATAGTGCAGCAGTTAGTTGGGTCTCTCAGTTATAGAAGATAGTATCTATCAGTACAACGGAAGCAAAATATGTTACAGCTATAGAAGCGTGCAAGAAGATGGTGTGGATGAAAGGTTTCACAGAAGAGTTGGGTAAGAAGCAAGCAGATTACAAGCTATACAATGACAGTCAGAGTGCAATACACTTGGCTAAAAATTCAGCCTTTCATTAAAGGACCAAGCATATTGACATCTGATATCACTTCATATATTCATTACTGGAAGATGAATCGATTGCTCTGGAGAAGATTCATACGAGTGAGAATCCTGCGGATATGCTGACCAAGGCGGTCACACGGGAGAAGCAGAAGCTCTGTTCAACTTTGATTGGTCTTCAGGCTTGAAGACGGGAAAGTGGTACACTCCAGATATAGAAGACGAAGGTTTATGGCGATGTGTCTCCAAGTGAGAGATTGTTGAGATATAGAGTCATATCTGGGCAGCGCCACTTGACCAGTCAAGTGGGCTGCTCGACTTGTTGAGGGGCCTACTCAACCGGTCGAGGGATGGCTCGACTCAAAGTCCGGCGAGATATGATTTTTTTGGTCTGCGGTTCTCGACCGATCGAGGCCCTTGCTCAACTAGTCGAGGTTACGCAGATTCGTTTCTGGATTTGCACGGACTGCGGATTTTTGAAACAGTTTCGCAAGAGGTGCAAAAGGGAAGTTGCCTAAACTATAAATAGAGGTCCCTAGGGCTTTTCTAAGATAATGGGAGATATTCTAAAGTGTAGGCAAAGGATTTTCTCTATACATCCAAGGAAAAATGTTAATACATTGTTGTAATCTCGTTTTCTTCATAGTGGAAGTTTGTACCCGTGATTTTTTTTAAACCCTTGTTTGGGGCTTTTTCATGTATATCTTGTCTTATGGTTAGTTTAGTATGCTTTGATTATACTTCTAGATTATATTTCTTTATGTTTATTGTTTGTGGGTGAGATCGGAGATTGGATATCGATTCATTGTGTTGTTAGCGAGCTGCGCAACATGTTAAATGGTGGAAAGTGAACAACCATTATTAGTCAATCGCGTGGGGGTTACCCATCTCACAAATGGCTTAGATTTATGTAAAGCCCATTAAAAAAATAGGAAAAAATAATCTTGGTCCAAGAAAGGTTTCTAAACGTTGGAAATTGTCTTTGGTTTAGGGTCATGTACCCCACAGGGGTGTATGTGCTATTTCTATTCCGTCCATTTGGTTTACATGACCACTTTGGGCTTGAAGTGTAAGTGAAGGTCATATTCAAAGTCCGTGTGGCCCACATCGTAAGAAGATAATGGTGGTTGAACGACAATCTTCTGGGATCATTGTGGGTCCCACAGATTTCGGATTGGATCAGAATTTCTTCGCATGGTTCACCGGAGTGACAATGACCCTATGATCAGTTCAGATTCTTATGGTGTGACCCATGTTGAAAAAAGTATACATATAATATAATATTAAAATACAAACTTGATTTCAGTACTGGAGATCATCTAGACGCCGAAACCATTAAGTTTCCTCTTCATTTCGGCCTAGTGTATGGGCCCCACTTTAATGCACGTGTTAGATATGTGTCATTTATTTGATAGGTCAACCAACTAAGAGCCCGAGTCCAACAAATGATGTAGATTTACAATTTTTGTGGCCTACCTAATTTGAGGACCCATAACCCACAAGTTTTAAGATCAAAATATGACTCTTTTACACCTGATGTTTCAATTCTAAATCATCCATCTCACTTATTAATTTTTTTATAATAAATATATATATATATTAATGAATATAGATATATAATAAATACTAACATGCAATTAGTTAAATTGATGGACCATTTTACAACCTTAATTGTCTACAAGAAACGAACATTAAGAGTCTTAATTTGATCTTGCCATCCTTAACACCTATGTATTAGGTCATTTGAATTAAATTTCTAAATCAAATACATCTGAACCACATTTAGAATCGAAGTGACCGAACCGTTGATCGACGATCAAGTTGTGTTAAACAGAACTTATAAACCTAAAATGATCTTTACTTTTCCCACCGTCTATGAATTATAGGTGCTCACTAATTTCCTCTCACAAATCACGTTATAGTTATCCTTACCAAATTGTTAGGTGAGGGATCCCAACTTGACTTCCCCTCGTTAAATCAAGATGATTTATTTACTGATACTTGCCAACTGATACGCACATGCCTTTCTTTTGATAGCATTATGTGATTTTAAATTCATAACAGTTTCAAATATGTTAGATTAATAGTTTATCCTTCTCTAGATTATACTTGCACACACACACACACACATACACGAAAATGAATATGTTGTGTGTAAGTCTACTAACTAAAGGTGGAACCTAATCATCATCCATATGTGGCATGATCATGTTGATTTTGGTAGCATCCCTTCTAGATGGTTGATCATGGTAATATTACTTATAGACATAGATAGACGTATTTCCTAATTATGTCTGCCTGTATAGTGGATGCTTGCCTTTATGGGGATGCGACTATATGCGTTTCCTGCCAATGTGGGTAAATTCATCCCTTACCCATATTGCACACACGTATCCATTTAATCTCATGCAAGCATTTTTATTTACCTATCTAGGTTTGATGTGGTAGAACCTTAGTGGGGACTACTCACTAGGCCTACCCAACTCACTCTTAACTTCTGGAAGCCAAATATATATTACCAGTGAAGAACCAACGGTGCAAGATTAGGAATACGTGGTCAAGTGTCGTGCAGCATGCCAATAACGCAGTGAATCGAGATCCAATCTCCGGTCTCACCCACAAACAATAACCAAATAGAAATATAATCTAGAAGTATAATCAAAGCATACCAAACCAACCACAAGATAAGATATACATGGAAAAACTCCAAACAAGGGTTTAAAAAAAAACCACGAGTGCAAACTTCAACTACAAAGAAAACGAGATTACAAGCAATGTACTAACATTTTTCCTTGGAAGTATAGAGAAAACCCTTTGCCCACACTTTAGAATATCTCCCATTACCCTAGAAAAGCCCTAGGGACCTTTATTTATAGTTTAGGCAACTTCCCTTTCGCACCTCTTGCAAAACCGTCTCAAAAATCCGCAGTCCGTGCAAATCCGGAAACGAATCTGCGTAACCTCGACTGGTCGAGCAGGCTGCTCGACTAGTCAAACAGACCCTCGACTGGTCGAGCAAGGGCCTCGACTGGTCGAAAATCGCGGACCCAAAAAATCATAGTTCACTGGACTTTGAGTCGAGCCAGCCCTCGATCGGTTGAGTGGGCCCCTCGACCGATCGAGCAGCCCACTCGACTGGTCGAGTGGCGCTGCCCAAATGTGACTCTACATCTCAACAATCTTTCACTTGGAGACACATCGCCATAAACCTTCGTCTTCTACATACAGAGTTCACCACTTTCCCGTCTTCAAGCCTGAAGACCAATCAAAGTTGAACAGAGCTTCAGCTTCTCCCGTGTGACCGCTTTAGTCAGCATATCTGCAGGATTCTCACTCATATGAATCTTCTCTAGAGCAATTGATCCATCTTCCAGTAACGAATGTATGAAGTGATATCTGATGTCAATATGCTTGGCCCTTGAATGAAAAGTTGAATTCTTAGCCAAGTGTATTGCACTCTGATTGTCAGTGTACAACTTGCAATCTGCTTGCTTCTTACCCAACTCTTCCATGAAACCTTTCATCCACATCATCTCCTTGCACGCTTCTGTAGCTGCAACATATTCTGCTTCCGTTGTACTAATAGATACTATCTTCTGTAATTGAGAGACCCAACTGACTGCAGCACTACTGTAACACCATAGTTCTCATAACCCGAGGATAGCCGCTCGAGTACGAGAACCTGAGGGTTACGTCATGAAGTGGACTATCATACAGCTAATTAATGGCAATTCTCAAGACACAAAGTAAAGTAACTATTGCATAAATTAAGGATATGATGAGTAACAACAAAGAAATTTAATACAAGTAAATGGGAGCAAAATGAAATCCCACAATAGGGGAAATATTTTATTACAATTTAAATAAAAGACAAAATCTAAAATACGAAAGTAAGTAAATTCTAAATTATCAGTTGAGCTCCAACGGCCCAACAACATTCACATAGAGTTCTTCCTCGCCAAACTCCACCTCAGCTGTCCCTGGAATCCGGTCATAGGAGTCTTCACCTGTTCATCAAAGCTGCGTCTATTTGGTGCAACCGCCCAATTGAGTGAGTGAAAACTCGGTGAAAATTTCCCGCAAGGATTCATGCGTACCATGTTATTATAAAACAGTTTAAACCAATCATATTCAAACACAAGGAGGATAATATAAACTTGAATGTACAAGTATGGATGTATGAATGTATGCCCAAGTCACAGTCTGGGGATGCATATCCAGCTGTCAAAATAAAGGGGGTTGCCCAAGGCGAACTAGTCACCCAAAAAAATACTTATAGGTACGCCCAAAGAGAACTAGCGGTCCGGAAAAGACCATGCATACCGCCTGTGGTAGATCATCTACCTGGAAAAAGCCATGTAAATGAGCGCGCCCAAGGATATCTCCTGAAAAAATACGCGGGGTATGTCCGAGGAGTGTCTAATCCCGGAAAAGCCTAATGTAAAAAAAGAGCGCCCAAAGTGGCACAAATGCACATGCTCTATGAGTTTAACTGAAGTGTTAGAACATTCAGTAAATCGAACAGAGTGTGACTTACATTGAGCACTCGAAAAAGCTCACATATCATGTGTGAATGTCATGTACCATGAAGCCCATGCATATTCCATAGGATTCATAAGATTACTCTCATAAGCATAATCAAGACTTGTGGTCTTTTAATAAGATATCTAGCATTTAAATATGAGCTCAAATCAATTTGATTGCTTTCTTTAGGCCCAAGTGAGGGCCCACAAGTGTGACATTTCAAGCATTCTAAACAAGTCCACTATCCTTCTTAAGTGAGGTGGTAGTCCACCCTTGGCATTCTTTGTACAACTTATGAGATACAAGTAATGGAAGCATCATGTCACTTTTCTCCTCTAATAAGGCTAGGTACAAATCAAACCATTACTTGGGAAAAACAGAGAGAATGCAAGGCTACTCCTAAACATATTGTTGTTATTTGTAGGACAATTGTATGGCATGAATTATTGAAGTTAATATAATAGTTCACATATATTTCATCCAAATAAGAAACTAAGGACTAACTTAATATGTTTGACATTCTAAGACCATTCTAACATGGATAAGAGTAATGTAGCAATTCATTTTTCAAATGGAAACAAGATCTCTTACCTCACGATGTAACTAGTGGGGGTGTACATGGATATGAGCATTTCTAAGTGTAGCATAATGTGTGTAACATTATTCTTATAAGATGAATTAGGGGCATGATCATCAATTGAAATTTAGAAGAGACAAAATTACTATCCACACAATCACAATATTATTATAACTTTAAATTCAAACTATCTTAGAATTCCATGAACGAGGAAGCCAAGTGGGATATCCCTCACCTGGAGTGGATGTTCCTCTTTCTTTGAACCTTCTTATGAGATGGGTTTATGAGTTCTTGTTTCACTACTAGTCAGGAGACTGGTTGTTCCTCTAGGAGGGTTGCTGTAAGTGGTGCCTGGATAAATCATTCCAAGGTTCAGTGAGTCGTTACTGAGTCAACACAGTTGGGATTCTCAACCAGGAAGCCAATCGTTTTATAATCTCAAAAAACCACCAGATGTAGCATTTGGCTGTTGGTTTTCTGCACTTGTATTGGCGCTTCAGGTTTTTCTGAAATAGAAAATCCCATATTGCGGTATTCCAGCTTGTTATTATTGAGTCGACTCAGTTGGGTGTTGCAAAAATCCACCCGCCAATGAGCCAGATGTAACATCATGGTAGAGATGAGTGCGGTTACCTTGCCTACGCTGGAGGTAGCTTTGCTTGATGGCACGACGAGGGTCCGATTTGGCAGGTCCGTGCTGAGTCCGAGGGCTGTGACTCGGCGTCTGGCTGAGTCACACGAAGAGGCCGATTTCCCAACTCATTTTCAAGCACAGATGGGTTGGAAACTGGTGTTGGTTCGGTATTAGGGAAGAGGAGCTGATTATCTTTTAAGGTAGTCGGTTAGAGGTGTTCCTGGAGGTAACATTTCAATGGTTCATGGTTGAGTTAACCCGTTATTGAGATGGGTGTATCGTCACTTTCAAACGGCTGAGAGATAGTTAGGTTACCCGACTTGTGTATAGAGATGGAAACGGAAACGCTGGGGTAGACGGAACTCTCTAAGCCTCCCTCACCTTCTCAACTAGAAAACGAATCACTACTCATCTGACATGGTGACTGAGTCGAGTTGCAATAGGACCTGCAACCCATTCCAGCAGCCGACCCACTCACCCCCTCTCTATCACTTCGTTTCTTCCACTCTCCCTTCTTCTTTCTCTCTCACTAATTCCTTCCCCTCTCTCAGCTTTCTCTCAGGATCTGGACGACTCGGGCTGAGTCGAGATGTGACAGAGCTCCGCAACTCACCCCAGCAGCTAGCTTTCTTCCCCCCTCTCTCTCTATCTCTTCCTCTCTTCCCTTTCTTATTTTTTTCTCCAACTTTGCCCTAAAATCCGGCTATATATAGCCTTTTCTATTTCTAGAACTATCCACAGCTAATCTTAATGATTAGCGTGTTGTTAACGTATAACTGCCGAGAGAAACTCATCATCAGAATTCTCTCAAACTCCTAGACATATATATGGGCCCAAATAACGTTCGTTGATGAGGTTTAGGTAGGATGGGCCACACGATGAACAGTTTGGATTAGTGAAAGGACCCAAACTTAAAAGGATGGGTTTCACTGTTAGTTTAAGGAAGATGACCCATCGGTCATGGTGATTTCACAGTGTCCAGCTGATCCAACAATCAGGGATGTTCAAATGGGTTGGATAATGGTTAGAGGCTTGTGGGGTCCGCTACATGGTGAGAGATGAACCGTGGATTAGGATATCTCTACAGGAGTTGAGAATTTCATCGCTGTTTCAAATTCTCCTCAAATTCTCGGTTTATTAGAAGCTCACCTGACAAACCTAATTTCGACTCTCTAAAACGCTTGATCGATCCTTCTAGAAGCTAAGGAAGGGTTGAGATCAGTTTTGCTAAAAACGGAATATGTTCCTTCCGCTTTTTGTTGAGTAGGGCGGCATTTCCGGAAACTGTAGGGATGACGAGGCTCCAGCTACGTGTGAGGCTTCCGTCTGACAATTTCCAACGTTCGGATTTGCCAACGCGATCGCATACATGGCCCAACTCTCCTCGTCAATGTTTTCCTTAAGCAGCGCCTAATCAGTTGCTGACTGAGCCCGTTTGGTTGTCTTCCGACTGTGGATCTAACCATAGTTAGGGTCGGTGGGACCCTATCTAAAGAATGGATGGTTTAGATTTTAATGATGGGGTTGGATGGAGGGTCACTTGCATCATCAGATGGTCGGCCCCGTTTGAAAGTGTGTCGGGCGAGAAAAATGGGTAGAAATCCCATTTTTCTGGGATTTCATCGGGTCAGAGCAACTTTGACCAGGTTTCATGGTCCGATGCACTACCGTTGTGCACAGTTTGTGCACACACACCCTAAAGTATGGCGCCCATGCAGATGTTTTGAGAAATCTACTCCGTCTAATGGGTTTACCAATCCCTGAAATGGTATACGACCCAAGATGAGGAAAATCAGAAACTCAAGCGGGCCATATCAAGGGATTGTGGTCCTTATGTGTTGATTTCTATTGATTCAATGGCCGAATAGGCTTCATTTGATTATTTATGGTCACAGGGGTTCTAAAGTCTATCTGGACGAGTTTTTAACAGTTAAGTTCAGAGCTAGATGGTCATGACCCCTAAATTTATGGTTAACCCACAACTCGTGAAACTCCTATGGTTGAATCGTTTCATAAAATAAATTTCTCAATGGTTTAGGATTTAAGATTAATTACACGGAATTTAATGGCTAATATGAGATTGAACAACCCATTTGTTACATTAGGGTGGGGATTTAATTCGATCAGACTTCACTGACTAATGGATGGTGGATCTGATGGTTTGATAATTCACGATGGAAGAGTAATTGATCAATAGCTTGACCAATGGATGGAGATTACTTACCATGATATTTGAATTAGGTTTGGGTGAACATTCGATTAACTTTAACTTCTGTTTATACTAATTTAAGTCTTCAGGGTAACACGGTAATACGCGAGTACTGAAAGTACGAGGCGTTACAACTACCCAGAGTAAAGTATAATTAAACAAGTATGCAAATACAATTTCAAACACAAACATGTATAATGGTTCAGTTTCCCAATTCGACTCCTCGCGGATACGCTCAACCCATGAGTGTACCAAATTTCACTATTAGAAGTTTTAAATCAGGTTAACCTCTAACTTTTACAATCATACACAAGGACTGTCTCCTGCAAGAGACTTTACGTGGTTTTCTATAGGCTCGCCACGAACTTCGGTCTTATACAAGAACCTACTGGCGGACACTCCAACCAAAGGCTCTCGTAACAGACTTTAGTTTATTTTTTATAGGCTAACCAACAACTTCGGTCCTAATCCAAAGACCTACGCTTACTCTAGCTAGAGGTTCACTTGGAGACTAACACATACACACCCATGTTCGGTGGCCTACACAAGGACTTTGATTTAGGCTCTACACAAGAGGCAATGTCATAAGCAAAAATCTAGTCGAGTTCAGTAATTTAAACTCTTACACTTAATCCTGCACAAGGAATGAGTGTATATGGACTCTTACGTATGACAACTTACATGTCGGATTGAGCCAATTTTACAACGCCTTCTCCGGTTGCTTGATCGATGCTCTCCCGTGCTTCAATCAGCTCTCATTTGCTTCCCCGATCATGATGTAGATGTTTTACCAAAGCTTCAACTCCAATATCATATAACTTGCATGTGATGCTCCAATGTGGTGACCAAGGTGATTGGAGGTTGGGTAGGATCTTATGCAACTAATAGGGAGTTGTAAATCCTAGGGGATTCTACTTAATGGACACTCTAGAGGTTGATGGACACTTGGGTTTACTAGGAGAAATGGTGTACTCTATAAAGGACTTAGGATCACGGTCTTATTGTAAAGAAGCTTGAAATGTTCATTAGAGTGAAGAGTCGCTAAGAAGAGAGCATGGACCCCATTAGGATAGAGCCTAGGATGTTTGGTAGAGATCGGAATGTACTAGAGTCTCTAAAATGCCAAAATCCATCGTCTTCACAAAGATTCGGTTGCTAGATCTATAAGAAAATATCTAACAAATGTATAATGGCCAGTATTCGGTCACACTGAGGTGTGTTCGATTGCACTAAATTTAAAGTTCGATTGAACTGAAATTATACATGAAAGCTGCTTGACAGATTTGGGCACATTCGGTCGCATCAAAAGCGGTCTTCAGTGAGACCGAAGGTCGCACTCAGTTGTAGCCGAATTACCTATAAATATGCCCCAGCACGTTGTCCTGTTTTAGCCGTTTTCAGTCGGGCTGACGGTGGGTTTGGTGGGACTGAAGGTTGCTGAAATTGTGCAGTTTTTCTAGCAACACGGGACCTCTAAATTCAATTTAATGATGGTCATTTTAGGCTCATATGGCTTAAGGGATAATCAATAAATGGTTTTCCTATTGGGTTTAAGATCATCTAGAAGTTTATGTTGTTTTGGGCCAAGGGTTAAGGTCATCAAAGCACCATATTTTACCCATTCTTTGCTCATTAATGCTCCACCTTTACTTGTGTCTTTAGTCTTTAGCTTCAAAAGGCTTAACCGACTACACGACACAAAGACTCACATGATTGAAAAATAGGATGCATAAATAAATGCATTAACATGTTATACATGTATCTATGACATATGGACGTTGTCCAGTGCCTGGCTTACTGTTAAAGACTAGAGTACTGTTCAAATGAACCTTATTTTATTCTTGTGACATATATTCGCATATCATAACATGCATGCATTTAATTAACTATATGGAAAAATTGCTTGTTATATTATGCCATCATCGCCTGTGCTTGGTTATGCTGATATTGTGTGTAACTTAGATGAATGGTAATATTGAGTTGATCACTCACTTCCCTTCTCAGGACGATATTTTAAAACACTACCCAGGTATCACTGATGTAGGCGAGGTCGAGGTCACAGTCTTAAAAGGGGCCTACGTGGATCCAGTAGAGGAAGTGTCGTACTTTCATATGGCTGATAGGTAGGCCTAGTTTGACATTATTTCTGTTATGATATTTTCGTTGGAGTAGTTGACTAAGTTCATTAGGCTTTTATTACTTTTGGACATGTATATCGAGTCCCCAACTAAGTGGATTCTATGGTGGATTTGGATGACGGCATGGACATGTGTGTGATTGCCTTGCTACCATTTTATTTTCCAGATTATATATGCATTGTTTAGTTTGCTTTTTTACGAATTATTTGATGCCATCTTAATTCTACTATTAAACCACACTAATGTAATATAAAAGTAATATCTGGAATGTCGGGGATTGAGTGTGTACTCAACCTCTGAAATTCGGGGCGTTACAAAAATGAGAGAGATAGAGAGAGATTGAGAGAAAAAAGATTTGGTGGGTCGGGCTTGAGTTGTTGGAACACATACGTTGTTGTACATCTAAAAATATAGATTAAAAGAAGAGAGATAACAAAGAGGAAAGAATAAAAGGAAAAAAGGAAAGAAGGAAAGAGAAATAAGAGAAGGAAAGAGAAGAAATAGAGGAAACCGTTGGCCGAGTTAACTCGTCAAGCTGAGTCGCTGACAAGTTGAGATCAATGGATTCCTAAACCAATGTCAAACCCCATTTACACTACTTTATAGGTAAGATCCAAATAGTTATTTTGATTAAAAAATAAACAATAGTTGTAGAATAATGTTAGCAATCCTTTGCGCTGATTCGTTGAGTCGACTTAGTGAGTCATTAGGCCGATTCGTTGGATTTTGCCCGGAGAATAAAGAACCTTAGTTTAACTTACGAATGACCATCAAGTGTATTTTTTCATGTAGATGTCACCACCAATTCTCATTAAAACATACTGAATCACCTATGGAGTTGCACGGTATGTAATTGTGTTTAATTGAGTCAAAGTAAATTCGAACCCGATTGAGTGTGTGACATATCCAGCCATAATCTCGAAACTTCGCACATCATATCAGGTGGGTGATCTTTCTGCCTCCTTAATGATTATGGGTTTTATTGTTATGTTCCTCAATCATGTTGTTAAACCTAAATTCATTACTTGAAATTGATTTATTGTACTATGATTACATGTTTACATTGTGCCTTAATATAATATGATGTTTTGCATAGCTTAAGTGGTTATATTTTGTGAGAATGCATTTATTTCATTGCATATAAGCATTTGATTTGAGATTGTGATCGAGTGTGCGATCCTGGACTCCTGAAACTGTCATGATCTATGTGCTGCCATAGTTGTGACACCCCAAATATTTCAATACTTGGGTATTGAAAGTCTTCGAGTGTTACCATGAAAATCTAATTTAGCATATGTGATGAAATACATATAACCTACATTATACACCATCACCCGATAATTCACAATATGCCAATCTTAACCGTCTGATCTTGAGTTATAACAACTTATAACATACTAGTGCAATAGAGATCACTTCGCTTGTGATTGACCATTGATTTCTCAACGTGGGTTTACATCACTAATGATTGTTTAACCCACGATCTCAATCAGTCATAAACTCAATCATACAACGATCTAACTATATAAAAGACTTCTTATGAACATATAAAGTCATCCAACCGTTAACTTTCGATTTGGACCATCATATCGTTATAAAATTGACCATTGAAGCGATTTAAGCATTTATACTCGATCATGAATGAATACGAACATAAGATCATGATCATGATATATAGATGAATATTCTATACCATTAAAAACTAATTATAATAGGTAGAACTATACCATTAATCATACAACTTTTTATGGTGTAAACGTTCTACACCCGACATTGAATTTCAAAAAACCTATTTATAGAAATTCGATTAGAATGAAATTTCAGACATTACTTTGTCCAATTGAACCTTATATTAATAGATTTGGAATCTAACTTATAAGATCCATCGTTCATCAAATTTCACATCATATCTACTGGATGACCCACCTGAAAATCAACCAACGACTTTCTGTATGACCCACAAATAAATTTCGATAACTCTAGCTGTTTACAATTTACATCAGGGCATGTCTGTACTAATTTTTGAGTGCCCAAGGGAGAAATCTTACACAACCTACAAATTCTAAAACCAAAACATTTCAGTGTACGCATCCCTAACCTACATCATGCACCTTCACTTAGATAACACAAATCTAACCATCCAATCTTAGAACCTGCCATTCATTTAAATATAGACTTCTTGAAGCACCCCCAGGATTGTAAATCTATGATTTAAAAGTAGTTCAACCATTGGATTTAAAGACTAACCTTAGAAAATGGAAACAATCCCTACACACGATTAAAATGAAATTTCTACCATCAAGATCATTCACGGTTGAGCTGCTGGATCACATGATCAAAGACCCAAAGACTTGTGCTAATTCTAAGACCACCAACGTGCAAATCGCAACATGTCCCCACCATAATGTATTTGTTCTATCCATGCCGTCCATCCATTTTGTTAAATCATTTTAGGCCATCCAAAAATGAGGAAAACTTCCTAAGTCAGTTATAATGTTTATTTGCCATCCAACCTCTTGATAAAGTCACACTAAGTTACAGTTAGCCACTCCCACTTAGGGAATCAATACCAAGACCTCAGTGTCGAAGCTACGTGTCTTTCACTCAGTCTACCACTCAAGCTATGGACCAGGGTGTAACTTGTTTTAAACGTAAATACAAATATCAGCTCGTCAGAAACTAATGTGGCTCCAACAAAATTTTAACGGCAAGTGTTCAATCCCTATTGATCCTGTGGTGCCGTCCACTTAAGATTTGGATGTCTCATTTTTGAGATCATGCTCTGAAGTGAGCCAGAAAAATGGATGCACAACTTGGATAAAACAGATACAACATGGTGGGGCTGACAGAACTTTGACACTAGCTAATTGGTTGGTGCTGGGTCACTGGTCAAATTGCGTTGAGGTTTCGGGGGTAATTTTATATGGCTCCGCACTGGTACACTGGTGCGTACCACGTTTGTTTTTATTATTATCAATCTTCCGTATGTCCGGTCTAATGGACGAAATAGATTGTACTTATGCAACGTGGTGACAGCACACTACCGCCTTAGCTGCCAAAAACTAAGGAACTCAGATCCTCTCTTTGACAGGAACAAAAATTCATGTTGTAATTTGGTTGGACCACATCTTCACACTGCATTTAATAGAATAAAGCTGAAAACGTCAACATCTCAACGACAACATGGATCTCATGTGCAGTCAAATAAGAATTTTTTATTTGTGGTAAGCAAGTAATTCAGATTCAAGAAGGATGCCACACCACATAGCAAGCTGTGTCAGAGCTTCGTGGCTCCACCATGACATGTGCCTGATCTAGTAGATCTATCATGCTAGCACAATGGTAAATATACGGAATTACCTCATTATTACTTACTACACCTGAGTAGCTAGGAATTAGGTTTCCAAAATCAGTCCATACAAATGTTGTTATTATTGATTTAAATATGTGAGCCCCACCATGATATATATGAGTTATCCACACTATCCATCCTTTAAAAAAAATAAAGTTTAAGGCATGAGCCAAAAAATGAGGAAAATCAAAAGCTCAAGTGGACCACACCTTAGGAAACAATGACCATTAAAACGTCAATGGTTGAAAGTTGCTTTCTCCCTAGGGCCCACGGTGATGTTTATTTGTCATCCAACCCGTTAATAAAGTCACACAGTCATGGATAAAGTGGAAACAAAAATATCAGTTTGATCCAAAACTTCTGGGGTCTTCAAGAAGCTTTTCAATGGTAGGAGTTCAATTCCCATTGTTTCTAGTAGTGTGGTCCACTTAATCTTTGGATCTGACTCTTTTTTTGGCTCAAGCCCTAAAATGAGTTGGCTAAAGGGATGGACGGTGTGGATAATACACAAACATCAAAGTGAGCCCAACAATTTAACCTTTTTCTCCTCGGGTGACATGCTATAAATGAAAGGTGGCGGTCAAATTACCTTTGAAATCCAACCAGAAACACATTGGTAAATAATTATTACCCAGTTACCTTGAATTACTGCTGTAATTAGAAAATCAAACAGGCCCTTAGGACATGAACGCAATATCAACCTATAATCTAAGCTCAAGTGGGCCACACCATATGAAACAATGCCAATAATAACATCTAAAGGTTGAAACCTTCATAGGACTCGTGGTGATGTTTATTTATTATCCAATCTTTTGGTTAGGTCACACATAAACAAGGAAAACACAAATATCAGGGAAACGGATTGGCTACTCCCCTGCCTACTCCCCTGCCACCTGCCAATGGCTAGTGTTCAGTGCTCTATGGGCCCCACCATGATGTATGTGTTTCATCCGTGCTATCTATTTATTTTCTTAGATCATTTTATGGTATGAGGCCAAAAATGAGGTATATCCCAATATCGAGTGGACCACATTATAGGAAGAAATGTTGAATGAACGTCGACCATTAAAAACTTTTTAGGGCATAGAAGTTTTGGATCAAGATGATCTTTTTTTTTTTTTTTTTTTTCCTTCATCTGGGTCTGTATGACTTAATCAACAGATTGGATGTCAAATAAGCAGTCAGTGGGCCTCAGGAGGATTTTAATGGTGGATATCCAATCGCTATTATTTTCCTGTGGTGTGTTCGGCCTGAGATTTATATCCCTCTCATTTTTTGGGTTCAAGCTGTAAAATGATCTTTAAAAATGGATGAACAGAATGGATGAAACACATACAACCGGGCTGGTGGTGGGGGAGTAGGCAATCCGTTTCCAAATATCAGATAGATCTCTGTGCCCTTAAGGAAGTTTTCAACAGTAAGCATGTATGTCCTACTGTTTCCTATGGTGTGCCCAGTTGAGCTTTGGATATGCTTTTTTTTTTTTTGGCTCGTGCCCTAAATTGTTTGGAAAAATGGACGGACGGCGCGAATAAAACATACACATCATGTTGGGGCTCACAGGGCTTTCACACCAGCTGGGTGTTGGTGTCCCGAGCCAAATCACGTCCGCGTAAAACATGTAGTAGGCGATTCTGTATTCCCCTCCATGTCTTATCTCTACTTTCTATAAAACAGGAACTTACATATCCTCTACATTCACTGACCCCCCCTCCAAAACACCCCCAAAATACATAGAACAGACCTTCTCAGATTCAAACCTTGCAATGTTCAGAACCATCTCTGTCTTAAAAACTCCCCTCAGATCTCTCTACCAAACCCACCTTTTCTTTCCTTCTGCCCTTTCTCCCTCCTTCCAAACAAATACCCCCTCCCTTTTGAAAATCCCACCCAACCCATTTTTCACAACCCCCTCAAACAACACATTTCCACCAAATTCAATCATCTGTTCTCCATTTTCTTCTCAGTCGTCACGGCAGAAGAAGGCCGATGAAGACTACGAAGATGATGGGGGTGGAGAGTTCATAGTCAACAGGGACCCGAAGAGCCCACCAAGGTTGTTCATCATCCAGCCGCGGTTACGGCCTGACACCCTTCTGCAGGCGAAGCTCGACGAGGCTCTGAACCTCGCGAATTCTCTCGAGGAGCGGCGGGATGGTGATGAGTGTGGCGAATTCGGGGAGAGGGAGATGCCGCCACACCTTGTTGTTCAGAACCCGGCTGCGAGATCACCCAAGGCGCATGCAGGTCCGTCTTTTGGATTATTATTATTATTATTATTATTATTATTATTTTGTGAGGAAGATTGGTGCATTAGTATCAATTGTTGGACTCTGAAATGGGTCGGCGATAGATTTTGGTTTTGGTGTGTGTAGTTTGAGGTACTGAATTTCGGTTGTAATTTATTAGTGTTGAATTTCATATGTTTGTGTTTGATTTGAAAAGCGAAATTGATGACTTTGAAATGGGTAGGTGATAGAAATCCGATAATTTTGAAATGGGTTGGTGATAGATTTGAGTTTCGGTGAAGGTGGTTTTAATTTTGAACTTGGAATGCATTCTGGTTAGAAGATGAAATTCAGTGTCTGTTTGGATTCAATTTCCAACTGAACTGTGATTATTAGTCTTTTAAAGTGGTTGTGACGAATTCTAATTAGTGTTGAAGGATTGGGCAGTGAATTGCATATGTTCCTTGCAAGTTGGACTTGAAAGGAATGTAACTACAATTCAGTGGCCTTTGATATTTTGCAGGATCCTTTCTACTGCTTCCCAGTGAGGCAGTCCAGGGTTAGTTTGGAATGTGCTTACAATGCTTGTGGCAAAATATAGATATGCTCTCATACACAACATCACATACATGATTTCTCTTATTGCCTTTTTCTCTTTGCTTGTGAAACACATCTCTTTATGGGTGATTGGTTGGAACTTAGAATATAAAGCCAGGAGATTCTAGGATTGGTCATGTTCGTTGAGCCTGAAGGTCAGATAGTTGTATATTTATATGGGCTAGTGTGCGAAAGGAGCTTCTTTTTGTGTGTGCGCACGGTCATGTGTGCTGTGTTTGTGTGCGTTTGTGCATGCCGTGCATGTGTGTGGTGTCTGCGCATGCCGGTGGGTGGGTGGGTGCGTGCGTGTATTGGAGTTTTTGTTACACCCTCAAACACACGCTCATGGGAGCATCAATTGGTATAAACCTTTCTCGTCCGAAACTTCTAAATAAATTGTCTATGTTAGATTCTCATGACAAAGTCAACAAACAACCTGATCTATATCAGGTGATTTATATTCTTGGTCCATACGAAGCATAACCCAGATCCTTCATTTCAAAATGAGAACTCAGCCAATTCTTAGTTTTAGGGCCTGTTTGGATGCCTGTAACTGTAAGTTCTTTTAAGTTGTAAGTGACTTACAGGTAACCTGTTTGGATGTAAGTTGTAAGTCACTTACAGGTAAGTTAGTTTTTCTGTTTGGATGACCTCTAAGTTACTTACAGGTAGAAAGCTGAATATTCACATCAAGCAGAGCTTAGATTGGGGAAACATTCTAAAATGTTATAATCATATAAAAAAAACGTGGGATCAAATATGTTATTTTATTAAGCCCATCAAGATGAATATTTGAGATAATTATTAAGCTAAACCAATCATCGAGTGGGCTATAAAAGCGGGCCCACGAATTTTTCAACGGTATACACTCAATTCACACTATTTCCTATGTTGTGGTCCACTTGATCTTTGGATATAGCTAATTTTTAGGATGATGACTTAAAAATAAGTATTAAAATGGATGGACAGTGTGGACCAAATACATATATCATGGTGGATCCCACAGATTTTACGGATTACTCAGCACGCGATCCCTTCCGTTTTCAAAGGAGAAAAAAAGGGTAGATGAAACCCTACTGTTTCAGGAGGAGAAGAGACGGAAGGCGGTAACTGCAGCGAGAGATTGCAGAGACGGAGAGAGATTGCAGAGAGGGAGGGGCAGAGATTGCAGAGACGGAGAGAGATTGCCGTTTTCAATGGCTGGTGCTTCTTCTTCATTGGCTGGAGCTTCATGACTATAATGGTGGTTGGTGGGTTGGTGCGTTTCTCCCTCTTCCCCTCTTTTTAAAAATCTGACCATTGAGCCTGTAAGTGACTTACAGGGAAGTGACTTCCCACCCCTATACCCCTACAGTTTTTTGGTAGATTTGCCTGTAAGTGACTTACAGGTTGTAAGTTACTTACAGGTGATTTTTCTTCCCCAAACACCACCTGTAAGTGACTTCCCTATAAGTCACTTCCCACTTACCCAACTTACAGGCATCCAAACAGGCCCTTAGAGATTACAGTTATACCAGTTCTAGGAGTTAAAAGTCATCTACATATAATGACAAGAAAACTCACCTTACTATTCTTAACATACCAACATATCTTTCTTTCGAATCCAACTATGGTAATGGCCTTGGGGAATTTCATATACCACTGTCTTACTTTGGTCTATGCAAGGATTTCTTGATGTTATATACCTTATCTTCATGACTTCTTACAATAAACCCCTTAGACCGTTTTAGATAGATTTCTTCATCGAAATCACCATTCAAATGGTGGAGTTCTAGGTCAAAGAATGCAATTGTAGAAGCCAAAATTGTCACAGATTGAAATTTCACAACAGGAGTGACAGACTCCTCGTAATTGAAACCTGTTTGTGACCTGTTGTCAGTGCCACTACATGGCTATTATACTTCTAGTTCCATAAGGTCTTTCAATGACCCATCTTGATTATACTAGAAAAGGTCTCATTGTTATGGGTTGCCCATCTCGTGAGTCTCACCCTCGGCTGTCCATCCTCTCAAATCACTTAGATCAAATGTCTAGTGTTGTCATGTGCAACCGCATATGCGCATATCCATATGCAGATCACACATGCGATCATGGCACATATGTGAAAATATGTGATCGCATATGCAATGTATGCGATCGCATATATGGGCATATCCATATGCAGATCGCATATACGATCACATATGTGGCATATGCGAAAATATGCGATCGCATATTAGCCAATGTTTGGCTCATTATTATTATTTTGCAAAAAAAAAATACAACTTTTTGCCTATAAAAAGGCTTCCAAACCTCCTCCAGTTGTAATATTCTCACCCCAAAACTCTCTTACTCTCTTCTCCTACATTTCTTAATTCCAAGTGGTCTTAATCTCTCTTTCTCTCTTACATTTCCTACTTCCAAGTGGTCTTAATCTCTCTCTCCTACATTCCCTCTCTCTTGGAAGTTGGAAGATCAAGATTCAAATACTTGATGTTTAATTGATTTTATTTCTCTCAAATGTATTTTAAATATGTAAAATTAGTTATTAACTTAGGAAAGTTCTCCTTAATTTCTTATATATATATATATATTAATTTTCCTATATTTTTTGATTTTTTTTTTAAATTAAAAAAAAATAAAAATAAAATGCGGTCGCATATGCAATTGTTTGATCGCATTTGCGCATAGGCATATGCGATCACACATGATCACATATGCGGTTCGACAACATTGCAAATATCCTTCAAAAAAAAGAAGAAAAAAAAGAAAAGAGAAACACTTAGATCAAATGATCCTAACCATCCAACTAATGGTTAGGATAATGAACAATCCATATTGATTATACAAGAAAAGGTATAAGCATCGATATGGCCATCGTATGGACCCATCTTTGATTGTCCTTCCCTCTCAAAAATCACTTCAAATCGGATAATCTTAACCATCCAATCAATGGCAGGGAAAATGAACGAATCTTATTAATTATACTAGAAAGGTTCGGTCATTTATTTGGACCATC
Source organism: Magnolia changhungtana (assembly GCA_030180095.1). Classification (NCBI taxonomy): domain Eukaryota; kingdom Viridiplantae; phylum Streptophyta; class Magnoliopsida; order Magnoliales; family Magnoliaceae; genus Magnolia; species Magnolia changhungtana. The sequence continues at coordinate 6,193,175 of JASAUF010000220.1, forward strand.
AATTATTTGGGACCGACCTTTGTTTACTATCCCTCTCAAAAATCACATTAATTGGATGATCCTAACCATTCCATCAATCACTTAGAAAACAGACGGTCCATATTGATTTATATCTGCCTAGGTCCTACCATTTATATTGACAGTCGATCACGTGGGGGTGGAGTCCGCCTTTATTGTTGTGTTGTGATGAGAGAATGATGCAGCAAAAATTGCAGATCTTGTTTGAACTTGTATAATCAGACCTGGCACCACAAAGCTTCAAAAATCATACGCAGATGGAGTAGAAACAGAAGAAAAGAAGAAAAGAACAGTGAGCAAAGCTCAATAACTCACTAGTATTAGCGCTAGTATTTGTGCACAGATTCCATTTTCTTCTACCATAAAAAGCAATACATGCCAAGCAACAAATGCTGGAAAACTCAAGAATTTTTTCATTCACTCATTCATTCATTATAGCTACTTTTCCATGGTCATGCATATGGCTTTTAGAGGTTACGGATACATTGTTCTTCAAATAGTGCAAAAAAACTTAGAAACCCTGTTGGTTACTTAATGAGAAAAATCTAAACAAAGCCCATTGGTCCACATGGGCTTGCTTATTTATCTGCTCTAAAAACGTGTAACCAATAAGGAACCCTAGAAACCATGCAAATAACAATACCGAATCTACTCTCAACTCTTTATAAAAGTGTCATCTCCAATAGAAAAACCTAAAACAACAACTAAGATCCAAAGCTCCTTAACACTGAATATATCAAGCGCAATTTGCAACTAAGAGAGCCTAAACTCCTTCAAAACTGAATATGTCAATTGTATAGATTTTACATAGAACTCTATGGAACTTTCATGCAATATAGGTGTCATAGCTGTATAAACTGTATGGTTGGATGTAAATCTCAAGTTTGAATAATTGGTTGATATTTAAGGTAAAATCATCATCCTATTGAATACATTGGCCATCTGTTTTGCACTCCAATCTGTTTGTTAATATGATCCAATACCGTTTTCAAACCAGGGATCTGATCTAGATCATTCAGGCCAATCTGGACCCTTGATGTGATCTAGATCTGCAATCTGGAAGGTCATATGGTCCATATCTATAATGTGGATGGATGGATCGTCCAAATCTGAAAATCTGGACAGATGGATGGCCCATATAATTAATGTAGATGGATTTATTAGGTCTTCGATGAGGAGATTTTGATGGGCCTGGTATACAATCTGCTGGCCTGATCTTTCATCGATCAGCCTTTTTGTATTATGGATGCATCCGTCAACTTCTCTTGTATGGTCTTGTATGCATTAGGGAGAAATGGGCCATCCACCATAGGGCACTTTAAGATTGAGTAGAGAGATCCCTATTTTGTTTGAGTTTGTGGAAGTTTCCGTCCCTATAAACCGACATGATGACTAATTGGTGAGACCCTGAGTTACACATTTTTTGTGGAAGTTGAGTTCAGCCAGAAGTATTTCACTGCAAGAGTCATGTAAATGCCGACTTCCTTGGACTACTACTTCTGGGGAGCTGAGTTCCACACATCCAAAATGAACTGATCGCTAATGCTTAGTTTTGACGTACTAAAATTGTTCCATTCGGTGTATCGTGCTTAGCTGAGTCTGATGATAAATCTTTACAGTTCATAATTCTACTCAGGATGTCTTGAAAACAATAGTGGATCAGATGCTACTGAGTACTGATTGTTCAAGTGTGTATTACCTTGCCTTCAACGATTTTCAGCTGTTAATGTTACTTCCACTATATTTGCCACAAGGATTGCACTGGTGAAAACGGTGCTCCAAAGCCAAGTCCGTACGCCTTTGAACAGGTTGATATACTGTAATAGATCGAACTTATTGGCTTACACTCGATGCGAATCTTACTGCTAGGGCTGCAACTTGGGTTTGGATCATCCCAAACCCGATTGACCCAACCCAATTTCAGGTCGGGTTGTCAAGGTCCTCAGATTGGGTTTGGGTTGAAAAACACCAACCTGATTTGAAGTCAGGTTGGGTTTGGGATGAGCATATTTGGGCCGGGTTAGTTTTTGATTGAAATAATAACTTCTAATTGGGTTGGTTTGGGTCAGGTCGAGTACAAAGGAATTTGGGTTGGGCACCTTGGGTTGGAATGTGGGTTGGGTCACGTTGCGGGATGGGTCCTCTTGGGATCAGGTTGACCCTCAACCGGACCCAGCCTGGAGTTGCACCTCTACTTGCAGCTTCACACACGATTGGGTTTGCATTTTTGCCTAGACTTGGGACTTATCCTACAACTGATTTTTTACTAGGTTTTTTAATTTTTATTTTTAAATATTTTATTTACAATTGGCGGGTTATAACTTTGGTCATCCAGCCACATCTCTAGGACTGAGACTATGTTTTGAGGAACTCCTAGAAGTTAAAGCTGCAAATCTGTATATATGGAGAATGACAACTATTGCAATATCTTGGGCATTGGTGGATCCCAGATTCCTCTTCCTTCTGAAAAGTATCTACCTTGGTAAACACACTCTATGATCCTTCTGTGAGAAGAAGTGTTGTCTCTGTAAGTCAGCTTGCCAAAAATGATTTTGAGTTTAGGTTTAAATTTAACATAAGCATAGGGAAGCACAATAGGGTGCTGGCTTCTCGGACTATTAAAGATAATTTGTACCTTTGGGCAGACTAAATAATGAAATAAATGTCACTTTTTTCTTTTTTGCTTTTCATCAATTCATTTCCCGACATTCTTTGAGGATTGATTATTTTAGAGTGATCTATGTTTTATGTCTTGGTGGTCTTTCATTGTTGGTTCAAATTTGATTGTTGACGATGACTTTTGGTTAACTGATTGGTTTTTATGTGTTGCTTCTGACTGTGTGGATGAATTTTGTCGAGGGGCGATGGATAACTGCAATTTTTTCCTCTTTGATATATGTGGCAGACACGTATTTTGGACAGGGGACCGTGGAAAATATGAAATGCCATCTAAATGCTTTGGAATCAGGGGTAAGGACCATTTCCTTAACGTGGATACATGACTTAATGCTTTTCTTTCATGCTTTGCAATTTGCATACTTATGCCTGGAAAGTCCAAGCAGCATACCGCTGGGGCAATTTTGGCTTGTTCATTAAGTCACGTTTTCATGACTGGAACTCTCCCTGCTCATTTCATCTCTATCTTCTCATAGAAGGGATGGAAAAGTTTTCTTTCTGACGATAGTAAAGAGAAATGCACCACTGCTCTCAGTCTCAGAGCACTGTAAGTTATGGTGCTCTTAGTTGCATTGGAACACTTGGTCCAATCCATTGATCTAGACTGTTCATTAGGTCAAAACACATTTCATGGACTACCATGCAGACATCACACTGATTTGACAAATATTAACCATTTAATCCTTATAATCATTGCCATCATGTTAGCCTTACCACAACTAATTGGGATTGGCTACATGAATCTTGTTCCGCCATTTCGCTCTTTCAAGGGCCATGACAATTAGACCATAGGTCATCAAGTCTTTTCTTATTGTCTCCACCCACGTCCTTTTGGGCCTTCTCCTTGCCCTTTTAGAGCCTTCAACTTGTACCCACTCCCTCCTAATTGGCTCAGTTCTTGGTCTCCGTTTCACATGGCCAAACCATCTACCTTCCCCTATCTCATTACCCCATACCATTTGTCTTCCTTCTAAGTTCCCTCGAATATATTCATTTCTACTTTATCCTTCCTCATGCTCTTCCATCTCAACTTCATTATTTCAGCTACATTAACCAAATTGCTGATTGGATTGTGTAAACTGTCTTGACAGTCCGTTTTAAAGGACATCGATTTTACTATGGACGGTCAAGATAGTTTACACAAAAAGAGGTCCAACAAGCAATTTGATCCATCTTTTTTCTAGGGCCCATCATGGATTGGTTATGATTCTAAAGAATCACTTTTGTTAGGCAATCATAACCATGCCATCCATGGCTTGGCAAAAAGATGGCCATAGAAAGAAGATCACATCAAGGATCGATTGGATCATACGATCAATGCGATTTTTGCATGAAATATGTATTAAACTTAATGGAGAGTTCATACTCAGATTATTGAATTGGACTATCCAATTGATGTAGGCCCACGGCCCACCATATGGCCTAACACGTTCTGATTTTGGGTTGTTTGTTGCAAAATTTTGAGCTAAATGTCAAAGATCACATTTGCCATTTGTGGAAAATAGGGAGGCTGATGTGGAAGATATGATTGAAGATTTTGGGGGTATTTTAGTAGATTTGTTTTTGCTATTTTAGGCCAAATATGGGGGTAGGATTTTTATTATCTTTAATAAATTATAGATTTATTTGAAATCGATTAAGATTGATTTGGAATTTATTTAATAGTTGGGGGATTTTCATTAAATATTCATAGGGATCGACTTTAGGGTCTATAGACACGCCATATTTTCCTAGTTGTGAGTTTTCTCAAGTGTTGTAAGAAGAGAAGTGATGAATACATCACTTCACGTACACCCTTGCATATGTATCAGAGGAGGAGGCGGGCCACACCGATTTCCCTGTGGCCAGGCGAGTATCCGTGATCGTGCTGAAGACCCCATGTGCGTGCACGAGCATTTGGAAGACCCCACATTGGGAAGATGCACATGGGCTGTTTTATGGAGTGATCCAGACTGTTGGATCGGAGGGACGTGACAATCGAGCCGTTGGATCACATAATCGGGCCATTGATCGTGGATTGTCCACATTAGTTTTCTTAGATTTTATCAGCGTTATAGGATTTAGTTTTGTTTATGTTATGTTTGGACATTATTATGAGTGTTTTGGTTGATTTTAGTTAGACTAGGGCTATTTTCGTCAAAATTCACAAAACAGGGTGTTAATTGGAATTTTTAAGAAACCAATTGTAATAAGATTAAATGTATTGGATTAAAGTTCGAATCACAAAAAGAGAAAAGAATGTAATTACTGTGAGCAAGCTTATCAGTCCTATAGTCTTATACTAGATACCACTTTCCCCCTTTAACCATTACCGTAGATACCACTTTCCCCCCTTTCCCTCCTTTAACATCGATGAACCAGCGACGAAGGTAGCAATGAACCAGCGACGACGGCAGAATTGGGCCACCACCCCTGTAGAGGAGGTGCGTTCAAAGAAGTGAAACAGATGGTGAAGCAGAGGACAACGATGAACTCGTCACGGAAAAACAGAAAGAGGAGACAGATTTCAGCTCATCCGACATCTTCAAACAAAGTGATGGACCGACCCTGGAGCACTGGACGGAGATCAATAGAAGAAGAAGAAACGAAAAAGCCAGAGGTAAGGAAAAACAAAAACCCTTAGAGAGTTACCCCACTCTCTTTGCAAAAGGATACCCGGAGGGATGGCTGCCTGCCAACGTTTCTAGGGTTTTCGGCCGCGTAGGGGTGGTTATGCCAAGGGATCGCACGACTGGTCAATATAGAGGCTTCGCCCTCATCCGCATGAGTTCAGGAGAGGTGTCGTACAATGCGATCCATACGCTAAATGGAGCAGGCTTTGACGGCAAAAAGATGACAGTTCAAAGGGCCAGATATGGCCCACAAAGCACTCATTCCCCACCCAAACCTTCCAACTCTAAAGCCCAGCCCGAGACTCAAAAGATATCACCTCTCACAACCCTTGCAGCAATCAACCCATCGACAGAAGGCAGATCATTCAAGGAAGTTCTCCTTATCCCAAATGCGCCATCAAACCCTCCGATAAAGACAAATAGGAAAGAAGCCAACAAGAAGAAGGGCAGAAAAAAGGATTGTAAAGGAAGGAAAGGAAGGTATAGCCGATCCCTTAGTCTCAGAAGATATGCGGTACTCTTTGAAATTCGACCAGCAGGTCCTTCTCAAGTCGATGGAGGATCTTCAAGACTCCATCGTCATGATTACGAAAGAGGGTGTTTCTATCTCCCAAGCCAAAGCCTGGATAGATGAATGTAGTAGATTCCAACCTGATAAATACTCTATCAGACCAATTGGATACAACGAGTTGTGGATCAAAGCCAATCCGGACGTCAACCTCGATATTCTGATGATTGCAGGGGCGGTTTTCAAGGATGGACTGATCTCCGGCGTCAAGTGCTGGAATGAGTTCTCTATGTTCGTGACAGAGGACGTCTGGATCCTGGTATGGGGGATCCCTCTTGAGCTCTGGTAGGAGGATTTCTTCCTCTCGGTGGCCTCCATTTTAGGTTCTTTTATCGAGCTCGATCCGAAATAAAAAAGTGGAGAAGAAATGGGCGTTCTGAGAGTGCGGATTCGCAAACAGAAAGGACCATCTACCGCTACAAATCTCCATAATGGCGGATGATAGGAAGATCATCTTCCCAGTGTTCACTGAAATTGCTGGCTCCGCCGCACCAAGATGGGGAGACCTTTGGAGGCTTAGAGAAGGCCATCCCTTGTCATCCTCCAGCCCAATGCAGGAAGGAGGAGCACGTCACCAGTTCACCAACGGAGCACCGAAGACTTCTCTGTCTCTAGAAACAGAAGTCGTCAGACCTCGAGACTCTCGTCCCAATACCCGTGCGCCACATGGATCGGCGATGTCTTTCGAGGACTCGCAACCCCAGACCTCCTCCATCGTTCCGCCACGCGTCAGCCAGGGAGTCGATAGAGTCCACCCTCTCGTTTCAACTCCGCACGACATTAGAGACTCGACCTCATGTGACGCTGGCATGTGGGATACGGCTACTGCTCGAGAAGAGAGCCGAATGCTTTGGATCTCGGAGGAACGGCCACGTAGCCTCCCGTCTCAGAAGGAGTCGGCCCCATTTAATTCGCGCCTCGATCGGGTCTCGGAGACGTTGCCACGTATCGGCAATCCTTCCCAAAGATCAGATTTCTCTCTGACTCGTCTATCTCGGTGACAGATGTCGACACATCAGCCAGCATGTCGAACGCAGCTGTCAGGTTCAGATCCGAACCTACCAACGTGGCGCAATCTCGTCCTATTGCGAAGACAGGTGCCTTTCAGCCCCTCCAGCTGCTATCTCGAACGGATCGGGTGCCACCTGCACACCAGCCTGCCTCTCCCCCGTTCGATCCGCATCGTTCGATTCTTGTCCCCACCCATGTAGCTCACGCGTTCATTTCTAACAATCCCAGGACGACTACCGAACCTCTCTTTGGAGAGGACTCTCATCAACTGGACAGAGCCCTCTCACTTTCGTCTTCGCCCTCTCCTCTGAAAGGCGCTATGCTCCCTCCTCCATCTTCCCTGGACCTCAATCTCCCCCTCACCCTAGCGCCTAGACCTCTTGTCAGCAAAACTCCAGTACATCCGTCACCTATTGATCCCTCGAGCCCCTGGATCATGCCCCACCCCATCTACCCCCTCAACCAAATGATTCATCTTTTCCCGGGATCTCCGAGCGGCAATCTCGTTCTTTTCGACAATGACGCAGATGTTTCGTTGGGTGATGAGGTATCCTCTGACTGTCCTCTCTCCCCTTGCTCTCAGTCCTTCTCCCACCTTTTCGCCCAGTCCGATTTGTTGGAGCTGAATCTAGTTTCGATCTTCCAAGAGGCCCAGGAAGAGGAGGTCATCGAAGCTGAACCTTTGCAAATCAGAGACGGATCAGCAGGTTGCCAGGCAGACGCCAGAGGGTCTAGCATAACCATGGAAGAAAGCAGGGCCAACTGGTGAAGAAAATACACAGGAAGAAGTGGATCCGGGATGCAATGGGTCACGTGGGCAGACTGCTCGGGCTGACTTTTGGGGACAGCCCAAAAGATTTTATCGCTTTGTTCCAATGTGTCAAACATCGCGGGAGACCTCTCACAACGTCCAGATCACCTAGAAAACGGATCTCAAAAGTGCGCAGTTCTAGAGAGCTACAATGTCTAGAGATGACCTCGGGCACTTCAGTCATCCTCTTAGCTGAAGCAGGGAGACAGTCAGATCGGGGCAGTTCAATTCGTGCATGAAGATTGTATCTTGGAATGTCAGGGGAATGGACTTAAAACAAAAGAGAACTAATTAAGGATTTGTGTGGGAGAAACAATCCGCAGATTTTATGCCTCAAAGAAACAAAAGTGCAGATTTTCAATGATCGTCTGATGGGCTCTCTTTGGAAAACAAAGGATGCTAAATGGGTCTCTAAAGAAGTTGGATCTGCAGGAGGTATTTTGGTAGCGTAGAGATCTTCTATCTGGGACTTTCAGCAGAGTTGGACAGGCAGATACTCTCTCTCGGTGATCTTGAAGGAGATTACGTTGAGCTCTTCTACCTCATCTGCGCAGTGTACAGTCTGTCGATCGATGCTGATCGGAAGTTTCTATGGGAAGAGTTGTCGGCTGCCAGAAAGAATTTCACAGGCCCCACATGTTTTGTGGGCGATTTCAATATCATTAAATTTGCAGAAGGAAAGTCGGAAGGCTCTAGGACTTCTGCAGCGATGAAAGGTTTTTTGACATGGATCAAAGACAATGATCTGGTGGACCTTCCTCTGCTCGGATCTAGGTTCACGTGGACGAACGGCAGATTAAATCCAATTCTTTCTAGGCTTGACCGCTTTCTTCTGTCAGCAGAGTGGATGGATCACTACCCCTCAGCTTTCCAGTCAGTCCTTCCCCGCATCACTTCAGACTACTGGCCGATCTCCCTTTCAGTGGATGAGCTCAATTGGGGTCCAAAGCCATTCTGTTTTGACATCTCTTGGCTTGAGATTCCGGGATTCTACAAGCTGGTTTTCGAGTGGTGGAATAGCTTCCAGGTTCAGGGTTTTGCAGGATACAGACTCTGCTGCAAGCTAAGACTTCTGAAAACTAAGTTGAAACAATGGAAGTTGAATGAGTGGAAAATCAGAGATGGCCAGTCGGACGCGATGCTCGCGGAGATCCATGCAATCGATCTCCAAGCTGAGTCCATTCCAATGTCGAAGGATATCCTGGCTAGGAGAATTCATCTCATCCAAAACCTATCGGCCGGAGTTCGGGAAAGAGAAATCTCGTGGAAGCAAAAGGCCTGAGCTAAGTGGATCAAAGAAGGTGATCGTAACTCGAAATTTTTCCACAGTCTTGCCAACATGCATTCCTGCGCTAACAAGATCAGCAACATCCTGATCAGTGGATCTCATGTTGAAGACCAAACCTTGATTGAATTGGAGGCTGTCTCCCATTTCAACAGGCTTCTAAAAGGCGATCAGTGGATCAGACCCCGCCTAGACAACCTTCAGGTCAACTGCCTTTCCTCCGAGGAAGCCCGATCCTTGGAATCCCCCTTCTCTCTGGAAGAGGTTAGTGCGGCTATCAGTGCTCTTCAAGGAGACAAGGCTCCCGGTCCCGATGGATTCTCGATCCGTTTCTTCAGTTTTTTTTAGGAGATGGTTAAATAGGATGTCATGGCATTCATGGAGGAATTTTACGCCAGAAGCAAACTTTCTAATGATCTAGGCTCGTCCTTCATTGCTCTCATTCCAAAGATTCCGGGAGCTGCTTCCTTCAATGATTTCAGACCAATCAGCCTAATCAGCAGCCCTTACAAAATTCCGGCGAAGGTGTTGGCTACTAGATTGAAGAAAGTCATCGGATCGGTTATTTCTCCTAGACAGATTGTCGATTGCGCTCTTATCGCCAATGAATGCCTGCATTCCGCCTCCAGATCTGAATCCAAGAGTATTTTCTGCAGCTTGGACGTCGAGAAGGCTTACGACCACGTCGATTGAGACTTTCTCCTGTATATGATGTAGCGGATGGGGTTTGAGGCAAGATGGGGCAGATGGATCGCCGAATGTATTTGGTCACCTTCCTTTTCTGTACTTCTAAATGGATCGCCAAAGGGTTACTTCAAAAGCAGCAGGGGTCTTAGGCAAGGGGACCCTTTATCCCCCTTCTTATTCCTCCTCGTGGGAGAAGCTCTCTCCCGCATGCTCCACAAAGGCTAGGGCGAAGGCATTTTAAGCGGCATTAATATTGAAGGATTGAGTAGCCCGGTATCCCACGTTCAGTTCGCAGATGACATCATGATTTTTTCAGAGGCCTCCACCGAGAAGATGGACAACCTGCGCACAACTATCCGCTGTTTTGAGGCGGTCTCTGGCTGGCCTTCGGGTTAATATGGGTAAATCTAAGCTTTATGGTGTTTATTTGGAAGAATGCGAAACCCTCTCCTTCGCAAATCATTTCGGTTGTCATGCAGATTCCTTTCCGACGTCCTACGTTGGCCTTCCGCTATGTATAGGGGCTCCTCCCAAATCTGCATGGAGCAAGGTTGTCAGTAGGTTCGACAAATTCCTGGCCAAATGGAAATGCCGTTTCTCTCCCTCGGGGGTCGTCTAACTCTCATCAAATTTGCTCTCTCCAACCTCCCTGTCTACTGTATGTCCTTATTCAAATGCCCTTCTTCCGTGTTAGCCTCCATCGACAAGTTGCGCCGCGATTTCTTGTGGCATGGAAAAGAGGACAAGAAGAGAATACACCTGATGGGCTGGAAGCATGCATGCAGTCCTTATAGTAACGGTGGAGCATGGAATTAGAGATCTTAAGAGTATGAACAAGGCTCTCCTTGGCAAGTGGATATGGGATATGGAGGTTGGGGTCGGAGGACGACAGTTTATGGAACTCTTTGATCAAGAGTAAATATGGCTGTTCGCCAGGGGGGTGGTGGACTTGCCCATCTTCGGCTTGTAGAGCTTCCAACATTTGGAAAGATATTCTTCACATCCAAAACGAGATCCTAAATAACGTTGGATTTGAGCTCAGGAGGGGAGACAGAAATAGCTTCTGGAAGGACCAGTGGGCTGGCGACAAGCCACTTAAAGATGCTTTCTACTCTATTTTTCGGATAGCCTCTGATAAAGATGTCATTGTCGCTGACAGCTACCCTTGTAAGGGCGGGAAGACGAAGTGGTCAGTCCAGTGTAGAAGGAATTTGGAAGACTGGGAAATTCCAATCCTAGCTAATCTGTTGGAGTGTATCTACAAATTCTCCCCCAGCCCTGACGTTGAAGACAAAATTAAATGGAAATTGGAAAAGTCCTCTGTTTTCTCTGTTCGATCCTTCTACAGGAGGATTCTTCGCCCTTAGCCTCCTGATGCGCCCCATCCCTCGGCTCTAGTATGGCCTCTCACTGCACCCCCCAAAATAATTGCTTTTGCTTGGCTGGTTGTCAACAAGAAGATCCTTACTATAGACAATCTGGAAAAAAGAGGAATGATTCTCCCCAACATTTGTCTGTGCTGTATGAAGAATGCGGAGACGGTAGACCACTTATTAATTCGCTGCCCTTTCGTCTCTCATATATGGGCGGATTTTGCTAGAAGATTTTAGTTCAGCTGGTGCATTTCTAGCTCTGTGGACCATCTTGTGCAAGCTTGGCTCTACATCAAATTTGGGAAGAAGAAGACTCAGATCTGGAGGATGATTCTTCCCGCTATTTGGTGGTCGGTCTGGGCTGAGAGAAACAATAGATGTTTTAGAAATGTCTCTTCCTCGGCCGAGTCCATTTCCTTCAAAGTATCGTCGATGGTGGTTGAGTGGGCCACTTATGCTGAATCCCTGAGGGAAGAAGACCTTTTCTTTCTTGTTGCTTAAGGGCTGACACTATCTCAGCGTAGCCCTCTATTTTGTTGTTGTTTTTTCCTGTTTTTGTTTTGTTTTTCTCTTCCCTTGATGTTGTTTTTTGCTTTGGTTTAATGAATTTCGTAGCCTTTCAGAAATTTTTTTTTTGTAAATTTTCAAGTTTCTTAAAGCTATAAAAAGAGGGTGGGCATGCGACCATCTCCCTCATTAGATTTTGTGAAAAAAAGAGAGAAAAGGCTCTTGCTTTCTTCTTCTTCCATCTTTATGCGATTTGAAGATAATTCCATGCGATTTGGAAGGGAGATTGGTGCGAGGCTAATCTTCATCAACAAACGATTTGGAAGGGAGATTGGTGCGAGGCTAATCTTTATCATCGGAGGTGCGAGGTATCCATCTATCTTCACACCACCATCTCTTTTCCCCTCCATCAAGGTATTGTTTTCAAGTTCTTCGATTCTCACAACCTAAGCATTCGTTTTCTCCTAAACCCCTTTCTTCCATTCCTGAAACCCTAACCCTAAATCTAAAATCCCTAACTTTCCTACTTTCCCAAATTACCCAAACCCTAATTCTTACCCTAGGTTGTATTAGGTTTTTTACTTTGAAATAGACTATACCCTATGCTAATTAGATGTCCCTACATCCATTAGATCCTAGTTTCTTCTTATTTAATGATCTTGTGTGATGATGTTGGCAACTTAAGCTAGGATTATGCATAATGTTCTTTTGGTTTTCATGGGATTTGTGATGATTATGACAATGCTTGTGTTTTTTTTTTTTTTTTTTTTTAAATAAAAATTAATTGTCTTAATTCTATTACTTGATCTCATATGTTCTTTGGTTCATGCATCGGTCCTGCATCAAAAAGTTTGAATATTAATAAAGTTATTTCTCTCTTTCTACTCAAATATTTCTTGTGAGTGCATGCATGTTCATTTCTTTGCAATTCGGGTATTGCGATCTCATTGACTTGATAATCGGGCTGTACCATTTTGGTGTAAGAGCGGGTCATCATTGGGGGTATCTTCGACTCTATATCATCTTCTAATGGCTTTGAAGGGGGTGACATAGGAAGAGTTTGCACAAGTAACCCAATTGTCTGCGTACTCATAGAGCGAGTTGATCAAGTCACGCTTATGGTAGGCAATTTCACTAATCAAGTGAGAGAGCTTCGATGTGGAGGGAATCCATAGTTTAAAGTTGGAGCACGTGGGCATGTAGGGGAAGCTCCTCACCAAGGTCCTAACCAACAATGGGTGGCCTCGGCTTATGAAGACACTAATGATCGAATCTTTTGACTATTGGAATGTGACAGAGAGCCCAAAAATAAGGTAAATTTTTTTTTTTTTGGAATTTCATGGTCATTTGCATATTGATGACTTCATTGATTGGCTATGGAAGGTGGAAAAGGTGTTTGAGTGCAAGGAAATCACAACAATTGGAAGATTACGTTAGTAGTCATGAAGTTTTCCTACCACACGTTAACATGATGGGACAATTTCTGAGCTGAACGAGTCCGTTAAGGAAATGAGAAAGTAAATTTTTGAGAAAAGATGAAAAAGAGGTTAAAAAGGAGTTCTACGCTCGACTTATTCCTGTGGCCTCTATCAAAGATGTTGCAATCTACGTCAATGGAATAAATCGGTAAATGAATACATTGAGGAGTTTCATACATCAACATCACGAGCAGGGTTTCGTGAATATAAAGACTAAAATGTTTCAAGATGTTTTAATAGTCTTAACTCGGACATCAGAAATGAATTGTCTTTCAAATATGTATTTAAGATGACCGCTGCAAATACACTCGCATTAAAAGCTGATGCGATAATTAGTTGGGAACTTGGGAAATGATTTGGTGCCTTGTGAGGATCGTTATTGACAATGGGTCGCATGTTAACTTCCCATGTAAAGCGACCACATGGCCTCCAATTGGTTGATGGACGATGGGCTAACGTCCAACAATGAAGCTAGACCCTAACATGGGGGGAGGTGGTTATGGTCATACGAGGGCTAGTGTGCCTAAGACAAGACAAAATAACACTCCTTTCACATGCTTTAAGTGTGGACAATCGGTAGGATAAGCTAAAACTCAAAGGACATAAGCATCCACGCCCATATTAGATTCGTTGGTTCAAGAAAGGGGGAGAAAATTCTCTTTATTCTAGGTGCTTAGTTTCTCTCTGTTGGATCTAAGTACATGGTTGAGGGGGACAAGAAATGGTGGATAAGCTAAAACTCAAAGGACATAAGCATCCACGCCCATATTGGATCGTTGGTTCAAGAAAGGGGGAGAAAAATCTCTTTATTCTAGGTGCTTAGTTTCTTTCTCTATTGGATCTAAGTACAAGGTTGAGGTGGAGAGTGACGTGGTCCCCATGGATGCTTGCCATATTTTGTTAGGGAGACCATGGTTGTGGGACCGAGATATGGTGCAATTGGCTCAGGCTAACACCTATTCCTTCATTAAGGATGGTGTTCATATCACAGTGCACACAATGAAATATCTCCTAACACCCAATCTAATAAAGAGGAGGGTCGGAAATCTCTCAGTGTAGAAAAGTTGAAGAGGAAAGTAAGGAGACTGTATCATTTATTTTTGCTTGCTAAAGAAGACACAAAACATGTAGATGTTTTGCCTCCTATACAAGAGCTTCTTCCTGAATATGGAGATTTGGTGCCCAAAGAATTCCCAACTGGACTTCCTTTTATGAGGAACATTTAGCGCCACATTGATTTAGTGTCAGGTTTGAGCCTACTGAATCTTGTGCTCTACCAAATGAGTCTAGCCAACATGTTGAGCTCCACCGAGAGGTTACCGAGTTACTACAGAAGGGTTTGATTTGGGAAAGCCTACCATCTTGTGCTATTCTTTCATTATTAACTCCTAAGAAAGATGAATGTTGGAGGATGTGTGTGGACAGTCGTGTGATTAGACGGATTACTATCAACTATTACTAGTTTCCTATTCCATGATTGGATGATATGTTGGACATATTGTAGGGAACAAAGATCTTTTTGAAGATCAACTTAGGAGTGGATATCATCAGATTCGTATTTGGCGATGAGACGAGTGGAAGATCGCGTTTAGGACTCGGGATAGGTTGTTTGATTGCATTATGATGCCTTTGGCCTTTCAAATGTGTCGATTACTGATGTTGGACCGATGCATGAGTTCAAATATTGGTGAGATCAAACAACAAAATTAACTTATTAAAAAAAACCACAAAACTTGCTATCATCATCACAAGTGTCAAAATCCCAAGAGAAGATCATGCATAATTCTAGCCTAGGTTAACAAGCATAATCTTATAGGGCCATTAAATAAGGGAAACTAGGATCTAATGGATGTAGGGACATTCAAGTAGCATAGGGTAAAGCCTTTTTTAAAGGAGAAGGCCTAATACTAACTAGGGTGAAATTAGGGTTTTGGGAAAATTGGGGAAAACTTGGAATTACGGTTAATGGGGTAAATTAGGTAGAGGGGTTAAAGGGTTTAGGTAATAGGACAAGGGAATTAGGATTTTGGATGGAACGATTATAAGGATTTGGGCTTAATTGAAGGTTGTGTAGAATTACGGTTGGGTATTTTGGGAAAATAGGAAAATGAGGGATTTATAGGTTTTAGGTTAAGGTTTGGAAAAAGGGGGAGTAGGGTTTTGATGCAAGGGTAAGGGAAAACCAATGGGACAAGAGAGTGGCCATACGGCCAACCCTATGGATTCACACTTGTGGCCGTATAGTCACATATGCGGGCTAGGTTGTGAGGGTTTGGGTCTTTAGCGTTTGGTTCATCGATAAGTGTGGAAGGATGAAGTATTGGAAGAATGGGTAAGGTTTGGGATGGAGAAAATTGAAGAACTTGAAGAATACCTCGATGGTTGATGAAGGGATGATAGTGAGAGTGATAGATAGATACCTCGCACTTTCGTTGATGAAGATTAGCTTCGCACCAATCTTTCTTCCAAATCACATGGAAGTCACCTTCAAATCACATGAATATGGAAGAAGAAGAAGCAATGAGCTTTTTTTTTTTTTTTTTTTTTCCCTTAAAAAACTGATGAAGAGAGGTCACAATCGTCACATGCTCACCCCTCTTATAGCTTCAATAAATTTAAAAAAATTACAAATTCAACCCCGTCTTATGAAATATGATGAAAAGTACCCTAGTCTAAAGAAAAATCAACTAAATCACTCATAATATGTCCAAACATAAAGTAATCATAAACTTAATCCTATAAGATGATAAAATCTAAAAACTAATGAAGATGATCCACTGTCAATGGCCCGATCATGTGATCCATGCGATCCAACGACCTGATTATCATGTCCTTTGAATCCGACGGTCCAACCTACTCCCTAAAGCAGCCCATGTGCATCTTCCCAGTGTGGGGTCTTCCAGATGTTTGCACGTGCACATGGGGTCTTCAACCTGATCATGGGTACTCGCCTAGCCATAGAGAAATCAGTGCGGCCCGCCTCCTCCTCTGATACGTACACAAAGATGTGAAGTGATGTCCTCATCAATTACTTACATGAAGCTGATGACAAAGGTACTTCGCCCCTTCATGGGTAAGTTTTAAGTTGTTTATTTTGATCATATTTTTGTTTTTAGTCTTGATTCATTTGCTCAACTTGACCACTTAAGGCAAATATTTGATATACTACAGAGGGAGTGCTATAAATTAACTTGAAAAATTGTTCATTGCTTCTCGATAGTGTTGTGTTTTTGGGGTATATTATGTTTGCAGAAGGGATCAAGGTTGACCAAGAGAAAATCAAGGTCATTGCGGAGCGGCCCACCCTATGAACCCTTTCATAGGCCTGTTCTTTCCATGGCTTCGCCACATTTTAGTTGGAGATTTATTTGGAATTTCAGTATAAGTTTGCACCTGTCATTGATTGCATGTGGGGAGGTAACTTCGAACGGACTATAACGGCAAACTGAAGCTTCAGTACCATGAGAAAGAAGATGATAGAAGTTTCAATTCTTGCACTTTTGGACTTCAATAAAGTCATTGAAGTGGAAAGCGATGTTTCAATTGTTGGCATTGGTGCGGTACTGAGTTAAGAAAGAAAGTCCATCGTTTTCTACTTTTCTTTAGCGAATACCTTAATGATGCACAAAAGAATTACTCCACATAGGATCAATGGTCCAGTCGTTACAACATTGGAGGCATTACTGATTCATTGGAAATTCATTCTATACTCGGACCATGAAGCGTTGGGATATCTCAATTCTCAAAAGAAGTTGCATACTCATCATGCGAAGTGGATGACTTTTCTACAAGAATATACTTTTATTTTGTGTCACAAAATTGGAAGTAAGAACAAAGGGGCAAACACTTTGAGTAGGATGGTGGTTTTATTAGGTACACTTGCTGAGTTGCCGTGGAGTTTGTGGAATTTGAGGCACTAAAAGCATAATATAAGACCCCATTTTTGGCTGTGCTTGACAGATGTGCGGATGGCCAAGATCCAAAGTGTGAATTCATCTGGCTTTTGAAAAAAAAAGAAAGTGTGAATTCATCTCACATGATGTATATTTATTCAAGGGTTATTGCTTATGAATTTTTGAAGGATTGTTGTGGGAGATCTTATCTGAGCCATGCGGAGGACTAGGTGGACGCTTTGAAAGAGATAATTGACCATAGTGGAGGGAAAATGCTATTGGCCTCATATGCGAGTGACCTTGAATGGTTTGTTGCATGATGTTGCCGATGCCAAGTCTAAGGGTCATATGCAGAACACTGGCCTTTTAAGTTGCTTCTCATCCCAATTACATCATGAGTGGACATTTCTATGAACTTCATTTGGTCTTCTTAAGACTCGAAGGGTAATTCCACGTAAAAGGATGATGATGGATGTTTGCATATCGCCAACGTATTTTTCACGGAGATTGTGTGACTTCATGGGGTATTGAAAACATTAACTTTGGACCGTGATTTGAAGTTTTTGGGGCACTTTTGGTACACTATATGGAAGTGGTTGGGATCTAAGCTTCAGTTCCCTTGTTCATATCATCTTCAAACAGATGGCCAAATCGAGGTAGTAAATAGACGGTTTGGTAATGTCTTGAGGAGCATCGTAGGCAATAATGTATCTCAGTGGGACTTGGCTGTACCCTAGGCTGAATTTGCCTACAACAACTTAGTAAACTGTACACCGTAAAATTTCCAATTCGAGATCTTAAATGGTAGAAGTCCACATCATGTACTCGACTTGGTACTATTACGAGTATAAGATCAAGTGAGCGAATATGCCAATACTTTAGCCAAGCACATCCAAGACTTGCAAACTCAGATGAAGAAGAAGATTGAAAGAGCAATATTAGGTATTGAGAAGCTGTGAATGAACATTGGTGGGAGAAGATATATTAAGAAGATGACTTGGTTATAATTTATCTCTAGAAAGAAGTCTTCCAAGGGGAACTTACAACAAGCTCAAGTCTAAGAAGATTGGTCTGTGCTGAGTTAAAAGGAAGTAGGCATTCCACATTTTCTGAGTTGAGTTTTCTTGAGTATTGTAAGGAAAAAAGTTTGAAGATCAATCGAGTTGTTTCTCCCTTTCTACTTAAATATTTCTTGTGAGTGCATATGCGTTCATTTCTTTGTGATTCAGGTCTCAAGATCGTATTCAATGTTCGAAATATCGGTACCGTGTTATGTATCACACCCTTGGGTTATAGATACGTATCAGTTATCACACGGAATATATCATCGGGTAATTTATTGCACTTTTTGGGAAACATGGGGAAGCATTGGGAAAATGATTGACTTTTTCAATGAAACTTAAGGGATTGTAAAAAAGACCTTAATACACACTTTTAAATCATAACATCTCAAAAAAGAAGTGCACATACTAGGTTTCCTTTTTATAGAGTCCTAAGCTATATGCTGTTTGACTGAACCAATGCAACTATATTCAAATTGAAATTGGGAAAATTTCAATTTTCCCCAATTTTGGGCAACCTACACTCGAATTTCGAAATTAGAATGTATGCGATGATCATTTCATCAAACACTCCCAAATACTTCGAAATTTATCTCAATTGACAACTAGTTGAAGGAAAATTTCGAAATAAAAATTAATATTTTAATAAAAATTTATTAATTTTTAATTAAAAAATGATTTTTATTTTCCGAAAATTGACAAAAACCCATTAAAACAACAGCTCAGCCCTCATACATGTTTGTTATCATATTTGGAGTGCAACATTGCAAGCAATTTAGGAGAAATTTTGATTTTTCCCCAAATTGGGCCACCTACACTCGAATTTCGAAATTAAAGTGTATGTGATGATAATTTCATCAAACACTCCTATATACTTCAAAATTAGTCTCAATTGATAGTTGGTTGAAGGGAAATTTCAAAATAAATAATATTTTAATAATTTTTTTAAAAAAATATTTTTTCCTGAAATCTGGAAAAAGAAGAAGTTAACAAATGAGTAGTTCAGGCCTCATACATGTTTGATTTCATGTTTGGAGTGCAACATTGCAAGTAATTTGGGCGAAATTTGGAAAAAATTGAATTTTCCCCAAAATTTCCCAAATCGGGCCACCTACACTCAAATCTTGAAATTGAAGGTTGAAATCCTTGATTTTCCATGCAAAACATGAAGAATCAAGAATGTTTTATGATTTCACACTCATTTTACATGTTTTAAACAAAAATAAATGGATCGAAATGAAAAATATCTCACCGATTGAAAATGGCCCCAAATCTGAGAGGATGATTCCGGTTTGAAATTATCCATTTTCTCCCAAATCCTTGCAAAAGATGGACCGGAATTTAGAAGGAAAAAAATTGAGGGGAAAATGGAAAAATTTGGGTTTTGGGGATTTAAAAAAACAAAACAAAACAAAACATGGATATTCCTGGTCGATATCCGTTAATATCGACAGATATCAGTGATCTCGGGTATAAAAGCAAAGTAAAAATTCGTGATGCAGTGCAATATCGTGCGATACGCAGGAATCAAGCAGTTTTTATGTTATTCCGGGAGGGTTTCGTGCCGCTGACCTGCAGTATTGATAATATCGGCCGATATTATTGATATTGCAAACACTGAATTCTTATTGACTGGATAACCGGGTAACACCACCAAGTGAACCATGCAACAAGGAGCAGTATTAATTATTTTTCTGTGAGAGCATTAGAGTATTTCTCAATATTAACAATCGAACTGTTTACTGGCTTCACCTTTTCGTCTTTGGGCGGTTTTAATATTTATCGGCAAATTTTCACATTAATTGCTTTAATGATCGAATAGATGACATGTCTTTTTTGTGATTCAGTAATGATTGACACATTAACTTGAATGCACATGTTTGTTTGATTTTATTGATGACCAACCTTATAGTTTGACTTTGACAGGACAAATTGGATGCAGTTTTTGTAAATACAATCCTTTCTGGGATTCAACAGCGCAATTTGGAGGCAAGTCGTGTGTTCTCAACTTTGCTTCTGTTTTTCCAGTGAATTGTTTGAAGTTAAAGCTTTAAAATCTATTGTATTGGATCTCTCTTTTGAAGAAAGCTGATCATACTTACTCTTATATTCCAACTCCAAACGGCAGCGAGCTTGGGGCATGCCAGTTTTGGATCGTGTGGGTCTTATAATTGAGATATTCAATGCTCATGCCCAAACAAAGGAAGCGAAACTGCAGGTTTTATATCTAAGCATTCCATTTAGATGATATTACTGTTTTTTATTTTATTTTTTATGTTGTAGTGTTTTCTTTGGGTCTGATTTTTATCGGATTGTGGATCAACATTATACCTTATTATTATTTTTGTATGTTTTTAATTTCTGCAATGTGCCTTTTTGTAATTTTCTGTGGTTCCCTTTCATTTTAACAGTCGGAGTTGGCTGCTCTAATGTACAAGAGGACTAGACTTGTTCGTCTGCGTGGCCCTGATGGAAGTCTTACATTCGGAGCAGCCGGAGAGGCTGAGGTTGTCAGTGCTCGAGGGTGAGTCTGTCATGGCTATTTATGGTTTGTTTTGTGCTATACGTTCCGATGAGCTTGTAATAGATGGGGTGCAGGATGTGTGAGATAAGCCGTTAGCTGTCGTCTGGTCAAAAGGACTGATTCCGGAGAACATTATGCAAATAATTGCATTGGGTTCAACACAAGCAAGCTCATTGTATAATGTGCTAGCTGCTGTGAGAAATGCATGCAAGACAAAATGGTGCAAAATATTCCAATTTCCAAGAACTTCAAATTTTACGAAGTCTGTGTTCAGTTCAATTATGGACGTTGGGAAGAAATTGGCGAGTACTGGTGCATCAATTTGGAAACTGAGAGATTAGAAAAGTAGTAAAGAAACCCGTTTCTGTACAAATTTTTTCTCGTGAAGAATCAAAAGAAAATACAGTTTTAGTACTGAGACATTTAGAAAAAGTAGGATATTCAGAAGCATAGTAAAACACATGTCCATATTCAGATATAAAAATAAGAACACATTTCTAGCTGGTGTGGTTAAAAGCAGTCCAGGCACAAGCATAGGCATTTTGACCCGCCTGTGAGGTCCCTTTGTGGGCACCTCAAAGAATTGGTATTTTGACACCCATTAAGAGTTGCCCGTTCTTCAGAACTTTATAGATTTTTCATAAATCTCATTAGATCTTTTTCTTGATTTATTTCTTCTATTAGTGTTTTAAGCACTACATTGGACTTCTTAGAATAAATTTGAATTTCCATTTGTGCCATACAAGATATAGAAGATGAATTGTGGACTTGATTTTGGGGATATTAAAAGGTTGGATTTTTGGGTTTTAGAGAAATAGGGATTTGGCCATTTGGGGAAAATTGTGATTCTTGGTTGGGGAATTTTGGTAAGTTGGGGAAACTAGGAAATCTCGGGTTAGGATTTGGGGAAATTGAAAAATTAGGGTTAAGAATTGGGGGATTTAGGGCGAATTGGGGATATGGGGTCTTGACCTGAGTGCCTGTTTGGATAGTGAGAAAAGAAAAGAAAAGAAAATTGCAATAATCACCTAGTAATGATTTCTCAAGATTTTCAGGAGCACTATTGAAACATGTATTCCCATGTATCCTATTTTTGGGAATATTATTTGAATATCAAGTGAAAAACTCATAACACTCACATTTTTCACCTCATCTCTTGTGCACGAGATTTGACTATTGTGTTTTGGATAATGATTGATTTTGAAATTCGTCATTTTGTTATCCAAACATGGTGAAATGTCCCATCTTGGGAAAAGTCATCCATTTTCTTTTCTTTTACCACCATCCGAACAAGCCATAAGAGAAATTGGGATTTTATGAAATTAGGATTCTAGGTTTAGGAAATTGAGGTGATTTGAAATTCTAGTATTTTATAGATGCAATTCTTTGGAAGTGTTGTAACAATCACTCTATCAAAGATATATAATAGCTTTATTGTCAACTTCATTTCATTGTGTTAAAATTAGTTTTAGAATTAAAACTGATGGAAACATCAAAATGTATCTATATGTAATATGATATGATTTTTTTTTTTCAAAAATTACGCTTGGGATCTCCAAGTGTGGGCCTAGACGCACTTAGGTGTTTTAGGCATTCAATGGGGCAATTAAGCTTAGTGTTTTAAATATCGATGATATCAGCTGATATATCCCACGATATATCTTGTATCCCACCTGTGCGATACGAAACGCACAGGTAGTGCCCATATATCCCACCTATTTGATCCAGGGAGCATTTTCGATATTTGACCCATGTGTTTGCTGTAAATCACGTTAAACCAGTGTCAAATGGTTACATATCTATGATTCTTCATGTTTTCCATGAAAAATCATGGAGAAGAATCATGGATTTGGAACTTTGATTTCGAGATTTAGGGGAGATGGGTCAAGTTGCGGAAAATTGAGGAAAAACAAAATTTTCTCTATTTCTTGTAAATCAGTTGCAATCTTTATATCCAAACACAAAATTAAACATGTAACCTGATCTAGTGATTCTTCTTTTTCTTTTGAACGTATTGCTTGTGTTTTCATACATGTCTTCTTACATTTATAAATTATATGAATAGACTTTGAATATACTTGAATTAGTTTAGTTGGAAAGCGCATATGTTAGGACTCCATACAAAGGAAACCCCTATTATGTGCATTTTTTTTTTTTTTTTTTTTTGTAATGTTTTGATTTCTAATTGTGTATTGATGTCCTTTTTAACAATCCCTGAAGTTTCATTGAAAAATTCAACCAATGTTCCCATGTTTCCCAACAACAACGATACATTACGCGATGCAACCGATATATGCCATGTGATAACCAATATGTATCCGTATCCCAAGGGTGCGATACATTACAAGATAACGATATTTTAAACATTGATTAAGCCTAGGTTGCCCTAGCGCTTTCATCTACACTATTTCTAGCATTGAAAGGGAGTCTCTATTTAGTCTCTTGTAGATGGTTCTTGTTTGTGGTTTTGATGAGGAACCCAATCTCTGGGGTGTTTCATTTAGCTTTTGAGAATTTTTCTTGCAAACAAGGACATATCACTTGAAGATGTATTTGTGTTGATATTTATTGTTAGATTTGTTGATGTTGTATCTATGCCCAAGTTGTTTGAAATCGATGCTCTCTTAGACTTGTATTAGAAGTGCATCTATATCTTTTGTGCTGCCTATGGGTGGATTATTTTTGTCATTGCTTTGTAAATGCTTTATACTTGCAAAAATGAGAGAGAGGAAGAGTAGGGACCTAAATCATGTTACATAGATTAAGAGCGATGACCAGAGGTACTATTCAAGGAAAATGAGATCAATGAAAGGTGGAGAAGCTATTTCAGAACTTGTTAAATGATGATCACTCTAAGAGCATGGGGATATATGTAACTATAAACTCAAATGATGTCGGAGTCCATATATACTTTCTTAGGATTAGGATGTCTAAAATGAAAGAAGCTTTGAGAAAGATGAAATTAGGAAAGGCCTTTGGACTCGATGGCATATCAATAGAGGTTTGGAAGTGTATGGAAGATACTGGGTTATTTTGGTCAACAAAGTTGTTCAACGAGATTATAGGATTGAAGAAAATGTCAAACGAATGGAGGAAAAGTACCATTGTACCTATTTATAAGAATAAAGGAGACATACAGAGCTGTACTAACTTTTGTGGGATTAAACTAATGAGCCATACTATGAAACTTTGGGAAAGAGTGATTAAGCAAAGACTAAGGCATGAGAAGTATCAAGTATGTATTATAAAATCAGTTTGATTTCATGTCAGGGAGGTCTACCATTGAAGCTATTTTTTGACTTGGACAATTGATGGAGAAATATAGGGAGAGGAGGAAGGATTTCCACATGGTCTTTATTGACTTAGAGAAAGCTTATAATATAGAGACTTAATCTGGTGGGTGTTGAGAAAGAAAAGAGTTTTGAGAGGATATATTAACATGATAGAGGATATGCATGAGGGAGCAGTAACAAATGTGAAGACCACTAGTGGTAAGAGACTCAATTACCTTACAATAGGGCCCCTAAAGAGTTAATTCGGTGGGTGTTGAGAAAGAAAGGAGTTTCGAGAGGATATATTAACATGATTGAGGATATGCATGAGGGAGCAGTAACAAATGTGAAGACCACTAGTGGTGAGAGAAGTTAGTTCCCAATTACTGTTGGCTTGCACTAGGGGTTGGCATTGAGCTTATAACTTTTCACATTGGCTATGGATAAGTTACAAGGCATTTGTAGGAAGAGATCCCATGGTGTATGTTGTTTATAGATTACATAGTTTTGATTGACAAGAGGAAGGAGGGTGTAAAAACAAAACTAGATTTATGGAGGGGTGCTTTTGAATCTAAATGATTTAAAATTAGTTGGACTAAAACACAGTATATGGAGCGCAATTTTATACGCAACGGGAGTGAAAACGAAAAATTAGTAAAGATTGTTGACCTAGAACTTTCCCAAAATGACCACCGTCGGTATCTTGGGTCGATAATCATGGGAGTGGAGAGATTGAGAAGGATGTTACCCATAGACTTCGAGCGGGGTAGAAGAAATGGAGATGTGCCTTTGGAGTTATATGTGTTCGTCGTGTACCACTCAAACTGAAGTGGAAATCTTATAGCATGGATATAAGACCAACCATGCTTTATGGGACAAAATGTTGGCCAATTAAGGAACAACATGTTCATAGGATGAGTATGGCTGAAATGAGGGTGTTGAGATGGATGAGTGGCAAGGGAGGGAAGGATAGAACTAGAAATAAATGCATTCAAGGGAATATAGGAGTAGCACTAATAGGTAATAAGATGAGGAAAAGTAAACTACCATGAACCTTCTAAAGTCAAGATCTACCAAACCATACCTTTCATTTACCACATGGTTGTACAGATAGTACAAATGCCGATGTTAGTCGTATGGTAGCTGAAGTTAGCAAACTGGTGTGGCTAAGAACAAAACAGCCCCAAGAATCTTGGCTCTGATATCAAGTAGAAGTGGATTCAAGGAGAAATCTGTAGAAAAAGGTAAACATAACATTAGAATAAAAGCACAAATGGTGCTCCACCAGAGTGTACAAGGAATACGCGCGCACACACAAAATACAAAATGTACATATATTGTCAATAGTACTCGGTAGACTTAGATGGTTTGGTCATGTGCAACAGAGAACGAGAACTGCACCGATTAGATGGAATGAGTTGGACCAAGTTGAAGTCTGTAAAAGGGCAAGGGGAAGGCCCAAAAGGACGTGGATGGAGGTAGTAAGAAAAGACTTGACCTATGGTCTAAGTCTAATTGAAGTTACGGCCCTTGACAGAGGAGTGGATTGGTGGAAAAGGATTCATATAGCCGATCCCAATTAGTTGGGATAAAGCTTAAATGATGATGATGATGATGATTTTGTAGGTTATTGAACAAATTTTTTTTCTGAGTCTCACAATCTCTGGCAGTGGCAATTTTCATTCACTCGCCATGCTCTAGTGAAAAAAATTCTCTTTCTTTCTCTAATCATCTCTTTTTTCATTTGAAGTTTTTTACTTCATTAAGGTGGACTCCATTAATTTCATAAACTGATATGCATCCATGTGCATGATTTTGCAATATGTGCAAGTGTATTTTTTGCTCTACATTATATGTGTTGATGTCAAGGGATTGATCGTTTAAAGAAATTTTGATTTGGTTGATTTATCTTTTCAGGAGAGGAAGCGGGGGGCGTGGTTTTATTAGTGGTGCTGGAGAAACTGAACTCCAGCTTCAACGTCGGAGGTGGGACCACACTTCTATTTCAGCAATTTACTATACAAACTTCATCTTTTTATTCAATTTGCTGTACTCAATGTTGTTATTGTACGAATAGGATTGACTATTTAGGAAAGCTAAATGCGACTTTCATGGAGTTCCACGAAGTGACACCGCAACATCTTCACCATACACATCTCACCTGTGCACTTTGATCAGGACTTGGCTTTCTGTGGCCTGGGCCATCATGTGGATGGGCCGTAGCACCACAAAATCTCACATACACATCTCTCTCGTGCACTGTGATCAGGACTTGATTTTTTCTGTGGCCTGGGCCAGCATATGAGTTATACAACGATGCAGCCTTCATGGAGTTCCAAAAAGTGACACCGAAACATCTTCACCATAGTCATCTTAGCTGTGCATTGTGATCAAAACTTGGTTTCCTGTGGCTTGGGCCATCATGTGGATAGGCCCTAGCACAATTAATGGAGATTGGACTATATGACTGTCTGATTGGTGATGCAAATGGATGGTTAATACAAAAGTTGGGCAAACATTGGGGAGGGGTCCACATTCAACAGGCAAAACTCACAAGGATCAGATGTTTGAACCTGTCCAGTTGTCACGATCTTTGGGCTATGGCCCATCCATGTCATGGCTCACCTGATCAGTGGTCCCAATCACCACACTAGCTTGCCACCATTACACTGGGGACTGCACTGAATAGAACTTCCCTGCAGTGTGCTTCATAATAGCATTCTTGTTGTTGTATGCACCTTGGAAGCTCTTTGTATGCTGCAACGAAAAGCCTCATTTCTGTCCTTTCTTCCAGATTTCTCATCCATATCATCATTTCTGTCACTCCCTACATCAACAAAGTTTTCCATTCGCATTTTGGTTCGCATGTCGCCTCGTCAAATAAGAAATAGGAGTGTGTTGCAATTTAAATTCTTTAACGACAAGTTCTAAAATGTGAATATTTTGGTAAATTTGCCTGTAAGGAGGTAATAATTTTCCCTCGTTCATCTACCTTCTTATGGCAATATTTTTGCCTCATTCAGCTACCTTCACACTATCTTTATTTTTCATACAACAGCACTCTAAGCTAGCTGCTTTAGAAGGAAGACAAATTGTAGGTTCTGAGCCTGAGGCTCAGGTCCATACATGTGTTGCCCATGATTTGGATCACCACCCTGATTATGTGATTGTGGGCCTCTTTCATGGATGTGGCTGCCCCAAAAACCTCTCACATTGTAAAGTGCCTGTTTTCCGTGGATTGTGGACCTTTGCTGTGTTTTCTTTCTCAACTGTCTATTTGTAGGTTGCAAGCCACAGGCTGAAGGGTTAGGATCTTAGAGTCTGGGAGATTCCTGTGCATTTTCTCATCAACTGTGGGTTCCATGATATCAATGATAAGGATCACCGAATCATGGGCCGTCTACGTACAGAGCTCTTATCCCTCAGTAAACTATAGTTTCTCTCAGAAAGATTGGGCATGTCATAATTTTTATGTTCTCCTTGGTGCAATGTAAATAAAAATAAATAGTAAAAATCATGGATATTGGCAGTTTCCTTAGCATGTTAATTTATAGAATGCAATCAACAACTTGAGAAATAGCAGGGCATTGGTGGTTGTTGCTCTTTGTTACATTGGAGTTCTTGACTTGGTCATGGATATTTATATTAAACTACTCTAGATTATAACTTTCAAGGATTTTGGAGCGGAGGAACCATTTACTATCTCAAATTGAAGACGTCCGTCGAACTCGAGCTTTGCAACGTTATGCTCGCAGAAGGCGTGGTGGCTCACAAGGTCAAGGCCTAGCTACTGTTGCTGTTGTTGGGTATACAAATGCCGTATGTGTTTCTAAATTTACTTTAATTTGTGGCTTATCGTTTTTTTTTCCCTTCTAAATGTGCATGCAGATAATCATGTTTATCACTTTGAATGATAATTCTTCCTCTTTGAATCAGTTGCCAGTGGTTAGTCTATGATTGGCAAATGGCAACTCGTATATCTTTTGCCAGTCCTTTTTTAAATCATTATCTTTTTCCATTCTTCTGCTAACATAATGGGCGGAATGCTGATTCCTTAATGATTTTTCCACACCAGCAATCATAGGGACATGTGGAAGACATGTACAAGATTAGTCCAGTCACCTGGTGACTGTGGGGCCCTATGTATGGATTTCCAAGAATTGGACGTATGAGATGATCCAACTCTGTGGCCAACAGAATCGGTGCAACTGGGTCATTCCATGGGGCAACAGGTTTCTGGGATTCTTTGTTTGCTGAAGTTGTGGCCATGCTGTGTCTCAGAATTGCGGAGATGCTAAATTTCTTCGTCTCCTGTTGTGGAGGGTGACTCAAGAAATGCAATTGAGTGGGCTAGGGAGGGTCGTGGTCCATGGAGGTTGGCTAACATGCTAGAAGAAATTCATGAAATTACTGCAAAAGTGAATGCCATTTTTGCTCATGTCTGTTGATTTGCAAATGAAAGGCGGAGGACAGTTTGGCCAAAGAAGGATCATTCCAGGATTCTTTTGGATCTCAGATGGGGGGTGGTTGATCGTTCAGGCTTGATGCTCCTGTTTGTTTTTTTTTTTTTTTTGGGTGTCTGAGTGGGCGGGCTGTTTTTTAGAGTCTTGTGTATTGTGCTGTTTTGGTGTTGCTTTTATTTATTTTGGCTTTTCTTCTCTTTTAATGAAATTTACAATTATATTAAAAAAATCAGATGATCCTAACTGCTTGTTTGAGGTAAATTGACCACCTCAGTTCGGGCCATGTTCTGATCAAGTGCTTAGGACCACCTCATTTTGGGTCATGTTCTGATCAAGTGCTTAGGACCACCTCATTTATCTGATTTTTCGGCCATGGACTTACTCGTCCTTCTGTTCTTCCGGTTCGATTTGTAGACTATAAGCTTTTTCCTCCACGTCATCGAGCTTTTCTTGCTGCTGTGCATTCGTTTCATGAGCCCCAGACCTATAGAGAGGCAGCTAGTATTCCATGTTGGCAGCAGGCTATGCCCATCAGTAGTAGGGGGGAGCGTCGAGGCGTTGCAGCGGACTGGCACCTGGAATCGTCGTCCCTCTTCCTAAGGGTAAGTCTGCCATTGTCTGAGATTCGGATGGAGTCTCGTTTAGTCACTCGCTCGGGTGTATAAGGTGTATGTGTTGGAACTAAGTGAGAGGTCTGGCACTTGTACACGTCTGCTATGTGTTGCCAATGGAACTTGCATCTAAAAACATGTGGTATCAACATTCCTCAAAAAATGGATTCTAAATCCGATCTTTTTGCCATCACTGCTGACTGCTCTACTTCTTAATGCTCACAATTGAAGCTCCTTGCCTAACCTATTATGTTTTGCTGCAGGGGAAATCTACTCTAGTCAGCGCTCTTTCAGATAGTGATCTGTACAGTGATGATCGGTATCTATGAATATCCCCTCTGTAGACTTTCATGTTGAGTTCTAATACTGTTGCTTGATCAGTTTGATTTATTTGTGAATACCTTCATGTGCTAAATTTCTATCTATGAATTCTAGAATTCTACTAACTGTTGCTTGGAAACTCGCATTTCCAATTATGTGCAGATTATTTGCAACTGTGGATCCCCGATTAAGAAGTGTAATTCTTCCATCAGGGTACTACTGTTAGTACTCACTTGTTACTCTGATATTTTGTACAATTTGAAGCGGAACTCTGTTTGAATACCTTTGCAAATAAGGATGGAGGGTTGATCTGGCAAGGGATTAGAGGGTCCTGAGAATTAGATTTGGGCCCATTGTTAGTGAGTCATTCCAACCAATGGCTTGATGGGAGGTGACCCAAATTCTCCTTGATTGGAAGATCCTAACCCCTTTTCCTTCTCCCCTTTTGTATTGAATGTGGATTCCTCCTCTCTCTCTCTCTCTCTCTCTCTCTCTCTCTCTCTCTCTCTCCTTTTGTATTGAATGTGGATTCTCTCTCTCTCTCTCTCTCTCTCTCTCTCTCTCTCCAATTTGACTATCTGTAGGCTACCGATCAGGGGTTCGGCTCTTCCAATCTGGTAGATTCCACTTGCAGGATTTTGCGCCTCAGCAAACTAAATGGTTGCCAAGACTCGGTACCCTTTACTTCTTCGAATCAGTATGTGTATTGGCAGCCTGATTGTGTTAAATCTGCAGGAGGAAAGTGCTTCTCAGCGATACGGTAGGATTTATCTCAGACTTGCCTGTGCAGGTACATGGACAATACCATCAATGGTGCATGATGCGTTTCTTCATTATGTCAATAGTAATAATGGATTTCCTCCTAATGTTTTCAAACTTATGTACCTTGCAGTTAGTAGAAGCATTTCATGCAACCCTAGAAGAAGTTGTAGAAGCAGACCTTCTCGTGGTATGAATAATTCACATCTCATTTTTAATTTTGTAGCTCGGATCTTTTCCACATAGATGGGTAATAGGTAATGTAAGTTGCATATTTTTTCCACACAGATGGGTAATAGCTAATGTAGGTTCCACAATATATAACCAAGATATTCCATTATCTGAAAAAATTGTTGTGTTGAGCATATCTTATTCTCATCACATCTACGAGGATCTGTGTCACTTGGGTTGGATGATTGGATCTAGGTTTGGACTTGTTTGATTCCAAATCTCATGGCACAGGGACCCATCTGCAAATAATAAAAACAATTTCAACATATTTTTTATTAGTTTATTAAATCTATTTTCATTTTAATAAAAAGTATTCTGGCATTGCTGAGCCATTTCGAACACAGATTTCATACCAACACCCTTGTTGTGTCGTATCCGAATACCCTACTGGATTTGAATGACCTGATCATATAGACTGGCATAAACCTCAAGGGCTTTTTTGGTTGACTAAAAAGTTTGTCCAGGTAGCCTTATCCAGATAGCAACAGTGTCCATGGTTTGTGAAGCACCATTGGGCATCCATTCCAATAAAATTGAAGATAGAGCTCTCCAGAAAATTGACTGTTATCTTGTATACGCTAGTTTAGATAAGAAGTTTTTAGCCTATTCTCCATAAGGCACATGAAGGAGTATCTATTTTTTCATACATGCATAACACATGCCACAAGTGACTCTCTTCAAGCACCCCCATGTGCCACGTCCAACCTTCAAGCATCCCACGTATGCCACATGTGCCTAGATGCCCACACGTACATTTGCCAAATGCGCTATCATACATCCTCAAGCACCTCACGTGCCACTATCAATCTACATGCCTCACGTCCGCATGTGCAAATGTGTACAAGCATGACATGTGCTTCTCAATTTGTTCCTATTCTAGGGTACTTGACAAACAACAATCAGGAGACAATAGAATAGCCTTTCCATGCAAGCCTATCTACATTGGCCTCTGGTGGACATATTTGTCTAGAATAACCAATTTGGACAGAACTTTGATGGTAACCAAATGGGCCCTAATTTATCTGTTATTATTTTAATTTCACTGTTTTTGTATGCCATTTATCTGTTTCTAGTCATATAAATGAATCTTTCTGTATCTCATGCATTTATAAATTGAAATTATGTGGCAATACATTTTCCAGTCTATGTCTGTATAGACCTTTCAGCATGTTGGTTTCTTCCAGGTCTTGTTGTTGTACACTGGCACATTTTTCAAATGTCACTACGTTTTTTCACTTTGTAACCACGTTTCCTCTTCTTTCTGCCATAATCATGTGGTTGCGAAACTGAATTCGGTCAGGGCAATGTTTACTGGCAGTACTTATTAAAGATTTCCTTTTAAATGGGTGAAGCATGTGCTGGACTCTAGTGCTTTCAATCTCGATGAGCAACGGTCGACTGTACTTCAGGTGCTGCAGCAGATAGGGGTGTCTGAGGAAAAGCTCCAAAACATGATTGAAGTTTGGAATAAGGTAAGTGTCTTGCCTTTGTTTTATCTTCTCCACAAAGCTGAAGATACCAATGGTACTTTGAGAAGTTATAGGATCCACAACTGGGGATATGGTAGTATCCTTGGCATGTCAGTTTTTGCAAGTGGAACCCATGCGTCCGTGTTTCATGGATTAGACCCATATGGATGAACTATGCCTCCAAAATCACCCGTGGCAATCCTAGCCCTTCAATCCTGAAAAATAGACAGCTTACGAAAAGCTACAACAACTGTCCACGTTCAACAGGAAAAAACCAAAGATCGGATGGGTAGTATCTTCGTAGGCGTCGGTGGTGTCTGGTTCCCCGAATGAATGGCCTACCTGTACAAAGAGTATACCATACATATCCCCAGATCACGGTTGTATAATTCCTCTAGTACTTTTGGTGGCATTGTTAAGGAAATGGCCCCCGGCTGAATTCTGAAACCTTCTCAGATAGATCTTCTAGAAACAGAAACTGTAGCCAACAAATCTCTAGATCAAGGTGATGATGATGAGGGCAGTGGTTTCTCAGAAGCAGAAGAGCATGACATGGCATCCGAACTGTCCCCTAGAGAGATTGATGAGGATGATATCGCATCTGAGCTGTCGCCAGTAATAGAGGTTGTTGACGATGATCGGAACCGATCCTCAGAGGATGTGATGATGAATGGTGAAGATACACCTACTCAGCCTCAGGATGTTCAATGCATTAAAACATCTGCAACTATGGGAGTTGGCTTGCAAGAGTTGCTGAGCCTCATCGATGAGAAGCTAAATGCAAGAAAATCAATAGAAAACAGTTTTGACCGTAAATGGAGACCTCCTGCTGGTGACGGTGACACTGCAGTTGAACAATAGGTAATTTGTGATTTGAATTTTAATTGTCAGAAGCATAGTTATGAGAAACATGGTCTTTTCCTGAATTCAGGGTGCGGTTTGTCTCATGGTCATTTCATGATTGGAGAAATAACATGTGTTTCTGGAATTTCTACGCTTGGTAGAATACACACACATACGTGCGCGCGCGCACACAGAAAGGCAAAATGGGGCTCTTTTTGTGTTGTATCTGGCAAATTAGTTTTCTCTATGGATGGAGCCAAAGGCAGCCTCAAGGAAAATGGTCATCTAGACCATATGTGTCTTTGAATTTTGAAGTTACTTGTATTGTCTTAATTAAGGTATGCTTCTGTGAGTATCATATGTAACCACAACGTAGACGAACTTACCAAAGGTAGGGGTGTTAATGTGCTGGGTAGCATGCCAGCCTTTCTTGCCTGGCTTGGGCCGGTATACTCCCCAGCCATGCCTGGGCTAATATTTAAGCCTATCTGTTAATCAGGCAGGGCTGGGGCTGTGTCTAATAGTTCGTCAGTCTAGCCTGGTCCAGTCCTTTTAGGGTTTAAAGGGCATTGCTGTCTTATATCATGCATGATATGGGACACCTAACAAACAGTCCAAATCTTGCACAAAAGTGGGTGGCCGGGCTTGGGTCATGTATGATCATCTTAGGCTGGGCTCAGGCCTGTTTCGTTTGACCCATCATGGGCTCAGGCCTGTTTCGTTTGACCCATCATGGGCTCAGGCCTAGGATTTACCTTGCGGGTTGGGCCTGGACAGATCTCGTCCTGGCCCATTGATACTGGCAGCCTAAGATCAGGAAAGTCAGCCCTTCAAGTGGGCCAGACATGTATGAAAACAATGGATGGTTTCAAAACCGCAAATGAAGCTGCAGCCAGCACACATTTGGCCACCCTGATCCGTGGAGCAGTCCAGTTTTTGGGCCAGGTTATCCAAGCAGCGAAGCCAACCTGATGCATGGCTTGGAGTATATGTATTACACACTTGCCAATTGTTGGTGAATGTGGTGCACATGGAGTTGTGCATGGGCAGGCTTCACAAAACAATGGACAGTTTCAAACCCACGTATGTGGCTACAATCATCACACGCATTTGGCCACCCTGATCAGTGGACCAGAGTCTAGACCAATTTTTGCACCATTTCAGCTAAATGGTGAAGCCAACCTGATGCATGGCTCGGATGTATTAGTATCTCACACACTAGCCACTGGTTGGCAAATATGGTGCATGTGGAGTTGTGCATGGTCTTCAAAAAACCTCCCTCAACTTGTAATTTGTCTTTTTTGTAATAGGTGGCTTTTGTACCCCACTGAAGCTGGAAACTCAAGCAATTCATGGGTCAACGATCAAGATGGTTGAGCGCCTATTGTCGGGGTAAGCATACATTTTTGTACAAGACCAGTGGTCTAGGTTTCACAATCCTCAACCATTGCTTGCTATCAACATATAGATGAAAATTTTTCAAAGATCAGAGGATTTTGTTGCAATAGAACCTTGATGGTCCACTTTCTTTGTAGAGACAAAATTATTTAAATTACAATAATCCCTTCTTAAGGGAGTTCTTTTTCTTTTCTTTTCTTTTCTTTTTGTATGTCAATGCAATAAGTGAAATTCTTGTTATTTTGCTTTCTTTTTTATCTTTCCTTGACATGATTAATTGGAAATTTTGCTTTTACATGAAAACTCTTGGGGACAGTTATCTTCAGCTTTGATGTGAGGGATGTACTTATAAACTGGAAATGGAAAGAGAACATGATCTTTGATTTTACAAGGAAGTCGAATTAGTATATGAGCCTTTCTATGCCCAGACACGTGTGTATAAGGCAGCTTATGTACACACCATCATATGTGCTGGCACAATATATAGCTACGAGGTCCATTCAAGGGGAGTCTCACTCTGTAGATGCCCTGACCCAGTAATCATGTTGGCTCAATTACTCAGGTGAGCAAAATTTATGAAACAAATGTACGGTTGAAAACTCAGCTGAGGTTTCGATGCTGTCTGCCTGTTTTTAACATCATGTCCTACCTGACGAGTGGACCAGTCTGATTTTTTGTTGGGTCAGGACAGATTCAGGGTCGGATCCACCTGGTGAAT
Source organism: Magnolia changhungtana (assembly GCA_030180095.1). Lineage (NCBI taxonomy): Eukaryota > Viridiplantae > Streptophyta > Magnoliopsida > Magnoliales > Magnoliaceae > Magnolia > Magnolia changhungtana. The sequence continues at coordinate 6,227,764 of JASAUF010000220.1, forward strand.
GGTTTCGATATTGCACCCGTCTGCCATGCTGGCACATGTGGTATTGTGTATATTGTATCCCTTGGACATGCTTGTCGGGCTAACAAACATATACAAAATGTAATTGGCTATTCCAGCCACACCGTTCTTTTTTTTTTTTTTTCTGTTTTTTATTCATCTAATGTGTGTGTGCACATGCAATTGTCGCACAAAAGTCCAGACCTGTTGGTCTAGTTCAGCAGGCTCGGGCTTTGGAGATATTTTAGGGTGTCATTGAAAAAAGGTTGCTGATGCAATGCGGCATTTTAACGCAGCTGTGTTTTTTCTTCATTCAGCGCACAATTCCTTTTTACATGGGTGAGTAAAATGTTTGTTGTCAGAGCTTTAACTACCTACAATGAGGGCGTGTTTGGATACATTATTCAATCCAATTTCATCTATTGGACATTACCAAATTGCTATCTCCTCGGCATTCATTTTTAGATTATGGGATGACTGTAGATTTATTAAGGCAAAGAGACATTTGTTATTTGATATTGCAATTTCTTTGTCGAGAAGGACATAACTCAATTTGGGGGCTACTTGCTCATTATGAATTCCAGGAACCATCTTTATTTATTTATTTTCGTGGTCATTTCCTCTTTGATTAAGATGATTGCTGCAATTCAATTTACTTACACATCCAAACACAGCTGAAGAGTCGACCGTCACATAAGGAGCTGCAGACTCCTGTTGTAGCCTATGGAATTATTGATGCCGTTTCCCCCTTTTTCATTGTGTGATTTAAGTTACTTTCTTCAAAGGAAAACAAAGATCGTTTTAGGATGTTTCCGTTCCCATTCCATCCGAGATTTGTCTAAGCGATGAGACATGACCCAGATCAAACATATTCCTGTCTAAGCACCACTGCGTACCCTACAAGAAGCAAGGTGTGGCCTACCTGATTTTTCAATCACCATGATTTTTTTGGCTATAGGGATGAGGAAGCTTATTATTATTATATTTTAACCCACTCGCTCACTCCCTACACCCACACCCACGCACTCACACCACAGTGGGATTTTACGACAATGGGTACTCGAACCCATGACCTTATGTTGAAACTCAAGTGTCTACCACTGAGACATGAGTAATGACCCAATGAGGAAGCTTACTTGATGTAAGGTGTGGATCTCATGAAAATTGTGCCCATGTGGCTCTTTGTAACCAAAACTGACATACATGAGTAGGGCTGTTGATGGGCCCGGCTTAAGCTGAGCAAAATAAAATTTTGAATAGGCCGGGCATGAACAATTCAAAATCCGCTCCGAAACAACTCGGCACCCATTTCCCGTCGATAGAGCTATATATGCTTGCCTTGCCCAAGTGGCTAGACTCCTAAATAGTTATCTGCCATTTTATAGTGCCGGCTCATGTAAGACTATCTTGACCATCTCTAAAATCACACTGGTTTATCAATCTTAACCAATCATTTCAAGGCTATCAAATGGATGGCTAAAAGAAAATAATAAGCATGGCAAATTCCAATTGTAAAATCGTATGGCTATCATAAAATTCGTGGTGTAATTGTTTGCTATGCTTAATCCACATTTGGTTCAGCATTTCGAAAGGTGTGGTTTGCCTTGTAACTACGCCATTTGTGCTGCGAAAATGTTAAACTATAACTATTATTATAAAAGTCTTGCTACGAATAAGGGCAGTATGCAAATTAGATAAAAATTTAAGGTGGATTTTGTATTTTCTTTGGACATGGGGGACATTGAGGAGGTATCTTTGGAGGTGTGGGGGTGGACAGGAATAAAAATAAAACGAGGGGGTGGTCCATCAGGAAAATATTGTTCAGGGGGTATTTGGTCCTTATCCTAATAGGCCACATGGTGCTTTTTTCATTTTGCGCTGGATGTAGTGCTTTCCAGTGCCTTACGATTGAGGTAGGCGTGCAGTTTGATTAAAAGGTATGGTAGACGGTAGACCTAAGGACTACCACAAAAAGCACACAAACTAATAGGATGTTTCCTTGACCTTATTAAACAACAACATAAGGGATCGATGGGCCTCAATCACTAAGGCCTGTCTACACCGGTTCGTAATCAGGTTTTGAATTTCAGGTCTGAGCCTGGCGTGCCGGCCCAAAACTCAAGCCTGGGCACGTCTCCTATCACAACAGGCTCCAAAATCTGACTGGCCAGTCCAACCCACTTAGGGCCCGTTTGGATACTACCAAGTAAGTTACTTTTTCTACTTACAACAGTAGATAAGTGACTTATTTTAGATAAGTAAGTTTGGTTTATGATTAGTTCTATGGAACTTTTTTACTTTAAGTACATAATCACTTTAGTTAATTTTTTAGCTTTTCTACTTTTCATGAATAGATGAAGAGAGGCATCAGGAGAGACGAAAGAGAGGAGAAGGTGATAAGTATGTTGTTTGCCAAACATACTTATCTTCTTAATAAGTAGAAACTAAGATAAGCTACTTGTGGAATAGTAGCTTATCTTAAGCAACTTAAGATCCAAACGCCCCCTTAGAGAGATGGACATTGTGTTGTTCATCAAATGCATAATTTTATGTTGAATTAAGAACAAATCAGTGTAATTAAGAAGATAAATTGTCCAGCAGACATTTTCTTGGGTAATATTTCTTTTCTTTTCCTTTCCTTCAACTAGATCTTTCAAAATTATAAAATGAAACCCAAAGACAAGCACATGCAGATTGGGATCTCATTTATTTCATGTTTTTAATTTTAGTTTTATTTTTACAACTTTCATCGTTGCAATCCTACAGGCAAAAAGATCATCATCATCATCATCATCATCATCATCTAAGTCTTATCCCAATTAATTTGAGTTGGCTACATGAATCCTGTTCTGCCATTCCACTCTGTCAAGGGCCATAACTTCGGTTAGACCATAGCTCATGGCGAAAGATAATCGCTCTCTCTAAGATCATGAAGCTCAAGGTCTTGGTTTTGAGCACACAGGATTTGATTCTAACTGAACAGTCTTCTACCTGAAGAAAACTAATGCCGCTCGAGTTAACCTTCTATTGATGATTCTCTTTACTGTGCCATGACAGGAAGTGTAGTTGAACATGTCTCTGATTGCAGTATGGATTCCACTTTGTATTAGAAAATTCCGATTGCGGTGAAACTACCCCACCACCACAATGGCCCACCTGGCTCGTTGTTTCCATCACAATCAAATATTCACTTCGAGATCCTTCTTGCTTGTCCCATTAAGGAAATATGAACATTCCCAATGCAGCCCCTTAAAACGACCCCATGGCCGTGCCGCTTGCTTTGCTTGTCTCTTACATCCAAAATGATATTCTTCTCGCTTCATCCAAAATGATATTCTTCTCGCTTGTCTTGTACATTCTTCAATAGAGCACAGCACTGTCTTTGGATATAGAAATATCCAACGCTTGATTGAGAATTTGCTCCACTGCTTGTTGGTGATGCACATTGTTTCTATGGTGGGTTCTCATGACCGATTGGACGTACCTAAAACCTCCCACTGTAAAATGCTGGATAATGGGGAAATATTAGGGCATGACCCATGCAATGATGCTGACCATCAGATCAATGGCTTAGATTACCAAGAGGCGGGTCCCACCTGCACCGTTCCGTTCTTGTGCCAAACAAATAAACAGTCTTTTGATCAAGAATCATATACCTCTTCTGGTATAATTTCCTCCTCCCTATCAACAATCAAGACCCTAGTGTTATCCACAGGCTCACCATTCATCACCGGCAAGAGCATGAACATTCTCCAACATTGCATATATGTCTTTGGATTGAGGGTGAGATCTATCTCCTGCAACAAAGGCATGCATCTTGCAATTCACTTCAACAAAGCTGCAACCTGGTGTTTTCCCCTCTCGCTTTCTTCTCATACCAGATCTGACCTTAGACACCTCATCCCATCTCCCAAAAGCTGCATATACATTAGCTATAAGGACATCGTAGTCTGCATTATCAGCACCCAACTCACACAGCCTCCTACATGCCAGCTCAGCAGCCCCCACATTCCCTTTGACTCTACAGGCCGACAGCAAGGCTCCCCATACATTCGCATCCGGCTTGACGGACATTCCTTCGATGAGGTCACATGCCTCAACTATCAGCCCAGCCCGCCCAAGGAGATCAACCATGCAGGCATAATGCTTCACATTGGGTGTCATGCCATGCATTTGAACCATCGAGTCAAAGCACTTCCTTCCCTCATAAACGAGACCCGAATGGCCACAGGCAGATAAAACACTCAGGAATGCAGATTCATCAGGCATGAATCCCACTGTCTTCATCTGCTCAAAAAGATCAAGAGATCTACATCCCAGCCCATGAAATCCATAGCCTGAAATCATTGCGCTCCATGTGACCATGCTTGGATCTTGAATTCTATTGAAAACCATTTGTGCAGCATTTATGTTACCGCATTTCGCATACATATCGACTAGAGCAGTTTCAACTGGTAATTCAGATTCAAACCCATGTTGGAGAATATACCCATGAATCATCTCTCCGCAATTCAAAGAACCCAGCTGGGCACAAGCTTGAATCACACTTGTTGTCACAACGGCATCTAGCTTGAGGTCTGGAAATTTCAGCATTTGATGAAATAATGAAATTGCTTCATGGGGAAACTTGTTTTCTGCATATCCATCAATCATTGCAGTCCATGAGACCAAACTCTTCTGAGACATACTGTCGAATAGACTGAGGGCCATTGCGAGATCCCCACTCTTCGCATACATGTCTAAGATTGCTGTCTCCACCTCAACAGAGAAACCCAATCCCGATTTTATTATTAAAGCATGGATTGTATATCCACAAGCCGAAATCAAGCTCAGGACTGTGATCGAATTTGGTTTCTCATCTCCCAATCTCATCTCTCTGAAAATTTGCAAAGCTTCACAATGGTATCCAAGATGGATGTATCCAGTAATCATGGCAGTCCATGTCACGATATCCCGTTCAGGCATTCTGTCAAAAATCTCACGAGCAAGACCAATTTCATTGAAATTCAGGTGCATGCCAATCAAAGCAGTTGCAACATGGACATTTCTCACCAACCCAATTCGGTTAGCGAGTTCGTAAATCCTCTTCCCATCTTCAACAGACGAAAGAGCAGAAAACGCCTTGATGACAAAGGGAAGAGTGAAGCCATCAGGTTCGATTTCTTCACCCTCCATTCTCCGATACAATTCAGCAACCTCCGACCACGACCCAATCTGGTTACAAGCACGGATCATGGCGTTCCAGAGGAAGACCGACTTGTTGGGCACCGATTCGAAAATGCGGCGGGCCGTCAGGTGATATCCCCCCTTTGCATAGGATTTGACAAGATGGGTGGCGGAGAAACTGCAGCGGCATGATCCTTCGACAATGATTCGGGCGTGGATCTGCTCGATTGATCGGGTTTGCGGGTGGGATTTGAGGAGGTGTGTGTAGGAATTGCAGGGGTATTGAATTTCTGATGTCGTGTGGAGTAGATCGGATATTTTAGATGTTTTTGATCTGATTAGATAGAGGAGAAGATGTGTTTTGGTGGTTGTAAGAAGCATATATGAGGCTGAAAACTCAGATCAAGGAGTCGTAGAGATTTTGAATTTGAAAAAACAGAAAAGAAAAAAGACGACCGTTAGAAAGAGGAGGGAGGATCCAATACCGTTACTAACCAACTTGGAATCTCCTTAACTAGTTAGCTTTCAACCCTCCAGTTATTTGATACTCTGCCACAGTATGAGGCTTGATACGCAGGCACTCAGAAGTAGCACACGTGGCATACATTAACTCAAATCAAACTGACTAAAGTGGGTAAACCATTGTCGTTAGATCACACTCCCAAAATCCATATTTTGGGTGCCACCGTAGAATAGGTATGATCCATTCAAAATTTTCTTATTTGGTAGCAAGTGGCTACAGATCCACCGACGAGCATCCAACAATATTTTGGGCCATGGCCTAGCCAATGTAGGGACCATCATCTGGGTCGTCCAGATCAAGCACATTCCCTATGCCTACATTGATAAGCATATGGGCACCATTCAAAGGATCAAGAAATCAGGGCTATGGAAGTGGTGGTCACCTTAATGATGGACCAAAAACTGGTATGGGAGTGGCTGTCACGGGTAACTTTATTCATTTCATGGTACAGAGAAGTTAAAAGAGCCCGGTTCAAGTTGTAAGGGAATGAGATGTCCTCCAATAAAAAAGATCAATCGAGAATTCATCCTCCCTCACAAAATATGAGAGAACCCAAGAGGAACATTACCATGACTCTATCCTTGAAGAAGGCCGTCTGATCATCTTCTGGGATAATGTGCATTAAGGTGGCCGTCAGCCATCGCAGTTTCAATTCATTATAATAGAACTCTGAGCTGAGGGGAATAGTGCCAATTAGATTCATCCAGTTGTCATCAATAACAACCGGCGGAGTATCAGCGTTCGGCACACACTCACCGTAGAATGGAATGCTCATGTGTATGAAGATGTCTAGTGGGGTAATCCTCCACTCACTAAAGGGCAGCGTAAACGTGTGAGTATTGTTCCACCAACGCTCACATAAGGCCACCACCAACATCCTAGTGGCCTAAGGGAATTGAAGACTCAGGAAGCCTGAAAATGGGAAAGCCTTCGAGATAGCATCAAGGCGAGACGGAGGGTTGGGGAACCAATCCTCTCAATTCTCATGAGCTTCCCGTCCTCGGATAGAAGGCAAAGAAATACCAGGACAAGCTCTCGAAGAAAGATGGTTATTCTCATGAGGGATGTGGGTAGGATTGACATCTAATGACGATGAAGCATTGGCTGAACTACGAGAACGACGCGACATATCTACATAAAAGTGGGTCAAGGTAAGTACCATATCCCATCTTCTTTTAATATTTAGATGACTAACTTAAAGTGAGACATGAGAAAGGCTTCACAAGACATAACAAGTCCAAAAAATGCTTCACATGAGCTTATCCCATGACCCACTTCAAGATAGGCATTATGGACAAGATGGCACCCAATGAGAAAGAGGAAAGCCCATTAAAGATACAACCCGCAAATATGAGCATACAAGTGGTCTTAAGGTGGAAAATGAGGCACCCTAAATCACGATGAACTTATCTCACCACCAAGGGTCAACTTTGTCAAGTGCCACACCATGAGATCGATCCTTTTCACAAGATGTACATGGCAAATGATAAGAGGACCAAAGGTCTACTACTAGGATATTTGAGAAAGGCAAGAGTGTGAGACCATCAAAGCACTAGAAAATCGAAATCAAGGATGCCCCACTTCCTACACTCATAAAGGGCTTTGTATGAACTAAGTTATGATCCACCTTCAAGCAAAAGCGACAATATTCATGTGTGCAAATGAGATCGGGATTTCCAAGATAAGGCCTGAAAGAGGCTTACACCAAAGCAAACAATCATCCTAAAGAGAGTCCACTTGGGCCTTACATCTACATTAAGTAGCTAAGCTATTGACTAATATTGACATGGGCCACGAAAGTTGTTCAAGGCCCACCAAAAAAAGGAAAGAGGGTATATCTATATTGGCCCAAGGAACTTAAGCCCATAGACACAAAAAGGAGCAAGCTAACTCAAGGAATCCCTAAAGAGAGATAGGTCACTTGTATCACTTGGGCCCAATACGAAATCACAAGCCCATTTGAACATGAAAGTATAGTGCGGGTCATTTTCTCTTGTCCTTAGGATTCCTAAAAGATAATTAGGTCCCTACAGAGAATTTTGAATGCCAAAAATCTGATGTGGGCTATTCCATCTCAATGGGCCCAATGACTATAAAAAGAAAAAAAGAAAAAGAAAGCATGTAGGCAAAAGCAAGGAGAGCATAAAAAGGGGAACCAAATTGAAGCTCAGGCCCACCCAAATGCACATGGGACCCAAGTAATCACCTTGGATCAATTATTTACATAGCACAAAAGCTCCCAAAGAAAATAACATTCCTTACGTGTAGCTTAATGCACATGAAAGAAAGTGTTGTTTTGTACATGTGGGAAGATGGGAGCATAAGAGAGAAAAAAATGGAAAAATAAAAAATCTTGAAAGTGCAACTCCATGCACCACCTGAGTCTCAAAATGGTATTGTTGTCTACCACTCACCACACTTCAAATCTCAAGAGAGTACCTATAAGATAAAAAGAGAGAAGGCATGAGAATACATGGAGAGAGATGGGACAAATGGAGGGAAGGGAAAGCATAAATGAACCCTACCTTTACCTTTACCTCCTCACACCAAGAGGGCACCACCTTGTTGTCCAAAACCCCGAACAGAACCCCAACTTAAAGCCAAGGGATGGAGAGAAAAGAAGGAGAGAAGATAGCATGAAGGGGAGAAAGGAAAGAAAGAAAGAGGAGAGAACTTGGAAATGTAGCACGCTGGACGAGTTACCACGAGCTAAAATATATAGAAGAGAAGGCCACACCCCATTACGCGACACCTATAAGAAACTAGTGGGTAAAGGAAGGACCTGCGGCAGCCAGGTTGTCACCAGTCCCTCTTTTGCTGATGAGGATTAGCCTAGCCCTCTCCCTTGGAAAGAGAGGGACCTTGGGAAGACCTCCCTGCAAGGAATCTTGCACAGATTGTCTATTTTGAAGTGATGGAAGAGAGAAAAGAGAGTATACGATGAAGATGGTGTAAAAATTTAAATTTCAATACAAAAATCCAATAACTCATGAGAAATTGGAAGGATGATGTAGATGAGAAAGATAATCCCATGCATTTTCAAATCTCGCAAAAACAAAATTTAATAAAAACCAACATCAATCACGACTGTCGATTCGCGATTCGATGGACTGAATCTTTTAAAAAACATTCCCAGCATCGATCATGACCGTTAACTCACTATCTGATGGATTGGATCATTTCAATAAAACTAACATCGATCGCGACCGTTGATTTGCAATCCGATGTAGTGGATCTTTTTAATAAAAACTAGCATCGATCGTGACCGTCAATTCATGATTCGATGGATTAGATCTCTTTTCAATAAAAACTAGCATCGACCGCGACCGTTGATTCGTGATTCGATGGACTGGATCTCTTCTTAATAAAAAACCAACATCTATCATGATCGTCTATTCGTGATCCGATGGACTTGGTCTTTTTAAAAAACATTCTCAGCATCGATCACGACCATCAACTCGTGATCCGATGGACTGGATTTTTCAATAAAAACTAGTATTGATAGCGATCATCGATTTGCGATTTGATGGACGAGATCTCTTCTCAATAAAAACCGGTATCGATTGCGACCGTCGATTTGCAATTCGATGGACTGGATCTTTTAAAAAAAACATTCATAGCATCGATTGCAATCATTAACTCACGGTCCGATGGACTGGATCTTTTAATAAAAACCAGCATGAATCATGACTGTCGATTCGTGATCCAATGAACTGGTTCTTTTAAAAAACATTACTGGCATTGATCGCAACCGTCAACTCGTGATCTGATGGACTGGATCTTTCAATAAAAAACAACATCGAGCGTGGCCGTCAACGCACGATCCGATGGATCGGATCATATTTCAAAATTCCTAAAAACATTTCCCTAGAGAGCATAAACCAGTGGGACGCTAGATCCAATCAATTATAGATCGGAATCTTGATAACGAAACAGTGGGGCGATGAATCCGATCAATCATAGATCAGAATCTTGACCACGGAATAGTGTGACAACGAATCTGATTGATCATAGATTAGAATCTTGACCACTGTCACGCCCCGAACTCGGGAACCGGGCTCACAAAATTCCTGATCGCCGAATCCGGCGCCGACAGCCTCCGTAGTACCCCATTCTAGGCTCCCGGCACCCATATACCAGGTTCTGATCCTGGGATGCTATAAGGAGGATTTCTAATATCAATTTGATTCGTAATGAGTATAACCAAGCATAACCCACAAATAATAACCATAAGAACACCATCACAAAATCCACTATGAACAAAAACTTTAAATACAGTGCGTAGAAAGGGAAATACAAGATAGTGCAAATAACAAAAACTCCAAAAGCTCGGCTACAGCACGCTCCAATCGCAAGGCGAGACTACAATCAAGGCTCAAGCGTCACCTGCACGCATCAATCGTGCATAAGCTTATAGAAAGCTTAGAGGGTGGTGTAAGTGTGTGTGAACGTGCTCAGAATGCAATGCCGGAGTAATGCGGAATCATACTGATGAGTACGTAAATGCAACCAGCCGTACTAAGGCTATGCGGTACAAGATGTGAATGCTATCGGCCATACCAAGGCCATGCGATGCAATATGTAAGTCAAGCATGCCAATCCTCATACCAATGCAACTCCTCACTAAAGCATCAAATCAGTACGGTTCTCAGTATGGATAATCACCGGGGTTCAGTACACTCCAAATGACACTGTCTCTCTCCAAGCAGCACAGTCCAAGTGAGCGTAAGAAACCTCACTATCCGCCTGGCCAATAGCCAGCCAATACCTATCCGGCACGTCGATAGCGAACCCATTTCTGAGCTGGTCAAACTCAGCCTAGTAATGCCCCCTGCTCTCGGGCGAGTAAGGCCACCACTCCTTTCCAATCGACCACGACACAGTGGGAGACGCGGCCTCATGGTATTCGGCCCTAGTGCGCTCATATATCCACTCGGTCTCGACGTTGGAGTCATCCTCCGGTACCATCGGGTTGAGGGACTCTCACCCAGGGACATCTATGGCGCCCCAATTGCTTGGAACAAGATTTTTCGGTATCCAACCAGCCACCCACGATATATCTGTGGAGGCTATGGCCCTGATGTCGCTAGGGCATTTCTCAATCATACAGATGCAAGTGCATGAATCATACTGCCAGACATGCATTCATCCTGTGCATACCGTGCGCTCATGTAGGGCAACTCCGCATATCGGGGGGGCCCGTAATCAGTCTGCCCGAAGGCACATGTTATGATCAGACACTCCTCATCTCAAGCATACAAATGATGCGTATGATCATGAATCATGGGGCTATGCTAAACATGTTATAAAGCATTAAACTATCCTCTCAGTGAAGATGGACCTAGATGGCCTACATGAAACCGATAAGGGCCTATCAGGGAGTCTCATAACAACATGCTCAACGACATATGCAATGATAAACCACGTCTCATAACAAACATGCAGATGATGCGTATGGGCATGTATCATGATGCTATGCTGTCACATACTCATAATCAGTACCAATAACCGTCATCAACAATCAACCTCTATAATGTGGACATTTAACCAACATTGCTCCCAAGGATTGGCCCTCATAGGGCCAAACATATAGTGGGCCCATGGCCTCGCACAAAGAGCCTAATATACAACACAATGGGCCTTACTCAAGGGCCACATATACACAACGGGTGGGCTCTGCTCATGGGCCTCAAATACATGACATGTGAGCCCTACACATGGGTCTCGAATACGTCAAATGGATCATGCATTATAGGCCTAATACATATCACAATGGGCCTTGCCCATAGACCATCATAATGGACCCCAACTACGGGTCATATGTACATTATATAGGTCTCGACAATCGGCCTCGACCTTAACAATCGAAATTAACACTTGGAATCGGCTTCGATACTCGGCCTCGACAATCGGAATCGGCCTAGAATCATAATCAGCAAATCGGTCATGTCAAGCAGAATCGGCAATTGGCAACGACAATCAGAATCGATCGATAATCAGAATCGGCAAATCGGTCACGTCAATCGGTCATGATAATCAGCAATCGTCAATGACAATTGGAATCAACCGAACAATTGGCCTCGATACTCAGCCTCAACAATCAGCCTCGACAATCGGCCGAATAAGGCCCAAGGAAAGGTCACAATGTGGACATTCAACCACCATTGCCCATCAATGTGGACATTTAACCAACATTGCTCTCAAGGAGTGGCTCACATAAACATCATTACATACATCACGACAAAAATTTCACATCACATCGGGCCTTGATTACACAATAGGTGGGTCCTGTACCTGGGCCTCAAGTACATCACATGGGTCTCTCATGTACGTCTCGTCGGGCCTCGCCAAAGGTCACGCACACATCATAGTGGGCCTTCTCACGTGGAGACATCAATGTGGGCCTCGCCAAATGGGCCACAAATACATCATAATGGCCCTCAACCCATGAGCCCTAATATATCACAATGGGCCTCACTTGTGGGCCTTAGATATATAATAGGTGGGCCCTACACATGAGCCTAATATAAGTCAAGTGGGTTGCATAAATGGGCCGCACTAATAGGCCTAATACACATCAAGTGGGTTGCATCATTGGGCCGCACTAATAGGCCTAATACACATCAAGTGGGTTGCATCAATGGGCCTCACTAATGGGCCTAATACACATCAAGTGGGTTGCATCAATGGGCCGCACTAATAGGCCTAATACACATCAAGTGGGTTGCATCAATGGGCCTCATGTATATATCGAATAGGCCGCACCAATTGGGCCTTACATACATTGCAATGGGCCATAACCCATGGGCCTTGCATACATGACAATGGGCCTCATAACATGGGCCACAAAAAACATCACAATGGCCAAGCCATATGGGTCGGGAATACATTTCAATGGGCCACGAATACACCACATTGGGCCCCATCAATGGGCCACACTAATGGGCCGCATACACATCAAGTGGGCTTCATCAATGGGTCGCACTAATGGGCTGCATAGATGGGCTACAAATATATCAAGGTGGGCCTCTCGAATGGGCCATGGAATACATCAAAGTGGGCCCGCCGAGTGTGTCATAAAATACATCAAGGTGGGGTCCACAGATGGGCCATAAATACATCAAGGCGGGCCTCATGGACGACCACAATTATATTAAGGTGGGCCTCATCTTATGGGCCACACCAAAATTATTTCAATAATTGTAGGTGTAATCATGTGTGTCACTACACACATGGCCCACGTATGATGGTCAACATTGTCCAGGTAAATTAGTACCGTTCAAGCATTATCCACGTAAATTGGTGCCATCCAAACATTGTCTATATAAATCAGCGCCATCCAAACATTGTCTATATAAATCAGCGCCATCTAAAATTATGGGATCCCATCATTTGGACGGTGTGGATGAAATAAATACATCATGGGGTCCCATGCTGGTGAAACAGATGGACGGCCAGGAGAAATGCATGCATCACGGTGGGCACTCACACAAATGGACGGTCTGGATTCGTACAGCGGCTAGCCGTGGGGTCCAAGTAACTAGACGGTGTGGATTTCATCCACATGTGCGACAGGTCCCATGACGTTGCCGACCTCAGTAGAGCAGCTATAAAGCTGTGCTACGTGTAGCCTTGCTGCATTTAAAGATGGGAGGGGTGGGTCCCACGTAGGGCCCACCATATCAATATATATATATATATATAATTTTTTATAATATAATATTATAAAGTATACAACGTCCAGGCCTGGACGGCCTGGACAGATGCGTACATCATGGTGTACTCCCACACACGTGGGGTGGGTCTCACCGTCCAATGACGGTGATGGATAAAATACATTAGGTGGGTCCCACGTGGCACACATATATACATACGTTGTATATATATAGGAAAAGGTACGATGGGCTCGAGTGACGGTAAGCTCCCATGAGGTCGAGCTGTGTGGGCCCACTGTTGGTGTTTATCAAAAATCTAACCCATCAGCCAGATACACCACTCCATTGTGGGGTTAGGTCTCAAAAATCAAGTCAATCGGTGACTTTTGTGGGCCACACCAGATACAACAGTTGAGAGCGGCTACCCTCCATTAAAACATTCACAATCATTTATTACGCCCACCGAGATGTGGTTCACAAATCCATCCCACCCATTGTGGGTACCCCACTTGAATGAAGGGTCAGACCAAGTTTCAGAAGCGTCCAAATTTCAGATGGGCTCCAGCAAGTGTATATATATGTTTTAGGCATGTTTCCATATTCTTTTGGATGGTGTAGGCGACCTGAGTTCCATGTATGGATGAATTTTGGGGACATCCCATTTCTAAAGGAAACCCATCAAATGCATGGTGTAGATGTTCAACACACATCACGGTGGGGCTTGTAGTGGGCCACTTATTTCACCTACGTCCAGCAGCAGAAGCTCCAGCGTCCTCTGGACGCTGACGTCAGCACAAGAAGCCCCTCACTTACCTATTTTCATAAATTTTGGTTTTTCTAAGGTTTTTCTTAGGTGACGCCCACATTAGTAAAATCCACTCCAGCCATTGTATTTTACGGATCACGATCGACTAAATGAGACCAATATGCAACATGTTTTTGGCGGATGGAGAGATCAAGGTGGGTTTTAATGGTAATACCACTATTTTCAATCGTATGGCCCACTCGAGAATCGGTTTGGTCTCAAATTTTGGCTCAATGGCTAAAATGTGCTAGGGAATGGAATAGACGGTGTGGATTAAACCCATATATTAGGGTGGGGCCTACATGAGTGACCCTCCCAAAAAGAGCTAAAGTAATGACCCCTTTTTTTTTCTTTTTTTTTTCTCTTTTTTTTTTTGTGGTTGCAGCGGGTACAACCCACTACCTATTCAGGCTTCAAGCCAAGTCCAGCGTCCAGGGACGCTGGACTAGACATATCATCAAGATGGGTCCCACATGTGGGGACCACGGCTGGTGGGTCCCACATGGATATGGCTCGCTTGAGTTGGATCAATTTAATATTTGTGTTTCCCATCACCAAAGGGTAATGTCTACATGACTTGGACGGTTTGGATGAGGCATACATCAAGGTGGGGTCCATCCGAGTGGGCGACACACCACACAAAAATGAAAGAGAGAGAGAGAGAGAGAGAGAGAGAGAGAGAGAAGCACCCACCTTTGATCGCCTATTCCTTCTTCAGCATATGCACTCTAGAACTCCAAGAGGACATTTTCAACGGTTGAGATGATGATCCAAGGGTTGGATTTGGTTGTAGGAAGGTGGGCCACACCTAGCTACTCCATGGAAGCCATGGACGTTTTCTTGCTTAGAGGATGAAAGAGAGAGAATGAAAGAGAGGGAATGAGAGAGAGAGAGAGAGAGATGATGATGTAAGGAGAGAGGGATGGGTTGTTGTAAGGAGGGTTGACTTTGGGAATGGGAGAGAGAGGGGGGCCATGCCTTATTAGTAAAAGAGGTATGGATGTTGTACTTGTTGTACTTGACTTGATTGATGTGATTGATTTGATAGATTCTCTTGGAATTTGCAACGTGCGGTGTTTTCCTCGAACTGAACGCCGGCCTGCATCTTCTGGTCAAGGTATCGCCTCGGTGTGCGAGACGCGGCATTGGAACCACGGCGACGGTGCGGTCGCAATGATACAAGTCTCGGATCGAGCCGCCTTCGGTAGGCAGGCTTCGGCTTAAGATAGCACGCAACGTCGGATACGAGTCGAGAATTACCGGAATTCGACCAGAAGGACCGCGGGAGTCGACGGAACAATAGAAACTAGGATACGGGTCTTACAACCACAAACTCGTGGGACGACGGATTTGGTCAATCATATATCAAAATCTTGACCACGAAACAGTGGGACGATGGATCTGATCAATCATATGTTGGTATCTTGACTACGAAACAGTGGGACGACGGATTCAATCAATCATAGATAAGAATCTTGACCATGAAATAGTGAGACGACGAATCCGATCAACCATATATTGGATTCTTGACCAAGAAATAGTGGGACGAAGGATCCGATTAACCATAGATTGGAATCTTAATCATGAAACAGTGGGACAACGGATCCGATCGACCATAGATTGGAATCTTGACCACAAACAGCGGGACAACAGACTCGATTAGTTGCAAATCGAAATCCTAACCGCCATTGACGGACAAATCTGCATAATAAAAGCTGGAGTTGATCACAACCAACCTTCCAGATCAGCCCCAAAAAACAATCAAATCTGACTTCCCTATGAGACGATGGAACCGATCAACCATCTCTAATTGGACTCTTAATCACGACCACTAATCAGACTTGCATTAAATGAATCCCCAACAAATCTCAGTCCCGATTGTGATAACCAAAATCCAAGCGATAAAATACAATATCTTCAAAATCCTAATCCCCATCTAAATCAATCCTCATCATAACGAGCATGCGCACTAGCCTCTTGCATATTATCAACAAAAATTAGCTTACATGAAGTCCTATAGGCACCCCTAGTGGAGACAACCAGTAGCTAGACACACTTCATAATCATCTTGCAATAAAAACCCTTATGGAGTATCACACCCCAGAGTGGGGCGACTTTCAAAATCATAAAATATTTACAAAATAAAGCGTTAGACTTCCGAGGCACTACGAGATCTTCCATATCTTTGGGTAGGAGACAGCGGGAAATCAAATAAGATCTGATATCTCACGGTTTCCCCGGAAATTATCGGATCCGAATGTACATATAAAATACGATCGGACTGAACTTCAATGTCAGCTCCATTGTATTAAACGTTAATGCTCTGAAAAGACAATAGGCTAAGACTAGTCAAAAGAAATCATCCAAATGGAGAAAAAGAGAAATTGTAACATAAGTGTCAAAACCAGAAGATTGCATTTTAAAAGGTCATACACACATACTTAGGCGTGGATGCTTGCTGAATTTGATTGAGTCCAAGTTGGCATAATGAGTTCCCCGTAAGGTTGCAGAAAGCGTAAGGTAGCTAACCACTTTGACGATCAAACAAGTACTCTTGGGGTGATCTGGTAAGCAAGGGACAATCCAGTACTGGGTCAGTATCCTCGTAAGGGCATAGAAAGTGCAAGGCTTTATTGTACCTTTCTAATGTTGGTACCGATCAAGAGTGAAATGGTTGCGATTGGTAGCCTGTGCAGGGACAATCGTAATATTTTTCTCCAACCATCATGATATGTGCAAGTTATATATTTTTAGGAAACCAACTGACACAGACACAAAGGCAGGCAACGAATCTATATCGCAATTTATGACTGACTAACGAAGGCGGGGTGTCCACTTACTTTGACATTCAGTTGCACACAACCTCTGTCAAAGGGCATCTGTAGATTTAACGCCATGAATTTCGGGGGTCGAGTAATTGCTCGACTCCCGATATTCCGGGTGTCATTTATGTCTCACAAAAGCGTGTTATATGGTTCATTTTTATTTGCATGTAAGTGTTTAATGAATTAAAATGGATCATGCAATGTATACTGAAATGAATGTAAGTTCTAACCCAAAATGTGACTAATAAAAAAGATGTGTAAGTCTAGTGTATGGGATCGCATCCCGACAAAATACGTGGCTCCAAAATACAGAATGTCTCAGCTCAAGGTCTC
This sequence comes from Magnolia changhungtana, assembly GCA_030180095.1. Taxonomy (NCBI): domain Eukaryota; kingdom Viridiplantae; phylum Streptophyta; class Magnoliopsida; order Magnoliales; family Magnoliaceae; genus Magnolia; species Magnolia changhungtana. Next base: position 6,245,068 of record JASAUF010000220.1, read on the forward strand.
AACACTGCCCCTAAAGTAACCTATAGTGGCTTGTCTAGCAGTTGGAAATACAAAAGCTCCTCCTCTGAGTCCACAGATGCCTTGTCCAACATGTCAGACTCCAGGGTACCCGCATCTATGGTAGGGTCTGGTTGGTGTTTTAAATTACCGTCCCAGAGTGGGAGTGAGTGATAAACTCAGTGGTTCCATCAACATCAAGTTATCAATTTCACAAGTACAATTAATGATAAAGTAACTTAAACATTCAGTTCCTAAACACTCTTATTAATGCATGTGCATGTTGTTATGAGATGATGCATGTCCTCATAAACCAACACTTCCTCATGGTGATTCAACGCCTCATTCGCAAATGCCAATACTCCCTCATCATGCGACACTATGCCCCCAGTCGCCACAACTTATACTAATGCAATGCGATGAGCGATCATGTTAGCCGAGTATGTAATTATGTTCGTTCATCCAGCAAGATTGGGGAAGCTGAAACACCTTCGTTTAAGCAATGGTCCTAACCCGATCGTTAGGCCCAGGGCGGCCGTAGCGGCCCCATTCCTACGATCTGTTCACTCCCCAAGTATAGGGTTGTGATGTAGTAATAATCTCGATAAGACCGAGATCGAATCCACAGGGACTGAAACCTGTACGTAATCTGAAACTAACTAGGGCTAGAACTAGAATAAGATGAATTCCAAACCAAGTATGATTTGAGGAATAATGGTGAAAATAATAATGTAAAACTTAAGAAATTCAGAGAAGGGACACTAGGGATTCAGAGGATCCACTTGTAGAGATCAGGGAGATATTATGCCAATATCACGAATTATGAAAATTTACTGAACTGCCATTGATATAGTTTTCAAGAGATGAAAGGTGTATGAATTAGAATGGATTCCATCACCAAACCATGCCCAGGAGACAAAGCTAACAACAGAATTAAACTAATTACCAACCAATCAACATGCCATGAAGGTTAGGAAGGGTACTGTCGTCCGACCATGCCCAGGAGACGATGGTGAACAACAGGGCTTCCTGACATCATAAAGATAAAAAGGTAAGAAAATATTAAAGCCATCGCAGACCCATTGTAATTTCAGTCACAACAGACCATAAAAAAAACTGAAATAATTTCTTAAAATCAAACTAGGATTAAATCAGTTCATAAATATGAATCTAAGCCATTGAATCAGCCCATCACGCTACAAGCTTCACCTCTTAGCCCTAGCTAAGAGGTTTAGCCTATCATAAACATGGTGAGGCTAAAAGTCTCTCAAAAATAATAAAGAAGAAAAAAATAAATTAAATAGAAAAGAAACAGAAAAAACTCCCAGCCGGCTGCCTGTGCTTCACGTCCACATCCAAACCCCAGCTTTTTTTTTTCTCTCTCTCTCTGACCACTTTTTATAGAGAAGGGAATGGTGGCTGCTGCGCGTGGTTGAAACAGAGTTGGAGACTCTCTGTTTACGCAGCAGAAAAACCAATGCCACGTATCTGTGATGATTTGTAGGCCTAAGATTGACATTAGACGAGAAATCCACCCCGTCCAATTAACTCGCCTCGAAAAATCAGCCAGGAATGAACTGTTTTGGCTTGAATTAGGTGTGTCCCACCGCACTTTTCAATTCACCGTCAATCTCCGTTGGTACCGAGATCTTCGCACATTTGTTGTATGGAAATATTCAGACATCTAGGTGAAGGTCTTGGCCACCTCATGTGACGGATGAACGGTTGAGATCATTGAACCGGGCACCGAGTGGGACCCACTTGTAGACTCAGCGTCCGGCTTTCGCTGACGCCTGCGTAGCAAAGCTCATTCACTTGCTGACGAAGCTGGTGGGGTCCACTTCGTTGTATTTTGAAGAAATCCAAGCCGTCCATTGAGTTGTACTCAAAAAACCATCCGGAAAGGATGAGGATGGTTTGATTTCGGTGAGGCCCACACGTTCCGTCCGCAAGTCTCTGTTGCGAAACAGAGCTTGCGGCTGTGAGTTCTAACGATTGGTGGACCCCAAAATGATGGTATATGGCAGATCCACTCTGTCCATTGTTTTTATGATGAAAAACCATCTAAACGGGCCAAGCCTGACTTGATTCCTGTGCGACCCACAAAAATTTGTATTGCACCGTCCGTTTGCTTTTGAACGACTGGATTTCACTCCTGATAATTATTTGCAATTCTACCACCTAGGCAGTGATAATGATGTCCCAGGGAACGAATGGACGGTCTGGATTACACCTTTGGACAATAGGTGGGGTCCACATCTGCATCCGATCGTCGGTCGGTGTTCACGCTGTGGAGAAAGCTGAAATCGGTCGGTCAAACCGACTTTGACGAGTCGCGGTGGTACAGTGCACTTCCGGTGCACGCACACCATACGTACATGGGTCCCAACGTGATGTTTATGAGAAATCTGAACCGTCCATATGTTTTGTCTCTTCGACGAGTCGCGGTGGTACAGTGCACTTCCGGTGCACGCACACCATATGTACATGGGTCCCAACGTGATGTTTATGAGAAATCTGAACCGTCCATATGTTTTGTCTCCCCGATTAAGGGGTTGAGACCAAAGTTGAAGCATATCCTGTTGTCAGGTGGACCCCACTCAATGAATTACTGGGCTGATCCATCCTTTAACCCACTTCCAGAGATATCCAATGCTTGGAATTTTATATGTACGGTTTATTTATGGTCCCCAGGCCATATATGAAGTTTCGTGTCAATCCGATGGCGAGAACCCCATGATCTTGCATTCTGGACCAATTTCAGGTCTCTTTAACATGAATGGCTTGATCTTCCCGGATCCCTGGCTTGTAAATCTATTGATTTTGATCCCATGGAGTCCGTTCCTTGCCTTGGTGAATCTTGAGCGCTAAAACCATGCTTCTAATACCCATTTTCAGTTCAAGCTCCTAAATACATCCTGCATCACAAACACGATTAAATAGGTCCATTAAACAGTATAAGTTCGTAAATCCAGACAATAACTGGGGTCTGATATGCAATATTTGACCCTCAACACAACCCCCAACCAGCATTTTGCTAGTCCCGAGCAAAGTATGCGAAAAATAAATTAAGAACTACAGGACAATTTCTACAAATTTGAATGATATTTGAAAAACCAATTCAAATACCAGATTTCTAAGATTCATGAGTGTTGATTATTAATTTTCCCTGGAATCAAGCTCACGGTAACTTCATAATCAAGTTCAAATATTAATCCATCAATTAGAAAAATTATAAACATTGAGTTCCATGGATGTATAGTGTAAACCCGGCTTACCATCATTAAAATTCACTTCTTTATTTCAGGATATCATTGGTAATCAACAAGAGAATTCATGATAACCAAGACTTAAACCCAACTTGCCTCATAGATCATTTTTTTTTTTTATTCTTCCAGTCTTTTGATTTTTCTATTAAAGGTACGCCAAGAGGGGGAAGCAAATCCTTACCTATAGGGAGCAAACCTATGGTGAAGATCGTATACCCAAACCTTTTTTCACATATTATCCATGGGGAATTAAATCTACACCTATAGGGAGCAAACCTATGGTGAAGATTATTCGCCCACCCCTTTTCCAACGGCATTTGCAATTTCTTTTTCTTCAATTGATCATGACGAACAATTTTTCAGCTTAGTGATTACCAAGTTAACCCTTCAATATTAAAATGAAACCTTAATGTGTAAGCGAGATGTGTCCTGTGAAATCATGACTCAATCAATGTTTAAAACCTCTAATCATGAATTAATAATTCAAACTTAATTGTGAAATCTAACGAGCAACTGAATCCAAGAGTAGTAAATCACCAACATTCCATATCCTGTAATTCTAAATCAAAGATGGCCGTCAAATCACTTCGAATTCACTAGGAAGTCCAGAAAAATTTAAAAATTTTCACAATTTTTGCTTAAGACTAAGAAAAACACTGATTAGGTTACCTAATCTCCCACTCCCAACCTAAAATCTACATTATCCTCAATGTAAAATATATGAATATGCAATGCACTTGGAACAACGAAAAGTAAATATGGAGTGATGGGAAGATAGTACCTGGATGATGAATCGAGAGACACTTTCCAAGAGATCGCATCATGGACGCCGATCAGTGCGAGAGAGAAAGCAATGCAAAAATAAAATCCTATCTATACCACTTTCGCTGGTGCTCTCGATTGCATTTAGCGTATGCAACAAGCCTTTAAACCCCTAGGTTGCCCCTAGTGGACGAGTTGTAGTCTCGTGAGGGTTTGCAGCAATGTTACCCACAAACATTGAACTAACTAACTAGGAAAATGAAATGGAATGAAAAACTGGGTTGCCTCCCAGGAGCGCTAAGTTTACTGTTTATCCTAAAACAGCATAAAGGAAACTACCCTAGTCCTAAGAAAGCAGGGAAAAACTACTCAGTCATGCCGCAAGGTTCCTCTTCGCCGATCGTGATAAATTTCTCAGTAGGTTTCTTAACAGGATCATCCAAAAGCCCTTTTTGCAATAGGCTTGGATGCCTGGAGCATGACATTCCGAGAGAAACTTATGTACCTCATCAAAAATTTGTCGTTGATTCGCCGAGGTATCCAGAGTATATACGATTCACCTGTGACAGAAGAAGTTTCGAAGCTAGTATACCATGGTGAATCAGAGACTACAAGTAGATCAAATTGAGAAAAATTTTCAAGAAGTGGTGTAGTCTCAACACATTCCGAAGCATCAGACTTCGGTTCAATTTTTAGCTCCTCCTCCCTTAATGGTAAATAGTGAGGATCTGGGGAGGGAGGGGCTTCAGAGTAAGGGTTCTCTCGGTCAGTGATGACTACAGAAATATCGTCTTGCAAGGCATTCACTATGTCTCTTATCATGAGATCGTTTGAATTTGCAAAGTGTGCCAAGCAATGATCCAAAAAGTTGGGACATTCAGCTGAGAGTGACTCATTTTTCACATTGAAGTGTGTGATGATCTGCCCAAGGAATCCATCGTCTTTAAAAGTAATCGTATGTACGCTCTCTTGCTTCAGCCCTGCACAGACAGATAGATGGTTAGTAGACGAAGTATTGATGTGTGGACTCTGTTCATTGATACTACTCAGAAGAGGCCTGGACTCGTCAAAATTCAACAGTTCAGATGGTGGCCTCAACTGGGTGGTTTCAAATTCCAGAGTCGTATCAAGTAACTCGTTCATCTCTTGAATCATATCATCATGTAATTCAGGGGAGTGGTCCAAACATGTCTCACAAGAGATAGAAGGATTGGTTGTAAGGAGCTCATCCACTTTTAAATAAGATATGTCAGGTGAGTGGAGTAGCTCATTATGACCGTTCTCTTCGTGTACTTCTCGATCATTGACCTGGACCAAACTTGAGATTAATTCCAGGGGAACTGGGGCTGAACATTCAGGATCATCATCCCAATACGCATCATCGTCTAATTCTGTGCAGTGCACACTTGGGATGGGATCGCTTTCCTCACATTCTAAATTCGGTTGAGGTTCGAATAAACTAACCTCTACCTTATCATTGAGATCCTGTGTGTCATGTAAGGAAAGTGTGTCATCATCACTGTATTTGAAAGACACCCATGTATCTCCATCATTCTTTTGAACAGTCATTGAGATCGACTCATCGGGGAATTGAACCGTATGCTCATTAATAGAATCCAACTCCTCATTCCAAATTCTAGATTTCGTCAAAAGCGAGTGAGGATCACTTTTTTGGCATTGTATTTCTGGATTGGATTGTAGTTGGGATGAGCGAGCTTCCTCTATCCTCTAGAGGCGCGAATTGAGTGCTTCTAATGATTTCATCATTTTTGCAACATGCTGGTTGAATTGTTCTAGATTAAAACATGAATCCTCTTGAATCGTTTCTGGTTGGATCTCATGGGTATGGGATCCAAGAGAATAATCATTACAATATGTTGTTGGTTCATCTTCCCAGTTTTGATGGTTCCACTGGTTATAGTCATACTGATCATACATGGGAGAGTATGATGGTTGATAATAATCCTCATTCCCATAATTATGATCGTATACGGACCTATTAACTGATGGAACATAGTGTTCTAGTCAGTTCTCAATGTCTATTCTTGATGGAACAAAATCTTGAGGTATACGTTGAATTCCACAACCCTCGGGCATTCCCCAATATCTCCTATCCATCTCGGCATATGCACGTACCCACGCTTCCATGGTATAACCCTAACTCTGAGTCTAATCCTAGAATAAAATAAAATTCCTACAGCAATATGAAAGGTAAGTAGAAGAGAAGTGAAAAGGATGTTACCAATTTAGAAGTTCCTATGTTAATACCCTGCAAAACAAAACAAACCAAGTTAGTATCTAGAGGATAAGACCTAATCTAAAAAATAAAAAAAAAGTAAAGAATTTAGGAAGAAGTTACCAAGTTAGAAGATCTATCAACGACCCTACAAGACAGGAAAATTAGTTCTAAAAATCAAATAATAAAAAAAAAATCTAAAACTAAAGTTAGTAAAATCCTAATCTTAAATTAATTCTAAAAACCAATTAATTTCAGAAATACGTAGCCGTCAGTCCCCGGCAACGGCGCCAAAAACTTGTTCACTCCCCAAGTATAAGGTTGTGATGTAGTAATAATCTCGGTAAGACCGAGGTCGAATCCACAGGGACTGAAACCTGTACGTAATCTGAAACTAACTAGGGCTAGAACTAGAATAAGATGAATTCTAAACCAAGTATGATTTGAGGAATAATGGTGAAATAATAATGTAAAACTTAAGAAATTTAGAGAAGGGACACTAGGGATTCAGAGGATCCACTTGTAGAGATCAGGGAGATATTATGCCAGTATCACGAATTATGAAAATTTACTGAACTGCCATTGATATAGTTTTCAAGAGATGAAAGGTGTATGAATTAGAATGGATTCCATCACCAAACCATGCCTGGAGACAAAGCTAACAAATGTAATTAAACTAATTACCAACCAATCAACATGCCATGAAGGTTAGGAAGAATCTTGTCGTCGACCATGCCCAGGAGACGATGGTGAACAACAGGGCTTCCCGACATCATAAAGATAAAAAGGTAAGAAAATATTAAAGCCATCGCAGACCCATTGTAATTTCAGTCACAACAGACCATAAAAAAAACTGAAATAATTTCTTAAAATCAAACTAGGATTAAATTAGTTCATAAATATGAATCCAAGCCATTATATTTTTTAAAACGGTGGGTTCCACCGTTGCTTTTGGTGTGGCCCACCTGAGCTGTGGATGACCCTCATTTTTGGGCTCAGGCCTTAAACTTGAAGGGCAAGACTGATGAACGGTGTGGATTCATCATGTTATTCCTGTGGGGCCCATTTCTTAAATAAATAAATAAATAAATAAATAAAAGAAGCAAGTGACGTGCTAACGCACGTCACCCACAAGCAATCTCCTCTCCTCCACGTTTCTCTCTCCTTCCTTGTTCTTTGCGACTTAGTTGCGCACACGAACCCATTCACCATGATTTCCATCATCATGGTGGGACCCATTCCTCAATCTAAACCGTCCATTAAACTCTCAACCCACTAACTCACCTGTGATTAATTTTTATACCCCATTTTCTCATGCTATCTAGAGGAAACAAGAGAGAAAATCATAAAAGAAAGTATGTGAGAAAAAAAAAAGGAGTTCAGGAAAGGGAGAGTATCCGTGAGGGTTCGACATCGAGTTCGGAGCAATCCAAGCTAATCTAGTACACGTAGAAATCAGCACTTCAGATTATTTTCTTTCCATCACACTATTTTTCCATATCAGGTAGGTGATCATTCCCAAATTGAAAATTTCATATATATTGCTTTATATAATCTAGACATTGAAATATTCATAAATAATTTCTTATTGAAAGAAATTCTTTATTTGACTACTGTACAAATGCAATTATTATTATTATTATTATTATTATTATTTGCATTTGATATTATTTGTTAGTGATGATGAATATTTATTATGTGAACTATTATTTTTAATTTTTACGGGTGCTATGCCCAAAAAAGGATCACCGTATTATCTGTTATAGGCACTCTGATATTAATTTTTACAATGTTTCCTTGTAAGTTAGATGCATCGTATGTGAATAAGTAATTTTTTTTTGTACAATGATTCTCACGGGTGCTCGCCCAGGGTCATTCCCAAAATGATCAGCACAACACGGGTGCTCGCCTGTGGTCATTCCCAAAAGGATCAGCACGGGTGCTCTGCCCTGGGTGATTCCCTAAAAGGATCAGTACGCACGGGTGCACTGCCCTGGGCTTTTGTCCCTAAAAGGTTATACCGGTGCTCTGCCGAGGGTCATACCCTGAAAGGATCAACACCGGTGCTCTGCCGTGGGTCATCCCCTAAAAGGATCAGCACACATGAGTGTTTTGCCACTCCAAATCTTAGCATTTTTAGAAAGCTATGTTAAATAATTTATTTACTTCATATTCATGAATGTCAAATTATTAACTATGATTTTTACATCTTATGTTCGTCTTATTTTGATTAATATGTCAAGATTAAATTTAGTAGTATTTGTGAGATTTTTCAACTCGGGATTGATGTGATCCTATTGAGTTGTCAACTCATTATGTTTTAACCGTTTCAGGTTATGAATATTTTGAAGATGCAGGGTACTTCTATTAGTAGTGGAGCATAGAATGTGATTTGATGCACGTGGCATGTTATTTTACATAGGATGAATTTTATTTTATTTTAGAACTCTGAATGTAGAAATGTTTGACTTAATTTTTCTTATTTCAAGTTAAGTTCAATAATCATGCATCGATGTAATAACAAACTATGTAGTTAGTTATCTTAGTCTGTGTTTGGATTTTAAAATTTTGGACTATGGTGGGAGAAAATGAAATGTGTATGAAATTGTCATATTTTATTTGTATTTTATTTATTTATATATTTTATATAGGTCATGGGTCTGAAATTCGGGTCCTGGACACCTTATTCGGGTATCCGAATTTTGGGGCGTGACATTTTTTTTTTTTTTTGTGCCATCCAATCAATTCATAAGATGCGCATTACCATACTTAACATGCAAACTAAAAAATTAGTCAATTCCAAAACTCAGGTGGGCCACACCATGTAAGCACAATTTTAGTTAGTATGGCCCACCTGAGATTTGGATCAGACAGATTTTGGGCTCAAGAGAGAACACCAACGGTCGCACATGATAGATGGGACGCGACTTGCGTGTGTCCCGGGCCATAAGAAGTCCCAGTGGTTGGAAGCTATGTAGGTCCCACATAGTTGCCCATGACAAATCCACTCTGTCCATCAGTTTTGTAAGACCACGATAGGCCACGATTCCAAATATCAGGCAGATCAAAAAATCAGGTGGGCCACACCATACGAAAGAGTTAGAACAAAAACCTCAACCGTTGAAAACTTCATGGATCTGACCATGACGTTTATATGCCATCCAAACCATTCATAGGGTTATTACCATTCAGATAAACCATAAATACAAATATCATCCTGATACAAAACTTGTGGCCTCCACACAAAGTTTCCAATGCTAGGCACTCAATCCCCAATATGGTGTGGCCCACCTAAATTTTGGATCTGTCTGATTTTTGGACTTCTGTACTATTGCAGTATTACGTAACTGATGGACGGAATGGATTTGTCATGGGCGATCTGTGGGCCCCACATAGCTTCGGAGAGATGAATTTGATGTGTGGTAGCCCCCCACAAACCACTTGCTTATTAAAAAAAAAAAAAGAAGAAAAAAAAGAAAAGAAAAAGAAAACAGAAAAAGAGGAGGGTCTGGCCACGTATGTATGTTTGGGCAAATCAAGAGGATATTATTACAAAGGGTATAAATTCCAATTTAGGGATAACGTATCAACTATCAAGATTCGGCACATGCTTTAGTTGAGTTGTTGGATGGCATATAAACAACTCACACGTGCCGGCGGTGTCGATTGATACGACACTTCAAAGAATATTAAGATTGTGGACGGCTCTTGTAAAGCGTCGTTGATTTTCTTAAAGTATATTCCTGTATTATTTTTCTCGTGTTTGGAGTAATCTATCTTTTTGTTTTCTGATGTCGGTCTTGTTTTGCAGGATCCAATGGCCTGCAAAAGCTTTGTAAGTATGCTATGAGGGTTTTAAAAAGGTAATAATGAGAATTTCTCCCTTCATGAGGTGGAGAAGGATGAGCAAAAACCAACTTATTTTGCATGTTTCCAAACCAAAAATCTTCAAACCAGTGTCTTATTAATTATACTGTTCATTTATTTTTTCAGATTATTGTAGGGCATAAGCTAAAAAATTAGATAGACCAAAGATCTAATGGATTATACCACTGGAAATAGTTTTGATAAGGGCTACAAAAGTTTGGGATCAAGCTGATATTTATGTTTCCTCTCTATCAATGTCTATACGTCCTTTTGAATGGAATGACATCATGGTGGGCCCTACATGGGATTCAATGGTGGGCATCATATTTCCACTTATGCCTATGTTATGTTTCCATTGAGATTTGGATTTACTTCATTTTTTGGCACATGCCCTAAAATGACATGGCAAAATGATGGACAACATGCACGGATAAACATATACATCATGGTGTGGACCACCGAATTTTGCTGCCTAGATTTAGTATCGATACATAGCAGCATAAATACCAAAAGAAATAATTATTATCCATTTACATCCCGTGATTACAATAAACCGAATAAGCCCTTACAATTTGTTCAGATTGGTGGAATTAAAAGATAGATTTGATAAAGAAAGATCTCACGTTTGAGAAGAACCCTGAATAAAAATAATCTTGTGGAAAAGAATCTTCAGAAAATTCTCACATGATTTTAAAAAAATCTTGTTTTACCATTAGCATGTACATATAGTGGAAATGAGCATTTAGCATGTACTCTTGGAATTCATTTCAACCTTCTTCCATTGAAGTTGACAGCTGCTAGTGAATGGAATGTTCTGATGCCATTCATCCCTTTTTATCTGCTCATTTTATGAATCTACTAAAATTTATGGGGCATATTGTTATGAATTTGTTTGATCTCTGCCATTCATCCTTTTTATCTGCTCATTTTAGGGCATGAGCCAAAAAAATAAAATAAAATGCAAATCTAAAGTTCAGGTGAACTACATTAGAGGAAACAAAGGAAATTAAATGTCTACCATTGAAAACTTATTGGGCCAGAAAAGTCTTAGATCAAGCTGCTATTTGTGTTTATCCATCATCCATGTCTATGTGACCTTATGAAAAGGTTGGATGATGGATCCACAACCTTGTGGGCCCTAGGAAGGTTTCGGTTTTGAATGGTGAATGTCATTATCCCTCCTATTTCCTATGGTGTGATCTACTTGAGCTTACAATTTGCCTCAATATTTGGGTCGTGCCCTTAAATGAAATGCTAAAACAAATGGACGGCATGGATTAGACACAAAGATTATGATTGGCCTTAAGAATTTTACCATTACACTATTCTGGTCATTTGGTGTATGCAAGCTTGGCTTTCGAGGCATTTAAGCTGGGATATTTTCCTTTCTTCGAGCACCATTTAAAAGTAATTATTATTCATTTACATGTAAATATAATTCTAAAAAACATGTAAAAATTATTTTAGAATAAGCTCATGATATGGATATTAAATTATGAGAATGACTCACTTTGAGCCACCATGAGTTGTTCGAGCCACGCAAACTCTCGGTGACCTATGGATGGGGTCATTATGAGTTTTTTTTTTTTTTTTTTTTCTTTCGTTAGCTGGTTAGTACACCCATTGTCAGTTCACACTTCACTGTTAGCCACCCTCACTAGGGAACCGTCTATCACTTGAACTATGGATTTGGGTGTTTATGAGTTTATGCATGCGTATGAATTGTCATACCCTCCCATATCATTAAATACTCATATAATGTGGGAGAAATTACTACTAGACTTTTATCCTCTTCTTTTTTCTTTTTTTTTTTTTTTTTTTTTTTTTTTTCCTTTTTTTTTTCTTTCTTTTTTCTTTTCTTTTTCTTTTTTGCATGGGGAGCTGTTTGAAGCGTGGACGGTGTTTGATGTGGGAAACTTGCTCTGTTATACTGCCCAAGCTTGGTTGAGAAAGAGTTACAGAGCCTAAAACAAAAATATGCAAATTCAGGCAGACAATGCTTGCTATATATATATATATATATATATATATATATATATATATATATATATATGGAAAAGGTACAATGCGCCCGAGTTGACTATAAGCTTATCATGAGGTCGAGCTGTGTAGGCCCCACCGTGATGCGTGTCGACCATCAACACCGTGCATTTGATGGGTACCTTTAAATTATGGGATATCCCAAAAATCAGCCATATACGGAACTCAGGTGGGCCATACCATCTAAAATTATGTGAAGACACCGCTAAAACATATAAAAGCACTTGGTGGGGCCCACCTGAGTTTTGCATGCGCCTCAAACTTGGTCTGAACCCTCATTCAAGTGGGACACACATAATGGACGGACTGGATTTGCAAACCACATCTCGGTGGGCCCTCAAAAATGGATATGAATGTTTTAATGGTGTACGGCCCCTCTCCACTTCTGTATGTGGTGTGGCCCACACAAGTCACGGATTGACTTGATTTTTGGGACCTAGGCCCACGATGGAATGGTGCATCTAACTGATGGGGTAGATATTCGAAACGCATCACGGTGGGGCCCACACAGCTCGACCTCATGGGACGGACCCGTGAGCTCGAGCGCATTGTACCTTTTCCCTGGAAAAGGTACAATGCGTTCGAGCTGATTTTAACGCCCCATGAGGTCGAGCTGTGTGGGCCCCACCGTTATGTGTTTCGAACATCTACCCCATCAGTCAGATGCACCATTCCATCGTGAGCCTAGGTCTCAAAAATCAAGTCAATCCGTGACTTGTGTGGGCCACACCACATACAGAAGTGGGGAGCGGTCGTGCACCATTAAAACATTCATAACCATTTTTGAGGGCCCATCGAGATGTGGTTTGTAAATCTAGCCCATCCATTATGTGTGTCCCACTTAAATGAGGATTCAGACCAAGTTTCAAGCGCATGCAAAACTCAGGTGGGCCCCACCAAGTGCTTTTATATGTTTTAATGGTGTCTTCACATAATTTTAGATGGTATGGCCCACCTGAGTTCCGTATATGGCTGATTTTTGGGATATCCCATAATGTAAAGGGTACCCATCAAATGCATGGTGTTGATGGTCGAAACACATCACGGTGGGGCCCACAAAGCTCGACCTCATGAAGCTTATCGTCAGCTCGAGCGCATTGTACCTTTTCCCATATATATATATATATATATATATATATATATATATATATACATATATATAAGGGCACGTCAGGCTCTATGACTTAGTGGTGGATAGACGAGATCACTTGCTCACATGGTGTGTATGGATATGTGGGTGTTAAAAAAACATTCTATATATAAGATTTCACGATTAAAAAATTGTAAACATAGCATAATAAATTATACATGTTAATCTAAATTAAATTAAATTATAAAACCCTTGGTAGCAACATAGTCCCAAAATTAGATTAGTTGAACAATCATAGCTTCCGATTTGTGGACGCTTGTTTGGTGACTAATGTCCACCAACCTAATAATAAAATAATCGAACAAGAGAATAATTTTATTGGCAACAGATCTAAATAAGACCCATAAGTTGGACAGTTTATACAGAAGCTATTTCAATTTTAAGTTCTAAGTGATAAAATACACGATTTGGAAAAGAAAAGTCTTATTACATTTGAGTCGCACACAACCCATATTTATACAAAAATGAAGGAAAAGTAAAAATAGAAAACAATGAAGAAGAAGAATCTACAAAGATATATATAGGCTGGAATGGATGCGCTCCTATCACGAAGAATCTGTAGATGAGTTGGAACGGATGCGCCTATCACGAGTCCGACGGGTTCGGTGTTCGATTCAGATTCGTTCCTTCAACACTCCCCCTCGAGTTGGGTCTAAAGATATTCGAGAGGCCAAGCTTGGAAGTGATTGTGTCATGCTGGTCACGTGAAAGAGGTTTAGTGAAAATATCTGTCAATTGGTCCCCAGTGCGAACATGTGGAGTTATAATTTCATGGGATTTAATTTTCTCTCGAATAAAATGGCAATCTACCTCAATATGCTTTGTGTGCTCATGAAAGACCGGATTGTTAGAAATGTGAATGACAGCCTGATTATCACACTGCATCGGCATAGGTAAAGATGAAAAGAAGTCAAGCTTGGTCAGAAATTTCGTTAGCCAAAGTAACTCACAAGTTTTATGGGCCATAGCCCTGTATCCGGCCTCAACACTGAATCGAGTAACAATCAGTTGTTTCTTACTTTTCCAAGTAACCAAATTTTTCCCCATAAACGAGCAGTAACCGGTTGTAGATTTCCAGTCATCTTTGACACCGGCCCAGTCCATATCAGAAAAAGCGGAAATAGACAAGTGTCCATGTTTGAAATAAAGAAGGCCCTTACCAGGAAAACCTTTGAGATAACGGAGAACACGATAGGCAGCATCCAAATGGGCAACCTATGGTGAGTGCATAAATTGACTGAGCACACTCAAAGTATGATAGATATCGGGTCTTGTAATAGTTAAGTAAATAAGTCAGCCAATGACTCGCTGATATGTACCAGGATCTGAGAGAGACTCACCAAGGAGAGAGGTGAGCTGATGATTGACCTCAAGAAGAGTAGCAACAAGTTTACAGCCCAACATACCCGTCTCATTGAGTAAGTCCATGCATATTTCCTCTTACATAAGGAAATACCATAGCGAGAACGAGCAATCTTAATGCTAAGAAAGTAATGCAAGGAGCCCAAATCTTTTACCTTAAAGGTGTTAGCAAGATGTGACTTAATGCCAGATATAATAGTAAAATCATCGCTCATAACAATGATGTCATCAACGTAGACCGAGACTAGAGCTAGGCATGTCTGACCCGATCTAGTGGATCCGATCGGATCCGACCTGATTTGAACCAAACCAACGGCCTGGATCAGTGCGGTTCGAGTAGGGTCAGTCTAATCCGACCATTCATTGGATCGAGTTCGATTTAATGCCAATCCGAACCTATTCGATCCGATTGGATCCGATCCGATCAGGTCATATAGTATGAAGTTAAAATAGATTGAGAAATAAAGGGGTGAGGTTAAAATAGAACCATTGGATGTTTGCATCATCAGTGCTTCTACTTTTTTTGATGGTATGGTCCACTTGAGCTTTTGATATGCAAAAATTTTGGGTTTAACTCCTAAAATGATCTAGAAAAACGAATAGACGGTTGAGTAGCCAGCGAGACTCCCTACTAAAGTGACGTCACCAGGTTCTGTGGGACCCACCATGATGTATGTTTTGTATCTACACCATCCATCAATTTGTAGAGATCGTTTTAGGCCATGAGACAAAGAATGAGTCAGATCTAGATTTGGAGTGGACGCCACCACAGAAAACAACGGGAAGAGTGACTCCTACTGTTGAAACCTTCCTAAGGTCCACTATGATGTTTATCTGAGATCCAACGTGTTCACAAGTTAAGATAGACATGAAAGAAGGGAAAACACAAATTTCGGTTTGATCGAAAACTTTTGTGGGCCTTAGAAAATTTTATGGTGGGCGTCACTCTCTCCACTGTTTTCTGTGGTGGGGTCCATTTGAGCTTTGGATCTGACTCATTCTTTAGCTCCTACCCCAAATTGATATCTTTATATGAATGGACGGTGCGGATACAACACATATATCATGGCAGGTCCCACAGGACTTGGTCACGTCACTCCAGTAGGGAGTCTAGGCTCTAGCCTTTAGCTACTCAACCTGTCAGTAGGCAGTAGCTAATCTATGTCCCATGCAAGCTACACAGGATAGGCTGTTGTAGTCTTGTAGATATGTGTCGTGCGAAGATGAGCACGTACACGCCTCGAGCTTTGTGTTGTACGAATGGCTCAAATTAGATCAAAGTTACATGGGCCCCACCATAACGTTTATTTTCCATCTAATTTGTTAATAATGACTCTGGCCTTCCAGTGACGGACGAATCTCGATACATTGATGGTCCTGGGCACACGTGGTTGTGTTATCATTAAATTGGAACCGTTAATCTGTGTGACCCCACCAATTTTTTATTAATCTACAAAATTGTTTTTTACCGAAAATAAATTTCTTGATGCCCATTTTTCAATCAGAATATCGGAAAATGAAGAGAGAAATTTTGGATGGTCCAGAAGAAAAGGGGAAAAATGACTGTTAACTTGATTGATTGATACTTCAATTTGTGTGGATTGTGGAACCTGCGCCGTCTGTAAGTAGGGCCTTACCTTCATCGACTATGTGATTACTTGCACGTTGGAGTGGAAACAGATCAAGACATGTGAAATGCACAATGTTTTAGAAACTCCTAAACGGACTGGAATTATGCCATTCCTCATTAGAAATGTGATGGAGATGCATATACTTCTATCCCACCAATATGGCATGCTTTCCCGGGATCCTCATCGTTCATCAGCCCTGAATAATTGACTGGTCCATTGATTAGGTGGGCCACACAAGTATGAGAAAATGGGTGGCTAAAACAAATTAATTGGTGTTCCATACTCATCATATTTACGTAGCCTGATCCGAACGGTACCCAACCCGATCTGATTCGATTTTCTTGACTGAGTCGGACTCAGTTCGGGTCAGGCTAGCAATGCATCGGATCAGATCGAGTCAGATGACCCGAACTCAGTCCCGGATCGGATTGAGTTCGAGTCAAGCCATGTAGAATTCGGATCGAGTCGAGTTGGACCCAAACCGATCCGACTCGATCCGATGCCCAGCTCTAACCGAGACCACTGTGAGCCCATTAGTGGTTCGCTTCCAAAAAACAGAATGATCGGAGCTACACTAGTGAAAGTGGGCAGCCTGCATAGCATGAGTGAATTTGTCGAACCACTCCCGTGGTGATTCGTTAAGGCCATAGATGGACTTGCGATGGTGACAAACTTTATGTTTCTCCCCCTTACGACGAATCCCAGGAGGTAAAGACATATACACTTCTTCATAAAGGTTACCATGTAAAAAATCATTCTTGACATCAAGTTGATGCAGTGGCCAATTAATCCAAATTTGCAGTCATAGATAAGAGAACCCGAATAGAATTCAATTTTGCAACTGGAGCAAAAGTTTCTGTGTAGTTGATGCCGTAAGTCTGTGTGAAGCCTTTTGCAACAAGGCGTACTTTGTATCGATCAATGGTACCATCAGGTTTATGCTTGACAGTGTAAACCCACTTACAGCTCACAACATGTTTACCGACCGGTAAATTAACAAGCTCTCAAGTTTAATTTTTTTGTAAGGCATTCATCTCCTCAAGCATAGCATGCTTCCAGTGAGGGTGTGCCAATACCACATTCACTCGTGTAGGAATAAATACAGAATTAACATTGACAATAAAAGTTTTATACGATGGAGATAATGACTGATAAGAAACAAAATGCTGAACAGGATGAAACATGCAATGACTAATACCTTTCCCTGGAGAAGTAGAAAGACCCGAGTCAGGAGCAGATCTCGGAGCGTCGGATGATGGTGGAGGCAGTGATATGTTGGCTCGAAAGAGCTAAGTTAGGAGCAGATCTCGGAGCATTGGATGATGGTGGAGGCAGTGATATGTTGGCTCGCCCTTTTCCATGCTGCAAGATAGGTGAGGCTTGGGTGCAGACATAGTCCTGTAAATGGAGAGGTCGAGTGTTGGGGCGAGTGGAGCGGCGTAGAGGTGGTGGTGGAAGCAAAGTTGGAGGTGGAGGCTTGTAAAGTGATGGCGGAGAGAATGACACAGATGAGGAAGGTACTACCAGAGATGGAGAAGACGATAGTGATAGTGGAGGAGGTGAGGTAGGGGACGGTGAGTTTAACAAAGGGATAGGAGTAACATGTGGGGATAAAAGAGGAGATGAAGTCTTTAGAGAAAAAAAACTGAGAGACTCAAAAAATGTCGCATCTAGAGTGACATAGTGACGACCAGTATGCGGATCCACAATTTTCTAACCTTTTTGGGTAGGTGAATACCCAATAAACATGCAAGAGATGGATCTATTTGATAACTTTGTTTAAGATGGAGAGAAGTCATGCACATAAGCGGTGCAGCCAAAAACTCGAGGAGGAATATCAGTGACATGGTGAACTTTCTTAAACAAATAAATCGGAGTCTGAAAGTTCAAAGCAGAATGAGGCAGTCGATTGGCCAAGTAGCATGCAGTGAGAATTGCATTTTCTCAATAACGTTTGGGAACATGCATCTCAGTGAGGAGGCAATGAGTGATATTCAATATTGGTTTTTTCTTTCTGTCATCCCATTTTGTTAAGGAGTAGAAGCATAAGTGGTATTTGACTCGATGCCGTGCTGATGAAGGTAGGAAAGAAAAACAGTGGAAAGGTATTAGCCACCATTATCACAGTGAAGGACCTTGACTTTTGCATCAAACTGATTAATCAACCAAATATGAAAAGATTTAAAAGTTTCAAATACATCACTTTTATTTTTAAGAAGATAGATCCATGTCATCTTGGTAGTACAATCTATAAAAGACACAAAATACCAAAATTCCATAGAGGAGGGAATAGGAGTAGTCCCCAAACATCAGATTGAATGATAGAAAACATAGGACCAGAGTCTTTATTCAAGATTAAAGGAAATGAAACATGTTTTTGCTTGGATAAAGCATAAGTACCACATTGAAAGGTCTTAACATATTTGTGGGAAGCTAACGAAGGAAATAAATTGTGTAAAATGAAAAAGGAGGGATGACCATATCAACAGTGCCATCGATAAAAATCCTCTTGAGTGGTTGAAAGAAGATGGGCTGTTGTTCTAGGTTGAACATCAACATCGAATCGGTAAGACTAGCACATTCACGCCCACCACCAATCATCTTCTGCGTCCTAAGATCCTGAAACATACAGTGAGATGAAAAAAAATGGCAGCACAGTTAAATTGTTTGGTGAGTGCACTAACGGAAAACAAGTTGGAGTCAAGACCCGGGACAAGAAGGGTCTTGTCGAGGGAGACAGTAGACGTTTGAGGAACAGTTCTTGACCCTGTAATGAGAGTAAGGTTTCCGTTGGCTAACTTTACTGATCCTAAAGTAGAACTGGGATGAAAAGATGAAAAAAGGTAAGACATACCAGTCATATGATTTGTGGCCCTGGTGTCTATGACTCATGGTTGGGAAGAGGAGGCAGGAGTGAATGTACCTGGTATTGGGGAACTGGAAGTAGCATGGATTTTGAGACTGAGAGGCCAGCCTTCTGGGCGATCATGTTATCATATTTTTCTCGGGTAATCTGGACCATAGTAGTGGAGGAAGCAGACGATGTCTCCTCGGATTTAGTAGCAAACAAATTAGCCCATCAGCCACCTGATGAACGACTACATCCACGAGTGAAGCCTCCTTGCATGGGAGGTCTACCATGTTTGATCCAGCAATTGTCAACCATATGGTTGCTATGTTTGCAATGAGTACAAAAAAAAAAAGAAAAAGAACCACGACCATGACCCTTATCATTAGAAAAAGGAGCATCACCCTCTAAGGCAGACTGTTGATCGAGGCATGTGGAATCCTAACCTGCTTTCATTTTTCTTCTCTTACAAGCTGAGCATAAACCTGATTCAAGGTCATCGTCTCAGCGTTGTGGATGATTTGTTGTCGGAGTATCTCATACTCATTATTAAGGCCATCTAAAAACTTAAAGATCCGGCGTCGCTCCTAACATTTCTTGATAATAATCACATCTCGAGAACAGTAGGTATCTTCTTCATCATGATAGGTGAGCCCCTCTCATAAACTCCAGAGTTTAGCATAGTACTCTGTAAGGCTTTTGTCGTTCTGTTGGAGAGAGGCGATCTCCTTCTCTAATTGAAAGACGCTTTACATGTTGTGTGCATCACTATAGAGTTTGTGGACTGTGTCTTATATTTCTTTCGCCATTTTTAAGAAAAGAAGGCCATTTCAGACATTATCGACCATGGAGTTCCATAACCATGACATGGCAATCATGTCATCAGATTCCCACTCTGCTTTCTTGGAGTCTCCATCGGCTGGACAAGAAAGGGTCCCAGTGATGTGGCCAAGTTTCCGTTTGTTGCCAATAAAGATGCGGACAACTTGTTGCCACTGGAGAAAATTGGGCCCTGTGAGAGGAGATGATGTGATCTTTAGACCTGAATTTTCAGACTGTTTGAAATCCTCATCATGAGAGGATGAAATATCGTCAAAGACCTTTGACGATGCCATGAAGAAATATCAAGGTTGAGGGGAATCAAACCTTTTTTTTTTTGGAATACTAGACTTATATTTCTTTTTGAAATCTGGCTATTAACCGGTTCCCATAACAATCATCCATTAAATGTCCACCACACAACTATTTTAGTAACGCCACATGTACAGTGTCCAACGCATCAACCATCGCGGAGCCAAGTATCAGGTCTCCTGGGCCCTACCCTCTGTACATGTTCCACACTCTTGCCAAGTTTGACACGTATGGTGTGTTTATGTGTGGGACTACCTTATAATTTTTTAAATAATAATAATAATAATAATATTTTTACAGAGAGAGAGAGACGCGTGGGACTCCCCAACCTTAAAAAAAAATAGAACTCTTATCTTCTCGAAGGTAAGAGAGAGAGAGAGAGAGAGAGAGAGAGAGAGAGAGAGAGATGTGTGAGACTACCCAACCTTATAATAATAATAATAAAACTCATACTCTTATCTTCTTAAAGGTGAGAGAGATAGAGAGAGAGAGAGAGAGAGAGAGAGAGAGAGAGAGAGATGGTTGTTGGTAACATGTTGTTGCGATTTCAAGGAAGAATTCGAATTCGTTTCTCATCTTCCTATCTTCTTCTTCTTTGAATATTTCTCGACTCCGTATGAAGATGCCAGCATATCTTTACTCTCCAGAGATGGTGGTGTTGCGCCTGATAGAGAAGAAGGTGGTAGTGATGCAGCGGCTGACAGTGATGGTGGTGCTGCGCCTACGGAACTCACGTCTCCCCGATAACAACCCGCTTTGCTACCATGATAAAATACATGATTTGGGAAAGAAAAGTCTTATTACATTTGAGTCGCACACAACCCATATTTATAAAAAAAATGGAGGAAAAGAAAAAAATAGAAAACAATGAAGAAGAAGAATCTACAAAGATATAGATGGGTTGGAATGGATGCGCTCCTATCATGAAGAATCTGCAGATGAGGTAGAACGGATGCGCCTATAACGAGTCCAACGGGTTCAGTGTTGGATTCAAACTCATTCCTTTAACACTAAGTAATCTCCAAGTGTCTGTTTATCATCAATCGCACAGCCAGAGCAATGAAGTATTTCTCCTCTTGCAGAATATGTTGATTAGTGCACATGCACACATCTACTGTGTTCATGTACATGAATCCTAACTGTCCAAATCTAAGAACCATTGTGGATAAGGCATTGCCAACGATCACGGCAAAATACCAATTGACACAGGGATGAACGTGATGAGGTCGATCACCGTCTTCCTCAAGGATAACTACTCTGAATCCACGGAGCTTTTCTGGACTCCTCATAGAGACTTCTCGAATCCACGAGGAAAGAAAGCAAGAAAATAGAAATAAATTCTGATAAATTTGAAATTTAATTGATTGATTGAAATAAACGAGTTCACAACCCTTTAAATAGGGATACCAAACAATGGAAGAGAAATCAGAAGGAAACTATAACTAGAACTCCCTAAAATTCATAACTTACTATAAATAGTAAATTTCCTTTTATAGTAAGTGTCCTATGTGGTTTAACCACGTTATTTTCCTAATTATTCTAAGTGCTTTTTATGTTAGACACAACTCCTAAAGCCCAACAGATGAAGAGTTATAATCAAACTAAAACTTACTAAAAATAGTAAAATGGAAATAAACATGGAATTTGATTGTTGATAGGATGGAATCTCGCAAATTCGGCATGGGTAACCTGACATTGCCAGGTTGGTTGGCTAAAGTAGCTTGTCTTACCCCAAAATCATATGGTACGTCGAGTAACTCATTCCGGTTTGCGAGATATACCTTTTTTAAGGTTCTGATGGTCTTGACGATTTCTGCCTTTGATCGGGCCTTCTCTGGTCCATGTTGGACATGAAAGTGTCTGCGACCCGCTCTACATCAGTCCCCTCCACTTCAAAAGAACTCATCCTCGAGTTTTCATGTTGCTTCGGTTCATGATACTTGGTCTGGTGTGCTGTAATGATACCCGGATCAAAAGTTATAATCAATTTACGGTTCACCTTCTTTTGGTCCAACCTTGCTAGGAATGTATCTATGACAAGTTTTACATCAGACCTTTTTGCTTAGAAAAAACCCGTCTTCGAGTTACTCAAGGGACTTAGTTCATGATTCTAAGATAACTTTTGATGTCGATGTCTATTAGTCATTTTCTTGTACTTGGTATTAGGCTTTTGAGTTGACACAATACATATACTCATGCTCTCCTTGACTTGGCTAGTATGAATCAATTCATTCGATTAGGTGGACTTATCCCTGTGACAGGATCAATGTGGTTTTGTATATCTCATATGTGAGGCAATTTATTAGGGAGTTCATCGAGCACACTCGCCTTGAACTCCTGCAACAATGGTTTCAAATCTCTTGGGGTGATCACAGGCTCCATATATTCTTTCTTTTCAACTATATATATATATATATATATATATATATATATATATATATATATATATATATATATATCTTGTTTTCTCAGATTGTTTAACAAAAGCTTGTTTAGTTGTGAGAGATTGTTCCTTAACTTTAGAAGTCTTAGGTTGGTTCTCCGTTCTTATAAAGACGAGGCCAATATTTCTACCATCTTTAGTAAATTTAAATACGTTATCATGACCTTTATGCTTAACAATAACATCAATATTATTTTGTCATGGTCGACCAAGTAATATATGACAAACTTCCATGTTGACTACGTCACAGAGTACTTGATCCTTATAATTTTTACCAATTGAAAATGAGACAGTAAATTATTCGGTTACCTCTGTTTTGTTGACCTCATTGATCCATCAAATCGTGTACAGAGATGAATGCTTTTATGTTTTCAGTTGCAACTTTTTCACCATTATTTTTGACACGAGATTCTCACTGCTCCTGACATCGATAATTACATTACAGACTTTTTGGCTTACAGTGCACTTCGTTCGAAAGATGTTGTCTCGCTGTAATTCTATTTCTACATTTGGCATGTATAACGGCTTCCTCATGATCGAAGTGATGGCCTGCGATTTACCATCATCTGATGGTACTCTACAGAAATCAAGGTTGTGTCGTACAGCGACCACAGGTGGTTGAGCATTGCTCTGAGCTTAGGGTGAAATTAGCGCATCCGTAATACGGTTGAGGGTTGCTTGCGGCCCTTGCATGGCCAACTGACTCTACCTATGGAAAGCTTCCATTCTTTCTGAAAGATAACGAATCCCTGGATCACCGTCCACATGATTTTTGTTCATGCCTTCGTTGATTGTCATCGGCCTGAGGGGAGTCTTTAATTTGATACCAATTGACATAGGGATGAGTGTGATGAGGTCGATCACCGTCTTCTTCAATGAGAACTACTCCGAATCCACGGAGCTTCTCTGAACTCCTCACAGAGACTTCTCGAATCCATGAGGAAAGAAAGCAAGAAAATAGAAATAAATTCTAATAAATTTGAAATTTAATTGATTGATTGAAATAAACGAGTTTACAACCCTTTAATATAGGGATACCAAGCAATGAAAGAGAAATCAGAAGCAAACTATAACTAAAACTCCCTAAAATTCGTAACTTATTATAAATAGTAAATTTACTTTTATAGTAAGTGTCTTATATTGTTTAATCACTTTATTCTCCTAATTATTCTAAACACTTTTCATATTGGACACAACTCCTAAAGCCCAACGGATGAAGAGTTATAATCAAACTAAAACTTTCTAAAAATAGTAAAAACATAAATAAACATGGAATTTGACTGTCGATAGGATGGAATCTCGCAAATTTGGCATGGTATGCCAGGTTGGTTGGCTAAAGTATCTCGTCCTACCCTAAAATCATAGATGGTACGTCAAGTAACTCATTCCGGTTTGCGAGATATGCCTATTTTAAGGTTTTGACGGTCATGATGATTTTTGTCTTTGATCGGGCCTTCTCTGGTCCATCTTGGACATGAAAGTGTCCACAACCCGCTCTACATCAATTCATCACGTGTCTATAGAACTTTTCGACATGAAGCAAATGATAGTGGATCTACTCACTAAAGGCATTTTTTATCAAATTATATAAAGAACCTGTGACTTTTATGGGAATAGTCGATCCTAGAGATGTTTTTGAATACTAAGAGTTCGATTTGATCTAATTTTTATATTGACATTTAGAGATCAGATTTATTTATTATCAATGATTCTGTTATGCAATTTATTTATTTCATGCTTTTATTTTAGTGTATACATGCATTATGATTAAGCATAATTTTTTAGTTTCATTAGAAATATATAACACTCTTAACAAAAACAGTTGAACCACTTGGAGATAGGCAATTGTAATTACATTATGTGTGTAATTTCTATGATGTTAGAATTACCAGTATTCGTGATTGTGATTTGTCTTACTTCATAAAAATTAAATGCTATAATGACTATTGATATAATATTAGTGGTCTTGATGGACAAGATCTGAGAAGCATTGCTCATATCAGCTAATGGTAGTGATTTTAAAATTTAGTGCATATCTATTAGGAGGTTGTAAATAAATATATTTCATAAAAATATTTTTAAAAAATCACTTTTAAAAGTTTAACATTAATCAACATGGCTTAAGTAGAAGAATGTAAAATTTCTATCAGTTGGGCCTTACATGATCAATGGCTTAGATGGATTAAACTCATTAATCATTAGATTATTTACATTTGAGCACATCGATGGGCCCCATATAAGTTGTGATCGATTAAGATATATAATGGTAGTGCCTTCCCAATTCGTACATATGTTGGGAACCTTAGACAGACATGGACTCTTTAAGTGTGGAGATTTATGAAATAGTTGTGATGTGTTAAACTATTCTGACACCTTGTCCCTTATAAATTTGTAGCTCGTCCCCTCAACTACACATTAAAATTAGAGAAATAAATAATTTTACACTTATTGAAAATCTTTAGATAAAGAGTGCAATGTGTATAAGATCAATGTTCATCATTATCAACAGTCAATTGGAATGATGGACTTCCCATTTAGGTATGAATTACCATTAAGTTATATCTCAATAGTTGATACATATAGGATGATCTATTATTTCACCCACACCATGATTATAGTCTTTCTAAAAATTTAGGTTGATTCACTAACTATTCGTATGTTGAGTTAGATCATTAGTTGTCCATTGATTTTGTTGGTGTGGTGGCATACTCAATTAATAGACTAACCTTGCTTTCGTACTAAGGTATTCATAGTTCATGGTAAGAGTACATTATTGGAATCAATTGACAGATGATAATGGACAACTAATGATCCATAGCTCAAGTGGCATACTCAATTAATAGACACCCTGATCCATAGCTCAAGTGGTAGACTGAGTGAAAGATACCTCGTTTCAACACTGAGGTCTTGGTATCGATCCCTAGTGGGGGTGGCTAACTGTGCGTGTGAACTAACAGTGCTAACAAGCTAACCAAAAATAAAATAAAATAAAATAAAAAATTGACAAATGATAATGTGTGCAATATACATGTGTAGCCCACCTATTGAGTAGATTGGCCTATAAGTTACCACTTTTCTTAATTTAGTGCTACTTGTGACTAGACATGTCATCCACATTGATAATGCCTTGTAGGCCTTCATTGCACTCTCATCCAAAACCTACTGCACTCACTGATATCCTTATCTAGAAAAGTGATGGGTCTCATGGCTTTCAACCACTCTTACTCCGCACTCTATTATATGGCCAACCAGATAAATGTATGTTGGATATTTTGAAATATAAAATAATTTAAGGGTCTCTTTCATTTTTACATCAAAATTTTAAACTTTTAAGAAGTGTTCCTTTGATCTTGTTTAATTTATTATAAATATCATATAAACTGTGGTAAAATCATAATTATAACAAGTGCTCGTTGTTTATGATAAAGCAATGGAAGAGAAATCAGAAGCAAACTATAAAAATTGAGTAAAACTCAACCTCATAATAGGTTGGCCCTAACATGATGTATTCGTTACATCCATGTTGTCCATTTACTTTTTCATATTATTTTAGGGCACGAACCCAAACATAAGACAAATTCAGCTCAATTGGACCACAACAAAGAAAATAATGGGGATTGAAT
Organism: Magnolia changhungtana; assembly: GCA_030180095.1. Taxonomy (NCBI): domain Eukaryota; kingdom Viridiplantae; phylum Streptophyta; class Magnoliopsida; order Magnoliales; family Magnoliaceae; genus Magnolia; species Magnolia changhungtana. The sequence goes on from JASAUF010000220.1 coordinate 6,271,427, forward strand.
GCCTACCATTGAAAAGTACTTCTCGAGGGCTATAGAAGTTTTGGATCTACCTCATTTTTGGACTCATACCCTAAAATGATATGATAAAATGAATGAACGGCGTGGATAAATTGCATGCATCATAGTGAGCCCCACAATTTACATGATGTCGGATAAAGTCACGTAACTCATTTACTACCATTTACATGTATTTAACACTAACCAAATAAGCCATAAAAAATAGTAGATAGGAGAAATGATGTTCGATTTTTGTTACCTTGGCCCATTTGATTTTTCAGCTCAATTGTAATGACCATGTAAATAGGTAATAATTATTTACCCAGGTAATTACCGCATCTTTCCCAATGCAAATGTGACAACTTACTTTTTTAACACTTAAATAGTGAATTTTATGAAATCAATGTAGGGCCCATTGTGATGTATATGACTTATCCACACCGCTTATTTGTTATGTTAGCTGAATTTAGGGCATGATAAAAAACATGAGGCAGATCCAAAGCTCAAGTGGACCATGCTAAAGGAAACAACGTGAATCAAATGCCTACCGTTAAAAACTTCTTAGGGCCCTTAAAAGTTTTGGATCAAGCTGATATTTGTGTTTTCCCATTATCCATGCCTGTGTGACCCTATGAACGAGTTAGATGATTAAAAAAAAAACTTCAATCTGAGCTCATTGAAGGAACAACTTTCAACGATAGACAAATTAAGGCCACTGTTTCCTTTCATGTGGGCCATTTGAGCATTGGATCTCCCTAATTTTTCAGTTTATGCCCTAAAATATTTAAATAAAATAAATGGATGCGACTATATCATATACATTACCGTGGGGTCCACATTTTTAAGTCAACACTTTTGTATTGATTTTTAAAGTAGAATTACTCTTACATTTTCAAAACAGGTGAAATAGTAATAATTATTTATTTACCAGGATTTACATGTATCATATAAAATCAAACACGCCCTAAAGATGCCAGATACAAGGTACTCAAAGTAAAGAGCCTTGAAGGAAATTTCTATGTAGTCGAGCTCATGGGAACTTCCTACAAGGTTAAGCCGTGTGGGCCCACCGTGATGCGTGTCAAACATCTACCCCATTAGTCAGTTGCACCATTCCATGGTGGGCCTAGGGCTTAAAAATCAAGTCAATCCGTGACTTGTGTGGGCCACACCACATACAAAAGTTGAGAGGGGTTACCCTCCATTAAAAAATTCATAATCATTTGTTGGGCCCACCGAGATGTGGTTCACAAATCCAGCCCGTCCATTATCCATTATGTGTGTCCCACTTGGATGAGGGGTCAGACCAAGTTGCAGACGCATCCAAATTTCAGGTGGGCCCTTCACATGATTTTAAATGGTATGGCCCACCTGAGTTCCCTATAAGGCTTATTTTTGAGATATCACATAACATAAAGGGGACCCATCAAATGCACATTGTTGATGTTTCACATACATCATGGTGGGGCTACACAGCATGACCTCATGGGAAGTTCCCATAAGCCCGACTGCATGGATCCTTTTCCCAATATCTATATATATCAAACAGTCTTAAGCAATTTTTGTCTCCTCTACTTCTTTCACAGGCCACGTACAGACCTACACACTTACGTACTAAATTGAAACATGTACAAACACAGCCCCACCCGTCACATGGACTGGCAACGACACCAGGGGCGGCTCAACATTTTCGGGGGCCTTAGGCAAGTCATAAAAATGATGCTTTTTGGTTTAAAAAATAAAAAATTAATAAATTCAAAATTAAACCATAATAATTAATAAACTTTTGTATTCAAGTTTATCTAATAAATCAGTTTCGATAGATAAAATTAACCGTTCATAAGGTAAATCCTAGATGGATGAAAGGAAAACATAAATATCAGCTTATTCAAAATTTCTACCGCCTGTAGAGAAGTTTTTTAATGGTGAGCATTCAATATCCACTTTTTTTCTGTGTTGTGGTGTACTTGAGCTTTGGTTCTGCTTCATGTTTTTTCTTATATTCTAAAATGGGATGAAGAAACGGATCAACATATAGATATAACACATATAATATTGTGGACCCCACAGACCTCAGGGCTACAGGAATCCTTAAGTGGTCTGCACGCAATCCCCGTCCATTGTGAGAATAATGAATTGAGAATTGTATAGTACTTTAACAGTGTTATAGTTAATAAACAAGCATTCCTAGTTTGTTAATATAGCATATTTTGACTCCATCCAGACCGTCTAAATTAGGTGATCCCTTCTGGATAGCCTAAATTACTAAAAATCCATTGATTTAACTATTCTATCTTCCAATTAGTGGGAATTTGTATGTTGAATTCAAATAATTTGTTTAGTGTACAAGAATCAACCAGTTAGGAAATCCATTCATTGTGTGTTTTTGTTTTTGTTTTTCATGAACCATCTAAACTAGGACCCACTTTTATATCTGTTTAATTAATTTAAAAATATTCAAAGGTTGCAATTTCTCAGTGCATGTGCATAGATTACCAAATGTTGTTAGAATATTAAAAGCTTGCTCCTATGATATAGGGCCTTCATAATAGGGGGCCATAGGCGATTGCCTCACCTGCCTACCCCTTAGAGCCGCCCCTGAACGACACTCGTGTGCTTCTCTGGCACGAGCCCGCAATTCACACGGCTCCTCACGTCAAAAGAACCAGTTGCATGGTTTCAACACCGAGGTCATGTTATCGATTCCCTAGTGGGGTGACTAACTGTGAACTGACAGTGGGGTGTATGCTCTGTGGGGCCCACAGTGATGTGAGTGTTTTATCCACGCCATTCAATGTTGTTTTCAGATAATTTTAATACGTGAACTAAAAACTGAGGTGAGTCTAAGCTTAAGTGGACCACAAAGTGAGGATTGAACGTCCACCATTAAAAACTTCTTAAGAGCCGGAGAAGTTTCGGATGAAGCTGATATTTGTGTTTTCATTTCATCCACGTCTACATGACCTCATGAATAGGTTGTATGGTAAAAAAAACACCATGTTAGCCCTTAGAAAGGTTTCAACAGTGGGTGTCATTATCAGTTAAAGTTCCTTTGGTGTGGTCACTTAAGCCTTGGACCCGCCTCAATTTTTTGTTTTCATATTAAAATTATCTGAAAACTGCGTTTAACGGCGCGGATAAAACAGTCACATCACTGTGGCCCCACAGAGCCCTGCCCGGACGGATTACCGTCCGGGCGGGGTTGGGACGCAATCCGCGTCCGTACTAACAAGCTAACAAAAACAACGGTTGCATCCTCGTCATTTCCCACGGGGGCCAACCTCACACGGCTCTCCTAACAAGTGCGTGTTTCTCTGACCGTGGCCTTTCATTTTTATATCCACTCCGTCCACAGTTTTTTCATATCATTTTAACGGATACTGTAAAAAATTAAGAAGATTCGTATCTCAAGTGTACCACACCACAAGAAACAAAGGTCATTAAACGCCTACCATTAAAAACTTCCTGGGGCCATCGTAATTTTTATTTTCCATCCAACCTGTTGATAAGGTCAGACAGACCCGGACGAAGGGAAAACAAAGATCAGCTTGTTCCAAAACTTTTGTGACCGCCGATAAGTTTTTAATGGCAGGAATTCAATCCAGACAGTGTTGTGCACTTGAGATTTAGATCTGCTTCATTTTTGGAACCATGTTCTAAAATATTCTTTAAAAATCAATGGACGGCTTGGATATAAAACAAACAAATCAAGGTGGGCCCCACAATCAGGACAATACCCATTAACGTTTTACCTGGTAAAACCTATTGCTGCCGACTCTAGAGGATGAATCTGATCCATACATAAAGTATTTTGATGGTGGAAGAATTATATTCTAGAATTTAATTCGATGAACTCATCGCATAAAACATGGGCGGTACTTGAAAGTCAAACATTCAATATCGATGTGGTCTAACCGTCCATATTTTCTTTAGAATTTTATTATATATAAGAATTCCATCAAATTCAGTCCTAAACAATGTATTGATATAGTTTTTTAATATCTGATGAATGGACCAGATTTATTCCACGCATCACGAGTTTGCAAATATACTGCGAAGATCTCTTCCATCTTACGCAAGCGACTATTACACTTAAGAACGTCTCGTTCCCATTTCCGAACCGCCCCCATCCCATACAGTAGATCCTGTAGTAAAACCGTATTATGGTAAATCCATCTGTACAAAGTACATTTGGAAGGGATAAATATCAATCAGATCCGTCTATAAGGTGGACCACTAAAAATAAGATCGTAGAAATCTTATTTTCTCACTACTTTGATGAAAATTAACTGTAAATATATTTATTTTCTACCTTCGATTTGAGTTCACTGATCAAATGGATTCTATGGTCCGATCGATGCTTATCTTAGTTATATCCTCATCGAAATTAGTTCCAACTAGATGCACGGTCCTAAATGATTTTTTACACTGACACGTGTACAGTACTGAGATGGCCATACCAGATCTTACGTTTCACTTCCCGCCCTCGTGTCTGCTGAACGATTAAGACCCGTATCTCTCGCGACGCGTGCTTTTTGAAAACGACGTCTCACAAAATCCGCCGGAGAATGTCGGAATCGGAAACGAAATGGCTACTCCCCTGCCACCAGCCAATGGCTGGTGGTCAGTGCTCTGTGGGCCCCACTCCACCATGATGTATCTATTTCATCCATGCCGTCCATCTATTTTTCTAGATCACTTTATGGTATAAGACAAAAAATGAGGTATATCCCAATCTCAAGTGGACCACATTACACGAAACAGTGTTGAACGAATGTCGACCATTAAAAACCTTTTGGGGCCATAAAAGTTTTGGATCTAGCTGATATTTGTTTTTTCCTTTCATCTGGGTCTGTATGACCTAATCACTATTGTTTTCCAGTGGTTTGGTCCACCAGAGATTTATATCCCTCTAATTTTTGGGATCAAACCCTAAAATGATATGTAAAAATGGATGAACGGAATGGATGAAACACATACATCACGGTGGGCCCACAGGGCACCGACGACCACCCACCGGGCTGGTGACAGGGAAGTAGCCAATCCGTTTCCGTCGTAATCTACCTGTAAAGCCTGAGCTTCATTATTCCATCCCGGTATCTGACCCACATTCTCATAATCCTCCCAACTGCAGATGGTTCATAACCAATGAGGAATTATTTTATGCTCTGGCGGAACTTGAGGCTCCGTGCACATGCACAGAAATAGTACACGTGGCATATATTCACTACAAATCAAAACCACCGAAGTGGTGGGACCCAGTATAGATGAACCGGTATGGAGACTCAGATTGATTAGACAAACATAATGCCTAACTAATGGAAATTGGACCACAGACAATTCTCTCTTTTGACCGTCTTATTATAGGGCTGTCAACGGTCCGGGCCTGGGGTAGGTCTAGGGCCTCTTGGCCCGGATTTGGAACTGTTTCAGGTCAGCAATATTCAAAAATCTGATTTTTCAAGCCCGACCGGCCCATTGACACGCCTGCTTACGAAGGACTCGGATCGGGTGGTGACCCTAGCTAGCTGATGGAAAAGCTCTGTGGGCTCCACCGTGATGTTTGTGTTTCATCCATGCCCTTCATCCACTTTTTGAGCTCATTTTAGAGGATGATCCAAAAAATGAGATAAATCCAAAGCTCAAGTGAACCACATCAAAGGAAACAACATTGGGGATTGAACTCTTACCGTCCAAAACTTCCTGGAGGCCCACTGCTATGTTTATTTTCCATCCAACCTGTTCAAAAGGTCACATACCTCAGATGAAGAAGAAAAAAAAACCCAAAATATCATCTTGATACTAAACTTCCGTGGCCCCAATAAAATTTCAACGGTGGGCATTCAATCCCCACTTTTTCTTTAGTGTGGTTCGCTTGAGCTATGGATCATGCTCCATTTTCGGACTCATGCCCTAATATAAGCTGATGGCTTGGATAAAATACATAAATCATGGTGGGGCCCACAGAGCTTTCCCTCCATCTGAGTGGCGTTGGAATCACCACCCAATCAAATCCCTTAAAGAATCGTAGCATCAGCGGGATTTTTGGGTCATAATCCATCTATAGTGGGGCCCATTATTTGGACGGTTAAGATTTTATGTGCATGTATGCCACCTGTACTTTATCTCAATGCATGATATTTAAAGAAAAAAAAAAAAAAAAAAAAAATCCTCTCTCTCTCTCTCTCTCTCTCTCTCTCTCTCTCTCTCATTCCTTTCTTCTTACCTTCGATTCTTTGTAGAAAAGCATTCAATTCCCAAAGAATTCTAAACTAATACCAAGAAAGGCCTCTGCCACTGCTGTTCTAAGCTTCTCTCTTCAGCCATTTCCGAGGGTATTTTAGGACTTCGGATCTTTCTCGGCAGGCCGAAATCCGATGGCAGTGGAATACCAATGCTGTGAATTGCAATTTTTCATTCACATTCTAATAATTTCATTGTTGGTGTTGTTCGCTGGAATGATGTCGGGACTTACGCTCGGTCTCATGTCGATGAGCATCGTCGACCTCGAAGTTCTTGCCAAGTCAGGAACGCCTCAAGATCGAAAGCACGCTGGTGAATATCTGTTTCTTGGATTTTCTTTTCGTGGGTGATTTTAATTTATCCTTTTAGTGTATTTTCGTCTCTGTAATGTGCATGTAATTCACTGCTCTGTGAATAATTCTGTCGTTTTCGGTCCTCTCTTTAACTTCAATTTGGACTTTATTCGATTTCTCTTGATTGATTTGCTTACACCAATCTTGCAGTTTGGGAATTGAAAACTTAAAATGGAAAATGGGCATCTGTTAAACCAATCTGGTAGGACTCTGTGGGGTCTACTCTGATGAATGTGTTTTATCCTTGCCGTTCATACGTTTTTCCAGCTCATTTTAGGCCTTGAGACCAAAATTGAAGGATAGCCAAAATTAAAGTGGACCACACCATTGGAGATGGTGGGGATAATGACGTCTGTTGTTGAAAGCTTATTAGGGCCCCACAGAGATGTTTATTTTTCATCCAACCTGTTCGTAAAGTCACACACATACGGATGAAGGGAAAACACAAATATCGGTTTGATCTGAAACTTCTGTGGACCCCAAGAAGTTTTCATTGGTAGGGTTCAATCCCCACTGTTTCCTGTGGTGTGGTACAATTGAGATTTGGATATGCTTCAATTTTGACATCATGGCCTAGAATGAGCTGGAAATACAGATGGACTGCCTGGATAAAACACATACATCAATGGTGGGCCCCACAGAGTCCTACCACCACACCATCACCATTTTTTTTAAAGTAGAAATTCCAGCCACCATATAATTCAAAAGATGTGGTTTAGTTCGAGTATTTTGTATACCTTATGCATAACATGCTTGTTATAACAAGAAGTCTTAATCCTATATAATACGAGTATCAATGATTCAACATTTTTTTTTATTTTTTGCTGTTGAGTTTCACATGCAATTCACTTTTAAACCCTCCATTTTTAAAGCCGTTTTTTTTTCTTTCTTGGTGGTTAAATTGTCTCTTCAACTTATAAAACCCTCCATAATATCCAATCTACACAAAAAAACCATAAAATAGTTAGCAGAACTTTTGGTCCCGAAAACTTCCAGTAAAACTGTATTATACCTTAATGAATCCATTTTTATTTTTATTTTTATTTTTAATTTCTTTTGGTGTTTCATATTTTAAGGCAGAATGTTTTAGCCATATTTTTCACTGTCTAAACCATTTCCATTTTTTATGGCTGAATTTTTAACCATAATTTTCACTGGCTAATTGGAAGATATTTGAACTTCTGCTGTACCATATTTTTGCCCATGCCGAATTGCTAACAGTAGGTGGGCATGCCACTAGACCAGAAGCGTGTGTGGGCACACACCCACATATGGTTTTGCTCCATAAAGCTTTTAATTGGCATGTGAGATTCCCAATCACAATCCGGACCGTTCATTAAATGGTACCATTTGGAGCAAGCCATAGTGGAAAAATCATACTGATGGGATGATCCTAACCCTACGAATGAAGCCAATTTGTTCCAACCATTTGTTTTTTTACGAGATAGATCGCACGGCTAGAATGCTAGTTTGAAATCGTAATCGTAAACAATTCAAAGTGGGATCTATCAGATAGATGGTTCAAGATGATGATTGACCCTATTTTGTTTCTCCGTTTCAATCTTGACTATCCATTTCCATGCTATTGATCGGATGCTTAGGATCATCGGATTGACATGATTTTTGCACCATGTATTGTCCCTAGTTGTATGGAAGAAGGACGGTCCAGATTCATGAATGGGCATCTCATGTGTCACTTAGAAGCTCTGGGACGTTGCTAGCATCCCCATGAAAGTGAGTTGAGTCATAGTTTACTTTATGTATTGGACATAGTTGAAAAACACGAAATCTATACCTTGATTCGAGTCAACTCAAAAACTATAGTGAGTTTCTAAAAAACTCGCACAAGTAGTTCTGAGTTTTTTTTTTTTCCAGTTTATTAAATATTTAAAAATATAAATAATATATCGAGTTTACTTTATGTATTGGACATAGTTTAAAAATACAAAAACTATAGTGAGTTTCTCAAAAACTCACACAAGTATTTCTCAGTTTTTTTTTTTTTTTTTTTTTTTTTTCAGTTTATTAAATATTTTAAAAAACAAATAATATATCGATTCAAGTTTTGCCAAGTTCTTTTGAGTTAAGTTGGGGTCTTCTAAAGTTTTGACCGAGTCATGACTAGGTCGAGTTTTTCTCTAGTCTTGGTGAAATTGGGTCTAGTTGAGTCAACTCGGGTTAGTTGAGTCTTTTTTTTCTTTCTTTCTTTCTTCGAGTTTTTAAACTATGGTATTGGACTTTTACAGCTTGTAAAATGTACTGTATTTCGTAACTTGACGAGTAATTCTTTTGTGGCAGGTTCTCTTTTAACTTGAACTTTGGTATATGCATCTGCACTCACCTTAATTCATATGTATCCGCCCATCTTCCATATTTCGGGAAATGAGATAGCACAGAAGTGTACTAAATCATTTCTAAAAAATGGGAAATGGACATGGAAATTAATGAGGGTAGTTCACCCCAGGATTGAAAGGACAATGGCAAATATTTCCATCTTAGATTTTTTGTTGTTGTCCTTTATTTGGTTTTTAATCTTTCCAAAAAAAAAAAAAATGTTTTTTAGAACCATTGTTTACATTCAATGCATCTGCACTTCACCGCTTGATGAATGAGTCTATCGTCAGTCCTCATTAACTCTAATCTGGGCAGCTTTAATCACAAGTAACTAGTGGATTTGATATCTGCATCCTCTTCGATTTATTTGGATACACCATCTTCGATTTTTGGGTTTGAATGGTACATATTCCATCTGTACCATTTCAATTCCAAAAATGCAAGAGGAGCATATTCAAATCAATTAAGGTGTGTGGAAATAGCTTCTCCTTTTAGAAGGTTGAAGATGAATGGATGTCTTGTAAGAGCAAATTGTCAAAATGGTAATATTAATTTCCATCAGAGTGTTATTTTTCAGACTATTTCTCCATTTTTTTCTGACTTTCCAGAAACAGGCAACACATTAATTAGTTATTAACTTCCATCAGAGTGATTTAGTGGGGTTGCATTTTCCCAATTTCCCTGCCTTAAATCACGATTAATATAGAAGCGGGCAGGCTCCCATCTTATCTTAACCATGATTTGGTGCAGGTGCCCTAATCTATTTGTTAGATTATTAGTTCATATCGAGCTGCTTAGTAGGACCATAGTTCTAAAACTCACCGGGTCTACTCGAAACTTGGCCAAGTCAACTCAACTCAGTGAGATTTCAAGCCGAGTCGCTTGGAAACTCACTCCTGGGTCTGACTCGACCCTGACTTGGAATGACTCGTTGAGTTGACTTGATATGACTCTTTATGAGTTAAGAGTTTGAACATCAATAAAATATAAATGGTGAGGCAACTGAACCCCCAACCTCTACAACAAGAGAGATGAACTTAACCAATGCACCATTGAGTGGTTTATTGCCAAAACTTATATTTTACATCACTTATCTTGACCAAGTTATACATCTAATCCCGTCCCTATTAAATACCGTGTCAAGTCGGGTTGAGTCAACCCGACCTGACTGAATACCGAATCGAGTCCAGTTTCGGGTTTTTGAACTATGAGTAGGACTGAACTACAAATATTAACAATCTGTTTCCTTTTTCTTTTTTTCACAGCAAAGATTTTGCCGGTTGTCAGGAAGCAACATTTGTTGCTTTGTACACTGCTTATCTGTAATGCTGCCGCTATGGAGGTAAAAGCTAAAAAGTCCTTCAGTATATGTTAGCCAGTTTTCTCGTAATATATATCTGAAAAATGATTCATGATTTTCTATGATATTCTGTCTTATTTTTGTCAGGCACTCCCTATTTTCCTCGATAGTCTTGTTACAGCTTGGGGTGCTATATTGATTTCAGTGACATTGATACTTCTGTTTGGTGAGGTGAGGTATCTCATTTCCATGTATGTTTCTATTATAACATCTGAATGTTGAACTTTTCTCATGGCAACAGAGTCTTTGGATGTTGATGAATCACTCCAACCTGCTTTTATATTATTTAATTGGTTCCTTGGATCTTAACAAAACAGATTATACCGCAGTCCGTCTGCTCACTTCACGGTTTAGCGATTGGGGCAGCAGTGGCTCCGATTGTTCGTGTACTTGTTTGGATTTGTTACCCTGTTGCATACCCAATAAGCAAGGTGATATTCTATTTACTTAGGGTGTGTTTGGTTGCACCAAATATCATGGAAACTTCAAATTCTCACATGCTGAAAAAAGTTTTGAAAAAAAAAAAAAGAAAAAAGAAAAAAGTAAAAGGTCTCGAGAAGAAAATGATCCTATTTGACCACTGTACATTGCTAACATTAGGAAATGGAACAATCGCGAATCCCGAGTAACTGGCCATGCACCAAAGTAGGTAAAAGTAATGCTGAATCCTGTCAGTAAAATGGGTCCAGTGAAAACTCCATCATTTCCCAATCTCCAATGTGAATAAAAAATATTTATCCATTTAAATGCTACCCCAATTGAATTGTACCCTAAAATTTCCTGATATTTGGTGCAAGCAAATGTACCATTAAGGATGTCTAGTGCCCCTTCAGTTTAGTCATGCAACATTTCAAAGTTGAATTGCTGACATTCTTTCCTGTAATTTTCAGTTGTTGGATGTCACGTTGGGGTATGGACATGTTGCTCTTTTTCGTAGGGCCGAGTTGAAAACACTTGTTGATTTTCATGGGAATGAGGTTTGTCTTCTCCACCTTTTTTTTAATCTTCAAAATCCTAAATAAAATCAGATTTTTTTAACTGAAAGAATTCATTTAGTGCATGTTGATTGGCTTTGTTAACATTTCCCCATTTATTTAGCCCTTCTGGTTACAAGATCGAATTGCTTATGCCTCATTGTATCAGTTGAGAAGCCATCTCACCTGATTACATCTTCGATTAAATAATCTCCAGACTCTCTTTGGAATTATATCTGATAGTGCCATTTGAAGATTCTCCTGTTTCCTATTTCATACCGTTGAATGTAAGGGCCTGTTTGACTTTGGATTGGTGGGATCCAAAATAGTTTATTATGAAAGGAGAGCATCACGTCAGCGGAAATCTGTGGCAAAAAAAAATCCTAAATAACCTGTTTGTTTAACATTCACGACTTCAATGGAAATGTTGAAGGTCAATGGTCAAAAAGTGAAAGCTCTCTCTCACAAAATGTGGAAATCTCAATTTCTTTTACTTTTTTTTTTTTTTTCCTTTTTGAGGAAATGGAAACCACTATTTTTTGAGGAAAACCATAGAGATGGAAATCGATTTCCATGGTTGCTTTTGTTTTCACGAATGGTGCAAAAAGTCACATATGAGGAAAATGATTCCTTTTTCCATGGTAGAAAAAAAGGTTTCCACCAATCCAAACGGACCTCAAGAGCATCTTTGGAGTGCATTGGAAATGGAAAGGTAAGGGAAAAAATCATTATTTACATGAACACTATTTTCCCTTGGATTCCAACATTAGAGGTATTGTTCGAATGACAAATGAAAAATCTCATATGTGTCAGAGAATGGTCACAGTTTCCTCTGCTACTATAGAGAAGTACAATATTGCTATGTGGAATCCTTCGTTTTTCTGTTATCCAAACATCCCAAAGTGTCACATCAATGGAATAACTTCTCCATTTCCTTTCTTTTCCCTTGGATTCCATGTATCCAAACATGCCATGGTATAAATGCTCTAATTTCGCCAGTAGACAGGCAGGAAAAGGTGGAGAATTGACGCGCAATGAGACAACAATCATAGCTGGAGCCCTTGAACTCACAGAGAAAACAGCTAGAGATGCCATGACTCCTATATCTGAAACTTTTGCAATTGATATTAATGCAAAGCTTGATAGGTAATGTACTCTTTATGAATATATGAAGATAATCGAATTGCCTTGTTTGATTTCTTTTGCAATGAGGCGCATTGTATGTTTGTTGTTATGCAGGGATATGATGAAGTTGATTTTGGATGAAGGACACAGCAGGGTGCCAGTTTATCATGAAAAACCTACAAATATAATCGGGCTTATCTTGGTAATTGTTTGTTCCTATTATTTGAATTTTGTAATTGCAATTGATACTGTCCTTATTTTTCTGTGTGCTGATTTGCCTTCTCAATTCATGTAATTCATTTATCTGTTCAAGCATTCCACATTGTTTTGTGAGCATAGAGGTCTAGCCATGGGCCAAATCAACCACACTCATGGCCCCACGAGATCATGCTTGTGGACCCAACCTGACCACATGCAACGGATAAGATGGGTTTACTTGCTCGTCATGCTTTATTGAACTAAATAAGAGAATAGACTGAAATAACCCATTTAAAGGACTGATTGCGATCGTCCCTTTAGCTACAAAAGACCTTTGAGTGTGTGAAACTCTCATCATCATCATCTAAGCCTTATGCCAACTAATTGGCGTTGGCTACGTGAATCCTGTTCCACCAATCCACTCTATCAAGGCTTGGAATGTCAAATTGCCAGGATCCACCAACCATAATCTGAGCTACATGACACCGGCTGCCAACATGATGCAACCCCCCTCCTTCATCCGATCTTGGGACTGGCAATGGGAGCACAAAACTCCCACAGGTGCTATGTAAGTCTATTACATAGGTTGATTAAAATAAATGTGTTGCATGTGAAACTATAATGGTTGCTATTTTATAAAGAATAGTGTGAGAAAGAAAACTTGATGGTTAGCATGTGTTGCTAGATCTCTTCTCCTTTATCTCCTTCCTATTTGCTACTTGTGGCGAGCCGTAGAAGATGATCAATAAAACATGGAATTTCGAGAACTTAAATTCATAAAGGTTTTGACGTATCCAACTGGTGGAATCGTTTCTCAAAAACTTCCAACCTGAAGCAATCCGGTGTATCTGGTTGCATCAACTGCACTGCCCGTCTTATATTCATGAATCACATAAAACAACTAATAGACATTTGGCCCTTACATTTTAGGAGCGGGTACAAGATAATCGTACCATCCTTTCCTTGTCATGGTCAATGCTATGGGTGCAATTGGTTGTTGGTAGTTGGTCTTCTATGTGTAAGGTATCTTTACCTCCTCGGCATGTATTACTAAATTGACATTTGGCCTGTATATTTTAGGTGTGGGTACAAGATAATCATCCCATCCTTTCCATGTCATGGTCAATCCTATGGGTACAATTGGTAGTTGGTCTTCCATTTGTACAGTGTCTTTACCTCATCGGCATATATTACTGAATATACATACCTTGGGGTGAAAGAAAGTTTTGCTTTTGAAAAAGCAAGAGAGTTGTTAAATTACAAAATACCCTTCTTTTGGTAAAAACCCTTTCCATGTCTTGCCGTTACATCCACTCTAAAAAACTTATCTTGAGGGTAAAATTGTCCCAAGCTATTCACTTTCTACAGGTAAAATCTAAGCCATTTACAGGCTTTTTTATGGGTGAGATCTAACCCGTAAGTTGGATTGCAGCCACATTCTAGTTTCCAAAATACCTTAAACTTCACTTAAAATGTCTTCCATGTCCTATGAATATTCAAAGTTATACTTGTGAGGGAAAAAAATTGCAGGTAAAATCAGTGTTCAAAATATCGGTATCGCACTATGTATCGCACTCTTGGGATACAGATACGTATCGGTTATCGCATGGGATATATCGTTTGTATCGCATAATTTATCGCATTTTTTGGGAAACATGGGGAAACATTGAGAAAATGGTTGAAATTTTTAATGAAACTCTGGGAATTGTTAAAAAATCACTTAATATACACTTTTAAATCATAACATCTTAAAAAAAATATGCATATAATAAGTTTCCTTTGTATAGGGTCCTAAGCTATACGATGTTTAACTGAACTAATGCAATTATATTTAAATTGAATGCATGATATTTATAAATATATCTTAGTCATGTATGAAAACACAATCAATTCATTGAAAAGTAAAAAAAGAACTGAATAAGTAAAATTTGAGAAATATACATATCAATGATGGGGACTAGTTGTGGTCTAGACCCACATAGAGTTGCATGGTGGCTCGTAATCATCATCTCCATCTCAATTTGGAAGCGTTTTACATTCCTCCCATTGGTGTGGCCTACCATAATTTTTAATCAAACAACTTTTTTATGTATGGATCAATGGATGAACGGTGGATTTTCTGAGGCCCTCAAGTGACGTCACCAAGTTCTATAGGGCCCACCATGATGTGTGTTGTATCCACACCGTCCATCCATTTGGAGATATCATTTTAGGCCATGAGAAAAAGAATGAGTCAGATCCAAAGCTCAGGTGGACCCCACCACGTAAAAACAGTGGAGAGAGGGATGCCCACCATTAAAAATTTTTAAGGGCCACAAAAGTTTTCAATCAAGCTGAAATTTGTTTTTTCCCTTCTTTCATGTCTGGCTTAACTTATAAACAGGTTGGATCTTAGATAAACATCACAGTGGACCTTAGGAAGGTTTCAACAGTGGGCGTCCCTCTCCCCACTTGTTTTCTGTGGTGGGGTCCACTCGATTTGGATCTGACTCATTTTTGTCCGTACCTTAAAATGATATAGCCAAATGTATGAACGGTGTAGATACAACACATACATCATGGTGGGCCTCACAGAACTTGGTGTGTCACGTCAGTAGCCAATCTGGCTACGCATCGCGTCCGGACGCGGATTGCGTACTACCCCTGCCCGTCCCTAGCTCCGAACGTGCAGTACTGTGGGTGGGCCCACCATGATGTATCTTTACATCCAAGCCGTCAATCCCTTTTCTCAGATTATTTTAAGGCATGAGCACAAAAATGAGGCAGATCCAACGCTCAAGTGGACCACACCAAATAATAAGCTGGGTTGCATTAAAATGCACAAAGCATTCAATGCCAGTTGCTTTAACGCTGGTGGTCGGTGTTCTGTGGGCCCCACAATAATGTATTTGTTTCATCCATTCCGTTCATCCATTTTTACGGATCATTTTAGGGAAGAAATGATGGGAAGAGAAATAAATATCAGGTTGATCCAAAGCTTTTATGGCTCCCAAAACGTTCTTAATGGTCAATACTCATTCAACATTGTTTCCTGTAATGTGGTCCACTTGAGTTGTGGATATGGTTTAATTTTGTTTTCAACACCTAAAATAATCATTAAAAACGGATGGATGGCGTGGATAAACCACATACAATCACGGTGGCCCAACATAGTTTACTCAGTAAAATAAAGAGCGTACTACGCTCGGTACGCAATCCCACCCGTCAATGACGGGGCACCAAAAGTCACCAAATTATGTGGGTCCTTCCATGATGTATTTTTTTTTGTATCCACACCATCCATACATTTGAAGAGATCATTTTATGGAATGAGCCAAAAAATAGGTCAGATCCAGAGCTCTAGTGGACCCCGCCATAGAAAACAGTGGAGAGTGAGGCCACCATGAAGTCTACCGTTGAAAAGTTCTCGAGGCCCACAGAAGTTTTAGATCAAGATGATATTTGTTTTTTCCATTCATCCATGTCTGCGTAATCTTATGAACAGTTTGGATGACAAATAAACATCACAGGGGGCCTTAGAAATGTTTCAACGGTGGAAATCAATACTTCCACTGTTTCCTTTGGTATGGTCTACTTGAGCTTTTGATATACTTCAGTTTTAGGATCAACCGCTAAAATTATCTGGAAAAACGTATGGACGGTGTGGATAAACCACATGAATTCACAGTGGGCCAACAGAGTTTACTCAGTACGATGAGAGTGTACTGCGTAACTCGGTACGCGTTTCATAAACCCATCCGCGCCCCTCCTTCGCATTCCCTCTTCTTCACGAACCCATGTGTTCCGGAGCAGCGACGTTCGCGGCGAGGTTTCCGGCCCGATTTCTCGCCGGAATCTCGGAATACTTCCCACAGACCATCTCCTATCACCGATCTTCGCCGCAGCCCACAGGTACTCTCCGATTTATCTCTTTTTTTTTTTTCTTTTCTTTTTTCTCTGATTCAAATTTTTTTTTTTTTTTTTTTTGGATTCTTCACATATATGCAGCTTTTTATTGTCGGTTGTGGCGACGATATATCGTGCGATATCGCCGATATATCGACCGATATCTGGATTTTGGGTTTTTTGGTATCTTCCGGGGGTTATCGCTAGGGTTTCGTCTCGCAGGGGTGCGATAACGATAATATCGGCCGATATATCGGCCGATAGTATCGATATTTCGAACACTGGGTAAAATTGGCCAAACGCTACTCACGTTGGATATGGTATAGAAATGAATGCGCATATAGAACATTCTGGTATAGGCTACTGAAGATTTCGGTTTCTTGCATTTCTTTAACTGTAATTTTATTCTAGTCTGTGATGTGCTTCTCTGAAGTTGTGTATGCCAAAGAGCAGGTGAAGAATTTATTATCGATACGCCCTGCAGATGAGGTGCTCATCAAGAACGTCACCATCCGCAGGATCCCGAGGTATGAAAGAAATTCACATGCCTATGAGCTAATTTACATCATTTGGAACTATGGACCAGTGTTTATGAATGTGGTGCATGCTAGGGTCTCAGAAGACATGCCTTTATATGATATCTTGAACGAGTTTCAGAAAGGCCACAGCCACATGGCGGTCGTTATCAGGCACAACATGCCCGCCGAACAACCAACAAGCCAGAATGCCAATGATGGTACATTATATCATTGAATTCATCTACCTTGCTGTGTGGAAGTGTATGTATTTTTTGCTAAATGGGCTAAGATAACTGTGTTTTTTTCACCATCACAGATCTAATCTACGCCATTCTAGACTGTCCAGATCATGGGTCCCATTGCCAATGGGGCGTGTACTGGAAATCAGAGTAGCTGGACGATCCTAACCTTAGGGTCATTAAAAGCATGGATTTGGATTCATTTTGACTCAAGAATCCTAATCTTGGATTTTGCATTCGTTCAGTTACATTTTCCCGCCTAGATTTTCAATCTTGTGGAATTTAGAAACTATGTTTGGCAGCCTAGATTTTGGGCCTTAAGATAGGTGGAGAGAGCAATTATGACAGTTGGTGAAGATTGAAAATCAGGATTTTGCAACCTACCCTTTCTCTTGGATTTTAAAAGGGGCACTTTTGAGGATTTTCAATCCAGGATGGATTTGACATCCAAGATTTGGCATCCAAGATTTTGGATTGAAAATCCTGGATTCCAATTCCTAACTGCCCGAAATCCATGTTGCCATATGACCCCTAATTAGTGGCTATAAAATGAACAAATGAATAATGAAATGGAAAGTTGTCCATTTTCATTCGTTGATATTAGATGGTTAAGATCATCAATTGGTGTGATTGTTGGGCTATGTTCTGTTCACAGCAGGCCCAGTGCAGCATGGATTGATATGCCACATGTGCAGTGGATGAGCTGTCACCATTTAAGAAATGGTAGCTAAGCCAGCAGTCTAGCCTTTCCAAAATTATTTCTCGTCTGATGCCAGTTTCATTCTTATGCCTCTTTCAATGCAGATTCGGCGAAAGATGTGAGGTTAAATATTGATGGTGAAGGGCATCATCAAGAGAAAAACAAGAAGAACAAAAGATCACTCAGGAAGTGGAAGAATTCCCACTCCAGCATGCAGAATGGCCATTCAAGGAGTAGAAGGTGGGTGAGGGACATGTCATTGGATGTTCTACAGATAGATGACAATCCGCTTCCAAAGCTCGCGCAAGAGGAAGAAGCTGTTGGCATAATCACGATGGAAGATGTCATTGAAGAACTGTTGCAGGTATTGAAATTATCACAGAATTACATTTGAGAATGCGCATGTGGGGCCCATCTCCTCTTGATCCAACGTGTTCTTATGTTGGTGGATGGCATCCCTCATGCAATAAACAGTCCATTTTTGGATAATCTGATAGGAAAGATATTAGACAATGGACCATCCCATTGTGGTGCCTGTGTAACCAACCGCCTAGGTTACTGGAAAGGTGGATCTGTTGATGCCATTGCTCGGTTTTATTTTGACTGAGAACTGTAGAATAACTCATGAAATGATCTTTCTACATTTAGTTTCTTTCACTTGCTGTACCTAAAATGTCATTTTTGTATCTTGTTTGTGTAGGAGGAGATCTTTGACGAAACCGATTATCATGAAGATTTGTAACGAACACCTTCTCCTATGGTGGTATAGAATTGAAGAATTCCTTCTCTTTTTTCATCGAAAATTATACACAAACTACTCATTACAAATACATGATCTCGTTATTCACACTAGTTTAGTACATGCACCAGGACAAGTTTTTCCGAGGAATAGTAGGGTTCTACTAATCATCGAATGTGCAATTTGCAGTCACGGATGATTCTGTACATGTGATGCCATGGTTCAAGTGATCCACACAATTCATGATGAGATACACAACTGATGGGGGCTGCCTTGGAAATCTTGAAGATTGAAAGATCCTAAACTTTGCATCGACAGCCCATATTTAAAGCAAAACAGTTCAATGACAAAAGGGTTGAAATATTCTAATGTTGGGCACTTTTTGGGTGTCCCCATTGATGGTATGACCCATCATATGAACAGTTTGTATTACTAAAACATATCCCCACATCGACGGAGTCCTTTGCATCATCAAACAGTGTATCTGATGAGTAGGATGCTATAATTCCTCTTATAACTCGAGTGAAAGATTCTTATCCTGAGAAGATAATGTAATTTGTTTTGCTGATTACTTAAAGATTAGGAAACAAGAAGAACAAGAAGAAGAAATTTATGGAATTTGTATATTGTTTATTGTTGTCTGGAATTGGTTTTCATGTGAGGAAAAAAGAAGAAGAAGATTGTGGAAGTTGTTTATTGGTTACTGGGTGAAGAAATTGGTTTGCATCTGGCGCTATCAGATTTAGTTTTGAGAATGAATTAGCATTTCGGGATCCAAATCCAACCGGATTCAGGTATCCATAGGGTCCTGTAAGATTTACTTCTGAGCATGAATTAGGATTTCAATTGCTTTTGGATCCAAAATCTGGTTTTGGGTGTGGATCCAACTTTGGATTTGAATCCAGATTCTCTGCATCCATACAAAAGATGTTGTTTCGCTAAGGTTCTCAAAAAGTAAGGATGCTTAAGGTTGAGTTTGGTTGCACCAAATTTTATGAAATATCATGAAAAATTGCACCAAATTAGACTGATTAATCATCAAATTTCATGATATTTAGTGACACCAAACGTAACCTAAATAAATGATTAGGCTAAAACAATATATGATTGGTTCATGATGAGTACTCGAGTGGGCTAAGTGACGCAATCTGATTTTTAATCGGACCTGAATTATGGCACCCAATTCTAACCTGAGATTATTATTGGGCCTTAGTACCACATGCCATATTGCATCAATACCGTGGATAATAAATAAAGATTGATCGGTTGAAAAAGATATGAATAATGTTCTAGGAAGAACGTTTGGTCTTCTCCTCTAGTGTGGACTGATTTTTTTGTTTTTTTTTTTTTGATACATACAGTGTGACGCCCCAAAACTGGTACTCAAGTACGGAGACTCATATCCTGAATTTGAAGGTATTAGCTAAATAACACACAAATGTTTTGATACCAACTCTGTAACTCCCGGGTTTTGCCACTCGAGTATAATATTCTCATAGGAGAAACCCGAGTGTCACACAATGAAATTCTACACGTGGGTGTGTTTTCCCACATTTACACATAGTTAGATTACATTCAATTGCCATCAATAATCATAGTAGCATTTATCAGCGGCATAAAAGATAAGTAAAGATAATTATGTTAGGGCCTGTTTGGATTCGCATATTAGGGTGTATTGTGTTGTATTCGGTTACTGTTCCTGTATACGTTCGATGATTTTCATAATACATCCAACTTAACATGCCATTAACCAATGTTTGGATAGGAGGTATTGTTCGGGCAAGTATACAATTTCTTGAACAGATCAATGTTTGGAAACAACGTATAAGGGCCACATGTTAGAAATGCAAGTTGTCACCAGACATTGCCATTGATCTATTCTTGGATCTGCCATTGGGGCCATCATCTCTACGACCCAGCATCATCTTGATCTGCTTCACCATCCATTTCTACAGCCATGGCTCCCAAAGTCCATCATCCAAAGATCTATTCTCGTCAGCACCAGATTCCTCCGTCCACAACTGAAAACCATCACCCCAAGCCACATCTTCTCCCGAATCAGCAACCATGGAACCCTTTAGTCTCACAATCACCATTCCTGTTGCATCATCTCTTATCAGCCCAAACATAGCACCACTACCAAAAAACCCATCTCATCCTGGCACAAAACCATTGACTGCCGCTGCAAACCATCCATCTCCAATGTGATTGACGTCGTCCCATCAGCCCCATCTCCACCACCATCAAATCATCTACCAGATCAGTCATCCATTGTTGCTTGTTTCCTTGCCTTCATCCCTCCATGCATCTTGTAGGAACCAACAATCTCATTGTCAGTATCACCCTTGCAATACAAACCCATCACCACTAGAACTACAAATTTGCCACTGTGGCCCCTGAAGCTGCCATCACTCTTTTGTTTATCACACCTCTGTTTCTAGCCAGCTTATAACCACGGCCAACTTTGTCTCCCCTAAATCCTCTTCCCACTCGTTGGACTTTCTGCAATGTTTTGAAATTTGCTCGCACGCGAATACTATGCATTGAATAGGCTATATAAATGTCATTCGAGACGTTTGACAGTATATTACAATCGCTGCGATTTTTTGGCTCTACGCTGTATTCGCGTGCATGGAATTCCACCTTTTTCAACTCCGAACCAAATACCGTACATTTCACATCAAGCCCCTTAATACCATACAATACACCCTAAAACGCGAATCCAAACAGGCTCTTAGAGAATTTCATGGCTAAAATCAATAACATATACTCCAAAAATGGTGTCCACCCAAATGAGAACTATACAAACTGCAATATAGACAAATGTATAGGATGCAAAATAATAAAAGGGAAAAACTAAAAATCTATTGGTTGAGATCGCATGGTTCAACCACACTAGCAAAGGCATACTTAACTCCTAACTCCTCCCCAGCCTCCACTGGAACGGCTCAAGCTCTATGCCACGGTCTAGACCTGCATCAATTAGTTATAGTTCGATAGCGTCAGGAGCTATCATAGTGAAGAAATACCTCCAAGATTATACATACAACACATTTGCAAAGTAAAGTTCAAGTAGAGCAAGTTTTCTAATCATATAACCATGTTATCAAATGCGGTTGCAGATGAAAAACCACAAACATTCATACAAATCACAAATGTCAATCGCGTTTAGATGCATGGTTGCATGAAATGCACTCAAACTTGGGGATGTGTATCTGTAATATCCCGGATTTTTTCCAACCTGGGATTAGACGTCCTTAGGCGATGGGTCGATCCTAACACCTTATTAACTTGTCAGAACTGAATCCCACAGTCTAAAATCGCTCCTTAACCCATTTCCTTCACAAATTCCACCCTTCACTACCTTGTTCTTTCAATTTTTCAAAGTACTTTCACCCTAGACACTATCTTAAACTAGCTAAGTAGTATAACTTGGATCACTTTATATACAAACTACAGATGACTAAGTTCCACCTCAGACGAAAATCACTTAGGATTAAATCCTTTAGAAATTTGACAAAGTTAACTAGGTGCTAAACTAGATTAGCCATGAAATCCATTTGAATCGCTTTAAATACGATCTGCAAGACCCAAAACTTGTAGAATCATTGACGCTAGGTTACCCTAAAATCTCGAATCAAACTCATTACCCGGCTGCTCTCGGGAGCATCTTGAAACTCCGTATCAGATCTAGACCGCACGTCGGAAGTCCGAATAATACCAAGTTAAGGACTTAGGACCGCCTCGCTGGGCTTGACAACCATCTCGGAAATCAAATCCAGATAGTGTCCCACGGCTGTTCGCTTGAGTCCGGAGTGAGAGAGTGTGAAAACACTTATTTCTTTCCAAAATAAATATCTTGAATAGTAATCTGGCATCTCTCGTTTGCGGATCAGTTTTAAGCAATCAGACCGTCAGAATCTGACCAAATTACACCCTCGGATCAGGAGAAATTTCATACATATTTACATGTACTCGGAATCTGCGATCGAGATCCGCTGACCGTTGAACTGAAACTGGTCCACCATGCGTGATCTTGGAATCCGACTGGAACGAAAACTTAATAGAACGTAGATCCAATGTCTGTGAGCTTAAGTCCGACCTTTGGCTCAAGGAGGGCCGCCAGAAACCCTCTTTTGAGCTGAAACAATGCCGATTTGATTATAATGTAAGTATACCTTGAACATAAGTCTATTTCGGTAAATTTTTAGGCTATATAAGGACCTTAAACCCTCTCTCATGGCAGCCATACGAATTTGAGATTGAGAGAGAGAAAAGAGAGAGAAAAGAGAGAGAAAGTGTGGGAGATGTGGGAGCATCTCCCTGCCGCTGCTATACGTGTTCAACCGCTCCATTCTCATCGTTTTTTCGGCGATTCCAGCCCCGTTTTTAGGTAAGAAACCCTAACCCTAACCTGATTTGGGGCTTGGGTGGTTGTAGGTTATGAAATAGCTAACATATTTCGTTCCATAAGTTGCCAAACTGCCGAATACGGGAGCTTAGCAAACCTATGAACTCCGTTACGATTCTACGACACAAGGTGCGGACTTTAGGTGTATATGTTATGGTTTTCAACGCTTTCAATGTCAGATAATGATAGATTCATGATCTGCATGCAATTGCACATGTACAAAGTGCTTTCCGATTTCTGTTTCGATTAAAGATGCAAATTATGAAATTTTACATATTCTAGGTATTCGTAGAAAATACCGTATACGTATATTTTTTGGAAATGTGTTTGACATGATTATTTATTGTATGAATATATGATATATAGATAAAATACTTATTTGGTGAATGGATTCGCCCAAATACATGTTTTACTAATATACACTATGTATGTACAAATACTGTATTGTAGAAAGTACTGTATACATATGTATTTTAGAGATGTGTTAGCCATGATTATTTATTGTATAAATATACTATATATGCGTAAATTATTTGCTTGGCGAAAGGACTCGCCCTAATACATGTTTGCTAACATACACCAAGTATGTGAAATAGTGTATGTTAAGTGTTTGTGGAAATGCTTGAGTGAGTAAGTGTTTGGATGTAGATGCCTTAGGAGGGTGTTAAGATTGGATTCTCAACTACCCTAGCGACATGTATGATTACCTCCATGAGGTTGATCACTTAAAACCGCTTACTTGCAATACATGTGTTTGTATTCCTATTGATGTAGTGCTTTACAACATGCTTTATATCATGCTTTATAATATGCTTATAACATGCCTACTAGCATGTTTGAATTATTTTATTTATCATGCTTGAATTACTTTGTTTATCATGCTTTACTCAACATGCTATGCATGACAATCGATTGTGTTTGGGGCTATGATTATAGTCCAGACAATCGGTACCAGATTGGAGATCGTGGTTGAGTTTCATGTCGCCACGTGAGATGCGTTCGACGAACTCGAGTCGTACTTCGGTTGGCGATAATGGTTGGCCACGCGAAGTACTTATGCACTTCATGTCGTTCAACTTGTTGTGCGCTCGAGCTAGCCAAGCTCGTTAAGTAACCCGATTTGTCTAATGTATGTTCATCATATTTGGTCGGCACTGCCTGAACCTAGGGTACCAAACTTACCAGTGAAAACCCTTTTAACCATGGTACCTCGATCCGCTAAGACTCATGAGCCGGGCATAGTGGTATGGGACACCGTGGTCGAGCTGTCGGCCTACACTGGGGCCACGTGCCTCCCCGTAGTGACCAGTGAGCAACCAAACTCATGAGCCGATTATGGTGGTATAGGACACTATATTCGTGCTGTCGGCCTACATTGATAAGGTGATGGGGGAGCGGTGCAACCTTTGTGCATAACAGCCCTAGCAGCCTTTTGTAGTGACCTCGAGCATACTCTGAAATCGCAGTGCGCCTTAGGGTTCGCCGCGATATATAGAGTATGAACTAGGCCTGTTTCTGTATTGTAATGAATCGTTTAAGGGGTGATGGGGGAGTGGTGTAACCTTTGTGCGTAATAGCCCTGGCAGCCTCTGCAGTGACCTATAAAACACACCATCGTCTGATATCAACTAGGACTGACGACCCTAGAATGGATCATGTTTGGGAATGATACAAGGGAGGTACCTTAGTTTTCCAATCCTGCTTTTTGAAATGGACTAATTAAAAACTCGGCAATCATGCTCATCATGCATTGCATGTGCCTGGAAGATGTGGAGCACTGTGGGATGAAAGCATGCCGCGAGCGTGAGATGGTGTCGCATGAGGGAGTATGTCGGTGAGGGCATCCATCATACCTGCATTCATACTTGCATTAATAAGAGTAGCTAGGAGTGTTTGATTTTACTGCTTTATCATTACTGCTTGACTGAGTCGATAACATGTTAACCTATGCTTTATTGTTCCACTGAGTTAGCTACTCACTCCCACGTTACGGGACGGTGTTTGCAACACCAACCAGATTTGTTGAGTTTCAGGTGATGACGATGCTTATGAAGCAGAGCCGGACTACTTCTATGATGATGAGGAGGAGTTCTCCTATCTGTATCTCTGTGATAGGTCTATGAAGACCTGGTATTGTATTGACGGGGCTATGGTATTTGGGATAGGAGACATTACACTTCCTCACATTAGGTATATTTTAGAACTGTACTTGTAATTAACTAACCTGGTAACTTTATCACACTCTGGAGACTCACCACTATTTTTTTTGTATTATATATATCTATCATAGTCTTCCGCTTGCAATTTAATTGTCTCTGGAGTATGATATACTGTTTTGGCTTAATCTCATCATGTTCAATGCACAAATACAGTCAACATTCAATCATCATTCATTTTGTTGCATAAGTGATGTTCTGGAACTCGGGAGTTGAGTTTATGCTCGACTCCCGATTTTCGGGATGTTACAGATGGTATCAAAGCGTGATTTGGATTAAACCGGGCCTGGGTTATGGTAACACAACGCACGCTGACACACTCTGAATTAGGAAGGGGGCGATAAAACCTAGAAACCATGTTCGAATCCCAAGTTTCACCGACAGGTGAGACTATACGGTAATTGAGTTCATAACGTATCTTTGG
Source organism: Magnolia changhungtana (assembly GCA_030180095.1). Classification (NCBI taxonomy): domain Eukaryota; kingdom Viridiplantae; phylum Streptophyta; class Magnoliopsida; order Magnoliales; family Magnoliaceae; genus Magnolia; species Magnolia changhungtana. The sequence continues at coordinate 6,297,143 of JASAUF010000220.1, forward strand.
TCGCGTGAAATGACCTGAGTTGCTTCTAGGCAGTCAATCAACGGGTTTGAGTCGTTCCCTAGAAATGAATGTCCTTAGGTTGTGGGTCGACCACAATACCTTACACTTAATCTCAAAGCCTAAAACCCTTTTTTATCCAATTCCTTCAAAATCTCACCTTTCGCCACCTTATTGTTCAAAATTTTCTTAGAAATTTCATATTAAACACTAAAACTAAAGTATAAATGATTAAGAACAATACTTAAACAAAAATTAACTGTAAATAGTAAAGATATGACTAAAATAGGTTTTTGACCATTAAAAGTTTATAATTTCATAAAATAAATAGGTTATTTGGATAGATCAGCTCCTTCTACCCCAAATCCATATATTGTACGTCAAATAACTCATCCTGGTTTGCAAGATACGTCCGTTTCAAGTTCACGGGGCAGAATCACCCCCAAAACAGTCCAAGGGACCGCGGTCACCGTGGTCCCGTTGGGCCGGGATGGTCGGGCCAGGGCTGGTCAGGGTCGGCCAGACCCCAGGACATGTGTGGGGTCCACGGAATTGTGTGGGGGCCCCTATTTCATGTTCGTTTTGCCCTCTCTCTCTCAAACACCTCTCCAAGCTCTCCCTTTCCTTCTAAATTTATATTTTCTCTCTCCAACCGTCCCTCCAATTACCCATTCCATCGTTTTCTATCACAACCTATACCCTTCCATCGTTCACAGCAGTACTTACCCCCTACCCTTTTCACTTTATCTCATTTGGGCTCTTACATGCCCCATTTGGAGCTCAAAAACGTGTAAGCTCCCTAACCCATCCTACCTTTTCATTTTTCATCTTCTACCACTGTCTTTCAGGCCTTTACAATCCTTGTTGAGGCTCACATCCGAGGAGAACCAAAACTCTAGCCCCTCTTCTCCCTTTAGGGCCTGTTCGGCCAACTGCATTAGGTGGGTTAGGTGGATAGAATTGTATAAGTAACAATCAATGTATGTGTAAGATATGGTCCCTAGATTGGGTGTATCCCATGTTTTCCAATGCCATGTTTGGAATGTATGCAATGAAAAGTATATCCCGGGTTTTCCCATTACACTTAGAAATTCCCCATCGTGGGATATGGAAATCCCATCTCACTCTTTCCAACACATGGCTCATTTTTCAAAGCCTATAAAAAAATTAATTTTAATCCCCACCCACCCTCCTACCAAACATGTCATTTCCAATTCTGAAGTAGGATTAGCAATACAGTCTTGGAGTTTTGGACTTAGAGCGATGCTCGTAGTTTTCGCCAGACATGACCGTGTAAGAAATCTAACAAATTTATAATGTGAACCTTAGGACCCCCTTAGTTGGTTTGAGCATATGTGAAGTGCTCGAGCGTAGCCACATTCATGTTCGGACAACTCAATTCCAAACAAACAAACAATTTTCTATAATAGAAATGGTATAAAATCATCTAGTGTATAAGCATAGACTTGGATTACGACTTGTGGATTACCGCTACTCCTAAATTAAGACTAGACTACCAGTTAGGCTAAGGAAAGTGAAAGATAAATTAATTATGCTAAGCCAATTGAATGATAGACTTAGTTAGTCGGCTTAAGTCAGTTGGAGCAAGACCCATTCGTGTCAAGGATAGGTCCTAAATTACACCTTGTTCCGATGTACGGAGCAGGACATAAATCTTGAGCCTTGAGGGTGAAAAATAAATTTTTAAGGGGGGTAACACATTAGGAGCCTAATCTAGTTAGCTCACCTACTACACTTTTGATCTGGGTGGCGCAGCGGAAGCGTGGTGGACCCTTGCCCCACTGGCCCAGGATCGAAGCTGTGCTCGTTGAATACGAACATTATAGAAGCCCTAGCAAGTTCTACTATGAGAAACCATTTTAGGATCATCTAGTAAGATTTGATTCACTACTTCCTTGGACATATATAATATTAAGGCTTCTCTTAGACTAAGACCTAAAGGGTAACCTTAAACATAGACAATTTGAGCTTTTCAATGATGGACATTTCCTACGTTTTTAGAGTGATCGGACTACGGAGTTACTGAAATATACAACTGTGAAACATTCGCGGCTTGACCCAATTCTCAATCCTGAGCGACTACCAACGGACTCACTGCTTGACCGAGCAGAAGACCAGGATTCACCAGGATCCGGAAGGGATACGATGAGCCTTCTACCCTGGTCAGGTAGATGATCGATGTATCGGGATCAAGCCAACTATTACTGTCTCTCCGTGTTGGTCAAACAATGAAAACAACTATCTTACTCTAAATTGTTGGGAGTTGTCGTCAAGACTCCAAATAGGTAAAGAAATAAATTGTAGCAAACCATCAGGGTATGAGAAATAGATAAAGAAATAAGTTTTAAGGGGGGTAGACTAAAATGAACCAGCTAGTACATACCCTACCACGCGTAGAAACTTGGAACCAATAAGTCTTAGGCAAAAGAAATAATAGAAACCTTCCCTTATTACCCTTAGCCAATTTCGGGGATGAAATTTTCTTTTAAGGGGGGTAGATTATAACATCCCAGATTTTTTCCAACCTGGGATTAGACGTCCTTAGGCGATGGGTCAATCCTAACACCTTATTAACTTGTCAGAACTGAATCCCACAGTCTAAAATCGCTCCTTAACCCATTTCCTTCACAAATCCCACCCTTCACTACCTTGTTCTTTCAATTTTTCAAAGCACTTTCACCCTAGACACTATCTTAAACTAGCTAAGTAGTATAACTTGGATCACTTTATATACAAACTACAGATGACTAAGTTCCACCTCAGACGAAAATCACTTAGGATTAAATCCTTTAGAAATTTGACAAAGTTAACTAGGTGCTAAACTAGATTAGCCATGAAATCCATTTGAATCGCTTTAAATACGATCTGCAAGACCCAAAACTTGTAGAATCATTGACGCTAGGTTACCCTAAAATCTCAAATCAAACTCATTACCCGGCTGCTCTCGGGAGCATCTTGAAACTCCGTATCAGATCTACACCGCACGTCGGAAGTCCGAATAATACCAAGTTAAGGACTTAGGACCGCCTCGCTGGGCTTGACAACCATCTCGGAAATCAAATCCAGATAGTGTCCACACTGCATTGAGTCCGGAGTGAGAGAGTGTGAAAACACTTATTTCTTTCCAAAATAAATATCTTGAATAGTAATCTGGCATCTCTCGTTTGCGGATCAGTTTTAAGCAATCAGACCGTCAGAATCTGACCAAATTACACCCTCGGATCAGGAGAAATTTCATACACATTTACATGTACTCGGAATCTCCGATCGAGATCCGCTGACCGTTGAACTGAAACTGGTCCACCACGCGTGATCTTGGAATCCGACTGGAACGAAAACTTAATAGAACGTAGATCCAATGTCTGTGAGCTTAAGTATGACCTTTTGGCTCAAGGAGGGTCGCCAGAAACCCTCTTTGAGCTGAAACAATGCCGATTTGATTATAATGTAAGTATACCTTGAACATAAGTCTATTTCGACAAATTTTTAGGCTATACAAGGACCTTAAACCCTCTCTCATGGCAGCCATACGAATTTGAGATTGAGAGAGAGAAAAGAGAGAGAAAGTGTGGGAGATGTGGGAGCATCTCCCTGCCGCTGCTATACGTGTTCAACCGCTCCATTCTCATCTTTTTTCCGGCGATTCCAGCCCCGTTTTTAGGTAAGAAACCCTAACCCTAACCTGATTTGGGGCTTGGGTGGTTGTAGGTTATGAAATAGCTAACGTATTTCGTTCCATAGGTTGCTAAACTGCCGAATACGGGAGCTTAGCAAACCTATCAACTCCGTTACGATTCTACGACACAAGGTGCGGACTTTAGGTGTATAGGTTATGGCTTTCAATGCTTTCAATGTCAGATAATGATAGATTCATGATCTGCATGCAATTGCACATGTACAAAGTGCTTTCCTATTTCTGTTTCGATTAAAGATGCAAATTATGAAATTTTACATATTTTAGGTATTCGTAGAAAATACCGTATACGTATATTTTTTGGAAATGTGTTTGACATGATTATTTGTTGTATGAATATATGATATATGGATAAAATACTTATTTGGTGAATGGATTCGCCCAAATACATGTTTTACTAATATACACTATGTATGTACAAATACTGTATTGTAGAAAGTACTGTATACATATGTATTTTAGAGATGTGTTTGCCATGATTATTTATTGTATAAATATACTATATATGCGTAAATTATTTGCTTGGGGAAAGGACTCGCCCTAATACATGTTTGCTAACATACACCAAGTATGTGAAATAGTGTATGTTAAGTGTTTGTGGAAATGCTTGAGTGAGTAAGCGTTTCGATGTAGATGCCTTAGGAGGGTGTTGAGATTAGATTCTCAACTACCCTAGCGACATGTATGATTACCTCCATGAGGTTGATCACTTAAAACCGCTTACTTGCAATACATGTGTTTGTATTCCTATTGATGTAGTGCTTTACAACATGCTTTATATTATGCTTTATAATATGCTTATAACATGCCTACTAGCATGTTTGAATTACTTTGTTTATCATGCTTGAATTACTTTGTTTATCATGCTTTACTCCACATGCTATGCATGACAATTGATTGTGTTTGGGGCTATGATTATAGTCCAGACAATCGGTACCAGATTGGAGATCGTGGTTGAGTTTCATGTCGCCACGTGAGATGCGTTCGACAAACTCGAGTCGTACTTCGGTTGGCGATAGTGGTTGGCCACGTGAAGTGCTTATGCACTTCATGTCGTTCAACTTGTTGTGCGCTCGAGCTAGTCGAGCTCGTCAAGTAACCCGATCTGTCTAATGTATGTTCACCATGTTTGGTCGCTACTGCCTGAACCTAGGGTACCAAACTTACCAGTGAAAATCCTTTTAACAATGGTACCTCGATCCGCTAAGACTCATGAGTCGGGCATGGTGGTATGGGACACCGTGGTCGAGCTGTCGGCCTACACTGGGGCCACGTGCCTCCCCATAGTGACCAGTGAGCAACCAAACTCATGAGCCGATTATGGTGGTATAGGACACTATATTCGTGCTGTCGGCCTACATTGATAAGGTGATGGGGGAGCGGTGCAACCTTTGTGCGTAACAGCCCTGGCAGCCCTTTGTAGTGACCTCGAGCATACTCTGAAATCGCAGTGCGCCTTAGGGTTCGCCGCGATATATAGAGTATGAACTAGGCCTGTTTCTGTATTGTGATGAATCGTTTAAGGGGTGATGGGGGAGTGGTGTAACCTTTGTGCGTAACAGCCCTGGCAGCCTCTGCAGTGACCTATAAAACACACCATCGTCTGATATCAACTAGGACTGACGACCCTAGAATGGATCATGTTTGAGAATGATACAAGGGAGGTACCTTAGTTTTCCAATCCTGCTGTTTGAAATGGACTAATTAAAAACTCGGCAATCATGCTCATCATGCATTGCATGTGCTTGGAAGATGTGGAGCACTGTGGGATGAAAGCATGCCGCGAGCGTGAGATGGTGTCGCATGAGGGAGTATGTCGGTGAGGGCATCCATCATACCTGCATTCATACTTACATTAATAAGAGTAGCTAGGAGTGTTTGATTTTACTGCTTTATCATTACTGCTTGACTGAGTCGATAACATGTTAACCTATGCTTTATTGTTCCACTGAGTTAGCTACTCACTCCCACGTTACGGGACGGTGTTTGCAACACCAACCAGATTTGTTGAGTTTCAGGTGATGACGATGCTTATGAAGCAGAGCCGGACTACTTCTATGATGATGAGGAGGAGTTCTCCTATCTGTATCTCTCTGATAGGTCTATGAAGACTTGGTATTGTATTGACGGGGCTATGGTATTTGGGATAGGAGACATTACACTTCCTCACATTAGGTATATTTTAGAACTGTACTTGTAATTAACTAACCTGGTAACTTTATCACACTCTGGAGACTCACCACTATTTTTTTTGTATTATATATATCTATCATAGTCTTTCGCTTGCAATTTAATTGTCTCTGGAGTATGATATACTGTTTTGGCTTAATCTCATCATGTTCAATGCACAAATACAGTCAACATTCAATCATCATTCATTTTGTTGCATAAGTGATGTTCTGGAACTCGGGAGTTGAGTTTATGCTCGACCCCCGATTTTCGGGATGTTACAGTATCCAACTGGGTAAAAAAGATAGCCGTGTGGTGATCTGGAAATCATTGTGACGTACCATGGCATCATGTCCCTGAAATCACTATGATGTACCATGATGACATGATCCGAAAATCACAAGTGTCATGCAACGGTATCACCCTAGGAAGTTATATAAAAATGATTGGGAAATTACAAAGTGACGTACAACGAGTAAAATCCTAACTGGGGATGCTCATCCAGGAGGCTTTGGGGGTAGTCACAAGTGAAAGTAAATAAATGTACTTGCATCAACAATGACTACTCACCAAGCAACAAATGTGCCTAGCTATGTAAACACACGAATTTGGAGAATGTTTTCTATCTTTCTTCAACTCAAAGGTGGGTTTAAATAATCACATTACAAGGCTATATAAAGAAGGTTATTTAAGAGCTTTTCTATACATGGTATTTTACATCTAACAACCCATATATACAATATTCTATTCACATCCCCCCTCAAACTGATGTGGGATAATGAACCAACATCAGTTTGCCACGAAGAAACCTATGACGAGATGAGGTCATAGTTTTGGTAAAAAAAAATCAGCAAGTTGCAACTCTGATGTCACATGAGGAAGAGAAATGATTCCAGCTGTGTATTTTTCTCTCACAAAGTGGCAGTCAACTTCAATGTGTTTAGTATGCTCATGAAATATCGGATTCGAAGCCAACTGGCACTAAAATTGTCAGCATATAATGGAGTCGCCACAAACAAAAGGATCCCAAGTTCTGTCAACAATCCCTAGAACCAAGTAATTTCACTACATGCATCTTCCATTGCACGATATTCTGCTTCTGTGCTGGATTTAGACACCATGGTTTGCTTTTTATACTTCCAACTAACCAAGGATTGTCCTAAGAAAACACAATAACCCGTGGTGGACCGTCATGAAATGGGACATCCTGCCCAATTTGCATCAGAGTAAGCAGATAATTGAAGATTAGGCGATGATGGAAAGAGAAGCGCTTGGTTGAGGGTACCTCTAAGGTAACGAATAATGCAATGAACTGTTGTCATATGTAATGTACAAGGAGCCTCAACAAACTGGCTAACAATATGAACTGCATAGGAGATATCGGGATGAGACATAGTGAGATAGACTAGTCTTCCCACCAGCTGCCTATAGGATGTAACATCGGAGAGAAGGTCGCCATCATCTTTCCCATACTTGACATTCAATTCCAGAGGAGTCCCATGGGTCTTGTTATTTGTAAGGTTTGCAAGCTTGATCAAATCACAGGTATACTTTCGTTGACTCAAGAGATAACCTTGAGTATTACGAGAAATTTCAAGACCCAAGAAATATGTTAACGGCTCCAAATCCTTCATATGAAATGAGGAGTGAAGTAATAATTTGAGATTAACAATTCCTTGAGCATCACTGCCTGTGATGAGAATATCATCAACATAGACCAATAAAGCAACTAGACCTGAATCAGTCTTGAGAATAAACAATAAAGAATCATATTGGCTTTGAGAATAGCCTGCCGTGGTTAACACCCCATGAAATTTTTCAAACCATGCTCTTGGTGCTTGTTTAAGTCCACATAAAGCTTTAGATAGCTTGCAAACTAAGTGTGGATCCTTGGATTTGTAATCGGGAGGTTGCTTCAAGTAAACTTCTTCTCTGAGATTTCCATGGAGAAAAGCATTCTTGACATCGAGTTGACTGAGTTGCCAACCTTTAGAAGCACTTATAGCGATCAAGGAACGGACCGATTTCATTTTTCCCATTGGAGAGAACGTCTCATCATAATCAATTTCATATTCTTGTTTATAGCCCTAGGCCACAAGCCGAGCTTTGTATCGATCTAAGCTCCCATCAGATTTTAATTTCACAGTATATACCCATTTGCTTCCTATCACTTGCTTCCCTCCAGGTAATGAAACCAGCGTCCAAGTAGCATTCTCCTCGAGTGCCTGAATCTCATCATCCATGGCCTTTACCCAACACGGTTGTGTAGATGCCTAATAATAAGAAGCAGGGACAACTAAAGAATCTAATCCAGAAAACAAGGCATGATGAGAGGCGAAAAGATTTAATCGACGGGGAGGAACAGACGGACGACTGGAACGTCGTAATTGAATCTTAGTGGAAGTGGGATAGTTACCTGCACAATAGGAGAAGAAGACAACTGATTGGAAGCAGGAGTAGCTGAGAGAGAGGACCCAAGAGAGATAAGCTTCACATGGCGTTGGTAGACCTAGAAAGGAGGAGTGGAGGAAGGAAGCATAGAATGATTATCTTCAAAAGAAGACATGAGAAATGGAAGATGGAACAATGGTAACTGAAGGAGATGCATGGACAACTCTATAATAAAGCAAATTTTCAAAAATTGTGACATGTCTAGATACACGAACACGATGAGAAGATGAATCATAACAACGATACCCTTTATGATGCTCCCCATATCTAAGAAATACACATTTAGCTGCCCTGGGACTGAGTTTATCCCATTCTCGCTTTGGAAGATGAACAAAAGCAATGCATCCAAACACTCGTAACCGACTATAATTGGGATCTTTATCATGAAGGAAGAACGTGGAAGTTTTCCAGTTAGCCAAAACACTGGAAGGTAATCGATTGATCAGATACACAGCTGTTGATTTTGCTTCAGCCTAAAGAAAATTTGGAACACTGGCATACTCCATTATGGTGGTTGCTACCTCAGTAATGTGTCGATTCCTTTGTTCGGCTACTCCATTTTGCTCCGGTGTGTGAGGACACATTCGCTAATGTATAGTGCCATTTGAACTTAGAAAAGTCTCAAACTCGGAGGACATATATTCTCTCTCAAAGTCAAACCATAGAGCTTTAATTTTCTTTGCAAATTGAGTCTCTACATATGATGAAAATTGTCTGTAACATGAAAATGCTTCAGACTTGTGCTTCATGAAATAAATCTAAGTGTGTCTTGAAAAGTCATCCACAAAAATGATGTAATACAATGAACCACCAGGAGCCATGATGGGAGATGGACCCTAAACATCAGTATGAACGAGATCGAACAGATTCTGAGTACGAGTGTTACTTAATGAAAATGGCAATGCAGTAGATTTACACACTTTGCAACTAACACAGTTCATATCAATGGAAACGGGACTAATATTAATTTCTTTATTCAAAAGATTAGATCTAAATAAGAAAAGCACGTTTTTAGAATTTAGATGCCCTAAACGACTATGCCAAAGTTTCCAGCATTTATTAGCAACAGAAATATCATTAGAAGATGGAAGAAAAAACAACGCGATGAGACAACTTGGGGATCGAATGCCAAAGTAAATAACCGTCCTCTCATATGGCCCTTCCCAATCAGCTTCCCTGTTTTCAGATCCTATATGAAACAACCTGACCGAGAAAATGAAACCAAACAGTTATTCTCTATTAGTTGAGCAACCGAAATCAACTTGACAAATAATTTAGGAACATAAAACACTTTGCGAAGGAAGAAATTGCGAGATGAGGAAAGTGAGACTTTCAAAGACCCGATATGAGAAATAGGTAAATGGTTCCCATCCGCAGTGTAGATAGGACCCACACCACTATACGGAACGCAATCAGTTAGACAAGAAAATCCCCAGTCATATGATTAGATGCCCTTGAGTCAATATACCAAAGATTTCTAGGATCAATATTACCTATCGAACCTGAAGAACCCATCACTTGAAGGATTTACTGAATTTGTTATGGGGAAAGGAGATTAAGTTGCACTGATGGGGCCATAGATGAATCTGAGTCAGGCTTCGCAGGAGAGGAAGTAAAAAATGCACGTCCACGTCGCTGGTAGTGAGGAGGTAGAGGAGGGTGAGTCGGGCAATTGGCTATCTCATGTCCTTCTTGTTTGCAATATCGACAAATAGAGTACTTGGTCCAGAGGAATTCATATTTGCTTTCTTGTTGGGACAACAAGCAACCACATGACCAAAACCATTACACTCAAAACATTTAACTTTCGACATGTCTCGTGACTTTCCTAAAAAAATGTGGGTAATGAAGGCAGCATCAGGAACAACCTCTCTTATGGAAGCAAAGGTTTTTAAATGTGTTTCTTTTGCCATCAAATCAGATAGAGCCGCTTCAAGAGATGAAAGTTGAGGCCGGTTCATCAGAGCGGCTCGGGTTGGTTCAAACTCCGGACGAAGTTAATACAGAAATTGCATCAATTTACTTGTGTCATGAAGTATCTTTACTGTCTCGACTGCCGCAGCGGGAATAACTGGATCCATAAGTTGAATCTCATGCCAAAGGGAGGTAAGTTTAGAATAGAAATCTTGTATACTCAGAGCTCCTTGTTCTAATTTTAACAGCTCATACTCTACTTGATAGCGACGAGCATGATTCGATTGTTGATAGCACATTTTTAAGTAAGCCCATATTTCAATTGCAGTCTCGAATGACGTGAGGTTAATTGCAATGTTGCTCTCAACACTGTTAAGGATCCATGTGACCACCTTCAAATTATTTGTGGTCCAAGATAGGAGTTCTTTTTCATCCTTTGGTTTGCCTATCGAACCATCCACATAGCCATAGAGGTTCTTTCCTGCTTAAAGATGTTTGAATTGAAACTGCCACATGGAAAATTTTTTCCCATCCAACTTAACATGGATAGTTTCGATCTTATCGGAAGAATTAATGGATGCCAAAGAAGAAATGTACCATGAATTTCTGGGTGAGTAGGACTTGATCTGTCGAGCAGGACCAAATTTGACGAGCAAGACCAAATCTGACGTGGATCTGGAGGTTTTTGTGGTCGTGCAGCAAGTATGGGCCGCCGGATCTGGAGATGGTAGAGACTGACCGTAACTACAACGGGATTTGGAGATGGTTTTTTACAGCGAGCACATTGATGGAGCACGATGGAGATGATGGCAGGTTGCAGAGAAGATGATAAAGCCACCAGAATCAATGGAGGAGGTTGCCGGAATCATGGACCCGGAAATCGATGAGGGACCACCGGAATCAAAAGAGGAGCGCCGGTTCAGAAACCTAGCTCTGATACCATGTAAACACATGAATTTGGAGAATGTTTCTATCTTTCTTCAACCCAAAGGTGGGTTTAAATAATCACATTACAAGGCTATACAAGGAAGGTTATTTAAGAGCTTCTCTATACATGGTATTTTACACCTAACAACCCATATATACAATATTCTATTCACAAGCTACCAGCGAAAATGCGCATTTGCACAATGCTCAACAGTGGCTAGCACACCCACTAATTAAGTGGATGTTCGAATGAGAACTAGGAACCAGTGAAAGTACTCAAAGATACGTGCTACCACGGTTTCTAGCCAACTGATAATGCCCGCATGCCATGAGTGCATGGTTAATTCAACCTTTATTAGTCGAATTTGCAAACAACTTATTAAAAAAAACCTCTACAACTAGTGGCCAGCCTTGATCAAACAAGTAGATCTTACCATCACAATTTCATATATAATTTCAACAAAAAGTGTTTCTCCCGAGAAAAGACAACAAGGCACCAAGTCCATTCAAGGACACAACAAAAGGGATTCCATCCAACAAAGCTAACTAGGGTGCAATAATTCACAAGAGATGGTAAGTCTATCACCAAATTCCGTTTAATTGAAACACAAGGTGGCCAATAGTTTGAAGTACAATCTCATATATGTGTTCAACCATACGAATCACATTTTCTACAATGGGGCAATCCGAACCTCCAGACTCAATCCATAATCTTATATGATTCCACAACTTCCACAATGGGATTTCGATTGCCACATTTCATGAATCTAAACATCGTAGCATTTAACACATGTAAATCATATTAAAACATGTTATGTGTTCATATATAGGGTTCAAAAGTTAAGGATTCTAGCAATCATCCTAAAATCAACACATGTGACATAGATTACAAAAGTTTTTGCATGATTCATAGATTAATTAACATGATTATTAAATATGGAGATTATTGCCAGACCAAAAATGTCGCAAGAAAGCTTGAAGGGTAGATCTTCACCTTAGAAGCAGAATTCATCGGCTCAAGTGAGGCCTAGGCATAGAAAATTTGGGGGAAAAGCTTCAAACCCTAAATTAATCCCAATCTATTGTTAATAACTTGGATTTGATCCCAATCAAACGTTGAACAAGAGTTTAGGGGGTTTACCTACCTCGGTTAGAACGATTTCCAACTTGATTCAGTGAAAGGGAGGCCCGAGATCGGCACATAACCGAAGCCCACACAGAGCACCCTCAAATGAAGCTTCCTCAAGAGAATAGACCACACTTAGTCGACAATCAAGACCTCGAAACCTAACAAGCGCAAACCCTAACGTTAGAACTTCGAAGATATGGAATACGAAAGATTTCTAACCTAAATAGCTTCAAATGGCTAGGAAATTGGGGAATGAAACATATGCAAGGCTAGAGAACCTCTTACCTAGCAAGACGATGATTTCTCTGGCCTAGGGTTAACGGTTTCCGGTTGGGAAAGACTCCAGGTAGCTTGCATGGCCCGAATGCAGAAAAGAACAACCCGAATCGACCGATCTCCTTCTCCCCCAACCCTCTTCCCTTATCTCTCACTCAAATCCTTAGGTTTTGGTGGGTTTGCATAAATGGGAGAAATGGGTATTTATACCCTTAAGATTTCCCCCCAAATTGGTGGCTCGTCGGTTGGACCGACAACGGTTGTCGGTCGATCGAGAGGGACTGACGATTGTGTCGATAGGATTGACAACGCCTACACATTTTTCCTGCTTCTTGTGCTCCTCCCGTCAGTTGAACTGACAAGGTGTCCGTTGGACTGACAAAGCATAGTTTCTTCCTTTTTTTGTCTACTCAGGTTAGTCGAACCGACAGATGGGTTGGTCGAACCAATAGGGAGATTCGGCCCAGGTTTCTTCCTATTTCTTGACTTACTTAGGTCCTTTTTCACTACTTCAGGGTCCCCAGGTGCATCCGGGTTGAAGAAATTCATTCCGGATAGGGAGAACTGGCCGCTCGAAGTGTGAACTGAAAATCGGCAATAACTTTTGATGTAAGATGAGTTACAGGACACACAACCTGTGAATCTTGATTGGAACAGGCCATATAGGGCCAATCAACCAATGTAAGTGGGGCCGTGTTGCTCTGTTTCGCAACAAACAACTCCTTCTTCTTTAAAATCATAATTTTAAGAAAAGCTTACTATTTTTAGTAAGTTTTTTATTGGACGTATCTCTTTCATCTTAGGGTTTTAGTATAATGATCTTTTCTTAGAATTTGCTTCTTATCATGCCAGGAATCATCAGGAAAAGTTAAAATAGGATTTACTATTTTTAGTAAAATTTCTATTTTAGGTGAGTTTTGGATTTTCCAAATTAAGGTTTCACCTACAATCTCCAAGTCACAAGTTTTAACGTGTGTGCATACATGCAACTATTTGATTACTTGAAAAAAGTTCTAAGTAATACTCAAGGACTTCTAATACCTGAGTATTGGAGTGTCGGGGTGTTACATACAGTTAGGTTTTTTTTTTTTAAATAAAAATAAAAAAAATCTCTATCTAACTTCATATTTAAATCAAAATTCTCCCCATCTATTCAAAAATTATGCTTTTGATAATTTCTTAGATAATAAATATAGTTAAACGAACATTAAAAAAAGAATTAAACAAAGGCTAAACTATTAACACGGAAGAAAAAAAATTACAAGTAAAATGTTTCATCCTGACATGTTTGGGTATTTGTAAACTTTCACCAACCAATCAGGTTCATATTTGTGGGCACTAGAAAATGATTAGAAAATATATTGTGGGTATTCACACCAAACAGAACTTGAAGTAGAAAATCATCTCATACACGTGTCCACATTGCATCCAAGACATTCATTATGCGGACCCAACATAACTAGTTCTTAGTCCAAATAACAGGTTGGTCGACTCATTACACTAGCCAGGTATGTTGTGTATAAAAGAAATGCACAGTTGATTACAAAGATCCGATTTGCATATAATGGAAGACAAATGATATAGTCCAGTGAGAATCATCACTCATCAAGATAAGACAGAGTATACCTGCTTTCATTTTTCACTGTCTTTGTAATGGTGACAAATCAAATGGATAGGATAATAGGTTTGATTTCCACTAACGGCATGAACATAAAATGAGAAAAGAAAAAAGAGGTAAACACTCAGGGAGATATATATATATATATATATATATATATATATATATATATATATATATATATATATATATATATATATATATATATATATATATATATCTATTAACACGGAAGAAAAAAAATTACAAGTAAAATGTTTCATCCTGACATGTTTGGGTATTTGTAAACTTTCACCAACCAATCAGGTTCATATTTGTGGGCACTAGAAAATGATTAGAAAATATATTGTGGGTATTCACACCAAACAGAACTTGAAGTAGAAAATCATCTCATACATGTGTCCACATTGCATCCAAGTCATTCATTATGCGGACCCAACATAACGAGTTCTTAGTCCAAATAACAGGTTGGTCGACTCATTACACTAGCCAGGTATGTTGTGTATAAAAGAAATGCACAGTTGATTACAAAGATCCGATTTGCATATAATGGAAAACAAATGATATAGTCCAGTGAGAATCATCACTCATCAAGATAAGACAGAGTATACCTACTTTCATTTTTCACTGTCTTTGTAATGGTGACAAATCAAATGGATAGGATAATAGGTTTGATTTCCACTAACGGCATGAACATAAAATGAGAAAAGAAAAAAGAGGTAAACACTCAGGGGAGATATATATATATATATATATATATATATATATATATATATATATATAGAGAGAGAGAGAGAGAGAGAGAGAGAGAGAGAGAGAGAGAGAGAGAGAGAAACGCTCAGTTGCGCATTAGTTCGCACGTCATCATGTGCGAACCTTGCTATCAACCGCCGGATAAGGCAGATGGTTTGGATGAAGGCGCTCTTATGCGTGAGTTTGAAAGAGCGAGTTTCCATCTTTGGCGCGCCTCTTCTCCCAATTTTCTACCACGCTACGAAAGATGCAGCGGAAACCTTTCACATGAAGTTCTTCCGCTGGAATGCTAGGTGGGCCCCACCAAGATGTCAGTGATAAATCTACGCCATCCATACATTTTTGAAAATAATTTTATGGTATGGACCCAAAATTGAGGTAGATGAAAATCTGAAGTGGGCCACACAGTGTTGATTGAACTCTCACCATTAAAAACTTCCTGGGGCTACCAAAGTTTTGGATCAAGCTTATATTTGTTTTTTGCCACCATCCAGGTCTATATGACCTAATTTATAGGTTGGATGTCAAATAAACATCATGGTGGGCCCTAAAAAAATTTAACGGTGAGAATCATTACCACATGTTACCTCAGTTTGAGGAGCATCCAAGAACAAGAACTAAGGTTGAGGCATTGTTTGAATCAAAGGAGTGGCGAAAGAGCACATTTGCAAATAATCTTAAGGGAAACAAGTTTGCGTATAGTGTTAACCTATCCAGAATTTTGGACCATCAATTAAATATTGTTTAAAGTCCATTATCCCCTTAGTGAAGACCTTGAGCTTAGTAGACTCTGATGAGAGGTCTTCTAATAAGCAATGGATCGAGCCAAGAAAACTATAGCAAAAAAAAAAAAACCTAGGAGATGTAAAGAAGAGATATTGTTCCATTTGGAACATCATTAATGCATGAAATGTACAGTTTCACTAAATTCAAGATTTCAATATGATGATAACTTTTTAGCAGATTTAGAAATTAAAACCAAGTTCTATGTTTAAATGGAGAGAATGATGCCAACTTCAAGAGAGCGTATCAAGATGGATGAATAAATAGGCATGTTTAAGAAAGTTGTTAGAATGTTAGGGAGAGAGACGACCAACGCAACTAGGACTAACAACCAGGTAACTTATTTTATTTTATTACTTATCCATTAGGCTTGTCGTGGGAAAGCTTAGAAATCATTATCTAGAATTGCAAAGCTTTGAAATTGGTATATTAAATCTCACTGCAACGCCACAGGTTATGAGCGCAACTGAAGCACATTTGAGCAGGTAAATATTGTAATTTACAAATGTTTATTTACACCTATATGATTATATTATATATATTCATGTTAATTATATGTTAATGTGTCAAATTCAATTTCTTTCGTAGATTTATTCTAAGAAAGGAAATAGACAACCAAAAAGGAAAAAAAAAGAGAAGAAGAAGCCCATCTTTGTAAAGTACAATCTGTAACTCAAAGTGCACCTTGTAAGGAGAGAGTCAAAACAAGGCTTCGATCCCATTAATTTATTAGATTGGAGTTTGATGATGAACGGATTAATAAGAAAGAGGCCTCTATCATAAGACAATTTATGGATGGATTTGAGCGAATGTCTTTGTGAAGCCCACCAAAGAGAACGAAGGGGGTTAAGTTTTCAGCAGTCACGTAAAAAGGGACATGGTATACAATAAACTCAAAACATTTGTTTAGATGTCTTTCTTTTCTACCAGTCAATGCTTAATAATCAATGCATAGCCATATGCCCATGTATAGATTGTGTACAAATTATAGTGATTTAGTTATGCTAATTACTAAGACTAAGATACACAATTATATTCTACTGTAGGTTCTAAAAGCTTCCTATAAGAAGTAAAGAAAATGAGAACAGCAAGGATGGAGAAGAAGTTGAAGAGAGGAAAAAATAAAATAAAATCTTTCATCTGATTCTAAAGAGAAAGAAGAAGACTATTGTTCTTCATGATGACAATAGTGATAATAATATCATTGATGAAAAGAGGAAAGGAAATGATGTATGAAGATTGAAGAAAGGAAGGGATAAGTTATTTTTAAAAAAAAATTTTGAATCCTTTTTTTCTTTTTGAAATTATGCATTTATGTTAAAATTGTATAGATGAGTAGTTGAGTGACTATCACATATATACCTGTTTTACAGGTCTTCCAGTGATAACATCATTATATATTACTTTTGTTGATGGAAAATGAATCATTTATGTATTTTCTTAATTTTTCCTATTTAAGTTTTTTTTTTTTTTTTTTTTTTGTTTCACTTTTTAAGAAAAATGGGGAAAAAATCTTACGATTTATGATATGATTTGATTCAGTCTCCTACAAAGTTTGTAATACAATAACGATTATGACAACATTGTTTACAAGGTGTAAATATTTTACACCCATTTCAATCATATAAACAGCCTCTTTAAAATTTGTACCGATAATAATATTTTTAAGGAAAAGCATTTTACCCATATCCAAATGGCCTCAAGGCCTTGAGTAGGCTAAACAATGTTACGATCTCAAGGGTTTAAAAGCCTAACTTTACATGTTCCATTAGTTCGGGAGCTTCTTGGCGCTATGGTTAGGTTCTTAACAATTGGTATTAGAGCCAACACCACGTCCTATGTTCGAGCCACAGAAGGGGTGACCTATGGAAAGGACAATCTCGACAATCAAAGTGAAAGCCACCACAGTATGGAAAATGACTACCTAAGTAACTAGAGTGCAACCTCCAAGTGAAAAGGACCACCTGCATAACCAAAGTGCAAGGACCACCGAGGATGGGCCCCTAAACTTCACCTAAGGGTCAGTTCCCACTTGAAATCTAGACATGATGATGGTCTGATCCGATCATTAAATGGACCACCATTAAACAAAAGGAATGAATGATTTAAAGACGCTATTATATGATGGGCCACCATTAGGATCATTACTCATGGTGCATCCATACCTCCCTTTGGAGAACATAAGACTATGATTTAGGAATTTTATCTTAATATCTTAATCACATGAATGGGTGACCCAAACCGTTTATTGGGTATGCCCAACGATGGATGTGGCCATGCACCAAAATCTCCCCCATCCGCCAATGTCCAATTTCCAAACTACCAAGGGAGAAGTGGATTGCTTGATGATTGAGATATCTCTAGTGACATGATGTAGTGAGTTTTGATTGAACTATGTGCCGCTATAAAAAGATAGGGCTTGAATGTACCTATTCAAACATGCTTTGGGTGGGCTCAATCCATGACAAGTGCTTGTAGCCCAATCAAATCCTGCCTCATTTAGGTTACTAGGATGCTCAAGATGATTTGGTCACCAGGCAATCCTCTTCCTGATGGGGCATCTATCCATGGAAGCAGGTTGCCTGGTGACCAAATCACCCAGGATATCCCGGGATCCAACCCAATGGGATTTGATTGGGACACATGCTGGAATCGATCAATTGCTTGCCTTTTGTGGCAGGAGTCCATCCTATCCATCCATTTTTCTGATTCATGTTAAGGACATGAGCCAAAAATTGATGCAAACCCAAAACTCAACTAAGGCCACATGACAAAAAAAGGTGAAGAGATGCCTGCCATTGAAACCATCCAGATGTCCAACATGATGTTTATATGCCATCTAAACCATTCATGAGGTCATTCCCATATGGATAAACTCAAGCCTACTTCAAAACTTTTGTACCCCTACCCTTGCTTCAATTGGGTGTTCAGCTTACACGCTGATTTTTGTCACGTGGCCCACTTCAAATTTGGATCTCCCTCATAGATATGCACATGTTCCGACATATCCTAATATGAGTGGGCAAAACGGATGAACAGAGTAGATTTCTGGCAAATATAATGACGGACATCTACACTCCCCTCCCTCCCTTGAATTGGAGTCCTCTGCTTGCCCCGAGCAGTAAATCATGGATGCGGATTAGCTACTGAGAGGTTGAGTAGCCAGAATCGCTATGAAAGTGATGTCACCAAGTTTGTGGGCCCCATCATGACGTGTGTTTTGTATCCAGAGCATTCATCCATTTGGAGAGCTCATATTAAGGAATGATCCAAAGAATGACTTAGATCCAAATCTCGAGTGGGCCCCACCACAGAAAACAGTGGGGAGAGTAACATCCACCAATAAAAACTTCTAAGGGCTACAAAAGTTTTCGATCAAGCTGATATTTGAGTTTTCCTTTCTTTCATATTTTAGTTAACTCATGGAAAGGTTGGATCTCAAATAAACATTATAGTGGACCTTAGGAAGGTTTTAATTGTGGACATCATTCTCCCTACTGTTTTATGCGGTGTGATCCAAGCTTTGTATCTGCCTCATTCTTTCAATTGCTCTCAGGGAATGGATGGATGGTGTGGATATAACAAATACATCATTGTTAGGCTCATAGAACTTGATGACGTCACTTCAATAGCGAATCTGGATACTCAACCTGTCCGTAGCCAATACGTGTCCGTATGTGCAACGATGTGGTCCAATTAGACTGTAAAAAGCAAGATTTTACTACTGGTGGCGAACAGAGGATCGGGATTCCCTTTCAAACATGCAAACGCCACGTTTTGGAAGATGAATTTGGCCCAGTCAACTCTTGCCACGTTGGCTCACCATGAAAATCCCTTGGTTGCAGGCAATTCGCTTCCTCAATCCACAACCGAACCCACCCAATGAACGGACGCGATTAGGTGTTGTTGCCAACACCAACCCAGCAACGGCGTGTTAATGTGTTGGGTGCTGCGGGGCCAAATTGATGCATGTATTTTATATCCACACCGTTCATACGTTTTTACAGTTAAAAAATGAAGCAAATCCAAAGCTAAGGTGGACCATACCTAAGGAAACAGCGGGGATACCGACACACCGTTGAAACGTTTTAACGGCCACTACCGTAATGTTTTTTTTATCATCCAATCCGTTGATAAGGTCAGTCAGACCTGTATGACGGGAAAACACAAATATCAGATTTTTATGCCCCCAGAAGTTTTTATGGGTGGGTGCTCAATCACCACTGTTTCCGGTGGTGTGATCTACCCTTTGGATTTTTTATTTTATTTTATTTATTTATTTTTTGAGTTCATGCCCCGAAATGAGATGGCAAAAACAGATGGACAGCTTGGATATAAAAAAAAATCATCAATTTGTGCTCACAGATCAGGGCTCTGTGGGGCCCACTGTGATGTAAGTGTTTTATCCATGTTGTTCATCGTTTGTTCTGAAATCATTTTAAGATATGAGCCAAAAAATAGGTAGATCTAGGGATTAAGTGGACCACAAGGTGGGGATTGAATGTGCACCATTAAAAACTTATTGGGAGCTGTAGAAGTTTCGGATTAAGCTGATATTTGTATTTTCACTTCATCCACGTCTACATGACCTTATGAATAGGTTGGAAGGTAAAAAAAAAACATCACAGTAGCCCTTAGAAAGGTTTCAATGGTGGGTTTTGTGATCACTGCAGCTTCTTTTGATGTAGTCCACTGGAGCTGTTAGTCTACTTTATTTTAAGGATCATAACTCAAAATGATCTAAGAAAAGAGATGAACGTCGTGGATAAAACACTTACATCGCAGTTGGCCCCACAGAGCCCCGCCCGGACGGGTGTAGGACGCAATCCGCCTCATGAAAGGAAGCATATTGGCTTGTGTACCTCACATCAGCTATATAGCTGCTGTAGGTACTTGTCGTGCGAAGACAAGCATGGCTGCTCCTCGAGCTCTGAGTTGTACGAACGGTTTAAAGGATATCAAAGTTACGTACCCCCACTGTGATGTATTTACTATATCTACACCATTCATCTAATTTTAGAGATTATTTTGGAATATTATCCACGAGATGAATCATATCCAAAAATCATGTGCACTACACCATAAATAACAGCGGACATGATGATTTTTACCGTTAAACAATTTGTAAGGTCCACCATAATGTTTATTTTACATCCAATTTGTTCATAAGGTCACAGATACTAAATGAAGAGAAAAAACAAATTTTATATTGATCCAAAACTTCTATGACCTTAAAAAGAATTTCAATGGTAGATGTTCAATTCTCCATTGATTTTTGCAATGTGTCCCCTTGATAGTTAATCTTTTTTATTTTTCATTTCAAACCTTAAGATAATCTCTCTATATGGATGGATAGTTTGGATATAACACATACCTCATGATCAAACCGACTGAACTTGTGAATTTGCTGAGGTCAATGCAGCCGGTATATAGCTGGTGTAAGGTACATCAGCCAATCCACTTCCGAACGGGAGCGAATTGGATACTCACAAAGTCAGTAGCAAAATCTCCCAAGGAACGTCGCTAAGCAACGTTGACCCACCATGATACATATGTTGTATTCATGCCATCCGACCATTTGTAAAGATCCTTTTTATAGTATTATAAAGAGAATAAGATAGATCTAAATTTCAAGTGGACCCACTACATAAAACCGTAGGGGCAGTCACACTCACTATTGAAACATTTATAGAGCCCACCGTGATGTATTTTTGAGATCTGACGTATTTATAAGTTAATCGTAGGAATAGACAAAGTGAAAATGATGTATTTTTGAGATCCGACATATCCATAAGTTAATGTAGGAATAGGCAAAGTGAAAACAAAAATAACAGCTTCATGGAAAATTTATGTGGCCCCTATGAAGTTTTGAACGGTGGATGTCACTATTCCTGCTATTTTCTATGGTGGGTTTACTAAAACTGTATATCTATCCCATTCTCTTTGTAATGCTATAATCTCTACAAATGGTTGGACTGTATGGATACAACACATGCATCATGGTGGGATCCACAAAGCTTGGTGACGTGTAGCCATGACTGATGACATTGTCAGTATCCAATCTGCGCCTTTTCCGAACGGAAGGGGACGGCCTTTCGCAGGAAGTTTCTGCATTGAAAACTTAGGTGGGTTCACTGTAATGTTTTTCATAAATCCACCCTGCCTATCAATTTTTTTAGTTCATTTTAGGAGAATACATCAAAATAGAAAAGGATCCAAGACTTAAGTGAGCCATATTAAAGGAAAAGGTAGTTAGGGAAATTCTTACCATTGAAACCTACCTGGGTTCTGAAATGATGCTTACATGCAATCCATACCGTTAATAAAGTCATTCCTATTAGGATTAACTGAAAACATAAATATTAGCATGATTCAAAACTTCTGTAGCCCCACAAATATTTCAACTATAGATGTTTAATTACCAAGTTCTCACCCCATTTGATAATTGGATACGGTTCATTTTTGGCCTCATACCCTTAAAAGTAACTCACAAAACGGATGGACGCGGAAGATTTCTCACAAACATGACAGTGGGTCCACTTGGGTTAACAGCGCAGGAACTTCCTGCGAAAGGCTTTCGCAGGAAATCCGCGTCCAACACGCTGCCACCCGAAGGTGGGACCCGCCAGTTTAGACGGCCCCAGTGGAATTTGTATAGATTCAGCCCTACTCTATGACGGTTGGATGAGCTGAATTCAACACAGACCTCTCTATCATTTGGATTTCAATAAAGGAAAAATAAAAAATAAAAATCAAAAGATGCTTCTTCTTCTTTTTCGCGATTTCAATCTTCGATTGAAAGTCGAGAACAGCCGATAATGATTTCCGAAGACAAGAAGGGCGACGGCCACAACGATAACCACAGCGAAAATCCATGGAAGAACCAAGCAACCAGAGACACCAACAACGAAGATGGAATGAGGCTCTGGGGGATTGTCGTGTTCGGCCTGATCGGCGCCACTGCTACTACTTTCGCAGTACCTTCTCTTCTTTTTCTTTTTTTAACTTTTGAGTTTCATTTCATCGTATCTGATCTTGATTTACATCCACCCCTTTTGATAGATACACCCTTTATGCCTACTTTTGGTAATACAAAGCTGTAGTATTGTGTTTTGCCGATCAAAAGGGTGGGTGTATATATTGATTTGATTGTGGGTTCTTCTTAATATCGTAAATTATTGTAAGATTGCATTCTTTTGGTGGGATTTGTGTGGATTTTTAGAATTAGATGCTGGAATTGGGTTCTTTTGTTTGTTTTATCATTTGGGTTTTTCTTTATTGAGGCTTGTGTGGGATTTTTGTTTGTAGATTAGGGCATGTGTCTTTGTTTCTTGATGATTTGGGGTGTGTTTGGATTGCATTGCAATTACTAGTGAAGTGGGAATAGCCAAATTGTAATTTCCATCTTTATCATTATGTTGACAGTATGGGCTCCGCATTGGAATTGCATTGCTTTCAAGCTGGAATTGGAAGGAAAGTAACTGAATTTGAGGGATGCTTCCTCATTCTGAATGCTAGGAAGTATCCCTATCTTTTGTCACTTCTTCCTGATTAAACTAAATCATCACATATCAATTCACTTGCGCATCCAAACACTAACTTAGATTGTATTTGAGATTGTGACATCCTCTGTTGTATTCCAATCTCTCTTCATCTCTCTCTCTCTCTCTCTCTCTCTCTCTCTCTCATACACACATGCACGCAGTCTCACTCATGTTTTCTGCAGCCTCACACGATTAGAAAGATTCCAAATAAGATACCGTTTATTGCTTCCTCTATGATTTCATAAACAAAAGATTCACACTTTCCTTGAACCTTTAACAAAACAAAAGGTCTGTTGAAATCCAAAAAAGTTACTGCTCCCATTTAATAATTTTTCTTGGCAACTTTAAGCTTGGAAGCCTTGTTGTTAAAAAGATGTCTTAAATCTGGATATCTTCGACTAGCCCTGAGAAAGTTCGGCTCAAAGTCCAGCAACAATGTATTTGGAATTCCCAAGATCTTTGACCAGTCGAAGGACAGGCTCGACCTGTCGAAGCTTTGGCTCGACTAGTCGTGGGTTACATAGATTGTGCGCGGACTACGTAAATTTGAGGCGGTTTCGGGATGTGCGTAAGTGGGAGTTTCCCAATTATAAATAGGAATCCCTGGGGCCATTCTAAGGGATGCTAAGGTTTTCTAAAGGTATTCCAAAGGGTTTCTAAAAGGGTTCTAGGGTTTTTAAAGGGTATAGCAAGGGTGAGATTCGAGGTTGTTCGAATCGGATAAGTCCTCTCTCTTTCTAATTTAAGCTTTCATAGTGGATTTCTGTCGCTTTGTGCAATGGTTTTTTCTCAAAAGGGTTTTCCATGTTAAATCTTTGTGTTCTCTTGTGTTTGTGTGGTGCTCCTGGATTGCTATCCTAGATCCATCTCCGTGTGATTCCGCAAAACAAATCCCAACAAGTGGTATTAGAGCAGTCATTGGGACACAGATATGAATCTGTAGGATTAGCAATAATGGGAAGTATCAAGTTTGATATTGAGAAGTACTCATGCGAAAAGAATTTTGAGTTATGGAAGATTAAGATGATTAGTCTATTAACTAAACAAGGTGAGGTTAAGACTCTTGAGGAGCGGAAATCGACTATGACTGATGATGAATGGAATACTCTTGATAGTAATGCTTTAGCCTCCATCCGTTTGTGTCTCACAGATGAGGTTCTCTACAATGTTTTAAAGAAGAAAAACTGCGGCTAAGTTGTAGGTGAAGTTAAATGATATCTATGCGAAAAAATCCTCAGAAATTCGCCTACACTTGAAGCTACAGTGGTATAACTTCAAGATGACAGAGGGTGGAGATCTGGAGGCCCACATTAGCAACTTTAATAAATTGGTTTGCAAATTGCTAGATATGGAGGAAGTGATCAAAGATGAGGAACAAGCATGTATGTTGTTGAATTCTCTTCCGGCATCGTATGAGTCATTCAAGGATGCGATGTGCACCACAAATAAAACCCTAAGTGTCGACACCGTTATCTCAGCCCTTCAAGGGAAGACCATGAGAAAGTTAAACGGCGACATGGGGACATCTTTTGATGCACTGATTATGAGGGGCATGAATTCTGATTGAGGTATAACATCTTCTATATCAAGATCCAAATTCAAGGGCAAGGGCAAAGGAAAACTAAAGTGCTGGAACTGTGGGATGACTGGACACATGAAGAAGGATTGTACCAATCCTAAAGTGAAGAAAGAAAATTTAGCGGCTTCTTCCAAGGAGGCCAATGTTGTTACATCTGATGAAGAGACAAGTGGTGGTGATGTTCTGTCTCTGTCTATGGTCAGACACTTGCATGACAATCATAGAGATGGGTGGATCCTTGACACATGGCATCATATCACATGACTCCTCATCGGAGTTGGTTCGCCAGTTACAGAGAATGCGATGGTAGACATGTTTTTATGGGTAATGACAATGCCTATAAAGTTGTGGCTATTGGTACGGTGAGCATCAAGATGTTTAATGGGATGGAGCGTACCTTGACTGATGTCAGGCTTGTTTCTGATATGAAGAAAAGTCTGATTTCTCTCGGTGCACTCGAGGCTATATGGTGCAAGTTCATTGGTATTGATGGTGTCCTTAAAGAAACAAAAGGGGCACTCGTGGTTTTGAGAGCACAAAGGCACGGAAATCTTTACAGGTTGATCGAGAGTACTTCAGCAGGTGGAGCGGCAACAGTTGTTGCAGATTCCACGTCTGTATGTATGTGGCATCCTCGTATGGGCTACATGAGCGAGCGGGATATGAAGGTACTATCTGATCATTGTTTGATTCCAGTTTTTAAAAATTCTGATTTAGATATATGCGAGCATTGTATATATGGTAAACAATCTAGATTATCTTTTAAAATTGGAAAACATGTATGTAAGAGAGTGCTTGATTATGTGCACTCTGACGTATGGGGGCCATTGTCAGAAGTTTCCATTGGGGGTCGTCATGGTTTGTTTCATTCATTAACAACTACTCCAGGAAAGTTTGGATTTACTTCATGAAACGTATATTCGAAGTTTTCACCATATTTAAACAATAGAAGGTAATGGTGGAAAAATTAATCATGGCGAAAAATAAAGGTTTTGAGGACTGACAATGGTGAAGAATTTACTTCCACTGAGTTTAATGAATATTGCAAGGATGAAAGGATTATTAGCACAACACAGTGCGCCACACGTCCGAACAAAATGATGTGGCTGAACAGATGGATCGGACCCTCTTAGAGAGGGTCAGATGCATGTTAAGTAATGCCGTGTTGGGCAAGGACCTATGGACAGAGGCCATTAAAAAGGGTTGCTATTTGGTGAACCGGTCTCTTTCTACGACAATTGAATGTAAAATCTCAAAGGAAGTATGAAGTGATCATAAGATAGACTACTCAAATTTGTGCATATTTAGTTGTGAGGCTTACTCTCATGTACCATCAGTTAAGAGAGATAAACTAGACCATAGAGCCAAAAAGTATATTTTTGTTGGCTATGGTGTTGGTGTGAAAGGGTACAGGTTATTCGACAAGGTCACACGTAAGGTCATCACTAGCCGTGGCGTCAGATTCGATGAAAGCTCTCTATTCCGCAAGAATGATCAAGAGGAGCAAGAGGAACCAGAAAGTTTGATCGTAGACGTCCAGATTGACACAGATGATACTCAGGCAGAGACAGATGCGCAGACAGAGGTACAAGATCAGGTGGAGCAGCCACCTGTATGAAGAAACCCACCGCGTGATCGCAGGTTACCGGTAAGATACAAAGACGACTCTAATATTGCATATGCCCTCATTACAGATGAGGGGGATTCGTCTACTATTCAGGAGGCTCTTGATGAGCCTGATGCAGAAAAGTGGAAGGTGACTATGGATGATGTGATGAACTTGTTGTACCAGATCGACACATAGGAGCTGGTGGAGCTTCCAGTTGCTCAGAAAGCGATTGGATGTAAGCGGATTTTCAAAAGGATACAACATAGATACAGAGCGAGGCTGGTAGCGAAGGGTTATGCTCAGAGAGAATGGATCTACTTTTTAGAGATATTCGCGTTGTCAATATAACATGTATCTATTAGATTCGTATTGGCGCTGGTTGCCCAATGCGATCTTAAGCTGGAACTGATAGATGTGGAGATTGTACTTTTGCATGGGAAATTGGAAGTGTTGTTATTCATGAAGCAACCAGAGCAGTTCGAAGTTAAAAGGGTAGAGAACAAGTTTTGCAGGAGGTCGTTGTAAGACCTGTCGCATAGGCAGTGGTATAAAAAATTTGATTCTTTTATGTTGAGTCAAAATTTACTCGGAGTGAATACGATCACTGTGTCTATTACAAGACACTAAGTGATGGCAAATTCATCATCCTAGTATTGTATGTTGATCTCTAGTCATGATATGTTTGAAATCAATGTACCGAAGACTCGGTTATCAGGGACATTTGAGATGAAAGATCTGGAGGTTACAAAGAGGGTTCTCGATATAGATATTCATAGAGACAGGAAGAGGAGCAAGCTTTGGTTATCACAGACAGAATACCTTGAAAATGTGCTGATCAAGTATTGGATGGACGAGGCAAATTCGGTGAGCGTTCCCCACGCAGCTCATTCCAAGCTTTCCTCAGAACGATGCCCTAAATCAAATGAAGAAAAGCAAGTCATGTCTCATGTGCCTTATTCGAATGCGGTTGGCAGTTTAATGTATGCCATGGTTTGTACGTGACCAGATATTTCACAGGCAGTCGGTGTTGTGAGTAGATACATGTCAAACTTTTGAGAAGACAGGGGCAAAGTTGGTATGATTTGTGGATTCAGACTATGCAGGAAGTGTGGATTCTAGAAAATCGACTTCAGGTTACTCGTTTGTACTAATGGGTGAAACAATTAGTTTGATGTCAAAGCTTCAGTCCGTGGTAGCTCTTTCCGTGACCGAAGCAGAATATATGGCAGCGACATGAGCATTTAAGGAATGTGTTTGGTTAAGAGGCATGATAAATCAGTTGGGACTTCAGCAGGAGGCCGTGCCGGTTAATTGTGATAGCGAAAGTGCTATCAATTTAGCTAAAAATTCTGTTTATCACTCACGTACTAAACACATTGATGTTCGTCACCATTTTATCTGACATGTACTTGAGGATGAAGGCGTAACACTGGAGAAGATTCACACCAGCGTGAATCCAGTAGACATGCTCACCAAGGTCGTTCATACAGAGAAGTTCAAGTTCTGTGCAACTTCTCTGGATTTGGCGATGGCGTAAAAGAAAGACAGAGTGTGCACGAGAAACATTGATTGAAGCTATGATGTGATGTAGAGATAAGAGAAGAGGTCAAGAAGCTACATGTCTGAAGATTGAAGACATGGTGGAGATTGTTGTTAAAAAGATGTCTTAAATCTGGATATCTTCGACTAGCCCAGAGAAAGTTCGGCTTGAAGTCCAGCAACAATGTATTTGGAATTCCCGAGATCTTTGACCAGTCGAAGGACAGACTTGACTAGTTGAAGGGCCCTTTGACTAGTCGAAGCTCTGGCTCGACTAGTCAAGAGTTACATAGATTGTGCGCGGACTGCGTAAATTTGAGGCAGTTTCCAGAGATGCGCGTAAGTGGGAGTTTCCCAAATATAAATAGGAGTCCCTAGGGCCATTCTAAGGGATGTTAAGGTTTTTTAAAGGTATTCCAAAGGGTTTCTAAAATGGTTCTAGGGTTTTCAAAGGGTGTAGCAAGGGTGAGATTCGAGCTTGTTTGAATCGGGTAAGTCCTCTCTCATTGTAATTTAAGCTTTCATAGTGGATTTCTGTCGCTTTGTGCTGTGGTTTTTTCCCGAAAGGGTTTTCCACGTTAAATCTTTATGTTCTCTTGTGTTTGCTTGATGCTCCTGGATTGCTATCCTAGATCCATCTCTGTTTGATTCCGTAGAACAAATCCCAACAAGCCGTACTTGCCTCATAATTAGCATCCTTTCCATCCAGCTTGTCCGTTTCTTTCAAGATTCTAGCAAAAAAATGTTAACACTCGTTAGTTGTATACATTTTGTTGACTTTTCTTTTTCATCTTTATTTTGTTAAAGCCTAACATCTTGGCATCCATTGTTGATTGACTCATTTTTAGTTCTACTTTTATCCAAGGTGTTCCATATCCATTACGATACGGTCATAAAGGCCGATACATATAGGTAACGACTGTTACTGTTATGCGATACGAGGGTAAACCGGGATGGTTTTATTTTTTTGGACCATATCAGCCATTACAGGGGCCGTATGGCTGTTATGGGGCATAACGACCGTTACTCCTGTAACGGTCGAAAAACAATCACTTCTCTTTTCAATGTAAATTCATTTTTTTTCTCATTTTTTCACTATTCCAAAAACTTTCCTTGATCATTCTACAGTAGATTTTGACCACTTGTGCTATAACTTTTAGGATTAAATGAAGCGATTTGGACGAATAGAAGCTTTGATGGCCATTTTTTTAAAGGGTGGTATATATGCAAATTTTTTTTTTCATTTGCTAATTCTAATGCTTAATGTGGTGTGTAAACGTGAGAGACACATTCATAAATTCACCAAACATCCAAATACAATACTCTCACCAAAGAGTGGACTGTTACGTTACCATTAACATGCTCAAAACAAAAAATGAATACAAATTTTGAATGTTTACATTATTCTATATTTTCTACAATTTTTATTTTATTATTATTTTTTTTTCCCTAACTGTTATGGGGTTGTAACAGTTGTTACGACGAATACTCGTATCGGTCGTGACCATTACGGCCACCGTTACCAATATAGAATACCTTGCTTTTATCTAATGGTTGAGATTGATATTGGCAGGTTGGCCAGTTGCGTAGGACGGTTGACTGGTTCTACACTCAGGTATATATAATTGCCAGTATCTTCTTTTTCTGCATTCAAAACTCTTCATTCCATTATCCAATCGTTTTACTGCATATACTTGCCATGGCTTGCTATATCTGATACTCATATTGTAAAAACGGGACCCTCATTTAATTCCAAGTTAAAGAAGTAGACTAATATAAGGTAATTTCCTTCCGCACAGTCTTTTGGTATGGTAATAAGTGCCACGGAAGGGTGATGGTGTTGAGGTGTAAGCGATATATCTGTTGCTTATTACCTTTCTTGAAATCCTTAAGGATAGTGGGTGAAAGCTTAATGCCTCTGGTGATAAAATTCTTAATTTTCTATTGGAACTGGACAGATGACAAAAACTGGTAGCTTTGCCCTAATGCTCTGAACAATTCTAATAGTGTTTCAAATTGGAGGAATTTTATGATCCTTGGACGTTGATCCCAGGACATGCATAGTAACCTTGGGTCCTTGGTTTGTACAATGGGGCCCATAGTTGTGGTGATCCATACTATTTGTCTCATGGCCCCATAGAGCGTGATCCATACTATTTATCTGATGGCCCCATAGAGCAAGAACCATGTTCTCAAAATGCCTTGATGGAAGGCATCTACCTTTGGAGTGGTGATCTGCAAGTAGATGATTATGAAAAGAAATACTGCCATGGTTCAGATTCAAGCTAAAATGGACAAAGATTGGATGGATAGGATCTCTCAATGTGGGAGATTTAGGAACACAAACCATCCAGGTCAGGACCCATCATTCATGGGTATGGGTCACTGTTCCATGGCTGATACTTGTACAAACTGAAAACCAGAGCATATGATGGGTATCCTTAGGTCAAAAATCATATAGCTCCTCTTCAGTTTATTCTTGAACACTTTAAATGCTATCACTAGATGGATATTATTTATAGTGCTAAAATTTGATAGATCTTAGTACTCTCTGACTTCCCTAGTATGTACTTGTAAATCTGGTACATTTATCATAGTATCTATGAATAGCTGGTATATTCAAACTTTGGGATGCATCTTAACATCATGGTCATATTTTTAGGTCCTAATTGTTCATATCAGCTTGCATCATCAAATTACATTAAGTACAGATACCCAACCCCAGGTGCAAGAGCTTCTATTTTTGGTCAAAGAGGACAGTTGCAACTTCTTTTCAGTTCTTAGATATGAGACTAGCTTGGTAAACAAGCAATGGTGCTTGGTAATTATTTCCATAGTGAAATAACATAATAAGCCCAATTTTATATTGTCTTGTTTGCTTTTAGTATTGGTTATATTTGTATAATGGTTATTCAGGTAGACAGATTTTTGGTGCATCTTCCCTTTGGAACTATAAGACTCCTAATCACACGACTGGTCCTAAATAGGGGTGTACACGAACCGAGCTAGCTCGGTTAGCTCGCTCGACTCGACTCGAAAAAGCTCGATTCGACTCGGTTTGAAGCTGAGTTCGAGCCGAGTCGAGCTGATTTTTTGAGCTTGAAAATGAGTTCGAGCAGCCCCAGCTCGACTCGACTCGGATCGAATCCAGCTCGAATCGAACTCGGATCGAACCAGTTCGGTGACTCGGTTACTTTGCCATTGATGTTGCTCACCAACTGTTTGATAAAATGACTCAACGAAATGTGGCTGGTGGCAAGGAAGGTATGTACATGAAACAAATACCCTTTTTCTCTGTTTTTCTTGGTTTTTATGTTGCTTAGAAGGTGTTTGATAAAATACCTGTAAAACCATTGCCTCTGTTTGTAAAACAGTGGGATTTTGAAGTTGCAGTTCAGGTGTTTGTGGAAATGCCTCAATGGCGAACTCGGCCCGAGCTGGCCTGAGCTGCTGACCGAACCGAGCCGAGCTGGCCAGTCAGGCTCGAGGACCGAGCTGAGCCGAGTTCGAGCTGAGGTCAGCTAGTGGCCGAGCCGAGTCGAGCTGAGGCCAGCTCGACTCGGTTCGACTCGATGTACACCCCTAGTCCTAAATTGGAAGAAATAAATACTTGTCGTCCTTGTATAGAAACATGAATGTTATGTAGACAAGATGACCTTGTTTACTCACCCGATTGTTAAGATTCTAGCATGCAGTCATTCATACATGAGCATTATAATTTCCTATATGTTGAAATGAAAATAGTTTAACTAATCATATGTTCCAATTCCACTGCAAAAGTTAAACAGGTCACAGTCATATTCATCATGGAGGGGAGCAAAGGGTAGCTCAACTTATAGTTTCAAGGAGGAAGCCTGGAAGAGATACAACCGTCGAATGCAAGAGGAGTATGAGGAGGAAATGGAGAGAGTGGTAAGATTGGTTTCCTTTCCTGAGTTCATCTTCATTGCATTTGTCTATATCTGTTTGTTTTGTTGATTGCTGGATTGGATTGTCAGTTGCTGTCTAATTTAGAGGGATTGTCATAGTTAAACTGTTAGGAGAAACAAACATAATGTGACATTTTGTACCAGATTGGTGTTCTTATCTTGTCCAATTTATCAAAAAAGAAAACAAAAAGAGAAGAAAGGGAAAAGCTTATCTGGTAGCCTCCTGAAAGTTTACAAAGAAAATTCTACCTAGTAGTAAGCACACAAGCACTGAACATCTTGACTTGCTTTCTTCAAAATAATTAAAACCTATGAACTTGACAAAACAGATGCTGTGTCTATTCAACTCCTTTATTTTGGTTGAATGTTTTTATATATCCTTTCAAACTATGTTTAGTATGGAATGACATTTATGTCTTTGTAGCAGATGATCCCTGAAATGAAATACTTGCTCTCATTTCTACAAGTAAGCATTGCATTTCCCATGCTGCTTAGTTGATCAATCCCTTATCTTCACTGCATGAAACTTCGATCGTTAGTTGTCTCAGGAGTGAACATGGTGGGTTATCTGTTGAGAAATGTATTCTGAATTTTCGAAGCTTCAATGATTGCAAAATGCATTTCTGACTTCACTAAGTTTTGTTGGTATACAGACAGAAAAACAATCTATTTCAAGTGATGCAAATACCCTTTGATTATTAACAGCATTGTGGATACTGAAATATTACTAACAGTTTGCACATTTATTTATCAAACCATTGCCATCACCTAGTATGGGTCTTAGAAATTATTGGCTCCGATTTAAGAAGATATAATAGTGTATAACTGCAAAAGTTGTACAAATACAATCATTGGCAGAACAAGTAATCTAGACTATAAGATCTATGAAACAGGGACACTCCATTTTTTGTATCAGATAATCATGGAGGCAGCTATTTGGACAAAACCTTATTTATCATTTTCTTGTTTCATTGGTGTCATCTTTATTTCATTTATGTAGTTTTAGCAGAACTCAATTTATCAGGATACATGCTCCTTTAAAATTATAACCAATAATCATAAAAAATCATATCGTTTGAAAAAAAAAAGCTTGTGTCTTTTAGAGTATTGCATGACTGTTGTAGTTGGATTATTGTGAATTTTGTGCTATGTCTATCACCATGTGTCCATGTCTTAGTTACATAAATGCAGCATATGCATTGTTTTTACCATCAAGATATATACCATAAAATGGATCACTAAACTTGCTTGATGGATCTTTTTTTTTTTTTTTTTTTTTTTTTTTTTTCTTTTTTTTTTTTGCAGTGGGTGGGGGAGTTGTTCTTGCAATTAGATGTGATCTTTTTCTATCTCACTTTGTACCCCCCTCTCCCCTTAGTGTTGCAGTTGTCTCTCTACCTAAGATCAATCAACAAATGAAAGTGAAATATTGCTGGGAAGCTTTTCTTATAAATCTTTAATTTGTTGTTTTAACTCATATAACCTTGCTTCTCTTACCGAGGAGGTTGGTGGGGTATCCATCACGACCATTACTGAGGCGGCCTTGTCAGGAATGGAAGCTTGGGTAAAGGCTCAACCTCAGTGTCACAAGCATATTCAGTCTCTCAAACTCTACAAGTATCAATTCCTCTTCAAGTTGCAGACAGTAGAGGTAGTGGAGCTTTAGTGTAGTGGTAACTGATCTAGGGGTAGCATAGTGGCAATTTTGCCATGGCCGGAGGAGTTGTTGGAAATAGGTAGGGTGAAGTGGATTAGGCTATTTGGCGTCTCCCTTTACACTTGGTTTCTAGAGATGATTGAGGAATTGGGTGAATGTTTTGGCTGAGTGTTGGAGATGATCTTTTTGTCGATAAGAAGATGCAAGGTGAGTTTCGCCAGGGTCAGGTTCCATATTCATGTCATGCCTGTCGAAAAGCAAGAGCTCGATAGTAGAGGAAAAATCTGTCCACATCTCGATAGTTGTAGAATAGGAATGGTATTTTGGCCCCTAGCGATAGAGATCGATTGCACTCACATGACAGCTAGGTTCGATGTTTGGGATCTAAAAGCCCTTATGCAAGTAGTGGTGATGCCCATGTGTTGCCCTATGCAGAGGTTGATGATGATGAGGTAGGACGGTGGATGAAAATGGTCATATCGAATTGACCTGGAAACTCAATGTAAAGGCTCCCTCTGCTAACTCAACTTCAGTGGCAACTAAGGACAAAGCATTAGCCAAAATAGTTCCATGGCGGTCCTGGCTTGAGTGTTCCTGAGGTCAATTGAGGTGGTGGAGGTGGGCCTTATATCCTACCCAGAGGAAGTCGGGATTTCAAACAAAGTCAGGGGTTGCAAGGGGCAACATCAAGGCAGGGCTGGAGAAGGTGATATAGAAGGCCTCGTTCAAGACAACAGAAAGTGGGGTAGAGGGTGAAGGTGGAAAGCCAGAATCTGCATCAACACAGAGACCACACAAATAAAATCTATGTCATGGGATAAGATATTCAGAGGGGCTAGTGATTTTATCTAGCTCAAGGTGATAGATGCTATCTTCTGGGCTCCTCCAGAGGGGGTGGCTAGTTTGTCAACCTACTCGCCCCACATGTTGTCGAGGTCAAACAAGGTCGAGATAGTTGTTAGGGAAGTTAATATGGAGCAAAACTTCGAAAAGATTCTTATGAAGTTGGATAATAGGGAGATGTAGGCGAAAATGGGCCTACAAGCAGGAATCAAAAGAGAACGAGTAGGGAATCTTAGAGGCTATCAACATTGATTAACTATGATGGGAACCAAAGCAATAAGTGAGAGGGGCACAAGCACGAGCAACTAGGGAAGGTAGTGGTGGTTTATCATGAAGATGCTCAGTTGGAATACCAAAGGGATGAGGTCTGGGGTCCCTTGGCAAAAGGCGTGTTGTTCGGAGGGTGGGCAGGAAGGAGACAATAGACATCTTAATGATTCAAGAATCTAAATTAGAGTTAGTAAACTCTTCAGTGGTAGCTCAATTGTGGGGTAGCAAGGTCTTCATTTGGGGCTTCAAACTGATTGTAGGGTCAATCGTGGTCTGGTGGCTGCTTGGAAAGGAGAAAGGTTTTCTGTGATGGATGAGTGGGGTGGAGCCTTTTCGCTATTGATTCAATTGAATGATAGCAAGAGTGGAGTAGTATGGGTTATGTCGGACATTTACAGGCCTTGAGACATGGGGAGAAGGTACCTCCTATGGGCAGTACATAGAAGCATTAGGGTGAGATGGAGCAACCCAAGGTGTATGGGAGTTGACTTTTACATCCTAAAGTTTGTGTATGAGATTTGGTGCTCACTTATGTTGAAAAGCACGATGTTTATTGAGTTTGTTGGGAAATGTGAGCTCGTTCACCTTTCATTTGGTGGATCGTTCACTTGGTCGAGTCACCAAGACCAACTAATCCTTTGCAGGGGATAGGTTCTTGGTGAATAAGACATGGAGGGAGAAATTCCCTCTCGCCAAGCAAATCATCCTTCCAAAGTTTGTTTAAGATGAAAATCCTATTCTCCTTTTGAATGAGTTGCAGTGCTACGATCCCTACTCGTTTAGGTTCGAGATTAAATGGCTCCAGTGCAGTGGCTTCTTCGAGCTAGTAAAGGCGTGATGGTTTGAAATAAGGGCGGAAAGTTAGGCTAGCTACAGACTCTTTAAGAACATGTAGACCATTAAAGCCAGGCTAAAGGTTTGGCCTAAGGATGTGAAGATCGCCAAATTCACAAAATGGAGGACATTTTATCTAGAATGGAGGAAATAGACAAAAAAGATAAATTGTTTGGCTTGGCTGAATCCGATGTTGTCAAAAGCGATCGTATAATCGATTATGTGATCACTTAATCGCATAATGCCATCTATATGGCATATGTGATGGTCGCATATGCCATATGGATAGTATGCGATCGCATATCACATAAAGCGATCGCATATGTGATTATGCAATCACATAATGTCATATGCGATCACAGACTCTCCATTTTTCTTGATTTTTTTTTATTTAAAAAAAAATCCAAAAAAAAAGGTTGTGCGATCACATATACGATCGCGTAGGATTGCTTATGCCATTTGACAACATTGCTTACATTTATAAATTATATGAATAGACTTTGAATATACTTGCATCAATTCAATTAGACAACGCATAGATTAGGACCCCATACAAA
The DNA here is from genome assembly GCA_030180095.1 of Magnolia changhungtana. Lineage (NCBI taxonomy): Eukaryota > Viridiplantae > Streptophyta > Magnoliopsida > Magnoliales > Magnoliaceae > Magnolia > Magnolia changhungtana. Next base: position 6,333,236 of record JASAUF010000220.1, read on the forward strand.
GAAAACCTATTATATGCAATTGTTTTTTGTAATGTTTTGATTTATAAGCGTGCATTGATGTCCGTTTTAACAATCACTGAAGTTTCATTAAAAAATTCGACCAATTTCCCAGTGTTTCCAACAACAGCGATACAATACACGATACAACCGATATATCCCATGCGATAACCAATACATATCCGTATCCCAAGGGTGCGATATGTAACACGACACTAATATTTCGAACACTGAATCCAACCACCTTCTCTTTGGCTGCTCCTAATTCTTTGATGATGATGCCAAAAAATTTGTAACACAGATTCTGGTTTGGAAAAAGCAGAAGTTGCTTTAAATTTTATTGACTAAAATAGAAGACATTACAATGATTTGCAACTCTTTATTTCATGGGTTCTAATGACTTGAATATGAGGAAAACTTACCTCAACAGGATCGCTTCATTGATGTCAAGCTTACACATTGGACTCCTCCTTAATGCTAGGACTTGCATAAACGAAGAAAACAACAAGAATAGCAATTTTTTGTTGCTGCAAGTTGTGTTGAGTATAGACATCATGAGTTGTTGTGGGCTTTGAGCTTGGATTTTGGTAGAGTTTCGATGTTGCCATGATTCTTATGCTTTCTAAGGTTTTTCAACCCCATTGATAGTTTTGGGAGCTGGTTTGAGTGGATAAGGATTCACTCCCACATGTTTCCCCCATTTTAGGGGGCAACTGTAACCGTTTATCATGGAGATTGCATGTTGATCACAACACATTGTCTAGTGACACTTCTTGCATGGCCCCCAGAAAAACAAACAGTCATAAGTTTCTTGATTGATGTCCAAATTGCATGATCTTAGGCTTGTTAAGAAAGCTAATTCAATAAGCTTTCAAATCAGACAAATTTCATGTCATTTTGACATCATTTGATAACTTAGAAGTAGGTCTTGTAAGTTGACTACAGCACAAGAGTTTGCTCTTATCACTTGACAATTCTGCCTGTGACAGCCTGACAGGTGTCCATAAAATTGTCATTAACTCCTTCAAACGGTGTCGGAATTATGTGATATTGAATTTGTTAAAAAGCTAATTTAATAAGCTTTCAAATAAAACCAATTTCACATCATTACGACATCATTTGGTAACTCAAAAGTGGATGATAATTTGTCTGTCGTGCGACAATTTTCTGTTGTCTCGTCAATGTATGGGGTCCACAAAATCAGTCGTAATTCACTCAAACGGTATCAAAATTACATGATCTTTGGCTTATTGAAAAGCTAATTCCATAAGCTTTCAAATGTGACCGAGTTTATATTGTTTGGTATTCTAAAAGTTAAAGTAGACCACAAGTTGTCTATCGCACAACAATTCCAGACAGGCAGTTGGACCATTGAGTTCCTCCTCCTCACATTTGCCATGTTGTGGAAAGAAGTCATGTCACAATTGCCGGCTTTTAACTGTCAGGCTCTTGACCTTTGCCTCCAAGCAATATCCTACTTTAAGAGGAACTTCCACCCCCTCCTGCAATAAGACCTTTCTTTCTGATTCAACCAATGTTGTCAAATCGCATATGTGGTCATGTGCGATCTCATATGCCTGTGCGCATATGTGATCGACCGCATTTTTTTTCTTCGAAAAATTTATAAAAATCTGAAAAAAATAGGAAAAAAGAAGAAGAAAAAATGTAAAAAATATAAGAAATTAGGGTGAACTTTCTTAAGTTAATAGATAGTTAATTTTACATATTTAAAATACATTTGATTGAAATAAAATCAATTAAACAATGAATTAGACCTCAAGTCATCAATATGCAACAAATAGTTAACATTTAACAAATAACACTTAACAAGTAAGAAGTAAAGAGTTTCCAACCCTATTTACAAGCTTGGTAGGTAGTTGGTGTTGATAAGGATCACATCTATGCGTTTTCCCCCATCTTAGGCGTGGTGATAACTGTTTCTTGTGGAGATTGACTACATGTTGCACACGTCACATTGTGCCTAGCAACATTTCCTATATGGTTCTCAGAAAACATTTATGACTTTCTTCATCAGTGTCCAAATTTCATGATCTTAGGCTTGTTGGAAAGCTAATTCAATGAGCTTTCAAATCGGACAAATTTCACGCCATTTTAACAGCATTCGATACCTCAAAAGTAAGTTGTAAGTTGAGTGCTGTGAGACATTCTGCTCTTGTCATGCAACAGTTCTATCCTGTGACAGGAGTCCACAAAATGGTCGTAACTCCCTTAATCTGTATCAGAATTGTATGATCTTAGATTCTTTAGAAAGCTAATTTAATAAGCTTTCAAATGAAACCAATTTCATACCATTATGACATCATTTTAGTGTCTCAAAAGCTGGTGAAAATTTATCCATTGTTAGACAGTTTACTGGTGTCCTGTCAATATGGGGTCTACAAAATCGGCCGTAACTCACTCATATAGTGTTGGAATTTTATGATCTTGAGCTTATTTGAAAGCTAACTCAATAAGCTTTCCATTAAGACTAAATATACATTTGTTTGATCCTCCAAAAGTAGGCCTTAAGCTATTTATCGCACAACATTGTTGAACAGACAGTTGGGCAATTGAGCCTACTAGGTCGGTGAGGGGCCCGTTGGGGCTGAAATTGAGTCCCAAGGTATGTGGGGTTGCTTGACCAATTTTAAGGACCTCCTTCGCCGAATTCAGTAGATTTGTGCGAGCCTGATGTCTTTGGAGGCATGATTTGCTAGCTACTTTAACCCCTTGTCACTTCGAATTGTCAAATTGACCGTCAAAAGAACATAGTTTGGTGTAGCGATGCATTTTGTTTTCTTGTTGTAATGCATTGGGAGCTGATTTGATGTGGATGTTGTAGATGATCCAGATAAGGATTTTGAGAAATTTTAGTTCTCAACAGCCATTTTCATTTGAATATGTTTAGATTGGCATATTTCAGTTTACGGACCGACTCCTCTTGCCATTGGGAAGTTCCCACTATGAAGTACGAGGGAGAATAATAGACCATATTTTAAATCTCACTGCATGCTTGTTATGCCGCAAATACCAACATAGTAATCCTTGTCATAAGCAATTTGATGGCCAATTTGTGAATATTTGATAGTACCTCCTGATGTTAAATAGTTGGTAATTCCTTTGTTTTTAAGTTGTACCACATTTTTTAACTTAATAATATGATTCGATTCAATAATAATAACAATAAGACGATTTCACTCTTTTTTCTGATAAATTAACAAAGAGGAGAGATTGTTATTCATAAGCTTTTAATAAAGGTCTTTTCAATGTAAATTTATCAGGCTGATTGAAAATTTTAAAGCCTTCTTTATGCTTTTCGAACTAGAACTCTGCAGATTGAGTGAATCATCATCCAATCAAAACTCAAAAATCGCATCAGTTTAAGCTTTTAGCCTTGTATTTCAATAGCTTGCTTTAATTATAGCAATTTCTATCTTGAGTTGCAAAATATTGGCACTGACTATTCAGTTCATGCTTATTGATGATGATCACCTTTCTTGGATACTTCTGTGAGGTTATATATGGTCCATCCCCCCATTCTATTGTGCTATGGTATGCTTACTTCCTCTCTTTGTAGGAGCGTATAAGGCGCATGCAGAGTGTATTCAACAGAGAGAGAAATAAATATAAGAGGAGCTATGAGAGTTGGAGGGAAAATGATCCTGGTGCCTACCACCAGCATTCCCAAAGAGATGATTGGTATTGGAAAGCAGATACATCCTACAAAGATCAGAGAGCTAATTTTAGACAAACTCCTAGAGACACTGGAAATTATTCGATGTCACATCACTACTCTGTTTTGGGGCTTGACAGGTACTCTTGGGCACCATTTATCTGTTATTGTTCTTTTCTTATTCTATAATTACTGGCTGGACGGAACTCATCAATACAGCTCTTGTCAAGCTTCTTACTGTTTGTCCTTGGAATGACTTCTCCAATTACTTTATAGGTTCTAGCACATAGGACAAGGGTACGGTTTGTGTTCACCATCATTTTGCATATAGTGGTGACTCATCCACCTACATGTTCAAACATTTACATCAATCAAAACCATCCAAATTGTGGGGCCCATTAGGGATGGCGCATAGGCTGAAAACGACACTGTTGGTGCATAACTGGTGGTCATCAAATGGATGGTTAGAAAGTAGATTAGTCAGGGGTGGCAAAAGCAAATGGTTAACAGTAGTCCACTTGGTGTCACTTTTTTTTTTTTTTCCCTATTCCACCACAATGGGGACCATGATCTGGATTGCTTTACATGTATGCCATGTGTACAGTGGATGAGCTCTATCGGTATTTAGAAAATTTTGGTGTATGCTGACCATTGTCTAGCCCCTCACTATTGTAGATGAGATACGAGGTGCACCTATGACATGTTTTATGACAAGGTCAGATTTAATACAAGATCAGAAGAGCTTTTCTTGATCACAATATGTTGGTATACCTTATTCCCAGCAAGATTTGTACTTGGTTTGATTTGTTACTTCTTTCCTCTTTTCTATAGGTCGAGATCAAAGCCATATTCAGAGGCTGAGATTAAGGTATCGCCTTTCTTATCCCCATCTCTATTTTACGGCTATATTCTCTATAACTCCTATTGGTTAGTTTTTGCTCTTCCACAATGACATAAAGGAGATCTGTCCAATGACTATCCTTAAAGCCCTGTTGATAGCTTGCTCATTGATATTAATGTCAATTAGATTCTGTAGATGACTGATAAAAGCAGTTAATTTGCAGTCTTTTTTTTCTTTTTTTTTAAAACACACACCCACACTTACCACGTGGGTACTCGAACCCATGACCTCATGTTGAAACCCACAGGGTCTACCACTGAGCCGTGAGTAGGGACCCAATTTGCAGTCTAGTTGGTTTCCCATGCATTTGTAGTATGTATTGGTAATTTGGTATTGACTACTCTTACATTGACTTGTTAGGCTTCTTTGGCACTTCATAAACCATTTACAGTACCTTGTTTTTCTATAAAAAGTAGGAGATGAAAAGGTTGTCTTGGGTAGGTGCAGGTCTGATAATAAAGAGTGACAAAGTTACAACAGTTTTTTAGCACCAGTATTGTCCAAATCGTACACCCAAATATCAAATCTTAAAGAATTGTACGAATCGTATAGATTCGTACGAATTATCGTATTGATCATACTGTTGTCATAGAATTGTGTAAATGGGCCCAAAAATTACATTAAAAAATAAAATTATTTCTATTCTTTTTTCTTCTTCTTTCTTTTTATCCCTTTGCTTATAAAACATGAAAAAGGCCCTCTCCTAAGCTTATTCATTTTTTCTTCTTTCTTTTTAGTTTTTACCCATCTTTTCTTCTTCTTTTTTTACCCCTATTACCATTTTACTCATGATATGTATACTGTATATATGTTCTCATTTATAATATCATGATTTGTGAATGTGATTACTTTTCATGGTGCATATTGATGGGAAATGGATAGTTGATGAGTTTTAATTTTTTTTTCCCCTGATTTATTTGTATTTTTTCAGATGTTTTCAATTTATTTTTAAGAAAAAAATCCTTCTGATTTACGATACGATTTGCGATTCAATATGATTTGACCCCTATACGGTATGCCATACAACAACGATTTTGACAACATTGCCGAGCACCAAAATAAGTTGTTTCCCAGCAATAAGTTGTTTTCGCATCCTTTATTATTATTATTATATATCGGTACTTCCCCCCCCCCCCCTCTATAGAAGTCAGAAGTTACAATGTTTCTTTGATGAGTGTTGATTTGTTAACAATGATTGACACAATTACAAGAGCAACACAGCTTGCTTGATACACAAAGGTGGTCTAGATACCCATTTAGAAAGAATCTCAGCTATCCACAAGAGTTTGTGCTAAATATGACTCAAATGGCACCTTTAGGGTGTTTGGCATTCCAGGTATCTTGAAAATAGATATGGAGAAAGCCCTTAGTTGCATCATCCTTCTAACCAGGTGTGGCTCCCACTTCAGATCATGCTTTGGAGTCACACTCTCACTCTGCTTCTTAGCCATTTATATTTGCTAATGTTTGAAACAGACGCTTCCCTGCTCCTGCACTTAAATCTAATGTTGTTTTGATTCACACTTCATGCAACTATAAGAAGGTATACAACCATGTAGATTGGAATTTTCTTATTTATTCTCTAAATAGATGGGATTTGGTTGATTGGCTTGATAAAAGGACTGTATATCTTTGTCTTATTTCTCAATCCTGGTGAATGGTTTGCTGTCTGGATACTTCAAGAGCTCGAGAGGATTAAGGCAAAGAGATCCTCTCTCCTCCTCCTTCTCAGTGTTGGCAGAAAAGCTTAAGTTACTTTTTGGCTGTGCATCTGATCCCAAAGGTTTAGTGTTTGGATATCCGGAAACTGAAATCTTCCATCTTCAATTTGTGGATGATACCCTTATTATGCGACACTTCCCTTGAAACGAGTGAAAATAACTTTCATTAGAAAACGACTCCTGCCTGGGCAGCTCACCCGCTTTCCACTCTTGAAGTCATTCCTGCTGAAAGGCGTCTGGGGTCTGGCGTTTGTTCATAAAAACCTTGAGGGTATTTGCATACATGGGCCTCTAGTCTAGCTTGCAGATTTTCATCAATTATTTTACATTGCTTTGAAGCTTTCTCGGGGTGAATATGAGTAAAAGCACCACAACATCTAGCAATGACAATGCTCAATTGCTGGTGGATTGGGTGAGGTGTAAAACTCATGCTTCCTTCAAATTAACTCGAGCTTCCTCTTGGTGGCAATCTGATGGTGAATTCATTTTGGGATCCAATGTTGTAGAGGATGGAAAAGAAGCTATCCCTGTAGTAGAGAAGGTATTCCTCATCAAGAGGTAGAACCAACCTTATTAAATGAATTCTCGAATCTTGTGGTTTAGTTTTTGTCTCTTTCCAAGATGTTGGCAGGAATGACTAAGAAATTGGAAATTATTTGAAGGAATTTCTTGTAGGAGAGGAAGGGACGGTGTAAAAAATTTCAGTCATTGGAACCTCGAGTTACGATCGATAATGCTCAAGAAATAGGTGGAGAGCTCCAAATTGGTGAAGTACAAGATCACAGAGAAGTGGTTTTTTCGACGATTGGTGTTGACCAAGAGGTGTGACACCATGATTGTTTCAGTTCGTCAGCACGAGTTACCCAGAATCAGCCACGGTTTGAGAAGGTGGTTGCAGAAGTCGCAGAAAGCTTGAAAGGTATGATGGTTGTGCAAGAGGCAGTCCTGTTAGTTGGGATAGTCAATTTACTTAATTGGAACAAAGGGCAATGATTTCAGTTTCTTCTCAGGAAGTAGATATGGATGCAGGAGTTTCAATGGCTATCGATAAGCAATTGGTTGATGAGAGTCAGAATAAGGGCGTACGATCCAATCTAGGTTCAGATTCTGCAAGAGGTTTGGATGTTTAGGGTGGGTCAGATGATGGAAGGTCGGAATCAGAGCATCTTTATCAGATAGAGTTACATTTAAATTCGAGGAATCTTTGTTCTGACTTGATGGTGGTGAATGAGGAAATTCCGTTGGTTATCTGGAAACATGATGTACCAGTAGGCCATGAGGTGGAAATTCAGCTTCATATCTTCTAATTCGAGGTTATTTATATCTCTATCTTCTAATCTGGTTCAAGAAAAAGATTTGGAGAGTTACAATGGCACAGGGGATGAAGCATATAAACGAAGTTACTTTCCAGATAGCTCGACTAGTGGGAGTTTCTTCTGGGGATAGACCAGAAGATTATGTTGAACTGTTCGAATTCGTGGAGGAAGACGCTAATTAGCCAGTTGTGAGTATTCAGAATTTTGGTAAAAAATGAGGTCGTGGGCAGTCAGGTAGGGATGTGGCAATTGCAAATTTAGTGTCTCATTCCTCTCCAAGAATAGCAGCAAGGGATAAACAGGTCAGTGCTGTTTCCAAATGAAGATAATTGGAATGTTAGATGATTGGGTTGTCGGCAAAAGAGGGGACAAATAAGAGATTTATGTAAAAGGTTTAAGGCTCAATTGGTTACCTTTCAGGAAACAAAATGCAGGCAATTGATCAGCGATTTGTGAATTCTTTCTGGGGAGGAAGATCTAAAGAATGGGTGAAAGAGGAATTTATGTACTTAAGGCAAAGGCCCAGCAAGGGGAATTTTAGTTCTGGGTTACAAATGTATGGGTGAAAGAGGATAGTTGGAATTGGCATTCACTCTATTTCAGTGGTATTGCGTGATTTATCTTCAGGTTATCGTCGGGTCTTTACATCCGTCTATGGTCTGATAAATCCAATGTGTAGGACATTATTTTGGGAAGAGTTGGAGGAATGTCGCAATAAATGGTGTTTGTTGTGGTGTGTAGGAGGGGATTTTAATGTCGTGCGGTTCTCATTTGAAAAATCTAATGGGGGTCGGAATACTCGTAGTTTGAAAAACTTTTCAGAATGGGTTGCCAAAAATGAAATGGTGGATTTACCAATCGGGGAGATAAAGTTCACATAGTCAAATGGTCAAATAAATGCTACAAAATCCAAGTTGGATAGATTTCTAGTTTCTTCGGAATGGTTAGAAAAATATCCTCTTGTGTATCAAGGAGGTCTACGTAGACCTGTATCTGATTATTGTCCGATTTGAAATTGCGTGGATTGTCTACCACGGCACGTGCGGAAGCTTAAAAATTCTTGCCTACTAAAAACAATTTACCAATTTAAACAAAGAAGGAAAATAACACTTACGCTTCCAAACCAAGTTGGTCCAATCACATAGACTATAAAAGATACAACAATGTACGCAACTAGTCTATAAGGTAAGATAGTGATCTTGTGTGTGGGATGTGCTAACTATTCAACACTTAGCATACATCTAATTATGCATTCAAATAATTCAAGGAATCAATTTCACAAGCATAAATAAAAATGTGCACAAATAATAATCCCAAACACAAGCATGTATAGTGGTTCGGCTAGATGCCTACTTCATTCTCGGTGGACGCACTCTCCTCGAGTGTACCGGAATTTCACTATCGAAGGTTTTAAATTAGGTTCACCTTAACCTTTACAATGGTTTTTCATAGGCTAATCACTAACATGTACACTCTCATGTCAGAGGAACACATATCCACCCGTGTTGGTGGCTCCCGCAAGAGACTTGATTTTCTATCGGCTAACCAACAACCATTAGCGGTCTTAATCCAAGGCCCTATGTACACTCTCGCCAGAGGCTCCGTATGGAGACTTAACACGTACGCACCAGTGTCCGGTGAATGTGGTCCTAATCCAAGGCTCTACATACACTCCCACCGGAGGCTCCTATGTAGACTAACACGTACGCACTCATGTCCGGTGAATTTGGCCCTACACAAGAGCTTAGGTCCTACACAATAACCTATTCGAGTTTGGGTCGCAAACTCTACATTCAATCCTACGCAAGGAAGGACTGTGAATGGGCTCTACAATTGACAACTTGTCAGATTGAGCCCCTTTGTAGCGCCTTGCTCGGGATGCTTGATCGATGCTCTCCTGTGCTTCAATCAACTTCTCAATTGCTACCACATTTGTTGATGTCAATAATGCAGTTCCACGAACAAACACCTTGCATGGGATGTACCAATGAGATGACCAAGGTGATGGGAGGATGGTAGAATCTCCTACAACTACGGGGATTGTTGTTTTCCAATGGGCACTCAACTAGATGAGTGTTTTAGAGGATTTAGACAAGGATTTCCCTATAGATTTGGGTCTAATCTCTAGAATAAGGGGGAAAACATGCACACCTTCATGTTCGAGCTTGGAATGCTCATTAGAGTGGTTAATCACAAGAATGATGTCATAAATCTCTTTGGTTTGAAGTCTAGGATTATGGATATGAGTGGGGAATCACCTAGGCTCTACTTGTACCAAAAACTCATCGTTTTGCCCAAATACCGAATACCCTATATAAGGGAAACAAGTTCCAATGGTAAAAAAAAATGGGCAGAAAATGACACAATTGATTCGATTAATCAAGCCTTCGATTCGATCGAAAAAATCCAGAAATATGCAGTTTGGTTGCTGGATTGTTTTGTGCTTCCTCGATCGAATCGATGGGAACCTTTGATCAAATCGAGTCCCATCGACGGGCTATCAATCTGATCGAGATCTATTTGAAGACTATTGTTTGGGCTATATGTTTTGCAACAACTTCACACCTCTTAGAAGCTCATCTCGAATAGATATGCTTTCAAGGGTCTAAGGCTTAGTTTAGATGAGTAAATGTTTACCTATGGGATGATATATCTAGAGGTGAGTTGTTTTGGTTCTTAAGGTGTTCAAGGGCTAGGTTTACCAAGGCACCTCATGCTTTACTTGTTGTCTTCAACCTTGATGCTTCAAGTCTTCAAGTCTTCGAGTCTTCGGTTTTCAATGTATTCCTATGGAGACTCAACCGACTCAAGACACCCTAGCTCATGTCATTGGCAAAACTGAGGCAGTAACATGATTATCTTAGAGGTGGAAGAGGAGGATTGGGGTCCTCGCCCTTTCAGATTTAAGCTTGCTTGGTTGCAACTGGAAAGCTTTGTTGAGGAAGTTAAAGAGTGGTGATCTTCATTTTCGGTAGTCGGATATGCAAGCTTCTCCTTATTCCAAAAATTAAATTATTAAAAGGTAAGATTTCTGTGTGGAAAAAAGGGGTGGAAACATTGGGAAGAGGAATCATTAAAATTTCTTCAAGGTATTCTGGTCCTTGGTATTAATGAAGAGGTGGTTGAGCTATCAGAAGAAGAGAGAGCTTGGAGGGAAGTTTATAAAGCAAAATACAATCCTAGATTGAGAGAGGAGGAAATAAAAGGCTACTTGGTTGAAAGAGGTTGATAAGAATTACGAAATTTTTTCATGCCATGGCTAGTGCGCGGGCTAGAGTAAATAAAACTACAAGCTTAACAGTGGTAGGGGGGAAATTTTGAAGGAAAGGATAAGGTACGTTCAACAATTGTTCAGTTCTATAAGGACCTTTTGAAGAGGGAAGAATGGGAGCAACCTGGGTTTGATAATCTTTCTTTTGCATCCTTATCTAAAGAGGCGACGGAATTGTTAGAAGGGTTGTTTTCAGAGGAGGATGGGAAGAGATAAAGCACCCAGGCCAGATGGTTTTCCATTATATTTCTTTCAATTATCCTGGGATTCATTCAAGCATAATAAGATTAAGTGCATAAATGAATATTTCGAAAGCGGTCTTTTCGCATCAAAATTAGGAGTGACATTTATTGCATCTATTCCTAAAAAAGGAGTGGAAAGTTTGAGAGATTTTAGAACGATTAGCCTTTTTTGGGGTTTGTATAAAATATTGGCAAAGATATTGGCATCCAGATAAAGTGCAGTTCTTAATGAAGTGATTTCAAATTCTCAAGGGGCCTTTGTAAAAGGGATGCAAATTGCGGATAGTACACTTATAACCCATGAATGCATCAATGCTTGTAATAGAAAAGGTAATAAAGGTATTATATGTAAGTTGGACATCGAAGAGGCATATGATCATGTTGATTGGGATTTTCTTGATTATATGTTGGGATGTTTGGGATGTGGGGAAAAGCGGAGAACTTGGGTTCAAGTTTGTGTTAGATTGGCAAAACATTTGGTGTTGGTAAATGGTGCACCAAAAGGGTACTTTTCTACTTCTAGAGGATTGCGTCAGGGTTATCCTTTGTCTCCATATTTATTTGTGATGGTGATGGAGGCCTTTGAAAGGACGTTAGAACAAGGGGTGGCAGTAGGCTTGGTGGAAGGATTTCGGATGGACAATTCTAATTTCCAAATTTCACATCTTTAGTATGTGGATGATACTTTACTACTATTCGAGGCAAATGAATTGAAAGTTGGCAACCTTTGGGAAGTTATTATATGTTTTGAGGCAATTTTGGGTCTAAAGGAAAACATCAGTAAAAGTGACTGTTGGAGGTGGGTCTTTCTAAGGTCAATGTTGAGGGTTATGTAGCTCAGTTTGGGTGCAAGGTAGGTTCTTTTCCGTCTTCTTATCTAGGTGTTCCTTTATGCGTTGGTAAATTGACCAATCATTTTGGGATAAGGTGATCGAAAAGTTCGAAAGAAAATTATCATCTTAGAAGGAGAGGGATCTTTCTTTGGGAAGAGCGGTGGTTTGGGGGTCAAAGTTTAAATGTTTTGTTCGCTCAATTAGCAGGTATTTCCTTAGAGCCAAACATCTCGATTGATCGGTGTTACTCGGTTTACAGTGAGGACATTATTTGGGTGCCTCTTTGTAGAAGAAATTTGGGTGGAGTTGGTCAGATTGTTAGATATGCTTTCAAATTGTCGTTCGTCCATCTTAGAGGTTGATTCTATGGTGTGGCTAAAAGAAAAATCCGGTAAATTCTTAGTAAAATCCTTTTTTAAGATGATTTTTGGGGATCAAAGGGAACAATTTGAATGTCACACGACACATGTTTGGTGTTATGGTGCTCCTTCAAAGGTGACGGCTTTTGCTTGGCTAGTGGGGAGGAATAAGGTTCTCACAATTGATAATTTGCGTAAGCATCATATGATTATTATAAATGTGTGTTTATTATTCTTTCAAGATGGAGAATTGATTGATCATCTTTTTATTCATTGTCCTTTTGCTTCAAAGATTTGGGAAGGTTTCTTCAAACTGTTTGGAATCACATGGGTTGTTCCAAACTTAATTAATCAATTTTTCTTAGCTTAGGATGGAGGGGGCAAAGGTAAAGTGGAGAGGCGGGTTTGACACTTGTGTCTTCTAGCAGGTTTATGGAATATTTGGTTGGAAAGGAATTATCATTGTTTTAGAAATCAAAGGGGTTGTGTAGCAGAAGTATTTAATAGGGCTAAACTTAACATTAAGGACTGACGCAAGCATCCAATGTATTAGTCTCAAATTAGTTTCCTGCTTTATGGTAAGAGTTGTATTGTGTTTTTTTAATGTAATTTTATTTTTATTTTTTTGTATTCTTCGGCTTTGACCTTTTCTAATAAAATTATTATTATCTAAAAAAAAAAAAAAAAAGGAAGAAGAAGACATTAACTAGGGGAATGCTAAAAAACAACGTTAAATCTCGGTGGAAGCCACTTCCAGCAAGTTGCCTAAAAGTAAAATTTGATCATTCTCTATTGTCAATTGAGGTCCCTACAGTATTTAGGGCTGGGCAGAATCCGATCTGATCCGATCCGAAGGCCAGGATCGGGTCGGATCGAGTAGGCCCACTCAGATTCGACCGTATATCGAGTCAAGTTCGAATCAGTGGCCAATCCGGGATCTGATCCGATTCGCACAACGTTCATTCAACACTGTTTCCTGTAATGTTGTCCACTTGAGATTGGGATATACCTCATTTTTTGTTTAATACAATAAACTGATCTAGAAAAATAGATGGATGGCATGGATGAAATAAATATATCATGGTGGGGCCCACAAAGCACCGATCACTAGCCATTGGCTGGTGGCAGGGGGAGTAGCCAATCCGTCTCCTCAGTCATCTCAATTGGCGCCTCGAGCTCCGTTCTGACTTCTAACTCGTGATAGACATGAGGAAGCGGATGGGTAGGTGTACCATGCACCAGCTGGTGCATTGACGTCAGCAAGTTCTGTGGGTCCTATGAGGTATGTGTTATATCCAAACTGTCCATCCCTTTGGCAGGCTCGTCTTAAGGCTTGAGCTGAAAAATAAGACAAATCTAAAGATCAAGTGGACCACACTGTAAAAAGCAGTGGGGGGTTGAATGTCTACCATTGAAACTCTTTTAGGGGTCACAGAAGTTTCGGATCAATATGAAATTTGTTTTTCCTCTTCATCCATGTAGTTGTGACCTTATTAACGGATTGGATGGAAAATAAACGTTATGGTGGGTCCTACGAATTTTTTAATGGTGAAAATCATATTTAATTTTTTTTTTTTTCAATTTTCAAAAGAATAAAATAAAACAGAAGACTCGATCCAAACCGTACCCAACCCGATCTAACTCGGTTTCCCTGATCGAGTCGGACTCGATTTGGTTCAGGCCAGCAGTGCAACAGATCGGATTGAGTCAGATGACCCGGACTCGGTCCGGAATCGGATTGAGTTTGGTTCAGTTCATTGAAAATTTCGGACCGAGTTAAGTTGGACCCAATCCAGTCCGACTCGACTCGACGGCCACCTCTAACAGTATTGGTGGAGTTTTTAGGAATGAAAAGGGTTCGAAAGTTTTCTCGGCCATGTGGAGTGATGGGTTATAATAAGGTGGAAATCTTGGCGACTTTGGACGGATTGCGCATCTTACCCAAGATCATTCTAATTGCGCATCGTAATTTTTACTACTTCTGAAGTTGGATCTCTCTTTTCTTATGGGGTAGTTGTATTTTTTAAATGAATTGATGGATATGAACGGGATTGCCAATTCCCTTGCAAAGTGAGTGACAAGAGGATCACTTGTGAATTGTGATTGGCTCATCTTTACACTTCCCGAATTACAGTTTCATCTCTCTTTTTAATACACATGTCCACGTGCCAACACATATTGATCCTTGCATTATGGGACTGGCTAGTAGTGCACCTTGTTATTACAATGTCATCTAACACATTAGGTACACTTGAAGCCTCTTTTTTTTATTTTTATTTTTTATTTTAAAGATGATGATTTTATTGAAAGGGGGCCAAAGGCCAAAGAATTACACTGCAAACCAAGATATACAAGAAAGATTGCAATCTCCAAGGCCAACTAAGATTGAAGCCCATTCCATAACATCTGCCTTAGCCCTCCTAAAAACTCCCAATGTATTCTCGCAAAGATTGCGGAAGCACCAGTTGTTTCTTTCCCCCCAAGCGCCCACAAGCCGGCCAAAAGAACCATCTTCCACAACCTCTTTCCTCTCTTGCTAACCCCACCCCCATGCCACGATTGGAGGAGATCCTTGATAGACTTTGGTAACACCCATGCCACCTCAAAGAGACCCATTATTATTTCCACACCTCCCTAGCGAACGTGCAATGAATGAAGAGATGGTCAACCGATTGTGCAATTGAGCAGAAATAAGTCGAAAGATGGATGCGGAAAGGCAAAACTTACCACTAAAGCGGGATCACCAACTTGGTTGAGAGCAGCAAGGTGCTTTATGGAACATCGCGCTGATGAGCTAAGGATTGAGTAATGCCAAAGTTACAACCTACTATCAACCCAGCGTATGAGCATAGGTGGACGATTCCTGATGCTACGGTCTTCCTTCAAATCTGACATGTAGTTATAGATGGAAGGGAATTACAACTACTGGCTATTATTAAGTCGGTTTGGCGTGATCGCAGGGATGGACTGGACTTTTCCTAGAAACTAAGGATAGATGTCCCGGAGGACTGAATAAACAGCGTTGCACCAGATTGATTTGTTGTTTGTATTGGGTTTGGTTGATTGATCGTGGATCCTCTCCTCGTAGTTTCTTCTGCTATTTATAGACTTCCTGATGCAGTCTTGGAAATAACCGCCACCCATGTGGCGATCTTTTATGCTGCAAACTGTAAAGCAGTGGTTACCTTCAATTGATCATGCCTGGCCGTTTGTTGAATGCGTTCTTATCTCTTCGATAGCCTTCTACACGATCTTCAGTGCCCTGACGCAGCCCTAACGGTTACAAGGTCTTATCTTCAAATCACATGCATGGCACTCCCCTTCGGAGATTTGCTCATCAAATGAGCTGTCTTCCGTATATTTAGCATATACCATGAAGACATCATGCGTGCCACGTGGCCACATTTACGCCGTCCATCTGGAACTGCCAGACCTTGTCCAAACAGATCCAAAGCCCAGGTTGAAAATCCATACTGCCCAAAATCCATGCTGTGAAACAACCCCTTGGTTGATTTGATTGCTGGTAATTAATTAGTTTTTATGTACTGGGCATTATGTATATTGTGTTGGAAATTGTGTGTAATGGTTAGAAATTAATCATAGTCACCAGAAATTGGGATAATTGGCTGGAGATTGGTCAAAATTCTACAAATAATCACGATTTGCATGGAACTTGAAGACGGCCTAAAGCTATATATGCATCTGACGAAGTCACAATCAATATGGGACCTTTATTTTCTAGATTGGTTGCATAACATATCAATGTTACATGTGCGTCAGTCTCATTTTCAGTACTTTTAAGTGGGCTGTAAAGGTAAATCTCACCCTGCCGTTCCACCTCAGTTTGATGACCCCAGCAAGCTTCACTTCATCGTTACTGCATTTTGAGCTCAGGGACACTACCAACAGAATAGCTATTTTCCTGTTGCATTTGTGACAAAAATGAAAAAAAGATACCACTGGTGGAAATTTTCTCTACAAGATTAGGCAAGCATACTAAATATATGAAAGCAGGCATTTTTCATATCTGAATATCTTTCTTTTTTTTCCTGCTATAGATGGCTTTCAGAACAAAAGCGAAGGAGTACCATCCTGATCAAAACCAAGATAATAAAGGTGTGTTGCTTTAGGATTTATTCAGGCACATCAACAAATTGAAGTCGTCAGAACTTCCATGGTGTTGGAAATGAAATCCACTGTACTTGGGCTTCTGTTTTTCCTGCCATTTCTACCCAATGTAATAGAGGGAAGGTCTAGCATTTAGGGTGGCATGGGAAATAGGAACTTGGTTTGTTGGGTTTCTGTTTCCCTGCTTATTCTGCCAGAAATCATGACTGGAGAGCCAGAGCTGGAGATGGGCCAGATTGGGCAAGATGGGCCTGGCCTAGTAAAATCATTGTTTTGAATAGGCACTGCCAAATATTAAAAAGTTGGGCAAATCAAACGAAATCCCACAGCCCAATCTTTGCCACCCTGAGTAAGAAGATGGTTCTGCTTGTGAATTCTTTACATGCCATTATTTCGTCCTGCTTCATCTGATGGGGAATCGGATGGTTGTGCGTGTGTTTTCTTCTTCTTCTTCTTCTTCTTCTTCTTCTTTGCAGAGGCTGCGGAGACGAAGTTCAAAGAGGTGATGACGTCCTACGAAGCCATAAAATTAGAAAGAAAGAATGGGAACTCCTGATTGGGTGAAGCAGTGCAGAAAATTGTTAATTCAGAGAGCAGCAGCATGCAAAGTGGATCAATCTGAACGTGGTCCTACCTTTTTTTCTCTGTATCAATAGTATCAACTTACCATAATTGTTTGCATGTTGTCTCTAGCTACATATCCCCTCTGGAGATTGACCAGGGTTCAGGAAGCTGTTGATGAGAAATGAGTAATGAGAGGGTAGGTCTTTTGACTCTCTTTATTATGTATTACATGAATACACAAAGGCATGCATTCCCTGCATGGCAGTCTTTGTAAAATACAGGAGGTTCTTAAAAGTATATTCTTTGCCATGGTGGGTTTGAGTCCTTACGTCAGTGGCAGACTCTGAGTAGTTTCAACACGAAGTCTTGGGTTCGATACCCATAGGTGGTGAAATCCCACTACGACGTGCATGGGTGTGTGTTGGGTGCGTGTTTTTTTTTTTTTTTCAAAAATTCTTTTGCCATGGTCTCTCCCATTGGCCCAATGGTTTCTAATTGAGAGGTTATACCTCGCACATTAATGCACCCGTGCACATGCTAATATGCAATTCGTCCATTTTTATTTATTTTTATTTATTTTTTTCTAATTGAGAAGTGAGCTTAATTGGGTCAATGCCAATTATCAGGTGAGCTGGATTATGAAGAAAATAGATGATGAATTTTCCATCACCCATTTTGTTTTTATCATATTGTGGCAATGTAGTTCCCATGAGAAGGGTGCAACTGGCCTACGCCGGATTGGGAGCTGATGTAACACTTCGTCTTCTGTATTTCACAAGCACTGGGACAATCAATGATTTAAATACCAATACTGATACACACTTCATCCTTTGAATATGGAAACATATTGGTATTGCATGGGAAATATCACATGTATCGGGAAAGTACTGTTGTTTGCCATTTGAATGAGAAATTGGGAAATGATGAAATTTTTGTATAGAACTTTAAGATATGTTGAAAGATACATTGATTGAACACTTGGAACTACAAAAATGACCAAAAATGACAAAAAATAAGTATGCAATACAGGCCTAAACTATGCACAGGAGTGATACCATTGTATCTAAAATGAGTTAATATAATTCACAAATCATACAATACAAGTATAAAAACATATTTCTCCAAAAAGATTAGGAGATACTAGATTTTTGGGGGGGTTTGCAATTTTATTATTATTATTTTTTTTTTCCGAATTTCCAGTAGAGGAATGTATTGAAATGTATGACCAGTACACATCGCAATGTCTTGCATGTATCAACAATAAGAGGAAATTTTCTGAAGGATTTTTGGCAAAATATCACAATGCAGTAATATGACACAAAATATTAGTATCTTATGATATTATGTGTGGTACAGGAATTTAATAACTACTATTATTATATATCATATCAGCCACTCACAGCTTTGATAATATTGGCCAATACTATTGATACTTTAATCACTGAGGACAACTATTATCGAAATTAGGAAGAGAATCCTAATATTCTCAACAGTGGCCCCATTTAGTTACTGCCTACAGCTGTTGGAGAAACATCTGCAGTGGCCCACCAAACCCACTGGCTGTGGAAATGCAAGCTGACTCCACTCTTGATAATTGGTAGGAACTACAGGGCCCTCATAAAACGGCCAGTTAACAGACGAGTGATTCTGTACTTGTGGGGCCTTGCTTTGGTGATCAAAACTTTTGATGTTCATTGGGGCTGCTTTTGAAACCCGTACCTTTCGATCAATGGCCCATGAATAGATTGTAAACGAAATGTGCCTGTTTCAAACAAAAGATAATGGTTGTGGGAGAATTTTTTTTATCCCATGGTGGGCCCATCATATAAATGATTTTGATGATTGAAAACTGTTCCCATATGGACGCAATCATCAGCAATTTTGTATGCCTAGTCTAGCCCACAAAGGAGCAATAATGATAGATTGTGAGGCCTCAAAATACTGGTAGATGATTAAAGCCGGCAGTTTAAGGTATGCACTACCCTAACCTAAAAAAATAAAAAATAGGGCATCTCATTCATCTTTCCAGCCTTTATTTGGATGGTGTTGATCATCTCATTCCTTCAATTCCAGGTTCATGTATGACCTACCAGAGCCCTTCTGTCCATGACTGTAGGCGACCCACCTAGGTCCAACGGAAGAATTTGAATCCGAACAAGAACTAGCAACATACCACTACTCAAACAGTTCAACTAACATGGATCGTGTGACTCCTGTTGTAACAGCTATATTTGGGTTTCTGCATTAGGCCAAGACGCATCCGCTGCATGCTAGCAAAATGCATGCAACTGCCTCACCACATACCTCCTTACCCGCTAGCATGCAACCTGCCTAGAGTATCCATACCATGAAAAATACAAATCAGGCCAGTCCACTAAACAGGTGGTCCCCATCATTGAAGTTAATGGGCAACTGTCTGATCTAACATTACAGGTGAGGACCACCTAGTGAGTGGATCAAACTAGATTTTCTATTAAGAATGAATTTCATGGCCTGGCCCACCATTACAAATGTCCCATACAATCAGCCTGCTAGATGTAAATAGATATAGCACCACAAATGCGTCCGCCTGTAGGCGATCAGTTCTCTTTTGCTTCTACCTCATGCTCAAACGGAGGCAGAAATCAGTGCCACAACAAAATCTCAATTGGAAAAATTATAAAGCCAAGCATTCAAGAAAAGAGGGATCATTATTGATAGTTTATGCACATGGGGACCATAGTTCAGAGAGCAGGACTGTTAATCTGGTGGGCCACAGCAAGGACAATGTGCTTGAAAGGTCTCAATAACTTCCATTGACAGCCTGTGTTCGACTGTGAAGTCAATAGATTGGATGCATTAAGCCACAATTCAGAGACTTTTGGGGCATGGTCCATCACAGTTGAGCCCATCAGATCAACAGTTTGGCTCACTGAACCATGGGAAACACAGTTGCAAACTAAAAACCTCGGGACAAAATGAACCGCCTTTCCACTCAAAACAATCAATCTTCAAAATATACCCATGCTGTGAACTCATTGAAGGTACCAGATAAACTACAACCCAGTGAAATTGAGCTTTCTTTCACAACCAATAGATCAACAGGGGCGGCTTAAAATGATATCAACATCTGAGCACAACTGCTCTATAATCATGACTCAAATGTTCTTGAACAACTCCTAGTGAAGCCACATGCTGCTTTCACCTCCGAGCGAGAGGTGGGGCCCCTACTGCTCCAACCCATCCGCCACTAACAGCAGCGCCGCTGCCACTTCCAGCTACAACACTTCCACCGCCAGCAGCAGCATATGGATTCAATCCTTCACCAGCAGCCCCACCACCCACCTGAACCTGCGGCCTTCCATACCCGTCCAGATAGCCACTGCCAGCTACAGCAATGTTGCCCCCATATGGATTCATTCCCTCTCCTCCAGGCCCACCGCTCATCTGAACCTGTGGCCTTCCATAGCCATCTGGATAGCCACTGCCAGCTACAACACCACTACCAGCAACAACACTAGTGCCACCATATGGATTCATACCCTCTCCCGTAGCCCCACCACTCATCTGAACCTGAGGCCTTCCATAAGCATCTGCATAACCACCGGTGTGCGCAACAGGCGGATATGGAGGATCTGGACTAGTGTATGTGCCCCCATATGGATTTGGTGCTGAATAGAAAATAAAACACATGCTGATCAAACAGGAGAGAGAGAGAGAGAGAGAGAGAGAGAGAGAGAGAGAGAGCATGCACTTTGATTACTTAAAAAGGCAGTCGGGCCTATTAAAGTTGGCACCCGTTTCAACTCAGGCCGACCGACTATGTGGCCATCAAAGTGCATTTGGGCACTCTATATCACTCGTAAAGGTGAGACTAGGACAACTTGAGAAATGCACAACACCACAAACAAGCCGTACCAAGTGCTCTCTTCTCTGCATTCAACACCTCAGCTCGTAGTTTCTCCACTTCTCTAGCCATTGTTACCAAGTTCTTCTCCATTGCTTGCATCTGCCCTACTTGCTCCATGTTCAAACCCTTCTCATACTCAAAAGCAGAACTTTGCACAAACAACAAAGGATAAGAAGCGAGCCATGGAGAGGAAAAATACTAGAGCATTCAATTAACTATTTTCTCAGACCAACAAACTGTACATGGGAGGGCCCACCTCTTGCCAATCCAAATCATACATATAGTAGGACCATGGTGGAGGGGAGATGCCCACAAAATTTACCCCTCATGATTAATTATTTGAATATCAATAGCATCAGCTGATACTAGTTTTTTGAATAAAAAACAAAAACAAAAGTATGGCCGATACTATTGGTATCGTCAGAGAAACAAAATCAGGGGGAGCTATTAAACTCCTCTGCATTGCCAAAAATATCACAATATATCAATGATATATCAATATGTTGCGATATTTTGAATATATTGCAGTGTAAGTTCCTGAATATCGGGAATACATGTGATATGTATTGATGATATTAAAAGAACAGCGCTCCTTTGCAGAAACAAAAAGAAAAATGCTAAAAAAATCCATTTTTCCTCAAAAAAATAATAATTGGGGATTAGATTCCTATGAGGATTTCAACCAATCCCTGTGAGCCGTTTGAAGAGAAAAGAGGATTTGGTTGTGGGAATCAAGATCAGAGAGTGTAGACAGGCCGGAACCCAATCAATGAGTTTATAATTTTGAAGTGCTTTTTTCTTGTTCAAATGCTTTAGGATCAATGGAACCAAGTTAATAATCCATAATTTTGCATGTTTTGCATGCTCAATCATGGATTTTTACCTCCATTTTCCACATTAAAAAATGGAGCACTTTGGGGAAATTTTGGAATTTCCCCCAATTTCACCAATTTAAACTTGCAATTAGAGCGTGGAAAAATCATGTAAGAGTGATTGTAGGCTGATCTACTGACTGACAGAATTTTTTGAAATGTTTAGAAAAAAAAAAATAATCTTTTAAAATTACAATGTCCAACCAAAATTGATTCGTAATACGTGTATTGATGAGTGCATGATGATCTTAATAAGCCAGTCTTTTATTTATTTTCGGAAATAAATTATTTTTTTATAGAAAATTAACAAGAAATATTTTGGAAATATTTTTTTTAATACATGAATATTTTTACTTCTTTTTTTGCTTTGAATGTATTGATTGCGTTTTCGTATTTGTTTTGTATGATTTATAAATAATATGAATTCATTTTAGATATAATTACATCAATTCTGTCACACAGCACATAATTTAGGACCCTATGCAAATAAAAAAAAAAACTTATTATGTGCACTTGGTTTTTGTGATCATTTGCTAAGCATGTAAAATGTCTTTTTTTAAACATTCTTTGAAGTTTCATTGAAAATTTTGAAGAGTTTCCCAATGTTTCCAAAAACAGTGATACGTTCCAACACAATACATACCATCATTGTTTCTGTATCCCAAGGGTGCAATTCATGCATCGATACCAATATGATACCAATATTTAAATCACTGCTCAAGATGACCTTAGCTTTCCTGTTGGAAAACTATTGAATGTAGATTACTGGTATCATTTTCATTTGATAAGGAGCACATGAGGCATGGCACATCCATGATGGTGTCCACCACATCAACAGCTTAGAATACCATCGGCCACCACCCAATCCCCCATACCGTTTTCAGATCAAAACAAAAGGCATTTCTTTCAATCAAGCACGACCAAACTCCGATAGTAAAGAATAAATAAAACTTGAACCTAATATATGGAAGAAGGCCGAGAAAGATCAATCATTGAGAGGTTTGATTAAAGGCGTCAATGCTTACCGTAATCTCTGATGTTCTTGCCTCAAAGTATCAAGCTCTGAATGCATTTCAGGTAACTTTTTTATGTCGGCGTGGGTTTTCTGTAATTCCTGGGTAGCCTGCTGGATTTGGCCAGTCAGCTCTTGTCTCTCTGTTACTAGGCTCTGTGCCTCTTTATGTGCCTGCTGTAAATCCTTTTTCAGACTCTCACCAGCCCGGAGATCAGCCTCCATTTTGGCGATCTTTTCCAATAACCCTCTAATCTGAATATCGCTCTCTGTTTGGATACTCCCTATATGTGCCTGTACCCTTTGCATTTCCTGCTGAGCAGCAACAAGCTCCTGCCTCAGGGCCACATGGGTAGAAGCCAATCTTTGATTTTCCCTCAACAATCGGTCTGCCTCAGCTGCTTGTAGTGCTGTTTTGTTATCAAGAAGATCAGGAGGAAGCGCTTCCATAGGGTGGTGGCCTGCAGGTCCCATCCCTGGAAATGGACCGTGGCGCATCATCCCAGGAGCTTGGATGGTGCGGCCTTCAAAAGAGGATGGTATGTGTCCTCTTGCAGTCATTTATCTCCAGGTATTGATGAACCTGGAGCAAGCAGTGTTCAGCAAGTGAAAGCAAAAGGTTAGCTATCATATGCTTTGAAGTTTGGAACAAAGGCTTTATAATACAGTTTTAGCTTTAAAAAGGGAATACTATCAGGAAATAGCATAAATTATTTAATATATGCGCTTCCGGGAGCTTAGAAGTTTCACCAAAGAAATAACTTTTATATAGAGAGGGGCTCGCCTAAAAGTCAATAATTGCAAAGCATGAAGCATACATCTTGCCCAAAACAAAGGAAGATCCATATATAAAATTTTATTGCAAACCATGCTCTGGGGAAACAATATTGAACTTCGGGCAACCATGCTTTTCAGCACCACCTCAGGCCAACCATGCTTTGTAGTACACCCAGTGTTCAAAGTATCGGTATCGCTACAAGTTTCACTGGCCAGTATATAGAAACAATATCGATATCACCAATAATCAGAAAAAGGGGGGTAAATGGTGGAATTTTTCAGTGAAACTTCAAGAGATGCTAAAATACACATATTTGCATATTTAGGAATAAAAAAATTACAAAAATAATGCATACATAATAAGTTTCCATTTAATGGGGGCCTAAAAGCATGTGTTGTTGTAAGAAATCAGTCCAACAATCCCATCTATCTATCCAACCATCCAACCTTCCACCCAAAATCCATTGATATTTCAAAATATTGACAACACACGATATTTCTTCAAGAAATCATTGACAACTAGAAAGGAACCAAAAGACGGTGGTCTCGATATTGCCCATGTTGCAATAACGATAATATCATTGACAATTTGAACATTGTTGATGCGGACACAAGCGCATTAAATGTGTACCAACGAAGAAAGCGTCAACCACAAGTGCCGTCCTTGTGGATAGGCGACTATTGAGGAGCTGAAGACCTTTCACATGTGATTGGACATATAGAAGACCCCACTCAGGGAAGACACATGTGAAGGAAGATTAGAGAAAAAAGACCGAGCGCCCGAACTTTCCCGCACTTATGTTATTTGCGCGTTTTTTCTTAGTTAGGGGTCTTTTAGTAATTTTATGTCTTTATTAGGGGTCTTTTAGTAATGTTATGTCTTTACTTGCTTATTTTAGGGGTATTTTAGTGCTTTTATGTCTTTATTTGCTTATTTAAGTAGGTTAAAGCCCTAGATACGAATTTCAACTATTGATTAATGAAAAGCAAATCCTTTGGTTGCCTCCTTCCTCTCTTCTCTCTAATGGTGCTTCTTCTCTTCCCTTGATCTTCCTCTTCTAATTTCTTCTTGTGCCCCTCCAACTTCTTCAAGGTAATTATTTCCTTCTTTCTATTTTTCAGTTTTGGCTATTCCTTCTTCGATCAAAATCTTGAGAACCGATCTAAACCCTACACCCCCAAATTCTCAAATCCCTAATCCGAAAAACTTCTTGGTTCTTCGGACTAGTGATCTTCATTGATCGATTGGGTGTGACCATGCAAGATCGGGAGGTCTCATCCCTCGCCGGATCCAACCTAAGTAATAATTGAATGCCATACTCCATGGTTGTGATGATGGCCCGCTCCATTGCATGTTTCCTTTATGATTTTCTCAATTATGATGATTACTATTAAAATTTTAGATCATTTATTCCTTTTATTTCTGCTGTTTAATTATGTTCATGAGCATGCATCATAATTAGGGCTGTCCTGCATCAAATTTGGTATCAAAGCATAGGCTTGCATGGTTTTTGTCTAGATCGAGTTATCAAATTAGGGTTTTGATTTTTAGGTTTAATTTTGGAAAGTTCCAGATTTAGAAAGTTTTCAATTTTAGAAACTTTTCAGATTTCCATATTTAGAAACTTTCCAGATTTAGAAAGTTTCCAAATTTAGAAACTTTCCAGATTTCCAGATTTAGAAAGTTTCCAGATTTAGAAACTTTCCAGATTTAGAAAGTTTTCAATTTTAGAAAGTTCCTAATCTGGAAAATTTTCCAGATTTGAGTTGTTTCCTGTTTCAACTTAATTGTGTCAGTTCATAGTAGTTTTGCATTCATTGCATTCATCTTGAAAGTCATAACACCTAGTAGTCGAGTTGGGTAGAGTTTGGTTCAAGTCTTTATTGTATGCCCACGAGAAGAGGTAGAGGTTTCGGACTTCAACCTACCATGAATAACGAGCAGTTATCTGAGCAACTTGCTCAATTGATACAAAAGATAACCGCCCTAGAAGCGGGTCAAAAGCGTGAGTTTGCCCGCCTTGGGAACCAAATTACCACTACCATGACTAAGGTCGAGCAACTAGAGGCGTCCCAAAAGGAAAACCCCGCTGTAGGGTATGATGCGCACTCCCAAGTGGGAGAAATCATTGAAGAACGCGCTGCCACACGTGGTGGTAGTGAGGATAGAGATCGTGGTAATGGTCGTGGTGTGGTGCGAGAGGCACGAGCCACATGTGATCATCAAGACCGCTATGATCCAGATGAGCGTGCGATGAAGAGTGTGAGAGTTGAGGCCCCGAGTTTTGATGGGCGCTTGAATCCCAAGGCATTCCTTGACTGGGTTGCTGACATGGACACTACTTTGAGTGGTATGGCATGTCGGAAAACCGTCAAATGCGATTTGCTAAGATGAAGCTTGTGGGTCAAGCCAAGCTCTTCTGGACCAACACCGAACGTAGAATAGAGAGAGTTGGTAGAACCCCTATCACACATTGGTAAGAGATGAAAGAGAAGTTGAAGGAGAAGTACCTTCCTCTCTCATACCGTCAGAAGCTCCTTCACCAATGGCAATCCTTACTCCAAGGGTCAATGTCTGTCGCTGACTACATCGCTAAATTTGAAGAGTATATGAGGCGATGTGATATCCGAGAAGAACCTCTAGTAACGCTCTCGCGTTTCAAGATGGGCCTTTGTGCGGATCTTCAGCGCGAGCTTATGACTCGGCCCTTAATGGACTTGGATGAAGCATATCAAGTCGTGCAGGAGTTAGAGCAATATCTGAAGGCTCCTGTCATTCGTCGTTTTGAGTCCCGAGACTCCAGTGCTAGATCTAGTTCCCAGGGAACTAGACCTAATATTGGTAGTCAACCTAGGGCACAGGCGACCATTCCGCCTAGGCCTAGGGAGGACAAGGGCAAAGGAGTTCTTGATACCGGTCCTAGTAACATGAGCCAAGTAAGGTGCTATGAGTGTGGCAATCTTGGTCACATGTCTAATCAGTGTCCTACGAAGAGCCGTGGGAGAACCTTAGTTATAGGGGAGTCCCACGAGGGTGGAGATGACCAGGGTGACTATGAAGTTGAAGAGTATCACCCTGAAGGAGGACTTACTGATGAAGAAGATGGAGAAACAATGCTTGCAGTAGTCAGGCGTGTGCTAGCTCAGTCTAGAAGTAGTGTTGACTGGCGTGGAAGCACTATCTTCTACACTATTGCCAAGTGTGGTGAAAAGAATTGTAAGGTGATAGTGGACAGTGGAAGTTGTCAGAATGTGATTTCCACTAGCACCTTAGATCGCTTAAAACTGAAATTCACACCTCATCCAGACCCGTATAAAGTTTCTTGGGTTGACAAGACATCCCTACCTGTCACCCAGCAATGTCTAGTCCCTATCGAGTTTGGGTCATACAAAGAGTCCCTGTGGTGTGATGTTTTACCGATGGATGTGGGACATGTTATCCTAGGTAGACCGTGGCTATTCGATAATGATGTCACGATCTTTGGCCGTTCGAATGCATGTACTTTTATGTATAACGGTAAAAAGATCAAACTTAATCCTATGCCACCTGAGAATACACTAGGGAAGAAGATGGATGAGAAGGCAAGTGAGCCTAGAGGAATAGGGAAATCCAAACCCAAGTCTCTACATATAATCAGCGCAAGAGAGTTTGAAAAAAAGGCTAAGGAGGATTCTATGGTGTATGCCCTTGTGGCTAGAGAGATTACACCTGAGGTTCCATTAGAGTTGCCCCGTGAGGTGACCTCGGTCCTGAAGGAATACAGTGATGTATTTCTTGAAGACTTACCGAATGAGTTGCCACCTATGAGGGACATACAGCATGCCATTGATCTTATCCCAGGGTCTACTTTACCGAACCTTCCTCACTACAGGATGAACCCTGCAGAGCATGCGAGTTGAAGCGAAGAAGTTGATGAGCTTCGCAAAGGGTTTCATCCAAGAGAGTGACGAGCCCGTGTGCCGTGCCTGCATTGTTGACGCTTGAAGAAAGACGGCACGTGACGCATGTGTGTGGGACGGCCGTGCCATAAACAAAATTACCTTGTTAAGTATAGGTTTCTATACCAGACTTGATGATATGCTTGACATGATGGCCAGGTCCACTATATTCTCTAAGATAGACCTCAAGAGTGGATATCACCAAATCCGTATACGCCCAGGAGATGAGTGGAAGACGGCGTTTAAGACGAAAGATGGGCTGTATGAGTGGTTGGTCATGCCCTTCGGCTTGACTAACGCACCCAAGTACTTTCATGCGGATGATGACACAAACTGAGGCCGTTCATGGAAAAATTCCTAGTGGTGTACTTTGACGATATTCTTATTTATAGTACCACTAAGGAATCACACCTTGAACATTTAAAGAAGGTCTGTAGTGTCCTTAGGAAGGAAAAATTGTACGCTAATCTTAAGAAATGTGCATTCATGTCTAGCCAAGTTGTGTTCTTAGGATTTATAGTGTCATCGAAGGGATGCGCGAGACACGAAAAAGTCGGGAGCCATAGTTGAGTGGCGAACCAAGGAACATTCATGAGGTGCGAAGCTTTCACGGCCTAGCAACTTTTTATCGTCGGTTCATTAGGGGTTTTAGCACGATCATGGCTCCCATTACCGAGTGCATGAAAAAGGGAAAGTTCGTGTGGTCTAAAGCCGCAGTCAAGGCTTTTAAAGAAATTAAGGGCAAGATGGTGGAAGCTCCTGTCATGCGTCTACCTGACTTTTCTAAAGTCTTTGAAGTAGCGTGTGATGCGTCTGGTGTCGGATTAGGTGGAGTGTTGAGTCAAGAAGGACACCCAGTGGCCTATTTCAGTGAGAAACTGAATGAGGCAAAACAAAAATACTCCACTTACGACAAAGAATTTTATGCGGTAGTGCAATCCCTGAGACATTGGCGACACTATCTCCTACCGCAAGAATTCGTTTTGTTTTCTGACCATGAGGCTTTGAGATATTTGCATTCTCAGAAGAAACTCAACCCAAGGCATGCCAAGTGGGTAGCGTTTCTTCAGGAATATTCGTTTGTTTTGAAACACAAGGCCGGGGTTGAAAACAAACCAGCGGATGTCCTTAGTAGGAGAGTGGCGTTGCTCAACTCTTTGAGTGTAGAGGTAGTCGGATTTGAGCAACTGAAAGATGAGTACCCCATATGTCCTGATTTTGGGGGTACTTACGCGTCGCTCTCTAGTGACCAGCATATTATGGGTGAATATGTTCTTAAAGATGGCTTTCTTTTCAAGGGAGACAGACTTTGTATTCCCCGTATGTCCCTTCGTGAATTCCTCATCTGGGAGCTTCATTCAGGAGGGATAGCTGGCCATTTTGGTCGTGATAAGACCATTGCCCTCGTGGAAGATCGTTTCTATTGGCCAAGTCTCAAGCGAGACGTAGCCAAAGTTTTAGGGCAGTGTCGAACATGTCAGCTGGCAAAGCAAAGAAAGCAAAATACCGGGCTGTACACGCCATTGCCAGTGCCACATGCTCCGTGGCAGGACATTAGTATGGACTTCGTGCTTGGGCTTCCCAAGACTATAAAAAAGCACGATTCCGTTTTTGTCGTTGTGGACCGTTTTTCTAAAATGGCGCATTTCCTCCCATGTTCAAAGACGTCGGATGCGTCTCATGTTGCTCGTCTCTTTTTTTATGGTGTGATACGTCTCCATGGGTTACCTAAAACCATAGTGTCTGATCGTGATGTTCGATTTACTAGCTATTTTTGGAAGACACTGTGGCACATTATGGGAACTCGTTTGCAATTTTCTACTGCTTACCACCCACAAACAGATGGTCAAACTGAAGTGGTAAACCGTAGCCTTGGAAATCTTCTACGTTGTCTACTGGGTGAACATGTTAAGACTTGGGACCTAATTTTACCAACTGCTGAACTTGCTTATAATGGGTCAGTTAATAGATCTACAGGGTTGAGTCCTTTTGAAATTGTAAGTGGTTATAAACCTAGAATGCCCATAGATCTCTTACCCATGTCTGTTACACAAAGGTCTTCTGAGTCAGCCGATGCATTTGCACACCATATTCATGATTTGCATACACATATTAGACAGTGGTTAAATAAGAGCAATGATGATTATAAAGTTTCAGCTGATTCTCACCGTAGAATGCAAGAATTTCAAGAAGGAGACTGTAATGGTGCGAATAAGGCCAGAGCGATTCCCTCAAGGATCTGCTAAAAAATTACAAGCGCATAGTGCTGGACCATTCAAGATATTACAAAAGGTTGGGTCCAACGCGTATCGGATTGACCTTCCACCTGAAATGAGCATTAATCCAACTTTTAATGTGGAAGATCTAGTCCGTACCCATACTTCCATTATTGATACATCGTCCCTTTCATGGCCTTTTTCTGAGTTTGCTACTTAACCCCTTCCACCACTTCCTCCACCCATTACCCATAAAGAAGAAATTGAGGAAATCTTGGATGACGAGATAGTATCCACGAGAGATGGAGGTTTCCAAAGGTATCTTGTCAAGTGGAAGAACAAACCATTGTCTGAATCTACGTGGCTGTCGGGCGACGCATTGCAGGGTATTGATCCAGATCTGCTAGAGCGCTACAAAAGTTTCAACTCGTCGGAGTCGAGTTTTTCTCACCCGTGGGGAATTGATGCGGACACAAGCGCATTAAAGGTGTACCAACAAAGAAAGCGTCAACCACAAGTGTCGTCCTTATGGATAGGCAACTATTGAGGAGCTGAAGACCTTTCACATGTGATTGGACATAGAGAAGACCCCACTCAGGGAAGACACATGTGAAGGAAGATTGGAGAAAGAAGACCGAGCGCCCGAACTTTCCCGCACTTATGTTATTTGCGTGTTTTTGCTTAGTTAGGGGTCTTTTAGTAATTTTATGTCTTTATTAGGGGTCTTTTAGTAATGTTATGTCTTTACTTGCTTATTTTAGGGGTATTTTAGTACTTTTATGTCTTTATTTGCTTATTTAAGTGGGTTAAAGCCCTAGATACGAATTTCAACTATTGATTAATGAAAAGCAAATCCTTTGGTTGCCTCCTTCCTCTATTCTCTCTAATGGTGCTTCTTTTCTTCCCTTGATCTTCCTCTTCTAATTTCTTCTTGTGCCCCTCCAACTTCTTCAAGGTAATTATTTCCTTCTTTCTATTTTTCAGTTTTGGCTATTCCTTCTTCGATCAAAATCTTGAGAACCGATCTAAACCCTAAACCCCCAAATTCTCAAATCCCTAATCCGAAAAACTTCTTGGTTCTTCGGACTAGTGATCTTCATTGATCGATTGGGTGTGACTGGGTGTGACCATGCAAGATCGGGAGGTCTCATCCCTCGCCGGATCCAACCTAAGTAATAATTGAATGCCATACTCCATGGTTGTGATGATGGCCTGCTCCATTGCATGTTTCCTTTATGATTTTCTCAATTATGATGATTACTACTAGAATTTTAGATCATTTATTCCTTTTATTTCTGCTGTTTAATTATGTTCATGAGCATGCATCATAATTAGGGTTGTCCTGCGTCAATTGCATACAACCATGCGCCCATATAAGAGAGAGAGGGGGACGAGGGAAGACAGAGATGGAATTGTTTTTTAATAAACAGATTTTTGGCGATATCAATACGCTTGCGATATTATCAAAATATCACCAATACACGGGCAATAGAAGCGACACTTGGAATTTACACAATAAAAAATATTGGTGATGTTGATACATTGTTGATACAAGCGATACTTGGAATTTACACAGTAAAAAATATTGGTGATAAATTGGTGATGCTTAGTGATGCATCGCCAATACCTGGAATTTCTTATACCACCTGTGTTATCGGTATCGCTACCAATGTTATTGGTATTAGCGAGCTGGAGATACAGATAACATCAGGGACACTCCGAACAATGAGTACACCCAAATGGCATTTAAGCTCCTAAAAATGACTCGTCTATCTCAATAGATCAACAGGTCTTTCGAAACACATTCTCTAAAATAGTTTCATGCTCTGTTGTAACAAGAGCTTGACTGGATATTTTGGTGACCTACGGTTGGGAAGCAGCCTAGCTTCTAAGTGATCATCAACAACAATGGATGTTGTACAATACCTACCAATCTACCATAGTATGTGCACAAGCACAAGGAACCACGACCAACCATGATTCACAGCACACCCAAATACTATCTAAGCTTCTAATAATGATGCAGCAGCAATTTCCATGGGTTTGCATGTTTCCCAACACATTCTTGAAAATGGTTTCATGGTTTGTTTTCACAAGTGCTCACTTCGGCACTTAGGTGACCTAGTAGGGTCAGGCAGCTGCCTAGCTTGTAGACAATCATCAATGACCATGGATAATAACTAGCACCTCTAGGGTGGTAAAATTGGCATTTCCTATTAGGTAGAGCGAGAAGAGTTTGTGGATGTTTGTCAACCTCCCAGAGCACAGGAAAAAAAAATGGTTTGTTTTATGCTATTATGTTGGGTTCTTGATACAGTAGTGGCTGTGGAAGGAAAGATGTCCTGGGATTAGAGATCTGAAAACCATGGATGTTGCTTTGTTGGGGAAGTGTCTGTGGAGGTTCATAATGGAGACTATGAGTGTCCAAAGAGTACAAAAACAATCAATTTACAAAAAGGGAGTCCCATTCAACATTTCCGATTGAGACTGAAACCCAATCCTTTACATTCAACCTAGCTTTCCTAAAAACATCGAGGGCTCCCACACTAGACTTTTGAAAGCAACAATTGTTACGTCCCCCCTCATAACAGGTCCTTGGTCGAACCCTCCTCGTGGGCCCCAAATCAGATGGGTTGTGCCTCACATGGGCCCCAAATAACATAAGTTCCACGGGCCGCCAACCCCGAGTGTACCCCCGCATCCCACAGGCCACCCCACTCAAGCCCGGCGTAAAAATGCTGCTACATTAATCACCCCTGGTGAGGAGTCTCGAACACGAGACCTCCAGATTTGATATCAATTTGATGCAGGACAATTAACCCATTTATCTTATAGCCCAAGCCCCACATCCATGGGTTAGGTCCTCAGTCGAACTCTCCTCGTAGGCCCCAAATCCATGAGTTCAACCCCCTCGTAGGCTACAAATCATATGGGTTTTGCCTCACACGAGCCACCCACCTCACATAGGCCCCAAATTACATGGGTTCCGCAGGCCGCCCACCCCCGAGTGTGCCCCCGCATCCCACAGGCCACTCTACTCGAGCCCAGTGTGAAAATGCCCCTGCATTACTTTTATGACCAATGGGTAAGATTGGGACAATCCTTTTTCTACAAAAGATTTTAGTGCTCCCTCATTTTGAAATGAGATTCCAAGAACATAGTTGCATAACTCGTTAATCATTGCAAAGCCCTTCGTAAGCCTAATTTCCTTGTCAATGAAATCAAGGTAAAAGTTTCCTCTCATTCTATCACCTTTTCTCATGTATCAAGGGAGGCCAACTCTATAGTTGACGTGCTTCCTAAAGAAGGAAGCTCCAAAATCAAGACGTATATTGCCAACCATTATCAATTGCTTTGATGGGTCTATGGTCTCCTCTTGGTTTCTAATAAAATTAATCAATTTCGATAAAAAGAAAAGAAAAGAAGAGAAAAGAACTTGCAGATGCAAGGACTTTATTCCTCAGAACAACGTTTAGAATTTGCAACTACAATGCCAAGAAACAAGATTGATGCAATCAACAGAAACCAATCAAAATCTCTGCCAAAAACTACCCAATTACGAATTAGTGCATTCCAAGTAAAAGGCAGGTGCACTACAGGAGCACCAGTTTCTCTCAAGCAGTGGTGTGCACAAGTGATCCGAACCATTCAAGAGGTACACCATGAATTAGCCACAGGCAGAGTATGCAGCACTACAAACAATACTACCCATTCAAGAAACAGGCATCTAAAATTTAGAAAAATGGCCAACGGTTTACATTCAATCCCATCCATCAGATGCTTAGGATCATTTACCGGGAGAGCCATTTCTCCCGTGTCCTATCAATGCTGGGGCCCACCTCTTGAACAGTCCCGATCACCCACATACTACTCCAATATAGGGATCACATATATACTAACCCTGTTCTGATTATTTATTCCCATAATCACTATAATTCCAAATCTTCTCTTTCTGAAAAAATCAGAGACATATTCTACCGATATTCACAAAATTATATATAAAAAAAGAAGATATTTCATTTCAATCACAACAAATCCCAGTCCGTTGCAATGGCGATAATACCCCCATGATTCTTACAAACACGGCGAAATGGGGAAAAAAAAAAAAAGAGCCCCCATTCACACCCACCCCGAATGAATTCCAAACATGCATTTTGTACTATTCCAATTCCCAAAAACCAAGAATGAGTGTGAGTTAATCAACCAGGGTGGGTGTAGATATCAATTCCCGAAGAATTCAAGAAGACGGGAAAGAAAAATACAAACCCTAAATCGAAACAAGAGGATGACTGAGATTGAAATGAAAAAGAAAAACCCTAATTTATGTTTTCTGTTCGAGAAATGGAAGGGATTTTTTTTTTTTTTTTACCTGAGAGAGATTTTGTGTGATCGAATGCTAGGAAGATCTTGAAAAGGAAACTGGAGACCCAAAGCCCTAAAAAATAGTAGAGAGGATGAGTTGCAGGCCCCTGAGGCGAGGTTTTTCCACTTGTACTCGGGTTTCAGTTCTGACAAGTGGGGCCCACGGAAGATTGCGTCCCATCCGTGGATGGAGGGTTAAAAGATTTTGACTGATAGGAAAACCGTAGACGGGAATCTTGGAGATGTTTCCGGTTGGATGTGGACCTTTGCTTCTTTTCTTTCTTTTTTCTTTTTTTGCTCTTCTTAACCGTCTATTTGTAAGCCACAAATTGTAAGGTTCAGATCTTCTCATTTGTAGAAAGTTTTTGAACATCGTCTATCCATGGAGATATCCACCAGTCCAACGGTCTAGATCACTGAATAATGGGCCTTACTTTTCAGAAACGGAACCCTGAGGACATTCTGCAAAACCAGAAGGAGGATAGGAGGAGCTTTATAAAAGAAATGGGCAAGTTATTTTATACTCCGGCTTACTATTACACTTGATATGCAGGCACGTAGAATTTGTAAACCGGGCATGCATCGAACTCAAAATAACACGACTAAATTAAGGAACCCCACATCTCGAAGAAGTTGTAGTCGTCACCATCAAAGCCTTATCCGAACTAAATGAGTTTGTCGAATGAATATTTTTCACCTTAGCAACTGAGCTTATTACTTCCACAGTTGCGTCCGTACTCATGCATCGGTGGTAGACTCACGGGAGTTCAACATGAGACCGTACTCATGCATCGGTGGTAGACTCACGGGAGTTCAACATGGGATCATGGGTTCAGGATCCAGCAGTGAAAATATACTGTGGTATGAATGACAAGGTATGTGGAGTGTGAGTGCGAGTGTGAAAAAAATTACATTTGGAGCAGAAGCTGGGGTCGGGGCTAAATGAGCTGTTTATCCCTGTGACCTTGACGGATCACTCAGTCGTCCTTGTCCCACCACTCGAGTTGGTAACTCCCCCCTCCCCCCTATATTTATTTACATAAAAAAATTCGTGGGCGGCCGGCCGTTGTCCATGGAAGACTGACTGGTGGGTGTTAATTAAAGATTACACACACATCATCATCATCAATTGAATGTATTATATAATAGCTTCTTATAGTTTACTCAATAACATCTCCATTTACTGTTGAAATTTATGAATTAAAAATCTGTGAGTATCCACCATACATGTGGTTAGCCATGATTACAATTTAGGGTCATTTGAGTGGGAACCATGTATTTGATGTATATTGGATCATGTGAATTATAATTAATGTGTATTAGAATCAAATTTGGGTGGATTTTACATCAACACAAAAGTGGAGCCCACCTAAGGTTTGGGAATCACTTCGGTACTCATTTCTAACCAAGCTCGTCTGGTCAAAAGTCGATAGAAAATTGTTACAGATGATAAAAGTCTTTGGAGCTCTTGGGTCCGTGTGAAATACTTCAGCGATAAATCATTCTGGACCCAAAATATACCATCTGATGCATCTTGGGCTTGGCAAAGCATTCTTGGTGTTAGACTCATTGTTAAGCCTCACATTAAATACTTCATTGGAAATTGTCAAAAAACCAACTTTTGGTTCGACCCGTGGCTTGGGCATAACAACCTTATAAATTGGTTTGGCCACAGGGCTATATATGACCTTGGTCGCGAGCGAGACATCAAGGTTAGTGACTTCTTTCTCAATGGCTCTTGGTCTCTACCCCCTCCAGCCTCGGCCAACCTTGTGGAAATATTTGATGGCATTCATAGCATTCCTATCTTTAATATGGAAGATGAAATAGTTTAGACCAATGACTCCTTTGGGAAACCTACTATTTCTTCCATTATTGGTGCCTGTAAGCCTTGCTCTCAGGATGTTCCTTGACATGATCTTGTATGGTTTAAGGGTCATATCCATAAACACTCTATTATTGCATGGATGGTCTTTCTTACTAAGCTCAAAACTAAGCATTACATTTCTTCACGTGGCATTCATGTGGATGATGGTTGTGCTTTATGTACTTCACATGTTGAAACTATTGACCACATTTTCTTTAACTGTCCTTTTGTCCATTGGATCTGGAGCCAATTGTATTCTAGGTTAGGGATCTAATCGTCCCCCATAATGCTTCCTCTTATAAAATCTATTAGATATTTTGTTGGGAGTTTTCCTCTAAATCCAGTGTGTAACTTGTTAACCAACCTTTTGTTCTCAACCCTTGTGTGTCACATTTGAAAAGAGAGGAATTCAATGATTTTTTTAATTTTTTTTTCACGCAAGTCGTCCTCTAAGGAGTTCATCCTTCATTCTATTCTTGAGAAATTTAAAGCTAGAGTTATATTTATCATGGGTTCTTCTATTGTATCAGATATAACTAGCTCTATTTCAACCCTTTGGGATTTTCCTACTGCCTTCTTTAGGGGTCCCAAGCATTTCGCTCCTCCTACCTCATCCCAACCTCATTGGGTTGGGAAGTGGTGGCTTGTCTGTTCCCATACCATTGGTAGTGTCATGGGGCTCCTTTGTTTTCCTCCCTCTTCCCATTTTGCCTGTTAAGGTTTTACCCTTCAAGATTTGGACTCTGATTGATGTAGGACATGAAAATTAAATATGATATGCGAGATTTCAGGCTTAAGATCACGTTAGTTCAGAAACAATTACACAAATTTTATATCCCACATGAAAGTCCAAACATTCAATTAAGGAAAATCTATACGGGTCCAGGCCTACACATGATAGGGCTGGATCAATAAAAGTCATGAACCTCAAAGATAAGAAAAAATCATCCACACATGTATAGTAATTAGTCCATAACCAAGGGATTCAGAAATTCCAATTCGGGGAACCCTATGGTAAGAAAAGGAGCATAAAATTGGAGATTTGAGTAATTTAGGGTTAGGTTTAGGGATTTTGGGTGAAAATAGAGTGAAAGAGAGGAGAGAGATGAACCAGAGAAGTACTACACGCGTGGACAACAACAATGGCCCAGACGCACGTGTGTGTGATTCTGGCTGCATGTATGTGGGGCCCACTATTCAGAAAAAGGTCACATTGGCCCTGGTCAGCCAGGTTTGGACTCCAAAATCTCCAAATCTCAGCTCGATCCGATGTATAATTTGTGCATGGTGCTTCACTGAAGTTTCAACAATCTTATAGAGTCAGATTTTGAAATTCTGCTATGGGGAGAAAAATTGCTGCAATAGATGATTGATTCGAAGTGTAGATGATAGGGTGAGATGAGAAGAAGGGATGGTAGAAGATGGGTAGTATAGATGGCAATGGATGGGGGCGAATCGGGATAAATGTGGCTTCGCACCACGATAGTTAACCCTTTGATGAAGGGATGGCTTCACACCCAATTAGGCTTCACAACTCAGAGAGTAGGAAAATACAGAATTTTTATTAATCTTCAATTAATTAAAAGAACTATAAGGGGTGCCTATTTATAAGAAAACCATATACCCCAAAACTCGCTCCATGTGTGCAACCTATTACTTGGCGATGAAGTAAACTAAAATAAAAACCAAACAAAGAAATATAAAGCGTTCATCATGTTCTAAATAATATCAATAAATGAGACCTAAAATATAAAATCAATCCGACTAGTAGGCCACGATCATGAGATCCCATGATGGGCTTTACTTTACTATCGAGCTCACTCTTTTAAACCAAACTTTGTCTTATAATTAGGAAGCCCTCCCTGAACGTTGTTATCGATCCAGATCAACGGTAGGGCCCTCCTTCTAGCGTACGAGCGTAAGGGGGTGGTGTGCGTGTACGTGTGGATGGCGTGCGTGGGATGTCCCCATCAATTCTCCCTGGCTGTAAAGATTTCGCCACTGGCGAAATAAAACTCCTGAACTGCTCTGATATGTAAGGATCAAGTCTCTGAAGTTCTTCCTCAGCGAGCCACGTATTGGTTGAAGCTAGACGTGACTTCAACTTGACCAAGAACTTCTGAAACCCGCCGTCTGACGTTGAAACAATCTGATGGTCCATGATGTCCTCTATTTCTTCTCTGGGTGTGTGAAGGTTATGTATGGTAGGTAGAGGCCGGGAAGAACGGTCGGGACGAATATGTATGAGAGGTAGAGGCTGATAAAATGGGTCGGGATGGGTAGGTATGGGAGGTAGAGGTTGGAAAAGTGGGTTAGGATGGGTAGGTATGGGAGGTAGGGACTGGGAAAATGGGTCGGGATGGGTAGGAATGGGACGTAGAGGCTAAAAAATGGGTTTAGAGGAGGCCATGGATCAAGAAAAAGGTCTGATGAATCAGGATAGTTAGGCGAAAGGCTGAACAATGCATCAATGGCCCCTTGAAATGCAACTAGATCCTTCACATTGAATGTGGAACTAATTCCCATGGAGGGTGGAAGATTTGCCACATATGCATTAAGACCGTTTCATTTTATAATTTTGACGGGTCCAGTGCTACGTGTGTGTAACTTACGAACGGCCTCCAGATGATACCACTCGGGCTTGATGCGAACCATCACAGAGTCCCTTACATTGAATTTCTTGAAACATTTATGCTGGTCTGCAAAAAATTTGTAATGTTCATTACTAGTAGTGATCTTCTGCTTGATTTCTTATTGTCATGAATGAATGTGATGCACAAAAGACTCTGCAGGCTCTGACGGCCTATGGGACAGTGACATAGGGACAAAATCAATAGGTTTCTCAGGTTTATAACCAGTAACAACTTCATAAGAATTGAGACCTGTGGACCTATCGACAGAACTATTAAACGTAAACTCAATTATAGGTATTACGGTGTCCCATGTTCTGGTGTGCTTTATATCCCTCCTAGGGAGAGACTCATCCGGTAGATCATTAGGAACGACGTCACAAAACTCATCCACACCGGAATGACCTCAATAAGTAACTCTACACTAGCCTCTGGTGCACTTTCTCTAGTCACGAGGCCGCGCATGTTGTATTCCTCAAAATAATGGTCTTGATATTCCTCATGGGGTGGGGGTACGGGTACACACCCATGACTAATTCCTTGGCCACCTTCATTCATTGGTCTATCCTCCTGGCCACCTGCCTGATATTGGCTATCTTCCCTAATTGTGGGGTTTGTCCTGAGGGAGGCCTCTATTTGGTCAAGGCGTTGATCTATGCTTCGTTCCAAGCACTTACCTCAAGACTCGATCTGCTGAGACAACTTGTTTAATGACTCTAGTAGTTGTTCCATGTTTAGTGTAGGGCGATAGCCAAAACAATGACCCGTGGGTGCTAACCAAAACCATGACCCATACGTGTGGGCGTACAACTTGCTAACTCCACCTAAGACTTTCTACGATGACTATATGAGACTAAATGATCCTATGAGACTCTATATGAGAGGACTTTGCAATGTTATTCCAACAATATAGTTAATAAAATAAGGGACTATGGACTCCTAAAAGTTACATGTGATGGACTAGATTCATGACAGACTCAAACAAACTAACCTTAAACAAATAATGTATTCCCCTATAAGAACCCTAAGCTCTGATACCAAATTTGATGCAGGACATGAAAATTAAATATGATATATGAGATTTCAGGCTTAAGATCACGTTAGTTCAGAAACAATTACACAAATTTCATATCTCACATAAAAGTCCAAACATTTAATTTAAGGGAATCTATGCAGGTCCAGGCCTACACATGATAGGGCTGGATCAATAAAAATCATGAACCAAACGATACTCAAAGATAAGAAAAAATCATCCACACATGCATAGTAATTATTTCATAATCTAAGGGATTCAGAAATTCCAATTCAGGGAATCCTAAGGTAAGCAAAGGGGCATAAAATTGAAGATTTGAATAATTTAGGGTTAGGTTTAGGGATTTTGAGTGAAAGCAGAGTGAAAGAGAGGAGAGACGAACCAGAGAAGTACTGCACGCGTGGACAACAACAATGGCTCAGACGCACGTACGTGTGATCCCGGTTGCACGTGTGTGGGGCCCATTATTTACAAAAAACCCACCTTGGCCCTAGTTGGCCAGGCTTGGACTCCAAAACCACCAATTTTAACTCGATCCGATGTATGATTTGTGCATGGTGCTCCACCGAAGTTTCAACCATTTTGTAGGGTTAGATTCTGAAATTCTGCTGTGGGGAGAAGAATTGCTGTAATAGATGATTGATTCGAAGTGTAGATGATAGGGTGAGATGAGAAGAATGGATGGTAGAAGATGGGTGGTAGAGATGGTGATGGATGGAGGCGAATCGGGATAGATGTGACTTTGCACCACCATAGTTAACCCTTCGATGAAAGGAATGCTTCACACCCAATTAGGCTTCACAACTCAGAGAGTAGGAAAACACAGAATTTTTATTAATCTTCAATTAATCAAAAGAACTACAAGGGGTGCCTATTTATAAGAAAGCCCTGTACCCCAAAACTCGCGCCATGTGCGCAACCTATTACTTGGCGATGAAGTAAACTAAAATATAAATCAAATAAAGAAATCTAAATCGTTCATCATGTTCTAAATAATATCAATTAGGGAGACCTAAAATATGAGATCAATCCGACTAGTGGCCATGATCATGAGATCCCATAATGGGCTTTACTATCGGGCCCACTCTTTTAAACCAAACTTCGTCTTCTAATTAGGAGGCCCTCCTTGAACGTCGTTATTGATCCAGATCGACGGTAGGGCCCTCCTTCTAGCGTACGAGCATAAGGGGGGGTGTGCGTACATGTGTGGACAGCGTGTGCGGGATGTCCCCATCACTGACCCCCTAATAAATGTCTAAAGATTCTATATATTGGCATTTTTAAATTGACATTTGCAGATATTTCAGGTATTTCCCTCAAAGTGCATAACTCTCAAGCTATTAAAGCCATTGAAGACCCTTTTGCCTCTTCTTAGAGAGTGAGGCAGTATGCGATATCTATCTCCACTTACCTCACTAGCATATGTTTCTCTATTTACACTGCCTCGGGGTGTCATCGGTGCCTTATCACCAACCTTAGCAGATTGCATCGTCTTGGACCGGTTGCTCAACTTCATTCTGACATTGAGATTGCAGCCATATCCTCATCAGCTGCTTGACTTTGGGTGTGCAAGATGCTTTGTTGTGAGCTCCCCTTCTGTTCCAGTGTTTAGGGTGTTTATCTCTAGTTTTGGTCTTCATCTTGACTCGGGATGTGGACCTTTCCTAGTGTTGTTTTCCTCCCCGGGATGTGGGGCCTTTTGCTTTTTCTTTCTTACTCTCCCATTGTTTTAGGAGAAATCTTTGCCTTACTTTTTTCTTGGTGCTAGTACTCCTCTATGTATTTTTAGGATTTTTTACCTCTTGGAAGTAATAAATTCTAAGCTTACCTTCAAAAAAAAAAAAGAAGGTAGAATAATGTGAATTTGAAACACAATAATTATTTATTTTTATTATTAGTTTTTTAAATTATTGTTAGATTATTTATTATTCATTGTTTATTGTTTATTATTTATTGTTAAAATATTTGTTACTAGAT
The DNA here is from genome assembly GCA_030180095.1 of Magnolia changhungtana. Classification (NCBI taxonomy): domain Eukaryota; kingdom Viridiplantae; phylum Streptophyta; class Magnoliopsida; order Magnoliales; family Magnoliaceae; genus Magnolia; species Magnolia changhungtana. Next base: position 6,374,815 of record JASAUF010000220.1, read on the forward strand.
TGTAATAATTTATTATTGTAGTTGTAGCATAAGATAATTACTTGCCCGTTTAAGGGTTTCTATATTACCGGGCATAATATGTACAATATGTTTTTTTAGGCATAAAAATTCTTGAATTGAGCATTTTGTTACAGTTCAATGTTAGATAGATATGAATGCTTTCATTTCTTCTAATTTAAATGCATGCGTTCATTCCGATTCATCTCTCCATTTCTCTATGAATATATTTCTTACATTTATTTTTGTCGTAAAATATCCACACTTTGTGGATACTTGACGTATAAATCAAATACATGATTAAAATTTCTGGAGAGATTAGGGAAAAATGCTACCGGAATTTTGACGTGACATTTAAATTAGAAAATAAAAACATTACAATCTATCCAGCCTTGAATGGGTAACTAATTTAGACAGTTGGATAAGTATAGCCTATAGGAAAGGGTTACATTCTATATAGTATATATAATTTCTTTCCATGAGGTTCAAATTATAACTCATTAAATCTCGTTCTGTTGTAAGTTGATATCACTTTATTTAAAATTAGTTTCTTATCTTTATATTTATAAATGACTATTGAGGAAGTCCCGATTACCCCCAATGTCAGTGTGTCAACCACATTTCATCTTTTTATGAAGGGAGAAGTGTCTTAAGATTCAGCCAAAAGAAAGAAAGAAAAATCATTAATGTGAGATGACTTTGAAGAAGTCGTGATTAATGGCGCGATGAAGATTAAATGTATTTATTATAAATTATTATACACTAAGAATCCTTAGGGGACAATTACTCATTTAAAAAGACATCAACAAAGTTATTCGAAGAGACCAAAAATCTTAATTCCATGTCAATAATGTTGTTAAAAAGGATATCTTAAATCTAAAAAGTTCTGGAAAAAGTTCGACTATTTGAAGCAAGTTCGACTCGAAGTCCGACAACAATATTTTTGAAATTCTCGAGGTCTTTGACCAGTCGAGGGACAGGCTCGACCAGTTGAAGGTTACGCAGGTTGTGCCCGAATTCTGCGTGGAGTGCGTAAATTTGAGGCGGTTTTAAAGAGGTGCGTAAGTGATGTTTTCTAAACTATAAATAGGAGTCCCAATGGCTATTTTAAGTGATGTTAAGGCTTCCTAAATGTATTCTAAGGGTTTTTAGAAGAGGTTCTAGGGTTATCAAAGGGTGTAGTAAGGGTGAAAATCGAGGTTGTTCGAATCGAGTAAGTCCTCTCTCTTTATAATTTATGCTTTTATAGTGAATTTCTATCGCTTTATGCCGTGGTTTTTTTCCCGCAAGGGTTTTTCACGTTAAATCTTTGTGTTCTCTTGTGATTGCTTGCATTATTGGATTGCTATCTTAGATCAATATCTGTGTGATTCCAAATCGCAAATCCCAACAAGTAGTATCAAAGCAATCGTTGGGGCACAGATCTGAATCTGAGGGATAAGCAATAATGGTAAGCACTAGGTATGATATTGAGAAGTACTTAGGGAAAATAACTTTGAGTTATTGAAAATCAAGATAATCAGTTCCTTAATCAACTAAGGCAAAGATGGTGCTCTTGAGGAGCGAAAGTCTACTATGATTAATGATGATTGGAATACCCTTAATAAGGTTTTATCCTCGATCCGTTTATGTTTCGCGGATGAGGTTCTCTACAATGTCAAGAGGAAGAAAATTGCGGCTAAATTATGGGCGAAGTTAGAGGATGTTTATGCGAAAAAATCTTTCAAAAATCGCCTACACTTGAAGGTCAGTGGTATAACTTCAAGATGGCAGATGGTGGAAATCTGGAGGCTCACATTAGTAACTTTAATAAATTGATTTGCAAATTGTTGGATATGAAGGAAGTGATGAAAGATGAGGAACAAGCATGTATTTGCTAAATTCTCTTCCAACATCATATGAGTCATTCAAGGACACAATGTGCACCACGAATAAAACCCTGAGTGTCAACACCGTTATTTCAGCCCTTCAAGGGAAGGCTATAGGAAAACTAAACGGCGACATGGGAACATCTTCTGATGCACTGTTTATGAGGGGCAAGAATTCTGAACAAGGAAGGGTAAGGGCAAAGGTAAGATAAAGTGCTAGAACCATGGGATGGAAGAACGCATGAAGAAGGATTGTACAAATCCTAAATCTAAGATAGAAGAATTCGAGGCTTCATACAGGGAGGCCAACGCTGCCACATCAGATGGAACGAGTGGATGTGATGGTGATGTCTTGATTGTGTCTACATTCAGTCGCTCATACAATGATTGTAAGGGTGAGTGGATTCTAGACACAGGGGCATCCTTTCACATGACTCCTTATCGAAGTTGGTTCACCAGCTATAGGGAGTGCGACGGTGGACAGGTGTTTATGGGCAATGACATTGCCTGTAATGCTATGGTTATTGGTATCGTGCGCATCAAGAAGTTTGATGGGATGGAGCGCACCCTAACTAATGTGAGGCACGTTCCCGATTTGAAGAAAAATCTGATTTCTCTTGGTGTACTTGAGGCAATGGGCTGAAAGTTCACAGGTATTGATGGTGCTATTAAAGTATCTAAGAGGGGCACGGGTAATCATGAAAGTGCAGCGACTCGGTAATCTTTACAGGTTGATCGGGAGCACTTCAATAAATGGAGCTACAATGGAAGTAGCAGATTTCATCTCTATATATGTGTAACATGCTGGGCATGGTAACATAAACGGGCAGGGCATGAAGGCTGAGACGCGTGGACAGAGATAAAGAGCAGGTGGAGTAGCCACCTGTGAGAAGAATCACACTCATAAAGCGCAGGTTATTGGCAAGGTATATGGACGACTTCAATATCGCATATACTCTCATTACAGATGAGGGGGATCTGTCTTCTATTCAGATGACTCTAGGTGAGCCTGGTGCTGAGAATTAAAATGTGACTATGAACGATGTGATGGACTCATTGTACCAAATCGACATATGAAAGCTGGTAGAGCTTCTGGTGGGCCGGAGAGCGGTTGGATGAAGGTGGATCTTCAGGAGGATACAACATAAATACAGAGCGAGTTTGGTAGTGAAGAGTTATATTCAGAGAGAAGGAATCGACTTCTCAGATATATTTGTGCCGACGGTATAGCGGGTATCTATTAGATCCGTGATTGGCGCTGGTTGGTTAATGCGATCTCGAGCTGGAAGGATGGATGTCGAGTCTGCACTTTTGTATGGGAAATTGGAAGAGCAAATCTACATGAAGCAACTAGAATGGTTTGAAGTTAAAAGGGCTGAAAAAAAGAGTTTGCACGAGGTCGTGGTACAACCTATCACCTCGATAGTTGTCACGTCCCAAACTCGGAAATCGGATTCATAGGAATCCCGATCGCCGAATCCGGTGCCGACAGCCTCCGTAGACCCCATTCTTGGCTCCTAGCGTCCATAAGCCAGATTCCGATCCTGGGATCCTACAAGGAAGATTTTTTTTATACATTTAACTTGTAATAAGCATAACCATAAGATTACCCATTTCACAAAGGCAACATCAAGTGGGTCCCACAATAAGTGGGCCCTAAAAGAAATTTGACGATGGATCACCCACCTCTAGGCCTACTCCTTGATCCCTAAGCCTCCTTAGCTCCTTGCCTCCGCTTTTGATGGTGGTTGATGGGGTTTTGATGGTGGGGATGAGAGATGAGAGGGTAGGGAATGTGGGCCACACTTGTTGCTCTTGAAATGCTTGGATGTATGGAGCTTGGGAGAGTGGAGATAGAATGAGAGAAGGAGATAAATAAAATATTAAAGGGGATGGGTGCTGTAAGGAAAGGTGATGGGAGGTATGGGCTTATTTGAAAATGGGGTAAAAGAGGAATGGTGAGGGGAGAGAGAGGATTGACTTTTGAAAAAGGAGGGATGGGTTGTTGTACTTGAGACATGGTATGTACTTGACGTTGATTGATGGGACATATCATAGAGATTCTCTCGATATTCGCAACGCGAGATGTTTCTTCGGAATGAACGCGAGCCCACATCTTCCTGCTAGGGTATCGTCTCGGCCCGCGAGACGCGACGTCAGAACCACAGTGACGGCGCGATCGCAATGGTACAAGTCTCAGGTTGAGCCCACTCTGAAAAATGGGATACGACTCAAGGTTGCGCACAAATGCCGATAATAGATCGCAGGTCGCTGAAATTCGACCGGGAGGATCGCAGAAGTCTAAGGAACAGTACAGCTAGGGTACGGGTCTTACAGCTCTCCTCACCTAATAAAAATTTCGTCCTTGAAATTTAAACCCAAACACGATCAATACGGAACTCACCAAGGGAGGGAAATCCTATCCGAATGCAACATGCCATCATAATCAAACACCTAAGAGATGGGGACAACGCCTGCGAATCTCAACCTGCTACTCTCAAGATGCCTCATCAACACTACGATGACCTCTCTGAACATCTGATTCTGGATCAGAAACGATCGAAATAGGGATACTATGCAGCCTCAATCTCAACGGTAGGGAGCTATATCAGAAAGTCTTTAAGTTATTCAAACTCAGGAATCTAATCATTCTAAGTTCTCAACAATCATAAAGTATAGGGTAACTATCATCAGATATGTGATGTTGTCTTCAGGTATTCCCAAGTTATGCTCTGATACCAACTTCTGTCATGCCCCAAACCCGAAAATTGGATTCACAGGAATCCCGATCGTTGAATCCGGTGCCGACAGCCTCCGTAGTACCCCATTCTCGGCTCCTAGCGTCCATAAGCCAGAGTCCGATCCTGGGATCCTACAAGGAAGATTTTTTTTTTTTTGTATATTTAACTCGTAATAAGCATAACCATAAGATTACCCATTTCACAAAGGCAACATCAAGTGGGTCCCACAATAAGTGGGCCTTAAAAGAAATTTGACGATGGATCACCCACCTCTAGGCCTTCTCCTTGATCCCTAAGCCTCCGTAGCTCCTTGCCTCCGCTTTTGATGGTGGTTGATGGGGTTTTGATGGTGGGGATGAGAGATGAGAGGGTAGGAAAAGTGGGCCACACTTGTTGCTCTTGAAATGCTTGGACGTATGGAGCTTGGGAGAGTGGAGATAGAATGAGAGAAGGAGATAAATAAAATATTAAAGGGGATGGGTGTTGTAAGGAAAGGTGATAGGAGGTATGGGCTTATTTGAAAATGGGGTAAAAGAGGAATAGTGAGGGGAGAGAGAGGATTGACTTTTGAAAAAGGAGGGATGGGTTGTTGTACTTGAGACATGGTATGTACTTGACATTGATTGATGGGACATATCGTAAAGATTCCCTCGATATTCGTAACGTGCGGTGTTTCTTCAGAATGAACGCGGGCCCACATCTTCCTGCTAGGGTATCGTCTCTACCCTCGAGACGCGACGTCAGAACAGTGGCGACGGCGCGATCGCAAGGGTACACGTCTCGGGTTGAGCTGACTCTGGAAAATGGGATACGACTCAGGGTTGCGCGCAAATGCCGATAACAGATCGCAGGTCGTCGAAATTCGACCGGGAGGACCGCGGAAGTCTAAGGAACAGTACAGCTAGGGTACGGGTCTTATAGTAGTGGTATAAAATTTGATTCCTTGATGGTGAGTCAGGTATTGTATGTTGATGACATGTAGATCACTAATCATGACATGTTTAAAATTAATGTACTAAAAGATTCAGTTAAGTGGGACATTCAGGATGAAGGATCGGGTGGCTGCAAAGAAAGTTCTTGGTGGTGATATTCATAAAGACTGGAAGAGGAGTAGGCTTTGTTTATCTTAAGCAGAATACCTTGGGTAGGTATTGTTCAAGTATGTGAAGGACCAGATAAAGCCGGTGAGCATTCTCTATGTCTCTCCTCAAGTTTTCCTCAAGACATGTCCCAAAACATATGAGGAAGAGTAGGATATGTCTCATGAGCCTTATTCGAATGCGGTTGGCAGTGTATGCCATGGTCTGTATTGGACCGGTTATTTCATAGGCAATCGGTGTTGTGAGTAGATACCCCGATTAGCAACATTGGGATGTGGTGAGGTGGTTACTTCGATACATTCGAGGTACGAAGGACTATGTCTTACTTTTGGGAAGATATGAGCAAAGGTGGTTAGGCATGTGGATTTAAATCCGATAGACATGCTCACCTAGATCTTTCCTGTAGAGAAGTTTAAGTTCTGTGCAACTTCTTTGGGCTTGGCGATGGCGTAAAAGAAGGACGGAGTATGCACGAGAAAGCTATAATGTGATGTAGAGACAAGAGAATAGGTTAAAAGGCTACACGTTTGAAGATTGAAGATATTGTGGAGATTATTGTTAAAAAGAATGTCTTAAATCTAAAAAGTTCTAGAAAAAGTTCGACTCAAAGTCCAGCAATAATGTTTTTGAAATTTCCGAGGTCTTCGACCAGTCGAGGGACAGGCTCGACTAGTCGAAGCCAAGGCTCGACCAGTCGAAGGTTATGCAAATTGTGTGCGGATTCTACGCGGACTACGTAAATTTGAGACGATTTTAGATAGGTGCGTAAGTGATGTTTCTTAAAGTATAAATAGGAGTCCCTAGGGCTATTCTAAGTGATGTTAAGGCTTCCTAAAGGTATTCTAAGGGTTTCTAGAAGAGGTTCTAGGGTTATTAAATGGTGTAGGAAGGGTGAGATTCGAGGTTGTTCGAATCGGGTAAGTCTTCTCTCTTTGTAATTTATACTTTTATAGTGGATTTCTGTCGCTCTGTGCCGTGATTTTTTCCTGCAAGGGTTTTCACGTTAAATCTTTGTGTTCTCTTGTGATTGCTTGGTGTTATTGGATTGTTATCCTAAATCCATATCTATGTGATTCCACAGCACAAATCCTAATAAATAGTTGCTATCATTTAACAAGTTTAAAAGAGATGACTCTTAAAGTATACTTTTCATTTATAATTTTAACAAATAGAAGCTAAAAGAGTGGTAGAATAATAATCATTGATGAAAAATCCTTTATAAGTTTGAAAAATAGTAGCTGAAAGAGGCTTTTATATTAAGTTGTTCATTTCTAATTCATGTTTGATTTCTAACTGTGCCAAGATACTATTTTTTCTAAAACATGAAGTGTAGATATGTCGTCATCTGACCCATCGACCGACCTTTAGGATTACGTTCCCTAGCCCACTCTCCAAGTTTTGAAAAAATGAAGATATATTGTCGTTTACATGTGACAAAGTTTGTTAACAAAACTAATTGGCATAGGTTACACCTAACATGTTGGAGTGGAAATGTAAAACCATGTCATAAAGTCTCAAATGAGGTCCAACTTCTTTTTCAGGCCCTTTCAAATTCAAATAAGAAACCTTTCACCCCTTTAAACCTTCCACAAAAATTATAATGAGCGAAATTTTTTATACACGAAGAGTGGAGAGTCAGAGAACTACTAAAGAAGAGGAAGATGAGGATGTTAAATTATTAGCATTGGAAGAAGAGAAATTACAACTCACCTTGAAATGTAGTATATAAGAGGCTTTTAGACATCAATGATATACTCCAAGACAACATGATGCCGAAGAAAGATTGAGTACAGGCAAAAAATAAGAAGAGTAACAAAACATTCAGGTTTCTCTCCAGTTTTGGTACATTTTATAGGGTGTTGGGTACTATTTATAAATCTGCTCACAAAGAAATCTTGAAAAGTCTAGTTCAAACTATATAAGAGCTTGATGAAAAACTTTCTTCACCTTCTAATTTAAGAGATGTGAATGAGTACATATATGGAAGTTTAGATAATAGCTTGACGAACAAATCTCCTATAATAAAAAAGACATAAATGCATCTAACAATGGATCAGTCAATGAGTGTGATGGATCCAATTCAGATGCATGAGGTAACTATCATGGATACAGGCTATACGGCTATGGTTATATGATAGAAAAGCACTCATCATATAAAAGATATTAAGTTAATTTTGTGAACACTATAAGTTTGTAATATTTTCATTTTTTCATTTGTGAGTCGTCTTTGATTTTTCACTTATACATATATGATAGATTGGATTTTATGCATTGGATTTTACGTACATATATTAAGCTGATTTTGAACTCGAACGACTCAACATCTCGATCTCAATCTATACTCGAAAGCTTAAACTCAAACTTGGCTTGAGTTGGTTTGAGTTGTTGACCAAACGAGCTAAGCTAGCCAATACGTCTCGAAGACCAAGCCGAGGTAAGCTGCTGACCGAACTGAAGTGAGCTGAGATGTGTCACGCCCCAAACCTGAAAATCGGATTCATAGGAATCCCGATCGCCGAATCCGGTGCCGACAACCTCCGTAGTACCCCATTCTCGGCTCCTAGCGTCCATACGCCAGATTCCAATCCTGGGATCCTACAAGGAGGATTTTTTTTTTGTACATTTAACTCATAATAAGTATAACCACAAGTATACCCAAATCACAAAGGCAACATCATCATCACATATCCACTAATATAATCATTTGATTACAAACTGAAGGGAAATACATAAATTAAAAATCAAGCTCCAGAAAACCGCTGCATGCTCCAAGCTCCAAGCTCAACATTACTGCAACCTAACATCACCTACACGCATCTATCGTGCATAAGCTTATAGAAAGCTTAGGGGGTGGTGTAAGTGTGTGCACAAGGTAAGTGCCAAGTATTCAATACAATGTCATCATCATACGGTACCGAAAATACCGGTAATCCATAAATCGTACAATATCCAAATAAGAAGAATTACTAACAAGATCATGAATTACCAGAGCAAGCAAAAATACTGACAAGAACAGGAATTATCAAAGTAAACAAAAATACTAGCAAGATCATAAATTATACGATAACAGAGTAAGTAGAAATACAGACAAGTCTATGAGTCAATCAATATCAGAATACGCAATATAGAGCAGCTATGCAAATGAGGAGTCATAAAGAGCCAAATATCAAATGCCGAGGATGCGATGCAATATGTAATTCCTGATGAGTTCACGAATAGTGTCAATTGTGTTTAGACCATATAATGCAGAAACACAGTAACCCAAAATACCATACGCCGTGGATGTAAGGCAATATGAGGTGTGAATGGAATGACCATGCTGGAGTGTGAAGTCGGGATGATAGTACGTAGTATCGTAGGCTATGGGGTCCATCACAAGGAACTTCTATCCAAACTAGTCCCATACCTAAATTTGGATAGTTAGACTCAATGTGGTAAACTCCTGATCTCAAGTTAGTCGTGCGCCCAACCGAAATCCTAGTCATGCGAAGGTACACGTAACAAATAGTTGCACACCACTAGCCCGAGTGGATAGTGAATGAATGAATGAATGAGTATGCAACTCCTACTCAATAAGTCCACATATCAGTACGGTTCATCTCTAGGATCATCACCGGGGTCTAGTACACACTACGCCAGCTTGCCGCCCCTATCCGAGCGCACAACTGGGTAAGTGAAAGAGACCTCACTATCCGCCTGCCAATATCGGGCCCGGCTCGTCGATAGCAGACCCATTCCTTAAGCTAGTCAAACTCAACCTAGATATTGCCCTCTCACTCAGGCGGGTAAGGTCACACTCCCTTCAAACCGACCACGACATAGTGGGAGACGCGGCCTCCTGGTATTCGGCCCTCGTACGCTCATATATCCACTCAGTCTCGACGTTGGAGTCATCTCCTGGCCACGGAGGTTTAGGGATTTTCACTCAGGGACATCTATGGCGCTCGTATGCTAGAACCAAATATTTTCGGTGTCCCATCTGGCCATCCACGATATGCCTGTGGAGGCTACGGCCCTGATGTCGCTAAGGCGTACAGTAATCATAATGCAAGATGCATGAGTCATACAATCCAGTCATGCATCACTCCTGCGCATACCGTGCGCTCATGTGAGATAACCTCCACCTATCAGAGAGTCTCATAACAACATGCTCAATGACATATGTAATGATCAACCACATCTCATAACAAACATGCGGATGATGTGTATGGGCATGTATCATGATGCTATGCTGTCACATGCTAGTAATCAATATCAATAACTGGCATCAACAATCTGCCTCGATCGATAATCGGTCAATCGGCCACGACAAGCAGAATCGGTAATCAGCCACGTCAACCGATAATCAGCCACGATCGGTAATCGGTCACGATAATTGGCCTCGATCGGTAATCGGTCATGATAATCGGCCTCGATCGGTAATCGATCAATCGGCCACGACAATCAAAATTGATCGATAATCAGAATCGGCAGTCGGTCACAACAATCAGGGTCGGTAATCGGTCATAACAATAGAAATCGATCGATAATCAGAATCGACGGTTGACAACAATCAGAATCGATCGGTAATCAGAACCGACAAATCGATCATGTAAATCAGGGTCGGTAATCGGTCACGACAATCGAAATCGATCGATAATCAGAATCGGCAGTCGATCACAACAATCAGAATCGATCGGTAATCAGAATCGACAAATCGATCACATCAATCAGGGTTGGCAATCGGTCAAGACAATCGAAATCGATCGATAATCAGAATCGGCGGTCAACAACAATAAGAATCGATCGGTAATCAGAATCGACAAATCGATCATGTAAATCAGGGTCGGTAATCGGTCACGACAATCAAAATCAATCGATAATCAGAATCGGCAGTCGGTCACAACAATCAGAATCGATCAGTAATCAGAATCGACAAATCAATCACATCAATCAGGGTCGACAATCGGTCAAGACAATCGAAATTGATCGATAATCAGAACTGGCAGTTAGTCACAACAATCAGGGTCAGTAATCGGTCACGACAATCGAAATCGATAAGAATGTACTTAACAAGGCTTAAGGGAAGGTCACAATGTGGACATTCAACCATCATCATCCATCAATGTGGACATTTAACCAACATCGCTCCCAACGAGTGACCCACACAGAGCCAAACATATGGTGGGCCCATGGCCTCACACAAGGGCCTCTTACAATCACCATGGGCCGTATCAATGGGCCGCATCAATGGGCCAGAAACACATCTCAATGGGCCTCATCATATGGGCCATAAATATATTGAAGTGAGCCTCCCGAATGGGCCACAAAATACATCAAGGTGGGCCGCATCAATGGGCCTCATAAAAGTCAAGTGGGCTGCACCGATGGGCCTCATAAACGTCAAGTGGGCCGCACCAATGGGCTTAATACATATCACGATGGGCCTTGCCCATGGCCTAAGATTCAAGTAGGTGGGCCCCATCATATGGGCCTTAAATATACAAACAGGTGGACCTCATGGATGGGCCATAGATACCTCAAGGTGGGCCGCATACACGGGCCGCACCAATGAGCCGCACCATCTACAAGTGGGCCGTATCAATGGGCCACAAATACATCCGGGTGGGCCCATGGATGGACCACAAATACATCAAAGTGGGGCCCACCATATTCTCCATCCAATCTGGCCATAAGATCACAAAGACGAAAAGAAATTTCATATTATTCCAAAGCTTCTGTAACCTCAAAAGGTTACGTTCAATCTCCACGGTTTTCTGCAGGGTGATCCACCAGATAGATCTGCCTCATTTTTTCATTTATTTATTTATTTATTTATTATTATTATTATTATTTTATTTTATTTTAGTCTCAAGCCTTAGGACAAGCTAGCCAAAATGATGGACGGTTTGGATATAACACATACCTTTGATCAGACCCACATATCTTGTTGTCATCCACACAACAGCTAGGTGGGTCCCCATCGTCCAGATGAACGGTTGGGATAAAATACATATAACATGGTGGGGTCCATGGTATGGATGGGACCCACAGAACTTGCTGACGCATACAATGGTGGTCCCCACCGTCCAGATGGACGGTGGACGATGTGGATCATCAACGTGGAGCCCAGGCCCAGCTGGTCTGAACGGCGTCGACATACAGCACATACATCACCTGTGGGCTCCACAGATAGATGGTGCTGATAAGGCACACGCATCTCGGTGCACCCCACCGTCCAGTGATCTGGACGGTGGAAGTAAAAACACATATCATGGTATGGCACACATCACACTGTCCGGATGGACTGTGTGAATACATAATATATACATCAAGGTACGTCCCATCCCACACGTGTGGGTGGGTCCCACGCCTGACAGATGGACGGCATAAAAAAATATCACGGTGGCCTGCAGCGCTCGAACATGGATGGTGTGGATGAGGCCATGATCATCCACCGATCATGGCAACACAGCAGCTATAACGCCTGCTGTCGGTGCGCTGGCCACTTGGCCGTTAACAAAGGTGGGTCCACGTGGGAGTGGCCCACCAATGAAATATATATTATATTATATTTTATATATATATATATATATATATATATATATATATATATATATATATATATATATATATATATATATTCCAGATTCACCGTCCAGATATATCTGGACAGGGTAGATTGCATGAGTTAAAGGTGGGTCCCACGTGAGGTGGCCCACATAACATTTAACATAAAAAAATTAAATTATATTTATATAATAGCACTTATTATAGTATATACGTGAGTGTGTGGGAGGGTGAGATTGTCAGCGCCCTATGGCACCGTCCAGACCCTCTGGACGGTGCTGATCTACAGATGTTTTAAAGGGTGGGTCCCACGGCTGTTGGTCAATGTGGATAAAAATGCGTCACAATGGGCCCAGCGTCCACAGATGGACGGCCTTGCTGGCCTATGGGTACAGGTGGGGTCACGTGAGTGGGCCATCCCAAAATCAGGCTGGTATCTGTGCTTTCCTTTCAACCAAGCCTGTCCAAGACAGGCAGCCAAAAAAAAATAATTGCTGGACGGTCGGTGAGGTTGGGCCGGCTGGACATTCCTTCTAGATGGACAGTCCGGGTTTGATGTGTACATCAGGTGGGCCCCACATCATCATAAAAAATAGAGAGAGAGAGATGGAGACCGGAGTAGCAGAGGGACCCGCCACTATGGGTCCCTCTTTGAAACAACACATACATCAAGATGGGTCCCACATATGTGGGCCCTCAAATCACAAATTAAATAATAAAATCACCCACAAACAAAGAAGATTCACCCACCTATGATCTCCTCTACCTTCTTCCGCCTATAGCCTCCCAATGCTCCAAAAGTGCTCTTTCAACGGTGGAGATGACGATCCAAGGGTAGAGATGTGAGATAGGGTGGTTGAGAGTGGGCCACACATGGCTCTTCTCATGGAGGTGGGGACGTTGGATCTCTCTTGGAAATTACTTGGAATGAGAGAGAAATGAGAGGGAGATGAATGATGTAGGGAGAGAGTAATGGGTGTGTAAGAAAAAGGGATGGGTTGGGTCGAATTTTGTGTAAAGGAGGTATGGGTAAGGAGAGAGAGAGTTGACTTGTGAGGGGGGTGAGGTGGCATGGGGTATGGGTGAGGTACTTGACTTGTGAAATGATGTGTACTTGATTGATGTGACGGGTCGTAAAGATTCTTTCGGGATTCACAACGCGCGGCATTTCTTCGGAATGAACGCGGGCCCACATCTCCTGGCCCGGATATCGGATTGATGTGCAGGTCACGGTATTAGAACGGCGGCGACAGCGCGGTCGCTAGGGTATAAGTTTCGGGTTGAGCCGGCTTCGGTATATAGGACTCGGTTTAGGATCGCGCGCAAACGTCGGATACAGGTCGAGAGTTGTGGAATTCTATCGGGAGGACCGCGGAAGCCTACGGAGTTGTACGGTCTAGGATACAGGTCTTACAAGATGTGCCAAGCTCAACTTAATTCGGCTTGGTGTCTAACTCTACCTCCGCTTACATTTATTTTTTTGCCTTTCCCTTTCCCTTTTAAAGCCCTCAATTTATATTAATTCACTCCCAATTACTGTGGTTCTTGATCTTTGTTACATATGGTTAAACCATCTGAGTCTACTTTTTACCATTTAGTTACTTATAGGTATTATTCCTAAATTTAATGCATTAATTTTTATTTTTTTTACTACTTTTAACTACAGTTATCATATCAATTTGTGATATCTTAACTATCTAACATTTCATCGCCTTCTAATCATATTTCTATTTTATAAAATTTTCCTTTCATTTGAGAGAAATATAACAATCACATAAAACTTTAGAGGCACGTCTCCATTTCTTTCATCCTACTTAAAATTTATAAGCAATGTCTCTCTCAATCTCCTCATTTTCATGAATCATCAACTCAAGATTTCAAAAGTGATTATTTTAAAATTTTCTTAATTAATAATCTTTATTAATTTTTCATTCTCATTTCTACCATCAATAAAATTGTACTTCATATACTTTGTTTTAGTTCAGCTACATAAATCCTTTTTAATTCTAAAACATCTCTCTATCTTACCCTATTTACGGCTATTATGGAAAAACTAATAGGAGGGTGACATGTAGCATTGTAAGAGGAATATGAATGGGATAAAAATATCTTCAAAGTTTGGAGCGCTTTTTGCCTGCTTACAACTAGCGTAAGTCTAATTCTACACGTCAATGGATTGTTGCGGTCGATATACAAGAAGTACGGTTGAGTTGTGTAATGACTTGAAAAATCCCGTACAAAGACCCGAGTACCACCTCAGGCAGAAATCACTCAGGACCAAATCCTTTAGAAATTAGATGAGATAACTAGTGTTAAACTAGATTACATACGAAATCTGCACTAATCACTTTAAATACGATCTGTAAGACCTAAAACTTGTGGAATCGTTGACGCTACATTACCCAAAAATCTAGGATCAATTTCATTACCCGGCTGCTCTCGGGAGCATTACGAAACTCCGTATCAGATCTGTACCGCACATCGAAAGTCCGAATAATGCGAGGTTATAGAATTAGGACCGCCTTACTGGGCTTGACAACCATCTTGGAAGTCAAAACTAGATAGTGTCCCAGGGCTATTCGCTTGAGCCCGGAGCGAGGAGTGTGAGAAAACATGGTTTTCTTTAGAAATTAAATCTAATTTAAGTAATCTGAGACTTGTTGTTTGTGGGCCAAATATAAGCAATCAGATCGTTGGAATCTGACCCAAATACACCCTCGGATCATTGAACATTTCCCATACATGTCCGTGTACTTGTAACACTGATCGAGTTTCAATGACCATTAAACTGAAACTGGTCTGCCACGTGCGATCTGGGAACCCGACTGGAACAAAAACTTAACTCGA
Organism: Magnolia changhungtana; assembly: GCA_030180095.1. Taxonomy (NCBI): domain Eukaryota; kingdom Viridiplantae; phylum Streptophyta; class Magnoliopsida; order Magnoliales; family Magnoliaceae; genus Magnolia; species Magnolia changhungtana. The sequence goes on from JASAUF010000220.1 coordinate 6,389,917, forward strand.
CCTAGATCTAAGGTCAGTGAGCTTAAGTCCGAACTTTGGCTCAAGGGGGGCTCCAGAAGTGCTCTGTTGAGATGGAACAATCCGTATTTGGACCTAACCTAAGTATATCATGGCCTTGAGTCTATTTTCGTGAGTTCTGGGCCTATATAAGGACCTTAAACCCTCACTCTCTCATCCTATACGAATTTGAGAAAACCCTAGGTGAGAGAGAGTAAAGAGAGAGAAAGTGTGGGAGAAGTGGGAGCATCTTCCTGATACTCTATCCCACTGCTATTCGTGCTATGCCACCACCATCTAATTGTTATTTCGTTGATTCTGTCTTCATTCTTAGGTAAGAAAACCCTAACCCTAACTTGTTCTAGGGTTTCAACTGTTACAAGTAGCGAGATAGCTAACTTAATTCATGCTATAGGTTGTTGTGCCCACATAGACGAAGACTTAGAGATTCTATCGACTTTGTTATGTTTCTACGGCGTAAGGTGCGGATTATAGACGTATAGGTTAAGGTTTTCAAAGCTTTCAATGTCAGATAATGATAGATTCATGATCTGGGTGCTATTTCACATGCAAAATGCGATGTTCGTTTTGCGATTCAGTTACGTATACAAATTATAGTGTTTAGTGTATTCTGTGTATATGTAGAAAATACCGTATACATACAAAATATGAAAGTGTGTTTGCCATGATTAATTACTGTGTGTACATACTATATATATATATATGTAATACTTACTCAGTAAAAGGATTCGCCCTAATACATGTTTTAGCTAATATACGTTATGTATGTTAAATAAGTGTAGTCTAAGTGTTTGTGAAAATGCTTGTATGAGTAAGTATTTAGATGATAGTGCTTAGAGTAGGTGTTGAGATAGGATTCTCAACTATCTTAGTGATGTGTATGATTTTCTTCATGCAAGTTGTTTAAGTTAATTGCTTACTTATGAAATGTATGTGTTTGTATTTCCTGTTTATATTGTGCTTTATAACATGCTTGTTAACATGTTTAAATTACTTTGTTAATTCTGCTTTGACTATTATACATGCTTTCTGGTTGCGGATTGAATTTGATTGGGCTATGTTATAGTCCAGGCAATCGGTAACAGGTTTGAAGTCATGGCTGAGATTCATTCGCCACGTAGGACGTGTTTGACGAACCCGAGTCGTGTGTTGGTCGTCGGCAGTGGTTAGGCCACACGAAGTGCTATGCACTTCATGTCAATCGATGCAATGTGCGCTCGTGCTAGTCGAGCTCGTCAAGTAGCCCGATGTGCCAATGTATGTTCACCATGTATGGACACTTCTGCTTGAACCTAAGGTACCAAACTCACCAGTGAAATCCCGTTTACCTTGGTACCTCGATCCGCTAAGACTCATGAGCCGGACATAGTGGTATAGGACACCGTGGTCGAGCTGTCGGCCTACGCTGGGGCGATGTGCCTCCCCGTAGTGACCAGTGAGCAACCCAGACTCGTGAGCTGAATACGGTACTGTATTCGAGTTGTCGGCCTACATTGATAAGGTGATGAGGGAGTGGTGTAACGATTGCGTGTAATAGCCCTGACAGCCCTTTGTAGTGACCTCGAGCATACTTTAAATCTGTGGTGAGGCGACGAGTCTCCCCGTAGTAAACAGAGTATAAACTAGGCCTGTATTGATAAGGTAATGGGGGAGCGGTGCAATGAGTGCATATAACAGCCCTAACAGCCCTTTACAGCGACCTAGAACCACAGCATCGTATGAGATTACCCAGGACTGACGACCCTAGAATGGATCATTGTTTGGGAATGATATAAGGGAGGTACCTTAGTTTTCCAATACTGCTGTATGAAAAGGACTAATAACAACTCGGTAATCACGCTCATAACATAGCACTGCATGTGTCCGGCGTTGTGGAGTATTGAGGGATGAATGCATGCCACGAACGTAAGATGGTGTCGCACGAGGGGGCATTGGCGAGGGCATGCATCATGACTACATTTCATCATTGCATTAATAAGAGTAATTAGGATTGTTTGACTGAACTGCTTTATCATTACTGCTTGATTGAATTGATAACATGTTAACCTATGCTTTATTGTTCCACTGAGTTAGCTACTCACTCCCACGTTACGGGATAGTGTTCTAGACACCCACCAGACTTTGTCTTAGATGCAGGTATCGACAAGATGCAGGAGGCTGAGCCTGATTACTATGATGATCAGGATGAGTTCTCCTACATGCAGTTCTCTAGAGGCTTCGCTTAGGCCATTCAGATGACGGGGCTATAGGGTTTACCATTATAGTTGTACTATTTTTTTTGGCATTTTGATTTTGAAACTAATACATGTCTATGGTAACTCAGTAAGGTGTTCATACTCTGGAGATCGATTGTGACCATTTCTAGCTTTATATACATTTATATACATCTTTCAGTCTTCCGCTTGCATTTTATAACTTGATCTGGAGTATGAATTACTGTTTTGGTATAATCCCACTCATGATTAATGCACTAACACAGACAACATTCAATCATAAGCATTTATGTTGCATAAGTGATGTTTTGGAACTCGGGTGTTGAGTTGCTACTCGACTCCCAATTTTCAAGGCGTTACAAGTTGTTTAAGATATAAAAGGTGATCGAGGGTAACCGGAACAAAACCTTAACCAACAAAAGTGAAGTGAGTAGCCAAAAGGCATTCAGAAGTGAAATTGTTGTAAAGAGAAACATACTAAAAGAAGTATCTAGAGAAGAGAAGAATCTATAAAGGCTTTTGGACTATTGTAGTTATTGCAATAATGGAAGATGGATCTCAAGGAATAAGCTACAACATGAATCTATAAATAGCATATAAATGTAATAGATAAAAAAGACACAACCAAACTACAAAACAATCAGTCAAATTTATCAAATTATCTTTTATCTCAGTTTTTCCTAGGAGTAGCTGTAATTCTTAGCTATAATCTTTAGTTGTAATCCAAGTTGACGCTCATATGTTGTAATGACACTTTATCTAATATCAATCACTTCTTTCAAGAGACTCATTCTTGCACTTGCTCCTAGTGACCGATTGTGAGATTTTTCCTTTGTTTGATTTGTACTGATATTTTGAAAGTCCTTTTTTTAATGGAAGGCATAAAGTAACCCATCTTTGGAGGAAAAACCCCACCCTTTGATTATTGTCTGATCATTATCAAATTCTACAAGTGGTTGAGTAAGTGATCGATCTTCTCAGAATCTAGTCATATACGTTCATTTTAGACATATCTGTTTATTTTGTTGCTTGGGGTTAAAGTTGATTGGTTTAGATCGAGCCGTTGTATCAATTTTGACATGCCTACACATTTGAAAACAAACCGAGTAGCCAATACTCTAAACAAATCTAGCTTTATTTATGCACTTTGCTCATTAAAATTATTTTCTCTATAAATAACATATCCCAAGGGATATTTTCCTCTAAATGCCTCATTAACTCGTACATAATAATAGCTTGTTGTATACTTTTATATAATCAACAAGTTGATCCAATGTCTCCTGGTTACATTCAAAAAATTGGATTTATCGAACAATCCGAACCTTTGATTTTCTGGGCACTTATTTGTTGAATTATGATTGGAAATATCTTATGTTTTAACGGCCAAAAAATTGTCAACCAACCTAATAGTAAAATAATCAAATAAGCAAACTATGTTTGGTTCATGATACATCTAAACTTGGTCCATGATATGGACAATTTAGTTTAAATTAATTTATACACCTGTAATTTCTAAGGGATTGTTTGGATGCCTATAAAGTCCTTAAGTTGTAAAGGGATTATAGGGACTATTTGGATGAATGTATTTTCCTTTAAAGGCTTTACAGGCTGTAAACAAACCTAGTAAAAAGCCATATTTCATATTACAGTCAAAGTATTTACAACTTATACGTGTTAGAACACAATGGTTAATATATGCCCATCGTAATGTGTATAGTACATCCAATCTATCCATCATGTACTTCCCTTGTGCTCTCCCATGGCCCTAAAAAAACAACTCGTTCATTATCAAATGTACTAGACAAGGGAAGGATGGGATGTCCACCATCAAAAACTTCTAGAATGCATTTGGGGCCCACTGTGATAGGTGAAAGACATTCAATTCGTTTAGTGTGCTTTCTTTAATGCTCTCTTAGGGCCCTAAGAAAAAAATTAGTCTTTCTTATGTGATTTACATATTTTGGAAGGTTCACCATCCAAGCTCTCTTGTTTGAATACCTACTTTGTTTATTGTAAACATTTTACAGGTCAGCCAAACACACAATCTATTTACATATAAACATATTACCACTTAAGAGCCAAACGGAATAGCATGTAAACTGATTACACTTGAAACTCTTTTAAGGTGTAATGTGTTTACAACTAAAAAAATTACAGGCATCCAAATGACCCCTAAGTGGTTTATAAGTGCCTGCCTATCATCCATTTTAGAGTAGTGATGGTTTTTTTGTAAAACATATGATGCTATAGTGATTATATGAACGGTATGCTTCATCTTTCATTTTGGATAGGTGAGGCCCACTTTATGTAATTCACTCAATTGGCTTGTTAGGCCCCACTTAAATCATGGCTCTAAGGTGGTCCCAATTGAAAGAATCTTGCTTCAAATATTTGAAACTATTCCTAGGCCACATAAGTTTATGTAGAAAGGCAAAGGTTAAAAAGTGTGATTTTTAAAATCTAATGGGACCCACCATTGATGGTGGATTTATTCTGAATGTGGATTGCCTACTGATGTTGTCAATGGCCAATAGCTACTGAACAGTTCCTGTGGACCCAACAATGATGTATGTGTTTTATCCATGCTATCCATCCATTTTCTAGATCATTTTAGGGCACAAGCTCAAAAAATAAGGTAGATCCAAATCTGATGTAGACGACACTAGAAGGAAACAGTGGTGATTGAACACTCACAGTTAAAAACTTTTTGGGTCCACTAGAAGTTTTGGATGAAGCTGATATTTGCGTTTTCTCTTCATACATGTCTATGTGATGTAGGACGACCTAATCCAACCTTAAATGAGCATGGTATATGAAAGGGGCAGATTTATGCAATCTTAAAAAATAAATAAAATATCAGCCTCATACATGATAAACACAAGAAAGAAATAAGGTTAATATAGTATTGATTATGGCCATCCATCACAAACGCGAAGTATTGAATCTTAAAATCTGATTTTAGTTGGATCTGGTGAAAGATAGAACTTTCGTCTTGCAATAGGTCTATCAAACGATCCAAGTGAATTTTCTAATCCAAAAAAATAGGAATTTCCTGGATTGGGAAATCTGAAAAATTCAGAAAAAAATTTGTTGTTCTTCAAATTTAGATTTGGGTGATGGATTTTATGTGGGGCTGAAAATCTTTTGATATTTAATGATTTAGATAAAAAGAAATAAGATCGACTTCTAGATCTAAAGATTTTAAGAGAAAAGAAAGATAATAGGGTTAAAGAAAAGAGTACCTTGAGAAAAGAGAGAAGGAGAAAGAAGTAGATGATAAGAAATCGTTTACCTAGGCCTCACTCCCTCTTCCAATCACTGGAAGTCGAAGATGAAATCGTCAGAAGCAAAAACCTCTCTCTCTTTTTTTTTTTTTTCATAAACATAACATAACATGCTATAGATTTAGGGCAACCCTTATAAATTCATAATTACATGAAATTACTAAAATACCCCTACAAAAAAAGTTTCAAAAAAAGAAATTCGCACAAAATTATGTGCAAAGTGTCTTAAAACTTAAATAAACCAAATTTTCATAAAATGAATGCAAATTTAAGATGCCCGATGGGCCCCGATGATAGTGCCGTGAAGGTGGCATAATGAAGGTGATCCGTGACAATCTAACGGTCCGATCACACCATCCTCGCGATCCAACGGTCCAAATGTCTCCTCAGAGCAACTTACACATGTTACGAACACACGTGTAAAGTCTTCAACCTCTAAAGACCCAACTCGTATTAGCTATCTAACCACATTGACACGGGTAACGCACGCCTCCTGCGTTGATATACTTTGAATGGCCTGATGTCTGTATCAACTCTCCTCGGCTGAAAAGATCTTGACTTCGGCGAGATAAAACTCGTGTGTCTTTCTAACTAATCGGGATCTAATCGCTGCAACTCTGCTTTTGTCAACCATGTAAAGTCGGATGATGGTCTATTCTTCCACTTCACCAAGTACCTCTAAAATCCACCGTCTCGAGTGGAAACAATTTACTCATCTACAATTCCTTCAATTTATTCTCTTTTTCTCAGTTATAGTAGGCATAGGTGGTGTGGATTGGGAAGAAAATTCAGAAATTGGCCAATGGTTTGGAACAAAATTAGGGTCTATAGGATAGCTTGAACAAGGCATTAGATCCTCCACATTAAATGTTGAACTAATCCTCATGCGAGGTAGAAGATCTATCACATACGCATTGGACCCAATCTTTTTCAGAATCTTAAATGGTCCAGCACTGCGTACTTGAAGTTTCTTAATGGTACCTTGGGAACCGTTCTAGCCTCATCCTAACCATTACATAATCACCCTCATTAAATTCTTGAATTCTACGATGTAAGTTAGCTGAAATTTTGTATTGTTCATTACTAGCATTTATCCGCCTCCGAATCTCTGCATGCAACTCATGAATGTGATAGGAAAATGCATCGCCTGACTCCAAAGTCCTCTGGGTGACTGACATAGGTAACATATCTATATGTAGTCTAGGTTTGTAACCACTAACACTCGAATGGACTCATACCCGTGGACCGATTAACTGAACTGTTATATGCAAACTCGGCGACTGCCAAGACTAAGTCCCAAGTTTTAATATGTTCACCCACCAAACATTATAGTAGATTTCTGAGACTTCGATTCACAACCTCAGTTTGGCCATCAGTTTGAGGATGGTAGGCAAATGAGAACTGGAGTCTCATACCCATCATATGTCATAATGTCTTCCAAAAATAACTAGTAAATCGGACATCCCTGTCAAATACTATGATCTTAGGCAAACCATGTAATCGAACCACCTCCTCAAAGAAAATCTTAGCTATGTTGAACGCATATGAGGTTTTAGAACAAGGGAGAAAGTGGCCCATTTTTTAGAAACGGTCCAAGACCACAAAAATGGAATCGTGCTTTTTAATTGTCTTGGGAAGTCCAAGCACGAAACCCATACTGATGTCTTGCCACGGTGCGTGTGGCATTGGCAATAGCGTGTACAATTCAGTATTCTGCTTCTTCTGTTTTGCCAGTTGACACGTTCAACATTGCCCTAAAATTTTGGCTACATCTCGCTTGAGACTCGGCCAATAAAATTGATATTTCAATAGGGCGATGGTCTTATCTCGATCAAAATGGCCAGCAATACCTCCAGCATGAAGCTCCCAAACAAGGAAATTCCAGAGGGAAGTGCATGAAATACAAAGTCGGTCTCCTTTGAAAAGGAAATTATCTTTTAATACGAACTCACCCGAACTATGCTGGGCACCTAAGAGTGACATGTATGTTCCTCTAAAATTTGGACACATGGGATACTTGTCTTTCAATTGTTCAAACCCGACAACTTTTACACTCAAGGAGTGAAGCAATATCACTCTCCTACTAAGGGCATCGGCTAGTTTGTTCTCGATCTCGACTTTATGTTTTAGAACAAACGAATATTCCTAAAGAAATGCTGCCCACTTAGCATGCATTGGGTTAAGCTTCTTTTAGAAATTCAAATACCTCAAAGCCTCGTGATCAGAAAACAAAATAATTTCTTGTGATAGAAGATAATGACGCCAATGATGTAGCGATTGCACTACCGCATAAAATTCTTTGTCATAGGTGGAATACTTTTATTTTGCCTCATTCATTTTCTCATTTAAATAGGCAACTGGATGACCCTCTTGGCTTAGTACTTTTCTTATACCTACTCCTGAAGCATCACACGTTACTTCAAAAACTTTAGAAAAATCTGGAAGACGTCGCGTGACGGGAGCCTCTATCATCTTGCCCTTAATATCTTTGAATGCCTTAGCTGCAACTTTAAACCATATGAACTCTCCCTTTTTGATGCAATCAGTAATGGGAGCCATAATAGTGCTAAACCCTCGAATGAACCGACGATAAAATGTAGTTAAGCCATGAAAGCTTCTCACATCATATATGTTCTGCGGTTTAGGCCAGTCAACTATGGCCTTGACTTTTTCTGGATCTGCTCGCATCCCTACAGACGACACTATGAACCTTAAGAAGACAACCCTATCAGACAAGAACGAACATTTCTTAAGGTTCGCACATAACCTCTCCACCCTTAGGACATTACAAACCTGCCTCAAGTGGTCGAGTTGCAGATTTTTAGTATTACTATATATGAGTATGTCATCAAAATAAACCACTAAGAAATTTCCCATAAAGGGTCTCAAAACTTGGGTCATCACATGCATAAAAGTACTGGGTGCATTAGTCAAGCCAAAAGGCATGACCAACTACTCGTACAACTCATCCTTCGTCTTGAAGGCTGTCTTTCACTCATCTTCTGGGCATATGCATACCTGGTGATACCTGCTCTTGAGGTCTATCTTGAAAAAAATGGTGGATCTGGCCATCATATCTAACATATCATCAAGCTTCGGTATCGAAAACCGATACTTGATCATGATCTTATTAATGGCCCTACTATCCACACACATCCGCCACGTAGCATCTTTCTTAGGCGTTAATAGCCCTGGTACGACACAAGGACTCATGCTCTCACGGATGAAACCCTTTCGTGGGAGCTCATTTACCTGCCTATGCAACTCTGCATGCTCTACAGGGTTCATCCTGTAATGAGGAAGGTTCTGTAAAGAAGACCCTAGGACGAGATCAATGGCATGCTGGATGTCCCACATAGGTGGAAGCTCATTTGGTAAATTCTCAGGGAATACATCACTTTACTCCTCAAGAACCAAAGTCACCTTAGGGGGTAACTTTACATGAACTTCGGGTGTAACTTCCCTAGCCATTAGGGCGTACACTGTTAAATCATCCTCTGTCTCTTTCTCAAACTCTTTCGCATTTATGATATGTAGAGACTTCAGAATAGATTTCATCACATCCTTCCTTGACTCACTCGTTTTCACATCTCTAGCCTTGTTCGTGTGGCTCTTGGGTGGCAACGGATTAATCTTGATTTTCTTACCCTCATGCGTGAATGTACACACGTTTGAGCGACCAAAAATCGTGACATCTCTATCATATAACTATGGCCTCCTTAGAATGATGTGACCTACATCCATAGGCAAAACATCACACCACAACATGTATTTATATGAACCAATTTGGATGGGGACTAAACACTACTTGGACACAGGCATAGAAGACGAGTAAACCCAAGAAACCTTATAGGGTTGAGGGTGAGGGATGGGCTTCAAACCCAAACGAGTGACTATGCTAGTTGAGACCACGTTGGTGCAACTACCACTATCCACGATGACTTTGCAATTTTTGTCACCGCTCTTGACAAGCATGTAGAAAATTGTGCTTCTGCGCCAATCATCACTCTCTTTGGTCTACGCTAAAGCACATCTAACTACAGCTAGTGATGCAGTCTCTGGTTCTTCTTCTTCATAATCACTAGCACATATCTCTCGGTGATATTCCTTAACTTCATAATCACCCATGTCATCCACATTTTCATTTAACTCGTCTGTGACTAGGCTTTCCCGTGAGTCTTTATCGTGCACTGGTATGCAAAATGACCTGTACCTCCACACTCATAACATCTCAAGTGACTACCACTACTAGGATTGACACCAAGGACACCTTTGCCCTTATCATCCTTAGGCTTAGGCGGTGCACTAGTCTGCGCCCTAGGCTGACTTTCAATGTTAGGTTTGGTTCCCTGAAAACCATATCTAATAGTAGAGTCTCGGGACTCAAAGTGCCTCGTGATGGGAGACTTTAGGTAAAGCTCTAACTCTTTTACAACTTGGTAAGCCTGATCCAAGTCACTCACTGCATGGGTCATAAGTTCACGCTGTAGATCCATGCGAAGACCCACCTTGAAACATGCCAGCGTCACTAAGGGATCCTCCTGAATATCACACTGCATCATATACTCCTCAAATTTTGCAATGTAATCTGCAACCGACATAGATCCTTAGCGTAATGCTTGCCATTGATTTAGGAGCTTTTGACGGTAAGAGAGAGGAAGATATTTTTCCTTTAATAACTCCTTAATCTTTACCCAATGCGCTACTGGGACACCTCCTGATCTCTCGATCCTACGCTCCGTATTTGTCTAAAATAATTTAGCTTGACCACAAGTTTCATTTTCGCAAACCGTACCTGTCGGTTCTCAAATATCTTATACTATTCAAAATAATGGTCCATGTCTGCTAACCAATCAAGGAATGATTTTGGGTCAAGACGCTCATCAAAATTAGGAGCATCTACTTTAACACGCGGATTTCATGCCCCTCCACGTCCTACCCCTCAGCCACGTGCTCCACGACCTCTACAACGATTTTTTACCCGTTCCTCAACTACTCCCCCTACATGAGACTGTTCATCCCCTCCAATGTCGGAGATTTCTCTTAGAGATGCTTCTATCTGATCCATATGGGTATTCGTGTTCCTAGATTGTGCCTCAATGGTGGCCAAACATTGGTTGATCATATTCATCATCTTAGTCAACTGTTACATATTGAAAATTGGGTGTAGACCAAATCCTCTACCAGTCCGAGTGGGCATACACAATAAGACTCAACTTAGGTTTCCTAAAACACGACTCTAGGAGATTGTTTTAACACAAGACTATGGACACCGACGATCTTAACTTTTAGAATGATGCAAATGTGCAAATCTGAAAATTTCAGATCTAGACTCTATATGCGATACATGAAACCCTAGAAAAAAATAAAAATAAAAATTTAGACTCTTGATAACTTGTTGAGGGTCAAATATTACATAGCAGACCCTAGTTATTGCCTACATTTACGAACATGATACTGTTTAACAGACTATTTTAAACATGTTTGTGTTGCAAGGTGACTTTAGGAGCTTGGGCTGAAAAAGGGTGCCTAAAGCATGGATTCACTGCTCTGATGACACCAAAAGCAAGGGACGGACTCCAGGGGACCAAGATCAACGTCAGAAATCTAAGGAAATTGAGAAACTGAAGATCAAGTGGCCTGAAAGGCAGTTAGAATGCAAGATCACAGGGTTTCCACCATCCGTTCGGTTCGAAACTGCATACATGGCCTGGGGACCACAAATTAACCATACATGTCAAAAATCAACCATTGGATCTCGATGGAAGTAGCCCAACAAATAAATCAGTCCATAAGTCAGCTACTTGGGGCCCACCTGCTATGCGGATTGGCCTCAATTTTGGTGTCAACCACTTAAATAAGATAAGAAAAGGGCTGGATGGAGCGAATTTCTCCCACGGACCCAGAAAGCCTCACATCAGGAAGTGCAAGTGCACAAACATGCACACACTCGCTGTGCACTGCAAATGAGATCGGGTCAAACCGACGATGACCCGATCTCACTCAAAAAAAAAAAAAAAAAAACGGCAATTGCCGTAAGAAAACGCTGCGAACAGAGGCTGCGGGTGCTCTTTGTGGCCCACCACCGTGCTGCAAAAATCTGATCCGGACCGTCCATTAGAATTCTACGGCCCATATCACTAAGGCCTAGCTGACGGAATTTGAAAAAGATAAAGGAAATGGGATCTCAGCCGTTTAAACATCGGACGGACGGCTGAATAGGAAACCTGTGGGCCACCACGGTTTTGAGCTAAAACCGATCAAATCTGAACGTTTTTTTCGCTAGGAATGCAATGAACGGAATGGATTTCTCAAGCTCACAATGAAGTGGGGCCCACCACCGTCACTACGCAGACTCTGTTCGCAGTCCGGACGCTGTCCGTGATTTGCGGGCGGCTGTGGGCTAAAAACGTGATCATGATCACGTGTGTATACGTAATCCGGACCGTCCATTCGTTCTAGAAGGTCGAACCGACCGTACAGCAGGAGTTTCTCCAAACCCATGCACACACACTCAGAAGAATCTCGATCAGATACAGTTCAGACGGTAGAATAACATTCTTGATGGGCCACACCAAATGCGACCCAAATAGCATCAATCTCAACCTGTTTTGCGTAACCAAACCAATGGTCGGAATGGATTTTTGGTCCGACAACTGTTCCTGAACCGCATCATGAAGCAGCGCAACCAGAGCATGCGATAAGTCTGTTTCACAACCGACTGCTGAACGGACTCTTGTGCGAAAGAGTCTCACCAACACCAAGCTTTTCGCACCGTTTAAGCTGGAGACTAACCTGGGTGCCTATAAGAAAGGTGGACAGAGAAGGAGAGACGGGGGGGAGGCTATCAGGTCTGGGAGCAGAGGCTTGGCTTGGCTGGAACGTTTAGAGAGAGAGAGACAGAGAAAGGGAAGTTTTTTTTTTTTATGTTTATTTGTTTGTTTATTTTGAATTATGAAGAGATCTAGTCCATCCATGTCGGGCTAAGCCTCTTGGCTAGGGCCAAGAGGTGAAGCTTGTCGCATGATGGGAAGATCTCTACGGCGTTGATTCATGTTTAAACTGAATGGATTTTGATTTAATTTTATTAAGGGAATGTTTTCAGTCTTTAATGGTCTGTTGTGACTGAAATTACAAGGGGTCTGCAATGGCTTTGAGCATGTTATTTTTCTTTTATGTTTATAACGTCAGGAAGCCCTGTTGTTCACCATCGTCTCCTGGGCATGGTTGGATGTCGGTACCCTTCCTAACCTTCATACATTGATTGGTTGGTAATTAGTTTAATTCTGTTATTTGCTTTGTCTCCTGGGCATGGTTTGGTGATGGAATCCATTCTAATTCATATACCTTTCATCTTTTCAAAATTACATCAAAGGAAGTTCAGTGGATTTTCATGAATCACGTGTAGTTCTCCCTGATCTCTACAAGTGGATCCTTGGCACCCTAGTTTCCCTTCTCTGAATTTTCTTAAGTTTTAGATAATTATTTCACAATTATTCTTCAAATTACATTCAATTTAGATTTCATCTTAGCCTAGTTTTAGATCTGGTTATTTTCATATTACGTACAGGTTTCAGTCCCTTGGGATTCGACCTCGGTCTTACCGAGATTATTACTACATCACAACCCTATACTTGGGGAGTGAACAAGTTTTTGGCGCCGTTGCCGTGGACTAACGGCTACGATTTTCTGAAATTAATTGGATTTAGAGTTAGTTTAAGATTAGGATTTTACTAATTTTAATTTTTGATTTTATTTTCTATTTTGATTCATAGAACTAACTTATTTTCTATTCTGTAGGTTGTTAAGATAGAACTTCTAATTTGGTAAACTCTTTCTGATTTTCTAGATTTTCTAACTCTTTAGATTTGATTTGCTTTAGAAACTTCTTCTATTTAGAACTAACTTATTTTGTTTTATTTTGCAAGTCTTTAGCTTAGGGACTCCAATTTGGTAATCTCTTTCCAAACCTCTCTTTCTTTCTAGATTCATATTTTCTTTCTTAGGATTAGGTTTAGGATTTGATTGAGGGCTGCGAGTGTTTCATGCCCAAGTGGGCCCGTGACGACACTCGACGTCTCTTGACTGAAGGAGGATTAGTTGAGGGGTTGACTATCCATCGCAGGATTAGACACCGCTCGAATTTCCCTGAGTTAATTGAGGTTATGGCTGCAAATCAACCTCAAGCACTAGCTCAACATATGGATGAGGAAATACATGATGAGAATGAGGTGCTTCAAGCACCCCCGCCTCGTACCTTACGAGATTATTTACAATCGGCGGGGGTGAGTACGCCCTCATGCATGATTTTTTCTGAAAACACAGGACAGATGGACATCAAGCCAGGAGTTATCCAACTCCTTCCTAAATTCCATGGGCTTGAATCAGAAAGTCCATACTTACATTTGAAAGAGTTCGATGAGATTATAGCCACCTTATACTTTCCCAAGTATCCGAGGATACAATCAGGCTGAAACTCTTTCCTTTTTCCTTGAAAGAAAAGGCTAAGACGTGGTTACATTCACTGCGTCCTAGATCCATTGGCACATGGAATGATTTGCAGAGAGAATTCATAAAGAAAATTTTCCCACACCATAAAACGATTACCCTTAGAAAAGTAATCATGAACTTCGCCCAAAAGGAAGATGAAACATTCTACCAATGTTAGGAAAGGTTCAAGGATCTTGTCAGTTCATGCCCACAACACGGTTTTGAAATGTGGCGCATTACAAATTTTTTTTATGATGGACTGACATCTTCCATGTGCCAACTGGTCGAGACAATGTGTAATGGAGAATTCATGAATAAAGAAGTCGATGAGGTATGAGATTACCTCGATAGACTTGCCGAGAATGCACAATCATGGGACCATTACCCAAAATCAAACACCACGCCTAGGCCAACTCAATCTAAGGAGAAAGGTGGAGTATATCTCCTGAAAGAAGAGGACGATGTAAATTTTAAAGTGACTAATCTCACTCGAAGAGTCGAGGCCATGGAAGGAAAGAAGGATAAGGTTAATGAAATTGTTTGCGTATCTGTGATTGCACATTTACACAACTGAAAATTGTCCTACCATATCTGCCTTTCGAGGAGTGTTGAATGAGCAAGCTAATGCCGTAAATAACTATCAAAGACCTTTCAATGGATCTACCTCCAATACATACAATCCTGGTTGGAGAAATCATCCAAATTTTAGTTGGAAGAATGGACAAACTGCTACCCCTCAAAGTTTCTTCAATCAAAATCCAAATCAGGGGAAACCTCAAGAAGAACCGGTTCAAAATTCCATACAAGAGCTGGCTCAGGCAGTGCGTGGACTTATAGATTTTATGCAAAAAATAGATTCACGTATGACGGTTATAGAAAAGGGGATGCTTCCTGCACAACCGCTCCCCAATCCTAAACCGTAATACGAGATAAATGATCCCAGCTCTTCAAATCAAATGGGACACGCTAAATCCATCACCACTCTTAGGAGTGGAAAGATCATCGATAAAACCCTTCCGGTTAGGCCCGAAAAGCCTCAAGAACTAGAAGAGGACAATAATGATGGATCTAGTGATGTCCCACAAAATTTAGAACCGGAACTTCTAGAGAAGCCAGTTGCTCCATTCCCCCAACGGTTGGTTGCACTAAAACGTCTTTCTAACTCTCAGGATATTTTGGAGGTGTTGAAACAAGTGAAAGTCAACATTCCTCTACTTGATGTCGTAAAACAGGTTCCTTTATATGCAAAATTTCTGAAAGACCTATGCACGACCAAAAGACGGCAAAGCATTCAAAAGAAGATTTTCTTGACTGAGAAAGTGAGTGCCATCCTAAAGCAAGACGTGCCGCAGAAATTCAAGGATCCCGGTAGCCCAACCATATCATGTGTAATCGGGAACCATCGAATTGATCACGGACTTCTTGACTTGGGAGCGAGCGTCAATTTGATCCCCTACTCGGTATACAAATAATTAGGATTGGGTGAGTTAAAATCCACCCTAACCACACTACAACTTGCCGATCGAACTGTTCGTGTACCAAGAGGGATTATTGAGGATGTGTTAGTCCAAGTCGATAGATTTCACTATCCTGTAGATTTTATCATCCTGGACACCGAACCCATCAATAACATGAGCACTCAGATTCCCGTCATTCTTAGTCGCCCATTCCTTGCCACGTCAAATGCAATTATCAATTGTAGGAATGGTGTCATGACTATGTCTTTTGGAAATTTGACATTGGAATCAAACATCTTTTTCAATAACGGCAGCAACGCAGAGGATGATGACGATGTCCACGACATTAACATGATCGATACTTTCGTGGAAGATAGGACACCCCTTACCTTATCCTCTGATCCTCTAGAGACGTGCTTGACCCACTCCCATGAGTTTGATGATGATATGATTAGGGAGACGTGTGCCTTGCTTGATACTGCACCGGTACTTGAAGTTAACCGGTGGAGGCCACAATTTGAAGAATTGCCACAAACTGATGTAGTGCCTCTACCGTCTAACCTCAAGGCACCGAAGCTTAACCTAAAACCTTTACCCTCTGATTTGAAATATGCCTATTTAGGTCAAGATGAGACATACCCGGTGGTGATCTCTGCCCACCTGGAGAAAGAACAGGAGAGTATGCTCATATCTACTCTCATTGAGCATAAAGGAGCCCTATGATGGACGATAGCGGACCTTAAGGGAATCGATCCCTCGATTTGTACTCATCATATATATCTTGAGGAAAATGTGAAGACCGCTCGGCAACCACAACGTAGGCTAAATCCAAACATGAAGGAAGTGGTTAAAGCCGAGGTTCTTAAACTATTGGATGTGGGTATCATATACCCTATATCTGATAGTCAATGGGTGAGTCCAACTCAGGTGGTTCCTAAGAAGTCCGGAATCACCATCGTAGCCAATGTTAATAATGAACTTGTGCCAACTAGAGTCACTACTGGTTGGAGAATGTGCATTGACTACAGAAAGTTGAATACCGTCACAAGGAAGAATCACTTTCCTTTGCCCTTCATCGATCAAATCTTGGAAAGGCTAGCTGGTCATTCCTATTACTGTTTCCTTGACGGGTATTCGGGCTATAATCAGATTGAAATCGCCCCTGAGGACCAGGAAAAGACCACATTTACATGTCCCTACGGCACCTTTACTTACCGAAGGATGCCATTTGGACTATGTAATGCCCCTGCCACCTTTCAGCGATGTATGTTGAGTATCTTTTTTGATATGGTAGGGCAATATCTAGAGGTCTTCATGGACGATTTCTTTGTCTATGGCTCATCTTTCAGCAAGTGCTTTGAAAGTCTTAAATGTGTGCTGAAAAGATGTGAAGAAAAGAACTTGGTACTTAATTGGGAGAAGTGTCATTTCATGGTTCATAAGGGGATTGTCCTTGGACATATCATCTCGTCCAAGGGAATTGAGGTAGATAAGGTAAAAATCGATCTTATCTCTAACCTACCTCCACCCAAGAACATCAGGGACGTGCGATCCTTCTTAGGACACGCAGGATTTTACAGGCGATTCATAAAGGACTTTAGTCTCCTCTCTCGTCCTTTATGTAATCTTCTTCAAAAGGATGTTCCATACGAGTGGACTGAGCAATGCCAGGAAGCTTTCACCAAGCTTAAAGGCATGTTAACCACTGCACCCATCATGCAGCCACCCGACTGGAGCCTTCCTTTTGAGCTTATGTGCAACGCTTCTGATTATGCTCTTGGAGCGATTCTAGGCCAGAGAAAAGATAAGAGGCCCTACGTCATCCATTATGCGAGTAGGACTTTAAATCCTGCCCAAGTGAACTACTCGACTACAGAAAAGGAACTCTTAGCCATAGTGTTCGCCTTGGACAAATTTAGGTCCTACCTGATCGGATCCAAGATCATTATCTATACAGATCATGCAGCACTGAAATATCTTCTTTCTAAGAATGATTCTAAGCCCCGCTTGATACGATGGATCCTTCTACTCCAAGAATTTGATTTGGAAATTAAAGATAAAAAGGGAGTAGAGAACGTAGTGGCCGATCACCTTTCTCGCCTTAATACCTCTGATTCCCTTGAGGCGACCCATATCAATGACATGTTCCCTGATGAACAACTGTTCAGAGTCTCCCATTCACCTTGGTTCGCTGATATTGCTAATTATCTTGCTACAGGTTCCATACCGTCACATTGGACTGCGCAAGATAAGAAGAAATTTTTCACCGAGGTACGCAAATTCTTCTGGGATGATCCATACTTGTTTAAATATTGCCCAGACCAAATCTTGAGGAGATGTGTGCCAGACGATGAGCATCAGAGTGTCATATCCTTCTGTCACTCACAGCCCGTGGTGGTCACTTTTCGCAAAAAGACCACGGCCAAGATTCTGCAGTGTGGCTTCTATTGGCCCACTATATTCAGGGACACTCATGAGTTTTGCAAAGCTTGTGAGCGTTGTCAGAAATTGGGAGTATTGTCCCGTCGAAATATGATGCCCTTGAATCCCATTCTTATCATAGAGGCATTTGATTGCTGGGGCATCGATTTCATGGGACCATTCCCCCAATCTTTTAGGAATTTATATATTTTGCTTGTCGTAGACTATGTCATTAAATGGGTCGAAGCGATTCCGTGTCGGAATAATGACCATCGCACGGTCGTTAAATTCCTAAAAGAGAACATCCTTTCCCAATTTGGAACGCCTCGAGCTATTATTAGTGATGGGGGCTCACACTTTTGTAATAGGTCATTCGAGAGTTTAATGAAGAAATACGGTATCTCTCATAAGGTGAGCACCCCATACCACCCACAGACAAGTGGGCAAGCTGAGATTTCTAATAGGGAGATCAAACACATTTTGGAGAAAACGGTTAACCCTGACCATAAAGATTGGTCAATTCGATTGACCGATGCCTTATGGGCGTACCGTACTCCTTTTAAAACTCCTATTGGAATGTCTCCCTTTAGACTCGTCTATGGGAAGGCTTGCCAGTTACCTGTGGAGTTGGAACATAGAGCCTACTGGGCAATCAAAAATTTAAATTTCAATCTGAACAACGCTGGCTCGCTACGCAAACTTCAATTAAATGAACTTGAAGAAATCAGGAACGACGCATACGAAAACTCGAGAATTTACAAGGACAGGATGAAGGCGTTTCATGACCAACATATTCTACGGAAATCATTCATGCCTGGTCAGAAAGTCCTTTTGTATAATTCTCGATTACATCTCTTTCCTAGTAAGCTTCGATCTCGTTGGACTGGCCCTTACATTGTTGTTACTCTTATCCTCATGGGGCTGTTGAGATAAGAGACCCCGACAATGGCAAGGAGTTTAAAGTAAATGGACATCGCTTAAAGCCATTTGTCGAGAAATTTGATCCAGAGGACATGTCCATGCCTCTGACTGATCCTGTTTACTAGGACTGATCTCCTAGTCTGATGGAGGTATAGGTAGGTTTATCGCTTTCTTAGGACTAGGGTAGTTTGCTTTATGTTATTTTAGGATAGACGTTAAACTTAGCGCTCCTGGGAGGCAACCCAGCTTTTCAATTCTTTTCACTTTCCTAGTTAGTTCAATGTTTGTGGGTAACATTACTGCAAACCCTCACGAGACTACAACTCGTCCACTAGGGGCAACCTAGGGGTTTAAAGGCTTGTTGCATGCGCTAAATGTAATCGAGAGCACCTGCGAAAGTGGTATAGATAGGATTTTATTTGTGTTAGTTTTGTGTTGCTCTCTCTCGTGTTGATTGGATTCCATGTTGCGATCTCTTGGAATGTCTCTCACGATTCATCATCCAGGTACTATCTTCCCATCACCTTCTCATTTACTTTTGTTGTCCCATGTGCATTGCATGCTTACATCTTTTACATTGAGGACAATGTAGATTTTAGGTTGGGGATGGGAGATTAGGTTACCTAATCAGTGTTTTCCTTATCTTGAGCAAAAATTTGTGAAAATATTTAAAAAAATTTTTGGACTTTCTGGTGAATTTGAAGTAATTTGACGACCATCTTTGATTTAGAATTACAGGATATGGAATGTTGGTGATTTACTACTCTTGGATTCAGTTGCTCATTAGATTTCACAGTTAAGTTTGAACTATTAATCCATGATTAGAAGTTGTAAACATTGATTGAGTCATGATTTCACATACCACATCTCACTTACACATTGAGATTTCAGTTTGATATTGAATGATTAACTTGGTAATCACTGAGCATGAAAGAAACCAGCCTACAAGATTTGGCCATCAGGGTATAAAAAAGAGTTGCACCATGGGTTTGCTCCCTATAGGTGTGGATTTGATTTTTCATGATTAACAGTTAGATAGAGTTGGGCGACTAGTTTCACCATAGGTTTGCTCCCTATAAGTGAAAATTTGATTTCCATCTTGATAAAAAAAAAAAAAAAAAAACTAGAAAATGAAAGAATGATCTGTGAGGCAAAGTACTGGTTTAGGTGATGGTAGTTATGAATTTTCTGATTGATTACTAATGATGTCATGAAATCGACAATTTGATCTCTTAATGATGTTAGGCCGAGATTTCACTATACACCCATGGAACTCAATGTTTAAAATTATTCTAGTTTATGAATTAATATTTGAACTTGATTATGAAATTCACCGTACATGAGAGGCCAGGAGAAATTGATAATCAACAATCATGAATCGTAGAATTCTATAATCTGAGTTGTTTTTCAAAAATCACTCGAGTTCATAGAAATTGTCCTATAAATTCTGAACTTAAATTTTCGCATATTTTGCTCGGGACTAGCAAAATGCTAGTTGGGGGTTGTGTTGAGGGTCAAATATTACATAGCAGACCCTAGTTATTGCCTACATTTACGAACATGATACTGTTTAACAGACTATTTTAAACATGTTTGTGTTACAAGGTGACTTTAGGAGCTTGGGCTGAAAAAGGGTGCCTAAAGCATGGATTCACTGCTCTGATGACACCAAAAGCAAGGGACGGACTCCAGGGGACCAAGATCAATGTCAGAAATCTAAGAAAATTGAGAAACTGAAGATCAAGTGGCCTGAAAGGTAGTCAGAATGCAAGATCACAGGGTTTCCACCATCCGTTCGGCTCGAAACTGCATACATGGCCTGGGGACCACAAATTAACCGTACATGTCAAAAATCAACCATTGGATCTTGGTGGAAGTAGCCCAACGAATAAATCAGTCCATAAGTCAGCTACTTGGGGCCCACCTGCTATGCGGATTGGCCTCAATTTTGGTGTCAACCACTTAAATAAGATAAGAAAAGGGCTGGATGGAGCAGATTTCTCCCACGGACCCAGGAAGCCTCACATCAGGAAGTGCAAGTGCACAAACATGCACACACACTCTTGTGCCTTTGCAAATGAGATCGGGTCAAACCGACGATGACCCGATCTCACTCAAAAAAAAAAAAAAAAAAAAAAAAAAAACGGCAATTGCCATAAGAAAACGCTACGAACAGAGGCTGCGGGTGCTCTTTGTGGCCCACCATTGTGCTGCAAAAATCTGATCCGGACCGTCCATTAGAATTCTACGGCCCATATCACTAAGGCCTAGCTGACGGAATTTGAAAAAGATAAAGGAAATGGGATCTCAGCCGTTTAAACATCGGACGGACGGTTGAATAGGAAACCTGTGGGCCACCACGGTTTTGAGCTAAAACCGATCAAATCTGAACGGTTTTTTCGCTAGGAATGCAATGAACGGAATGGATTTCTCAAGATCACAACGAAGTGGGGCCCACCACCGTCAATGCGCAGACTCTGTTCGTAGTCCGGACGCTGTCCGTGATTTGCGGGCGGCTGTGGGCCAAAAACGTGATCATGATCACGTGTGTATACGTAATCCGGACCGTCCATTCGTTCTAGAAGGTCGAACCGACCGTACAGGAGTTTCTCCAAACCCATGCACACACACTCAGAAGAATCTCGATCAGATACAGTTCAGACGGTAGAATAACATTCTTGATGGGCCACACCAAATGCGACCCAAATAGCATCAATCTCAACCTGTTTTGCGTAACCAAACCAATGGTCGGAATGGATTTTTGGTCCGACAACTGTTCCTGAACCGCATCATGAAGCAGCGCAACCAGAGCATGCGATAAGTCTGTTTCACAACCGATTGCTGAACGGACTCTTGTGCGAAAGAGTCTCACCAACACCAAGCTTTTCGTACCGTTTAAGCTGGAGACTAACCTGGGTGCCTATAAGAAAGGTGGACAGAGAAGGAGAGACGGGGGGGAGGCTATCAGGTCTGGGAGCAGAGGCTTGGCTTGGCTGGAACGTTTAGGGAGAGAGAGAGACAGAGAAAGGGAAGTTTTTTTTTTTTATGTTTATTTGTTTGTTTGTTTTGAATTATGAAGAGATCTAGTCCATCCATGTCGGGCTAAGCCTCTTGGCTAGGGCCAAGAGGTGAAGCTTGTCGCATGATGGGAAGATCTCTACGGCGTTGATTCATGTTTAAACTGAATGAATTTTGATTTAATTTTATTAAGGGAATGTTTTCAGTCTTTAATGGTCTGTTGTGCCTGAAATTACAATGGGTCTGCAATGGCTTTGAGCATGTTCTTTTTCTTTTATGTTTATAACGTCAGGAAGCCCTGTTGTTCACCATCGTCTCCTGGGCATGGTTGGATGTCGGTACCCTTCCTAACCTTCATATATTGATTGGTTGGTAATTAGTTTAATTCTGTTGTTTGCTTTGTCTCCTGGGCATGGTTTGGTGATGGAATCCATTCTAATTCATATACTTTTCATCTTTTCAAAATTACATCAAAGGAAGTTCAGTGGATTTTCATGAATCAAGTGTAGTTCTCCCTGATCTCTACAAGTGGATCCTTGGTACCCTAGTTTCCCTTCTCTGAATTTTCTTAAGTTTTAGATAATTATTTCACAATTATTCTTCAAATTACATTCAATTTAGATTTCATCTTAGCCTAGTTCTAGATCTGGTTATTTTCATATTACGTACAGGTTTCAGTCCCTTGGGATTCGACCTCGGTCTTACCGAGATTATTACTACATCACAACCCTATACTTGGGGAGTGAACATAACTCGATCTGAGATGACCCAATGCAAGAACCTAAGCTTTGATACCAGTAATTGATGTAGGACGACCTAATCCAACCTTAAATGAGCATGGTATATGAAAGGGGCAGATTTATGCAATCTTAAAAAATAAATAAAATATCAGCCTTATACATCATAAACACAAGAAAGAAATAAGGTTAATATAGTATTGATTATGGTTATCTATCATAAAATCTGATTTTAGTTGGATCTGACGAAAGATAGAACTTTCGTCTTGCAAACGGTCCATCTAAAAATCCAAGTGGATTTTCTAATCTAGAAAAATAGAAATTTCCTGGATTGGGAAATCTGAAAAATTTAGAAAAGAATTGGTGGTTCTTCAAATTTAGATTTGGGTAATAGGTTTTAAGTGGGGTTGAAAATCTTTTGATATCTAATGATTTAGATAAAAAGAAACAAGATCGGCTTCTATATCTAAAGATTTTAGGAGAAAAGGAAGAGAATAGAGTTAAAGAAAAAAGTACCTTGAGAAAAGAGAGAATGAGAAAGAAATAGAGGATGAGAAATCGTTTACCTGGGCCTCACGCCCCCTTCTAATCACTGGAAGTCGAAGACGAAATCGTCAGAAGCAAAAAGTTCTCTCTTTTTTTTTTTTTTCATAAACATAATATAACATGCTATAGGTTTAGGGCAACCCTTATAAATTCGTAATTACATGAAATTACCAAAATACCCTTCCAAAAAAGTTTCAAAAAAAAATTCGCACACAAACCGTCTCGAAACTAAATGCAAATTTAAGATGCCTGATGGGCCCAGATGATAGCACCGTGAAGGTGGCGTAATGAAGGTGACTCGTAAGGATCTAACGGTCCGATCACACCATCATCGTGATCCAACGGTCCAAATGTCTCTTCTAAGTAACTTACAAATGTCATGAATACATGTGTAAGGTCTTCAACCTCTAGAGACCCGACTCGTATCCGTCATCTAACCACATTGACACGGGTAACACACGCCTCCTGCGTTGATATACTTTGAATGGCCTGATGTCCGCATCATTATGTGACTTAATTAACAGGCTGAACGACAAATAACATTCAATTGGACCCTAGGAAGTTTTTTATGGTGGGGGTGATTTTTTTTTTTAATTAAAATTTTTATGGTCTGTTCCAATTTGGAAAAATAAATGAATAACGTCGATAAAACACATATCATAATGGGCCCAAAAAGCACTATCAGTATCCACCTCGCTACCGTTAGTGGGAAGCGGATTTCACTTTCATAGGAAGTTCCTACATTGGGATGCTAGGTGGAGCCCACCATGATGTTTGTGGGAAACCCACACCGTCCATCCATTATGAGAGCTCATTTTAAGACATGTGACCAAAACTAAGGTGGATCTAAAACTCAAGTGGGTTGTACAAGAGGAAACGATGGGGATTTAGTGACCACTGTTTGAAACAGTCGTATGGCCACAAAGTTTCATATCAGGCTAAGTTTTCGCGCAGAATTACATGGAAACGGATTGGCTACTCCCCCTGCCACCAACTCTGTGGCTGGTGGTCGGTGCTCTGTGGACCCAACCATGATGTATGTGTTTCATCCATTATGTTCATCCATTTTTGAAGATCATGTTATGTCTTGATCCAAAAAATGAGAGGAATATAAATCTCAGGTGTACCACACCACATGAAAACAGTAGCGATTGGATATTCACCATTAAAATCCTCCTAAGGTCAGCTATACTGTTTATTTGACGTCCTATCTGTTGATCAGTCCCAGATGAAGAGAAAAAACAAAGATCATCTTGATCCAAAACTTTTATGTCCCCCAAAACATTTTTAATGATCGACCCTCATTCAACACTGTTTCTGTAATGTGGTCCTTTTGAGATTTGGATATACCTCGTTTTCGGACTAATACTGTAAAATGATCTTTAAAAATAGATGGACGGCATGGATGAAACATATACATCATGGTGGGGCGCAAATAGCACCGATCACAGCCATTGGCTGGTGTCGGGGAGTAGCCAATCCGTTTCCGAATTACAAGCCTTTCGCAGGCAGTTCCTGCGGTGGAAACCTAAGTAGTGCGCACCGTGATGTTTGTGAGAAATCCACCCCATTCATCCGTTTTGTGAGCTCATTTTAGAACTTGAGACCAAAATTGAATAGAATCCAAGACTCAAGTGGGCCGCACTAAAGGAAAAGGTGGTTAGGGAAATTCCTGCCGTTGAAACCTCCCTGGGGTCCACGGTAATGTTTACATGCCATCCATACCGTTTATAACGTCATTCCTACTGGGATTAACAGAAAACACAAATATTAAGCTGATTCAAAACTTTTATGGCCCCATGAATATTTCAACCATAAGTGTTCAATCCTCACCTTTTGGCCCACTTGAGTATTGGATACAGCTCATTTTTAGCCTCATTTCCTAATATGATCTCACAAAATGGATGGACGGAGTGGATTTCTCACAAAAATCACGGTGGACCCCAACTAGGTTCCCAGCGCAGGAACTTCCTGCAAAAGGCTTTTGCAGGAAATCCGCTGAAAGACCAAGCTAGAATCCTCTTCGCCAGGACTTTCTCCACCCGATGAGTGAGAACCCAGAGGGTTCCCTATTTATAAACGGGAACTTTCGGATTTTATAGTATTTTAGATCCGCTACAGTAGTATTCTGCAGATAAGGATCCAGACTTCAAAGAGTTTCTAGTTCCACTGCAGTGCTTTGCCACAAAACCATGACAACTGCTACAATAGGAAATTGCTACAGTTGTTTACTACAATACTACTATATACAACAATACTTTGCTATAGTAATTTTACTATCAGGTATTGTAGCTCCAACACTTTCATCAGAGTGCCACAGTAACCAAAATAGTCCATTTGTACAGTTGCTTCATTTAAGCTTGTCTGGTGGCTTTTGAACTTTTCTAGGCGGACTGCTTGGGATCCAGGAGAGGACAAATCTTGGATAGCTGGCATCTTCATGATGGTTTCAATCTTCATTGGTACTGGAAGAATCTGAATCAAAGCAAGCATAAGGAGAACTCATAGCTTCATCCACATATGTAAATTGGACATGTCTTTCAAGAAAATCCTCAAGGGCTTGGGATGATTTTCATAAGAGTTGTCTACAAATGGGTAGGCTAGGATTTGAGGTAGAATGCTGCTTATTGGAACATTGTTGAGGGCACACATGTGCTGCTTGAATTCATTCCATGCACTATGGTAGATGCGGTAATGACGAGCGGCTCGATGGATCTGATGAAGATATGGAACATAATAGGCTACATCTACATCTTCCGTCTAGATGTAATCTCGAAGATTATGAAATGTGATATGGACATATCGTCCGAAATGATTGTCAAGCATGCGTCTTCATATCTGGATGGGATGAAACCAGGATAACAATTTTAGAGTGTTTATGGCTTCTGGGGCCAATCTGTGTCGTCCTAGTTCTATTTGCAGAAAATAAGCCGGCAGCCGAGGGGCATCAAAGATAAAGGCAATAGTGTGTTTTTCAAAAAGATGCAATAGTAGTCAAATGGTTTCTTGGGGACAATAATGAAGATTTCTTGGGCTCATGGGTGTGAGAAAATGATATTCAAGGTGAGAGATCTTATAAAAAACTAGGCTACTTTTGAAAAGATGAATTTCAAGGAATTGATGAATATCATGGCCGCTTCATTTAAAAAAAAAAAGAGGCAGGCAATTGTTTATTGCACTTCATCGGGTAAGGATGTGATTCTTTCAAGGGGGTAGATTGCAGTGAGGTGAGGATAAAAGGGTGAACTGGAGAGGTTGCTAGAGGGGCTAGCTGTGGTAGCCTTGGGAGAAAATCTGCTAGAAAATATGCCATCCAAATCGTTTATAAGGTCATGATTTCCATTGGGATGAAGTGAAAACACCAAAAACTTAGCCTGATATGAAACTTTGTGGCCATACATATGTTTCGGATGGTGGTCACTGAATCCTTGCTATTTCCTCTCATCCGGACCACTTAAGTCTTGGATCCACCTCATTTTTGGTCAAATGAGCTAAAATGAGCTCTAAAAACGGATGGACAGTGCGGATTTCTCACAAACATCACAGTCCCGGCTAATGAACTTCCTGCAAAAGGCTTTCACAGGAACTCCCCATTCTTTGGTAGGCAGTCACGTCCATTGATTAGGGCTATCAAGGGGCCAGGCCTGGGTAGGTCTCTGATGTAGAGCGGGTCGCGGACAATTACATGGCAAAGATGGATCAGAAAAGGCCTGGTCGGCGAAAGAAGTGATCTGGACCATCAGACCTTAAATCAGGCGTATCTCACAATCCGGGATGAGTTAGCCGACGAAAAATATATGATTTTGGGGTAGAACGAGCTACTTTAGCCAACCAACCCAGCTACGCAGGGTTGCGACGCTCGGAATTGCGAGAAACCCCTGATTTGACGGTCGTTTCCCTGTTTCAATTTCGTTTTTACTATAAATAGTAAGTTTTAGTTTGCTTATAACTCTTCATCCGTCGGGCTTTAGGAGTTGCGCCCAACGTGAAAAGAGCTTAGAATAATTAGGGGAACGGTTTAGTGAAGCCAAATAGGACACTTACTATTTTTGGCCGAAAACCTTGCGCACTAGTAGACATCACGACCGTCTATAAATAGTAAGTTTACTATTTATAGTAAGTCGCGAATTCTAGGAGTTTTAGTTGTAGTTTGATTCTGATTTCTTTCCCATTGCTTAGTACCCTTATTTAAAGGGTTGTGAACTCGTTTTTATGGATTCATTAATCTATTTCGAATTTATTTAGAATTTATTTCTATTTTCTGCTCTCTTTTCTCGTGGATTCGAGAAAGTCTCTGTGAGGAGTCCAGAGAAGTTCCGTGGATTCGGAATAATTATCCTCTTGAGGAAGACGGTGCTCGACCTCACGTCCTCCCCTGCGTCAGTCTCACAAGAGATTTTGAACGGTTTCGGGCGGGGCTGATGGGCCAGGCCTATACAAAATTCTGATTTTGCAGGATCGAGCCTAGCCCATTGACACCCTACCATTGATTTTCCAAAAAAATAAAAAAACTTTAATACTCTAGCAAAGTAGGATAGATGTGTGCAATTTTCCAAATTGCACACATAGCATACAAGTAAAATGAATCCGTTCAAAAATACATATTTGATTATCTGACCATCGGATTGGTGCACATTCATTGCATGGTTGGGAATGAGAATATCCAACAGTCATATTTTGGGGAACAAGTGTCCACCAATCACATGTTAGAATCGTTCAACCAATCTTATCCCGTGATTGTGACTTTGTGACAGTGAGATCCACTAAGTGCCTGTTTGGCAGGGCAGATTGGATGGGATTGGAAGGGATTGGAAGATAGATCCCGGGATTGGCCAGGCATGCCAAACAGACAGGATCCTAATTCCGGGATATAGCAATCCCATGGATCTTA
Organism: Magnolia changhungtana; assembly: GCA_030180095.1. Classification (NCBI taxonomy): domain Eukaryota; kingdom Viridiplantae; phylum Streptophyta; class Magnoliopsida; order Magnoliales; family Magnoliaceae; genus Magnolia; species Magnolia changhungtana. The sequence goes on from JASAUF010000220.1 coordinate 6,417,913, forward strand.
AGACAATCCACTGACATCACCATCATTACCTTTAAATCCCATGCAATCCACCCTAATCCCTTCAAAATTGCCTGGGGACGTGTTTGGTTCGAGGGATTGAAAGGGATTGGAAGGTTTAATCCTGGGATATTGGTTGGGCGTGCCAAACAGACTGGATATAGCAATCCCGGGATATAGCAATCCCACAGATCTTGCACCAATCCACTGACGTAGCTATCATTACCTTGAAATCCATGCAATCCACTCTAATACCATCCAATCCCATCCCATCTGCCTGGCCAAATAGGCCCTAATTGGGTTTCATTTGAGTTGATATAAGCCACATGTGCAATTTCTGAATGCCTGCGTATCAAGCGTCACAGGCAGCATGAGTATCATATAACTTTTCACAGCAAATGGCTTCAATCAGGTCTGAAAATTTTCGAAAAATTGATGCATGGCCATCCAAAGTGAAACCCATCGTATCAACAGTTTGGATCACAAAAACATGGGCTCCACCTGTACAGACTAAAACCCTAAACATAGAGTAGAAAAGAACAAAAGGAAAAGATTTAAAAAACATACATAGCGGAACTTTGGCGCCATTGGATTTGGATCTTCATTTTCATTTTTTTTGTTTTTCTTTGTTTTTATTTTTTCAGTTCTGTTTTCAAAGAGGTTTGTCTACCCAACATGCACTTTTACAAAAAGCCGGTGTTTTAAATATTGATGATATCTGCCGATGTATCCCACGATATATCTTATATTCTACTTGTGCGATACGAAACGCACAGGTAGTTGCCGATGTATCCCAACTATTTAATCCAATGAGCATTTTCGATCCATGTTTTTGTTGTAAATCATGTTAATCCAGTATTAAATGGTTATCTACGATTCTTCATATTTTCTATGAAAAATTATGGATTTGAAATTTCGATTTCGAGATTTGAGGGAGATGGGTTAAGTTGCAGGAATTTTTAAAAAAAAAAAAAAAATCAAAAAAAAAAAATCAAAATTTCTCAATTTCTCATAAATCAATTGCAATCTTTGTATCCAAACATAAAATTAAACATGTAACCTGATCTAGTGATTCTTCTCTTGCTTTTGAATGTATTGCTTGTGCTTCCATTTATATCTTCTTACATTTATAAATTATATGAATAGATCTTGAATATACTTGCATCAATTCAGTTGGAAAGTGCATATATTAAGACCCCATACAAAGAAAACCCCTACTATGTAGGTTTTTTTTTTTTTTTTTTTTTTTTAAATAATGTTTTGATTTCTATGTATTGATGTCTTTTTCAACAATCTTTGAAATTTCATTGAAAAATTTGACCAATTTCTCAATGTTCACACATTTCCCAACAACATCGATACATTACGCGATACAACTGGTATATCCCATGCGATAACCGATATGTATCTATATCCTAAGGATGTGATACATTACACAATAATGATATTTAAAACATTGCACACAACACAATTACTAACCTGCACAGTGTGCGGAACATCGGTATGGTGTACAATGTGGCCTTCACCATGAAGATAAGCATACCTCAAAAGCCACTTTGGTCCAACCATCTGGTAGGCCACCCTATACCAAAAGAATGGATGACTTAAATTACATTAAGCTAACATGAGTGACTAGCTTGATTAGTTCACCAACATGATATTTGCATATGGTCATCTTCATGGTAGGGTTGCCTTACTGTTCAGGTTCCACCCACTTGCCAAGTTGTCACATTTGCTGTATGTAAAGGTGCATGTGGGGCTAGCAAACCTCCTATTTTGGATACTCACTAAGAATTCATGCAACCAAGGTTGTCCAAAATAAACAAAATAGTTGTAAAAACATTCTACTGATCACGTATTTGATAACAATGTATTCTCGTCCTCATCATCATCATAATCATAGCCTTACCCCGGCTATTTGGGATTGAAATCTCTTTTCCATAATTACAGGGGAAAAATATCAATGAACGAGTGCATATCTCACATCAACCCTCCTTCAGCAGAGTTCACATCAACCACCATCTGGTTCATGCAGAGTACACATGATGAAAAAATATTGTGGAAGAGAAAAATCAAATTCAAATATAATAAACTCATCTGCCTGCCTTTTTGCCTAATGTGATCAGAAAAATGGAAAGGTTCTTTAAATCAAGAGCAAGGAAGAAATACACTTACATGATATTTCTTCGAGTAGCATCAAGATCTTGCAATGAAGCCCAAATCCCTTTGGGGTGTGCTCCGATACCCACTATAAGCTTATGGTGGGGTATGGTTGAAGATAATTATTTCAAAATTTAAATTTATATTTGGATTTCAAATATTTTGGTTTCCCTCCATATTTGAAATTTTTTGATGTTTTGGGTTGTGGGTTTTGTCCCACATCGGATTTTCCAAAGAAAATCTTCTTATATATAAGATAGGTTTTTTTGTCTTGGGGCCTGAGTCTCATTCAGAGGGCATGTGAATTTGGTCCTATGGGGTGGCTATGCCAATAGCTCTAATCTATGCCATTGACCACACGCGCACGCGCACGCGCTAAGTCGAGCCGAGTCCGAGTCTAAGTCCGTGTATGCGACGGGACGGGCTGTGCGCAGGTGCAACCAGAGATATACGGCTATTCGATTGGTCGCACCTGTTGGGTTTAAACCCCACGGACCTAATCCTTTCAAAATGGTGCTTAAGTTTGTCGCTGAGTCATCAAATTTTATTTTCTTTTTTTGTTCACGATTTTTAATAGTCTATTTAATATTTCAACCAAATATTCCAACAATCTTAAAATCGAAATGTTAAATTACATAGACTATGGCTACCATAACAGTAAATGCTTTTGCCGAGTTAGCCAAAATCGAACCATTCGTTGGACAATGTTTTAAATGGTGGTAACAGAAACTGATGTCCGCACTAATCACCCTTAAAGTTTCATACATTCTGTCTGAATCATTTACGATAGATCCAGCAAATCAAACTAAAGTAGCAGATGAAAAATAATTGTAAAAACTATATTCTAAACTCTTTGTTCAATGAACTATATGATGTGTATGCTTCTTACGAGTCTGCTAAAGACATATGGACTGCTTTCGTAAAAAAGTAGGTTCTGAAAGATGCAAGTGCTAAGAAACATGCAATCGCTAATTTCCTTCATTATGAAATGACAGACAATAAACCTCTCACAAATTAGATTCATGATTATCAAAATCTAGTTCATGAACTGTTGACAGAAGGAATTAAGTTGGATGAAACGTTTTTATCAAGAGCACTGATGGAAAAGTTACAACTCTCTTGGAAAGAATATAAGAATAAAATGAAATGTAAAACGAACAGCGTTTCTTTAAAAACTACTATCGTACACATACAAATAGAGGAGGCCAGTAGAATCAAGGACCAAAAAGAAAATGGAAATAAGATAAATTTAAAGGCGAATCTTGTGGAATTAAGTCGGGAAAATAATAATAAGAAAAATGGCAAATGTCTTAATTGTGGCAAACCTGAACATTATGCAAATGAATATATGCTTAAAAAGAAGAATGGAAACAATCAATTCAAGAAAAAGGGAAATTGCTACAATTGTGGAAAGCCTGGATATTACATTAAAACCTGCATGTTTAAGAAAAATAAAGATAAGCTGCAGGCTAATCTTATAGAAACAGACAATGAGTCTAACATGGTAGTAGTTGTGGTGTTAAAAGTCTTCCTGATAAACAACTTAAAGTGGGTAATAGACACTGGTGCAACTAGGCATGTGTGCAAGGATCGAGCATGTTTACCTCCTACCAAGTATCAAGAGATGATAAACATGTATTCATGAGTAATGCTAAAACATCTCCAGTTATAGGAAAATAGAAAGTACTTCTGAAAATCACTTCTGGAAATACTCTGCTATTGAATGATGTCCTACATATGCCTTACATTGAAAGAAACTTGGTCTCTGGTTCGCTTCTCAATAAGACTGGTGTCAAGTTGTATTTGATTCAGATAAACTTGTAATGACTAAGAATGAAACTTTTGTTGGTAATAGATACTGTAGTGACAGTTTATTAATTGTAAATGTATTCAATGATAATAATAAGAAGACATCCAGTTTGTTTATATCGTTAAACCCTTTTATATATGGCATAGTAGATTAGGTCATGTGAATGTAGTAACGAAAAATTAGGTTTATTAGCTAATATGTATATAAAGAATTTGATAAATGTGAAACATGTGTAGAATCAAAATTCATTAGAAAATCCTTTAAACGAATACAACAATCCTCTGTTCTATTAGAGTTGATACATAGTGACTTAGGTAATTTTAGAAATCACGTGTCTAGAGAAGGAAAAATGTATTATATAACTTTTGTAGATGACTACTCTAGATTTACTAGAGTATCTGTTAAAGAGCAAAGATGAAACTTTAAATGTTTTTTATAAGTATAAAACTGAGGTTGAAAATCAGTTAAATATAAAAATTAAAAGACTTAGAACAGATAGAGGATGTGAATATGAATCTTCTCAATTAAGAAAATTATGTGAACAAAGTGGAATAGTTCACAAAATTACAGCTCCTTATACACCAGAACAGAATAGAATAGCAGAATGTAATAATAGAACTTTAAAGGTGATGATGAATGCTATATTAAATAGTTCAGGCTTACCCTCAAATATGTAGGGAGAAGTAATTTTATCTGTTTGTTATATTCCAAATAAAATTCTTTCTAAATCTTCTGAACAAACCCGTTACGAACTTTGGAAGAATCGTGTTCTTAGTTATAAATATATTAAACTGTGTGAGTGTCTTGCTAAAGTAGGATTGCCTGAAACTAAGAAAATAAAGTTATGCCCTAAAACGACCGACTGTGTATTTATAGGGTACGCACAAAACAGTGCAGCCTATAGGTTTCTAGTTTTAAAGACTATAGATAATATACTAAATCCTAATACAATTATAGAAGCTAAGTATACAGAGTTCTTTGAGAACGTATTCCCTATGAAATCTAAATCTATAGGAATGGAGGAAGTTAATGAATCAGATATCGCGTCTAATGTACAAGTGCTTACGAGAAAGTAGTAGAAGAGATACAACCAAGAAAAAGTATTATGGTTAGAAAAGAAACTAACTAGGAGATGGTTTTTTCACCTTCTTAGTAGAAGATGATCCTACAACTTATGCAGAAGCAATTAACTCTCAAGATGCAACCTTTTGGAAGGAAGCAATAAATGATGAGTGAGAATCTATTATATTTAATAACACTTGGGAACTTGTAAACCTACCACTTGAAAACAAACCAATAAGGTGTAAATAAGTGTTTAGAAAGAAACTAAAACCAGATAAGACTATTAATAAGTTTAAAGCTAAGTTGGTAACAAAAGGCTTTAAACAAAAAGAATTAATAGATTATTTTGTAATTATCAGGGTCTTAATAGTGATAACTTATATATATAAACTGATGGTACACCAGATGGACGTTAAGACAGTTTTTCTAAGTGAAAATTTAGAAAAAGAAATATATATGGAGCAACCTGAGGGTTATCAGATATCAAGTAAAGAAAATAAAGTATGTAAACTAATTAAATCTCTATATGGTCTAAAACAGGCTCTTAAATAATGGCATGAAAATTTCGATGGTGTTTTGAAATCAAATGATTATTATATAAATGATGTAGATAAATGTGTATACAGTGAAATTTTTGGAGATGATTATATTATTATATGCCTTTATATTGATGACATACTTATTTTTTGAACTAATATTAAATTAGTTATTGCGACTAAGAAATTCTTGTCATCTAAATTTGACATGAAAGACTCAGGAAAGCTAGTGTAATCTTGGGTATTGAAGTAACAAGGAAAGATGGTGCTATTGTATTATCACAATTTCGTTATATTGAAAAGTTACTGAAAAAGTTTAACTATTTTGACTGTTTACCTGTCAGTACACCTTATGCTTACAGTGAGACTCTCATGAAGAATATAGGTAGTAGTATGTCTCAATTGGAGTATTCTAGAATAATTGGTAGCCTTATGTATGTAACAAACTGCATTAGACTAGACATAGCTTTTACTGCAGGAAGGCTAAGTAGATATACACATAACCCTAGAAAATATCATTTGAATGCTTTATCTAGGATTTTGAGATACCTAAAAGGAAGTATGGCCTATGGTTTACATTATAATGGTTATCCTACTATATTAGAAGGATATAGTGATGTTAACTGGATTAGTGATTCAGATGAGACAAAATCCACTAGTGGTTATATATGTCTTCACTTTGGGTGGAGGAGCAGTCTTTTGAAAGTCTACCAAGCATACATGTATTGCTCGATCAACTATGAAATCCAAGTTTATTGCCTTCGAAAAGGTTGGATCAGAAACTGAGAGGCTTAAAAATCTCTTTGCTGTGTACCATTGTGGTCAAAACCTATATCGGTCGTGTCTATTCATTATGATTATCAAGCAGCTATAGCAAAAACAAAGAGTAAAATATATAATGGAAAGAGCAGGCATATTAGACTCAGACACAACATAGTGAAACACATGTTGCGTGATGAAGTTATATCTATTGACTTGTGAGGTCAGAAAAGAATTTGACAGATCTTCTAACCAAGGGACTATGGTTCAAGACTATGATGTCACCTTATTCCTATAGACATGTCTTGTTTACTCTAATATCGGTTCAAGTCTATGGTAACACTGGTACCATTGCATAACTATTATGCTTTAACCTGAAAGAGTTTTTATTTTGAAACATGTAGGGGATTGTTATATTTATTTCAAATTTTATATTTATATTTGGATTTCAAATATTTTGGTTTCCCTTCACATTTGGAAATTTTTTGATGTTTTAGGTTATGGGTTTTGTCCCACATCAGATTTTCCAAATAAAATCTTCTTGTATATGAGATAGGCTCATGTGAATTTGGTCCGAAGGGCTTTAATTTATGTCATTGACCACACGCACTGTAACGCCCTAAATCGGGGGTCGAGCAGAAACTCAGCTCCCGAGTTCCAGCGCATTACTTATACAACATAGATAATGATGATTGAATATTGTTCGTATTAGTGCATTAAACATGAGTGAGATTATACCAAATCAACATATCATACTCCAGAGATAATTAAATTATGCAAGCGGAAGACTATGATAGATATATAAAATATATAAACTGTTGTAAGTCTCGAGAGTGTGAACATGTTACCAGGTTAAATATATACATGTATACTTAAAAAATAAACAAAATGAATATACATGGGTGTTCCAAAAGTACAAAATAACAAGTGTAATGACATCTAATCAGCAACCCTATAACCTCATCGATCAGAACATGGTCTACATAGAGTCGCCTGATAGCTGTATATAGGAAAAACCCTCCTCATTATCATAAAAGTTTGGCTCCGCTTCGTAAGCATCGCCATCATCTGAAACTAAAACAAGGTCTGGTTTATGTTTAAAACACCGTCCCGTAACATGGGAGTGAGTGATCAACTTAGTAGAGCTATAAAGCAAAGGTTAACATGTTATCAATTCAGTCAAGCAGTAATGATAACGCAATACAACAATCAGGTCCTAAGTACTCTTGTTAATGCAAGAATGATATGAAATAATGATGCATTCCCTCGCCTACGCTCCCTCAGCGACTTCATCTCATAATCGCAGCATACAACCCTTCCTCAGTGCTTTACCTGCTACGTCAAAGGCACACGTAATGCGGTGCATACTCATGATTAGCCAGGTTCTTACTTAGGTTTATTCATACAACATGATTGGGAAGCTAAGGTACCTCCTTTATATCATTTCCCAAACAATGATCCATTCTAGGGTGGTCAGTCTTAGTAAATATCATACGATGTTGCGGTTCTAGGTCACTACAAAGGGTTCATCACCTGATCAATGTAGGCCTAATTTATACTCTAGTTGCTACGGAAAGGCTCGTCACCTCAACGCAGTTTCATAGTATGCTCGAGGTCACTACAAAGGGCTTGTCACCTGATCAGTGTAGGCCTAGTTTATACTCTAGTTACTACGAAAAGGCTCGTCACCTCAACGCAGTCTCAGAGTATGCTCGAAGTCACTACAAAGGGCTCATCACCTGATCAGTGTAGGTCGACAGCTTAAATACTGTGTCCCATACCACCGTATTCGGCTCACGAGTTTGAGTTGCTCACTGGACACTACGGGGAGGCTCGTCGACCAGTGTAGGTCGACAGCTCTACCATGATGTCCCATATCACCATGTCCAGATCATGAGTCTTAGCGAATCGAGGTATCAAGGTTAACGAGGTATCCACTAGTGAGTTTGATACCTTAGGTTCAAGAAATAACGTCCATACATAGTGATCATACATCAAGTCAATCGGGTTACTTGACAAGCTCGACTGGTACGAGCGCACATCAAGATGATTGACATGAAGTGCATAAGCACTTCGTGTGGCCTAACCACTGTCAACAACCAAAGTACAGCTCGGATTCATCGAACACGTCCTGTGTGGTGGAACAACCTTAGCCACCAAATCAGGGTCTGTTACCGATTGCCTGGACTATACCATAGTCCTAAACATACTCCAGATTAATAGCACTCCAATGTAATAGTCAAGACAGCATGTAACAACACAATCAAAATCAAGTATAGATCCCATACTAGCAATTTAATGAACACGTAAAATACATGTTAACATACAAGAACATTTAATTCACAAATCACATAGCAGTAAAATAGATTACATGAAGAAAACTGTAACCCTAGATAAGGGGATTGAGAATCCTATCTCAACACCCTCATTAAACACATTACATTAAGCATTTTCTCACTCAGGCATTTTATCAAACACTTAGACTACACATATCACATATATGTAATAATTTAGTTAAAAACACATAATAGCGAATCCTATCATGAAGGAGTTGCCATGCATACAACGATCATACATTAACAACCAATAAGCATGGCAGGCATAAATCATAGTTTCATATTCATTCGAACATTTTTACAAACACTTGGAATACACTATATACAACATAGTTCATATATATGCATAAAGCGCGGGAAACATCGTATCTAAGCATGTGATACATTCAAGTTAGTCATAAATCATTAGCTGACATTGAAAGCCTTGAAAACCATAACCTAAACATTTATAGTCTACACCTTTCGTCGGTAAACTCGAACCAAACTCAGTTTGAACACAACGCCTTTATCTACAACACAACGGCTACCTGAATTACGAAATAGATTAGCTATTTCGTCGATATCTCTATTTGGATTTCTAAAATGAGATTAGGGTTAGGATTTCTTACCCAAATTGGAATCGAAACAAGTTGAGTAGTGTAGTAGAGAAGCGAAACGGCGTGTGGAGTTGTGGGAAAAGATCCCAACAACAATCCCCAAGAATCTCTCCTCCTTCCTTCCTCTTTTCTCTCATTTTCTCTCTCTCACCTAGGGCTTTTAAGAAATTCATATGGATTGGGAGTGAGGGGGTTTAAGGGCTATTTATAAGCCCAGAATCGATGTTAATGGCCCCAGGGCCATGGTATACTTAAGTTATAGTAAAAAATGGGTCTATTTCGGTCCAACGGAGCACATCTAGAGGCCCCTTTTCTATGTGCGGTCGGACTTAAGCTGTCTGGCATTGGATCTAAGTCGAGTTAAGTTTTCGATCCGATCGGATTTACAGATAGATCGTAGTGGACCAGTTTCAGTTCAATGGCACCGATACTTTATCGGAGCCACAAGTACACTGACATGTGTATAAAAATTTTCCTGATCTGAGGGTGTAATTGGGTCAGATTCTGATGGTCTGGAACCTTAAAATTGGCCCGCAAGCGAACGACCCAAATCACTTAAATTTGAGTTCAATTTCTAAAGGTATTCGCGTTTCTCACACACTTCGCTCTGGGCCCAAGTCGTGCATTTTTTAGCACTATCTGGATTTGATTTTTCAAATGTTTGTCAAGTCCAGTAAGGCGGTTATAACCATATAGCTTCACCGTCATTGGACTTTCGATGCACGGTCTAAGTCCGATATGAAGTTTCAAAGTGTTCCCGAGAGCAACTGGGTTTAGAGATTGATCCTAGGTTTTTAGGTAACGTAACGTTAACGGGTCTACTCATTTTAGGTCTTATAGATTATATTAAAATTGATTCAACCTAATTCTACTGATTATTCAGTTTAGTACTTAACTAAATTATGCCCTAATTACGACAGAATAAGGTCCTAAGGTAGTTCTATGCCCATTTCTTATAATTTTAAGTAGTATATTATTTTAATTATTATTTTAATAGTTTTTCATTAAGTCTACTTCATCTCTACCAAGTTTCATTAGATTTCGTATTGTAGAAAAATTCTAAAAATTCTCGAAGTAGTAGCTGTCCAAACTAATAATTTTCGGATAGTTGTCACAACGACCTATATTTAACTATATTAAAATTTTTATTATATTTTTTACTTATTTTTATATAAAATTAGACTTATCAATCTTTAATATGGATTTTGAATCACTTAAATCGGATTTATAATGATGGAGATATGATTTTTTGAAGTTGGATGAACAGTGCAGAAAAATAGGCAGAAAACAGGACGCCCGGCCTGCTGGACGGCCAGGCCTCGTCAATCCGGTGATGCCATCGCCGATTCGCTGGACAGCGGGGTGAGGGCTCACCCCAGGGGCGATGGCATCCCCCCCCCTCGGGGTGCCAGAAATGTGCGGGACCCACCTCGAGTCCCCCCGATTTGCATCGTTTGGCCCCTTGAGTCCGTTTGATGTGGTTTCGCCACCCGATATTTGAAACGGGTGTATTTTTCAATCTGGAATGAGCTAAGTGACGTGTAATATATGATTTTGGGGTAAGAGAAGCTGTTATATCCAAATAATTTATTTATTTCATGATATTACAAAAGGTTAATGGTAAAAAGCCCATTTTATTTATGTATTTACCATTTACAGTAAGTTTTAGTTTAAGTATTGTTCTTCATCATTTAAACTTTAGAATTAGTGTCTAATGTGAAAGTACTTAGAAAAATTTGAAGGACAAGGTGGTGAAAGGTGAGATTTTAAAGGAACTGTGAGATTTTGAAGGAAATGAGTTAAAAAGGGATTTGAGGCTTTAAAATTGAGTTCTAAGAAATCAATTAAGGTGTTATGATCGACTCAGTGCCTAAAGACGTCTTCCAAGTTGGCAAAAATTCGGGGCGTTACACGCGCGTGCGCTTCGAGTTGAGCCATGCCATGCCAAGTTCGTGTCTGTGTCCGTATCCGTGCGCGACGCAATGGGACGGGCTGGGCTGAGCTGCGGGTGCGGGTGCAAGTGCGAGTGTACTCGTGTGGGTGTGTGTATGAGTACTCACGGGACTTTATTTGCGAGAGTATACTCGCACTTGCGTCTTTTCGTTTTAAACCAGAGAGATACGACTGTTCGATTGGTCGCACCAGTTGGGTTTAAACCCAATGGACCTAACCCTTTCAAAATAATGCTTAATGCACCACTTCGGAGTCTATATAAGGACTTCCGTTCATGTTTCTGAAGTACGAAAAATTATTTCCTCTCTTATAAAACTCTCTCTATATTCTGGTTTATGAATTTTAATTGTTGAGTTCGTCGCTGAGTCAACTCAGCACTTTTGGTTTAAACTGCAAGTGGTTCGAGCCCGCGTATAGTGAGTGTACCGCTAGGACTAGGTCATAGTCGTTGTATCCTGGAGGTCGATTGCTATAGAAACCTGTTGCACTTGGGATGCTGTCCAAGGGGAGCAAATTCGATTTCAACCTGAGTGACTCACATCGCGCCTCGACTTAATTCAATAAGTCCTCTTTCTCAAATTTTATTTTCTTTTTTTGTTCTCAATTTTTAATAGTCTATTTAATTCAACCAAATATTTCAACAGATATTGGGCCCTTGATGTTTTCATATAATCAAACCCATCCACACGATGTGTCACCTCAGGAAAAAAAAAAAAACCCAGATCCCAAAAACTAGCCTGTTCCAAACCTCAGTGGGCCACAACATAAGAAACATATTAAGAGAACACCCATCGTTGATCAGTGTGGAGGGACCCTGTTGTGTGTATAGAATCAAGGCTATTAAGATTCTTTATCCAGTCCAGATGAAAGGTTGGGCCAAAATGTTAGGCTGTTTTGCAACTCAGGCAGACCTTGTACAACTCAAGTGTGGGCATTCCTTCTAACCTCATTTCCTTTGCCGTGGAACACCTTACTTTTAGATTGGGCTGAGTGACGTAGGACAACACGATCTATCCTAAATGTGCAGAATTAGAATTTAAGATAAAACATAAAATAAACAATCATTTTCAACGTGATTATTCATCATAAATAAGAATTATTTGGAAAAAAAACCTCATCAATGATCATGGTCATCTATTACAATCATTATCAATGATCATGGTCATCCATTACAATCATAGAGTACTAAAGATTCAAATATAAAAAGTGCGTCCTACGAAAGATAGGACTTTCATGTCTCATAAGAGTCAATTCAATCATCCAACGTGATGATCTAATCTTTTAACAAACTGTTAGATCAAATAGGATTATCAATTGGGGATGTTTGAATAAATCCAAGAAGTAAGAAATTCACAAATAGAATTTCAAATTTTTGCAAATAAATTAAATGGAAGAAAGAAGAAGTAATAAGAAGATTAGAATAATTAACCAGAGAAAGAAAGTAGAAGAAGACGGAGTAAGAGGAATGTCTCACACCTGGCTGTGAAAAAGCTCAATAGCTTTATTCTTTTCTCCAAAAAAAAAAATAAAAAATCAACTCCAATGTTTAGGGCTTAACTCCCCTTAAATAGAGCTTGCAAATAAATAGAAAATACCAAAATACCCCTACTTAGATTAGAAACAACCGAAAAAGAAAACTCACAAAAATTGAAATTTCTTAAGATTAGAATTATCTGAAAAATAGAAAATTAACTACAGTATAAATTTCTAAAAATACAAATATCTAAAAATAGCAATTTCTGAAAAATAGAAAATTTTAAAAATATGAACTTCTAAAAATAGGAATTTTTTTGTAATAGAAAATTAACAGAAGATTAACAAACTTAAAAAAATAAATAAATAAAATAAAATAAAATAAAATCTGCAACAAGCTTTTCTTGATCTTCAATCTCATCCTATCCATAGTAATGCTTGTGGGACCCGCCTCCTTCGATGATAAACTTTAAATGGTTGGATGTCCTCATCACTGAGTTTTGGGTCCAAAGTTTTTTATGAGATGACACATTTGGTCGAGAGGTCGGATGGTGTGGATATATCACGTGGCTGCACATTTGCCTTCTACGACCTTACACTTATGGCGGTGCTAGTATCATTGGGTTACACCCCTATCCCTCTCGCACCCAAATGGCAGCACTTGCATATACCTGCAAATTGCACCACTTGTCAGACCTATTAAGTAGAAACAAATAAAAATTGAAACTTAAAAGACTTATCACTTAGATGAGGCCCACATATCTCACACAAGATAAATGACATTTTCCATGTTAGCAAAAAGCTGAATATCAATGTTAGGCTTCAAAAACTACATAATGGATGAAAGATGAAAAGAAGCAGCTTCGAGTGATAATCTGAATAGATACTAGAGAGTAGTAAAAGATTCTCTCCAATCCTAAAGTTCACTTCAGACACAGTATAGATTAAAATACATTGCTGCTTCTCATTGTACACTACATGAGGAGGCACACCTTCAACATGCAATACTATTTTGTGATATGGTACATACAAACTACTATTTGAGGGAGATTTATAGATTAGAAGTACAAAATTACACGCATTCAGGTATATGCACATAGAGTGCTGCCATTTGCCTTCAACATGGTTGGAAGTTGTGGTACATCTTTGATTCGATCCATCAACTCAAACAGCCCCTTAACCTCAGTTTTAGCCACACATTCAGGAAAGGTAATTCTGCGGCAGATGGTCTTGCCAAAATTGCTAGCAGCGGCACCCCTGACAGAATCTTCCTCAATTCAGCTGACCTTTCAAGACGTATCAAAGGCTTTTTGCTTCTAGACAAAGCAGTGTGGGTCAAATTCGGCTCAGCAAACACAAGACAGGGATAGGCTAACTCCCCTATCCTTTGCCTATGCCCCAGATGCACTCCCTTTGCTCGGGCCCTCTCTAGCTTCTGTCTCATTTGGGATTGCAGTGTAGTCTTTCTGTCTATGATCCCTGCTGGCTGCCAGGCCCTCTGTCTATGTCTCTTAATTTTTTGGTTTCCCGAAAAAAAAAAAAAAAAAAAAAAGAAAAGAAAAGAGAGAAGAAGAAGTACAAAATTACACATCTAATACTGTTCTATCCTCTGGATGATCTCTGCTTTGCATGTTGTCTTATAATGTCCTGTTTGGTTGCAACGACTACAATGCACAGCGTGCTTTTCTCGATTTTGATCCTCCATGCATAGCCGCTTCTTTTCAGGGCGTCCTGGGGGACGGCGAAATTTGGGTGGCCGTACCAGTCTAGTGTCCTCATCCCCTTCACCATCATACCCTTTTCTCCATTCACTTTTATCCAGAATGGGATGAATTGCTTGTGAATATGTCTCACGGTACCTAGCGGTAGTAAAACACTTCTCTGTATATTCATAGACGTCCTTTCTACATGAGAGTAGTGCTGCAACAGCATGTGAGCATGGTAGTCCATGGACCTGCCAATCACGACATGAACAAGAACGGGTGCCAATGTTCACGATATTCGAACGGTCAGCAGATATAACTTCAAATTCTACTTCATCTGAGCGAAGTACTTGGTAACCACCCGCATGAGTGATTGATTCTGAAATACGTTTCTCAGCAGATGGGGCAAGTATCGATGTCCAGGCCAAGCTTTTCGCGTAACGTTCATTAAACACAGCCATTAATATACTATGTATCTGTTCTATTACTTGGATTATGGGGAGTTCTCGCACTTCAAGAATCCATCTATTGAATTCCTCGATATTTGAAGAAAGATGGCCATACCGTGATCCTTCAAAATACGCCACTGCCCAACGGGAAGGGGGAACCTGTTGAATCCACTTGGCTGCATCGGCAGAAACTTCTTCAATTTCGGCCATTCTTTCTTTGAATCCGATGGTGGTGATGGAATGAGCTGCCTTCCACAGAAGTTGAACAAGCCTTGAATTCTTGAACTCTTTGCCAATGTTTTCACTTAAATGGCGCATGCAAAACCCATGGGATGCACTTGGAAATTTTCTTTTTACAGCATCTACTATGCCTTTCTGTCCATCAGACAGGATTGTTAGATGAGGTATCTTCTCAATGTTCAACTCTTGCAGCTTATGTAACTCTGATAAGAACCACATCCAGCTTTCATCGGTTTCTACATCAACAACACCAAAAGCCAATGGAAATATCGCACCATCAGCGTCGAAAGATGTAGCAGAAAGTAAAGTGCCAAGGTACTTGCTTTTCAACTGGATACTACCCAGACCAACAAGAGGTAGACAACCATTCACAAAGCCATAGATTGATGCATGAAAAGCAACAAACAGCCGCTGAAATCGATGGTCTGAGCCGGTGGTGAACACTTGCGCAATACTTCCAGGGTTGGTTTTCTTTATTTGCTGACAGAATGCAGGAAGAAGGCAATATCCTTCCTCAGAAGATCCGAAAATTGCAGCCAAGCCCCGTTCCTTTGCTCGCCAAGCTTGCTTGTAAGGAATGGTAATCCCATACTGCTTCTGTACGTCTAGCAATATATCCTTTGGCTTGTAATGTACGTTGTCTCGCAACCGTTCCTCTATAAAATTCACAATCCAATCTACTGATGCCTGGTGATGGCCAAGTTGGGCAGTTTTTCCACAAGTATGTGTCCCTTCAAGGCTCCTTATTGTGAAGGTTGGAGAATTAGGAAGCTTTACAGCACGTATGCGCCATGGACAACCTTCCTTGGCACACTTTGCAAAGTAACGAATCAGATCACTTTTGATTATACGAAGCTCGAAGTGCTGAGCAATAGCAGCCTCCTTAATCATCTTTCGGAATGCCTTCACATCAGAGAACTCTTGGCCAATGGAAAAATTATAATCGCCCATCTGTACAGAATTATATATCTAGCCACTCCTTATGTGCTGCTAAGATCCTTCCTTTCTGCTCCACCGCACGGAGGACAAGATGGAAGTGCAAATATATAAATCCTCCAGGAAATAAATACGTCATTCTAATTGGAAACTGAGCTACTGATAAAAGGTGTGTCTAAATCTTCTTTGCATGGAATGAAATCGTGGACGAAAAGACTGCAAGGAAACAACAACTGGAGTCAGCCTGAAACAGATTTCTCCAACGAATAATCTTAAAGGAATTGGATAAAATTAAACTATTCTTTATATCATAGGGTTTTAAAATTTTTTATAAATAAATAAATAAATCCATGGGAATTCCCAACTTCCACAGAAGAAAATTGTTCCATGGAAGATGCATGTGATCACCTGCTCTAAATTTAGCAGGCAGTGGAATAGAAACAACAAATAAATAAATAGAAATATAAAGTAAAAACAGCAATATCTTGGTGAAATTTGAATTTAAACGTATATATAAAGAATCAACCAGTAACCTCTATACTTAAAACCCATTGCTTCATAAACGATAATCATCTACCATCATGAAATATGACAAATTTACATCGATATTACTTACTTTAGAAGTTCTCTGTTTGCATTCATTGTCCGTCAAAAACACTGATTCACTTTGCCTTTTGAAGCCTTTGTTCTGCTGATTCAATTACAATATCTGCATTCCTGCTTTTCGTTGAGAGATCAATCAATAAGCTTCCTTCGGATCTTTTACAATGCAGGTTATATGAATACTATTTTGATGTAGCAACATTTGTTCTTTCCAGTGTTCAAAATATTAGTATCGCGCAATGTATCACAACCGTGGGATACAGATACGTATCAGTTATCGCATGGGATATATCATTTGTATTGCATAATTTATCGCACTTTTTGGGAAACATGGGAAAACATTGGCAAAATGGTTGAATTTTTTTTTATGAAACTTTAGGGATTATTTAAAAAGACCTTAATACATACTTTTAAATCATAAAATATCAAAAAAAGAAGTGCACATAATAAATTTCCTTTGTATAAGGTACTAAGTTATCCGTTATCTGATTGAACTAAGGTAAATATAATCAAATATGATGCATACCATTATAAATGTATAAAGATGTGTATGAAAACATAACTAATTCATTCAAAAGCAAAAGATATATTAGAAATTAGAAAACAAGACTACCAATGATGTGTGTAGTATTCAATATCCACCCCGTCTATCCATTTTTTCATGTCATTTTAGGACATTATCCAAAAAATGAAGCATATCCAATAATAAGGGGGACCATACCATAAGAAACAATGGTGATTGACCATTAGTGGGCTACAAAGCTGATAATTGTTTTTTCCTTTCATTCAAACTTATGTGGACCACGCAAGTGAAAACAATTGGAATTGATGCTACCGTCAAAAACTTCTTGGAGCCATAAAAGGCCTTAATGAATTAATGCTACTGTCGAAAACAATAGGGCCTCCCTCGATGCATGCACGTCATATCCACATCGTCCATTTGTTTTGCAACCTGATTTTAGGGGTTGGCTTAAAAAATAAGGTAGTTACAAATTTCAGGTAGATGTGGACCACTCCACACGAAATGGTGGCTATTGACCATTAAAAATTTTATGGGCCACAAATTTTTTTGGATCAAGTTGATTTTGTGTTTTCCTTTCATCCAAGTCGGTGTGAACTTATCAACGAGGTTAAATGGTCATAGTGAACCTTAGGAAGTTTCCAATGGTGGGGGATCCCAGACCATAGGGCTACCTCGATTTAAGATGGTGTATCAACATTGTGAATTCATTTAACATATATCATTTTAGGGCATGGGCCGAAAAATAAGGTAGATCCAAATCTGAGGTGGACCACACCACACAAAATAGTGGTCATTGAATGATCACCATTAAAAAATTTTGGGGCTATAAATTTTTTTGGATAAAGCTAATATTTATGTTTTCCCATCTAAGTTTGTCAAACCTCATGAATAGATTCGATGGCAAATAAACATTATGGTGGGCCCTAAAAAGCTTCAATGGTGGACATCATTGCCACCACATTTTCTTATGGTGTGGTACACTTGATCTTACATCTGTCTCCTTTTTGGGCTCATGACTTAAAATGACTTACGAAAATGGATGGAGGGTGTGGATTGGCTGGTGTACCACACACCAGCGATGTATGGGTATGTGTCGTGCAAATATGGGACGCGGATTTCCTACTAATCCTTTAGCAGGAGTGGGGCACACCGAGATGTTTGTGAGAAATCTACTCCATCCATCAGTTTTGTGAGCTTATTTTAAGACTTGAGGCAAAAATTGAGCAGGATCCAAGACTCAAGTGGGCCGCACTAAAGGAAAAGGTGGGTAGGGAAATTCCTACCGTTGAAACCTCCCTGGGTCGACAGTGATATTTACATTCCATCCATACCGTTCATAACGTCATTACTACTGAGATGAATTGAAAACATAAATATTAGACTGATTCAAAACTTCTGTGGCCCCACGAATATTTCAACTATGGACCTTCAATCCTCACGTTTTCGGCCCACTTGAGTCTTGGATCCGGCTCATTTTTGGCCCCATGTTTTAAAATGTGCTAAAAAAACGGATGGACGGGGTGGATTTCTCACAAACATAATGGTGAACCCCACCTAAGTTTCCAACGCATGAACTTCATGCAAAGCTGCCAAGACGAGCGTTGACGATCGTCGACCTCAAGTTGTATAAAAAGTTCAAAGGAGATCAGAGTTACATGGGCCCCACAATAATGTATTTATTATATCCACACCGTTCATCCATTTGGAGAGATCATTTTAGATTATGAGCCCAAAAACGAGTCACATCCAAAGCTTAATTAGACCACACCACAAATAGCAGTGAGGATAATGATTCTCATCGTTATAACATTCGTAAGGCCCACCATAACGTTTGTTTTCCATCCAATCTGCTCATGAGATCACAAAGACCTTGATGAAGAGGAAAAACAAATATCATATCAATCCAAAACTTCTGTGACCCGCGAAAGGGTTTCAATGGTTGACGTTCAATATCCCACTGCTTTTCCAGTGTGGTCCACTTGATCTTTGGAACTGTCTTATTTTTCAGCTAAAGCCTTACAACGAGCTCGCTAAATGGACGAATGGTTTGGATATAACATATACCTCATGATGGGACCCACATAACTTGGTGACATCAACATACCATCCTAGTCGGTGATGTGCGATGCACCAGTCCATCCGCTTCCTATAAATAAGGGCTTGGGGCCCTTTTTTTTCGAAGCAGAGAGGGTTCCGAAATACCGGAACCTTAAAATCTCTCCCAAATGCCAATGTTTTCAAGGATTTCGACGGATTTTGTGCCCAAATTTCTCCAAATCAGAGGCTTCGATTCGAATGGCCCATCAAACGCAGCTTCTAATCAAGGCGATCTTCTTTATGGGTACCGAAATCTACCATTGAAAGTTTTTCTTTTTTCTTTTCTTTTTTTTTTCATTTTTTTCAGATAATGATGCTCTCCCAACATCCTAGAGTTGGCTATAGTAGCCACGGTAGGTGTTGTATAGCAAATTTCTTTAAAAAAAATAATAAAATCCCGATAAAAGTGATAGTAACGTTGATATCGCATGATATTTAGAACAATATTTAGTGATATCGAACAATATTTGGCGATATTTCGGTCGATACAAAGTATTCTATAAAAATTTTCAATTTTTTAGTATATTCCGAAGGGTTTCGTATCGCTGCATCGCGATACCGATAATATCGGCCGATAGTATCGATATTGCGAACACTGATTCTTTCCCAAAAGAGGTAAGAACTCTTGACATTCCTTCAAAATCTGCTGAGCTATACTAAAAGAAAAGCATTCAAAATATATTTTTATTTACCAAAAATAACCTTTGGAAGTTAGCTAAGCTAACAGTAAAAAAGACTAAAGAAAAAACCACATCACATTTCTCAATACCAGGTATTGTACTATGCTCAGGCTGAGAGTTTGTATATGTTTCAGTCATCCATACCATTAATACTACTGTCCAATGTGGACGACCATGCACCAAAATGTCCTAGATCGTTAGAAATCTTAAGCCTTCAATAGGTGGACAACAACCATGTTTCAGTAGTTCTCATGGAAATCATCATAGAATAATTATTATTATTTCCTTTCTTTTCCTTTGGATTCACATACCCAAACATGCCTTTAAGGAAGAAATACAGAAACAATTCACATTTAGCCAAAAAAGAAAAAGGAAAAAAGGGCCAAATATTCTTATAGCTACAATAATTATGGGATAATAAAGTAATGAAATAAATCAAAGCACAAACCACATGACATAAGAAATTTTTACGTGGAAAACCCTCAAAGAGGTAAAAACCACGGGACCTCATTCAGATCAACAATCCACTATAAAGTAGAATGTTACAACCGATCACAAGCACACACCGCTTGGATCAAACCTTCTTCACTCACGCAGGAGTGGATAAACAATAAGAGAATAAAAGAAAAAACGGAGAGATCTCATCGATTACGAGGACGTAGAAGCGCTGAGATATCAAATGCACAATAGATCACCTTTATGAGCATAGCCTCCCTTCCACAAGCTCTCTCTCTCTCTCTCTCTCTCTCTCTCTCTCTCTCTCGCACACACACACACACACACACTTTCGATAGCCCTAAACACTTTAACAAACCCTTGTAAAGCTTTAGGAAACCCTCTTGCATTCCCTAAAAAAGCCTTAGGAATCCCTATTTATAGTTTAGGCAACTCCCTTCCGCACCATGGCGAAAACCGCTTTAAAATTTACACAGTCTGCACAAAATCCGGACATGAATCTGCGTAACCTCAGCTGGTCGAGCAGAGTCCTCGACTAGTCGAGCGGAGCCTCGACTGATCAAGTAGACTCCTCGACTGGTCGAGTAGCATGGAAGAATTAATTCAGTAGGTCGCTTGACTTTGAGTCGAGCCCCACTTGACTGGTCAAGCGACGAGGAGAAAATTCCCATCAAATCTCCCCCTTTTCGACTCAGGAGGAATCCACCTTCTTCAAGCCAGCACAGTTTCTACAAACCTCAAACTTGCCCTTGAGCAAAGCCTTGGTCATCATGTCTGCCCATTATCGTCCATGTGGACCTTTTCAAGTTGCAACACCTTTTGTTCCAAAGTATCCCTGATCCAGTGATACCAAATCTCTATGTGCTTCGACTTGGAGTGTTGACTTGGATTCTTGCTCAAGTGTATAGTACTTTGACTATTGCAATAGGTCACATGTTGCTCCTGCTTCATACTAAGTTCCTGTAGGAACCTCTTCATCCAAAACATCTGTTTACATGCCTCTGTGATCGCAATGTACTCGACCTCTATTGTCAACAATGCTACGACCTTTTGTAGCTTGCTCTGCAAAGAGACTGTTCCCCCTACAAATGTGAACATGAACCCCGATGTAGACTTCCTGGAGTCTATGTCACCTGCCATATCTGCATCTGTGTAGCCCTCTAACACAGGTTTTTCGTCACCATAGCATTGGCTCAACCTGGATGAGCCTCTTAGATAGCACGGCATCCACTTCACCACTGCCCAATGCTCTTTGCCAGGATTGGTAAGATACTGACTAACAACACCAACCTCATATGCTATGTTTGGGCGCGTACACACCATAGCATACATCAAACTTCCTACTGCAGACACATAGGGTATCTTCTGCATCTCATCCACCTCTGCCTTCGTCCTGGGACAGTGTCTGTCGCTCAATCTGAAGTGACCATCTAGTGGAGTACTGACCGGCTTTGCTGTATTCATATTGAACCTCTCTATGACTTTCTCAATATACCGCTCTTGTGACAGCCAAAGCTTCCTGCTGCTTCCGTCACAGGTTATCTCCATTCCTAGGATCTGTTTAGCCGCCCAAGTCTTTCATCGCAAACAACTTACCCAACTTCTATTTCAGCTTGTTGATCTTCTTAATGTCTTTTTCCATGATGAGCATGTCATCAACGTATAACAACAGAACTAAGAAATCACCATCTGAGAACTTACGCGTGAACATACAGTGGTCTGACTCCGTTCTGTCATACCCATGTTTTAACATGAACTAGTCAAACTTCTTGTACCATTGCCATGGAGCTTGTTTTAGCCCATACAAGCTCTTCCTCAGCCTACACACCATATGCTCTTTGCCCTTGACTTTGAACCCCTCTGGTTAATGCATGTAGATATCTTCTTTCAGGACACCATGGAGAAAGGCAGTTTTAACATCTAACTGCTCTATCTCCAGATCCATGCTAGCCGCCAACCCAAGTAACACCCGTATGGATGTCATCTTCATCACTGGTGAGAATATCTCCTCGAAGTCTATACCTTTCCTCTGACCAAACCCTTTCACCACAAGTCTGGCCTTGAACCTCGTCTGTGAATTCTTCTGCTCAACCATCTTTTTGAACATCCACTTGTTGCTCAAAGCTTTCTTTTCCCTTAGGCAATTTCACCATATCATAGGTGTATTTCTTATGCAAGGATTTCATTTCCTCTTGCATAACTTTCAACCACTCCCCCTTATGCCCGTCGGCTAGGGTCTCAGAATAATCTTCTAGCTCTCCCCCATCAGTGAGCATAATGTACTCATGCAGCGAGTACCTCTTGGATGATTGTTTGTCCCTAGATGACCTCCTCACTTGTGGCTCAACAGGTGGATCAAGTGGGGGCTGCTCCCCCTGTCCATCTTCTATAGGAACTCCCTTGTCCTCTACACCTTGTTGTACTCCCCCGTCATCAGGCACCACAGGAGGAATAACCGGATCCATGTCCTCTAGGTCACCTGAATTAGGCTGGTTCTTCTCTGGCTTACCAATGTCTTCTATACACTAATCTTCAAAGAAAACCACATCTCTTCTCCTGACGAGCTTTCTCTCGGTCAGATCCCACAATCTGTAACAGAATTTTTCATTACCGTACCCCAAGAACACACACTACCTGATCTTCATATCGAGCTTGGACCTCTCGTCTTTTGATACGTGAACGGATGTCTTGCATCCAAACACCCTGAGATGACTGTTCAATGGATCTTGTCCAGTCCACACCTTCTCAGGTACTCCATTTAATGGGGCTGATGGAGACCTGTTTATCAGATACACTGCCATGTGCATTATTTCTCCCTAGAACGTCTTGGGCAACTTCGCATGAGATAACATGCATCTGATTCTCTCTACAATGATGCGATTCATTTGCTCAACCACACTATTATACTGGGGGGTCTTGGGAACGGTCTGTTCATGCCGTATACCTAGGGACTTACAATACTCATGAAAGTTGCCAATGTATTCACCACCATTGTCAGTGCGGATGCACTTCAATGATCTACCTCTCTCTCTCTCTCTCAACCATAACATGAAACAATTAAACACACCAAAGACCTCGTCCTTGGATTTCAAAGAATAAGCCCAAACCCTCATAGATGCATCATCTATAAAAGTGACAAAATATAATACCCCACCAAAGGTTTTTGTCCTCATAGGACCACAAACATCAGAATAAACCAAATCTAATGCATGCACTTTATTAACATGAGAAACAGTTTTAACAAATAAAACTCTATGTTGTTTCCCTGATAAACAATCAATACAGGTTTTGAGAGGTATACCTGTCACGTCTAGAAGGAGCCATTTCTTTACTAGTACGTGAAGCCATTTTTCACTCATGTGGCCTAGACGCCTGTGCCACATGTCAATAGTTGAATCTTCCGCTGCGTTCAACCCACCCTTGCACACACTGACACTTACATTATACAGGGTGCAACACTTCTTTCCTCTGGCTACGATCAACGAACCCTTGATGAGCTTCTAGCGCCCACCAACAAACCGGCTTTCATAGTCATCATCATCCAACCTTCCCATCGATATCAAGTTGAGGCGAAGGCCTAGGATATGCCTCACATCCCTGAGAACCAATGTGCAGCCCACATCGATCTTCACACAAATATCACCGACCCCTACGATCTTTGATACGTCAGAATTTCCCATCTTTACGGTCCCAAAGTCACCTGACTTGTAGCTTGTGAAGAAATCCCTATGTGGAATCGCATAACACGAAGCTCCCGAGTTTATCACCTAGTCGGTGTCCTGACTCATAACTGTGAGACAAATATCATGATCTGCTGAAAGAATAACTACAACGTCGCCATCTGAAGCAACCATAATGGAATTTGATTTATCTTCCTTCTCTTTTCCTTTTCCTTTCTTGTCGTTCTTATTCTTACGACATTCATGCTTATAGTGGTCCTTTTTGCTACAATTCCAGTATTCAACGTCCTTTCTGGTACTCGACTTGCCTCTTGATTTATCTCGGACCTTCCCGCCTTTTCTGTTCTTTCCTCTCCCCCATTCTTATGTCACAAGGGCCTCTTGCTGAGTAGACCCCTGAGACTTCCTCTTTGTCTTCTCATTGAAGAGACGGCTAGTTACGTGTTCCATAGACACCTTTCTGTCTAGCGCGGAGTTACTCAGAGACACCATTTATGTCTCCCAACTATCAGGCAATGAGCGAAGCAATAGTAAAGCCTGTAATTTATCGTCCAGGACCATCTTCATAGCGGAGGGCCGGTTCAATATATTGCTGACTTCATTCATGTGCTCAGCTACAGAACCACCATCTTTGAACTTGAGATTCACAAGTAGTCTTATCAGAAAAATCTTATTGTCAGTTGTCTTCGTCTCATACAACCCTTACAATTTCAGCCATAGGCTAACGGTTGAGGTCTCCGTAAACACATGGTGGAATACGGAATCGTCCAACCATTGTCTAATAAACCCCACCGCCTTCCGATCCAATTTCTTGCAATCATCATTTGTCATATCCTTTGACTTTGCCATATGCCTTGAATTGGAGAATACAAGTCCTCACAATAAAACAAGTCCTCCATATTAGCCTTCCATATGGTCCAGTTAGAACCATTGAAACTAATCATCCTTGATGAGCCACCTTCCATAATTCAGAACCGATCCCACTTCATTCAATGAATCTGACTCTGATACCACTTTGTTGGGGGTCGTTGCACAAAACCTTAGGATCTAGCCTCTCAAAAACACTAGAATTATGGGATAATAAAGCAATGAAATAAATCAAAGCACAAACCACACAACACAAGAGATTTTTACGTGAAAAACCCTCAAAGAGGTAAAAACCACGGGACCTCATCCAGATCAACAATCCACTATAAAGTAGAACGTTACAACCAATCATAAGCACACACTGCTTGAATCAAACCTTCTTCACTCACGCAGAAGTAGATAAACAATAAGAGAATAAAAGAAAAAATGAAGAGATCTCATCGATTACGAGGACATAGAAGCGCTGAGATATCAAGTGCACAATAGATCACCTCTATGAACATAACCTCTCTTCCACAAGCTTCCTCTCTCTCTCTCTCTCTCTCTCTCTCTCTCTCTCATACACACACACACACACACACACCTTTGATAGCCCTAAACCTTTTAACAAACCCTTGTAAAGCTTTAGAAAATCCTCTTGCATTCCCTAGGAACCCTTATTTATAGTTTAGGCAACTCCCTTCCGCACCATGGCGAAAACCGCCTCAAATTTATGCAGTCCGCACAAAATTCGGACATGAATCTGTGTAACATCGACTGATCGAGTAAAATCCTCGACTGGTCGAGCGGAGCCTCAACCGGTCGAACAGACTCCTCGACTGGTCGAGCAGCACGGAAGAATTAATTCAATAGGTCGCTAGACGTTGAGTCGAACCCCACTCGACTGGTCGAGCGCCACCCTCGACCGGTCGAGCGATGAGGAGAAAATCCCCATCAAAGCATTCTATGACAACCCTTTTAAGGACAGCCAACAGTTCAAAGAAGCCACTAAATTCATACTATGAATGCAACCGCTTTTCATGTGCCAAAAATACAGTGGAGCCATAGAAATCCCAAGGAACCCCAACAGTATTCTCATTCAAAGAAAAGGGAGATTATGTAGTAGAGCTGGTCAAACCTGAATATGGTAGAGCCAAATCACCAAAGTAAACATGGCAGGGTGATCGGATAATTTCAAACTACACTTAGATTGGATACCCATATGCTCAGTGGCCTTCGGAGCAAGGTTATAAGGCAAATAAACAGTTAGCATTCAGTGTAGGAAAGTGAAGAAAAATGATGGCTAGGAATGTCTAATGTGTGCGATTTTTGAAACATAGAACATCCGTAACATGAACCACAAGAGAGATGGTCCTTATTGATACATTACCCTGCACACTGTGGAGAGATGGCTCTACCATATTATGGTTCTACCAGCTCTACTTTACCATCTGACTGAAGAAGCACTACAACACCAATGGAATTAGGATGTGATTTCAGAGCTTATTTCACACTTCTAACAAATTGCCAGAGAACATAAAGTTTTCAGACAGAATTTTTACTTTATGCTGCCCGTTACTTTTACAATCACATACGGAATCCAACCGCGCCTTCAATACTCACAAATCAGGGAAATCCATCTTTCTTATGAACTCTGATTAGGATGAAAGAGGAAGAAAAATAAACTAGAGAATTTTTATTTTTTAAAATCATAAAATACGGCAAAAGATAAAGAACAATAGAGACTAGAGATCACTGTCTTAATGAAATAAAAGAAGAATTCTTAAGAAAAAGAAATACATTTTTTGCTCCACAGTATCAAGACAAAGGAAGCATACATAAGGTACCCTCAACCATACAAGTGGCGTGCACCCGGAGCAATCAAGACTGTCAATCTAGTGGCCCGCCACACAGATTAGTCATAACCCAGAAAACAAGGAAATAGGAAATTTCCAACCATTCCATCGGAAATCTCAAAATTGACATTTAAAACAGTTGAGCTAAAATCAAACAAATAACAGTGGGCCATTTGGATGGGAGTAAATGGAGGTAAATTGGGTTTGGACGGGAGTAAATGCATGGAAATGAAATGGGATGGGAGTATATGGGCCTATAAATGAAATCCTCTTTTTTTTAGAGAGGATTTAGAAATAAATGGGGTGAAATACCTTTCTAGCTCGCCGGGAGAGTTGCATAAGTAAATAAAAGTATATATGTCCACCATACACATGGCATGGTGATGATAATATGAAACAATCTAATTATCAGCTACATCACTAAAATCACATTAATAGAATGACCCAAACCATCCAAATGTTAACCATCTAAATTAACAGTTAAAAACCACTAACACATTGCTTGTTTGTAATCCTTACATTTGTGGCCCACTCAAGGCTCAAAATTTCCACATTTTTTGGAAAAGTATATATGTTAATGGGCTTATTATAATCATGCTGTTAAATATCAGATATGTACACTAATTTAAAATATTAAAGCCGATTTAGGATATCACATATTTTCATGTGAATATAAAATCTCCAATGCATTCTTATTCCCCCGTTCACTCCAAACCAAACATATTTAAATACTCCCATCCAAACACAACTAAGTAATAAACCATTTATATTCATTTACCTCTAATTTTACTTCTCCATTTGCAAGCTCCCGAACGGACGCGGATTTCCTACCAAAGCCTTTCGCAAGAAGTTCCTGCCCAAGGATGTTAGGTGGGTCCCACCGTGATATTTGTGAGAAATCCACCCCGTCCATCCATTTTTAAAGCTCATCTTAGGACGTGTGGTCAGAAATTAGAAAGATCCAAAGCTCAAGTGGGTCACACGAGAGATAAAATTAGGGAAAGAAATTCCTACGGTTGAAACTTTCATGGGCTCCACCTTGATGTTTATCTGCCATCCAAACCGTTTATAAGGTCATTCACAATGAGATGAACTGAAAAAACCAAAAGTATAGACTGATACAAAACTTTCATGGCTCTAGGAACGTTTAAACAGTGTGTTTCCTCTCTTGTAGCCTACTTGAGTTTTGGATCCACCTAATTTTAGTTCCTACGTCCTAAAATGAGCTCTAAAAACGGATGGACGGAGTGGATTTCTCAAAAATATAGCAGTGGGCCCCAGCTAGGATCTTCCAACCACGTTAACTTTCTGATCTATACAACATACACGTGGTGGACCATAAATCACTAGTCCCAATCATACCACCGATATGCCACGTGCACAATGGAGGAGAATTGAACTACGCCTTACTATTTTCTCCGACTGATATTCAAAAGCTTGAAAATCCAAAAATGGAAAAAGAAACAGAAACGGAAATCCAAACGAGACTGAGTCGCCATATCAATTCCAAAACCGATTTGACTCAACAGATTCGAATCGAGCTAGAGAAAGGGTTTCTTGCAGAAAAAAAAAAAAAAAAAAAAAAAGACATACCGAGAGAATCGAAATCGAGACTTGGGACTTCAGATCGGGATCCGATTTCAGCTCTGTCGATCGTGGAACACCATCACCGTACGAGCTGAAGAACGAGTGGCCGAGTCGAATCGAAGCTCGGATTGGAGGGAATTGAGAGAGAAAGAAGGATCGGAAACGCCATGGAAGCCTGCAATTGCAGGAGAAGAGAGATGATTTTGACATTTGAGACAGAGAGAGAGGAAGAAGAGAAAGGGAAAGGTAGAAAAGATTCAAAGGGGTTGTTCGGGGATTACGGCAAAAGATTGAGGTTATTTCCGTCCAATAAATTTGGAAGGGTATTTCGGACTTCGGAGATGAGGTCTGCGGGTGCTGGGATACCTCAGAGCTCGTGCATTGGAAAGCAGGGTAACTGTAATAGGAGATGTGTGGGACCCTCCGTGATGTCTGAGTTTCATCCGAACCGTCCATTAGATTCATCCCTCACGATTAGAACCACGTAACAAAATTTGGGTAATGGAACGGCCAGCATGGAAACTTTCAGATCGAATATAGGTGGGGTCCATGGTGTTGTCTGTATCTTCTCAAATCCATTCATCACATTAGGCATCCAAAGATTTAAGTGGTCCACTACAAATGAAAATAGAGATTGCTCCCGGATGCGGATTGCGTACCATGTCTTATCCACACCGTCCATTCATTTTATCAGCTCATTTTAGAGCATTAACTCAAAATCGAAGCATATCTAAAGCATAAGTAGACCATATACCACATGAAACAATGTGGATAATGGCTTCCACGGTTGAATCCTTCCTCGTGCGCACAATGCCCGCCTCACCTACGACGGTCTGGCCCTCATTGTGGGGCCCACCTTGGTGTATGTATTATATATCCATGTCGTACGCTCATTTTTCCAGAGCCTTTTAGGTAGAGCTGGGCAAAACAAGTCTGATCCGGTGGATCTGACCCGATCCTAACCGAATTGACGCCCTGGATCGAGGCGGATCGAGTTGAGCATTTCAGATCTGAAAGATTTTCGGATCGGGATCAGATCGTGGTCAATTTGAACCGATTCGATCCGCAACCCGATCTGAATGGACACGATCCGATTAGATCTGACCCGATCCGGAGCCTTAGGAGAATTTTAATGGAGGATATCCAATCATTATTGTTTTCCTGTGGTGTGATCCACCTGAGATTTTTATCCCTCTAATATTTTGTATCAAGCATTAAAATGATCTGTAAAAATGAATGAACGGCATCGATGAAATACATACATCATGGTGGGGCCCACAGATCACCGAACATAGGAGTAGCCAACCTGTCAGCATCATTACCACGCACCAGCCTACTATTGTAGCTTAGGAAATAGGGAAATAGGATTGTGTATTGAGTTACTCAGTACTTAATACGCTTCTATCATACAGAGTAAACTCAGTTAGGCCTACCATTAATGTATTGGGTTATCCACGTTGTCCATCCATTTTTTGACGCGGGGATGAACGTGATGAGGATAAATACTCCAAATCCACGGAGCTTCTCTGGACTCCTCACAGAGACTTCTTGAATCCACAAGGAAAGAAAGCAGAAAATAGAAATAAATTCTAATAAATTTGAAACTGATTAATTGATGAATAAAAACGAGTTCACAACCCTTTAAATAGGGGTACCAAGCAATAGGAAAGAAATCGGAATCAAACTACAGTTATAACTCCTAGAATTCGCGACTTACTATAAATAGTAAACTTACTATTTATAGATGGTCGTGATGTCTACTAGTGTGCAAGGTTTTCAGCCAAAAATAGTAAGTGTCCTATTTGGCTTCACCAAACCGTTCTCCTAATTATTCTAAGCTCTTTTCACGTTGGGCGCAACTCCTAAAGCCCGACGGATGAAGAGTTATAATCAAACTAAAACTTACTATTTATAGTAAAAACGAAATTAAATCGGGGAAACGACCGTCAATCCAGGGGTTTTTCGCAATTCCGAGCATCGCAACCTTGCATAGCTGGGTTAGTTGGCTAAAGTAGCTCGTTCTACCTCAAAATCATATATTTTACGTCAGCTAACTCATTCCAGATTGTGAGATACGCCCGATTTAAGGTCCGATGGTCTGGATCACTTCTGTCGCCAACCGGGCCTTTTTTTATCCATCTTGGCCATAAAACTGTCCGCGACCCGCTCTACATCATTTTTCGAGATCATTTTAGTGGTTGAGTCTAAAATAGAAGTATTCTCAATGCTCAAGTGGACCACACTATAAGAAATAATGCAAATAATGACTTCAACCGTTGAAACCTTACTAGGGCACACAGTGATTTTTATTTGTCATCCAACCTGTTCATAAGATTACGTAGACATGGATGAAGGTAAAAAAAACAAATATCAGCTTGATCCAAAACTTCCGTGGGCCCTAAGAAATTTTCAAAGGTAGAATTTCAATTCACACTATTTCCTGTGGTGAGGTTCACTTGAGATTTGGATATATCTCATTTTTAGGATGAAACCATAAAATTATCTGTTAAAATGGATGGACAAAGTAGATAAAATATGAAAATCAAGGTGGACCCCACAGAGTTTACTCAGTACACTTAGCGTACTGAGTTCCATAGTATGCAATCTGCTTCCGTAGCTATGCTTGCTGGCTAGGTACATGGCGTGCGATGACGCTCCTCTAGCTTCGAGTTGTACGAACGATTCAAAGGAAATCAAAGTTATATGGGCCCCACAGTGATGTATTTATTATATCTACACCATTCATATATTTTTAGATATCATTGTAGAGTATTATCCAAAAAATGAATAATATCCAAAGATCATCTGGACCACACTACAAATAGCAGCAGAGAATGATTTTCACCGTTAAACATCTCGTGTGGTCCACTTGATAGTTAGATCTTTCTTATTTTTCGTCTCAAGACTTAAGACGACCTTGCCAAATGGATGGACGGTTTGGATATAACACATACCCCATGATCAGACCCATAGAACTTGTTAATATCAATACAGCAAGTACAGCACTTGCATGAAATGTTGTGAAACGTCACTGCACTTTCGTGCAATGTACGTTAACACTAAAATATCTAATATATATCCGATAAAAGGAAGGATACGTAGACAAATAGTTCTTTTAGAGCCATGTGGGGCCCACCTTGATGTATGTGTTTTATCTAAGCCCTTCATCCATTTTAACATATCATTTTAGGCCTTGAGCATAAAAAGGAGGTAAAAGGCTGAAGTGGACCACACCATATAAAACCATTAGATTAAATTCATACGATCCGAATCCCACTGAACCCGATCCGACTCGGTTTCCCTGACCGAGTCGAACTCGGTTCGGGTCAGCCTAACCATGTATCGGATCGGTCCGAGTCAGGTGACCCATACTCGGTCCCGAATCGGATTGAGTTCGGGTTAGGAGATTGAGACTTCGGATCGGGTCAAGTTGTACCCAATCTGATTCGATCCGGACTAATGCCGAGCTCTACTTTTAGGGCATGAGCCCAAAAATGAAGGTCCAAGCCTCAAGCCGGTGGTATTATGGGAAACATGGATTAGAGGTGTACACGAGTCCAACCGAGTCAGCTTGGTCACTAGCTGACCCTAGCTTGAACTTAGCTCGGCTCGGTCTTCGAGCTTAACTGGCCAGCTCAGCTCAGCTGGGTCAGCAGCTCTGGCCAGTTCAAGCCAAGTGTGAGCCTATGCAGCGTTTTCTCAAATACATAAAGTGTACCTTTAATTTCTTAACACCAACAGTTTACAGGTATTTTATCAAATACTCGGAGGGCATCATCAAAATCAAGATATAAGGATAGTTTTATAATGTAATGTTAGTTTTTTTTTTTTATTTGTAATGATTTGTTACATATTCATACTTTCTTCACCATCGACCAATCCCATGGAGAATGTATTCACTTGAAACAACACTTCGTTGAGTCATTTCATCACACACTTGGTGAAAAGCATCAATATCAAAATAACTGAGTCACTTAACTAGTTAGATCCGAGTTCAATTCGAGTTGAGGTTCGATTTGAGTTTATTCGAACTCGGCTTGCAATTTTTTCAAGCTTCAAACATCAACTCGACTCAGCTCGGCTCAAACTCAATTTCACACCGAGTTGAATTAAGCTTTTTCCGGTCAAGTCGAGCAAGTTAATCGAGCTAACTAGGTTCTTGTACTACTCTAACGGCAATAATTGGACACCTACCATTAAAAACTTACTAGGGCCCATGGTAATGTTTATTTTTCATCCAACCCGTTTATAAAGCCGAAAAAACTTGAATAAAAGAAAAAATAAAATAAAATCAAATACCAGCTTGATCCAATACTTATGTGGCTCATTAATGATAAATCACCATTGTTTCCTATGGCATGGTTCACCTGAGAATTGTATCTACTTCATTTTTAGGCTCATATATTAAAATGATATAGAAAAAGTGGATATACAGTGTGGATACATAGTACATACGGCAAGGTGGGCCCTATGGTACTTGGGTGAGACCGTGGCTGCATCTAATCCGCTCCCTTTATTTGTCATCCAACCGTCACATAAATGAGAAAGCTAAATGTTGACATATTTCGAATCCAAGCTGATCCACTCATTAGGTGGATTGAGTCCGTTGAATTAGATTGTCAATGAGTTTCTTTCAACTGGTCGATTGTCATCATACGAGTGTGGCCCACCCATGAGGGAATCGATCGGCTGTGTTCAAGGTGGGCCCACCTAATGATTTGTCTGGATCTCTTACACCTCATCACCGTGACACGTGTGTATTCGAGGTGTGTACTCTGGTGGGTCCTCATATCCGACGGACGGATTCATGAGTGCACACATGACCGGACCGATGAGCGGACCAAGATGGGAAACTAGCATGCAGTGTGCGATCCACGCGGACCACCGTATCTCGGCCGCGGCTTCGGTGGATCACCGGATTCACCAAGGTGGGTGGGATCCCTGACTGTGGGTCTTACATTGATTTATATGCTTTTAAATCGACACCGTCCAACTATTTCGATAGCTCATTTTAGTGCATGATCTTGAAAATAAAGCTTACATAAATCTTAACTGGGTCACACCATAAGAAATAGTCGTGATTGAATCCCCACCATTAAAAAGTTACTGGATTCCACAACTCGGGCCAGTTTAAGCCAAGTTCGAGCCAAAATCAAGTCGAGTTTGTCTATACAACATTTTTACAAACATATAGAAGGAGTGCACCTTCAATTTCTCACTATATATAAGAATTTCATCAAATACTCAATAGGCAACATCAAAATCAAGATATAGGAATATTTGTTTCATATTTATACCTTCCTCGTCACCAACTGACACTTCGTTGAGTCATATCATCAAACACTAGGTGAGCAACATCAATATCAAAATAATCAAGTCACCGAACTAGTTCGATTCGAGTTGAGTCGAGCTCAGGCAAGCTCAAACTCGATTCAAAATTTTTTCGAACTCAAAAAATCAGCTCCACTCCACCCCAACTCACTTTCGAACCGAGTTGAATCAAACTTTTTCAAGTCGAGTCGAATCAAGTTAACTTGTTCATTTACAGCCCTACACCTAATTGTTTATTTTCGATCCAAACAGTTAATAAGGCCACAAAGAATTAGTTGAAGATACCACACAAATATCATCTTCATCCAAAGCTGGCCCACAAGTTTTTAAATGGTAAACCACCACTATTTTCTATGCTAAAGTCCATCTATATATGATTTGAATCTGCCTCATCTTTTCGTCATGCCCTAAAATAACATTTCAATTAGGATAGATGGCGTGATGATATATATATATATATATATATATATATATATATATATATATATATATATATATATATATAATGGTGAGCCTTACAGTAAAGATCAGTCCCAGCCACAAAGCGCCTCCCGTATCTCATGCCCTAAAATAACCTTTCAATACGGGTTTGGTTTTCAGATGGCGGCTCGCGTAGGCTCGGAAATATAGGAGTAGTTTTTCATTCTAGAAAGTTCGGGATGACGGTAGGGGTGGTTTGTTTCTAAAAAGTCCGGCATCGCGATCCACGACGAAACGGGTGACGTCACACAAACGAGTTTTTTGCGTTGGGGTCGTGATTCCACCGGGGCCAATCGTGTGATGAAACGGACATTCGCCAGGTATAGTAGGATAGGAAACGGATTGGCTACTCCCCATTCCACCAGCCAGTGGTGGGTGGTCGGTGCTCTATAGGCGCCACCATGGTGCGTGTGTTTCATTCATGCCATCCATCTATTTTTTATAGACATTTTAGGCCCTGTTTGGGCAACTGGATTAGAAGGGATTAGGTAGGATTGTATTCAAAAAACATCATTATCACCCATGTCAGGGATTGTCCCCTGATTCCATGGATTAGATTAATGCTCTGCTTTGTTGGTAATACGGTGGTACATTGAATGATATACCCACCATCATTTGAAATTACCGAATAACACATATGTATCATATCTAAATCAAACCTCATTTTTGGTATGGGTATAAGAAAAATGAGGTAGATCCAAAACTTATGTGGCCCCAAAGAAGTTTTCAACGATAAGTATTCAATCCCCATTGCTTTCAGTGGTGGGTCCACTTGAGCTTTAGAATTACTGATTTTTGGCCCATGCTCTAAAATAATCTCAAAAATGGGTGGACGGTGTGGATATAGCCCACACATCATGGTGGGACCTACACAACTTGCTAGCATTGAGTGAAATTGGCACGGGACCCAATGTAATTCCATCCGATCTAATTCCAAGCTTTGCCAAACATGGAGTGGAATTGGCACGGGACCAGATGAATCCAATCCCACCTAATCCCTTCTAATCCTGTTGCCCAAACAGGGCCTTAGGGTATAAGACCAAAAATGAGGTATATCCCAATCTCAAGTGGACCACATTACTATAAACAGTGTTGATTGAATGTTGACCATTAAAAATTTTTTGTGGGCCATAAAACAGTATTTTTCATCTATTTCACTATGTTGTGTTAGGACATGAGCCAAAAAATGAGGTAGATCCAAAGCTCAAGTGGGCCACATAACAAGGATATGTGAGTAGGGAAAATGCAATCCGTTGAAACCTCTTGGGGTCAACTATTATGTTTGTATGCCATCCAAACCATTCATAAGGTCATTCCTACTGGGATCAACTAAAAACACAGTAATATTAACTTGATCCAAAACGTTTGTGGTCCCATGAATGTTTCAACAATGGACACCCGATCCTCATTGTTTCCTGTTGTGCAGTCCACTTGACTTTTGCATCTTCCTATTTTTTAGCTCATGTCCTAACACAAGCTAGAAAAATGGATGCATATGATGGATTTATCATAAATATCATAGTGGGCCCCACCTAGCTTCTAAGCACATGAAACTTCCTGCAAAAGGGTGGTGCAAGCAATATGTGTCCAACTATTAATGTTGATGCAGTTTTCTGATTAACCCTTCTTAGACCCTTAAGTACCTGCACAAAGAGCAAAACAAGGAAGTCCCTGGCTAGTGCAGGGGACCCTCTGATGCCAAAGTCAGGAATTTGGCTCTTGTAAAAGTTGTCTTAAAGTAGACACTCTAAGTGAGCGTGTACCTTTCACCATTGGAGATCCCACTATTTATAGTTGAGGAGGAATAGCGATGTAAAGGGATCCTCCCGGTTTAATAGGTGCGTGTTGTTGATGGATTATGATTCATAACGTATGGGGAGTCTCTTGAGATCCTCGACAGAGATCTCGAGATCCTGAGCTTATCGTGGATTAGCTTCCACAATCTTCGGAGAAGACTTCAGATTGCTCACTTGGATAAGGTTGGACTGCGAACGCGGATAAGGTCGGATGAGCTTCTCCCCGGCTACCGACCTATCCTTTCAATTAGGAAGAACATCTTTACAGAAGGTCTTTGTGATGTCTAATTTTTGTAGCCTTTAACTTCTTCATGAGTCCTAATAGGCTTGGTCGTGCCGACCTATGTTGAACCGAGCTTTCTCTTTAACCCGGCTGTAGGATTCCTTGTCTTTTGTTGTGCATCGGGCTGTGCCAGATCTTGACCTGATCTACCTATCTAGGTCGGTCCATTTTTCCTTATAACAATAAGCCCCCCATTACTTTCAACTCGGTGAAACAGGCATGGGAAGTAGGTCAGACGCAGTCAGGTCGAGTCATCCCGTCGCTAATGCTGAATAAGGCGACAAGTGCGAGGATCGAGGCGCATCAATAATCATGATACAAAACTTGTCAAGGTGGCGTGTTGTCGTACGAGGTAGCGTGTCCTGTTAGGCCGCCTTTTCAATGCCCAACCAATGGGAAGGCGACACGTGGCCTGTCCTCAGTAGTGGAGGCATGCGGCGAGCGGGGATGTGCCACATGTCGAAATGGGGTAGTCGAGGGGGCATTTGTACGGCCGCGTGTTAATGAGGGCATTAAATGCACGTACACGTGGCCAAAAGGGAAACCCTAATCTCCGAGCCGAGTTCGTTTGCACTCCTTCCTTTGCTCCCCTGCTCCCAACTCGCTTTAACCTTGGCATAAACGATTTTCAGCGATCGTTTTGCTCTAGACTACCAGCAGCATTACTCCTCCGGTGAGCTCCGCTTCTCATCTCACCCCCTCCATTTTCTTCTTTCCCATTCAACGGTTTTCGACATTTTTGGGCATCTACCATGTCAGAAACACCGAGTTCTCGGGAGGGGGCCTCTGGCACTGATAGTGGGGGCAGTAATCTCCGCCCCATGTCAAACCCGCTGTCCATGTTGATGATGATGAGCGACGTCGAATTTCGGGCATCGCAGGCATCGCGGGTACTGGAGAGGACCCCAGCAAAACGGTCAGCTGGGACAGAGAGAGACTTGCCCGAAGAGAAAGGGTTGGTCGGATCCTTTGACGAGGTAGATAAGGGCGTGGAGAAAGGGACCTGAGGAATCCATCCTCAGGGAGGCCGACCTAGTGAGGATCAGGTCAAGATACCACATACCCGACTATGTGGTACTCCGAGCTCCCTCACCAAGTGAGCTTCCCAACAATCCTCTTGTGGGAGTAGTGGCCATCTTCCAGGTTGCCCTTAAATGCGGCCTGAGACTCCCTCTGCAAAAAATAGTAAGGCGGGTGCTCATGCATTTGGGGTTGGCTCCAAGGCAGTTGATTCCCAATGCATGGAGAGCATTGGTCGGCTGTTACGTCCTTTGGTCCGAGCTTGACCAACCCGACCTCACCGTGAGCAAGTTCCTCCATTTATACCAAGTGAAGTCCAACCCTCTCCATGAGGGCTGGCGGTACTTTTTCACTTAGAGGGGAACTGGTAAGGCCTTGATCACGGACGTCCCGACCTTCAACAAGACTGGAAGAACAAGTGGTTCTGGGCCTCGGGAAGTTGGGAAGTGTCAGGAGTGACCCTGCACGACGCTTTGGTCCCAACTGTCTTCTCTAATCCGGGTCGGTATTGTCCGGACTTGGTCTTTTATTTTTAACTTAGTCGTCTTCAGTGTTCTAACTTGTTCACATGTGCCTTCTTTTTTGCAGTCGTTCCAAAGTATCCTTTTGTGCTTGGGGTTGAAGCTCTTGCTCGAATCACAAGATCAAGGTCGGTAAAGGCCGAGGAGAGAACTTGGAGAAAGCTTCTCCAACACGAGCTTCTGCTTAAGTCGGGTCTCGACTTCGAGCTAACGAGTATAAATTTTGGATGACCTTGGGACTTAAAGAATTCGTGAATTTGTTGTTGACTCCCTTCTTGTTCTTGTTAATGTAGATATGCATGAAGCTCGGCCAAGATTGAAGCGTAGGGATCCCCTTCCTAGGGAGTTAGTTTTGAAGAAGAAGAAGAAGAAGACAACCTCCAAGAGCAAAGGGAAGGTCGGCCCTTCAACCGCCGTGATCATGGAGGTCGCAAATGAGGCAACGGTCTCAAAGCCTATCTTCACCACTCCTGAAGTGGTGGCAGGGACGACCTCGCCCGAGGAGGCTCGTCCTATGGAGGCTGAGGAAACTGGTGGGCCCTATGATGAACCTCCTGTGCCTCAGGAGGGAGAACTGCTCGGAGACAGCCGCGGAGAGGGCCAACGCTCTCTTAGGTTGGTACGAAAGGCTTTGGAGGGCCTTTTGCATTGGGTGGATCGGCATATGCCTGATGCCGATTTTACCCGCGT
Organism: Magnolia changhungtana; assembly: GCA_030180095.1. Classification (NCBI taxonomy): domain Eukaryota; kingdom Viridiplantae; phylum Streptophyta; class Magnoliopsida; order Magnoliales; family Magnoliaceae; genus Magnolia; species Magnolia changhungtana. The sequence goes on from JASAUF010000220.1 coordinate 6,456,372, forward strand.
CATGGACTCGCCACCAGATGCAATCCTCGGGTCGATGACGAATACCTTCTTCAGGGTAAGTTAGTCTTCAAGATGTTGTTTCTCTTTCGACTTGTCCTGACATTCTTATTCTTTTGTTGGTAATTTGCCCCATGTCTGCTAAGCATACACCGTGAATTTCTGTGTTTGCGGGAGGAATCAAAGGAAGCAGAAGCAGGGTTGCTACGGAAAGGAGTCGAAGCTAAGCGATTCTTCCTCAAGGTCGAATGATTCTGCCTTAAAGCCGAGCAGTCTCATGCCATGGCTGAACAACTTCTCTCTGCTATGGAGACCCAAGCGAGAGAGTTAACGGCTGAGCTGGAGGCGACGAAGAAACTGCTCACTAACACTTCAGAAAGAGCGGCACGATGGAAGGTCGACAATACAGGGCTGCAGCGCACCATGGAGGTGAGGCTTAAGGAGTCTGAAGCGGCTATTTCCTCGGCTCGAGCGGCCGCTGTTGAGGAGTTCAAATCTTCTGAGGAGTACTTAGATGATAGGGACACTTTATACAGCGCCGGGTACGAGAAGTGCCTCAAGGATGTCAAGGGAGCTCATCTTGAGCTAGACCTCTCGGCCTTCAAGGAAGCTGACTCTGACTCTGAGGCCCCTTCTAAGGAAGCGTCTGCCGAGCAACCCCCCGAGGCTTAAATGCCAACTATTTTCATCCCCTTTTCTATTTGTATTTTGGACCTAATGTAATGCTCCTCAGAGCTTTGTTAATATAATCCAAGTTTTTTTTATTTTTTTGTACAACATTTGCATGTAAAATTTTCTAAGTAGGAAGGCCAATTTTGAAAGGAATGTCAATTTATTAATGCCTTAGTCGTGACAGTCGTCAAAGGTCGTCTGTTCCTTCTTTCAAGAGTCGATTAGTCGGTTAGGGCTTTTTCTTCCTTGTATCAAGGAGGGCCCTTAATAGTTTTATGTAAATCGAGCATGTGAATGACGGTAGTGTATGACCTAGCCTCCTCTTGAAGGGTTGACTCGTTAATAAGGGTTGTTCCTCCCAAATATCATGTAAAGACCCTAGTGGAGACTCAATAGATAACCATTTGTGGATATGGAAACAGAAAACAAACTTCAGAATTTTATTGTTATAGCTTGAACGAGGCTTTACATGGTAGATTCCGCATTCGAGGTAGGTCGGCCCCCTAGGAATAGTAAATTTTGAGATGTTCAGCATTCCATGGGTCTGGTAGTAGCCAGCCTTCCAGGTCTTCGAGTTGATACGACCTAGGTCGGCTCATGCTTGTTACCACATAAGGTCCTTCCCAGTTTGGGCTCAAGGTTCTCAAGTCAGGTTCCTTGGTGTTTTGGAAGGTCCTACGGAGAACCAAGTCCCTAACTCGGAACCTTCTCAACTTTACCCTGGATTTGTAGAAATGGGTGACCTGCTGTTGCCGAATCGAGGTCCTGATTCGTGCTTGTTCTCTTCTTTCCTTGATAAGATCGAGATCCAATGTCATTAGTTCGGCATTCTATTGTTTGTCGTAGGAGCTAGTCCAGGCAGTCGGAAGTCCAATTTTGACTAAGTGACAGCTTCAACACTAAAAGCTAAGGAGAAGGAAGTCTCCCTTGTAGCCATTCGGGCAGAAGTTCAGTATGCTCAGAGAACGTGGGGGAGCTCTTCGGCACATAATCCTTTGGCTTTCTTGTGCTTGGCTCGGAGATGATTTTTAATGATTTTGTTGACCGCCTCGACCTATCCGTTAGCCTGTGGATGATGTGGTGATGAATAAACATTCTGGATCCTGAGGTTCTCGAACATACCTCAGAACTGTTTATTGTTAAATTGCTTCCCATTATCATAGACGATCGCACGGGGAATCCCATATCTACAAACGATGTTCTTTCAGACGAAATCTGTAATCTTTTACTTGGTAATCTTCGCCAGAGGCTCGTCCTCGACCCATTTAGTAAAATAATTGACCATGACCACAACGAACTTGGTCTGCCTTTTACCAGTTGACAGGGGGCCGATAATGTCAATTCTCATTGGGTGAATGGTCATGGCTTGGTCATAGAGGTCAATTCTTCGGGCGGTTGCCAAGGTATAGGCGGGAAGTGTTGGTATTTGTTGCATTTTCGGGAATACTACCGAACGTTTGCCTGGATGGTTGGTCAATAATACCCTTGTCGAATAACCTTATGAGCTAAGTCTAGGCAGCACTAACCTGGTACAGTGAAAGTAGTGGGGACCCAAGCACGGCTCGAGATCGGTCCTGGTACTTCCCAACTCCTCGAAGCCCAGAACCATCGGTTCTTCCAATTTTTGTTCAAGATCGGGAAGTCTGCTACCATGCCCTTTCCAGTCCCCCTCCGAGAAGAAAAATAGTACCAACCGTCATGGAGAGGATTGATTTTCACTTGGTACAAGTTAAGAAACTCCTCTAAAGTGAGTTCGGGCTGGTCAAGCTCGGACTAGAGGACATAGCAGCCGACCAATGCCCTCCATGCCTTTGGAATCAGCTACCCCAGAGCCATCTTCAGGTGTGCAAGCACCTGTCTCACAATTCTCTGGAGGGGAAGTCTTAGGCCGTACTGGAGAGTAACCTGGAAGATAGCTACCTCTCCCTCCGGAGGATTGTTCTGAAGTTCGCCCGGTGAGGGATCTCGGAGAATCATAGAATTAGGTATATAGTACCCCGTCCTGATCCTCGCTGGGTCGGCTTCCCCGAGGATTGATTCCATGGGGCCTCTGTCCGCTTCCCTGTCCCTATCATCCGAAGATCTGACCAATCCTTCCTCGTCGAATTGGTCTTCCATGGCCTTCGCCGGACGCTCTGCCGGGGAAAACTGTAACGCCCGTGATTCCTACGACATTCGAAAGTCAACATCACTCATCACCATCAGCGGGGATGACATATTAGACATTGAACAGAGTTCACTCGTCCCACTGTCAGCGCCGGAGGCCCCCTCCTGAGAACTTGGCGTTTCTGGCATGGCAACAGGCCCAAAAATGCCGAAAATGATCAAAAGAAAAGAAAGAAGTAAGAAAGGGAGAGGTGTTATGGTATGCGGAGCTCACCGGACTGTAGTGGAGCAGGTGTACTGTGATTATCGGAAATCACCTCTGTGAAAGCTACCACATGTCGGAAGCAGGAAATGCGCAAAGGAGAAAAAATGGAAAATGAGACGGCCCCCTTTGTTAGAGTTTTCCTTACATAGTGAAGACATGTGGACAAGCATTAATGCCCTCATTAATATGTGGCCATACAAACACCCCCTTGACTACCCCATCTCGACACGTGGCGCCAGCCTGCTCGCCGTCCGATTCCATTACCAAGAAACGACCATGTATCACTTCTTCATTGGTCTGGTGTCGAAAAGATGGGCTCACGAGGCCTCGATCCATAACACGCCACCTCGATTGCACTGTACATGATTACTGACACACCTCGACTCCCTTGCTGGTCGCCATACTCAACATTTATGGTTGAATAGTCCGACCTGAAAACATCTGACCTACTTTCCAAGTCCTTGCTACCAACTCGAAAGTAGGAAGGCTTACTGTTATGGAAAAAATGTGTCGATCGATAATAGAAGGTCGGACCAGCAACCAACACGACCCAATGGACCAATGGTGAACAAAGAGTCAAACCATTTAACGTATACTTAAAGTCAAAGTCGGCACGACCTATAACGGACTCTCTTGAGGAATAGCTTAGTAGAGTCGCCAAACTCCGCGAAGGTGAAGAAGCTAAGGGCTACTGAAGTTAGTGATCATAAGGACATCACAAGCATACTTTGTTGGTTTTATCATTAGAACGACGCCGACCTTCTGATAGCTCAGCTAGCGTATCTCCAAGGCACCGTTACCTCTATCATCCGACCTTATCTATAGGTTGGACAAGGTTACCAACTAATTTCCAACCTTATCTAAGGAAATGACTTGAAGTTCTCTCCGAGGATCCTGGGGGGATAAGTTCAGAGTCCCAAGGATCTCGAGAAGATCTCTGACACATTAAGAGTTCTAATTCGACTATGATACGTACCTGTTAAACAGAAAAGATCGCTAGATGGTGTGATCTTCCCTCTATTATAAATAGGGAGAATCACCAATGGTGAAAGGTACACAAACTCTTACACCTCTAACCCTTTACACCATATCATCCCTACAAAGACCCGAATTCCTAACTTTGGCATCAAAGGGTCCCCTGTATTAGTCAGGGTCTTCCTTGTTTGTTTTCTGTGTAGGCGAGAGAAGGGTCTACCGGAAAACTGCATCAATAATTTATATGTGTTTGTTATCCTTGGGCACCATAAAATTGGACAATATGGCCTATGCCAAAAGAGAGTCGTGATCCGTAAATCTCGATACCTTGGCTATAACCTCACAAGTACTTGGACATGTCAGCATCATTTATATTGGTCATCTTATGTAAGGGAATTAACTTAATGTCACGATAGACTCTCTCCACCATCAGGCCTTACTTGATGTCAATGTGCCTTTGCCCTACCCTACATAAGGATATGAATGTACCATAGATGGTTCCATTGAGTTGTGACCTTTGATCACTTGCATTGGTAGGATCGCTTATTAGTAACTGATCTAGAAGTTCCATAATGCTTAGAGTGGAAAAGATTTGTAGTACATTAGCTTTGTCAAATCACTTGATCTAAGAATGTATGGATGGAGAGATCCTTTTTTATATTACTTTGGCTAGCTTCACGAGGTTGTTTAGAAGCCATTAAAAGTAGGTATAGTTGGTGGTTTAATCAAGGTTGTTAAAGTCCTCATGATCCAACACGATATTCACTTGGTTTGCTTAGGAGTTTAGTATGTGGAACAATCTTATGATTTGGATCATCCATCAAGTGTTTTAAAGGTTTATCAACACTTATATAGCTTTCAATTGGTCACTATATTTTCAATCATTAACTTTAAGTTTTAGCTATTGATTTGTATTAAAGCCTACTTGATAAACAACTAATAGCTAAGATATATTAATCCATTCCTTGGGATAGTATGAGATTGCTCAAGGAATATGACCACAGATAGTGGAGGGATTTGGATGATTAGGGTGCATTGATTAAGAAGGTAAAAAATAATTATTTCATAGTAGGGTACATTAAAACATGTAGTGTGGTGAAGTATTGTACTGGATGCATCACTTAAAAATCCAATTGTTCCTTATTTAAGATCCTATTTAAGAGGGAAAGAAAGAGTGACATGAAACACCCAAGCCCTGTGTGTCCCCATTGTGAGAGAGAGCAAGAGAGAGTGAAAGAGAGAAAAAGGTGGGACATCCCACCTCCCATCTCCCTACACATGTCCACACCTTTGGCATTGGGTTTACCCTTGAACGACTCTAGTCAACCCTATGAGAGGTATTGACATGACTCTCCATCCCCATACACTTGTAATTAATTGGGGAGACAATTTTTATGTGAGATATCGGCATTGGCAAAGTTAGCAGGTCATTCATGCGCAAAGATAAGTATTGATTGTTAGGTTTTATGTTTGTACTTTTGCGAAACATGACATGATCATGAGAATGATCCATTAGGGACCAATAAAATCAAGTTTTTTAAACCATTACTTCCATTGTGTTTCCGTCAAAACCATCATGATCATCAATATTGGCTCAATCAAATTGTGGATCATCGAATGAATAGGATTATTTATCTCTAATTCATTAAGTGGTCATTCATCTTTGATATTGGTTCAATCTAATCCTTGATCTTCATTATAGACCCAAATGGACTATTGATCTCCAATATTAGAGCAATTGGATCATTTATCTCTAATGTTAATTCAATTAGAGTGTTCCGCTTAGATATCGATTCAATCAAACCGTTAAACATTAATACCCACATAGTTGAATGGTTCATCTTCAATATGTCTTATTGAACATTTGTTCCTCAATTTTAACTAATTGAACTAATTATCTTTAATATCATTCCAATCAAGTTGTTTATCTTTAATATCATTAAAATTAGATCATTTGTCTTTGGCCGTAACGCCATGAATTTCGGGAGTCGAGTAATGCTCGACTCCCAAATTTTCGAGTGTCACTTATACCTTGTGGATTGGTTAAATTTGAGTTTTATTTGATTGGCGTATGAGCACTTAAAAAATTAAATGGATCATGCGGCATGTACTGCAATCAACTAATTGAATTAAAGTATGACTAACTAAATGATGTGATATGCGTAATGTATGGGGCCATGTCCCAGCAGAATACATGTAGTCCAAAAGGTGTACAAAATATCATCTACCCTAAGGCCCCATCGCTGGCCTTAAGGCGACCTATAGTGATCCGCCCAATAGTTGAAAGTAGGAGAGCTCCTCCTCCTCGTCTATGGCCGCCCCATCCAGCTCATCAAACTCCATGATACTTGCATTTAAGTTAGGGTCTAGTTGGTGTTTTAAAACATCGTCCTAGAGTGGGAGTGAGTGATCAACTCAATGGTTCCATTAGCATCAAGTTACACAAGTTATCAATTCCATAAGTGCAAATAATGAAAAGCAACTAAACATAAGATTCATAGATACTCTTGTTAATGCACATGCATGGTATTATGATATGATGCATGCCCTCATTATCCAACACTCCCTCAGGCGACACCATCTTTACGTTCGCATATGACCAACACTCCTTTAATACGACCTCGACTGCCGAGTCGCCAACCTAACTAATGCAATGCAATCATGATCATGTTAGCTAAGTGTTTAGTTATGTCTGTTCGTCCAATAATATTGGGGAAACTGGGGCACCCTTATGAAATCATTGCTCAAATACGATCGCAAGGCCCAGGGCGGCCGTAGTGGCCTCATGCCTGTGATCCTCGATCCATCTAGGTTTGTCACTCCCAGGTGACTCATACGAATGACGGATTGTAAACTAGGTTGCTCACGGTCACCACGGGGAGGCTTGTCACCCCAACGTAGGCTGACACCTTGAGCATTGTATCTCATACCACCATGCACGGCTCACAAGACTTGTGAATCATATCATAGCGGTTGTAAGTGGGCGTTCTAAGGGTGTGGGGTATCTCAGGTTCAAACAGGCGTGATCATACATGGTTTGTCAGCTAGTGGGCCAATTCGGCCGATTCAGGTGAACTACGGAGCATTTGGCATTGGGTGCGAGCATCCCATATAGTCCAACTACTACTGGCTATCCGTGTTCGACCTAGATTGGTTGGATTGGCCCCTGGGCAGCCAACCTGATAGGGCTGCCCATGTGGCTCTTTGCAATTTGTTGGCCAACCCAATTGGTCAGTCGGTCAATCATTTCATAGAAGGTCACATACATCACTTATTCTAGGAAATTATAGGCATGCATGACATTAAATATGGGCATTCAACTCAGTCGAATATCATGATGGGCATGCGGGTACATTGCCCCAATTCATCATAGGCTTCGCAATCATACAAAAATTAGTTGCATGTGATGGAAAATAGAATAAATCATGGGCAGCAGTTCAATAGTTTGTCCTAAATTAGCATGGAAGCAAACATCGACTACACTAAGCATTATTTGGCAAATTCCCGGAAGACTATCAACCCAAGATTTCTCGCTAGTTAACATGCACACCAATTTTTGCACAACACAATCATTACTTGTAACCTAAGTTCAATAATTGGTCACCTAAGTTTAATGGTCCGCACCTAAGAGTAGTTCGTCGATTTGTGGTGCCATTCCTAAGGTTTTGGGTCCGCAAATTGGCATATCAAGGCCTTGCGCTAATAGAATTTGCTTGTAAGGGCGCATGCAACCGGCCGAAGATGCTGAAATCCGAAGATGGCTAGATGATTACCTCTCTGATGTCGAAGGGTCGTTCTCTACGGTGGGCAGAGTTGTGGGTTTCAATGTGGGCAACATCAGCAAGAGAAATTCCCAAATAGCTCCACAAAGGGGCCCCCTTCTTCCACTTCTCCCTACTCCCTCTCTCCCTTGCAGCTGGAATTCGTATGGGAGTGAATTTTTGAGCCCTATATAACCCAGATTTTTGTGTCTAAATAGCCCTAGGGGGCCTTTCTCTAGCATTCATGCCCCTAGTGGCTGAAATTTGGCCCATAGGGTTATGTCAGGGGCCCACTGGCTCATCTGTGCCATGGGGTAGGTGCTCCATTGTCGGATGAGCGATCAGTCCGAATTTGATGGAAATTGGATGCCTGGATTGACCACAGGGACTCTACTTGCGATCGATGGTCATCGATGTTCGATCAGGGCCACAGTTATACGGATATCAGCAAAGAAATATCCTTGACTTATGACTCGAGTTTGGTCGTAATCCGACAGTCGAAAAATCATAACTTCGCAATTTAGTGGCGGGGCCAACTTCACTTAAGTTTCAAGTTCGGGCCTAGGAGAGTCGCGTGTTTCACGCACTTCCTTCCTGGCCTAAATTGCGTGGTTTGGGGCACCATTTGGGTCTGCCATCCGCTATGTACCTCAAGCCCAATGAGGCCTACGATTCTCTATAGTTTCGGATTTAGTGGAATTTCAACAGGCCACCCACGCTTGTTTTAGTATGTCAGAGTGGGTTTTGGGAGAGCCGGCCCCGTGGCCCATTTCCGATTCGGGTTATGTTTAGGTTTAACTACATTTGTGACTTCATCCTTTCGTAACTTGGTGACATTGACACCTAACGTCATTTATCCCTATTTTTTTATGGCCTCGCACATATGCTTTATGCGGCTGCCTAGTGTGGTCCTGCAGCGGTTCCGCTAGTGGACACCCTACGATGCCATGACATTTGGCCTGAGTGTTACAGAAACCAATCCAATCAGTCTATTGGTTTTTAATATCAGTTCAATTGAACATTCATCTCCAATTGTAGCATAAATCGACTATTTATATTCAATATCAGTCTAATTGGACAATTGATCTTCAATTTTTTGACTAATCAAACCATTCATGTTTGACATCAATCCAACCGGTCAAGCCGTTGATCTTCAAATTTGGCTCAATCGATCTTGCATCTCCTGATAATTTAAATTTGACATCAGCCCAATTCAATCATCTTTGATATTAGTCCAACTAAATTGTTCATCTTTAACATCATTCAAATCAAATCATTCAACTTCGACATCCCCCAATCAAGTTCTTCGTATTTAATATTGGCCCAATCAAACCATTCATCACAGTCAAACCTTTAATCTTTACTATGGGGCCAATCAAATCATTAATATCTGATTCTGGACTAATCAATCAGTTCATTTTCAGTATCCTTCCAATCAAACCATTTTGGCTTTAAGATGGGTTCAATCGGGCCGTCGATCTTTACAGTTGGACTAATTACACCATTTGCCTTTACATGTGTATAATCTGGTCGTCATCTTTGTTTAGTTTGAATTAGTCCATGTGGCTTTGACATTAGTCCAATCAGGCCGTTGACTTCCAATATCAGCCTAGTTGGACCAATCAATGACAAGGACTAAATCAGCTATCTTGTGACCTACCTATGATTATGAATCAAACTTATGGCTATAGGCCGTTAATGGGCCGGGCCTGAGGTAGGTCGGGACCGAATTTTAAACTGGGCTTATTCAAAATTATGATTTTTAGGCACGAGCCTGACCCATTGACACTCCTACTTAGTGGCCTAACTATAATTTTGAATCATAGGAGTGACTCACATGGACTTGGACTATCCATCGTATGGGCACAACAATTGAGAAAATGACAAAAGTAGCTTCTAGCAAAGTCACCAAATGCACCCTAAATGGACCAAGAATTTTGGCCCCAGTCCATCCCCTAACTCACTATCTTCTGACCAACCCAACTTACTTGAAATTCATCAAGCCCAAGCCTTATTGAGTATGTTATAAATAAGCACCTTTAATCTATGCTGAAATAGGGGTCTTCGATTGAATTGAATCCTATCTCAATCCTATTGAGAAAATCTCTGAAATCCTGATTTAGGTGCCTTTAATCTATGCTGAAATAGGGGTCTTCGATCCTATCGAGTCTGGTTTCGATCATATAGAAAGTCGTCGATGGTTGTCGATCCTATTGAAGGTCCATCAACAAAATGTGTAAGTTTGTGATTTTGCGCAACTTGTTTCCTAATTCGTATGTAACACTATATAAGGGCTTGTTAATATATGATTGGGGTAGTTCAGAAAGAATAAAAAAGTTTATAGGGTTTTGAGGAAGTGGAGTTAGGATTTTCTAATCTAGGGTTGAATCTGTAAGTTGTTTTGAGGAATGGGAGTTAGGGTTTTCTAATCTAGGGTTGAATCTGTAAGTTGTTTTCATATCTTATAACCTCATTTCTATAGTGAATTCTATTGCCCTGTGCCATTGTTTTTTTAGCAATGATTTTTCTACGTAAATCATCGTGTTTTCTGTAATTGCTCATCCTTTTCGTTTCTCTATTTGCTTGTTTGATTTGCTTTAATGTTACTTTCGCACCTAACATGAAGGCGGATGTACGCATCCCATTGATAATTTTCTTGAGCAGGTCGAGTCAAGTAAGTTCAACCCAAACCTGGCCCATTTACTTAAATGGGCCACATTTCAAGCACAGGTTTAACTCCCTATCTTAGCCAAAACCCACCTTGAAAGTTAGTTAGGGCATTTGACTAATTATTTTTCTGTGGTGTGGCCCACTTGAATTATGTATCAGGCTGATTTTTTTAGCATAGGCCTAACATGTAGTGATGCATGTGATGGTGAGAAACACATTATAGTCATGGTGGGGCCCACCCCAAACAGACCACATGAATGCATTCACATGGTACTGCTCACAGGTGAGCCAGTCTCACCAACTCCAGGCCCACCCGTTGTCAGGCCCATCATCAATTTTGTTATGTAGATCCATCTCGTAGAACATGGCAAGGCCATCTATCAATCAAGTCGTCAAACTAGTGTGCCATATCATGAATGACTTATGTTTGGAGAATCAGGCATATTAGGCAATCCAATCAGATGGTTAGGATCACCCAATTCATGTCTATTTTGAACCATCTTCCATTCAAGTGGGCATTATAAGATGGACGGTCCCAAATGACAGATCACTCTTCCACGTGATCGAAGCTTTTTAAAATTTCCAAGGTGGGCCTCACAGGCATGCTCATTGTGAAATATCCAGCAACCAGATTCAATCTAGTTTAATCAAGACCATTGATTATTAATGGACCACTAAATGCAAAAGTCTTACAGATAACCCATACACCATGCAGCCCACAATTCAAATGGTATGGATTGAATTAAATGAAAAGGTCTTACACATAACTTAGAAGCCCCATTTTCAAGCCACCTGGCTTTGGACCATTAGCTTGAGCCCATAGAGGGCTTGGCCCTATTAGCTCTTCCAATGGCATAGTCCGGTCAATTTTCAGGCTGGGTTAGGCTTTGGTCATTTTAGCCTTAGCCCTCACCCAGCCCATTGCCAAAAATAAACTGGATGTGGTCCATACCATGAGGTATCTGTTATATACAAACCGTCTGTCCATTTTTTAAGATCGTTCTAAGGGTAGAGATGAAATAATAATAATAATAATAAGACAAATCCAAAGATCAAATGGACCACACTGCAGAAAGCATAGGGAGATTGAAGTCTAATCTTGGGGGTCATAGAAGTTTTGGATCAATTTGATATTTTTTTCATCTTCATCCATATTTGTGTGACCTTATGAGTAGATTAGATGGAGAAAAAATATTGTATTGAGTCCTACAAATGTTTTAACGGTGGGAGTCATTGTCCCACTACTATTTGTGATGTGGTCCAATTGAGTTTTGGATATGACTCATTTTTGGGTAAAATCCTAAAATGATATAGAAAAATGGATGAGCGGTGTAGATATAATAAATATATCATTATAGAACCATAGAACTTTAATCTTCTTTCAATCGTTGGTACCGTTAGTCTTGGCCACGTACATACACCAGCTAGATCGCTGGTGTGCAGTACAGCAGCTAACCCACTTCTGCTTATACAAAACCCAGGTGGACCATACCACCTGAATTTAGAGATTTTGGGCCGAATTTTACATTGTCCCCTTTGCGTGGCCCATTTAGCTGATCTTTTGTGTTGGCAGTTAACATAAGTGCTCTCACTTGTTGAGGGTCCTTACTCTTACTCCGGTGATAGACTCTCAGGAGTTTCAACACCTGGTTGAGTGGTCGAGTACTTATGGGTGGTGAAATTTCACTACGGCGTGAGTGTGTGGTGGTGTGTTTGCGTGTGTTAAAAAAATAAAAAAATAAAAAAAAGTGCTCTCACTTGTTGGAAACAGTGAGAATAGTTATCCGTCCATTGAAACTTTTGTGCGACCGTATTGTTGAGATTTCAATGGTGAGTACCATCTTCCTATCTCCTGTAGTGTGGTCCACCTGAATTATAGATTGACCCAACTGATCAACTCCTAACACAATAGGGGCCAAAATGATGGACGAAGTGGGTGTTACGCACACATAAAGGTGAGCCCCATGGATATTTATATTGCACGTGGGCATTTCCATCCGGTGGTATTAAATGTGATTAAGTGGGATGGAATTGCATGTGATCCAATGCAAATTTCATCCGGTGTATGGGAGGGCCGGATGGATTGGGATTTGGTGGGATGGAATTGCATTTGATACCATGCAAAATTTCCATGAATTTTGAAGTCTATTATACATGTGAGCCCCACATTGATGGGTGTGTTTTATCCATGACATTTAGAGGTGTACACGAACCGAGTTAGCTCGATTAGCTCACTCGACTCTACTAAAAAAAGCTCAATTCGACTCGGTTCAAAGCTGAGTTTGAGCGAGTCGAGCTGATTAATTTAGCTCGAAAATGAGTGCGAGTCGAGTTCGAGCTAGCCCCAAATCAACTCGATTCGGATCGAACCCAGCTCAAATCGAACTCGGATCAAACCAGTTCGGTGACTCAGTTACTTTGATATTGATGTTGCTCACCAAGTGTTTGATAAAATTATTCAAAGAAATGTGGCTAGTGGCAAGGAAGGTATGTATATGAAACCAACACCCTTTTTTTTTTTTTTTTTTCGTTATGTTGCTTAGAAGGTATTTGATAAAATACCTGTAAAACCATTGATGCTTTCTCAAATACAGTGAGATTTTGAAGGTGTAATCAAGGTGTTTGTGAAAATGCTGCAACGGCGAACTCGGCTCGATCTCCACTCGAACTCGGCTCGAATTGGCCCGAGCTACTAGCTGAATTGAGCTCAACTGGCCAATCAGGCTCGAGGACCGAGCCAAGCCGAGTTCGAGCTGAGGTCAGCTAGCGGCCGGGCCGAGTCGAGCTGAGGCCAGCTTGACTCAATGTACACCCCTAATGACATTTATCCACATATACCCTTTACACGTGACATTCTACCTATATACATATACAAGTGACCAACATCCATTGTAAATTTGGTTCATTGATTACAATTCCATGATCATCACAATGGTTTTTACTTAATCCAATATTTTTTCCTTGGCAAGATTTTTTTACCAAACATGAGATTGGATGACCCATATACCATGGTATTTCTAGACATGCAATCCTTTTGTAATAATGATTGTTAATCTCGTCGAATACAAGTATATACCATTTAATCCCATTGACAGAGTGTTAGGTTTTGTAGGCTCATCATAATGTATATGTTTTATACTGCTAGCTCATTTTAGGCCATGAGCCAATAAATGAAGCAGATCTAAAGCTCAAGCAGACCACATGCCAAATAAAACAATGGAGGTTAATGCCTTCCAACTCATTGATAAGGTCACATAGAACTGGATGCAGGAAAACATGAGTTTAATCCAAAACTTTTATGGCCCACTGGAAGTTTTTAATGGTGAGTAATCAATCTCCACTATTTCCTCCTGTGGTTGGTCCACTCTTAAAATGATGTCACCACAAAATTACAAGGGCATGATATGAGAATGGAACGGCAGGAGCTCTGAGTGGCCGCCGTGATGTATGGTTTTTCTACACGCCATACATCTATTTTGCCCTGGCATTTTATGGAAGATGATCAAAAGTTATACAGATCCAAGGCTTGAAGTGGACCACACCACAGGAAGCAATGTAATAATGATGCCTATCGTTATATTTATTTGCCATCCAACCTATTCATAAAGTTATATAGAGCTGGATGAAATGGAAACACAAATATCTATTCCATCCCATACTTTTGTAGCCCTTAGAAGTTTTCAACGGTAAGAGTTTAATCCTTATTGTGTGGTTTACATTTGTCCTGAATCTGCCTCAGTTTTTGGTTTATGTCCTAAAATGATAAAGAAAAATGGATGAACGGTGTGGATAAAACTCATACATCATACTGGCTACTCGGAGCCCCTACTTGTTCCGAGCTGGAGACAGGCTAGGTAGGACTCCAACTCGCACCCAGGTGTCTCGTGCATGTGGAAATAGCACACAGGTATGAGATCAGGGACGTTCATCAGATGAAAATTTCTACGATCCTGTCCTGACACAGAAAACATGCAGGTATAGTATTTAGGTGGGCCAAAAACAAACTTCCAACGCGAACCGTCAGTCATTCATTTATTCCAGCTATCCTACAGGTCTGGATCAGTTGCCCATTTTCGAGAGACAGAACATTCACGTGAGGGTTGACATAATGGACGGTCTACATCTCTCACACGTATGCCACACATTGTAGGATGCTTGGAGAACTGCTGCTCCTTAATGGTCGTCTCATGCGAGTATAATTGCGGTAGACAAAAGCACGTGACGGTAGCTAGCTGTGATGTGTTGTGATGTGTACGTGTGTGGCTCCGAGTGTGTACACGACTCTAATGGCAGACGGACGCCGATTAGATACTGACAGGTTGAGTAGTCAGACTCGCTACCGTCACGGTCCCACCGTGACGTATGCGTTGTACCAATAATGCCATCCATTTCGAGATATCATTTTAAGTAATGAAACAAAAAATGAGTTAGATCCAAATATGTAATCGACTCACACAGAAAATAGTGGGGAGAGGGATGTCCACCGTTGAAAACTTTCTAAGGTCCATTGTGATGTTTATCTAAGATCCAGCCTGTTTGTAAATTAATACAACACGAAAGAAAGCAAAAAACAAATTTCAGCTTGATCGAAAACTTTTGTAGCAGGCAGCTGATCCAAACATGCAGGATAGGGACGCGGATTAGATACCGGCAGGTTGAGTAGCTAGACTGTGATGTCACCGTGGAGCTCACCATGATGTATGTGTTATATCTATATTATTCATCTATTTGGAGAGATCATTTTAAGCTGTGAGACAAAGAATGATTCAGATCCAAATCTGTAGGGGACCTCACCACAGAAAACAATAGGGAGAGGGATGTCTACCGTTGAAACCTTCCTAAGGTTCACTATGATGTTTATCTGAGATCCAACCTATTTATAAGTTAATACAATATAGAAGAAGGGAAAAAATAAATTTCAGTTTGATCGAAAACTTTTGTAGCCCTTAGAAATTTTTAAGGGTGGGCATCACTCTCTCCACTGTTTTTTGTGGTGGGGTTCACTCGAGCTTTGTATCTAACGTATTCTTTATCTCATGCTCTAAAAGATTCTTCAAATGGATGAACGGCGTGGATATAACACATTCATCATGGTGAGCTCTGCCGAACTTGGTGACGTCACTTAGGTAGCATGTCCGGCTAATCAACCTGTCCGTGTCTAATCCGTAGTCCTTCTGCGAATAGAGCCGCGTGCTCACTGAGCCACACACGTACTCATCACAGCTAGCTACCGTCACCTGCTTTTATCTACCGTAATTAAACTCGCATGAGACGACCATCAAGGAACAGTTGCTGGGCAGCTGATTCGGACCTGTAGGATAGGGACGAGGATTAGACACTGGATTAGACACTAATAGGTTAAGTAGCCAGACTCGCTGAGGTCACCAAGTTCCGTGGAGCCACATGATATATGTGTTCTATCTATGCTGTTCATCATCGTTTTAAGCCATGAGACAGAATGACCCGTAACAAAACCTGTAGTCGACCCCATTACAGAAAACAGTGGGGAAGAGGGGCGTCCACTACTATTGAAATTTTTCTAAGGCCCACTATGATGTTTATCTGAGATTCAACCGGTTTATAAGTTAATACAGACATGAAAGAAGGGGAAAAGCAAATTTCAGCTTGATCCAAAATTTTCGTGGCCCTTAAAAATTTTTAATGGTGGGCCTCACTTTCTCCACAGTTTTCTGTGGTGGGGTCCACTCAAGCTTTGTATCTGACTCATTCTTTATCTCGTGCCCTAAAATGATATCTCCAAATGGATTGACGGTGTGAATACAATACATACATCTTGGTAGGAGCCACATAACTTGGTGACGTCACTTCAAGACTAACCCGCTGGTGGTTGAGTCTCAATGCTCTTGAACCTGTCAGTATCTAATCCGCGTCCCTGGCAGAATACTCTTCACCCACTCGGATAAATATCTTGACCCCTTGGCCAGCATATATATTAAATGGTGGCAACTCATCCACCTTACACGTGGCATACACAAACGTTAATCGAACCATCTCGACGGTTGCCTTTAGTGGATGAAGTATAACTTGGAAAAAAGTTCTGCAGATTAGACAATGGACGTCCGTTCGAGTTCAGGGTAATGAATTCAATGGACAGGATCAGACAGTTGACATTGCTTGATGAAGGGGGTACTGTCATCTGGTTGGCACAGGACTCTAAAAATTAGGGCTGTCGTTGGGTGAGGGTCCGGTTTGGATAGCCATGTGACCAGATTAGATCCGAGTCTGGAACCGTCTTTCATTGCGCTGCTCAAGTGGACCATTTGGACGCACATAAAAGAAAGCAAAAAACAAATTCCATTATGATGTTTATCTAAGATCCAACCTATTTGTAAATTAATACAACATGAAAGAAAGCAAAAAACAAATTTCAGCTTGATCGAAAACTTTTGTAGCCTTTGGAAATTTTTAACGGTGGGTGTCACGCTTTCCACTGTTTTCTAATGCAATTATACTCGCATGAGATGACCATTAAGGAACAACTATTGGGCAGTTGATCCAAACATGCAGGATAGGGACGCGGATTAGATACTGGCAGGTTGAGTAGCTAGACTTGCTATTGAAGTGATGTCACCAAGTTCTGTGGAGCTCACCATGATGTATGTGTTATATCTATATTATTCATATATTTGGAGAGATCATTTTAAGTCGTGAGATAAAGAATGATTCAGATCCAAATCTATAGTGGACCTCACCACAGAAAACAATGGGGAGAGGGATGTCTACCGTTGAAACCTTCCTAAGGTTCACTATGATGTTTATCTGAGATCCAACCTATTTATAAGTTAATACAACATGGAAGAAGGGAAAAAATAAATTTCAGTTTGATCAAAAACTTTTGTAGCCCTTAGAAATTTTTAAGGGTGGGCATCACTCTCTCCACTATTTTTTGTGGTGGGGTCCACTCGAGCTTTGTATCTAATGTATTCTTTATCTCATGCTCTAAAAGATTCTTCAAATGGATGAACGGCGTGGATATAACACATTCATCATGGTGAGCTCTGCCGAACTTGGTGACGTCACTTAGGTAGCATGTCCGGCTAATCAACCTGTCCGTGTCTAATCCGTAGTCCTTCTGCGAATAGAGCCGCGTGCTCACTCGGAGCCACACACGTACTCATCACAGCTAGCTACCGTCACCTGCTTTTATCTACCGTAATTAAACTCGCATGAGACGACCATCAAGGAACAGTTGCTGGGCAGCTGATTCGGACCTGTAGGATAGGGACGAGGATTAGACACTGGATTAGACACTAATAGGTTAAGTAGCCAGACTCGCTGAGGTCACCAAGTTCCGTGGAGCCACATGATATATGTGTTCTATCTATGCTGTTCATCATCGTTTTAAGCCATGAGACAGAATGACCCGTAACAAAACCTGTAGTCGACCCCACTACAGAAAACAGTGGGGAGAGGGGCGTCCACTACTATTGAAATCTTTCTAAGGCTCACTATGATGTTTATTTGAGATTCAACTGGCTTATAAGTTAATACAGACATGAAAGAAGGGGAAAAGCAAATTTCAGCTTGATCCAAAATTTTGATGGCCCTTAAAAATTTTTAATGGTGGGCGTCACTTTCTCCACAGTTTTCTGTAGTGGGGTCCACTCAAGCTTTGTATCTGACTCATTCTTTATCTCATGCCGTAAAATGATATCTCCAAATGGATTAACGGTGTGAATACAATACATACATCTTGGTAGGAGCCACATAACTTGGAGACGTCACTTCAGTAGCCAGTCTGGCTACTGAAGTATCTAATCCGCGTCCCTGGCAGAATACTCTTCACCCACTCGGATAAATATCTTGACCCCTTGGCCTCCATATATATTAAATGGTGGCAACTCATCCACCTTACACGTGGCATACACAAACGTTAATCGAACCATCTCGACGGTTGCCTTTAGGCCCTGTTTGGGCAACAGGATTAGAAGGGTTTAGGTGGGATTGGATTCATCTGGTTCCGTGCCAATTCCACTCCATGTTTGGCAAAGCTTTGAATTAGATCGGATGGAATTACATTGGGTCGCGTGCCAATTTCACTCAATGCTAGCAAGTTGTGTAGGTCCCACCCTGATGTGTGGGCTATATCCACACCGTCCACCCAGTTTTTTAGATTATTTTAGAGCATGGGCCAAAAATCAGGTAATTCTAAAGCTCA
This sequence comes from Magnolia changhungtana, assembly GCA_030180095.1. Taxonomy (NCBI): domain Eukaryota; kingdom Viridiplantae; phylum Streptophyta; class Magnoliopsida; order Magnoliales; family Magnoliaceae; genus Magnolia; species Magnolia changhungtana. The sequence continues at coordinate 6,474,997 of JASAUF010000220.1, forward strand.
AGTGGACCCACCACTGAAAGCAATGGGGATTGAATACTTACCGTTGAAAACTTCTTTGGGGCTACATAAGTTTTGGATCTACCTCATTTTTCGGCCCATACCATAAAATGAGGTTACAAAACAAATGAACGGTTTAGATATAATACATATGTGTTATTCTGGTAATTTCAAATGATGGTGGGTATATCCATTCAATGTACCACCGTATTACCAACAAAGCAGAGCATTAATCTAATCCCATGGACTCAGGGGACAACCCCTGCCATCGGTAATAATGATGTTTTTTTTAATACAATCCTACCTAATCCCTTCTAATCCAGTTGCCCAAACAGGGCCTTAGTGGATGAAGTATAACTTGGAAAAAAGTTCTGCAGATTAGACAATGGACGTCCGTTCGAGTTCAGGGTAATGAATTCAATGGACAGGATCAGACAGTTGACATTGCTTGATGAAGGGGGTACTGTCATCTGGTTGGCACAGGACTCTAAAAATTAGGGCTGTCGTTGGGTGAGGGTCCGGTTTGGATAGCCATGTGACCAGATTAGATCCGAGTCTGGATCCGTCTTTCATTGCGCTGCTCAAGTGGACCATTTGGACGCACATAAAATGGGGCGCGGCTTCGGTTGATCCTCGGATCCAACGACGTGGGTGAATCCCTGACTATGGGGCCCACCGTGATGTATGTGCCTTACATCCACGCCGTCCATCCATTTTGACAACTCATTTTATTGCGTGATTCTAAATCTTCGGTGGACCACACCACATGAAAGAGTGGTGATTGAATACCCACCATCACACGGGGCTATCGGAATGTTTATTTTCCATCGAACCTGTTGATAAGGTCACAAAGACATGGATTAAAATACCACATAAATATAAGCTTGATACAAAACTTTTGTGGTCCACAATGAGTTTTTAATGGTCAATCACAACTGTTTTCTATGGTGTGGCCCACCTGAGATTTGGATCTACTTTATTTTTTGGATCGTGCTTTAAAATGACCTTTAGAAATAGATAGACAGTGTGGATTTAAGTCACATTCATGAATATGGGCCCACATTCAGGGATACACCGAAGCCGCGCCTCTAAAAAGGGCGATTGCCACTTAAATGCCGTTTTGACCCGCGTCAAATTCGTATTTTTGTTGTGCGTTTGATACAGTTCCGCAAGGGACCGAATTAGGTGATACCCGGAGCCACCTTGATGGGTGGGACCCCTGAATGTAGGGCTCACAGTGATGTGTGTCCTTAAATCCACACCGTCCAATCATTTTTAACCCTTATTTTAGGGGATGATCCTAGAAAATAAAGCTGATTCAATTCTTAGGCGGACCACACCAGAGGAAACAGTCATGATTGGATTCTCACCGTTAAAAACTTCATGGACTCCGCCGGACTGTTTATTTTCCATCCAACCTGTTGGTAAGGTCAAAAACACCTGCACCAAGAGATGACACAAATATCGTCTTGAACCAAAGCTTTTGTAGGCCACAAAAAAAATAATTTAATGGCCATTTACCACTATTTCCTGTACTACGGTACATATGGAATTTGGAAATGCTTCATTTTATCGATCACACCCTAAAATGAGCTTTCAATATGGATGGACGGCGTCCATGTAGCCACATACATCGCAGTGGGCCCAGAGTCAGGGGTCCCACCAACCTCAGTGGATATGGGGTCTCACCTAATCCGCTCCCCTTCGGCAAACCCATCAGAGATCCTCGGAGAAAATTATCACCGTAGATGCCACCTTTTATCCAGCTTCTCTTCTGAACGGTTTAAAACTTACATTCTCAGCTTAGATGTTGCAATTACAACAGAGCCTTTGAGGACAAAAATACTCCTGCTTTTCACTGCCGTTGCTTTCACTCCCTTTAACAAACAAAACTCACGCCTTTTATTCCCTTGTAACGAAAAACCCACATACACATTTTTCTTTTCATTTTCCTTACTAAAATTTCCGTTTATTATCTACATGTTATCATTCTACATTTGCGATTTTTCATTTTCCATCTTGGCTAGGGTTACGTGTCACGCCCCAAATCCGAAAATTGAATTCACTGGAATCCTGATCACCGAATCCGGTGCCGACAGCCTCCGTAGTACCCCATTCTCGGCTCCTAGCGTCCATACGCCAGATTCCAATCCTGGGATCCTATAAGGAGGATTTTCCAATGTACATTTAACTCATAATAAGCATAACCTCAAGATTACCCAATTCACAAAGGCAACATTATCATCACATATCCACTAATATAAATTGTTGAATACAGTACTGAAAGAGAAATACATATAACAAAAATCCAAACTCCACAAGTCCGCTGCACGCTCCAAGCTCAATGCTGCTGCAACCTAACGCCACCTGCACGCATCTATCGTGCATAAGCTTTTAGAAAGCTTAGTAGGTGGTGAAAGTGTGTGCACAAGGTAAGTGTCAAGAATGCATTACAATGCCACAAATCATATAACATCGGTAATACAGGCAAAATCATGAATCATACGATATCAGAGTAAGCGAAAATACTGGCAATCTATAAATCCATGAATGCTGTCAGCCGTACCAAGGTTATGCGATGCAAAAATATAATAACCGATATACTGAGGAAGCAATATAGATTAGCTATGCAATATGAAGACAGTAAGCCAAATACTATGTGTTGAGGATGCAAGGTAATATGCAAATCATGCTAAGTCCGTCTAGGATATATAAGTGCTGAAACATAACAACCCAAAATGCCATATGTCGCGGATGTAATGCAATATGCGGTGCGAGTGAAATGACCAAGCTAGCTAGAGTGAAGTCGGGATGATAGTACGTAGTATCACAAGCTATGGGGTCTATCACAAAGAACTTCTATCCAAACCAGTCCCATACCTAAATTTGAATAGTCAGACTTAATGTGGTAAACTCCTGATCTCAGGTTAGTCGCGCGCCCAACTGAAATACTTGCCATGTGAAGGTACACAATAATTAGTTGCGCACCACCAGCCCGAGTGGATAGTGAATGAAATGAATGTATGAGTATGCAAATCCTGCTCAATAAGTTCACATATCAGTACGGTTCCTCTCTTGGATCATCACCGGGGTCTATTACACTCCAAACCAGATTGCCGCCCCATCGCGTGCAACAAGGTGAGTGGAAGAGACCTCACTATCCGCCTGCCAATATCGGGCCCAGCTCGTCGATAGTGGACCCATTCCTTAAGCTGGTCAAACTCAGCCTAGCATTGCCCCCTCCTCTCGGGCAGGTAAGGCCGTACTCCCTTCCAACCGACCACGACACAGTGGGAGACGCTGCCTAACGGTATGCGGCCCTCATGCGCTCATGCATCCACTCGGTCTAGACGTTGGAGCAACCTCTGGAACCAAGAGGGTTTAGGGACTTTCACCCAGAGATATCTATAGCACCCCATGTAGAACAAATTTTCGGTGTCCCATCTGGCCATCCCCGAAATACCTGTGGAGGCTACGACCCTGATGTTGCTAGGGCGTACAGTAATCATAACACACAATGCAAGATGCATGAGTCAAACAATCCAGTCATGCATCAATCCTGTGCATGTCATGCTCTCATATGGGACAACTCTGCCTATCAGGGAGCTCTATGAACAACCTGCCCTATGGCATATGTAATAGTCAATCACATCTCATAACAAACATGCAGATGGTGCGTATAGGCATGTATTATGATGCTATGCTGTCACATACTCATAATCGGTATCAACCATCGACCTCGACAATGTGGACATTTAACCAACATTACCCCCAAGGAATGGTTCACACAAAGCCAAACATATAATGGGCCCACGGCCTCACGTAAAGGCCTAATATACAACACAATAGGCCTTACTTAAGGGCCATATATACACAACGGGTGGGCCCTGCTCATGGACTTTAAATACATGACATGTGGACCCTACACATGGGTCTCGAATACATCAAATGGGCCATGCATCATGGGCCTAATACATATCACAATGGGCCTTACCCATAAGCTACGAATACATCATAGTGGGCTCCAACTACGGTTCGCATATACATCATACAGGTCTCGATAATCGGCATCGGCCTCAACAATCGAATTGACACTCGGAATCAGCCTCGATACGCGGCCTCGACAATCGGAATCAGCCTCGATACTTGGCTTCGACAATCGGAATCGGCCTATACAATCGGCTTCGACAAATCAGAATCGGCCTCGATAATCAGAATCGGAATCAGCCCCAATCGGCCTTGACAATCGGAGTCAAAATCGACAATCGGCATTGACATCGATAATCGGTCTCGATACTTAGCCTCAACAATCAGAATCGGCATATACAATCGGCCTCGACAAATCAAAATCATCGAAATTAGCCTTGATACTCGAAATCGATCGAAAATCAAAATCGGCAATTCGGTCACGTCAATCAGAATCGTTAATCGATTACGACAATCGCACCGATCGACAGTCCGAATCGGCAAATCCGTCACGTCAATCGGAATCGGCAAGCAGTCAAGATAATCAGAATCAGTAAATCGGTCACGACAATTGCACCAATCGATAGTCGGAGTCGGCAAATCGATCACGTTAATCGGAATCGGCAATCGGTCAAGGTAATCAAAATCAGCAAATCGGTCACGACAATTGCACCGATCGATAGTTAGAATCGGCAAATCGGTCACATCAATTGGAATTGGCAATCGGTCAAGGTAATCAAAATCAGCAAATCGACCACGACAATTGCACCGATAGATAATCGGAATCGGCAAATCGGTCACGTCAATCGGAATCGATAATCTGTCAAGGTAATCAAAATCAGCAAATCGGTCACGACAATCGGAATCGGCAATCGGTCAAGATAATTAGAATTAGTAAATCAGTCACGACAATCGCACCGATCGATAGTCGGAATCGGTAAATCGGTCACGTTAATTGAAATCGAAAATCGGTAGTAACAATCGGGATCGATCGATAATTAGAATCAGCAAATTGATTACGTCAATCGGTCAAGATAATTAGAATCGGCCTCGACAATCTGACTCGATGAGAATGGGCCTAACAAGGCCCAAGGGAAGGTCACAATGTGGACATCCAACCATCATTACCCATCAATGTGGACATTCAACCAACATTGCTCCCAACCAATGGCCCACATAGAGCCAAACATAAATTGGGCCCATGGCCTCACACAAAGGCCTAATATACATCGCGATGGGCCTTATGTACATCACATGCGCCATCAAATACATCAAGTGGGTCGCATCCCCGGGCCGCCCCAATGGGCCTCATATACAACAAGTGGACCGCGTCAATGGGCCGCACCAATGAGCCTCATAAACATCAAATGGTGCGCATCAACGGGCCGTGCCAATGGGCCTCATAAACATCAAGTGGGCTACATTAATGGGCCGCACTAACGAGCCTCATATACATCACACTGGGCCTCCTCACATAGGCTTCAACATATGTCAGCCCATGGTCCAACCAAAACGGAAGGTAGCATATATGTATATCAAGGTTGCCCTGCACAATGGGCCTAAGATGGATGGCCTGAATACAAGATATACATCATGGTAGGCCTGCAAACTAATGATCGGCGAGGCTAAAACATACATATCATGGGCCTCATGGACAACCCAAGGCCCTAAAACGAATGGACAGTACGTATATAACACATACGTCAGGACCCCATGCAACACACTGTCCAACGATTGACGGTGTGGATATAGAATAAATACATCCATGGTGGGTCCCACGGAGCTTAGCGACATAATACAGTAGCTGTATAGCTGCTGTACACCAGCCAACACAACAGCAGCTGCACGGGCTGGAGGCAGCCCATCTTCAAGGTGGGTCCCACGTAGCTGGAGGTGGACGGCCAGGATAAAGCACATCTATCAATGCGGGCCCTAGTGCTGAAACACATACATCGTAGGTGCGTCCCACATGGTAAAGCAGATGGACGGCTGGATATACATCATGGCAGGCCACACGTGGCAGCCACAAGGTGGGCCCCACGTAGGGGAAATAGATAGACGGCGTGGATACAATGAATACATCACCGTGGGGCATGCAGCTGCTGCTGCACGTGTAGCAGCATACGTGTGGGGTCCCACCGTCCTGTGGTGTGGACGGTGAGGAATGCAAACATCATGGTGTGGGTGGGCTCCACCTACTTGCTGACGTCAATACATCAGCTATATAGCTGGTGTATGGACGGCCAGCAATCCACCTCAACGTGGATGATTGCCACGTGAGGGCCCACAACAATTATATTATATATATATCATATATAGAGATGAAGTGTCTGCCCTGGACGGTGCAGATGCTTATGATAAAGGTGGGTCCCACGTGAGAGGGTGGCCCACCGTAACAGGTATTAATAAATAAATAATTAAACAATATACTAAATGATATAATATCATATATTTTATATGTATGCACGTGTGAGTGTGAGAGAGAGTGAAGGCTGCCAGCGTCCAGCGTCCAGAAACGCATGACGGACGGCTGGGATGCAAGGCTACTCATCAAGGTGGGTCCCATCCCACAAGTGCAGCACGTGTGGAGTGGGCTCCACACGGGCCAATGGATGGACGGTATTACGCATACCTCGTGATTAAACCCGCTGAACTTGGTGACGTCAATGGCAGCTCAGAGCTGCGTGGTACCACCGTCTGGATAGACGGACGGCATATATGAAACATGTACTTCCAGGTGTGGCCCACCGTCCAGATCTGTTGGACGGTGAGGATCTGCACATACATCACAGAGGGGCCCACGTGGCAGTGGGTCGGCACGCCCCAAAAAAAGTGGATAGTATGGATAAGAACCATACGTCACAGTGAGGTTGCAGGACTCGTTGACGTCAACGCAGCTAAGGCTGCTGGGACCCACCGCCCCCTGGACGATCTGGATTCTCATTATAGGTGGGTCCCACATCTCGTTCAGAACGGTGGGGTCCATACATCCAGGCAGACAATGGATAAAACACTCACATTGGGCTGGCCCCACCGTCCAAGGTCTGGACAGTGGGCAGCCTGGATGAAACGCATACATCATTGTGCACTCCACCTCCAGCCTATTTGGAGGGTGGATGCGAGGCATAAACATCACGGTTGGCCCCACAGTATGGATGAAACATGTGCATCATTGGTAGGCCACACATCAAGAGAGAGAGAGAGAGAAAAGGATCGGAGTAGTGGAGGGGCCCCTCCACTATAGGCCCCTCTATACAATGCATACAACATGATGGGTCCCACCAATGTGGGCCCTTAAATCACAAAAAGGTAAATATAAGATCACCCACCTTTGATCGTCTTTTCCTTCTTCCTCCAATAGCCTCTAGAGCTCCAATGGAACGATCCCAACGGTCGAGGTGAACTTTAGATGGTGGGGATGGGAGGTAGGAAGGTGGGCCACACATGGTTTCTCTCTTAGGGAGCTTGGACGTCCATGGCTAGCAATGGGAATGAAGGAGGAGAGAGAGAGAGAGAGAGAGAGAGAGAGAGAGAGAGAGGTTGTAAGGAGAGAGAGAGGGATGAGATGGAGTGATGGATGGGAGAGTGATGGATGTGTAAGAGCTTTGTTGACTTTTTTAGGAAATTTATGTAAGAAGGGTATGGGTTGTGTAAGGGTTTGTTGACTTATGGGGTTGCTTGGGAAAGAGTGTGAAGTGATGTGTACTTGACATGATGGGATTGATTGATGAATGATTGATGTGACATCTCGTAGAGATTCTCTTGGGATTCGTAACGCGCGGCGTTTTCCTCGCACCGAACGCTGGCCCACATCTCCTGGCCAGAGTATCGCCTCGGCGCGCGAGTCGCGGCATCGGAACTGCGGAGATGGCGCGGTCGCAATGGTACAAGTCTCGGGTTGAGTCGAATCAGATTAACGACATGCGAATCAAGGTCGCGCGCAACGCCGGATAAGGGTCGAAGGTTGCCAGAATTCGACCGGAAAGACAGCGGGAACCTACGGAATGGTACGGTCTAGGATATGGGTCTTACATTACGTGAAGTCCTCCAAACTGGTTGCATCTGTAATCCTTGAAAAGGTTCAAAATATTTCCTCACTCCAAAGCACCCTTCTTCAAGTTGCATTTGACTGGAACTATGGTTGTTGCCGGTATAGATCTTTAAAAAAATGCTAGGCTCCTACGATTTCATTGCATGCGAAGTTCAGTCAATTACATGTTAGGATTGGTGAATTTCATGTCAGGCTCGTACAATTTCATTAGTTAGCCTTAGTCAATTTTATACGTTCGTTCAAATTCATGTGAAACTCACTCAATTCCATTTGAAGTTCACTCAATTTCATGTTAGAGCTCACTTAATTTCATAATAGGCTTGCTTAATTTAATGTTTGTCTCGATAATTTTCATGCTAGGCTCGCTCAATTTAATGTTGTCCAGCTCAATTTCATGATAGGCTTGCTCAATTTAATGTTTACCCAGCTCAATTTCATGTTAAACTCGCTCAATTTAATGTTTGTCTCGATAAATTTCATGCTAGGCTCGCTTGATTTAATGTTTGCCCAGCTTAATTTCATACTAGGCTCGCTCAATTTAATGTTTGCTCGACTTATTTCATGCTAGGCTCGCTCAATTTAATGTTTGCCTAGCTCAATTTCATGCTAGGTTCGCTCAATTTAATGGTTGCCCAGCTCAATTTTATGCTAGGCTCGCTTAATTTAATGTTTGACCATCTCAATTCCATGCTAGGCTCGCTCAATTTAATGTTTGCCCAGCTCAATTTCATGATATGCTCGCTCAATTTAATGTTTGCCTCGATCAATTCATTTTTGTCTCAATTTCATGTTTGCGTTGCTCAATTTCTAGCTTGCCCCGCTAAATTTCTAGCTTGTCTCGCTCAATTTTCAGTTTGCCTCACTCAATTTCATGTTTGCCTCGCTCAATTTCATGTTTGGCTCGCTTAATTTCCTGTTTTCTTGCATAGCTGAATTTCATGTTTGGCTCGCCGAATCTCCAGTTTGCCTCGTTGAATTTCTAGTTTTCCTCGCTCAATTTTCACTTTTCCTCGCTCAATTTCTAGTTTGCCTCACTCAATTTCAAGTTTGCTCCGCTCATTTTCTAATTTGCCCCGCTCGTTTACCAATTTGCCTTGCTGAATTTCAAGTTTCCCTCCCTCAATTTCCTGTTTGCCCTGCTCATTTTTCAATTTCCCCTGCTGAATTTATAGTTTGCCCCGCTCAATTCTAGTTTGTCCTGTTCAATTTATAGTTTGCCCCGCTCAATTTTCAGTTTGTCCAGCTCAATTTTCTAGTTTGCCCTGCTCAATTTTCTATTTGCCCCGCTCGATTTCTAGTTTGCCCTGCTCAATTTAATGTTTGCCTCGCTGAATTTTCATGCTTCCCTCGCTCAATTTCTAGTTTGCCCCGCTAAATTTTCATGCTTCCATCGATTAATTTCTAGTTTGCCTCGCTCAATTTTCATGCTTGCCTCGCTCAATTTCATAATAGATAGTGTCACTGAATTTAACGAGCACCACATGAAATCATTCGTATCTTTTAAGGCCTAATCCATATAAGCTCTGGTTGTTTATTTGAAATTTAACGCGTTGCTTACTCTTTATTTCCTTAAGCTCTATATCATCCTCATCTATAATGGAAAGTGAGTTCTTGGTCCTCTATTATTGAATCGAGTTTTATCTTATGACAAGTTTCCATTGTTTAACGATTCATTTCTAATATGTCATTGTATCGGTTTTCAGATAATGACTACAAGAATTATCTGCTGTTATGGTGGGGAGTTAGAATGTAAAAACAAGCGATACTCATACACGGGTGGAAATTAGAAAACTATTATGCTAAGTGTCAAGACTACGAACGAGGAGCTTTTATCTAGAATTTACAGGATTGTTAAGAGTAGACCAACAAATTGTGATATTAAGATGAAAGTATTATAAACTTGCTTAAACGAATCAATCCCTTCAACCAAAATCGAAGACGACGATGACGTGAGAGAGTTCCTGGCAACACAGTTAGAGCATTTGGATAAATTCATCCCTTTAGTCATCGAGACAATGCAACACATTAGTAGGACAACACACGTGGACAGTGCGGCTGAGGAGCATGGCGTGAAATTTGAATATAATCCATATCCATTACAAGTAGGAGTAAGCAACAATCAACTGCCCGAGCCGCCTCAATCATCAAACTTTATGACTAGCCAAGTCAGCGGTGCACGTGACCTTAACCTCATTTATGAATACATGGCATCGTCTTTAGCAACAATAACAAATTTTCTATTATCATCCACCACCCGATCTGTACGTGTAAGCGACATTCCATTTCCAGACCTTCCCGAAACATCAAACTTCATCACTCATCAAGTTTTCGTGCCATTCAAAGATGCTGCATTCACCAATGCAAAAATGCTAGAATATACGGATTCGTTGGGTAAACCGATTGATATAGCTGTTGGGCAAACGTTTAAGGACAAGAGTCGGTGCCAGTATGTTTTGAGCCAATTTGCAATTTGCAATAACATCTAGTATAGGGTATTGTACTCATCGTCTATGAGATTCACCGTGATGTGCTTCGAAGATACATGCGAATGGAGGGTTCATGCATCTCGGGTGAATGATGTGGGGATATTCAAGATACAGAATTATATGTCAAAACACACGTGCGGCATGTCATGTATGAAGAGCAACACCAGCAAGCAAGCAGTAAGTTAACGTGTAATCTGATTGTTAGTTGCATTGAGTAATGCCTAGGGTTGAGGCCATGTGATACTATCTTCGCTATGTAAGAGAAATATAATATTTTTATCAGTTATAAGAAGGCATGAAAAGCCAAGGAGCTTGTAATAAATCGCGTGATGACTAACCAGGGGACGGTGACTGCCGCAGTTGTTAACCCATAGACTTTCAGGTTCGAGAGATGTTTTGTAGCGCTCGAACAATACATTTGAAGTTTTCAAAATTTTATGCGGGGGGTATTGGCCATTAACGAGACACACTTAAAGGGCAAATACAAGGGTGTTCTATTCATTGTCGAGGACAATCATATTTTTCCAGTTGCGTTTGACATCGGGGAATTAAAGAACAACAACAGTTGGAATTGGTTCCTTAACTACCTTAACTATGTGTTAGGGTCTCTTTCGGGTCTTGTGATTATATCAGACTGAAATAAATGTTTAATAAAAGAGGTTCCCCAAGTCTTCCCACATGCAATCCATGGCTACTAGCCGTACCATATCTATAGAAACTTGGTGGACACTTTTAAAAATAAGTCGTTGTAGATGTACTACTGGCGGGCTGTGAAGACATGCAGGAAGGTTGAATTCGAAAAGTTAATGCATGATATCGAAATGACGAACCCCCAAGTACATGTATGGCTAAGAGAAATCGGGAAAGAGAGATGGACATCTTCCCACTTTTCAGGAAAAAGATTCAACTTAGTCACTACAAACATATCCAAGTGTATTAATGCCCTCTTCAAAGAAGCACGCGAATACTCTGTTACTAAATTGATAAAGGCAGTAAGATTTAAGATACAAGAATTATTTTATAGGAGAAGAGAATCTGCAGCATCATTTGTAAGTCCGTTGACACCATGGGCGGAAAAACAGTTAAAGGATCTTGTACAGAAGGCGCGAGATGTTTGCTGTCATGCAATTTCTCAAGATGAGTACTATGTTGTGGGAGATTATAATAATACAGTCAACCTCAGTGAGTTTTCATGTACATGTCGCGAGTTTGACGTGAAGGGGTACCCTTGTATGCATGTCTTGTCGGCACGTATAAAATATAATCTTCCTCATTACTCATATTGCTCTCCATTCTACATGGCACAAAATTACCTGACCACGTAACCTAATATGTGACAAGAGAAAATGAAAAATTTCAGCGGGCTTCAAGGAGTATTGTGCGTAGATTAAACCCCCAGAACAGAGGAGGTCATTTGGAAAACCAAAAAATCTAAGAATTCTCTCGCGTGGAGAGGAACAGAAAACAATAAAGTGTGAGTGATGTAAACAAACAGGGCATAATCGTCAGAAGTGCAAATTTCCTATACCCGATGATAACATACTTTATAATTTATTTAGTGTTTTGTATGATACATACTTTGTAATTAATTTTGGTAGATGATGATATTAACTTTCTGAATTACAAGAAACATAGCGTTACACTAAACCATTTCATGCTTGCTCAATTTTCAGTTTGCCCCGCTCAATTTTCAATTTGCCCAGCTAAATTTCTAGTTTGCCCCGCTGACTTTTCAGTTTGCCCCGCTAAATTTCAAGTTTGTCCCGCTAAATTTCAAGTTTGCCATGCACATTTTCCAGTTTGCCCGGCTCAATTTCCAATTTGCCCCGCTCAAATTCTAGTTTGCCCTGTTGAATTTTCAGTTTGGCCCATTCAATTTCCAGTTTGCCCTGCTCAATTTCCAGTTTGCCCCGCTCAATTTTTAGTTTGCTCTGCTGAATTTTTAGTTTACCCCACTCAATTTCTAGTTTGCTCCGCTCAATTTTTTAGTCCGCTTAATTTTTAGTTTGCCCCGCTGAATTTCTAGTTTGCCCTGCTGAATTTTCAGTTTCTAAGTGACTCATGCCTTCTTCATTACCTCGCTCATTTTCATGAAAGCGTCGCTCAATTTCTAATTTCCATCACTCATTTTTATATTTACCTTGCTAATTTTCATCACTTATCAAATTTTATTTCCTTCGGATTAAACAAACTAAAATAAAAAATAAAAAATCTACCAACAAAATATTACATACAGCTAAATGCGTCTGAAAATATGGTATGAAAATTCATATGCCAAATATCTGTTAGGTACAACGACATCGTGACATTGATAGCCCGTGAAATTGCCACAGATGGAAGGTCAGGATTGAGATAAAAGGCGTGAGTCCATTGACAACGTGACCTGGCAGTCTTAACTGGATATTACAGTAGCTAATGCCAGAATCCATGGACCACTCAAGACAAATTGACAATGATGTTTCAGACCTCTATACCAGTTCCATTAAAAAAGATTTCTAAGTTACTTAGTTGGCTTTATAAGAGTGCCCAATAAGCCTGTTGTATGTTCCTGCCAAACATCACGTGGTGAGTTGAAGTTCACTCCAATGATCAATGAGATGATGCTTATAGCTTAAAATCAGTGAAAGGAAATGAAAATAAAGACTATTGCATTGGTAACCATGTCTTCCTTAAAAGATCTGGCTGCACTCCAAAATTTATGCTGATCGAACCCGTATTAGCTGAGAAATTAATAGTACTATAACAAAATAATCATCATCGTCTAAAGGCTTGTCCCAACTAACATGGGGTGGTCACATAAATGTAGCATTGTCCCAAAACATGATTACAAACATATATAAAGCACTAAGTTTGTCACAAAGAAGAGTAGGCCATCTCGCATTGTTGCAGGCCATATTTCAACATTTGCATTGTTGCGGGCCACAACATACCCTTTTTTTTTTTCTTTGCAGACTAAGAAATACAATTGGAGGCCATATAAACACGGCAACCCGATGTGGAGTGTCTAGTAGTTGGGTAACCAATCTTTTAATAACACTTCACTATTTCCAGTAATGATAATGGTGTTCGCATTATAGTACAGTTCGACAAACTTGAAATTCAGACTCATGAAGACCAGAAGCAAAATGCAGTTTAAGTAACTATATATATTCTCATTAGTCAAACTGGAAATTAAAACATGGGTTGTTACATTACTTGGAGAGGAAATACTATGGTTACTAGTCGCTTAACCATACGAAACCTACAACCTAATCAAAGCAGAAACTAGTCATTACATGCCAAAAAGGGAAGCAAATCCTAACTACTTGAACATTAAGCAAATCCTAATGGATTTAGAAAAAGGAGTGTGAGAGTAGGATGGGTTTAAGGGAAGAAGGGTTTAGGGAGATGTAGGAAAATGGTGCTAGCTATGAAGGTTCTTGTGGCAATGGAGCGTAGTGGTGGAAGGATTTAAGGGTATGGGTTTAGTGGGGAGGATTTGTCTTGGGATGGGTTTGAAAGTATGGGTTTTGGGTTTTTTGAGGGATACTTGAGAGATTTCATATTTGTGGGAGAAATGATTGTTTTAGGGTTAGGAGGGTGTTAAATGGGTAAAAAAGGTGGCCCCACATACGTTGGGTACCAGCGAGGTCACGCCGAACTGGCAGCCACCCTGCCAGTCTCTGGACTACCCGGTGGGGGCACGCCAATCTGCCGCCGCCCCCACCCGGCGCCAACGGCCAATCCATATGTTGGCCCTTATCCAGCATGGGCACACCCAAATGGAGGTGGCCCACCATTCCATTGATCATTTTACTGTGTTTGGGTGGGGCGACTCGTTTGTTGCGACCCCATGGCCTCATTTGACTTTTCTATTCCAAACATACTGCTATAAGGGAAAGCCTCACTTAAAATCAATGACGAACTTCTTATGGTCAGTTTAGAAAGAAAAATTCGTTTAGAAATAACCCGTAGATTCTTAGTTTACGAGATCACGATCTACTTCTAGTTGTGAGGAAATTTAGACATATATAAGTATAAGATTCAGTTACTTGATATCATAAAAGATCATCAATTTTTTCTAATTGCAAGGTAGATCTAAGCAAGCATGTAAATGAGTTTCGAATTAATTAAGGGCTAGATTGATTTATCTTTCTATGGCTGGCGGGTCCGCTTCTACGGCGGCCGAGTCGTGGAGCTTCTTCTCACTCTCTACTCTCTCTCTCTCTCTCTCTCTCCTCCTTGCAGAAATTTCGTATAGAGATGAGGGAGAGAGTTTTTAGAGATTATATAGACTGAAGATTTGTCCAATTGGTCCGAGGGAGTCTTGTTCTAACATATATACCCCTAGTGGGGCCAATTGTTTAAATTTCAGGTTCTAGGCTTTTAATTCTGGAGAGTCGCGCAGTTCAAGAACTGACTTGACGGTCAAAGTTGCGTGGCTTGAGGCACAGTTTGGGTCTACTGTCTGCGATGGAACTCAAACCCAATGAGGCCCATAATTTCCTATAGTTTCGGACTTATTAGACTTTCCATGGGCGATACACACTCATTTTAGTCGGTCGTAGTGTATCGTTGGAGAGACAGGCATTACGGCCAATTCCCGACCTGAACACCCTAATGCTTGTTTGCGTTCGTGACTTCATTTATCTTATCTGAATGACAGACGTTCTTTGTGGACTGATGCCTTCTATCGCAATCCTAGTGATGCCTTCCATTCGTGGCAACGACTGCAGCATTTCTAAACCTTAGATATGCCTCCCTCACTACATATGCTTTTCATCTCAAATGACACCTAACTGTCCAATTTGTGGCCCTCTCAATAGATGGTGGCAATAGGAATTTTAACCTTTTCAAAATGAAAAAGGTCCATTTGGGGCAAACTGAAATTGAGCGGGGCAAACTGAAAATTGAGCGGGGAAATTGAAAATTTAGCGGGGCAAACTAGAAATTCAGCAGGGCAAACTGAAAATTCAGCGTGGCAAACTAGAATTTGAGTGGGGCAAACTGATATTGAGCAGGGCAAACTGGAAATTCTGCGGGGTAAACTGGAAATTCTGAGGGGCAAATTGGAATTGAGCAGGGTAAATTGAAAAATGTGCATGGCAAACTTGAAATTCAGCGGTGCAAACTAGAAATTCAGTGGAGCAACCTTGAAATTGAGCGTGGCAACCTTGAAATTGAGCAGGGCAAACTGAAAAAATGAACGGGATAAACTTGAAATTCAGCGGGGTAACCTTGAAATTGAATGGGGCAAACTGAAAATTGAGCGGGGCAAATTGAAAATTCAGCGTGACAAACTAGAATTTGAGCGGGGCAAACTAAAAATGAGCGAGGCAAACTGGAAATTCAGAGGGGCAAACTGGAAATTATACAAGGTATATCAAACACCGTATATAATACAACATGAGCGATTGAACAATTACATGTTATAAATATTCATTGATTATAATTTTCATTCAGTAAAAATTGTACAGGGTATATCAAACAGTGTATATAATACAACATCTCACAAAAATTCCCTCTTCCTCCCATGCCATTGACAAATATCATTTAAAGTTTACAGATAAACAACATATGCTATCGACTTCCTTCAAATGGCGGTGAATTTTTGCATCTCTGTTCCTGCCAAGGTGAGACCGCTACACAATATGTTGATGAATTTCATTACGAATATACCGCAGTCATAACTATTGTCTTGCTTCGGTGCCGATTCATCAACTTTAGCGGCCCACTTCTTCCCTTCAAGTGCAGTACTGTCTCTAGTTGCATGGAAGAGAATAGGGAACGCCTCGGTCATCGCTTTGATCTTCTGCTTGTACTTTAATAATGCATTTGTGCATAAACTATCAGCAATAACGATCTCTCTTTTTCTTGGATAGATGACCATTAAGAGCCAATGCGAATTATCATGGTTCACGGGCACATACACCTGTCCATGTTTCACAAACTAATATATTGGTAAAACATGATAGAACACATTACAGCCAGAGTTGATGTTTTGTGACAAATACATTACACGTTCACAACACCAAATTACCTTGGCGTATGGTTTATCTCGCTGCTTAGCAATTGCGTAGACCATGCTCATCTCGCCTATTAGCTTCGTACATTTTGACGCAGACCTAGAGTCCCAGTATGTGATCAAAGTTGGCAAACATGTCTCAAGGCATTGCTGTTACATACATGATCAAAGATCAGTACAAGTAAGAAAACCAAAAAAGGAAAACAGATTAACGATAATCCGAATTAAACAGTTACCGTAAAATATGTGGGACAGAACTTGCAATCCTGAGGATATGTTATTGAAAGGTCAGACTGCCTTTCCTCAAGGAAATCAATATATTTGTCGATAGCCTAATCCATAGGATAATATGTAGCCATTATTTAATATAAGAAATAAATATATGTAAATCAATGTATATAACATCAGAATTAGTATTGTTTACCACGCTATTAACCCACGCATCCTTCACCCATATGGTCCTGAACCAACAACCTGCTGCCGTCTCCTTGTTCACTTCATACCAGTCCTCTAGTTCTTTCAATTCCTGCATTGATAGCATCATGAATGGATCCATCTGTACAGGAAATGGTTTCGGAGAAGTAGTAAAAGTTGTTGCTTGCTCGGGTCCGGGAACCAAACCAGGGGTTGTATCAAATGCAGATAGGGACAAGTACGAAGAAACCTTATAATATGACGGCTTCGGTATCCTTTTAGTTCTTCTCTGATAAATGGGAGGAGAAATGGGTGCTTCATCCAACACATTACCATCGGCCGTGCTATACGATTGTACCTCCAACTCCCCATGTCCATGTTCTTTCTCTTCCATATCATCTACTTCCCCTTTCTTCTTCAACTCCTCATCCTCCTTCTCCCTCATAAATTACCCCCTTTGTGTACAAAAATCTTCCTTCTCCTTATTCAAATTGTAACGTTCCAGATTTTTGCTATTTTGAATTTCTAAAAAAATCCTAAATTTTTTTAAATATAACTAGCCTACGTTGTCACTGACTGACCCTTAATGCTCGAGGTAAGCCTATACGTGAGTGGTACCAGTAAAGAACCACCCAAAGCCGATTAATCAATTGTAGGAAGCCAACGAATCCGCCCGATCACTTAAATACCAAGTTTAGCAACATGATTTATTCACATGGGGCCCAAAGCTAACCTATCACTGACTAATCAAGACAACCACAACTAAATAAAGACTCACTTAAAGTCGAGACAATTAGGGGTCGAATCTTAATTAACAAACCAAACTGACCCAGTATCCTTTTAACCTAAGAACAGACGGTTTAGAGTGATTATAATCGAATCGTCATTTCCACTAGTTGTGAATAAGCCACACTATGAACTTACCTAATCCAAACCCTAATCATTGCGTATAAGAAATCTCGCTACCTAATTCTTTCCAAAAATCCCCTGATTATCCAAACAAGCTTTAGACCGCTCGTTAGTGGGCCACTAAACCCGAGGCTATAGAAAGATGTTCTTCTTAGTGGGCTTGACGTCCATAACGGGACATCGAGCTGAGGTCACGTCTCGAATTTTTTAACTTGGACTCGCAAACCAAGTCCATGAAATGTGTGAATGCCTTAGGTGAAAACCTAGAACTTAAGTAAAACTAGCTCCTTAGTTCTTTCACAAAGTTGTAACTTTCAAACCGTCAATTCACAACCAAATTTGGGGTGCCAATTAAAGACATTTCTCCACACATATTCGTATACTTATAGACCCGATTGACGCTCGGTGACCATCGATCTGGGTTAGGGCCTTTTCCGGTTGATCTGCATGTCCGATCATCGGATGGTTGTGTTCAAACATAAATCGCCTAGTGAGACACTTATCCCATGGCTTATATTGACCCGTACACCTCTTATCGGGTCCCATTGGTTAGAAGCAGCCCCCTCCGGAGTTAGTATAATGAATAAAGGGCCATTAGGGCCATTTATGCAACATCTGGCACTATAAATACCATTTCATTTCACACCCCCTCTCCTCTCCCCATACAAATTTACCCTAGAAAGAAAAAGAGAAAGAGAGAAAGAAGAGGGAGATCTTGAAAGAGATGGGAAATCTTGGAGTGTTCTTGATGAGCTCCCTCTAATCAAGCCTTAACCTCAACCGTTCTCCTCCGACAAATCCATCCCACTTACGATCGAGAGGTAAGAAATGAATCATACATTCTAACATAGATTTTTTTAGATTAAATTGCATGAATCTTACCTAATTGCTTCTAAATTAGTATAAGAATCCTTTTCTCCAAATTTTTAATCTTGAGAGCACTTTGAGTTGAGCGAATCATTGCAAAGGTGCAAACCATTACTATTTATCGACCCTTAAGGGTCTCAGTTAATGATGTCTTATGTTGAATGAGTTGTAATAGCTAGCATGTTCATATTTCATGTTTGATTGTATTATATGTCATTGGTTGTTTATGGATGCCTACATGTTTGATAAAACGCCTATGTCATTAGAAGTGTTAATCTAATGATGCTCACATGTTTGATTGAATGCTCGAATGAATGTGTTGATTTGTTGATGTTCACATATTTGATTAAATGTTCTAGTGAATGTATTACTCTATTGAGCCTCACATGTTTGATAAAATGCTTATGTGGCTGTGTAGTTGAATATATATTGACGGCATGACGAATTGCTAAGTTCGTAGTGATGCTTAGGTTACTTATAATATTGGGTCAGTTGACTAACCGCCAAAATTAAAAGAGTGGCCCGAATTGGGGCGGCCACCCTAGGCTTGCCCGATCGACCCGGGTTGAACACGGACGACCGACAGTAGCTGGACTACACTGGATGCTTGCACCCAATGCTGGTTATATCGTGGTTCTCATAAGTCAATCTAATTAGTCCACTAGCCGACTGATAATGTATGTTCACAATGTATGACATGACTAAATGGAATCTAGGATACCCCGTTCCCAATGGATGAGTCCATTCATAACCGTTACTGCGATACGATCTCCCTAAGACTTATGAGCCGGGCATGGTGGCATGGGATACCGTGTCTGAACTGTCGGCCTACGCTGAGGTGACGAGTCTCCTCGTAGTGACCATTGAGCACTAATAGAGGTGAAAGATTATTGTTCGAACGCTCCCTGTTAAATTATCCGGCCGATTGTTCCGTATCAGAGTATCGTTCGAATGACCTAGGCATGAATGAAATTGAGTGACGAACCCTTTCCTTTGTGGTGGTTTAGTTTTATGTGACAAGCCTGCACCTCAGAACTGAATAATCATACTCAGTGTTTGGGTGACGACCCATACTGTGTTGATCCTCATACCTTTGGGTATCATGTCGTACCTTTGAAAATTTTGATTGGTGAAATAAACGGGTGATACCTAAAGTTAGATCAAGGGACACTGGTAAGGAGTCGCTACGTGCGGCAACAAGCCATGTGATCCGGATAAAGACTCGTGATATAACATCGGTATCCTAGCTTCTCCAATATACTGGATGAATGAAATTTAATAATTACTAGGCTAACAAACGCATCAATCGCATTGCATTAGTTAGGATGTGGCGATTTGGCATTGGAGTCACGTGATGAGAGAGTATTGGCATTTGCAAAATAGGCGTTAAAGTCATGTGTGAGGGAGTGTTGGATTGAAAAGTGCATGTATAATTTCATAATCTCATTCATATATTTAACAAGAGTATTTAGGAAATACTTAGATGTCTTGTTTATCATTAACTGCGCTGATTGAGTCGATAACATGTGTAACTTAGTACTAATGAAACCACTGAGTTAGCTACTCACTCCCACCTGGGACGGTGTTTTAAAATACCAACCAAACAATATTATTGATGTAGATACTAGCGAGGCCTCCGGCGGATAGGCTTAGATCGACTTACACTTTTGTCGTGATGCCTTGGGAGCGTCGAACGAAGCTGGAAGTCCTTTCGTTTACTTAATTTTGTGCATGTATACGTTAAAGTTGTACTTTATGTGTAAGTTTTATTGTATGTTCATTGTGGCTTGTATAATCCCCATTTTAGGCGACCGTCACTATTGGAACTGTATTTTGACTCTTAACCCTATATTTATTTATTTTTGTTATTTTCGTCTCGGTTTAGTTCTGTTAAGTTAAATTATATAACTCTGATTATCTATGTGTGAAATAAATTTGAATATGAATGAGGACACATGTGCATTTTATTAAGTTAACTCTTGGGAACTCAAGACCGGAGTCTATGTACTCAGGTGCCGATTTTTGGGGCGTTACACAAATCCTTTCTCTCCTTCGCTAACTTTTCCATCTCTCTCAATACCTCGCACATTCGCATATTTAAAACATCTTTCTCCTTAAAAATAATTCCTTCTCCCTACTCAATTGCGCTCTCTCATTCAACTCCTCTCTCCATCTTCAACACTTCTTTCTCTTTCAGCAATGCCTCCCTCTCATCGAGCCTCTTTTCTTTTCTTCACTTTCCTCAATTCCTCTCTCTCCTTCTTCAATTCCTCTATCTCCTTCTTCAACTCTTCCCTCTCAACCCCCAATTCATCTATAAAAAGAACATGCTTCATAATATCCCCCCGCCCCCGGGTCCCTCTCCCTCCACATATTTTTCATCATTTTCATCTGCTCCATTATCCTCCTCATAATCATTCTCATTACCCTCCTCCTCTTCCTGGATTTTAATGACTTACAAAATGTAACAGTCGGGATACTTCTATAATGGCATTAGAATTACGGATCGACCAAATTAAAGAAGTAAAAATATAATTAAACGTTCATAACATATCACCTGGAAACTGTCATGGACCAAGCGAATGGCGTCCGTTTCCCATTCTCATGGCGTGGGTTCTAAGGTCGTTACTAGCAATGTCTGCAAAAGAACAAAGACTAATGTTAATAAAAAGAGTGTATATGTCAAGTTAAGCAATTTCATGCCGGAGAAATATATATATACTTATAGCTTTACTCTCGAAAATAGCATGTATTTTGTTGTCAACCCTTCCAGCCTCGATATTGAATGAAGCATGGAATTTGAGATGGAACATACGAAACAACACACTCTCGTAGGGCTGGTACTCTCTTTACTGCCCGTATCTGTTATAATGAAATTGCATCAGGTTAAAAATCCACCATTGACTATAGACTGTAATCATGTATAAAATAAGAAGAGTTCTTACTTGTAGAGGAAAGACGCAACCACATACGATGTAGCGAACCGTACTTGATGCGACAATGGCAGCTTCAACTCCTTACGACACTGTATAGTATGCCAAATTACCCCATGGATAGCTATAGAAATCATCAAACAAGTCGACCAGGTAAATATAATGCATGTTACACATGGTTTTCGGTTTGCTTCCCGTACCAAACCACTCTACAACCATAAGTAGGGCAACCTTCATGACATTCTCGTGCTTATTAGTGTCAACTAATCTTTCAAACACATCCATTAAGCGATTCTTTAAAACTGGATATTCTTTGAAGTATTTATCTCTTAACGTACTCGTAGTAGGACGATTTTTCGATATTGTAAGTTCTCCAGTCTTAAGTCCCGTAATAAGGGCGAAGTCCATCTCCGCAACTGCAATAATCTCCCCCTTATCTCAAATACTAAATCACCTTTATATCTTAGAAAAAAAAAAGGTGAAATAAAGCCCCTATTAACTAATGGATGAAAGATGCAATAAAAAAAATGGGGATTGCCTAACAGTTTTAGCTGACTATCATGTTTTTCCAGTCCACCCTTCACATCGTCAAACCACCATTTTAATGTACACCTAGAGGATGAGTTTGAGATATCAGCGAAAGATTCGTCACCTACAAACATGAATTGGAAAACATATCAAACATAAAGTTCACAAGATAGTTAGTAAATCATAGTGTACAAAATCAAACATAATTGAAAACGATCTAGCACTTGATGAATTTGAACTACCTTCATATGAAATCAAGCTAGAAATTGAGCGAGAAAAAACCAGAAATTGAGCGAGGCAAACTTGAAATTAAGTGGGGCAAACTAGAAATTAAGCAAGGCAAACTTGAAATTGAGCGGGGAAAACTTGAAATTGAGTGGGGAAAACTGGAAATTCAGCGGGGCAAACAAGAATCCTCGGATGAACATGGAGAGGAAGTGTTTAAGTTCCGAATTCTATTGCATAATGGTGCCATTACAGACTTAATGTTATATGGACATCTGGAGGACATGTTCGTCGATGAATTTGTTGGTGCCATGAGAATAAAGTTTGAGAGATTTGCAAACAGAATACCCGGAATTAAGTGGAAGATAATGTGGGATAGAGACGTTTATCTTGAATATCAATCAACGAGGCAAACTAGAAAATGAGCGAGGCAACCTAGAAATTGAGCGAGGCAAACTGGAAAAATGAGTGAGGCAACGTAGAAATTGAGAGGGGCAAACAGGAAATTGAGCGGGCAAACTGAAAATTGAGCTGGGCAAATAGGAAATTGAACGAGACAAATTAGAAATTGAGCAGGGCAAACTGGAAATTGAGTCGGGCAAACTTGAATTTAAGTGAGGCAACTGAAATTTGAGCGAATCAACCTAGAAATTGAGCAGGGCAAACTGGAAATTGAGTGGGGCAAACTTGAATTTGAGTAAGGCAAACTGAAATTTGAGCGAGGCAACTTAGAAATTGAGGGAGGTAACCTAGAAATTGAGTGGGGCAAACTAAAAATTGAGCAGGGAACCCTACAAATTGAGCGGGGCAAACTGGAAATTGAACGGGGCAAACTTAAAATTGAACGAGGTAAACTGAATTTTAGGCGAGGCAACCTAGAAATTGAGCGAATATACTCTAGAGTTAATGTAATTAGGCAAGCGGAAGACTGTGATAGATATATAAAGTACATAAGTATTTCATAATTTTCAGAGTATGAATATATCACCAGGCTGAACATATACATGTGTTATTTCTAATTTGTGCCAAATACCAAAAATATAAAGTGTTTGACTAAATCATATAGCCCTATAGTCTCGTCGAATCAGCACGAGGTCTACATAGACCTTCCTGATAACTGCATGTAGGAGAACTCCTCCTCATCATCGTAAAAGTCAGGCTCTGCCTTGCAAGTGTTGACATCATCTGTAACTACAACAAAGTCTGGTTGGTGTTTAAAACACCGTCCCAGCGGAGCTATAAAGCAAAGGTTAACATGTTATCAATTCAGTCAAGCAGTAATGATAAAACAATACAATCAAGCATCCCTAAGTACTCTGATTAATGCAAGAATGGTATGTATAAAAGATGCATGCCCTCGCCTGCACTCCCTCTGCGATCTTCATCTCACGGTCGCGGCATGTCAGTCACTTCCTCAGTGCTCTACTCCAACACCAATAGCACATGCAATGCAGTGCATGAGCGTGATTACCAAGTTCTTATTAGTCGTTTTTCATGCAGCAGGATTGGGAAACTAAGGTACCTCCCTTATATTATTTTCCAAATAATGATCCATTCTAGGGTCGTCAGTCCTAGAAAATCTCATATGATATTGCGGTTCTAGGTCACTACAAAGGGCTAGTTATCCCGATACACTGTAGGCTTAGTTTATACTCTAGTTGCTACGGAAAGGCTCGTCGCCTTAATGTAGGCTCAGAGTATGCTCGAGGTCACTACAAAGGGCTCGTCACCTTATCAGTGTAGGCCAACAGCTCGAATATAGTGTCCCATACCACCGTATTAGACTCACGAGGCGGTGTTGCTCACTGGTCACTATAGGGAGGCTCGTCGTCCCAGCGTAGGCCGACATCTCGACCATGGTGTCCCATACCACCATGTCCAGCTCATGAGTCTTAGCAGATCGAGGTACCAAGGTTAACAGAATTCATTGGTGAGTTTGGTACCTTAAGTTCAAACAGTAGCATCCATACATGGTGAACATACATAAGGTCAATTGGGTTACTTAACGAGCTCGACTGTTACGAGTGCACATCGAGTTAATCAACATGAAATGTGTAAGGTCGACAACCCAAGTACGGCTCGGATTCATCGAACACGTCCTGTGTGGCGAAGAGACTTCGAGCACTAACTCGGAAATCATTACCATCGCTTGGACTACGTCGTAGCCCCAAACACACTCCAAGCAATTGCGTACGCATGTAGTAGCCAGAGATAGCATGTGACAACTAAAATCAAATATGAATCTCATTTGAGCATTTCAACGAACACATAATGTACATGTTAGCATATATAGACATTTCAACAGTAAATCACATAGTAGTAAGATAGGTTACATAAAAGAAACTCTAACTATGTATAAGGGGATTGAGAATCCCATCTCAACACCCTCATTAAGTACATTACATCAAGCATTTTCTCGTTCAGGCATTTTATCAAACACTTAGACTACACATATCCATGTACATGTAATGTATTAGTTTTAACATATATTATGACAAGTCCTTTCACAAAGGAGTTGTCACACATACAACCATTATATATATATATATATATATATATATATATATATATATATATATATATATACGATCACTAAGCATGGCAAGCACAAATGCAAATTCCATATTCATTCAAATATTATAACAAACACTTGGAATGCATTTTAATCAACATAGCTTACATACATATGTAATATACGGGAAACATCTAATCTAAGCATATGTGATAGCGATCAAGTCAGTCATAAATCATTAACTAACATTGAAGGCCTTAAAAACCATAATCTAAACATCTATAGTCCGCACCTTTCGTCGGTAAACTCGAACCGAACTTAGTTTGAACACAACGCCTTTGTCTACAGCACAACGGCTACCTGAATCACGAAATAGATTAGTTATTTCGTCGATATCTCTATTTGGATATCTAAAATGAGATTAGGGTTAAGATTTCTTAACCAAATCGGAATCGAAACAAGTTGAGTAGCGAAGTAGAGAAGCGAAACGGCGTATGGAGTTGTGGGAAAAGATCCCAACAATAATCCCCAAGAATCTCTCCTCCTTCCTTCCTCTTTTGTCTCCTTTTCTTTCTCTCTCACCTAGGGTTTTTAAGAAATTCGTATGGCTTGGGAGTGAGGGGGTTTAAGGGCTATTTATAAGCCCAGAATTGATGTCAATGGCCCCAGGGCCATGGTATACTTAAGTTATAGCCAAAAAGGGTCTGTTTTGATCCAACGGAGCACTTCTGGAGGCCCCTTTTCTACATGCGGTTGGACTTAAACTCCTTGACATTGGATCTAGGTCGAGTTAAGTTTTCGGTCCGATCGGATTTACAGATCGACCGTGGCGGACCAGTTTCAGTTCAACGGTCACCAATACTTGATCAGGGCCATAAGTGGACTGTCATGTGTTAAAAATTTCCCTTGATCCGAGGGTGTAATTAGGTCAGATTCCAATGGTCTGAATCCTTAGATTTGGCCCATAAGTAAGATGACTCAATTCACTTAAGTTTCAGTTCATTTTCTAAAGGCATTCGCGTTTCTCACACACTTTGCTCCGGGTTCAAGTTGTGCGTTTTAGGATACAATCTAGACTTGATTTCTGAGATGATTGTTAAGTCCAGTGGGGCGGTCATAACAGTATAGTTTCGTGGTAATCGGACTTTCGACATACGGCCCAGGTCCGATACGGAGTTTCAATGTGCTCCTGAGAGCAGCCGGGATTAGAGATTGATCCTAGGTTTCTAGGTAACGTAGCATTAGCAGTTCTACTCATTTTAGGTCTTACATTTTTATTTAAAGTGGTTAAAGCTAATTCTACGAGTATTCAGTTTAGTACTTAACTAAATTATGCCCTACTTACGACAGAATATGGTCTTGGGGTTGTTCTACGCCCCTTTCTCGAACTTTTAATAAGAATATTATTTTAATTATTTTTTTAATAGTTCATTATCAAGTCTACTTCATCTCTACTAAATTTTATTAGATTTTGTATGTAAAAAAATTCTAAAAATTCTAGAAGCAGCAGCTGTCCAAACTAATGATTTTCAGACAGTTGTCAGAACGACCTAGATTTAACTATATCAAAATTTTTATTATATTTTTCAATTATTTTTATAAGAAATTAGACTTATCAAGCTTCAATATAACTTTTGAATTACCTAAATCAAAGTTATAACGAGGGAGATATGATTTTTTGAAGTTGGACGAATATTGCAGAAAATGGACCGCCCGGCCCGCTAGAACGGCAAGGCCTCGCCGGTCCCTGGACCTTGGGGCGATGGCTCACCCAGGGACGATGCTATCCCCCCCCCCCCCCCCCCCTCGAGTCCGTTTGATGTGGTTTCGCCACCCGATATTTTGAAACGGGTGTATTTTCTAATCTGGAATGAGTTACGTGACGTGCAATATATGATTTTGGGGTAGGAGAAGATGATCTATTCAAATAACCTATTTATTTCATGAGATTCCAAAATTTTAATGGTCAAAAGTCTATTTTATTTATGTATTTACCATTTACAATAAGTTTTAGTTTAAGTCCAGTTCTTCATCATTTAAACTTTGGGATTAGTATCTAATGTGAAACTACTTAGAAAATTTTGAAGGACATGGGGGTGAAAGGTGAGATTCTTAAGGAAATGGGTCGAAAAGGGGATTTGAGACTTTAGGATTGAGTTTTGAGAAGTCAATTATGATATCATGATCGACTCATTGCCTAAGGACGTCTATCTCCAAGTTGGCAAAAATCTGGGGTGTTACACCAACCGAACGTTGTTTCGCCTTAAAACACATGGTCCATGACTTGATCGAAATCCAGAAGATCACAATCACCCCACAGGCTAACGCTACAGCTCAGGCCAACATCCTCCAAAATCCTCTGCCATCACACCAAGCAGGACCCAGCACATCAGGCACCTCTACTATCAACAACATTGAGAAAGGATGTCCCCCGTACTCCTCACATCACTCCATACAAGCAATCATGCCCGATACGGCAAATCGGATGTAGGGATACCGATAGGTGCCTCCGCCTGGGCTATAAGTATTCCTCGAAGCAACACCAACAGTACAACCTCTCATCCTCCAAGGAGCATCTCTGGCATTAAACAGGTCAAACTCTCAGCCTCTCGTTCTGCAAGGGGCACCACCAGCATCAATCAGGTCAATCTCTCAGCCTCTCGTTCTGCAAGGGGCACCACTAGCATCAATCCAATCAAACTCTCAGCCTCTTATTCTCCAAGGGGCACCTCCAGCATCATCTCCTGCATATCCAAATAGGTCACCCCGATTGGATATGCCATCCTACCAGTGGGCCTCCCCGATTCGACTCTGTTAGTCTTGCAAGGGGCACCCCCAGTCCAAGAACAATCTCCAAGCTTCCTCTTCTTACCCCATCAATTGGCACACACCCAAATGATCCCTCCCACACAATGCATATAAAAAAATGGAGGAGAATCCCGTCGTAGAATGGCCAAAACCCCGCGAGGATTCAGTCGTGCTCCAAGTGAGATCCTCATCTCTACCGCAAACCGTACCAACAGTAACTCCGCAATCTCTTGGACTAGTATACCTGGAAGGAAAGGCAGTTCCCTCCTACAACGCAAAGGCAGTCCCATGACACTATTAAGAGTGTGTCGAGGTGGGCAACAACAGTCGGTACTTCAGGAGAGATAACCAAAACCAGAAAAAAACCCAGGGAGCTTTGTCAGGAATGACCCACAAGGCTGATGCTGCCTACGATGTAGCAGCTCAGCTCAAGACTATTTCCACACAAATTTCCATCTGGGAACTCCTATGCACATCAAGGTTGCATCTAGAAATCTTTGCGAAGACTTTGAACGATGCACACATCTCTCCCGGCGTAACACCCGAGATGGTGGCAAACATGATCGGACAACTCCTCACACCACAAGCCATCATAAGGGGAAAAAGCAGCCCCTCCATTGGATCGAAAAGGGAAGTGGCCTTCCCTCGACTAGACTGACATCAAGATTCCACACAGTGTGGATGAGAGGAGCCCAAAGAGCTCCAACTCCTGCGCAAAGAGATCGGGTCAGACACGGATTCTGAGCCCAGTCCAGCAAACATAATGGTCATCAGGACGGATGACCCACAGGTACAAACAGATCAAGCTAGCGAGATCGAAAGGGGAGAAGAACTGAACTGGTCAGCTATCCCCTTAACGATCGAATCGGTCGATAAGCCATCCACGGATATCGGTCTTTAAAAAATGCCGATGTAAATAGCAGTTGGCATCCTGGACCAGGACAAGATCAGTCATGGTTTGCAAAACCGTCCTGTTCAGGATCCCTTAGCAACATAAAAAAATAATTTTTTAAAAAACCCTCAAAATACAAAAACAACAGATATTCCAGAAACCACAAAAAAATTAGATATTTCTTAAAATCACAAAAAAAATAGAAACTCTTCGAAAATAAAAAACAATAGAAAACTTCACAAACAACAATGTGCCAAACATACCACACACAGCACCAGAGTTCGAGGTCGACTCATACGACTTCGATATAAAGTTTGACTTCGAACTCATGGGTTTGGATGAAGCTCAGGATGAGGGAAATTATGATATAGCTCTCGAACTAGAGGATTCCCTCAAAAAGTTCAAAACAAAGGCCAATGTTGTGGCGGGCAATTTCGAAGTTGTAAACTTGAGATCGTCGAAACTCCCTAGAGAAGTGCGCATCGGTAGATCTTTGCCTCCGGAATACAAGCAGAAGATGATGAAATTCTTGAAGCCAAGGTTATCCAACTTTGCCTTCTCTTATGAAGACATGTTGGGGCTCAATAAAGAACTAGTGGTACACCACTTGCCGACAAAGCCAGAAATGAAGCCCGGCACGCAGAAGCTTAGGAGAATGAAGCCAGAATGGGCCCTAAAGGCCGGTAATAAAGTCATTAAGCAATACAATGCGAGGTTCCTGATAATCTCCTACTACCCGGAATGGCTCGCAAATATCGTACCAGTACCAAAGAAGGATGGCAAAGTCAGGATGTGCATTAACTTTAGGGACCTCAACAAAGTAACTCATAAAGACGATTTCCATCTGCCTCACATCGATATGCTGGTAGATAATACTGTTAGACACAAGATCTTCTCCTTCATGGATGACTTCTCTGGCTACAATCAAATCAAGATGGCCGTTGAAGACCGTGAGAAGACATCCTTCATCACTCCATGGGGCACTTTTTGCTATCGGGTTATGCCCTTTGGGTTAAAAAATGCGGTAGCTACATATCAGCGAGCCATGACTGCCTTGTTCCATAACATGATAAACAAGGAAATGAAAGTTTATGTGGATGACATGATCGTCAAATATCACACGATCGAAGGGCATTTTGAAGATCTCAAAAAGCTCTTTGACAAATTAGAAAAGTTTAGGCTCCGCCTCAACCCTAAAAAATTCGTCTCGGCACAATCGGAGGTAAACTACTAAGCCTCATCGTCAACGAAGATGGTATCCGAGTGGACGAGACCAAGACCAAAGTAATCATCGAGATGCCGTCTCCAAGAACTGAAAAGAAAATTCAGGGTTTCCTCAGAAGAATCCAATACATCAGCTATCACACCCCGGACTCGGAAACCGGGCTTACAAAATTCCCGATTACCAAATCCGGTGCCGACAGACTCCATAGTACCCTATTCTAGGATCCCAGGGTGCATACGCTAGATTCCGATCTTGGGACCCTACAAGGAGGATTTTTTTAATGTACATTTATCTCGTAAGAAGTATAACCACAAGTTTACCCAAATTACAAAGGCAACATCATCATCACATGCCCACTAATATAAACATTTGAATACAATGCTGAAAGGGAAATACATAAATAGAAAATCAAAGCTCCAGAAGACCGCTGCACGCTTCAAGCTTAATGCTGCTGCAACCTAACGTCACCTGCATGCATTTATCGTGCATAAGCTTATAGAAAGCTTAGAGGGTGGTATAAGTGTGTGCATAAGGTAAGTGCCAAGCACGCAAATATCAGAGTAAGCGGAAACACTAACAAGTTCATGAATCATACGATATCAAAGTAAGCAGAAATACTGACAAGTTCATGAATCATACGATATCGGAGTAAGCATAAATACTGACAAGTCCATAAGTCATACAATATCAGAGTACATAATACAGATCAGATATGTAAATGAGGAGTTATAAAGAGCCAAATATCAGATGCCGAGGATGTAATGCAATATGCGGTGCGAATGGAATGACCATGGTGGAGTGTGAAGTTGGGATGATAGTACGTAGTATCGCAGGCTACGGGGTCTACCACAAGAGACTTCTATCCAAACCTGTCTCATACCTAAATTTGGATAGTTAGGCTCAATGTGGTAAACTCTTGATCTCAAGTTAGTCGCGTGCCCCAACCGAAATCCTGACCATTGCGAAGGTACACGTAATAAATAGTTACGCACCACCAGCCCGAGTGGATAGTGAATGAATGAGTATGCAACTCCTGCTTAATAAGTTCACATATCAGTACTGTATATCTCTGGGATCATCACCGGGATCTAGTACACTCTACGCCACATGCCGCCCCATCAAGCGCACAACTGGGTAAGTGGAAGAGACCTCACTATACGCCTGCCAATATCGAGCTCGGCTCATCGATAGCGGACCCATTCCTCAAGTTGGTCAGACTCAGCCTAGCATTGCCTTCTCCCTCAGGAGGGTAAGGTCACACCCCCTCCCAACCGACCACGACATAGTAGGAGACGCGGCCTACTGGTATACAGCTCTCATGCACTCATATATATCCACTCAGTCTCGACGTTGGGGCGCCCTCTGGTGCCAAGAAGGTTTAGAAATTTTCACCCAGGGCCATTTATGGCAGTCTGATGCTAATAACATATTTTCGATGTCCCATCTAGCTACCCACGATATGCCCATGGAGGCTACGGCCCTGATATCGCTAGGGTGTATAGTAATCACAACACACAATGCAAGATGTATGAATCATACAATCCAGTCATGTATCAATCATACGCATACCGTGCGTTCATGTGAGACAATCTCCGCCTATCAGAGAGTCTCATAACAACCTACCCAATGACATATGCAATGGTCAATCACATCTCATAACGAACATGCAGATGTTGCGTATGGGCATGTATCATGATGCTATGCTATCACATACTCATAATCGGTATCAGATGATATACTCATAATTGGTATCGATAATCGGCCTCAACAATTAGCTTCGACAATCAGCCTCGACAATCGAAATCAGCCTCGGCAATCGGAATAGGCCTCAATAATCGGAATCAGCTTCGACAATCGGAATTGGCCTCGACAATCAGAATCGGCCTCAATAATCGGAATCGGCCTCGATAATCGGAATCGGTCTAAGAAAGGGCCTAAGGAAAGGTCACGATGTGAACATTTAACCATCATTGCCCATCAATGTGGACATTCAACCATCATTGCTCCCAAGGAGTGGCCCACATAGAGCCAAACGTATCATGGGCCCATGACCTCACACAAGGACCTAATACACATCACTATGGGCCTCACTCATGGGCCGTATATACATTACAATGGGCCTCGGCACATGGGCCATAATTACATCACATCGGGCCTCACTCGTGGGCTGTATATACATCACAATGAGCCACATCTCAGGGCCTCATATACATCGCAATGAGCCACAACAATGGGTCGAATGCACATCATAATAAGCATTATTAAATGGGCTACAAAAATATCACAATGGCCACGCCATATGGGCTAGAAATACATCTCAATGGGTCATGACCCATTGGCCCCGGTACATCATAATGGGCCACATCAATGACTACACCAATGGGCCTCATCTACAACGAGTGGGCCGAATTAATGGGTCACACCAATGGGCCTCATATACGATAAGTGGGCCGCATTAATGGGCCGCACCAATGGGCCTCATATACAACAAGTGGGCCATATTAATGGGTTACACTAATGGGCCTCATATACATCAAGCATGCCTAATGGGACAGTCCATAACCCAGGAAAAATGGATGGGCAGCCTGAATCATATATCACGGCGGACCGTACAAATGGTCGACATATATATTCAAAACATACATCATAGTGGGCCGCACAAATAGACGGCACAGATATACAATATATTCATCATGGCGCGTCCCACGACATGTCCAGATGGACGTGCTAATGTACAACGCATACATTAAGGTGGACATCAAGTGGGAGCTTAGATTACATCTAAAATCATTTCAATAGTTGCAGGCGCAACATGTGTATCAGTGTACACTATCATTCTATGGGACACATGGCACCTTAATGATGATCAGAACTGTCCAACATTGGACATGCAAATCAGCACCATCCAAACATTAATTATCCATGCAAATCAGCACCGTCCAACCATTATCCAGCACGGTCCAGCACAATTTGGACGGTGTGGATGAAATAAATACATCATGGTGATGTCCATGCTGGCAAAACAGGTGGACGACATATATATAAAACACATACATCAGAGAGGGTCCCACCCAACCACCGTCCAGATGGACGGATGAATAAAACACATACCTCATCTGGTTGGCCCACCTCCACACGTGCAACACGTGTGGGGTGGGTCCCACACGGACTGAAAAGGGCTGGACGGTGTAGATTTTACCCCACATTCATCAAGATAGGGCCACGGAACTTGCTAACGGTAATACAACAGCTATATAGCTGCTGTAGGTACACCGTCCATTCAGCATCCCATAAAGGTGGGTCCCACGTGGGGCCACCATAATATATCATGTATTATAATATATAAAAATTATTTTATCAGTTTTTTTTAAGACCTACGGCGTCTAATGTCCAGACGCTTGACGTTTGGATGGACGGTAGATATAACAAATGCATCGTGGTGGGGTCCACACACGTGGCCACCTGATATAACAAATGCATCGTGGTGGGGTCCACACACATGGCCACCTCACATGGCGTGGGTAAAACACATGAATCATGGTGGGGTCCGTATAGATGGACAGTAAGTATATAATACATACCGCATGATGGGATGCACAGAACTTGCTGTGTGAGACAGCAGCTGCTGCGTGCAGTGGATGGACGGTTTGGATCTCACACATAAATAATGTGGGCCCCAAGGCTGCATCACACCGCCTTAAGGCCTGGACGGTGTGGATTTCACACGTACATCGTGTGGGGGTCCACAAATCAAGCTGAAGTTTGTGATTCCCTTCATCCAGGGCCTGCCGAAATCTAGCAGCAAGTGGGCCTCATGATCGAACGGTCTGGTTCAGGTGGGCCACACTCCATCACAAAAAGGGAGAGAGAGAGAGAGAGAGAGAGAGAGAGAGAGAGAATGGTGGAGATGGGAGGGACCCCGCCACTATGGGTCCCTCTTTGATACAAGGCATACATCAAGATGGGTCCCACCACAAGTGGGCCCTCAAATACACAATAATCAATGACTGAAAATTTATAAAATCACCCACCTCAAATCTCTTCTTCCTTCTTCCGCCAATGCATGTTAGAGCTCCAAAGGAACAATTCCAACGGTTAAGATGGACTTTGGATGGTGGAGATGGGAGGTAGAAAGGTGGGCCACACTAGCTCTCTCGTGGGAAGCTTGGACGATTCCTCTCTTTGGTAGCATGGAATGGAGTAAGAAAATGAGAGAGAGAGGAGTGGTGAGATGGAGTGATGGGATGAGAGGGCATGATGCTTGTTGATTTGTGGTAAGAAATGAATGGGATGGGTATGGGTTGTGTAAGAGAGAGTTGACTTGGGGAATGGGAGAGGGATGAGCTAGGTAAGGTTGTGTACTTGACATTAATTGATGGATTGATGTGATGTGTTGTAGAGATTCCCTCAGTATTCGCAACGCGTGGCGTTTTCCTCAAATTTAGACGCGGGCCCACATCTCCTGGCTCGGGTATCACCTCGGAGCATGAGACGCAGCGTCGGAACCGCGACGACAGCGTGGTCGCAAGGATACAAGTCTCAAGTCGAGCCAACTCTGGAATACGGGATACAACTCTGGGTTGCGCATAAATGCAGATTACAGGTCACGAGTTGCCGAAATTTGACTGCGAGGACCGTGGAAGCCTACTGAACGGTACGGGCTAGGATACGGGACTCACATTAGCCGATTCATTGCACAACTTACACCCATCTGTGAGTTATATTCAAGCTTCTCAGGAAGAACTCGCCAAAGGAATGGACCGATAATTGTCAAGCGGCCTTCGACAAGATCAAGAAGTACCTGTTGAACCCCCTAGTGCTCATGCCACCTACACCGGGTAGGCCACTACTGTTATACATTTCAGTCACAGTAGAAGCAATCGGATGCGTCCTCAATTAACACGATATTACAGGAAGAAATGAGTAAGCGATTTACTATCTAAACCGAAGATTCGTAAGCTACAAATCCAAATATTCTAGCTTAGAAAAAATGTGTCTCGCCCTGATCTGGATGACATAATGGCTACGACAATACATTATCACCCACCCAATCCTTATGCTCGCTCGCATGGACCCGTTAAAGTACTTCTTCGAAAAACCAGCACTAACGGGAAGAATCGCAAAATGACAACTGTTGTTTTCTGAGTTCGACATCACCTATGTCACTCAGAAGGCAATCAAGGGGCAAGCACTGGCCGACCATTTAGCAGCACACTCTCTACCTGATTATCAACTATTGAAGACCTTCCCTGAGAAGGAAATCCTCCTTATCAAGGACAAAGAAGAAAGAAAGGTAGGAGAGTGGACACTCTTCTTCAACGGAGCCGCAAACTCAAAGGGGAGTGGAGTAAGGGCAATACTCTACTCCCCCGACGACGTCCCAATCCCTATCACCCAGCGTTTGGCATTCCACTGCACCAACAACGTGGCTGAATATGAAGCGTGTATCACCTGTCTAAGAGAAGTCATCATCCTCAACATGAAAAGGTTGCGGGTCTTCGGAGAATCGTAACTCATTATCAATCAGACAAATGGCGATTGGAAGACCAAAGATGAAAAGCTGATCCCCTATCATGATTATCTGGAGTATCTAACTAAGGAATTCGAAGAGATTACTTTCTCTTACATGCCCCGAGCCAAGAATCAATTGGCCCTGACTACCCTCGCCTCGATGCTAGAGATCCCTAGGGGAATGCCGAATGGGAACTCACTGTCGAACTCCAAAAAGAACCCGCATTCTGCCTGCAAATTGACGAAGCTGAAACCTCTCCGAACAATCAGTCGTGGTATGTGGACATTAAAGAATATCTTGAGCATTAAAAGTACCCGGAAGGAGCGGCGTCAACCGATCCCCGCACTATCCAACGGCTAGCGGCCCAATTCATGATCACTGGGGGCATCCTCTACAAGCGATCCTTCAATCAAGTCCTTCTCTGTTGCGTGGATGAAACAGAAGCAATTCAAATTATGTCAAAAAGCCATGAAGGACTATGCGGCCCACACATGAACGGACATATGATGGCAAAGAAGATCCTACGGCTTGGTTATCATTGGCTAATGATGGAAACGGATTGCTGCGAATACGTCATGAAGTGCTTCAAATGTCAGGAGCACGCAAACCAGATCCATGCGCCTGCTTCTGAACTATATAATCTGACGACAACATGGCCCTTCTTTATATGGGGATTTGACATCATCAGAAAAGTTAACCCTAAAGCTTCAAACGGGCATGAATACATCATGGTAGTAGTAGATTACTTCACCAAATGGATAGAGGCAACATCCTACACTACCATCACAGCATCTCACGTGATAAAGTTCATGAAGAACAACATCATCAGCCAGTACGGGATTCCTCAGGCCATCATTACAGACAACGGGACTTAGTTCGTCAATAAAAGGATAGGCTATTTCCTCGACAAGTTCAAGATCCATTGTCATCGGTCAAGCCCTTACCGCCTTCAAATGAATGGTGGGGTCGAAGCCGCAAACAAGACTATCATTCGCATACTAGAGAAAATGGTCAAAACATATCGCGACTGGTCGAAAATGCTTCCATACGCACTTTGGGCTTATCAGACGTCTATACGGTCTGCTACAGGCGCAACTCCTTATGAACTCGCATATGGAATGGAAGTAGTAGTACCAGTCAAGATCGAAATCCCATCACTTTGAATACTACTGGAGAGCGAAGTCGAGGAAGGCGAGTGGCAACAAGCAAGATATGATCAACTGCATTTGGCAAATGAAAAGCGCATGCGTGCACTAAGTCACTCGCAATGTTATCAAAGAAGGATTGCATGAGCTTACAACAAGCGGGTCCGGAAGAGGAGCTTCAAAGTCGGCGACGTGGTCATAAAGCGTATCTTACTGCCACACTTGCCAGATCCCAGAGGAAAGTTCAAACCCTCGTAAGACAGACCGCTGATTATTCAGGAGGTACTCCCAGGAGGCACCCTTCGGCTCACTAATTTGAGAGGAGAGGATCTTCCCGAACCCATCAACACCGACAACGTGAAGATCTATCACGGGTAATCATACCTAACCTCATCAATGATTACAATCGCAAAGCTGAAATCAACAAAAAAATACAAAATGAAAGAGAGAGAGAGAGAGAGAGAGAGAGAGAGCACCCATCATTTCTCCCATAAAGGAAAAGAAGAAATAAAAAAAAAAGAAGAAGAAGAAGAAAAGACAGAAGCTCAAAAAGAAAGAGAAAAGGGAGAAGAAAATAAGGTCATCATACATTCTCAAATAATCCGACCAAAATAAAACAGCTTACGATTGTAATCAAAGACAAAGACAGGAAGGTAACTCGTTGGCCGACTATAAAGGAAATCTCTCCATCTCCCCGGCACTTCAAAAAAAAAAAAATTAAAGGAAAGAGAGAAAAACATGTCTAAGCAAGAAGGGCGAGTTGAAAACCCGAAAGGGCGGCTCGAGTAAAAACAGCGAGCATGTAGCGGACTTGGTGAAAACCTGAAAAGGCTCCAAAGGTTAAAAAAAAGCACAAATTGCCAAGGGGCAGGCAAGAGAAAAAACATAGGATGTAGTGAAAATCCGAAAAGATGCTACAGGCAAAAATGACGGGAAAACCAGTCGTGGTGAAAACCTAAAAGGGAGCTACGGGCAAAAACAACAATAATTTTTTTTAAAAAAGTACAAGTATAGAGGAAGCCAAGGCAATGAGCAAAGCGAGATACAAGGAAAGGACAAACTCCGGATCAGTACTTTATCAGACTCTGCCCAAATCCAAGGGGCACAATCCCAATGCGCACTTCCAGGGAACCAAGATCCCTAGTACACAACTCAGACTACTGAACTCAATGTGGGCTGAGCCCAATATTGTGATCCTAATCATCCAAAGCAAAAATTCGAACATGAGTAAACACTAACAAATTTGACACAAAAAAAAAAAATCGTTCCTTTTTGTATACAAATACACTGTTTTCCTTTCTTTACAAAAACAAAAAAAAATTAAAAAAAACTAAAAAACAAAAAAGCATACATGACAAGCAGCTAGCATATCAGGGATCGCCAGGTAAGCCTCCATCCCATCCCTCATACGCCAACAACCTCTGCCTAAGTCTCTCCACCTCCATGCGCAAGTAGAAGACCTCGTCCCTCTCCAGACGATGCAGTGCAATCATGCTCTCATCATATTGCCGCCCCACCGATAGGCGACGGGCCATATCCTCACAAGCATGACGGAGGACGGCAAGCTTGGAGATGAGACGGCCATGTGTAGTAAACAAAAACGATGGATCAATGAAGTGTCTCTCCTCGAATGCCTCGAAGGAGTCATTGACCCCTGACGAGGACAAAGCAGAGTTCCCAACAATGTCCTGATCATTCGCATCATCAGCTAAGTGCCAGCTGGGAATCTGACGATAAAGTGACTGCTCTGCCACCCATCGCTGATATGGCACTGTCACCAGAGGAGGAGCCCAGGAGTCGAACTCCAGAGCCTCCACATCAAAGCAGCCCTGCCACGAGGACCAGCCTCATTTCGGCCGCAGCGAGGCATGCTGCATGATTAAAACATTCATAGGTAAGTATCCCTCTCACTCCCATAAAATGAACATTCTATAAGAGGGATGCGGGCTAATGAATGGGCTACTGAAGGCCCATCGGAAAGCCCAGTCCAAGGCCCATATATCAAGGCCCTGTCTTCAGAGCCCAAAGCCCACTCCAAGGCCCATGTCCCAGAAAGTCTAAAGCCCTTTTCAAGGCCCATTGTCCAAAGCTCACATATCAAGGCCCATGTCTCCAAAGCCCAAAGCCCATTCTAAGGCCCATTGTTCAAGGCCCATGTCTTCAAAGCCCACAATCCAAAAAATTCGAAGGCCCATAATCCAAAAAGCCCAAGGCCCACAGTTTAAGAAGTCTAAGGTCCAAAGCCCATTTCAAGGCCATTGTTCAAGGTCCATATCTCTAAACCCTAAGCACACGTTTCAAGGCCCATTCTCCAAGGCCCACATATCCAAAGCAAAGGCCCATGTTTCTAAGCCCATGATCAAGGCCCACTCGAAGAATCCAACCCATACATGGAACCAAAAATCAACTTAAGGTGTGCGATCCACTCCACAAATGATGGCCCACCATTAAGATCCATATTGT
Source organism: Magnolia changhungtana (assembly GCA_030180095.1). NCBI lineage: Eukaryota > Viridiplantae > Streptophyta > Magnoliopsida > Magnoliales > Magnoliaceae > Magnolia > Magnolia changhungtana. The sequence goes on from JASAUF010000220.1 coordinate 6,513,934, forward strand.
TGGAAGATCCGAGTGGCCCACGAATCATGCATTCGAGCCCACCATTTCATGATTTAGACCTCCCTCTAAAAAAAAAAATTTTTTAAAGAGGAAAAAAAATGAAAATGCAAAAAAAAAAAAAAAACTCCAATAAACACCGTTAGCCCCATTAACCCATTAGTGGAGGCAACGCGACTGTTTGATGTTTATTTAAATTGTGAAAATAAAAATCGAACAACGACGCCCACTCGCGAGATCGGACGGATGTTTTCGAAAAACTCTTTCAAAAATATTTCCAAAAAACACCGTTAGCTCCGTTAGCTCATTAATGGAGGCAACGCGACTATTTACTTAACTTTCACAATAAAAATTGAACAACGACGCCCCACCCGCGAGATCAAATGGATATTTTTTTAAAAAAATTCAAAATTACTTTCAATAAAAATCCCTTAGGAATCTAGTTCCGAAAGGGATAGTCTTCAAATAAAAATAAAATTTTTAAAACAACGCACGCGTATAAATAAGATACAAGTACACTGAGGAATCTTCCATATTCTTCAGTTGCAGCCAGTGTAAACAGCAAAATAAGATTCGATCCCCTCCAGTCTCTCTGGAGGATGATCGAATCCATATATGATACAAGTACGATTGCCTCAATCTCCATATCTGGACAGTCGTACAAATCGAATGCAAGTGACATGATTTGATCTATCTCTAGAAGGAATAATCAAACTCGAAGTGAAGACAATCCGTTGTAACCAAAGTATCATAATCAGCAGACTACATGACAAAAGACTACCCGCACATACCTAATCCGGGATATTTGGAAAGTTTGATCGAGTCCAAGTCGACATAGTGAGTTCCCCGTAAGGCCGCATCGACGCGCAGGGCAATTAACCACTTTGACGATCAAACAGAATGAATACTCCTAGGGTGATTACATAGCAAAGGAAACGACATATCCAAATAGTACAGGAATCCTGGTAAAGCCGCATCGACGCGCAGAGGCCCTACTTTTCAGACTTACCCTTGAATGTTATTAACAATCTAATGTGAAAGGGTTGTGATTCGTGGCTCATAATGCAGCAGAACCCGCATGGACAATCACAACATTTTCCTCAACCCCCATAACATGTGCAAGTCGTCTCTTTTCCAAATAGTCAACTGACAACGATACAATGGCAGGCAACAGATTCAAACCACTACCTTTTCTGACCAGAAGGTTGGGGTGTCCACTCACTTTGACACTCGGTTGCTCGCAACTTCGGCCAAAGATGGGGCATCTGTAGACACCCCACCTAGACTACCATCTCGAGAGAACTAGAACAATCCGGAAACCCTAATCATATCCTAAGCCGAAACCTAATCCCAGCCCGAACCTTAACCCTAGCCCAACCCTAAACCTACCCTAAATCCCAGCTTGAACTATTACCTCAGCCTAACCCTAGCTTAAACCCTAATATAAACCCTAACCTAAGCCAGAGTGTATGTACAAATCAGTACAAACCTCAAAAATACACTCGACCATTTGAACCCAAAATCCCGAAAGAAGACTTTAGCCCAAGCCAGAGCATCGAAGTAAGCTCACCGACCAGAGCCAAGAGGAAACCCAGCCCGGGCGGTAGTCCGACTGCTGCGAGTGGTAATCTGACTGCTACTCCTTATCCGATAAGTGTCCCCTCTGGGCACACAACTGTCCCCCGTCTCAAAGTCAACTTTCATATGGAATTACCCCTGTAGTTCACCATATTTACCTGTTTACCTACCCCCAAGAGCCAGTAAGTACATGCCACATGGCATTCCTCTCTCCTCAACCAATCCCAAGCTGTCATGTCAACTTTAACCCTTCATTAACCCAGCTATTACAACAATGCCATCATAAAAGGCTATAAATAGCCCCCTCCTCTTTACATTTCATAACACAACACAACAATCCTACCACAACTATCTCATTTCAAGAGAGATAGAGAGAGAGAGGAAGAGAGTGAGGGTGAGAAGGAGCTCCAAGCCTCTAAGATCTAATTTTTCTAGCTGTTCCTTAGCCTCCTCACAGCCATCTCGACCCTACAGTATAGGTTGGATTGATCATGGTGTAGTCTATGTTCTAACCGACTCGAGAGCAAGCCAAAGATCATTTCATTTCCTTACTCAAGCATTTATCATAACATCTCCTCCCTTCTCAATCCCCCTGCTTCTCTAGATTGCTAGTGAATGTTTGCTCTGTGACTTGTTGTACATCGGATCCTTTCACACCAGAAACTCCTAGTGATCTAGTCCACTTTTCTTTACTTTTACATAAGCATCATCACATCCATCCTTCTATACACATCTCTGGATGTATACTCTGTGGCTTGCCGGAATCCCAAATCTTGCCATATCAGAAATCCGTGTGCCTAGTCCAGTTTCGATCACAGCATTTATCCCTTGAGATTTCTTACCACAATATGTAGAGACTGTACAGTTGTACGGGCAAGGAGGGTGCCTAACACATTCCCTCTTTGTAACCAAGGTCCCTTACTCAGAATTCCGGATCGCAGACCAGGAGTCAATCTAAGGCAAGAGAATCTTCGAATTTCTCTAGCCTTACACATTCTGCAGGTTCTATCCGACTACAGAATTTTGAGATCAAGTGGCCAGTGGCGACTCCAAACTTACAATCAAAGTCACACCCCCACAAAATCAAAACCAAAAAACTAATCGCTTAAAGCGTGGGCCCGATCTCCTAGCGTTCACAGGCCCACATGTGTAGTGGATTTCAAAATCCATAGAAATCCTGAATGGAATCAAATGCTCACGGGGCAATATGCAATTCTATTCCACCTAATCCTATCTAATATCCAACTTTCCCTTACGACTTACTTTCTCAAAAGGAGATTTCTAACCAAGAGGATTTATGTGGGTGAGACCCTGGCCATAGGTCACACCCAAATGCATGCATTGTATATCCATACGCCATCCATCTATTTTTATTTTTTATTTTAAAATCATATTTCATGATGTCCCAAAAATGAAACCGATACAACCTACTTGATATCCCTGTAATGTTTATTGACCATCTAACCTATTAATAAGGTCACACAGATATGGATAAAAGGTAAAAACAATTATCAACTTGATCTAAAACTTTTATGGCCCACGAAAGGTTTTTAATGGCTAATAATTATTGTTTCTATGGTGTGGTCCACATGAAATTTTTATCTGGTTCATTTTTTGAACTGTGACATAAAATAATATGGAAAAATAGATGAACGGCATGGATGTGCAATTCATACATCAAGGTGGGCTCCTACAGCCTAAGTATCACCCACACCACTGGCTCTGGGTTTTCTCTGATACACTAAACCTACTTTTTGGACCCGAAAGCCTGTCCATAGATGGCCGCGGATTTCCTGCTAGATGCCTTTGGCATGAAGCTCATGCGCAATGATGCTAGGTGGGGCTATCGTCCTGTTTTTGAGAAATTTACCCTTTTCATCTGCTTAGGGAGCTCATTTTATGCTATTTGATAAAAAATGAGGTGGATCCAAAACTTAAGTGAGCCACACTTAGAGGAAATAGTGAGGATTCAGCTAGAACCGTTGAAACATTCATATGGCCATAAAAGCTCCGTGTCAGGCTAATATTTTGGTATTTTAACATTAGTCATTGGTAATGACCTTATAAACGGTTTGGATGGCTTATAAACGGTTTGGATGGCATATAAACATTAAGTTGGAGCTTAGGAAGATTTCAACCGTGAGTATTTCTTTCCCCAATTTTCCCTCTCATGTGGCACTTGAGTTTTGGATCCACCTCATTTTTTATTAAAAAGCCAAAAATGAGCTCGCAAAGTGTATGAATGAGTTAGATTTCTCACAAACACGGCGGTAGGCCCACCCAACATCCTTGCCCAGCTACTTCCTTCCAAAGGCTTTTGGAATAAATACGCGTCCGTCCGTTGAGAACTAACACGGGTTACAGGGGTCACTGTACGGTTTTATCCACACTGTCCATTCATTTTTTTTCATGGCCCACTTTAGAAATGAAGATTCAATGCTTGAGTAGAACTGATGACAACCACCTGCCCACCAATCCATCCAATTCATAAGGTTACGTAGACGCGAATGAAAGGAAAACGTAAATGTTATGGGCAGATGTCTTAAATCTGTCTGTTGGTCTGTCGATGACATCGACAGGGTTTCGATGACATCGACAGATGTCTTAAATCTGTCTGTTGGTCTATCGATGATATCGACAGGGTTTCGATGACATCGAAACCAGTCGTCGATGACATCGACGGTAGCTCGATGCCATCGATAATTCATAGAATTTTTCACCCCTGGTCGCTGGACAGTTTTGGTCCGTTCTCGATGACATCGATGGCCCTTCGATGATATCGAAGATGCTACGCAGATTTTCCGCGGAAACGCAGATTTTACATTTTTTGTTTCCTATTCCAATTCTACTTCTTTCTAAACTTATATAAAGGGGTGTATACGGGATTGGGAGGTATTCTAAGGCTTTCTAAAGGAGTTCTAAGGGTTCTTAAAAGGATTTTAGGGTTTTTAAAGGGTGTAGCAAGGGTGAGATTCAAGATTGTTCGAATCGGGTAAGTCTTCTCTCTTTGTAATTTCTATTTTCAGAGTGGAGATCTGTCGCTTTGTATCGTGGTTTTTTCCCATAAGGGTTTTCCACGTAAAATGTGTTCTCTTGTGTGTGCTTGGTGTCATTGGATTGCTATCCTAGATCTAGATCTATGTGATTCCGCAGGCCAAAATCCCAACAAGTGGTATCAGAGCAATTGTTGGGGCACAGATCTGAATCTGAGGGATTAGTAATAACGGCAAGCACTAGGTATGATATTGAGAAGTACTCGGGGAAAAATAAATTTGAGTTATGAAAGATCAAGATGATGAGTTCCTTAATCAAGCAAAGTGAAGATAGTGCTATTGAGGAGCGAAAGTCTACTATGACTGATGATGATTGGAATACTCTTGATAAGAAGGCTTTATCATCGATCCGTTTATGTCTTACGGATGAGGTTCTCTACAACGTCATGAGGGAGAAAACTGCGGTTAAGTTATGTGCAAAGTTAAAGGATGTCTATGCGAAAAAAATCCTCTGAAAATTGCCTGCACTTAAAGCGTCAGTGGTATAACTTCAAGATGGTAGAGGGTGGAGATCTGGAGGCTCATATCAACAACTTTAATAAATTAGTTTGCAAATCGCTGGATATGGAGGAAGTGATGAAAGATAAAGAACAAGTATGTATGTTGCTAAATTCTCTTCCGGCATCGTATGAGTCATTCAAGGACACTATGTGCAGCACGAATAAAACTCTGAGTGTAGACACTGTTATCTCAGCCCTTCAAGGGAAGGCTAAACAACGATATGGGGACATCTTCTGAGGCACTGTTTATGAGGGACAAAAATTCTAAGCAAGGTACAGGTTCTTCAGGTTATAGATCCAAATCCAAGGACAAGGGGAAAGGAAAGGTAAAGTGCTGGAATTGTGGGAAGGAAGGACATGTAAAGAAGGATTGTGAAAATCCTAAATCGAAGAGAGAAGATTCTGAGGCTTCGTACAAGGAGGCTAATGCTGCCACGTCAGATGGATCGAGTGGATGTGATGATAATGTTTTGTCAGTATTTACTATCAGGCGGCCATACGATGATCGTAAGGACGAGTGGATGCTATACACAGGGGCATCTTTTCACATGACTCCTCATCGGAGTTGGTTCGCTAGCTACAGGGAGTGCGATGGTGGGCAGCTGTTTATGGGCAATGGTTTTTCCTGTAATGTTGTGGCTGTCGGTACGGTATGTATCAAGATGTTTGATGGGGTAGAGCGTACCTTGACTGATGTCAGGCACGTTCCTGATTTGAAGCAGAATCTGATTTCTCTTGGTGTGCCTGAGGTAAAAGGATGCAAGTACACAGGTGTTGATGGTGCTCTTAAGGTATCTAAGGGGGCACGGGTAATCATGAAAGCGCAACGACTTGGTAACATGTACAGGTTGATCGGGAGCACTTCAAAAGGTGGAGTTACAGTGGATGTAGCAGATTCCACCTCTGCATGTGTATGACATGTTGGGCATGGCCACATGAGCGGGCAGGGTAAGAAGGTTGAGACGTACGGACAGGGATACAGAGCAGGTGGAGCAGTCACCTGTGAGAAGAATCACACGGCATGATCACAGGATATCGGCGAGGTACATGGACTACTCCAATATCACAGGGGATTCATCTTCTATTCTAATGGCTTTAGGTGAGCCTGGTGCTGAGAAGTGGAATGTGACTATGGGCGATGTGATGGATTCATTGTACCAGACCGACATATGGGAGCTGGTAGAGCTTCCAGTGGGTTGGAAAGCGGTTGGATGCAGGTAGATCTTCAGGAGGATACATCATAAATGCAGGGCGAGGTTGGTAGCGAAGGGTTATGCTCAGAGAGAAGGGATCGGCCTCTCAGAGATATTCGCTCCAACGGTATAGCAGGTGTCTATTAGATCCATGATTGGTGCTGGTTGGCCAATGTGATCTTGAACTGGAAGGATGGATGTGGCGTCTGCACTTCTGTAAGGGAAAGTGAAGAGCAGATCTACATGAAGCAACTAGAGCGATTCGAAGTTAAGGGGGCTGAGAAAAGACTTTGCAGGAGGTCATGGTTCGACCTGTCGTCTAGGCAGTGGTTTGATTCCTTCATGGTGAGTCAGGAATTGATGACATGTAGATCGCCAAATTATGACATGGCTGAAATCAATGTACTGAAGACTCGGTTAAGTGGGACATTCAGGATAAAGGATCGGGGGGCTGCAAAGATGGTTCTCGGCGTTGAGACTGAATGAGGAGTAGGCTTTGGTAATCACAGGAGGAATACCTTGTGTGTAAGTATTGATCAAGGATGTGATGGGCCAGGAAAAGACGGAGAGCGTTCCCTACGCGTCTCTCCTCAAGTTTTTCTCATGACATATCCCAAAACAGATGAGGAAAAGCAGGATATCTCATGAGCCTTATTCGAATGCAGTTGGCAGTGTATGCCATGGTCTAGATTGGACTGGTTATATCACAGGCTATCAGTGTTGTAAGCAAGTACCCCGACAAGCAATATTGGGTAACGGTGATATGATAAGAAGACTACGTCTTTTCTTTTGAGAAGACAGGAGCAAAGGTGGTTGGGCATGTGGATTTAGATCCGCCAGACATGATCAACAAGAATGTTCCCACAGAGAATTTCAATTTCTGTGCAACTTCTCTGGGCTTGGCGATGGCTTAAAAGAAGGATGGAGTGTGCAAGAGAAGCTATGATGTGATGCTGAGATAAAAGAAGAGGACAAGAAGCTACACGGATGAAGATTGAAGACATGGTGGAGATTGTTATGGACAGATGTCCTAAATCTGTCTGTTGGTCTGTCGATGACATCGACAGGGTTTCGATGACATTGACAGATGTCTTGAATCTGTTTGTTGGTATGTCGATGATATCGACAGGGTTTCAATGATATCGAAACCAGTTGTCGATGACATCGACGGTTGCTCGATGCCATCGATAATTCACAGAATTTTTCACCTTTGGTTGCTGGACAGTTTTGGTCCGTTTTCGATGACATCGATGGCCCTTCGATGACATTGAAAATGTTACGCAGATTTTCTGCGGAAACGCAGATTTTGTATTTTTTGTTTCCTATTCAGATTCTACTTCTTTCTAAACTTATATAAAGGGGTGTATGCGGGATTGGGAGGTATTCTAAGGCTTTCTAAAGGAGTTCTAAGGGTTCCTAAAAGGATTTTAGGGTTTTTAAAGGGTGTAGCAAGGGTGAGATTCGAGATTGTTCGAATCAGGTAAGTCCTCTCTCTTTGTAATTTTTATTTTCATAGTGGAGATTTGTCGCTTTGTGCCGTGGTTTTTTCCTACGAGGGTTTTCTACGTTAAATTTGTGTTCTCTTGTGTGTGCTTGATGCCATTGGATTGCTATCCTAGATCTAGATCTGTGTGATTCCGCAGGCCAAAATCCCAAAAGCAAATAACAGCTTCATCCAAAATTTACGTGACCTTAAAAAGTTTTCAACAGTAAGTGTCTAGTCCCCGTTTTTCGTATAATTTAAAGGTCTACTTTAACTTTGAATCTTACTCATTTTTTTAACTTGTACCTTCAAATTATACGAAAAATGGATGGACAGTGCAGATAAACCCCCGGCATCTAACATACACGTGGCATCTATCTAAAATTCAAACCGTGTGGGACCAGCTTTAGATTTTCCACTAGACAATTTATCCCTTGATTAGAGGACATTTTCCGTATAATTTAGACCGTTAAATAATATTCATTTCCGCTATTTTTTTAAACCGTTAAATATTGCTCATTTTTACTTTAATCTATTTAAATCTGTCTCGCAGTTTGGACGGTTCAGATTTTGAGTTACATGCAACTTCTGCGGCAGAGAAACCTCGCTAGCGTCTCAGCTATTCAAGAAGAATCCCGATACGATTGCGTGCCAAGTTTCGGGCGCGGATGGACGCGGTTGGGCTGGTGATGCTGCCCCTAGCCAGGTGGCCAAGTGTTATGTGTGGCGACCCACCATGATGTATGTGTTTTATCCATGCCGTCCATCCATTTTTTAAGATCATTTTATGGCTAGATTACAAAAAGGAGGCAGATCTAAATCTCAAGCGGGCCACACTACAAGAAAACAGTAGTGATTGAATTTTCACCGTTAAAAAACTCCTAAGCTCCATTGTAATGTTTATTTGACATCCAACCTGTTAATCATCTCATACAAAACTGGAATAATGGAAAACATAAATATTAGCTTGATCTGAAACTTTAGTGGCCCTTAATAAGTTTTTAATGGTGAGCATACATTGTTTCCCGTGGTGTGGTCTGCTTAAAATTTTCTAACTTATTTTTAATATCATGTCGTAAAATAATCTGAAAAAATGATAAACGGCATGGATGAAACAAATACATCATGGTGAGGAGATTTGATCCCTGACAGCGAAGAAAAACCCTTCTCTGGCTGGTTCACTGTACACAAATTAATATATTTATTTACTTATTAAAAATAACTTTTATTTTTAAAATTTACTTTTATTAAAAAATAATACAACATTCCATTTATCTATTTTATCACTCCATCACAACCATTTACGAGGTTATTCTCATTGGAATGAACCCAAAACACACAAAACCTGATACAAAACTTAGTATGAATGTTTTTTCAATGGTCGATCTCTATCGTTTCCTTTATGTCGTCATTTGAGTTTTGGATCTATTTCATTTTCTTTTTAATCTATGCTGATAAGATGGTAAATCTTAACTATCTTCTCATATCCGGTGTAGCCATTTGAGTTTTGCATGTATACGTCGTTACAGAAGTCCCGCGTAACTTTTCATTTTGGAACTTTGTCGCCTTTCGGCCGTTTCCCACGTTATCTGCTTCAAGCGTCGCAAGGTAAGCATGACCACGGGAAGCGGATTGCATCCTACCCCCGCCCGAACAATAATCCGTCCGGGCAGCTCTCTGTGGGGCCCACCGTGATGTAAATACTTTATCCACGCCGTTTATCCCTTTTCTCAGATCATTTTACACTATGATTATAGAATTGAAGAATGTCCACAGTTTCAGTGGACCACACCAAAGTAAGCAGCGTTGATAATGAATCCACTATTGAAACTTTTCTAATGGCCACCGTGATTTTTATTTTTATTTTACCATCCAACCTATTCATAAGGTCATATATACCTGTATTAAGTGGAAAAAAAATATATCAGCTTAATCCGAAAGTTCTACAGCTCCCGATAAGTTTTTAATGGTGAGCGTTCAACCATCAATTTGTGATCCACTTAAGCACTGGTTCCACCTAAATTTTTGGTTCGGATCCTAAAATGATCTGTAAATACGAATGGACGGCGTGGATAAAACCCTTACATCAAGGTGGACCCCACAGATTCCTGCCCGGATGATAGGTAGGACCCAATCCGCTTCCCATGACCACTGTAACAAAATGCTTGCGTGGCAGTGCAGCCACGGATGGCTGTAACTCACGATGACGGACGACTTTTATGTGATGAGATTCACTATACATCAGGTGGCCACCCCATGTCAGGCCTTAATCCCAAACAGGACACTGATCCTAAAAATCAGGTGGGCCTTGATAGACGACTTCATGTACATGAGGTGAGCCATGTCATGCTAGGCGTTGATCGCAGATAGGACATTGATCCTTAAGATGAGTTGGGCTTAGATGAGGAAATAGTGTAATATTCTTTGGAGCGTTGTCAGATGTGTTTAATTTGTGTATGTAAATGGGGTTTAATTAATTGATTAATTAAACGTGGCTTAAATTTTATAGATATGTCGCTGGATAATTTTGGACAATCTTGATTGATTGAATTGTTGGGTCGATTAATCAATAAATTTTGAATTATTTTTATGAACTTTCTGAATAGTTTTAAACACATTTGATTAATCAAATATAGAAGCTTGATTAATTGAAAATAACTCAATTGATGTCAATTAATTGATGCTTAAGTTTATAGCATATGTTATGGGAAAATCCGACTCAACGAATCAAGTCTGCTACCTACCTCGGAGTCTGGAGAAGAGACCTCGGAGGTGTATGATTGATGAAAAAGATGGCCGGGTCCACCCTCGGTCCAAGCCGAAGCCTACCTCGGCCTCTAGCCGTCTCGTTTGGTAACTCGACAAAGGGGTCATATCTATTCACTAGTCAAGGTCCGAGGCTTGGGGTTGGGAGTACCTTGGGTCCTAACTTAGATCCGAGGCCGAAGCTATACATGTATGTTCCGGGCGCCTAACTATAAAACTGTCTTATGCGGACATGACCGGATATCCCGCCCGCGGATACGTTCCTATAAGACACGATACGCTACATAATCTCTGGATTACGGTCGAAATCACCACGATCGCAATATCTCACTGATTGAGTGAATCGTGCCAAGATTAACGGATACAGATCATCCAACCTACATGTATAAATACCAGGGGACCCATTGATACAGGTACGCAATATCTCACACCCTCTCTCTACTATCAACTTAGACCCAGATTCCCTTGACCTGACTTAGGCATCGGAGGGTCCCCCGGCTTAGCCAGGTTTCATTTGCTCACTCTCTGTGCAGGACTAGGGTTCGTTATAGGTTCGCCATACCGAGTGGAGGGAGGTCCAGATTTTGACCTCAACATTTTTTGGCGCTATTGTGGGAATTTGATACGAAAGGTCAGGTTCCTATTATTAGGCATAATGGCAAGAGGAAAGAAGAAAGTAGCAGCTACGGAACCAGAGCAAAATGATCAGACCCATTCCTCTACGCTACTTCACGCCGAATCAGCCCCAGGGCCTTCCCAGTGTTCTCACAATCGGGCAAGCAAGTATCGGGCTATGCAAAACGAGATATAAGCCTTACGTGACAAAATCAACCAGACGAAGCAGTGACAGGAGCCGCAACCGCATCCTGCTCAGGAAAACCTTGTTCCTACGCCGATTAGTCCGGTTGTGGAAGCACACTCCGCGCCGAGGAGTATGAAACTCGAGGGGCCTCAACGCCAACCCGCTAGGGTGCCAGTTTTGGTTCAGAACCCTCCCCCGACTTAAATCTGAATTCAGGCTCGGAACACCGCAACTCGAGCTTCGACGAATGCCTCGGTCACCTCGGCCCTGGCACCAACGGATCTCCGACATGAGTTAGAAAGGAAAAGGGGGAGGAGAACTCCCGAAGTAAAAAACACACAAGAGATGGTGACGAAAAACAAAGATCCGTGGGAGACCCGGTTTGCAGAGCTCAACAATAAGATTCTGACACTAGAAAAGAAGCAGCAACCGTCATCAGTTCCTGCTGTCGTTCAGGCAATGATGGAAGAGACCGAGCCTTCCTTCACCTCTGCAATCATGAGCGAGGTGATGCCACAAAGGTTCCAGATACCTCCCATCATCCAATACTCTGGGTTTGGTGACCCGTCCGAGCATGTGGAGGCTTATCGTTCATGGATGCAAATCCAGACGTGTAACACTCCAGATTTTTCCTAACTTGGCAATGGACGTCTTTAGACGTAGAACTGCCCTAGGACCTTATTCTGTCATGATTAGGGCGTAAGTTAATTAAGTATTAATAGCTTGAATCACCTTCTATACAAACTATAAAAGCCCGAGTACCACCTCAGGCAGAAATCATACAGGACTAAATCCTTTAGAAATTAGGCGAGTATTAGCTAGTGCTAAACTAGTTTACTTGTGAAATTCGCACAAACCACTTTAAATACGAACTGCAAGACCAAAAACTTGTGGAATCATCGACGCTACATTACCCTATAATCTAGGATCAATCTCATTACCCAGTTGTTCTCGGGAGCATCACGAAACTCCGTATCGAACCTGGACCACACGTCGAAAGTCCGATTACCTTAAAACTAAACGATTATGACCGCCTTGACAGGCTTGAAAACCATCCCTGAAATCAAGTCCTAACAGTGTCCGAAAACACACAACTTGAGCCCGGAGCGAAGTGTGTGAGAAAATATGGATTTCTTTAGAAATTAAATCCAATTTAAGTAATCTAAGTCGTGACGCTTGCGGGCCAAATATAAGCATTCAGACCGTCGGAATCTGACCCAAATACACCATCGGATCAGGGAACATTTCCCATATATGTCCGTGTACTTGTAACCCTGATCGAGCTTCGGTGACCGTTGAACTGAAACTGGTCCGCCACGGTCGATCTGGGAACCCGATCGGGACGAAAACTCAGCTTGACCTAGATCCAAGGTTAGTGAGCTTAAGTCCGACCTTAGACTCAAGGGGGGCTCCAGAAGTACTCCGTTGAGCTGAAACAGCCGAGTTTTGGCTGAAACTTAAGTATACCATGACCCTGGGGTCATTTCCGTCACTTCTAAGCCTATATAAACACCTTAAAACCCCTCTCTCTATTCACATACAAATTTCCTAAACCTAAGAGAGAGAAGAGAAAAAAAAATGAAGGAAAGAGAGAGAAAGTGTGAGAGAGAGTTGGTGTTTGATCCAGGGCTTCTTCCCTGCCAGTCCACGTGCTCAACTATCGTATTTATATCATTTTTTCGGCGATACTGATCCCGTTCTTAGGTAAGAAAACCTAACCATAACCGGTTTTAGAGTTCCAAATGGCGTAAGTGATGAAATAACTAACCTATTTCATGATTTAGGTTGTCGTTCTGCCGTAGACAACGACTCGGTATACAAACTAAGTTCGATATGGGTTTATCGGCGTAAGGTGCAGACTATAAACATATAGGATATGGTTTTTAAGGCTTTCAATGTCGGTTAATGATATATTACTGACGTGAATGCTATTTCACATGCATAAAGTGATGTCCGTTTCGTTTTTCAGTTATACGTTAACTATGTTGAATATACTATATTCTTCGTATTTGTAGAAAATACCGTATACGTATGAAATTCAGATTTGTGCTTGCCATGATTAATTGTTGTCTATGTATGCTAGATGCATGTGTATCAACTTCTGGGTGAACGGATTAGCCTAATACATATTATATTAACATACGTCGTGTATGTTACAGTGCGTAGCCTAAGTGTTTGTGCAAAAGACTAAATGGGTATAAACCTTGCGTTAGTGTACGCCATGACTAACTATCGTGGCTATGCGATTGTTGTGTAGGTGGCAATCCTTTGACGAAAGGACTTGCCCTAATAAGTATGCTAACCAATACATACCATGTATGATATAATGCGTATGCTACGTGTTTGTAAACATGTCTGTATGAATAAATACTTGTAAATTGTTCTTTAAATGGGTGTTGAGATAGGATTCTCAGCCACTCTAATGAGGTGTACGATTTCCTCCACATGCCTTGTTTTATATTCATTGCTTTTACCTAGAAGTGCATAAGTGTGGACTTATGTTTATGTTGTATTTCATAACATGCTCAACTGATTATATGATTTGAAACATTGCTCCATTTCTGCTTTGAGTACCTCATATGCTAGATCGGTGTAATTGAATGTGTTTGGGGCTATTTTATAGTCCAGGCAATCGGTAATAGGCCTCGAATTAGTGGCTGACTTTGTCCCGCTACATGAGACGCGCCTGATGAATCCGAGTCGTAGATCGATTGGCGATAGTGGTTAGGCCACACGGAGTGCTTATGTGCTTCATGTCGATCAGCTCGATATCCGCTCATGCTAGTCGAGCTCGTCAAGTAACCCGATTGACCCGATGTATGTTCACCATGTATGGACGCTCCTGTTTGAACCTAAGGTACCAAACTCACCAGTGAAAACCTCGTTAACCTTGGTACCTCGATCCACTAAGACTCATGAGCCGGACATGGTGGTATGAGATACCGTGGTCGAGCTGTCGGCCTATGCTGGGGCGACGAACCTACCCGTAGTGACCAGTGACCAACCCAGCCTCGTGAGCCGAATACGGTGGTATGGGACACTGTATTCGAGCTGTCGGCCTACACTGATAAGGTGACAAACCTTTTGTAGTGACCTCGAGCATACTCTGAGACTGCGTTGAGATGACGAGTTTTTCCGTAGCGACTAGAGTATAAACTAGGCCTACACTGATAAGGTAACGAGCCCTTTGTAGCAACCTAGAACCGTAACATCATATGAGATTTACTGGGACTGACGACCCTAGAATGGATCATTGTTTAGGAATTGATATAAGGGAGGTACCTTAGTTTTCCAATCCTGTTGTATGAAAAGGACTAATAATAACCTAGCTAATCACGTGCATGCACTGCATTACGTGTGCGTTTGGCATAACAAGTCAAGCACTGAGGAAGGGTTACATGCCGCAATCATAAGATGAAGTCGCTGAGGGAGAGTAGGCGAGGGCATGCATCATTATTCATATCATTCTTGAATTAATAAGAGCATTTATGGATGTATGATTATACTGCTTTATCATTACTGCTTGACTGAATTGATAACATGTTAACCTTTACTGTATAGTTCCACTGAGTTGATCACTCACTCCCACGTTACAGGACAGTGTTTTAAACACCAACTAGGCTCTGTCTTGATTGTAGATAACGACGCGACTCCTGAGGCAGAGCCTAACTTTGATGATGATGAGGAGGAGTTCTTCTTCATGCAGTTATCAGGCGGGTCTATGTAGACCTCGTGCTGATTCGACGGGATTACAGGGCTATATGATTTAGTTGAACACTTTATATTTTTGGTATTTGACACAAATTAAAAACAATACATATATATGTTCAGCCTGCTGACATACTCATGCTCTGGAAATTGTGAAATACTTAGGTATTGTATATATCTATCACAGTCTTCCGCTTACCTAATTACGTTAACTCGAGAGTATGATATGCCGTTTAGTTTAATCCCACTCATGTTTCAATGCACTTATCATAATCATCATTATCTATGTTGCATAAGTGATGCGTTGGAACTCGGGAGCTGAGCTTTGCTCGACCCCCAATTTTCAGGGCATTACAAGACGGCAACGAACGCTATGATGTGCAGGGGGTTTTCAATCACACTCACAGGATCCGCTCGGAGTTGGTACCATTAGCTCAAACTCAATTCCATTGGTTCCTTCGTAGAACTTAGCCGATTATTCCTTACCCAGTTCAAAAGTGGTAAGAAGAGTCAGAAGCCAAATACTCATCTGTTCACTATCAAGTAAGAGCCTAAAGAGTCATTGAAGGATTACATCGCTCGCTTCAATGAGGAAGCATTACAAGTGGAGGACTACGACGATAAGATTACACTCTGTGCCGTGTTCGGTGGTCTGAAAGAGGGAAGGTTCACCTTCTCTATTGGGAAGAATCCGATAAAGACATTAGCTGACCTCATCGCCAGAGCTCAGAAGTATACTAACGCCGATGAATTCTCCAATGCTCGCAAGAATGTTCAAGTGACAAAGCCTACTGAAAGAAGAATCTCAGCCATCCAGCGAAGGACCAGATGACCGCGCTCCTCGCGATCGTCGTCCAAGCAAAAAACCAGAGGAAAAATTCTGTTCCTACACCCCCCTCAATACATCTACCGAGCAAATTCTATTGGACATCAGAGGGCACAAACTTCTGAATTGGTCTGTCTATATGAAGGCCGACCCCGATCATCGAGACAAGCGCAAGTACTGCCGCTTCCATCGGGATCACGACCACAACACAGCTGATTGCGTGGATCTTAAGGATGAGATCGAGACCCTTATTCGTAAGGGATATCTGTGCCGATATGCCAAGGAATAAAGAACCGCTCGAAAAGAAGAGCGAGAGCGAGAGCAACCGAAATTCGCACCATCTTCAGGGGCTCATCCGGTGGAGGAGATTCGAACAAGGCTCAAAAAGTCTATTCTCGGGAGTCTGATCCAGAACACTATATCCACATAACTGAGCGGCCGAGCAAAGAACTCTAGGTCAGCCCGTGCAGTATGACCTTCTCAGAAGATGATGCGCGAGGAATCCAGCATCCGCACGATAACGCCCTAATGGTCACTATGACCATAGCCAACCACAAGGTGCATCGTATCCTGATCAACACCGGAAGCTCGGCAAATGTAGTCTACTCCAAGGCTTTTGAAAGAATGGGGATTCCAAGGTTACGCCTCAGACCTGTGAAGACCCCCCTGCACGGCTTTGCCGGAGAAAGGGTGATCTCCAAGGGAGCCATTTCCCTCCCTGTGACTGCGGAAGAAGGACAACATCAAGTCAACCTCATGGTGGACTTCCTTGTTGTCAATGTGCCATCCGTACACAACGTCATTCTGGGTAAACCTTCTCCCAATGCAATGAGGGCAGTCGTCTCTACCTATCACCTAATGATGAAATTTCCCGTCAAGGGTAGAATAGGCTACCTCCGATGCGACCACGTCGAAGCTCGGAGATGTTATGCAATAGCAGTGAAGAAAGAGTCTTTGAAACAAGCACTCACCATCAACGTTCTAGATCCCAAAGGACCTGCGGATGACTCATCCGTGGAAGACCTAGAGAAATATCGCTCGACGAGGCAGACCCGAAAAGAACTGTTTAGCTCGGAACATCGTTGAATCCTGAGCAGCGGTCCGAAATGCTAGCCTTCCTACGACAATACAGAGATGTCTTCGCATGGTCGCATGAAGATATGCCCGGAATCCCTCCGGATGTCATGGTCCACAGGCTGAATGTGGATCCGGATCACAAACCCGTGAAACAGAAGAGGAGACCGTTCGATGCCAAGCTGTACGAAGCTATAGCCGACAAAGTCTCCATTCTGCTCGACGCCGGCTTCATAGAGGAGATACATTATCCCGATTGGATCGCAAATGTGGTCCTCGTCAAGAAAGCCAATGGGAAATGGCGGGTCTGCGTAGATTACTTGGATCTGAATAAGGCATGTTCGAAGGATAGCTTCTCGCTGCCTCGGATTGATCAGCTGGTGGACAGCGCAGCAAGGCACGAACTACTCTCATTCCTAGACACTTACTCCGGGTATAACCAGATCGCGATGCATCCCCCAGACAGGTAGAAGACTACCTTTGTCACTGACAAAGGACTCTACTGTTACCGGGTCATGCCGTTTGGCCTGAAAAATGCCGAGGCCAAATATCAAAGGCTGGTGAATCAGATGTTCACCAAACAGATCGGGCATACTATGGAAGTGTACGTCGACAACATGCTTGTGAAGAGCATCAAGGCATCCGATCACTTAGAAAATCTCGAAGAAACTTTCACCATCCTCTGAGAATACCGGATGAAGCTGAATCCCGTGAAGTACGCCTTCAGAGTTGGCTCTGGTAAATTTCTCAGGTTTTAAGTCAGCCAGAGGGGCATTGAAGCAAACCAAGACAAAATCAAAGCACTCCTCGATATAAGTTCACCTCGGACTATCAAGGAGATGCAATGCCTCACTGGACGAGTAGGCGCGCTCAGACGATTCATATCCAGAGCAACAGATAAATGTCTCCCCTTCTTTCAACAATTGAAGGGTCATAAGAAGGCAGAATGGACGTCAGAATGCGAACAGGTCTTTCAGCAACTAAAGCAATATTTAGGTTCGCCGCCCCTGCTGTATAAGCTCGAAGAAGGCTAGCCCCTGTTCTTATATCTCGCAGTCTCAGCCTCAGCTGTCAACTCGGCACTGATTAAAGAGGTAGGAGGCAAGCAGCATCTCGTTTATTATGTGAATAAAGCCATGGTGCCCGCCGAGACGAGATATCCAGCTCTGGAAAAGTTAGCACTCTGTCTCGTCATCTCAGCTCAGAGGTTGCGTCCGTACTTCCAGGCCCATTCTGTCGTCGTGTTGACCGATTCTCCCCTTAAACAAGTCCTCCAGAGGCTCGAAGTGTTGGGTCGGTTAACCAAGTGGGCCATCGAACTCGGGGAGTTCGACATCCAGTTCCGACCAAGGACAGCAATTAAGGGCCAAGCCGTGGCCGACTTTATTGCGGAATTCACCACCCTGAACAAAGGAGGGATCAGTGCCGAAGTCGAGATGACTCCTTCGACTGTTCCTCCAAGTGATCAAAAGTTGGTATCAAAATCAGGGTGGGTTCTCTATGTAGACTGGTCATCCAATGCTAAGCGAGCCGGGGCAGGAATTGTCCTAGTCGCACCTGATTTCACATCCATCCAGTATGCGATCAGACTCGATTTCAAGGCCTCTAACAATGAGGTGGAGTACGAGGCTCTGCTAGCAGGACTCAGGCTAGCAGCTAGTTTGGGAGTCCAGACTCTCTAGGTGTGGAGTGATTCCCAATTAGTAGTAAACCATATCTCCACTGAGTACGAGGCCAAGGAGACTAGGATGGTTGCCTATCTAGCAGAAGTAAGAAAACTGATAGAAAGATTTTGGAGCTACACTATCTACCAGATTCCTAGAGCAGAAAATTCCTGGGCCGATGCCTTGGCGAAATTTGCCTCGACCACGGAAGGGAAGATCCCACGGGTCATCCCCATGGAATTCATAGAGACCATCGACCAGACAGAGAAGAAAACAGTCAATCTAATAGATGAGACTCCGAGTTGGATGGACTCGATTTATAGCTACCTCACATCTGGTGATGTTCCCTTAGATAGATTGGAAGCTAGGCGCCTGAGAGTCAGAGCAGCAAGGTACGTAGTCGTGGATGGGATATTGTACAAAAAATGACATTCACAGCCCTATCTCAAGTGTCTCCGACCCGATGAAGCAGATTACATGGCTCGGGAGATTCATGAAGGCATGTGCGGGACTTAGTTTGAGGGTCGGGCCTTGGCCTTGAAAATACTCTGCCAGGGATATTTCTGGCTGACCATCAGGGAAGACTCGAAAAATTACGTTCGAAGATGTGGCAAGTGTCAACGGTATGCGAATGTACCGAGACAACCTGCAGAAGAAATGACTCCCATGAGCGGTCTGTGGCCGTTCACTCAGTGGGGGATCGACATCATCGAACCTCTACCAAGGGGAAGGCCAAGTCAAGTTCGCCATTATCGCAGTCGACTACTTCACTAAGTGGCCCGAGGCTGAGCCCGTTACAAAGATCACAGAACAGAAGGTGATCGATTTTGTCTGGAAAAATATCATCTGTCGATTAGCGATTTCACGCATCATCGTGTCTGATAATGGCAGGCAGTTTGATAACGACAAGTTCCGAGGAATGTGTCAAGGGCTCGGCATCACAAATCCATATTCTTCGCCTCAGCACCCACAATCCAATGGACAGGCAGAAGCAGTTAATAAGGTTATCAAGCACCATCTCAAAACAAAATTAGAGAAAGCAAAGGGTAACTGGGCCGAGGAGCTTCCATTCGTCCTCTGGGCTTACTGGACTACAGCTCAGTCATCCACTGGGGAGACCCCCTTTTCGCTTTCCTACGACTCGGAGGCAATGGTGCCAGTCGAAATTGGCCTCCCTACAGCTCGGGTCAGAAACTATGAAGAAAACCAAAACACTGAGCAGATAGCAGCCAACCTGGGTCTACTTGAAAAGGCCAGAGAAATCTCTAGACTCCGGGTCGCTGCTCGACATCAACACCTGACGCGATTCTACAATTCTAAAGTCAAAACCAGGCCGTTCCGTCCAGGGGACCTAGTCCTTCGCCGAGTCTTCCAGAACACCGCAGAACCGGGGACTGGGACACTCGGACCTAATTGCGAAGGGTCATATCATGTGGTCCGATCGACCAAACCTGGATCTTACCACTTAGAGGATCTCGAGGGCCGTCAGCACCCCCACCCCCAGAACGCCGAGCACCTGAAAGTCTGTTACCCTTGTTGTAATGACAGCTGTGGGCCCCCAATAAATGTACACCTCCGAGCGACTAGCCTTTAAGGCTCTTAATAAAATTCACATCTCTTCCTATCTACACAAATGGATTACCTACTAAGAGAAAGTTGCCTCTCATAAGTAGGGTCGGACTTAATGAACTGATCCCTTAAAGAAAGGGTTGGAACGTTATCCCACGAAAATTCTATAAGGCATCCCCTCATAATCCGAGGAAAAGCCAATAGACAACTCGACTCTCCGACAGAAGGGTCGGTTCGTCACCCGACTGACGGATACATTAAAGGTTGCTCGTCAATCGTGGGAGAAGCCGATCCCCTAGGGGACCAGACTTAACAATTGTAATACCACAAAGTTCAAAGATTTACGAAACGACATTGAAATGAGCTGACTCGTCAAGGAGTCGGCTCGGCAATGCCCCAAAATGAACTGACCCATCAATGAATTAGTTTGGCAGTCAACAATTAACAATCACGATCCAAAAATCAACATTTTTTTGCTTCACCTTCTGTAAAGCATAATCGCCGCCACGTGTCCTCTACTGAGAGGATGGGAACTGAAGAGAAGTAGCCGTTGTGTCGCATGCGAGATCAAAGGGGCGAATCGCATTAATTACGCCCCGATCGTTTCAATCGACAGCAGAGATGCGAGTGTCGTCTCATCTCCCCGGGTATTTACTCTCTAAGTCCGAGCTCGGACTAAAAGAGTAGGGGGCTTCTGTTATGGGGAAATCCGACTCAACAAGTCTGGAGAAGAGACCTCGGAGGTGTATGATTATGAAAAAGGGGGGCCGGGTTGTAACACCCTGTACTTTCAGTACTCGGGTGTTCCTGTGTGACCTAACTTAGTATAAATACAAACCTAGCTTGAGCAAACATTCACGTGCATTCCAGTTTAAATCTAACTGTTAAAAGTAATCCCAATCCATGTATCAAACTGTTCATCCGTCGATTTCCAAGATGGATCACTATGCCAATAAAGAGACCCATTTTTAAGATCCAAATTTCATCGGTGGACAAATCTAGCCGACCATTACAACCCTGGATCGTGAAGTCTATTGTTCACCAAGTTTACAACGTCCCATAGGACGATCCATCATTTAAAGACACGGGTCGGATTATCTAGTTTCATATACAACTCTCAAATCACACCTAAACACTCTTTAGGATCCCTAGGGTTATTGATGGTTAAGATAGAAGTAATCCAACCGCCAAATTGTTGGAACGGCTAGGGAACCGAGAGTTCATATCTAGACATTCATGTGATGTGGCCCATGTAACAGTTAAAGTAAGCTAGGGATTAGCTACATGAATCATGACGGTTGACCTACCATCAGGGCAATTCTACCTGGAAGTAGGCCCCACAATTTAATTTAGAATAATAATAATAATAATAATAATAATAATAATATTAATAATGACAATAATAATAATAATAATATTAAAAAAATCATGATGAAGGTAGTCCTAATAACCTATAAAGCGGGACCCACGACATGATTTAAAAAATGCACACATGTGGAAAGAATGATAATAATAAAGTGAAACAAAAGTAATAATAGTAATAAAATTTATATTATAAGTAGTATTTGGGTTAGTGGCATGACATGAAGTTTTAACCATTGACGTTAAATTTCGAAGCGATCCGACCATCAGAACGATGTAATCGACGCCTAAAAAGAACTAATTGATTAGTATGGCCCACCTGGGCATTGTACCCACCTGAGTTTCAGTTAAAACCCATACTTGGGCCCATTAAATGAAATGGACGGTGTAGATCTATCACAAACATCGAGATGGACCCCACACTGAGGTGCGTGTGCACCTCAGCCAACGTGCAAGACACACACCGAACCTTCAGCACGGTCAAACCGAGCGCTGACCGCATTTTCCCACAAATGGGAAAATCTCCCTCTCTCTCCTGTTTCTCTGCCAGCGAACGGACGACATCCGTGTTTTTTATTGGTGGCCCACCAGTGGGGCCCATTTTCATAATTTGAACCGTCCATCCGATTTGGACGATCCTTTTGACCAAACCCTAGGTGTTGTTACATGTAGCTGCATGCACGAATGAACACAAACTCAGGCACATCCAAACTATGGAAAATCGATTTTTCTAAAAACATAAACTTTTCGTTTCTCTTATTACTACCAGGCGGGCGATGCATGTGAGGATCTCTCCTCCAATCACAGCTCCCCCCCTTGGACGAATTCAAGCCATCCACGTGGGATAGGGTTTCTGCCCATAGCAAACCAAAACCTGGATGGTTTCGGCCTTACAAGCGGTATCTCGAAACAGCTTCAGACCAGTGCGATCTGGGCCGCCCATTCTCCATCCAACGGGTTAGCAGCATTAGGTTAAGCCATAAAAGGAAGGTGTTTTCGAGCTAGGGCTCCCCATTCCCAACGGCAAGCTCAACATGAGAGAAACGGCTGTTTCTTCCATCTTCGAACCCACCTAGAAAATGTCGTTGGAGCTTCACTTCAACCATTCTCCAAGCTTCTCTCAGCCCATCTACACCACCCACAACTGTCGGATTAGAGAAAGAAGCAATGGGAGAGGTTTCACCATTAATGGCAGCTTCTTCTTCCTCGCTGGAGCTAGGACGCACCACACCTTTTGCTGTCCGAATCTAGGTCCGTTTAAACTCTCTTGAACTCCCAAACAAGAAGGAAGAAGTTGAGGGATAGAGAAGTCAGAGAGAGAGTGAGAAAAGGCGAGGAATGAAGGAGAGAAATGGGAGTTTGAGTCGGGTTGGGTCGCTGCTCAGCGTACCAGGCCGAACTTTGTCCGAGTTACGCTCACAAGACCAACTCAGTCAGGTTCAGCACGAGTTGTTCCCCGATCTCCTCCATGCTATGTCTCAGTCCTGGTATTGCCAAAAAAACCACATTCCTCTCAAACCGATCTTGCACCTACCTCTTTAGAGAATCCACGGGATGAATGCCCAACTGAGTTCGGATTTGCCCAAATTCCAGCCCAAGCTCAATCATAATATGGGTTGAAACGTGGGTCGAGATCAGGCCTAGAATGAGCTGAAAAATGGGCCTAGATCAGGCCATGATGAGGACTGATGTTTGGACTGGAATATGGCCTTGTGCATCTATGAAAGCCAAGCTGAAATGTGGGCTAAATGCAGCCCCAAAACTGGGCTAAAATGTGGGTCGAATGCAGCCACAAGGCTGGGCTGAGATCTGAGCAGAGATCAGCCTCAGATCTGAGCTAAAATCGGTGCTAGCTTGGGCCTTGTAACTGGGTTGAAGAACGCCTCAGTTGGGCCATGAATATGGACTGAAACAGCCCTTTAAATGGGCCAGAATCTGAGTCAAGACAGACTCTCAAATGGGCCATGAGTTGGAGAGAAAACACCCCTCAAGTGGGCCGTAGTAATGGGCTACACACCGGGCTGAAATCAGCCCAAGTTCGAGCCGGAAATCAGGCCAAAACAATAGTGGGCCTAGGCTAAGTCAACCACATAGTGGGCTTAGACCAGCCCAGCCTCAGTTGAGCCCAATTTCATGGGTTGAGTAAATCCCAATAAGCCTACCTCATTGTGGTTAACCGTTTGTAGATTGGTTTTGCTAATATTAGTTAATATGGATACTTATATTAACAAATATAGTTATTAATATTATTCTTATGTAGCCATTAGTACACCATTATGCTAGAACTAGTTATTATAAACAAATTTCAAGTATTAAATGGTAATATTTTATTTATCATCTTAAATATTTATTTTGGATAGTAGATGGTACTAATCATAATGACTATCATTGTCATTATTAGCAAACGTTAATTCTACCATTAATATTAATAATTATGTTATAGTTGTAAATTAACATGATAATTGACTTTACATAAATTAGCATTCGAATCCTACGATTTAAGTTTAGAACCAAACCCTAGGATGAATCTCTGATTCTATATTAAAACCCTAAAAGTAATCCAAACCCTAGGGTGTGTAAATCTTGACCATAAACACTTGGTAGAACATTGATCTCATGTGCAAATTTCATAATTCATGATAGAGTTGGATTCTAAGAAAACACGCATTCTCTAACAACACTGGTAGGCGGTTCAAACTATAAGGTGATGATTCTTCCCCTTAAGCTTTCCATCTTCTCATTAGCTTAAGTTATAGTTTTTATTTAAATTCATAATTGATATCTCCCTTTATAATAACATGTGTTGTGTGGTGGAAATTGAATTGCTGTATTACATGCTTTATGATTATCCTGTATAATTGTTCATGCTTGTGACTTCTTTTTGTGGATTGCTTACGGAACTTAAACTGGTACATTAGTGAGAAATTCCTACATATGAATGTACACTCATACTTAAGATGTAACTTGACTAGTTGTGATCGTAATGGACCATCGACTTGGTGGTTATTGAGTGGTGGTCTAGATGGATCATTGATGTGGGCTTACCATCCAGGGTTGTTGTGCCCAATGGCTTTTAAGGATGGTCTTTATCGTATGGTTTTGATATCGGCCCTATGTGGCATATTTTGATACTCACCCTACGTGATTTTATTTTGGTATTTGCCTTATATGGGTTCGATGTTTTATACTGTGCAACCATGCGATGGTAAGCCCCATATACTATAATATGATTGGCCACTAGTCGATGAGTTTCCATTAAACATCCTAAGGTGGTAGTCTCATGAGCCAGGGATGGTGGTATGGGACCCTTGCCCAAGCTGTCGGCTTACGTTGGGCCATGTGCCCCCCGTAGTTACCTTTGAGCTTATCTAAATTGGCTGGTTGTAAATGGACTAATAATGGTTTGGCTAATCATGCATACATGGCACGTATTGTTCCGACCGGATGATGCTTCTCAGGTTCGATGATTCCGACTGGATAATGTTTCTCAGGTTCGATGATTGCATGGGTGACGGCCCATTGTCCGCACGGATGAGCATCCCCGGGGCGATGATTGCATACACGCATCCATGCATCTAATAAGACCTGCATCATGTATTGTTTTGTATGCTTTGTTTTATAACTATGCTTACCTAATGCTGTGGTGTGTAATCTTGATGGGAATTCACACTGAGTTGGCCACTCATTCATCAAATATATAACCGTACAAGTAGTACAGGTGGCTTAAGTGATTTACAGGTTCAGATTAATGAGGAACTGGGTACAAGTGCCAAGGATGTATGACTGTATCGTCAAGAGGAGCTGCGAGGTTTTGCGGCTTATGTTTAAATGCATTTTTATACTTTTCATGTATTGAATTTTGTAATTCTTGTAGTTGTTTCATCGAGACATTGGTTTGTATAAGTCATTACGGGCAACCACTTGTATATTTTAAATAAAATTTGAAATTTTCCTTTATGCTTACTTGTCCATTCTACGCTCATCTGCTTACTCTGATTTTGATAAAAGAAAAATATATACTCGACTTTGACCATCCTTTAAGGTTAACACTCGGGTTTTTGGGAAACGAGTCGTGTACTTGGGTCCTGAAAAGTTGGGGCGTTACATAGGTCCACCCTCGGTCCGAGCCGAAGCCTACCTCGGCCTCTAGCCGTCTCGTTTGGTAACTCGACAAAGGGGTCATATCTATTCAATAGTCAAGGTTCGAGGCTTGGGGTCGGGAGTACCTTGGGTCCTAACTTAGATCTAAGGCCAAGGTTGTACGTGTACGTTCCGAGCGCCTAACTGTGAAACTGCCTTACGCGGACATGACCGGATATCCCGCCTGCGGATACGCTCCTCTAAGACACGATATGCTACATAATCTCTGGATAACGGTCGAAATCTCCACGATCGCAATATCCCACTGATTGAGTGAATCGTGCCGAGATTAACGAACGCAGATCATCCAACCCACAAGTATAAATATTCGGGGACCCCATTGATACAGGTACACAATATCTCACACCCTCTCTCTACTATCAACTTAGATCCAGATTCCCTTGACCTGACTTAGGCATCGGAGGGTCCTCCGGCTTAGCCAGGGTCTCCTTTGCTCACTCTCTGTGCAGGACTAGGGTTCGCTAGAGGTTCGTCATACCAAGTGGAGGGAGGTCCAAATTTTGACCTCAACAGCGTGCATAATTTTTTGTAACTGTACTATTAATTTCTTATTCTATGTTATATATATATATATATATATATATATATATATATACACATACATAGAATAAGAACTTAAGCATCAATTAGGGCTTAATTAAAATGTACTAATGATATTGTGGGATTAGTACATTTTAATTAGGGCTTAAACAATATACATCTTCTCAATAATAACATGATATTCTTAATAAATATTTTTAAGAGTGGATAAATAGATGACGGATCTTATCAAACTTTGGTCATATATAATTGCACGGGATGTATCTATTATCATGGTTTAATTTGAATTGAGCCGCGTAACTATTCTTGCACGTTCACACACCACATGTGACTGAAAACAAACCCAAAGCTGGATCAGCTAAATTTTTTGTTTCCAAGGCGAAGATGAAACAGTTCACCTAATGGACATTATGGATCTCATGTGTGACCAAAAACATACTGAGAGCCAATAGTGGATCAGCCCAATTTTTGGTTTCCAAGGCGAAGATGAAGCAGCCCACCTGATGGACGGTGTGGATCTCATGTATGACAAAAAAAAACCAAAAGCCAACAGTGAATCAGCCCAATCTTTGGTTTCCCAGGCGAAGATGAAGCAGCCCACCTGATGGACGGCATGGATACCATGCATGTCCTCGGTACGTGTAGCCAGGCTAACCCGGTTCCATGGTGTACCTCACACAGCTATATAGCTGCTGTATCGGCGTCAGGAAATTCTGTGGGCTGATCACGAGGTATGTGTTATATATATAAACCGTTCATTCATTTGGCGAGCTTGTCTTAATGCTTGAGACGAAGAAAAAAGATAGATCTAATCATAAAGTGGACCACGCTCCAAAAAGCAGCGGGGGAGCGAACGTATACGTTGAAAGCCTTTTTGGGTCACAGAAGTTTTGGATCAACATGAAATTTGCTTCTGCTCTTCATTCAGGTCTTCGTGACCTTATGAACACATTGGATAAGAAATAGACGTCATAGTGGGCCTACAAATTTTTTAATGGTGAAAATATTATCTCGGCTACTATTTATGGTGTGGTCAAGATGATCTTTGGATATGAATCGTTTTTTAATAATGCTATGAAAATAGATGAACGATGTAGATATAATAAATACATCACTGTGGGCCCATAAAACTTTAATCTCCTTTAAACCGTTCGTACGACTCGGAGCTCCAGTGCTCGTCTTCGAGCGACACGTAAATACAGCAGCTATATAGCTGGTGTGAGTACACCAGCCAATCCGCTTCGGCCCGGTTCATATCAGAAAATTCAAGAGGTGTCATCGACTACGTCCCGACGGACTGAAATTCTATGATCCAAACTATTTTTATGACGATTGTCACTTTGTACGGTGGAAAACTACTGAATAAAATATTTCAATGGGATAATTTGAACCTTTTTATAATTTGACTCTTTTTCTTCGAAGATGAACCGTTAACATAACCTCTGTACAATAAAAGCATTTAAATATTTATTATAACATTTAATTTCTGAAATCGTTCGTTCAGGAGCATCCCTATTAAATAAACGGACTGGATCACTGAGAAAAACCAAATCCAACCGCTATAGTACCGACGAACCGTTATTGTAGTACATCGGGATGTACTCCAGCGATAACCCAACACGACATGTTCAGCCAGAAGCAGATTGCGTGACACACACCACTTACCTCGGTGGTGTGTTGACGTCACCAAGTTCTGTGGCCCAAAATGATGTATTTGTTATATCTACACCGTTTATCCATTTTTTGAGATAATTTCAGGGCATGTCCAAAAAAATGAGAAGATCCAAAGCTTAAGTGGACCACACCACAGAATGCAATGAGGATTGAACTCCTACCATTAAAAACTCTCTGCAGCCATGTTTTGGATAAATCTGACATTTGTGTTTTTCCTTTCATTCAGGTATGTGTGAGCTTATTAACAAGATGGATGGAAAATAAACATCATAGTAGGCCCTAAGAAGGTTTCAATGATGGTGTCACTGTCCAAATACTTTTTATGGTATGGTCCACTTGAGATTTGAATTTTCTCAATTTTTAAGCTTATAAATTCAAATGATTTTGAAAAATAGATGGACGGTGTGGATATAACATATATCATATATAATGATGGCCCAAAGAACTTGGTGACGTCGCAATTCGCTTCCCGTTCAGCTGATGACCAAAATACCCCCATCGTATCTCCCCTCCGGAACAAGACGGGGCGCGGATTAGCTGCTAACAGGTTGGGTAGCGATACTCGCTACTGAAGTGACGCCACCAAGTTCCGTAGGCCCACCATGATGTATGTTATGTATCCACACCTTTCATCCATTTGGAGAGATCATTTTAGGCAATATCTACCATTAAAAACTCCTAAAGGTTACAAAAGTTGTTTTTAAAAAAAAAAAAAAAAAAATTACACACATACACGCGCCCCAACACACTCACGCAGTAGGGATTTCACCACATGTGATGCTTAAACCATAACCGGGTTGAAACTCCTCAGAGTCTACCACGGGAGCAAGAGCAAGGATCCTCTAAGAGGCTACAAAAGTTACAAATCAAGTTGATATTTGTGTCTTCTTTGATTTAATGTCTTTTTCTACTTTTGAACGGGGGAATTCAAATAAACATTATGGTGGGCCTTAGGATAGTTTCAAGGGTGGGGATCACTTTCCCCACTGTTTTCCGTAGTAGGGCCCACTACAGATATTTATGTGCCTTATTCTTTGGTTCATGACTTAAAAATGATATATCAAAATGGATGGACGGTGTGGATATAACACATACATCATAATGGGCCCACAGAACTTGAACTTGGTGACGTCACTTCAGTAGCTACTCGCTGGTAAACCTGTCAGTATCCAATCCACGTCCACCAAGAGGTTGTAATCCAAAGCATGCGTGGGAATAGCAGGTATGCGCAGCTTGTTCCAATCACCGGTCCCTCGCAACTGTCCGCCAGTGGCTTTGCTCATCAGCGCTTTCTATAAAAGGCATCTCACTCCTCCCTTCAAAGCCGCGTTTCCTTCGCAGCGTTTCAAAAGAGAGAACTAGAGAGATCTCCGTTTCCTCCACCTTCTCATCTCCGCCTTTGAAGATGCTGGTGCAGCAGTATCTCTTCGAAGGAATCTTCGCTTCTCTGCTAGGGTTTGTACTTCTGTACGGATTACGCGGGAAGAAGAAGAGAGCTGGCGTTGCAGGCTCCGCTCTCGCTTACACACTCGCCAAGGTCTGTTCTCTTCCGTGCATTGTTTCTTTGATGAGTTTCCAGCTTGAGTTGTGAGGATTTTATAGTTTTTGTGTGGAAATGGAGGATTTTGGGAAGAATTTATGACTGCGTGTTGCTTGGTAAGATTCAAGATCGGTAGTGCTCGTGCGGAATGTGAATTTGCTTGTCCTGATGTGTATTTGCTGTTGTTTGGTTGTTTATCATCTGGAGAAATGAAAGTAGGATTATTTTCGTGTTTGCAATTCTTCTACTTCTTCTTCGTCTTTTTTTCTTCTCTGTTTCTTTTTTTCTCTAATTTGTGAACAGATGCTGTGGTTTGCAAACTCATGGGATGTATCTTTGATAATTCTTCAATTTTCAGTTTGCGTGGTATTTTTTGCAGTGATTTCTTTATCTTTCTTTGGTTGGTTGGCTCCGATTGAGTCTTAAGATGTATGAAATGATGGGCTTCTGAAACCACGGGAATTTGGAAGATATGAGAAGGGCATCAAAAGCTACAGAAATCTTTACAAGTTTACTTGAGATTGATTACTTGTTTTCATTTAGTGGAAATCTAGGGTCCTTCAATTTCTTTTTATCAGGATTTCTAATGACGGACCTCACGAAGTTCAGCATTTGAATTGGGAGCTTGTCGTATTTATTGCATGTTTCTAGTACTTGGATAAGTCGAAAGGACGATTAGGGCATGTTTGGATACCAACAAATAAGTTAAATTTTCTACTTACAGCAGTAGATAAGTAACTTATTTGAAAGTAAGTTTGGTTTTATGATAAATTATGAGTAGCTTTTTTATTTAAAGTTACTTAATCATTTAATAAATAAAAATCATGATAAGCTACTTCAGGCATAAGTAGCTCATCTTAAGTAACTTACCATCCAAACACCCCCTCGGAGAGTTGGTAATTTCTCTAGTGAAAGAAAAGTTCCATTTTCCAAGCTTTAGGGGAGATCCCACATCGGTCGGAGTCCAATCCCTGGTATAGCCTATGGTTCCTTCTACTAGAGCATAAACGTGGGTTGGAAGAGCTTTGCCTAGAGACTCACCACTATCATAAATGGTGACGTTCCATCGCTCATTGGCCTAAATCAGACTTTCAGTCTCCAATGTCATGTATTCACTATGGTTTTCTTGGTGGTATGGTGCTGTACCTGATTTTTCCACCCTTGTTGCTGCTCCAGCCAGCCGCCTTGTCATGTTTGTAATTCACAATAACCAATTTGGAAATAAAATTAAACCCCTAGGGGTCCAAGACTGCATTTAGAAGTACCCAGATCAACATCGAGTTCAATGTGTCAGTTTGAACTCGTGTCAGTTGGATCACTTTGTTTAGGACTCGCCTAGCATATGAGGTGGTGAAAAACAAAACCCCACCAAGGCTTCTCTTTTTTAGATGGAAATAACAATTAGTTGAAATCATAGTTCCAAAACCTGAAAACTTGACACGGCTTGACATCCAGCCAGGTCAATTCAACACCAAGACTTGACTGAGTCTTTATTTGACTTGACTCAATATTTAATAATTACATCAAAGAATATTTAGAGTGATAACATACTGAGTATAATACTATGAATATATAAAAGAGCCAAAAGGTCTTGCTGAGTGGAACCAAGCCACAGGTGTGAGTCACCGTTCTTTTATTACTATGGTTGAAATGGATGTAATATAAATTTGGATGAATCAATTCAACCCATCCCCAGTCTTTTGGCTCTTTTATATATTCCACAGTTATTACATCCTGAGGGAAGTTATTTCACAAATAGACTCGTAGTTTAATACAACTAACCTGAACAATAGTACAGTTACTGATACAAGCTATTTCATCTTGACAGACTGCATTCAAGTGAGACCCAGCTGCATCGATCCGCGCTATCATGTTTCCCTTCTTTTCTTAATAAGGGAGCGGGAAGAGCTCTGTAATGTGCAGGAACAGTCGCAGGAAAAAACATCTGCCTGACCCCCTTTACCTTTATAATGGGGAAAATGATATTCGCTGCACCCTGCAAAAGAGAACCCATGCATTGAGAAGCAAGGAATCCATGTACCTTTCCAGAATATAAAAGAGAGGAGAGAATATCACATTCCATTTGGTGCATATGACATTGAGGACCAAACATCTACCATAAATTGGTGGTGAGGAGGATTCTCCCACGCCATCGAATTGATGGTGGGGGATGTTTGGCATATGATTTCATATGTCTACCAATTGGCCCAATCAGAAAACAAAACCTCACCGAAATCAATCGAGCTCCGATCAACCAACTCTTGGGAAAAGGGTATCTTAAAAACAAACGGCCAACACCGTATATAGCCACAACAAAGAAATGGCCCACCAGGCTCAATGGGCGAGGGTTAAGACCTGATAGCAAAGCCACTAGCCCAGATGAAAAAATATCTCCTAGGCTTAGATAATCAAAACATGCTTGCCGCATCTCTTTCATTGCTTGATCAGGTGAGGCACAAAAAACCTTGTATAGTACATCTGCTAATGTATTAATATTAGACACAACTGGCTGCAAATGGAGCCATATGCTGCAAACCAGGTTAGGAGATATTAATGCAGGGGCATTTTCACACCGGGCTTGAGTGTGGTGGCCCATGGGATGCAGGGACATGCTCGGCGTGGGTGACCCATGTGATTTGGGGCCCACGGGGGAGGTCTCATGTTCGAGACTCCTCACCGGGGGTAATTAATGTGCATTTCATACCGGGCTTAAGTGGGGTAGCCCATGGGATGCGGGGACACACTCGGGGTAGGCAGCCCATGTGATTTGGGATCCAGGAGAGGGGTTCGGCCGAGGTCCTAACCCATGAAATGTGGGGCCTGAGCTATGAGATAATGAGATTAATTCGCCATACTCCAAGCTTTTAGAGTAAGTGGTTAATTGTCCTGCATCAAATTGGTATCAGAGCGGGAGGTCTCGTGTTCAATACTTCTCACCGGAGGTGATTAATGCACGAGAATTTTCACACCGGGCTTGAGTGGGATAGCCCGTGGGATGCGGGGACACACTCGGGGTGGTTGACCCATGTGATTTGGGGCCCACGCAGGAGGTCTATGTTCGAGACTCCTCACCAGGGGTGATTAATGCGCATTTCACACCGAACTCAAATGGGGTAGCCCGTGGGATGCGGGGACACACTCGGGGTGAGCTACCTATATAATATGGGACCCACGAGGGGGGTTCGGCCGAGGTCCTAAACCATGAGATGTGGGGTCTGGACTATGAGATAAAGGGATTAATTCGCCATACTCTAACCGTGCGAGCTTTTAAAGCAAGTCGTTAATTGTCCTGCACCAAATATGGTAACAAAATAAACATCTCTGAAATGAAACCATGCTTAGTGAATCACAATAACCAATTTGGAAATAAAACAGAACCCCCTAGTGGTCCAAGACTGCATTTAGAAGTACCCAAATCAACATCCCAGTTCAATGTGTCAGTTGGATCACTTTGTTTAGGACTCGCCTAGCATATGAGGTGGTGAAAAACAAAACCCCACGAGGCTTCTGCTTTTTTAGATGGAAATAACAATTCTATACATTTCAAGTAGTTAAAACTAGTTGAAATCATAGTTCTAAAACCCGAAAACTTGACACGGCTCGATATCCAGCCAGGTCAATTCAACTCCAAGACTCGACTAAGTCTTTATTTGACTTGACTCAATATTTAATAATTACATCAAAGAATATTTAGTGTGATAACATACTGAGTAAAATACTATGAATATATGTAACATCCCGAATTTTCATAGCCCGAGTTCATACTCGTGTCAGAGGAAACCGGGTGTTAATAATGTATAAACTTGGATGCCTTAAAATTTCATCCCTTTTTTTAAAAAAAAAATCTTTCAGTGTACATCCAGATACATTCAAGAAGGTAACATTCACAAGAATAGGAACAATTATATTGATTATATCTCATTAGTGTAAAAGAATAACCAAAGGCCTTCCCAATGGAAGCTTATTACACTTATCGAGTTTGCAGGAGAAGTATAAAGCTTAAGTAAATAAACTATCTTCGTATTCTTTCGATGTAACCTTCTATGGGAAGCTGATCCTTTAAGTCTTCAATCTATATGTCATACAACATCTGTACGGTTGGGAGAGGGTCAATGTCCTACTCATAGTGATGGTTATCCTTTAAGATTAACAGTAATTCAAGAGATTCATGAAAGTAAAATATATATTCTGATATTTCAAGTACTTCACATTACAAGAGGTATTAATGCACAAACAATCTATATGAGATGCATGCCTAGCAAAGTATATGCGGTAATTCACTCTTAGCAATCGCCACAATGTGGAATATGATTAAAGCTATCCGACTTGCCCCACATCCCATACTACGGAGATTCGCCGGCGTGTCCCACGTTTAACATGGTTTTACGCAGTTGTCCCAAAGCAAACACTACACATGATCAGGTGAATCTCGCAACCTGGATTGGAGCGATTAAAGCAACAACCAACCCCCAAAGACCGGAAAAGGAGCGACAAAGCGACATTCAGTTCCCTGAGAAAAATCAGATTGGAGCGACTAAGCGACATCTAACCCCCAAAAACTAGAAAAGGAGCAACTAAGCGACATCCAATTCCCCAAACTGATGTGTCACGTATATAAAACGATTTGATGGGTTTTTTTTTACCCATCTTCGACCGGTCGTGAGCCCTACTCGACCGGTCGAAGGCTGGTGGTCGACCAGTCGAAGGTTCGAGTCGTGACTTTGACTCAAAGTCCAGCGAGTATTTTTGCTATTTTTAACTGTAGTTACGACTGGTCGAAGGGATGTCTCGACTAGTTGAAGGGGTCCTACGACTAGTTGAAGACTAGGTTCTACTAGTCGAAGGTTACGTAGTTTGTTCCGCAATTTTGCGCGAAACTGCAGATTTGAGTCCTTTCGCAACAAGGATGCAGAAAGGAGTTTCCTAAACTATAAAAGGGGTTGCCTAGGGTTTTTCTAGGTATGGCAAGAGGGTTTCCTAAAGCTTTACAAGGAATTTGCTAAAGGGTTTAAGGCTATCAAAGGTGAGAGAGAGGGAGAAAGAGAGAGAGGAAGCTTATAGAAGGGAGGTTCTGATCGTTGAGGTTTTCTACTGTGCAATCTATATCTTAGCGCTTCTATGTCCTCGTAATCGATTAGATCTCTCCGTTTTCTCTATTTCTCTTATTATTTATCCACTCCTGCGTGAGTGAAGAAGATTGTAACGTTCTACTTCATAGTGGATTGTTTATCTGGACGAGGTCCCGTGGTTTTTACCTCTTTGAGGGTTTTCCATGTAAAAATCTCTTGTGTGGTATGTGATTGATGCTTTGATTTATTTCATTGCTTTATTATCCGTAATTCTGGTTTGTTTCGGGAGGCTAGATCCTAAGGTTTGTGCAAGGCATCCCAACAAAGTGGTATCAGAGCTAAGTTCATTGAACGAGTAGGATCGGTTTTGAATTATGGAAGGTGGCTCAAGAATGATTAGCCTCAATGGTTCTAACTGGACCATATGGAAGGCTAAGATGGAGGACTTGCTTTATTGCAAGGACCTATATTCTCCAATCTTAGGCATATCAGCAAAATCTAAGGATATGACTGATGACGATTGGAAGAAGACGAACCGAAAGGCGATGGGGTTTATTAGACAATGGTTGGATGATTCTGTGTTCCACCATGTGTCTACGGAAACCTCAGCTGTAAGCCTATGGCTAAAATTACAAGGGCTGTATGAGAGGAAGACAGCCGGTAATAAGATATTTCTGATAAGGCGACTTGTGAATCTCAAGTTCAAGGATGGTGGTTCTATGGCCGAGCACATGAATGAGGTCAGCAATATAGTGAACCAACTTACCTCTATGAAGATGGTCCTGGATGATGAATTACAGGCTTTACTATTGTTTAGTTCATTGCATGACAGTTGCGAGACATTGGTGGTGTCTCTAAGTAACTCTGCGCCAGACGGAAAGATATCCATGGAACAGGTAACCAATTGTCTCTTTAATGAGGAGACAAGGAGGAAGTCTCAGGGGTCTACTTAGCAAGAGGCTCTTGTGACACAGGAACGGGGGAGAGGAAAGAACAGGAAGGGCGGGAAGGCCCGAGATAAATCAAGAGGCAAGTCGAGTAACAGAAAAGATGTTGATTGCTGGAACTGTGGCAAGAAGGGCCACTACAAGCATGAATGTCATGGTAAGAAAAATGATAAGAAAGGAAAAGGGAAGGAAGATGAATCGGATTCTACTGCGGTCACTTTAGATGGTGACGTTGTAGTTATTCTTTCAGCAGATCACAATGTATGTCTCACGGCTACGAGTCAGGACACCGACTGGGTGGTTGACTCGGGAGCTTCTTTTCATGCTACTCCACGCAGGGACTTCTTCACAAGCTACAAGTCAGGTGACTATGGGACTGTGAAGATGGAAAATTTTAGCGTATCAAAGATCGTGGGAGTCGGTGATATTTGTGTGAAGACTGATGTGGGCTACACATTGGTTCTCAGGGATGTGAGGCATATCCTAGACCTTCGCCTCAACTTGATGTCGACGGGAAGGTTGGATGATGATGGCTATGAAAGTCAGTTTGCTGGTGGGCGATGGAAGCTCATCAAGGGTTCGTTGATCGTGGGCAGAGGAAAGAAGTGTTACACCCTGTACAAGGCAAGTGTCAGTATGTGCAAGGGTGGGTTGAACGCAGCGAAAAATTCAGCTATTGACATGTGGCACAGGCGTCTAGGCCACATGAGTGAAAAAGGGCTTCAGCTACTAGCGAGGAAGCAGCTCCTTCCAGACGTGACAGGTATACCTCTCAAAACCTGTCATGATTGTTTATCAGGGAAACAGCATAGAGTTTCATTTGTTAAAACTGCTTCTCATGTTAATAAAGTGCATGCATTAGATTCGGTTTATTCTGATGTTTGTGGTCCTATGAGGACAAAAACCTTGGGTGAGGCATTGTATTTTGTTACTTTTATAGATGATGTATCTAGGAGGGTTTGGGTTTATGCTTTGAAATCCAAGGACGAGGTCTTTGGTGTGTTTAAATGGTTTCATGCTATGGTCGAGAGAGAGACAGGTAGATCATTGAAGTGCATCCGCACTGACAATGGTGGTGAATACATTGACGAATTTCATGAGTACTACAAGTCCCTAGGTATACGGCATAAACAGAAGGTTCCCAAAACCCCCCAGCATAATGGTGTAGCTGAGCGAATGAATCGCACCATTGTTGAGAGAATCAGATGCATGTTATCCCATGCGAAATTGCTCAAGACGAATGAATCGCACACAGCGGTGTATTTGATAAACAGGTCTCCATCAGCCCCAGTGAATGGAGAAGTACCTGGGAAGGTGTGGACTGGACATGATCCATCGTACAGTCATCTCAGGGTGTTTGGATGCATTCACGTACCGAAGGACGAGAGGTTCAAGCTCGATATGAAGATCAGGCAGTGTGTGTTCTTGGGGTATGGTGATGAAAAGTTCGGTTATAGATTGTGGGATCTGACCGAGAGGAAGCTCGTCAGGAGCAGAGATGTGATTTTCTTTGAAGATCAGTGTATATAAGACATTGGTAAGCCAGAGAAGAATCAGCCTAGTTCAGGTGAGCTAGAGGACATGGATCCGATTACTCCTCCCGTAGTGCGATGACGGGGAGTACAAGAAGTGCGAAGAGGACGAGAGAGTTCCTTCAGAAGATGGACCAGGGGAGCAGCCCCCACTTGATCCACCTGTTGAGCCACAGGTGAGGAGGTCATATAGGGACAGACAGCTGTCCAAGAGATACTCGCCACATGAGTACATTATGCTGATTGATGGAGGAGAGCCAGAAGATTATTCTAAGGCCCTCGCCGACGAGCATAAGGGGGAGTGGTTGAAAGGTATGCAAGAGGAGATGGAATCCTTGCATAGAACCACACCTATGATATGGTGAAATTGCCTAAGGGCAAGAAAGCTTTGAGCAACAAATGGGTGTTCAGAAAGAAGATTGAGCAGAAGAATTCACAGACGAGGTTCAAGGCTAGACTTGTGGTGAAAGGGTTTGGTCAGAGGAAAGGTATAGACTTCGAAGAGATATTCTCACCAGTAGTGAAGATGACATCCATACGGGTGTTGCTTGGGTTGGTGGCTAGCATGGATCTGGAGATAGAGCAGTTAGATGTTAAAACTACCTTTCTCCATGGTGACCTGGAAGAAGAGATCTATATGCACCAACCAGAGAGGTTCAAGTCAAGAGAAAGGAGCATATGGTGTGTAAGCTGAGGAAGAGCTTGTATGGGCTGAAACAAGCTCCACGGCAATGGTACAATAAGTTTAACTCGTTCATGTTGAAACATGGGTATCACGTGAGCAGTCGGACCACTTTGTGTGTTCACGCGCAAGTTCTCAGATGGTGATTTCTTAGTTCTGCTATTATACGTTAATGACATGTTTATCATGGAAAAAGACATCAAGAAGATCGACAGGCTGAAACAGGAGTTGGGCAAGTCTTTTGCGATGAAAGACTTGGGCCCGGCTAGACAAATCCTAGGAATGCAGATAACCCATGATGAAGCGGAGGAAGCTTTGGCTTCATAAGAGCGGTATATTGAGAAAGTCTAGAAGCGGTTCAATATGAATGCAAATGAAGCCGGTCAAGTACTCATGGATGGTCACTTCAGATTGAGCGACAGGCAGTGTCCCAATACGAAGGCAGAGGTGGATGAGGAGGTGGATGAGATGCAGAAGATACCCTACGTGGTAGCTGTAGGAAGTTTGATGTATGCTATGGTGTGTACACGCCCAGACATAGCATATGCGATTAGTGTTGTCAGCCGGTACCTTGTCAATCCTGGCAAAGAGCATTGGGCAGCGGTGAAATGGATATTACGGTATCTAAGAGGCTCATCCAGGTTGAGCCTATGCTATGGTGACGGAAAACCTATGTTAGAGGGCTACACAGATGCAGATATGGCAGGTGACATAGACTCCAGGAAGTCTACATCGGGGTTCATGTTCACGTTTACAGGGAGAGCGGTTTCTTGGCAGAACAAGCTACAGAAGGTCATAGCATTGTCGACGACAGAGGCCGAGTACATTGCAGTCACAGAGGCATGGAAAGAAATGCTTTGGATGAAAAGGTTCCTACAGGAACTTAGCCTGAAGCAGGAGGAGCACGTGGTCTATTGCGATAGTCAGAGTGCTATACACTTGAGCAAGAATCCAAGTCAGCATTCCAAGTCGAAGCACATAGAGATTCGGTATCACTGGATAAGGGATACTTTGGAACAGAAGGTGTTACAGCTTGAGAAGGTCCACACGGACGATAATGGGTCAGACATGATGACCAAGGTTTTGCTCAAGGGTAAGTTTGAGGTTTGTAGAAATCTGGTTGGCTTGAAGAATGTGGATCCCTCCTGGGTCAAAAAGGGAGAGATTTGATGGGTTTTTTTTTACCCATCTTCGACCGGTCGTGGCCCTGCTCGACCGGTCGAAGGCTGGTGGTCGACCAGTCGAAGGTTCGAGTCGTGACTTCGACTCAAAGTCCAGCGAGTATTTTTGCTGTTTTTTACTGTAGCTGCGACTGGTCGAAGGGATGTTTCAACTAGTCGAAGGGATGTTTCAACTAGTCGAAGGGGTCCTACGACTAGTCGAAGACTAGGTTCGACTAGTCGAAGGTTACGCAGTTTGTTCCGCGATTTTGCGCAAAACTGTGGATTTGAGTCCTTTCGCAACAGGGATGTGGAAAAGAGTTTCCTAAACTATAAAAGGGGTTGCCTAGGGTTTTTCTAGGTACGGCAAGAGGGTTTCCTAAAGCTTTACAAGGGATTTGCTAAAGGGTTTAGGGCTATCAAAGGTGAGAGAGAGGGAGAAAGAGAGAGAGGAAGCTTATAGAAGGGAGGTTCTGCTCGTGGAGGTTTTTTACTGTGCAATCTATATCTCAGCGCTTCTATGTCCTCGTAATCGGTTAGATCTCTCCGTTTTCTCTATTTCTCTTATTGTTTATCTACTCCTGCACGAGTGAAGAAGATTGTAACGTTCTACTTCATAGTGGATTGTTGATCTGGACGAGGTCCCGTGGTTTTTACCTCTTTAAGGGTTTTCCATGTAAAAATCTCTTATGTGGTGTGTGATTGATGCTTTGATTTATTTCATTGCTTTATTATCCATAATTCTGGTTTGTTTCGGGAGGCTAGATCCTAAGGTTTGTGCAAGGCATCCCAACACTATTTACACACACCAGTTGTTGCACTCTCACCCGAGAACATGGATTTACGTGTCGCCCCATGGCCACTACCGAAAATGCATTACGTTCATGATGTTTAATCGATCGCTAAATGAGGGATCTCGAACATAGTACTTACGTCAAGAGAATATAAACTAAATCGTAGAGAATATAAACTGAATCATGAAGAATATAAACTGAATTATGGAGGTTTTGAAATAGCAAGACACATGCCCAAGCCTTCTCGATATACGGCATGAGGCCAACATAAATAAGATAAGAGTGATAATAGTCAACTCAACAAAAGAAGAGTCGCAATGGTTGACTTAACGGATGGAAGAGTGGCAAGGGCCAACTCAAATATAGAGGCGAGTGGCAAGGCCCAACTCAAATAAAGAGACAAGTGGCAAGGTAACGCTTGTATCCAAGGCCTCACATAAATTCAGAGAAATCACTTGTATTTGACATCAAGTTATAACCCAAAGGACCGATAGTTGTAAGGATATTAACCAAATCAATTGATACGATAATTCCCAGAAAAATATAAACATGAAAGGCATAATGACTCACATCATTAAAGGCATGAAAAGGTAGGATAATTCATGTCGTAAAAGGTACAAAAGAGGCTAACGTGAAACATATAATAGCATGGAAGGTAAAATACATGTAAAGGCAAGATCACATTCTAGAAGGCATACAAGACAGAATAAATATAATAACTTAAATTCATGTAAGCTTAAAGGATAAAACCCTCACTGTAAGCTCGACTCAAATCTGGCCCTGACTCAGTCTTAGCGTCAACTCAGCACACAATCTCTCTCTCTCTCTCTCTTCCTCTTTTCTTTTTCTTTCCTTTCTTTCTTTTTCTTTCTTTCTTTCCTTTTCTTTTCCTTTCCTTTCTTTTCTTTTCTCTTTTCTTTTCCCTTTTCTTCTCTTTCTCTTTTTCTTTCTCTTTCTTTCCTTTCTTTCATCCTCTTTCTCCTCTCTTTTCTTTTTTCTCTTTATTTCTTAGACGACTAGTGATGGGAAGACTTATATATATTTTTTTTTACGTGAAGAGGAATTCGGTCAAGTTATACAGCGTGTGGAAATATCCTACAAACACAACGTATGTGTATAGGCTGGGAAGTTTGGCCGTTTATGTCTGATCGTGATTTCCTATTTTATTACTTGTGATCTACTGGTCATATGGGCCACACTAGGATTGGTTAGGATTTGAAAATAGTGGCTGGGTAGTTGTCCACGGCTGTCGTTGTTAGAAATGTAAGTGTTTTTTGTACACAATGGTGGATAGAAGAAAACGATAACGAAATGATCAGATCTAGTGGGTTCAAGGCTCGACTTGAATAGTCAATTTCTCAAGATAGATTTGCTGTCCTTTTTCTGGAAGTTCCAGCAAGTGCAAATGAAGGAAATCTGCAAATTGTCTTCAGGATACAATGAACTCTTAATCCAATTTTCAACACGAAAATTTGCATATTTAAGTGTTGAAAAGATCTCTAGTTTTGACACCGATATGCCTTAAGATGTTCAGAAAAAACTCAGCAAGGGATCAGATCGAGAGTAATTATACAGAAGATGATATAATCTTAAGGATTACAAGTATCTCCTTCTGGATTATAGTATCCAGGATTTATATCAATTGAAAGGTTATGGATTTCTTCCCGAAGAGGTGCTAAAGTGCCTCTTCAAGAAATCCATACTCATTCACAGCAAATAATTGCCTTTCCATGAAAGGACATGACTCTTTGTCCTATGACAGTTATTTATGTACCTATTCAGACAGGAGCAGTTATCCAGCAAGAAAAACTATATCCATATAAGCGACACATGGCATAGGTGTCATATGTACAATCATGTCACTATTACTCTTAATAAACAAAAAATGTAATAAAACATCAGGGTACCATGGCCCAAAAAGTTTGAACCGAGTGCCAAAAAGACTAAGGTTCTCTTAGCTCCTTGCGATGATGCGCACGTGCGATGTGCTAAGTGCGCCTAATAAAGCGTCAAAAAGCACCCAAGCAGCCCTACAGCCCACGCCGGGCGCGGATGGTGCTTTGCACCGTCCTTGAGAAGATTTGAACCCTGGTTGCATAAGCAAAAAACCCCATCTCTTACCGACTGGCTATACAGACTATTTATGGAAAGTTTAAATAATTAATATATTTATTTACTATCTAAAAATAACTTTTATTTTTTAAAATTTATTTTTATTCTAACAAACACAACAATCCTCCACAATTTCAAAAATAAAATCAGATTCTAGAACGAATGGCATATCAGTAAAAATAGGTGCATAAGTAAATGTATCTTTTGGATTTGAACCTTTACTTTAGTGTATACGTATCAAAGTTATGCCAGGTACTTAGTGACTCATTAGTCTTGAACTAAGGACCTTATATGACTCATCGGACACATAACACACATCTATTCATATATAACTGGAGATCTAAAAGTTCGCACATTTCTGGCTTTGTGCGTATCCTTATTTCATGAGTATTTCATGAGTATTAGGTAGATCTATCAAAGATGATTCTGCTTCATCTCAGCAAAGTCTGCTTATAGATCTATTAAGAGTTAGTACTCAGCCTCTTATGATATGCAGAAACCAAACACTAGACTTTTAGGAATGAGACTCAAATTTTTTTTTTCTAGTGTATGTTTCAGTCACATACTTGACTTGTTTGTCCCTTTGAACCTAGCTTATATTTCAAAACATGGGTAGGGTTGCCATCAAGAATGAAAGTTATATCTTTATACATCTTAGTCTCATTCCTTTAGTGGTTCTCCTTATTGGATCTCTTGATAAACCTTTTGTCAAGGGATCTGCTAAGTTCAGGATGGATTTAACATATTCCACTGTGATTACTCCATCTCTGAGCAATCATTTAACAAAGTTATGCCTTAGACCTACATTTCTAGACTTACCATTATAAGTCTTACTCATAGCAGCGTCTGATCAGTATGCAGCCAAGAGGTATAAGCAGGATTTGGCGTTGTGGTGCCAGCAGAGGTAGTAATCGTGACAGAGGGAGCCGTGATGCTACCGTCCAAATAGCCAAAAAGCTCTTGACTGGCTAACAGAGGAACAAACTGATTTCTCCACAATAATAAGTAATTGAAGGAGGTCAGTTTAATGGTGAGCATATGCACCATTGTGTTGAGCGGAAGAGTAGGAGATGAAGAAGCCGAAACAGCTATGGTGAAAACTTGCTTTGATACCATAAAGATGTTTAACAAAACAATGATCAATGGCTGAAATCCTCCTTATCGTATGGAGG
The DNA here is from genome assembly GCA_030180095.1 of Magnolia changhungtana. Lineage (NCBI taxonomy): Eukaryota > Viridiplantae > Streptophyta > Magnoliopsida > Magnoliales > Magnoliaceae > Magnolia > Magnolia changhungtana. The sequence goes on from JASAUF010000220.1 coordinate 6,556,892, forward strand.
AGATAACTTCTGATTATATACAAAATAATTACACTTGTGTGATCCTATATAATAGGAAAGAATTAAATACAAATATTCAAAAATATTTGTACATATCTCTACAGCTATACAAGGTGGCAAATATCATGGAGAATCAATTGATTCTCCCTTATCATTCTGCAACACAAATCCCCAACAGTTTCAACTACTTGAAATGTATGGAATTGTTATTTCCATCTAAAAAAGCAGAAGCCTCATGGGGTTTTGTTTTTCACCACCTCATATGCTAGGCGAGTCCTAAAAAAAGTGATCCAACTGACACATTGAACTGAATGTCGATTTGGGTACTTCTAAATGCAGTCTTGGACCAACAGGGGGTTCTGTTTTATTTCCAAATTGGTCATTGTGATTCACTAAGCACGGTTTCATTTCATAGATGTCTATTTTACTACCATATCTCCTAACCTGGTTTGCAACATGGTTCCATTTGCAGCCAGTTGTGTCTACTATTAATACCTTAGCAGATGCACTATACAAGGTTTTTTACGCCTCACCTGATCAAGCAATGAAAGAGATGCAAGCATGTGTCGATTATCTAAGCCTAGGAGGTATTTTTTCATCTGGGCCAGTGGCTTTGCTATCAGGTCTTAACCCTCGTCCATTAAGCCTGGTGGGTCATTCCTTTGTTGTGGCTGTATATGGTGTTGGCCGTCTGTTTTAGAGATACCCTTTTCCCAAGAGTTTGTTGGTCAGAGCTCGATTGATTTCAGTGAGGTTTTGCTTTCCGATTGGGCCAATTGGTAGACATATGACATCATATGCCAAACATCTCCCACCATCAATTCGATGGCGTGGGAGAATCCTCCTCACCGCCAATTTAAGGTAGATGTTTGGTCCTCAATGTCACATGCACCAAATGGAATGCGATATTCTCTCCTCTCTTTTATATTCTGAAAAGGTTCACGGATTCCTCCCTTCTCAATGCATGGGTTCTCTTTTGCGGGTCGCAGCGAATGTCATTTTACCCATTATAAAGGCAGAAGGTGTTAAGCAGATGTTTTTTCCTGCGACTGTTCCTGCATATTACAGAGCTCCTCCCATTAAGAAAAGAAGGGAAACATGATAGCGGGATCGATGTAGCTGGGTCTCACTTGAATGCAATCTGTCAAGATGAAATAGCTTGTATCAGTAACAAAGCTAGGCCTGGACACATGCGAGGAATGAATTCCCTCTTTTAGTGATGTATTTTTATTTTCCCATTTAAAAAGAAGCCTCCAGGGCTAGTTTACGGACATCATGAAACGTACAAATCTAGTCCAGCCATAAGTCGGGTGAGCCAGGCTCGATGTGTTGTCTATATGCCATTGCCATCTAAATCATTCATTTGATGGGACTCGCCCACAAGAAGAAACACCCGAAAGGTCACACTATTCCAAAAATTACGTGGGCCATCATCCAATCCATTCATCTGATGTCTCATCACGATGAAGGAACGCACAAAAGTAAAGCGTGATTCTACTCTATTCTCTGTGGTGTGGCCTACCTAAGTATTGGATCTAAGGTAATTTTGGGATCAACACCAAAAATGGAGTTATGCACCTGATGGATGGAATGGATCGCATTTACATCAAATCTGGAAACAATAAATGAATAAAATATGAAAGTTGTTAAAGGTCTGTGTATTTTTTACAACACAATTCATTGACTTTATTTTTTTAGTTAACGGAAGGTGGTTTACAGATAAATGACGAAAACGTGCTCAATTCTGTTTTCTTTTCCAAAAAAGTGGAGCTGAGCATTGTGGGGGCCCAGCTAATGTGTGTATGGCATGACATCCAACCCTTCCAGTAGGTGCAACCCACCAAGATGATCAGGCCAAACAAAAATTAGGCTGATCCAATCATCAAGTGGGCCCCCTTGTAGGTTGATGTGGATTGGATACCGAATGCTTCATTGGCCAAAAGGCTACTGAAGTGACGTGGCAAAATGGCATTGGTGGATACCAATCGGCTGTTTCCTTCCAATAAATACTCTTCCAACGGAGATCCGTTAGTGGATGTTTTTCCGTTTCTGCCGTGAACGCACTCGGCTACGCACAGGTAATTGTTTATATTAAGAAAAAAAAAAAAGATCGTGGATGACTTTTGCAGGAAGTTCCTGGGCGGAACCCAGGTGGGGCCCACTGTGATGTTTGTGAGAAATCCTACCCGTCCATCCGTTTTTTGAGTTCAATTCAGGATGAAAAGCCAAGAATGAACCGTTTCCAGAGCTCAAGTGGGTCAAAAACGTGATAATTGAACGTCCACAATTGAAATATTTGTGGGCCAGAGAAGTTTTGAGTCATGCTAATATTTTTTATTTCTGTTCATCCCAGTAGGAATGAAGTTATTAACAGTACGGATGGCTTGTAAACATCACTGTCGAACCCAGGTAGATTTTAACGGTAGGAATTTCCCTAACCACATTTTCCTTTAGTACGGCCCACTTGAGCTTTGGATACGGTTCATTTTTGGCATCATGTCCTGAAATGAACTCAAAAAACGGATGGAAGGGGAGGATTTCTCACAAACATCATAATAGGCCCCACTTGGGTTTCCAAGAACTTGTTAATGGGAGGATTTCACAATGTACGTGGAGTTTACCGGTACGTGGCCAAGGTAAGCGGATTGTGCGTACTGAGTAAACTCTATGGGGTCCACCGTGATTTATATATTTTATCCAATCTGTCCATCCATTTTATAAGATAATTTTAGGGCCTTAGCTCATAACCTAAGCATATAAAATGCTAAAATCAACCACACCAAAGGAAACAGTGTGAATTGAATTTATACCGTTGAAAATTTCTTGGGGGCCACAGAAGTTTTGGATCAAGATTATAATTTGTTTTTACCTTCATCCATGTTTTTTGATCCTTTGAACAGTTTGGATGAAAAATAAACATCACTGTGGGGCCTGGAAAGGTTTCAACGGTGGAAATCATTATTTCTACTGTTTCCTATGGTATGGTCCACTTGAGATTTTTATAAGCTTCAATTTTAGGCTCAACACCTAAAATTAGATGGAAAAACTGATGGGAGGTGTGGATAAATCACATAAATTCACTCACAGTATGCCCAACTGAATTTTCTCAGTATGACTAGGGGTGTACACGAACGGAGCTAGCTTGGTTAGCTCGCTCGACCCAACTCGAAAAAGCTCGATTCAACTCGGTTTGAAGTTGAGTTTGAGCCGAGCCGAGCTGATTTTTTGTGCTTGAAAATGAGTTTGAGCCGAGTTCGAGCAGGCCCCAGCTCAACTCGACTCGAATCGAATCCAGCTCGAATTGAACTCTGATCGAACCAATTTGGTGACTCGATTACTCTGCCATTAATGTTGCTCACCAACTGTTTGATAAAATGACTCAACGAGATGTGGCTGGTGGTAAGGAAGGTTTGGCTGGTGGCAAGGAATGTTAGTACATTAAACAAATACTTTTTTTCTCTTCTTTTTTTTTTTTTCTTTTTTTTGGGAGGGGTTTTTATGTTACTTAAAAGGTGTTTGATAAAACACCTATAAAACCATTGCCTCTGTTTGTAAAACAGTGGGTTTTTGAAGTTGCAATTCAGGTGTTTGTGGAAATGCCTCAATGGCGAACTCGATTCGATCTTGGATCAAACTCGGCTCGAGCTAGCCTGAGATGTTGACCGAGCCGAGTCGAGCCGAGCTGGCCAGTCAAGCTCGATGATCAAGCTGAGTTGAGTTCGAGCTAAGGTTAACCAGTGTTCGAGCTGAGTCGAGCTGAGGCCAGCTCGACTCAGTTGGACTCAATGTACACCTCTACCCACATGGCTATTTCAACCAAGCTGTATCAAGTTTCAATGGGAAACGTCATTTTCTCGCCTACTTTCTCTGATGTAGTGCACTTAAGCTTTGGATCTGTCTCAACTTTAGGCCCATGCCATAAAAATGATTTTGTAAAATGGATAGATGATGTAGATATAACACCTACGTCATGGTAGGGCCCACAAAACTTGGCAATGCCAACACGCCACGCAATCTGGGTGTGTTTGGTCTGTGGAATTAAATGTATTGAATTGTATTAGATGGGATTAACATAGTTATTGCTCAATGATTGCATGTATGTAAATTCCATGGTATTGTAGCTATATCCAATCCAATGTTTGGGATAAAATTTTGGACATGGGAAAACACCGTATTAGGCAAAATCATGTTTGGTGGACTACGAAATTGTAATCAACGAACCAAATTTGAAACGGATGTCGTTCACTTGTACACATATATAATCAGAATGTCACATTATATGGATGGATGCCATGGATAAATGCATGCATCAATGTGGGGCCTACATGTGTAGTGGATTTCAAAATCCACGGAAATCCTAAATGGTATCAAATGCGCATAGAGCAAAATGCAATTCTATTCTACCTAATCCCATCTAATATCCAACTTTCCCTTAAAGACACTTCCTGGAAAGGAGATTTCTCACCGATAGGATTTGTGTGGGTGAGACCCTGACCATAGGTCACACCTAGATGTATGCATTGTACATCCACACGCCATCCATCTGGGTTTTTTTTTTTTTTTTTAAAAAAAAAAAAATCATATTTCAAGATGTCTCGAAAATGAAACCGATACAACCTTCTTGACATCCCCATAATGTTTATTGACCATCTAACCTATTAATAAGGTCACACAGATATGGTTGAAAGGTAAAAACAATTATCAGCTTGATCTAAAACTTTTGTGGCCCACGAAAGGTTTTCAATGGTTAATAATTATTGTTTCTATGGTGTGGTCCACATGAATTTTTTATTTGGTTCAATTTTTGAACTATGACCTAAAATAATCTGAAAAAACAGATGAACAATATGTATGTGTAATTCATACATCAAGGTGGGCTCCTATAGCCTAGGTATCACCCACATTACTGGATCTGGGTTTTCTCAGAGATACTAAGAAAGCCAAAAAAATTAGCACAGTAGAGGAGTTGGTACAATACCTTTTTTTGAATCCCCGCCAGTAAACTTATCTCACCGAAGGTAATTTATAAGGTACGGTTTTTTTTTACAAAAATACCTCAGCATGTTAGGTAAAGCAGCTAGAAAAGTAGGGGTATATTTGTCTTTTTGAATTCGTCCATACGAATAGAGATCTACTTTAGTGCTTAAGTTTTTTTTTTTTTCAGGTCCACTGAAAAAAGGTGAGTAGTACGTTGGGTCTATACGACACAAGAACCCAAACCCCGAAAGCCTGTCCGTAGATAGGAACGGACGCGGATTTTCATCCACTTTGGGAGCTCATTTTATGCTGTTCGATAAATAAAAAATAAAAAAATGAGGTGGATCCAAAACTTAAGTGAGCTGCACTAGAGGAAATAGTGAGGATTCAGCCAGAAGAGTTGAAACATTCATGTAGCCATAAAATCTGTCAGGCTAATTTTTTGGTATTTTAACATCAGCCCTGGGTAATGACCTTATAAACGGTTTGAATGGCATAAAAACATTAAGTCGGAGCCCAGGAAGATTTCAACGGTAAGTGTTTCTTTCCCCAATTTTCCCTCTCATATGGCCCACTTGAGTTTTGGATCCACCTCATTTTTTATCAAATAGTTAAAAATGAGCTCGTAAAGTGAATGAATGGGTTAGACTTCTCACAGACAGCGGTAGGCCCCACCCAACACCCTTGCCCAGTTACTTCCTTCCAAAGGCTTTAGCAATAAATAGGCGTCCGTCCGTTAAGAACTAACACGGGTTATGAGGGGTCACTGTACGGTTTTATCCACACTGTCCATTATTTTTTCATGGCCCACTTCAAAAATAAATATTCAATCCCCGAGTAGAACTAATGACAACCACCTTCGAAACCTTCAGGAGGCGTTTGGCGCACAGTATTAGATGTGATTAGGTGGGATGGAATTGCACTTGGTCCTAGCCAATCAACGTTTGGGAAGAATGGAAAAGCTTGGAATTAGATTAGATGGAATTTCATTGGGTTCTATGCCAATTTCACTCAATGTTAGCAAGTTGTGTAGATCCCACCATGATGTGTGGGCTATATCCACACCGTCCACCCATTTTTCGAGATCATTTTAGAGCAGTGGATCTAAAGCTCAAGTGGACCCACCATAGAAAGCAGCAGGGATTGAATACCTACCATTGAAAACTTCTTTGAGGCCACATAAGTTTTAGATCTGCCTCATTTTTAAGCCCATACCATATAATGAGGTTACAAAATAGATGAACGGTTTAGATATAACACATATGTGTTATTCTCAATAGTTTCAAATGATAGTAGGTACATCCATTCAATGTACCACCGTATTACAAACATAGCATGAAATTAAGCTTATCCCACGTTAACAGGGAACAATTCCTGTCATAAGTAATAATTATGTTTTTTGTCATAAGTAATAATTATGTTTTTAATCCCATCCCACCTAATCCTTCACCATGCGCCAAAGACCCCCTTAATCCTTCCCAATACCATGCGCCAAACACCCCCTCATGGAGCCTACCAATCCATCGAGTTCATAAGGTTACTAAGGCGTAAATGAAGGGAAAAGCAAATAACCGCTTCATCCAAAACTTACGTGACCCTAAAAGGTTTTCAACGGTGAGTGTCTAATCCCCGTTGTGTGGTCCAGTTTTGCAGATAAACCCCATATGGCATATAACATACACGTGGCACCTATCTAAAATTCAAACCGTGTGGGACCAGCTTTAAATTTTCCGCTAGACAATCTGTCCCTTGATTAGAGGACATTTTCCGTATAATTTAGACCGTTAAATAATATTCATTTCTGCTGCTTATTTAAACCGTTAAATACTGCTCATTTTTACTTTAATCTATTTAAATCGGTCTCACAGTTTGGACGGTTCAGATTTTGAGGTACATGCAACTTCTGCTGCAGAGAAACCTCGTTAGCGTCTCAGCTAGGGCTGAAAGTCCGGCGGGTCCGGGTGGTTCCTATACCTCAACCCTAACCCAACCCAACCTGGGTTGGGAATTCTCGACCCAAGCCCAACCTAGGCGGGCTAGGTTGGGTTGGCCGGGTGGATAAATGCTAATATTTTCATTATTACATTAGTCTATTATATTTCAATATATATCTTCTGTGCCTATAATTTTTTAATTATATATATAATTATTTATATAAAGAACTTCATTTTTTTATAAATAAACAAGCTAAAATATAGGACAACCACTTTTTTAAAACTCGTGTTGTGTAGCATGCAATCTATTTGGGAGAGAGAAATATGACATTTCTTGTTAGCTTGAGTCATTGAAAATAACGTGGACTAATGAGACCCGATGGCATTGGAATTTCTTGTGCATTCAATATAGATGATCCACACTCAATTATATATCGATGGGGTTCGGGTTGAGTTGGGTTGGGTTAGGTCGGGCAACCCGAGATCTCAACCCAAGCCCAACCCAAGTTTGATCAGGTTGGTGTTTGTATAGCCCAAGCTCATGACCAAACCCGATACATCATGCCCAAGCCCAACCCAATGTCAGGCCAGTCACGGGTCGGTCAAGTTGAACCCGCCCGACTTTCAGCCTTAGTCTCAGCTAGGCAAGAAGAATCCCGGTATGATTGCGTGCCAAGTTTCAGACGCGGTTTGGCTGGTGATGCTGCCGCTAGCTAGGTGGCTAGTGCTCTGTGCTATGTGGGGACCCACCATGATGTATGTGTTTTATCCACGCCGTCCATCCATTTTTTAAGATCATTTTATTGCTTGATTACAAAAATAAGGTAGATCTAAATCTCAAGCCAGCCACACCACAAGAAAATAGTAGTGATTGAATTTCTACCATTAAAAAACTCATAGTCTCCATTGTAATGTTTATTTGACATCCAACCTGTTAATCATGTCATACAGAACTAGAATAATGGAAAACATAAATATTATAGCTTGATCTGAAACTTTAGTGGCCCTTGAGAAGTTTTTAATGGTGGGCATACATTGTTTCCTGTGGTGTGGTCCGCTTAAAATTTTCTAACTTATTTTTTATATCATATCGTAAATTAATCTGAAAAAAATGGATAAACAGCATGGATGAAACAAATACATCATGGTGAGGAGATTTGATCCCTGTCAAGGAAGAAACCCTTCTCTCGATTCACTGTACACAATATTTATGAAAAGTTTAAATAATTAATATATTTATTTACTTATTAAAAATAACTTTTATTTTAAAATTTTACTTTTATTATAAAAAAAATACAACATGCCATATATCTATTTTATCGCACCATCAAAACCATTTATGAGGTTATTCTCATTGGAATGAACCCAAAACACAAAAAACCTGATACAAAACTTAATATGAATGTTTTTTTCAATGGTTGATCTATATCGTTTCCTTTGTGTAATCATTTGAGTTTTGGATCTATTTCATTTTCTTTTTAAACTACGCTGATAAAATGGTAAATCTCAATTATTTTCTCATCTCTAGTGTAATCATCTATGTTTTGCATGTCTACGTCGTTACAGAAGCCCCGTGTAACTTCTCATCTTTGAAACTTTGTCGCCTTTCGGTCCTTTCCCACATCATCTGCGTCAAGCGTCACAAGGTTAGCATGACCACGAGAAGCGGATTGCGTCCTACCTAGAGCTGGGCAAAACAGACCCGATCTGGTAGATCCGACCTGATCAGACCCGATCTGACCCAATCAAAACCGAACCGATGGTCTAGATTAGTGCGGATCGAGTAGTTCCATCCAGATACGAAATCTTTTCGGGTCGAGTTCGAATTGGCCCTGATTCGACCCGACCTAAAAACCCGATCCGAATGGATCCGGACCGATACCCGATCCGGAGTAGTTCTTATCGATACTTCTACTTTTCCCTGTGGTATGGTCCGCTTGAGCTTTGGATATGCATCGATTTTGGGTTCAACCACTAAAATGATCTGCAAAAACGAATGAACGGCGTGGATAAACCACATGCATTCAAGGTGGGCCCCAACAAAGTTTACTGTGTACAATAAGAAGAATATTTGCTGGTGTACTACACACAGCTATGTGCAGCTAGCTATAGGTACGTGTCATGCCAAGACGAGCACTGATGCTCCTCGAGCTACGAGTTGTACGAACGGTTTAAAGGAGATCAAAGTTATATGGCCCTACAGTGATGTATTTATTATATCTACACCATTCATATATATTTAGAGATCATTTTAGAGCATTATTCAAAAAAATGGATCATATCCAAAGATCATCTGGACCACACCACAAATAACAACAATGAATGATTTTCACCTTTAAACAATTCGTAGGGCCCACCATAATGTTTATTTTCCATCCGATCTGTTCATAAGGTCACAATGACCTGAATTATAAGAAAAAACAAATTTGAAATCGATCCAAAACTTCTATGAGACTGTGACCCCAAAAAGGCATTCAATGGTAGACATTCAATCCCCACTGCTTTTTCTAGTGTGGTATCTTATTTTTCGTCTCAAGCCTTAAAACGAGCTCACCAAATGGATGGACGGTTTGGATATAACACATATCCCATGATCAGACCTACAGAACTTGGTAACATCAAAGTCGGCATTTCGTACGCAACACATTACAGGCAGCTACCGTGCACAACACGTTAGCAACCGCAGCGCCTCGAGCTCCGAGTTGTACGAACGACTCAAATGATATCAACCTTACATGGGCCCCACAATGATGTATTTATTATATCCATACCATTTATCCATTTTTCATGATCATTTTTGATCATTTGGAAAAAAAAATGAATCATATCTAAAGCTCAAATGGACCACACCGAAAATAGCAATGAGGATATTGATTTTCACCGTTTTTAACGATCTGAATTGCACCCAACCCGATCCGACTCGGTTTCCCTGACCGAGTCGAACTCGGTTCGGGTCAGGCCAACTGTGTGTCGGGTCAGTTCGAGTCCTATGTCCCAAACTCGATCCCGGATCGAATCGGATTCGAGTCAATCCAGCTAGATTTCGGACCGAATCGGGTTAGACCCAATCCGATCCGACTCGGTCCGATGCCCACCTCTAGTCCTACCCCTGCCCGAACGATAATCCGTCCGGGCAGCTCTCTATAGGGCCCACCATGATGTAAATACTTTATCCACGCTGTTTATCCCTTTTTTCATATCATTTTACACCATGATCCTAAAAGTGAAGAATGTCCACAGTTTCAGTGGACCACACCAAAGTAAGCAGCATTGATAATGAATCCACCGCTGAAACTTTTCATAAGGTCATGTATACCTATATTAAGTGAAAAAAAATATCAGGTTAATCCGAAACTTCTGCAGCTCCCAATAAGTTTTTAATGGTGAGTGTTCAACCATCACTTTGTGGTCCACTTAAGCATTGGTTTCACCTAAATTTTTGGTTTGGATCCTAAAATGATCTATAAATATGGATGGACGGCGTGGATAAAACCCTTACATCAAGGTGGGGCCCACAGATCCCCACCCAGACGAATTATCGTCTGGGCGGGGGTAGGACGCAATCCGCTTCCCATGACTAGAACTGTATACGAGCAGAGTTAGCTCGGTAGCTAGCTCGACTCAACTCGAAAAAGCTCGACACGACTCAGATCGAAGCTGAGTTCGAACCAAGTCGAGCTGATTATTGGAGCTCGAAATGAGTTCGAGCCGAGTTGGATCTTGCGCCACCTCGACTCAACTCGACTCGAATAATGCTCGAACTTGGCTTGACTCGGTACATGGTATATATACTTTTTAAAAAAAAACCTACCCCGCCTTTTTAAAAAGGACTCTCCGCGCACCAAACTCATCCAGCACAAATCCCAACGCATCCAAGCCTTTGAGAGGATCGTTTAGCGCGACACACTCTCCGATTCATCACCAGGATGAAATCCTTCTTCTTCAACCAGCCCGACCACATTCTCCTTCTCGATGAAGCCAGAAAGCTCCACCGCGAGCTCGACTTCCCCCACGGCCGCAAGGTGGCCCGCTCCATCGAACGACATCCCTCCCTCCTCCAGCTCTACCGCCATACCGATGGCAAGATCTGGTTTGGTTTCACTGACTTAATGGAAGATCTTCTCCAGGAAGAGAATTCAATCATGGATGTGCTCGAACAATCATGCATCATGACCGTCTGTAAGCTCCTGATGATGTCTTCCAAACACCGAATTCCTCTCTCTCTCTCTCTCTTTACTCTCTCCCTCATCCTTCCTTACCCGCACAGCCGCTTCTCTTCCTCCCTCTCTGCTCAAACTCGGCTCGAAATCAGCTCGAACTCGGACGAGCCGAGCATGAGCTGCTATTCCGAGCTCAAAGGCCGAGCACGAGCTGGGACTCGCACAGTCCGAGTCGAGCATGAGCTGGGCAAAGCTCGGCTTGACTCGACTCGTGTACACCTCTACCCATGACCACAGTAACAAAACGCTTACGTGGCAGCGCAACCATGGATGGTTGTGACTCAAGATGACGGACGACTTTTATGTGGATGAGATCCACTATACATGTAACGTCTCAGAAAAATCCGTACAAAGACTCGAGTACCACCTCAGGCAGAAATCACTAAGGACCAAATCCTTTTGAAATTAGGCGAGAGTTAACTAGTGTTAAACTAGATTTCATGCGAAATTAGCACTAATCACTTTAAATACGATCTGTAAGACCCAAAACTTGTAGAATCATTGACGCTAGGTTACCCTAAAATCTAGGATCAAACTCTATTCCCAGTTGCTCTCGGGAGCACATTGAAACTTCGTATCGGACCTAGACCACACGTCGAAAGTTCGATTACTACGAAATTATATAATTAAGACCGCCTCGCTGGACTTGACCACCACCTCAGAAATCAGGTCTAGATAGTATCCCGAAACTATTCGCTTAAGCCCGGAGCAAAGTGTGTGAGAAACGCGAATATCTTTAGAATTAAACTCAAACTTAAGTAATCTGAGTCGTTCCGTTTGTGGGCAAGTTGTAAGGATTCAGACCATCAGAATCTGACCCATTACACCCTCTGATCGGGGGAAATTTTCCACACATGCCAGTGCACTTGTGGCCTTGATCGAGTATCGGTGACCGTTGAAGTGAAACCGGTTTGCTGCGGTCGATCTGTAAATCCGATCGGATTGAAAACATAACTCGACCTAGATCCATGGTCAGGGAGCTTAAGTCCGACCGCACATAGAAAAGGGGCCCCCAGAAGTGCTCCGTTGGATCGGAACAGGCACTCTTTGGTTATAACCTAAGTATATCATGACCCTGGGGCCATTCCCATCAGTTCTGGGCCTATATAAGGGCTTAAAACCCTCACTCTCTCACTCCATACGAATTCTCTAAACCCTAAGAGAGAGAAGAAAAGAAAGAGAAGGAAAGAGAGAGGAGTGAGAGAGAGTTAGAGTCACTCCTGAGATTCGATCCCTGCTACTCCACATGCCTTACCACCACTTTCGTATCGCTCTACCGGCGATACCGATCTCATTTTTAGGTAAAAAAAACCTAACTCTATTCCGTTCTAGGGTTTCAAATAGTTGAAATAATGAAATAGCTAACCTAGTTCATGTTATAGGTTGTCATTCTGCCGGTGACAAAGACTACGTGTTTAAAACGAATCCGTTACGCGTTTAAGCGTAAGGTGCGGACTATAAACGTATAGGTTATGGTTTTCAAGGCTTTCAATGTCGGTTAATGATTTATAACTGACGTGGGTGCTATTTCACATGCAAAATGCGTCGTCTGTTTCACCTTACAATTATATATGAACTATGCGGAATATAGTGTATTCTATTTATATGTTGAGATGTTTGAATACGTATGGAATTTGAATTTGTGCCTAACATGATTATCTGTCGTGGATATATGCTTGTTATATATGCGACAATTCCTTAGCGAAAGGATTTGCCCTAAATCACGTCACGGCCAATATACGTTATATATGTTAAAGTGTGTAGCCCAAGTGTTTGTGAAAATGATTAAATGAATATGGAACCCGGATTCATGCATACCATGATTATCCGCCATGGGTATATGACAATCCGATTTCATGGCCGAGTGGGTACACGGCGGAAACGGAGAAGGATCCGTTAACAGATCTAACGGAGCAGCATTTATACCCAGGGAACATGCCATTGGTATCTAACCACTCGCGTTTTGCCACATCACTCCAGTAGCGTTTTGGCTACTGAAGCGTTCAGTATCCAATCCGCTCCCGTTGATGTGCCATCTTGTTTTGTTGGTGTGGTTCTGGAGAACTGTCATCTTCCATACCCGAACCATTGGCTTGTTATTTTTGCTGATCCTTCTCCCATATGGTTTTATCCAATCAGCAGTACAGAGATCCGCTGTTTAGTCGATGTACCTGGGCAAAAGGCACCTTCCATAGCTAATGGTGAAATGGCAAACTATTTGAAGACTGTGGTGGCTCCTCAGGTATCTATGAGTAGTAGCATTTAAAAAAAAAAAAAAAAAAAAAAAAAAAAAAAAAAAAAAAAAAAAAAAAAACCATGATCTATTCCCTAAGTTTATCGCATATTTTATTTTGATTTTCTATAACATCTGTGTGGATGGTTGAGAAAATCCCATCCCTACTTTTCTAGTAATTAGGACCTCATCAAGAAATACGTTCTTTACCATTTCAGATCCCAGAGCAGCTACGTGATGCCTTTATATCTACCATCGATAGAGGAAGCATAAGAACAATGCCAAATAAGAGCATGCCGGCTTCTCCTTATCCCACTCCAGGGGCCCTTCTAATGGGAGATGCATTCAATATGCGTCATCCTTTAACTGGTGGTGGTATGACAGTGGCATTGTCTGACATTGTTGTGCTACATGATCTTCTTAAACCGTTGCGTGATCTATATGATGCATCGTTGCTGTGCAAATACCTGGGTTTTCTATTCTGGGGTTGAATTTGTAAGTTGTTTTCATCTCCTGTAACCTCATTTCTACAGTGGCTTTTATTGCTCCGTGCCATTTTTTATTTTTTTTATTTTTGTAATGATTTTCTATGTAAATCGTTGTGTTTTCTGTGATTGCTCGTCCTTTTCGTTTCTCTATTTGCTTGTTTGATTCGCTATAATGTTACTTTTGTGCCTAACATGAAAGCAGGTGTACGCAACCCATTGATAACTTTCTTGAGCAGGTCGAGTAAAGTAAGTTCAACCCAAACCTGGCCCATTTACTTAAATGGGCCACATTCAAGCACAGGTCTAACCCCCTAGCTTAGCCCAAACCCACCTTGAAAGTTAGTTAGGGCACTTGACTAATTATTTTTCTGTGGTGTGGCCCACTTGAATTATGTATCAGGCTGATTTTTTTACCATAGGCCTAACATGTAGTGATGCATCTGATGGTGAGAAACACATTATCGTCATGGCGGGGCCCACCCCAAACAGACCACATGAATGCCTTCACATGGTACTGCTCACAGGTAAGCCAGTCTCACCAACTCCAGCCCCACCCGTTGTCAGGCCCATCATCAATTCTGTTATGTAGATCCATTTCTCCACGTAGAACATGGCAAGACCATCTATCAATCAAGTCGTCAAACTAGTGGGCCATATCATGAATGGCTTATGTTTGGAGAATCAGGTCTATCAGGTAATCCAATCAGATGGTTAGGATCACCCAATTCATGTCTATAAGAACAATGCACATGCATGGTATTATGATATAATGCATACCCTCACTATCCAACACTCCCTCAGGCGACACTATCTATACATTTGCATATGACCAACACTCCCTTAATACTACCTTGACTGCCAAGTCGCCAACCTAACTAATGCAATGCAATCATGATCATATTAGCCAAGTGTTTAGTTATGTCCGTTCGTCCAATAATGTTGAGGAAATTGGGGCACCCTTATGAAATCATTGCTCAAATACGATCGCAAGGCCCAGGGCGGCCGTAGTGGCCTCGTGCCTTCGATCCTCAATCCATCTAGGTTTGTCACTCCCAGGTGACTCATATGAATGACGGATTGTAAACTAGGTTGCTCTCAGTCAGCACGGGGAGGCTCGTCACCCCAACATAGGCCGACACCTCGAGCATAGTATCTCATACCACCATGCACAGCTCATGAGACTTGTGGATCGTATCATAGCAGTTGTAAGTGGGCGTTCCAAGGGCATGGGGTATCTCAAGTTCAAACAAGTGTGATCATACATAGTTTGTCAGCTAGTGGGCCAATCTGGCCGATTTAGGCGAACTACGAAGCATCTGGCATTGGGTGCGAGCATCCTATATAGTCCAACTACTGCCGGCTATCCGTGTTCGACCTAGATTGGTCGGATCGACCCCTGGGCAACCAACCCGATAGGGCTGCCCGTGTGGCTCTTTGCAATTTGTTGGTCAACCCAATTGGTCAGTCGGTCAATCATTTCATAGAAAGTCACATACATCACTTATTCCAAGAAATTATAGGCATGCATGGCATTAAATATGGGCATTCAACTCAGTCAAATATCATGATGGGCATGCGGGTACATTGCCCCAATTCATCATAGACTTCGCAATTATACAGAAATTAGTTGCATGTGACAAAACATAGAATAAATCATGGTCAGCAGTTCAATAGTTTGTCCTAAATTAGCATGGAAGCAAACATCGACTACGCTGAGCATTATTTGGCAAATTCCTGAAAGACTATCAACCCAGGATTTCTCGCTAATTAACATGCACACCAATTTTCGCACAACACAATCATTACTTGCAACCTAGGTTCAATAATTGGTCACCTAAGGTTAATGGTTCGTACCTAAGAGTAGTCCGTCGATTTGTGGTGCCATTCCTAAGGTTTTGGGTCCGCAAATTGGCATATTGAGGCCTTGCGCTAACGGAATTTGCTTGTAAGGGCGCATGCAACCGGGCGAAGATGCTAAAATCCGAAGATGGCTAGATGATTACCTCTCTGATGTCGGAGGGTCATTCTCTACAGTGGGCAGAGTTGTGGGCTTCGATGTGGGCAACATCAACAAGAGAAATTCCCAAATAGCTCCACAAAGGGGCCCCCTTCTTCCACTTCTCCCTACTCCCTCTCTCCCTTGCAGCTGGAATTCATATGGGAGTGAATTTTTTGGCCCTATATAGCCCAGATTTTTGTGTCTAAATGGCCCTGAAGGGGCCTTTCTCTAGCACGCATGCCCCTAGTGGGCTGAAATTTGGCCCATAGGGTTATGTCAGGGGCCCACTGGCTCATCTGTGCCATGGGGCAGGTGCTCCATCGTCGGATGAGCGATCAGTCCAAATTTGATGGAAATTAGATGCCTGGATTGACCACGGGGACTCTACTTGCGATCGATGGTTATCGATGTTCAATCAGGGCCACATTTATACGAATGTCAGCAAGGAAATATCCTTGACTTATGACTCGAGTTTGGTCGTAATCCGACGGTCAAAAAATCACAACTTCGCAATTTAGTGGTGGGGCCAACTTCACTTAAGTTTTAAGTTCGGGCCTAGGAGAGTCGCGTGTTTCACGCACTTCCTTCCTAGTCCAAATTGCGCAGTTTGGGGCACCATCCAGGTCTGCCGTCCGCTATGGACCTCAAGCCCAGTGAGGCCTACGATTCTCTATAGTTTCGGACTTAGTGGAATTTCGACAGGTGACCCACGCTTGTTTTAGTCTGTCGGAGAGGGTTTGGGGTAGGGGTGTACACAAACCGGGCTAGCCCGGTTAGCTCGCTCGACCCAGCCTAAAAAAGCCCGACTCGGCCTGACCCGGAACTGAGTTCGGGTCAGGACAAGCCAATTTTCTAGGCCCGAAAGTGAGTTCAAGCCGAGTTCGGATACCTCCCAGTTCGGCCCGACTCGGTCCGAAATCCGACTCGCCCCGGCCCGACCCGTGTATGATTGTATTTAATTTGTATAAAATGTTTTATTTTATGCTTTGTCAAATGTATGTAAATGTCCTGACTAGTTAGACTTTTTGTGGAGTCTATAGTTCAACTATCTAAACCGTTGATCGAGGGCCTCGTAATGGGATGCGGATTACCTGCCAAAGCCCTTCCCATGAACTTGTTGTAAGGTTCGAAACTGGCCCGAACTCGCGCCGGGCCCGGTTCGGGCTGGAGATGTTGGCCCAGTGACCAGGCCCGATCGGGTTCGGGCCTTGTGTGGCTGTTGAACGGGCCTGGACAGGCTGAGGCAGTTCGACTCGACCCGACCCGTGTACACCCCTAGTTTTGGGAGAGCCGGCCCTGCGGCCCATTTTCGATTCGGGTTATATTTAGGTTAACTACATTTGTGACCTCATCCTTTCGTAACTTGGTGACATTGACACCTAACGTCATTTATCCCTTTTTTTTTATGGCCTCGAACATATGCTTTATGCGGCTGCCTAGTACGGTCCCGCGGCGGTTCCGCTAGTGGACACCCTAGGATGCCAAGACATTTGGCTCGGGTGTTACAGAAACCGATCCAATCAGTCTATTGGTTTTTAATATCAGCTCAATTGAACATTCATCTCCAATCGTAGCATAAATCGACCATTTATGTTCAATATCAGTCTAATTAGACAATTGATCTTCAATTTTTTGACTAATCAAACCATTCATGTTTGACATCGATCCAATCGGTCAAGCCATTGATCTTCAAAATTTGGCTCAATCGATCTTGCATCTCCTGATAATTTAAATTTGACATCAGCCCAATTCAATCATCTTTGATATTAGTCCAACTAAATTGTTCATCTTTAACATCATTCAAATCAAATCATTCAACTTCGACATCCCCCAATCAAGCTCTTCGTATTTAATATTGGCCCAATCAAACCATTCATCACAGTCAAACCGTTAATCTTTACTATGGGGCCAATCAAATCATTAATATCTGATTCTGGACTAATCAATTAGTTCATTTTCAATATCCTTCCAATCAAACCATTTTGGGTTTAAGATGGGTTCAATCGGGCCGTTGATCTTTACAGTTGGACTAATTACACCATTTGCCTTAACATGTGTATAATCTGGTTTTCATCTTTGTATAGTTTGAATTAATCCATGTGGCTTTGACATTTGTCCAATCAAGCCGTTGACTTCCAATATCAGCCTAGTTGGACCAATCAATGACAAGGACTAAATCAGCTATCTTGTGGCCTACCTATGATTATGAATCAAACTCATGGCCGTTAACGAGCCGGGCCTGAGGAAGGTCACGACCGAATTTTAAACTGTTTTAAGCTGGGCTTATTCAAAATTATGATTTTTAGGCACGAGCCCGGCCCATTGACACTCCTACTTAATGGCCTAACTATGATTTTGAATCATAGGAGTCACTCACATGGACATGGACTATCCATCATATGGGCCCAACAATTCAGAAAATGACAAAAGTAGCTTCTAGCAAAGTCACCAAATGCACCCTAAATGGACCAAGAAACCCAGTCCATCCCTAACTCACTATCTTCTGGCCGACCCAACTTACTTGAAATTCATCAAGCCCAAGCCTTATTGAGTATGTTAAAAATAAGCGCCTTTAATCTATGCTAAAATAGGAGCCTTCGATTGAATCGAATCCTATCTTAATCCTACTGAGAAAATCTCTGAAATCCTGATTTAGGTGCCTTTAATCTATGCTGAAATAGGGGTCTTCGATCCTATCAAGTCTGGTTTTGATCATATAGACAGTCGTCGATGGTTGTCAATCCTATTGAAGGTCCCATCAACAAAATGTGTGAGTTTGTGATTTTGCACGACTTGTTTCCTAATTTGTATGTAACACGGTATAAGGGCTTGTTAATATGCGACTGGGGTAGTTCAAAAAGAATAAAAATGTTTATAGGGTTTTGAGGAAGGGGAGCTAGGGTTTTTTATTCTAGGGTTGAATCCGTAAGTTGTTTTCATTTCCTGTAACCTCATTTCTATAGTGGATTTTATTGCTTCGTGCCATTGTTTTTTCTTTTTGTAATGATTTTTCTACGTAAACCGTTGTGTTTTCTGTGATTGCTCTTCCTTTTCGTTGCTCTATTTGCTTGTTTGATTCGCTATAATGTTACTTTTGTGCCTAATATGAAGGCAGATGTACGCAACCCATTGATAATTTTCTTGAGCAGGTCAAGCCAAGTAAGTTCAACCCAAACCTGGCCCATTTACTTAAATGGGCCACATTCAAGAACAGGTCTAACCCCTTAGCTAGAGGGGGGCATAATGGACCCGATCCGGTAGATCCGACCTGATCCTACCCGATCCGACCCGATTCGAACAGAACCGACGGCCTGGATTGGGCAGGTTCGAGTAGGATAAGGCAGATCCGACTGTTAATCAGATCGGGTTCAGGTCAATAGAAAATCCGACCGAACCGATCCGAAATCCGATCCATTTGGAACCGATTCGATCAGATTCAAACAGAACCGAATGTATTTTGCTGAAATTGAATGTTTTGATTACCCAATTCATGTAGACGGTTAAAATCCGATCATAGGAAAAATCCTAGCTTCTCTTGGTGAGTTACTGTTCTAACATACATCGATCTCTCTGATAATAATCTCACTGGTGAAATCCGCTCTGGGCTTGAGAACTTAAAGCTTGCCCTGTTCAATGTTTCCTTCAACTAGCTCTCCGGTAGAGTTCCATCTTCTTTAATCTCTATTCTCTGGTCTTCCAGCTTCGTTTCTCCAAGGAAATCCTGATCTCAGTGGACCTGGATTACCCAATTCATGCCCAGATGATAAGCCAAAAAGACGGTCGGTGCGGCCCACTGCACTCATATGTTTGCTGATTTCGATTGCTTTTGCGGCTGGGATCATGGTTGTTGGTGTTAGCTTCTTTGTGATGTATTGGTCTTCCCGGCAGAAGTTTCATTTGAGCCATTGGAAGTCGGTATTCTTTTATCCTCTTAGAGTTATAGAACAGGAAAACAATAGTGATGGGATATCCACCATTAAAATCCTCTTAAGG
This sequence comes from Magnolia changhungtana, assembly GCA_030180095.1. Taxonomy (NCBI): domain Eukaryota; kingdom Viridiplantae; phylum Streptophyta; class Magnoliopsida; order Magnoliales; family Magnoliaceae; genus Magnolia; species Magnolia changhungtana. The sequence continues at coordinate 6,576,736 of JASAUF010000220.1, forward strand.
GCCACTGTACTGTTTATTTGACATCCGATCTGTTGATTAGGTCATACGGACCCAGATGAAGGGAAAAAACAAAGATCGGTGGTGTGTGGTAAATAAGCAGCGTATTTACTTACGACGCTAGAAACAAGACAAAATAAACAGTGACGTGTCTCATCACTCAAACGTGAACCAGGGTGGTTGAAGTTGCCAGCTCACTTCTAGATATTTTCTTACGACATTATGAAAAGCAAAAACCCCACTCCTCTCCTTATTTCTCAAAAAGGTTACAAAAGAAGCTACTAATCACTGATTTATGCCTTCATTCATCTCTTTGTACACCTATTTCTACCACACGCGTGGCAAGGTTAAAAAAAAAAAAAAAAAAAAAAAAGCCAAGTAATAATCATAGAGTAAACATATATGATAGTTCACCACCATTTTCAAAACTGTAATCCCTTGTCCACTGTTCACATGCAATACATGTGTAGGAAATCCAACAATCCAAATCCCATGGCCGGCTAACATTACAGCTGGTATCACAAACACAACCTGTCAAATCTTAATCATAGCCATAATACAAGCATGATAGGACCCACGATATGAACAGTCCTGGCCACATGATTGGTGGATACACTCTTAAAAGGGGTGGTGAACCTTCACCGTTTCCAAACAAGATAAGAAAACCTTTTTTTTCTGGTTAATGGTCGAGAGGACCAAGAACCTGCGTCCAATTCTGTTCAGATTATACGTGGCACCATCCTCGTAGTTCAGCATCTGTCCCGTATAGGATCCACCTCCACCGGTCATTATATACCCTCGCACAAATCGGCAATCTCCGTGGGAAAGCTAGGGTCCCGGCCGAGTGGACGAGAAAAATGCTGTTGGCAGTGGAGCATTCGGCAAAGTTCATGTAATCCGTCTAACGAGTGGTGAATTTGTCACAGACAAGAAGCTAATGAATGTAGGGATCACAACCGATCCGGACCTGGTGATTCGACTCGGTTTTCCTGACCGAGTCGGACTCGGATCGGTTCAATCCAGCATAGGTTAGGATCGGGTCAAGTCAGGTGACTCAGACCCGGTCCCGGATCGGACCGAGTTCGGTCTAAGCCATTCAAAACTCGGACTGAGCCGAGTTGGACCCAATCCGATTCGACTCGGTCCGATGCCCAGCTCTATCCCTAGCTTAGCCCAAACCCACCTTGAAAGTTAGTTAGGGCACTTGACTAATTATTTTTCTGTGGTGTGGCCCACTTGAATTATGTATCAGGGTGATTTTTTTACCATAGGCCTAACATGTAGTGATGCATCTGATGGTGAGAAACACATTATCGTCATGGCGGGGCCCACCCCAAACAGACCAGATGAATGCCTTCACATGGTACTGCTCACAGGTAAGCCAGTCTCACCAACTCCAGGCCCACCCGTTGTCGGGCCCATCATCAATTCTGTTATGTAGATCCATTTCTCCACGTAGAACATGGCAAGACCATCTATCAATCAAGTCGTCAAACTAGTGGGCCATATCATGAATGACTTATGTTTGGAGAATCAGGCCTATCAGGCAATCCAAACAGATGGTTAGGATCACCCAATTCATGTCTATTTTGAACCATCTTCCATCCAAGTGGGCATTACAAGATGGACGGTCCCAAATGACAGATCACTCTTCCACGTGATCGAAGCTTTTTAAATTTTCCAAGGTGGGCCTCACAGGCATGCTCATTGCGAAATATCCAGCAACCAGATTCAATCTAGTTTAATCAAGACCATTGATTAATATAGATGGACCACTAAATGCAAAAGTCCCACAATTCAAATGGTTTGGATTGACTTAAATGGAAAAGTCTTACACATAACCTAGACGCCCCATTTTAAAGCCAGCTGGTTTTGGACCATTAGGTTGAGCCCATGGAGGGCTAGCTTGGCCCTACTAGCTTGTCCAATGGCCAGGCTTGAGCATGGCATGGTCCGGTCAATTTTCAGGTTTGGTTAGGCTTTGGTCATTTTAGCCTTAGCCCTCACCCAGCCCATTGCCAAAAATAAACTGGATGTGGGCCCTATCATGAGGTATCTGTTATATCCAAACCGTCTGTCCATTTTGTAAGATCGTTCTAAGGGTTCAGGTTTTTTTTATTTTTAAGAAAAAAAAAAAAAAAAGACAGATCCAAAGATTAAGTGAACCACACTGGGAAAAACAGTGGGAGATTTAACATATACCATTGAAACTTTCTTAGGGGTCATAGAAGTTTTGAATCAATCTGATATTTCTTTTTCTCTTCATCCATATTTGTGTGACCTTATGAACAGATTGGATGGAGAAAAAAATATTATGGTGAGCCCTACGAATGTTTTAACGGTGGAAATCATTGTCCCACTGCTATTTGTGATGTGGTCCAATTGAGCTTTGGATATGACTCATTTTTGGACACAACCTAAAATGATATAGAAAAATGGATGAACAGTGTAGATATAATAAATACATAATTATAGGACCCAGAGAATTTTAATTTTCTTTCCATCGTTGGTAGCGTTACAGTCATGGGCCATATACATACACCAGCTAGATCATTCGCGTGCAGTACAGCAGCTAATCCACTTCTGCGTATACAAACCCAGTTGGACCATACCATCTGAATTTAGAGATTTTTGGTAGAATTTTACATTGTCCCGCTTGGTGTGGCCCATTTAGCTGATCTTTTTGTGTTGGCAGTTAATATAAGTGCTCTCACTTGTTGGAAACAGTAGTAATCCATCCATTGAAACTTTTGTGTGGCGGACTCGTGAAGTTTCAACGGTGAGTATCATCTCCCCGTCCCCTATACTGTGGCCCGCTTGAATTATAGATTGGCTCAACTGGTCAAGTCCTAACATGATCAGGGCCAAAATGATGGACGAAGTGGGTGTTAAGCACGCATCAAGGTGAGCCCATAGAGGTTTATGTTGCACATGGGTATTTCACGCATGGTATTAAGTGGGATTAAGTGGGATGGAATTGCATATGATTTAGTGCGAGTTCCATCTGACGTTTGGGAGGATATGATGAATTGGGATTTGGTGGGATGGAATTGCATTTGATCTCGTGCAAAAATTTGATGGATTTTGAAATTTATTATACATATGAGTTCCACTTTCATGTTGTGTGCTTTGTCCATGTCATTTATCCATATATGCCCTTTAAAATTTTGATGGATTTTGAAATTTATTATACATATGAGTTCCACTTTGATGTTGTGTGCTTTGTCCATGTCATTTATCCATATATGCCCCTTACACGTGATGTTGACCTGGATCACCCTCGCAAACAACACATTAAACAAAGGAGACCCTGGCTCAAGGGGACCCTCCGATGCCAAAGTCAGGCTAGGGAACTGGGTCTAAGTAGTGTAGAGTAGGGTGAGAGTACCAGATCTTGCGTACCTATTCCTGTAGAAATTATTCATATTTATACCTGAGGGTCCTGCCGAACGTGCCCGATAATCTCGGCACCGTCATCGCCACTACGCGAGAGCTACGCGCACGTGATCGTTAGCAGTTATCCGGAGATCGTGCACTAGGCATTACACCAGTCGTGCGTTACTGGATATATTCCATAAACTTCATCATTGACCAAGCTCTCATCCGAGCCGACCTCACGACTCGAATCTTGCTCGCCGATCCGAGCCCACGTACGAGCTCATCATTGTCGGGTTTAGGGAGGATCGGGTCGGAGGTACACTGAACGGGTGCATTATGACTTCTCCTACTCTCCGAGTTGTCCTAAGAGCTCGTATAAGAGGACTCGGAGGTATATCAGCTGGGACGTATCGTTACTGCTCTAAGGTCCTGCTTGAAGGATGCATGACGACTTCTTCCAAGTCCCAAGAAGGTGTCGTAGCTCTACAAGAGCCCTCGAGTCAGATGCTCACCTCAGGTCTGAAGCTTATCAATCCAAGGCCTTGTTCTTTGGTACCAGAGTTAGCCTCGATGTGGCTCGGTTCGGATTTACCCATAACAGAAGCCCTCTACTATCTAAGTCCGAGCTCGAACTCAGAAACTAATAGACTTGGGAAAGTGAACCGCCGCACTCCATGTAATGATAGGCTTGGGTGAAGTGTCGCCATGATGATCTTTGAGACCCGTGCCCTACAAGAAGGTAGCCATTTCCTCTGCTTTGGCCACTAGGCGTCGTACACGTGGTCAAAGATGTCGAAACGTTTCGGCTGAGTGAATCGGGAGATGCCACGTGGATTTTGAAAGACGAAGAGGCGTCAGCGCATTAAATGCTGACGACGCACGGCTCGGAGGACGTTAAGCTAGGCGTATCGTGAGCTACCACGTATATAGTCAGGCTCGGATCCGAGCCGCTTCAGCTCTGGAAATAGGTGTCTGTCATGATTGCAAACGGCTAACTTGAGCTATAAGAGTCCCAAGGTTCTTCCATTTAGCCCCTCCAACATTTCAATTCCTTTTGAGCTTTTCTAACCTCTTTTCTTCTTCCTGAGATATCCTACTGCCGGAAAAGGGTTTTCGCCGGTCATGAAGAGAATTCTGCTCTGAGGAGTCTGCCAAAAAAGGAAGATTTTCACCTGAGAAAATAGCCTAGAGCTTGTGAGTCTTCCGCTATCTCACTTAAATTTTATTTTCACTATGTCGAACGACTCGTATGAGGTCCGTGAGGCCGTAAACGAGTCTGAGCTGGAGAGCGCAGGGGCTCGGAAGGTCCTCTTGTAGCTGTTCCACTCTACCCTCCACCCAAGAAGAGTACTGGTGCGAAGTCCAAGGGTCGGGCCAAAGTGATAAGGAGGGTGCCCTGAGATCCTGCTGGGAGAGCATTGGCCGGGCCCTCGGGAGGCCGATCCGAAGTTACCGTTCCAGCGGGCTCGTGTTGAGGGTCAAATATTGCATATCATACCTTAATTATTGCCTGGATTTACGAACATGATATCCTTTAATGGTCCGCTTTACTCGTGTTTATGATGCAAGGTGTATTTATGAGCCATGATTGAAATAGGCAGCTAAAAGCATGGAATTAACGCTCTGATGACACCAAGGCAAGGGACGGACTCCAGGGGACTAAGATCGACGGATGTACAAGCTAGAGATCCGAGAAACCAAGAAATTGAAGTTCAAGTGGCCTAAAAGTCAGCCAGAATATAAGATCACAGGATTCTCACCATCCGTTTGGCTCGAATCTTCATACATGGCCCGAGGACTATAAATTAACCGTACACATCAATTTTCAGTCATTGGATACTTCGGGAAGTGGGCCAACAGACAGATCAGCCCATTAATCTTTAATTTGGGGCCCACCTGATATTTGGACATGCTTCAAACCTGGTCCCCATGGTTAAAATGAGGTGAAAAAATGGATGGATGGTTTGGATTTCTCATAAACATCACAGAGGACCCACCTTACATAACGTGAGTATGCACATCTCATGTGCACAGGAGGTGCACTGAACTGTTGAATGCGGTCAGCATGTGCTAACCCGACCGAATCTGGAAACCAAGATTTACGCAAACAGGGAGTTGCGTTCGACTCCTGGTGGGCCACCATCACAACCTATTTCAATGATCCACACCGTTCATTGGAATGAGGGGTAAAATGCGCATAGGCCTCAGTGTGTTTTATGATTTTCTCGAATGTTGCATCTATATGAAGGTTTCAACGCAGGATGGATGGCACCGAGTAAACCTCTGTGAGTCACCACGAACCCGACCCAAAATCGGTCATGACCGACTGATTTTCTGTGATCAATCCAACGAACGAATTGGATTTTTTAAGAAACACCAAGAAGTGGGCCCCACAGGCAGCCAGCGTAAGAAGCACACCTCTATTTCGCGTCCGGGAAAACTGGAATTTCTAGGGAGTTGCATGGCCCAGATCACAATATTTTCGATGATCTGAACCGTCCAGAAGACTTACAAGGTGGCCAAGACCCTAGCCTAAGTGTCGAAATCAAGTTCGGGACGTTCACTGTCCTGAAAATCCAATCCAAACGCAAGTATGTTTGCATTATCTACTACGCACACGGTTGTTGCTGCGTAAGCTTCCGCAGCCGACTCCCAGCCAATCGCCTCCCTGTTGCTTATAAAAAGAAGGAGAGAAGTGGACGTGAGGGATCTTTTAGCATCCAAGAGGAGCGGCCGTGGAGGCATTCTATTTTCCATAGCCAGTGGTGGACTGCTGGAACGTGCACAAGAGAGTTGGTTTTTCGTTCTGTTTTGTTTTTCTTTTCTTTTGAGTATTAGTCCAATCATGTTGGGCTAAACCTCTTAGCTAGGGCTAAGAGGTGAAACTTGTAGCGTGATTAGGATGGTAGTTTTGCTTTGATTCATGATTATTGAATGCTTATGGACTCTTAATTATTAAGGAATATTTTTAGTTTTTAATGGTTTATTGTGACTCAAATTACAGTAGATCTGCAATAGCTTTAAGTATGTCCTTTTCATTGTGAGATTGTGAACTTAGGAGGCCCTGTTGTTCACCATTGTCTCTGGCATGGTTGGGTGATGGAACCCTTCCTAACTTTCATAATTCTCTTGTGATTGACTGTGGGTTTGGTAAATTGTTGTTGTTTGCCATAGTCTCCTGGGCATGGTTAAGTGACGTGATCACTTTCAAATCTACACCAATCATATCTGTTGATGATTAGATCCATGAGACATTCAGAGGTCTGACAAATCTCTTCTTACCAACTGGATAGGATAGGACTCTGATTCCAGTTGTATCCTTGAATCAATACAAGGTAACTTCCCAATTGCTACAAGTGGATCCTTGGCACCCTAGTTCTCACCTTTATTTTTATTAGTTTTTAATTAATCTATTCACAATTATTCCCTCATATTCGCTTGATTTAGATTACATCTTAGTCTAGTTCTAGTTCTACTTAGTTTCAGAGAGCGTACAGGTATCAGTCCCTTGGGATTCGACCTCGGTCTCACTGAGTTTATTACTACATCACAACCCTGCACTTGGGGAGTGAACAGCTCTGTTTTAGTCAAGTCCCAGATGGCTCAACTCCGCGCAGAGCACCAAATCCTGGACTTCGTGCATATTAAGGCCCCTTCTACTCTCGACGCACCTGGAGACCCCTCTGTCGGAGAAGTGTCGATCTTCGTTTGCGTCCTCCAGTGCAGACTTTAATTCCCTCTCCACCCCTTTATACGCACGTTGATGGCGTAGCTGAGGCTGGCTCCGGGTTAGCTCATCCCGAATGCATGGCGGATCCTGGTGTCCTCCTATATCATCTGGCGAAAGTTGATGAACTATGAGTTATCGCCAAACGAGTTCCTAGCCATGTACTAGGCCAAGCACGACTCAGCGAAGCCGTGCCAATACTACTTCTCCGCGAGGGTCCAGTGCACCCCAGGCCTCATTGTCAAACTTCCCTTTTCCAACAAAGATTGGAAGGGGAAATGGTTCTGGGCCTCGAGGGAATGGGAGGCCCCAGCGTCCGAGCTCGTACACCTACGGGTCAGAGTACCCACAAAGTTTGCCACCCTAGGTACATTTCTGTAGATTTGAACTACCTTCTTATTTTCTCAGCTTGTTCTCTATTCTGACCTCTGTTTTTTCCTTGTAGCCTTCCCGAGAAATCCTCCAGAACTGTCCCCTCTCCTCCGAGCTCAAGTGGCCAAGGCTCGGCTACTTAAGGAAGAGGACCGTATCTGGCATAGCCTCATCAGCCTAGACAACCTCTCTTTGTCCGGTTTCCGTAGATTCAAACCTTTCCCCATCACCTTAGGTAAGTCTCGCAGCCTCTCGCATCATGTTATCTTTGCTTAGTAGACAGAACTGACTCGAGTTTTTGTTGATCAGGAATGGTCGAGGCATCGAGTTCGAAGAGGAAGAGGAGGGAGGTGGTGTGTCATTCTCTCAACGTCATCATGGCATCGGTACCAGGGTCCCCGGTCAAGATTACGGCCCAGAAGAAGAAGGCTCATGCTCCTACGATCGAGCCCACCGCAGCAGAGCCAGCCGTGGCAGAGGCGGTTATAGTGTCAGCACCAGCACAAACACCTGCACCAGCCCCTGCCTCCGAGGCCCACTTATCACCACCTCCTGGGATTCGAAGGGAGGTCGTGGGAAAAGCTGCCGCAACAGATTTCTCCCATGTCTCGGGCGATCCCAACCTCGTGTTCACCTCTGCGGAGGTGGATGCAATTTTAACTGGTGGAGTTGAAGCTTTGATCGGCGATATCCGTGCGCTTAGGACGAGGCTCGGCCTTTTAATGCAAACATGGCCGTTTGCTACCCGGTCCCTTCTGAGGGACAGGTGCGGTTTGTGCCCGGCCACCACATGTCGTTGTTAAACGACTGGGCGGCGGAGCACGCAACAAAGGTGTCCATCGCTCGCACCATGACTCAGCTCCCTGAGTCGGTGATAAATGACTTCGAATCGTGCTACTACACGGTAAGTTTCTCGGCCTTGTTAGTTTGTCATTGCCAATCTCCGATTGTCGATCTAACCTTTTGGACCTTTGCTCTTTCAGTTGTTGTCGATGCTCGTACACATCCGAGAGAGGCTAAGAACGATGACTCGGCTAGAGGGGGAGAAGGCCGAGCTGGGAGGGCGCCTAAAGGCCTCGGTTGAGGAGGTGGAGAAGCTGAAGGTTCAGCTGGGAGAGGGCCATCTGAGGGAGTTGGGGCTTTTGGGGGAGATTGACGAGCTGCAGTCTCATGCGAACTCAGCTAAGTCCGACCTGGATAGGTCGAAGGCGAACAACGCTCTGTGGCTAGAATCTCGATTCAAGTGCGATATCAGAAGGTCCGGTCAATAAATAAAGTGTTCGAACTTGAGGCTTTGACCTCCTCCCAGGCTGTCACAGCTATGGAGGAGTTCAAGTCTTCCAAGGAGCGGTTTGATGAGTTGGACAGGTCTACAACTTCGCCTACAATGCCGCTTATAATGCATGCTTCGGGAGAGCCCTCAGCGTCATCCGTTGCCAAAACATTTGTTATGGGTAAATCCGAACGGAGCCGCATCGAGGCTAACTCTGGCACCAAAGAACAAGGCCTCGGACTAATAAGCTTCAGACCTGAGGTGAGTGTCCGACCCGAGGGCTCTTGTTGAGCTACGAAACTGACCTGGGACTTGGAAGAAGTCATCACGCATCCTTCGAGCAGGACCTCGGAGCAGTAACGATACGCCCGAGCCGATCTACCTCTGAGTCCTCTTGTAAGAGCTCTCGGGACAAAAAAGGTAAAGTCAATAATGCACCCACCACAGGAAGTGTACCTCCGTAATCCTCCCGCCTTGACTAATAATGATCAGCTCGTTCGTGGGCTCGAATCACAGAGCAAGATCTAAGCCGTGAGGTCAGCCTTGATGAGAGTTTGGTCAACGATAACATTTATGGAATATATCCAGTAACGCACAACTGGTGTAATGCCTAGTGCACAATCTCCGGATAACGGTCAACGATCGCACACGCGTAACTCTCGCGTAGTGGCGATGACCGTCCAGATTATCTTGCATGTTCGGCGTTTTTTTCTAAAGAATGGATGAAGATGTGGTACTCTACTCACCCTACTCTACACTACTTAGACCCAGTTCCCTAGCTTGACTTTGGCATCAGAGGGTCATCCGATGAGCCGGGGTCTCCTTTACGATCTTGTTCGGGACACTAAAAGCATGCAGGTATAGTTTGAGGAGGGTGATCCAAATTTTAGCATCAACACATGACATTCTAGTTATATACATGTACAAGTGACCAACATCCATTATAAATTTAGTTTGTTTATTACAATTTCATGATCAACCAAAGGGAATTTTACTTAATCCAATATGTTTCTTATGACAAGAATTTTTAACCAAACATGAGATTAGATGGCCCATATATCATGGTATTTCTAGACATGCAATTATCATGCAATAATGGTTGTTAATCCCATGGAATACCAGTACATACTATTTAATACCTCCAACAGATTGCTGGGTGTTGTGAGCTCATCATGATGTATATGTTTTATATTGCTAGCTCATTTTTGGCCATGATGTTGTGTTTTTGTAATAAAAATAAATTTAAAAAATAATAGTTATTTTTAATAAGTAAATAAATATATTAATTATTTAAACTTTTTATAAGTAATGTGTATAGCTGGTTAGTAAGAAAATGTGTTTTTTGATAAAAAAAAAAAAAAAAAAAAAAAAAAATAAAAAAAGAGACGACAAAATTATATTGAGAAATTGACTATTCAAGTCAGCCTTGAATCCAATAAATCTGATTATCTTATTATATTTTTCATCTATTCTCTGTGTTTTAGATTATTATTTATTCAACATATCAAACATATCAGCCAATAAATAAAGTAGATCAAAAGCTAACGCGGACCACACCAAATAAAAAAATGGGGATAATGTCATCCAACCCATTGATAAGGTCACATAGAACTGGATGGAGGGAACGATGGAGCTTAATCCCAAACTATGGCCCACAAGAAGTTTTTAATGGTGGGTAATCAATCACCACTATTTCCTGTGGTGGGTCCACCCTTAAAATGATGTCACCACACAATTGCACGTGTATGTGATGAGAATGCTAATTGCGTCGTACATCTCCAGCTGGGAACGGCAGTAGCTCTGAGTGGCCACCGTGATGTATGGGTTTTATCCTAGCCATATATTCAATTTCCCGTGGCATTTTATAGAATAGGATCAAAAGTTATAAAGATCCAAGGCTCAAGCGGACCACACCACAGGAAGCAAATGTAATAATGATGACTATCGTAAAATTTATTTGCCATCCAACCTATTTATAAAGTTCGCATAGAGCAGATGGATTGAAAACACAAATATCTCCGTTTAAAACTTTTGTAGCCCTTAAAGAAGTTTTCAACATTAATAGTTTAATCGTTATTGGGTCGTCCACCTTTGTCTTGAATCTGCCTCCGTTTTTGGTTTTAAAAAAAATGGATGAACGGTGTGGATAAAACTCATACGTCACAGTGGAAATAACACACAGGTATGAGATCAGGGACGTTCATCAGATGAAGATTTCTACGATCCTGTCCTGACACTAAAAACATGCAGGTATAGTTTGAGGAGGGCCAAAAACAAACTTTCAACGCGATCCGTCGGTCATTCATTTATTCCAACTATCCTACAGGTCTGGATCAGCTGCCCATTTTCGAGATACAGAACATTCACGTGGGGGCTGACATAACGGACGGTCTACATCTCTCACACGTATGCCACACATCGTAGGACGCTTGGAGAACAGGGGCCTGTTCGGCCACGAGAATTACGGTGGATTATATGGGATGGACTTAGGGCCATCCTATCATTTATCATTTATGACTTGCAAATGGTTCACACCTCTATCCCTTGTAACGCCGGTGAACTGTCTGGGTTTCGTTGGGTATCGGAAACGGCGTCACTCGCAATTTTACCCACTATATGAATAACTATGTGGGACTCACCGTGATTTATGTATTTTATCCGATCCGTCCATCATTTTATTAGATAATTTTATGTGTTCACCCCAAAATTGAAGCACACCCAAACTTCAAGTGGACCACACCACAAGAAACAGTATGAATTGAACTTCTACAGTTGAAACTTTTTTGGTACAAAAGTTTTTCATATATATATATATATATATATATATATATATATATATATATATATATTTCCTTCTTTTATGTCTCTAAGGTCACGTGGACACTTTGGATGACAAATAAATCTCACTGTGGTCCCAGAAAGAATTCAACAGTGAAAATCATTATTCTCAGTTCTCACTCTTTCCCATAACATGGTCCAGTAGAGCTTTTGATATGCCTAAAGTTTTGACTCAATGCCTCAAATTATTTGAAAAAAATGAATAGACGGCGTGGATAAACTGCATGCATTCGCTGGGGGCCCAATACATTATTAAAAAAAAAAAAAAAAAACATCTTAAATCCATAAGCTATCTCCCACCGACTCATCACACGTGCCAATCCCTCTTAATAGGCCAAGAGACGGACACGGCATCTAAACACCACTCCACCCGTGACATCAGCGATTAGAGAATCCCATCCACCGTAGAATCTCAATCCACCTTAATGCCGATTAAGCAGTCTGGGAAACTAACCATAATTATCTCATCCACCTTAATACCGATTAAGCCAGTTTGGGAAACTAACCATAATTGCGGTAGACAAAAGCACGTGACGGTAGCTAGCAGTGATGTGTACGTGTGTGGCTCCGAGTGTGTACACGACTCCATTGGCAGACTACTCTTCACCCACTCGAATAAATATCTAGACCGCTGGCCAGCATTTATTAAATGGTGGCAACTCATCCACCTTACACGTGGCATACACAAACGTTAATCGAACCATCTCGACGGTTGCCTTTAGTGGATGAAGTATAGCTTGGAAAAAAGTCCTGCCGATTAGACAATGGACGTCCGTTCGAGTTCAGGGTAATGAATTCAATGGACAAGATCAGACGGTTGACATTGCTTGATGAAGGGGGTACTGTCATTTGGTTGGCACAGGAGGTTCGGGTTTGGATAGCCGTGTGACCAGATTAGATCCGGGTCCGGATCCGTATTTCATTGCGCTGCTCAAGTGGACCATTTGGACGCACTTAAAATGGGGCGCGGCTTCGGTTGATCCTCGGATCCAACGACGTGAGTGAGTTCCTGACTGTGGGGCCCACCATGATGTATGTGCCTTACATCCACGCCGTCCATCCATTTTTACAACTCATTTTATTGCGTGATTCTAAAAATGAAGTAGATCTAAATCTTTGGTGGACCACACCACAGGGAAACAGTGTGATTGAATACCCACCATTAAAAACTTCACGGGGCCATCGGAATGTTTATTTTTCATCCAACCTGTTGATAATGTCACAAAGACTTGGATTAAGAGACCACACAAATATAAGCTTGATCCAAAACTTTTGTGGTCCACGGTACGTTTTTAATGGTCAATCACCACAGTTTTCTATGGTGTGGCCCACCTAAGATTTGGATCTGATATAATTTTTGGATCGTGCCCTTAAATGAGCTGTCAAAATAAATAGATGGCGTGGATTTAAGTCACATTCATGAAGGTAGGCCCACATTCAGGGATCCACCGAAGCCGCGCCTCCTGAAGAGGGCGATTGCCACTTAAATGAAGCTTTCTGCCGCGTCCACTTCCTATTTTTGGTTGTGCGGTGGAATACACTTCCGCGAAGGAGGGAATTTGGTGGTACCCGGACCCACCTAGATCTCACAGTGATGTATGTGCCTTAAATCCACACTGTCCAATCATTTTTAACCCTCATTTTAGAGCATGATCACATGGACACTTCACTTAAAACAAGAATACGCTACTCTTTGAACTTCAACTTGACTTCAATGAATTATCTTTTACTGATTTAAAAATTATTGAAAATCCAGACGGATTAAACTGGGAGCATACTTGGCACATGTTGGAGACAACCAACGGACCCGATTGGCTAAAACCAAATCCAGTAGCGATTCGATCATGGCCGAGCATCCAAACTCCAATACCCTTGAAACTCTCTATATGACGCAACCAACATGCAAAATTGGATAAAACGAATACTCTTTACCTATGGATCACTCTATATATCATTTAGTCATTCCGAATAGCGTTGTATTGAAGTATGAGAGGTAGTATCTTCAAAATCAGAGAAAAATACAGTCGTTCTGATATGTAAAATGGTCATAGTATTATTGGAGGCAAATCTTGACCGACTATGATAATTTATGATTCATCGGAAATGTTGTCAGATGATCTTCCTAACAAACTTAAGTTTTCTCCAATCTAAGTCATGATGAGGAAGATCCAGTCTGTTTATCAAAACCATACATTGTCGATTGACTAAAATCGAAAAACTTTGGCCACATTTTAAACTAGTCAAATGAGATCCGATTGACATAATTTTAATTACAATGAAAAGCTTATCAGGTGACGTTTCCAATGATCCTAAGATCATCAAAAGCAGACCATTGGTTAAATCGCAAACAAATGATTTCATGTATTAGATAAACGTATTTTCGGCACATCAAATGAGGTCCGATTGAAGTTATTATAATCTTGTTAGAAAGGTTATCTGATTATCTTTTTAACAATATAAAAATTATATTAAAAAAATGGACAAGTAACAAAAAAGATATTAGCGTTTGAACATTTACAAGAAAAAAATAAAAAGTAATAATTATGTTTTTAAATTATATATATATATATAACTTAATCATTATTAATCATTACCTTATTATTATTATTATTATTATATATATTATATTATAAACCTTTTAAAGGTCCTGAAGGTGGGTGCCCACAACTCAGTGCGGGCGCCCACAACATGACCCGATACATTGGGTCTCCGCAACAGATGCCAATGCTATATAAGGCACCTAGGTCACATAAGAAGGGTAGAGAACTTAAACAAACAGAGGGACGGAGAGGCAGAGAGAAACAGAGAGTAAGAGAGAGAAAGTAAAGAGAAGAAAGAGAGAGAAAATTACAAAGAGGATCTGAGGGTTGGAGTTTGTCTGGAGGTGCTACCCAAAATGCCTTAAAGATTTTCAACGTGCCGACATGCTGCCCAACACAGGAGACAAAAATGGTCATCAAATTAGTCAAAAAAGTTAAGAATTCGTCTATCTTTATTTAATTTGCATTCCACTCCACGCATTTCAATTGAATTAATTATATCTACATTTTATTCTGCATTATTCTCCATCTTTCATTTTCACTTTATTTACCTACCTAGGACCTTACATCTTGTGAAGTAAGGCTAGTTAACATTTTATCTTATTCACTGTATTTTATTTTATTTTCCTACTCAGGGCCACTTGGCTCTTTAATATAAGGTTAGAAAACTTTTTTCTATTTCTGTCTGCCCGGCCCACTTGGGTTATGCGAAGCGCGGCCAAATATAAAATGCCGAAATTCCATTAAATCTCTAAAAATTATAAATCTTGTGAAGTATAGACCGCACATTGTGTGGGCAGAAAATGGTGCTTAAAAAATTCTTTTTCCGTCATCAAGGCCCTTGGAATCTACGGCCGCAGACCAACTGCGGGAGTCACTTGAGTTGAGAAATCGTGAGATTCTCCGACTCCTAAGCGATTCTAAGGTTCCTAGCTGGCCGTAGATTTTATGTTTTATTTAGCTAGTGGAGATTTTGAATCAAATGCATTTTTACACCCGAGTCAATAACACATATCACCCTCAGTAACAAAATCAATATAAAAGCCAACAAAGCGAGAGCACCGCCATGCTCGTGCGCGCATGTGGAGGGAGGCGTTCATAGATCCCAAAAAATAAATGTAACTCAAATCTTAGGCGGACCACACCAACGGAAACAATCATGATGATTCCTACCATTAAAAGTTTCATGGACTCCACCGGAATGTTTTTTTTCCAACCCATTGATAAGGTCAAAACATCTAGACGAAGAGATCACACAAATATCATCTTGAACCAAAGCTTTTGTGGCTAGTAAAATTTTTTTAATGATAATTCACCCCAATTTACTGTACTATGGTTCATATGGAATTTGGAAATGCTTCATTTTTCGGATTACACCCTAAAATAAGATTTCAATATGGATGAATGGCGTGGATGTAGTCACATACATCACAGTGGCAAAAACTCCCTCCTCCAGCTCTACCGTCATATCGATGGCAAGAACTGGCTCGATTTCACTGACTTAATGGAAGATCTTCTCCGGGAAGAGAATTTAATCATGGATGTGCTCGAACAATCCCGCATCATGACCGTCCATAAGCTCCCAATGATGTCTTCCAAACACCGAATTCCTCTCTCTCTTTACTCTCTCCCTCATCCTTCCCTACTCACACGACCGCTTCTCTTCATCCCTCTCTGCTCAAACTCGGCTTGAAATCTGCTCGAACTCGGACGAGCCGAGCAAGAGCTACTATTCCGAGCTCGAAGGTCGAGCCGAGCCTAGCACGAGCTAGGACTCGAGCAGTCCGAGTCGAGCACGAGCTGGGGCAAAGCTCGGCTCAACTCGACTCGTGTACACCTCTACCCATGACCACGGTAACAAAACACTTGCGTGGCAGCGCAACCATGGATGGTTGTTACTCACGATGACAGCCGACTTTTATGTGAGATCCACTATACATCAAGTAGCCACCCCATGTCAGGCCTTGATCCCAAACAGGACACTGATCCTAAAAATCAGGTGGGCCTTGATGGACGACTTCATATACATCAAGTGAGCCATCTCATGTTAGGCGTTGATCCCAAATAAGACACTGATCCTTAAGATGAGCTGGGCTTAGTTGAGGAAATAGTGTAATATGCATCCCCGGGCTTCTTTGGATTGTTGTCAGATGTCTTTAATTTGTGTATGAAATGGGGGTTCGGTTAATTGATTAATTAAATGAGGCTTGAATTTTATAGATTGGTTGCTGGATATTTTTGGACAATCTTGATTGTTTGAATTGTTGGGTCGATTAATCAATAAGATTTGAATTATATTTTTGAACTTTCTAAATAATTTTAAACATGTTTGATTAATTGAATATAGAAGCTTGATTAATTGAAAATTACTCGATTGATGCTTAGGTTTATGGTATGCATAATTTTGTGCAATTGTACTATTAATTTCTCTCTCTCTCTCTCTCTCTATATATATATATATATATATAGTGGGATTAATACATTCTAATCGGGGCTTAAACAATATACGTCCTCTCAACAATCACATGATATTCTTAATAATATTTTTGCAAGTGGATAAATAGATGGCGGATGTTATCAAATCTTGGTCATGTATAATTGCACCGGATGTATCTACTATCATGGTTTAATTTGAATTCAGCAGCATAATTATTCTTGCACGTCCACACACACCACATGTGACCGAAAACAAACCAAGAGCTGGATCAGCTCAATTTTTTGTTTCCAAGGCCAAGATGAAACAGCTCACCTAATGGACGGTGTGGATCTCATGTGTGACCAAAAACAAACTGAGAGCCAATAGTGGATCAGCCCAATTTTTGGTTTCCAAGGCGAAGATAAAGCGGCCCACCTGATGGACGGTGTGGATCTCATGTATGACCAAAAACAAACCGAGAACCAACGGTGGATCAGCCCAATTTTTGGTTTCCCAGGCGAAGATGAAGCGGCCCACCTGATGGACGGTGTGGATCTCATGCATGTCCTCGGTACGTGTAGCCAGGCTAGCCCGGTTCATATCAGAAGATTCAAGAGCTGTCATCGACTCCGTCCCCACGGACTGAAATTCTACCATCCAAACTGTTTTTACGACGATTGTCACTTTGTATGGGGAAAACCATTTAATAAAATATTCCAAAGGGATAATTAGAACCCTTATATAATTTGAATCTTTTTCTTTGAAGATGAACCGTTAACATAGCCTCTGTACAATAAAAGCATTTAAATATTTAATATAACATTTAATTTCTGAAATCGCTCGTTCAGGAGCATCCCTATTAAATAAGCGGATTGGATCACTGAGAAAAACCAAATCCAACGGCTATAGTGCCGACGAACCGTTATTGTAGTACATCGGGATGTACTCCAGCGATAACCCAACACGACACGTTCAGCTGCAAGCAGATTGCGTGACACACACCACTATCCTCGGTGGTGTGTTGACAGCACCAAGTTCTGTGGGCCCCAAAATGATGTATTTGTTATATCTACACCGTTTATCCATTTTTTCGAGATAATGTCAGGGCATGATATAAAAAAATGAGAAGATATAAAGCTTAAGTGGACCACACCACAGAATGCAGCGAGGATTGAACTCCTACCATTAAAAACTCTTTGGGGCCATGGAAGTTTTGGATCAATCTAATATTTGTTTTTTTCCTTCATCCAGGTATGTGTGAGCTTATGAACAGGATGGATGGAAAATAAACATCATGGTGGGCCCTAGGAAGGTTTCAATGGTGGGTGTCACTGTCCAAATGCTTTCTATGGTGTGGTCCACTTGAGATTTGGATCTTCTCAGTTTTTGGACTTATAACTTCGAATGATTTCGAAAAATGGATGGACGGTGTGGATATAACATATACTTAATGGTGGGGCCCACAGAGCTTGGTGACGTCAACACACCACGGAATTCGCTTCCCGTTCAGCTGATGACTAAAAATACCCTATCGTATCTCCCCTCCGGAACAAGGGGTTGTAATCGAAAGCATGCGTGGCAATAGCAGGTATGCGCAGCTTAATGCACTCGTCACCCCACCGGCGCATTTTACCAATCACCGGTCCCTCGCAACTGTCCGCCAGCAGCATTGCTCATCAGCGCTTTCTATAGAAGGCATCTCACTCCTCCCTTCAAAGCCTCTTTTCCTTCGCAGCGTTTCAAGAGAGAGAACTAGAGAGATCTCCGTTTCCTCCACCTTCTCATCTCCGCCTTTGAAGATGCTGGTGCAGCAGTATCTCTTCGAAGGAATTTTCGCTTCTCTGCTAGGGTTTGTACTTCTGTACGGATTGCGCGGGAAGAAGAAGAAGGCAGGGAAGAGAGCCGCTGATAAGGCCGAGATACGATCAGACGGTCGAATTAGCTCCGGAGGCGGGGGATGCAGATCGGATGGCGGTGGCAGCGCTACGGATGTGATTGTTGTTGGAGCTGGCGTTGCAGGCTCCGCTCTCGCTTACACACTCGGCAAGGTCGGTTCTCTTCCGTGCATTGTTTCTTTGATGAGTTTCCAGCTTGAGTTGTGAGGATTTTATGGTTTTTGTGTGGAAATGGAGGGTTTTGGGAAGAATTTACGACTGCTTGTTGCTTGGTAAGATTCAAGATCGGTAGTGCTTGTGCGGAATGTGAATTTTCTTGTCCTGAGTTGTATTTGCTGTTGTTTGGATGTTTATCATCTTGAGAAATGAAAGTAGGATTATTTTCGTGTATGCAATTCTGCTACTTCTTCTTCGTCCTTTTTATTTTTTCTGTTTATTTTTTTTTTCTCTAATTTGTGAACAGATGCTGTGGTTTGCAAACTCATGGGATGTATCTTTGATAATTCTTCAATTTTCAGTTTGTGTGGTATTTTATGCAGTGATTTCTTTATCTTTCTTTGGTTGGTTGGCTCCGATTGAGTCTAAGATGTATGTAATGATGGGCTTCTGAAACCACGGGAATTTGGAAGATATGAGAAGGGCATCAAAAGCTACAGAAATCTTTACAAGTTTACTTGAGATTGATTACTTGCTTTTATGTAGTGGAAATCTAGGGTCCTTCAATTTCTTTTTATCAGGATTTCTAATGACCGACCTCACGAACTTCAGCATTTGAATTGGGAGCTTGTCTTATTTATTGCATGTTTCTAGTACTTGGATAAGTTGAAAGGACGATTAGGGCATGTTTGGATACCAACAAATAAGTTAAATTTTCTAATTACAGCAGTAGATAAGTAACTTATTTGAAAGTAAGTTCGGTTTTATGATCAATTATAAGTAGCTTTTTTATTTAAAGTTACTTAATCACTTCAGTTTAATAAGTAGAAATCATGATAAGCTACTTAAGGCATAAGTAGCTCATCTTAAGTAACTTATGATCCAAACACCCCCTTAGAGAGTTGGTAATTTCTCTAGTGAAAGAAAAATTCCATTTTCCAAGCTTTAGGGGAGATCCCACATTGGTCGGACTCCAATCCCTGGTATAGTCTATGGTTCCTTCTACTGGAGCATAAACATGGGTTGGAAGAGCTTTGCCTAGAGACTCACCACTATCATAAATGGTGACGTTCCATCGCTCATTGGCCTAAATCAGACTTTCAGTCTCCAATTTCATGTATTCACTATGGTTTTCTTGGTGGTATGATGCTATACCTGACTTTTCCACCCTTGTTGCTGCTCCAGCAGCAGCCTTGTCATGTTTGTAAATATGGCTACGGTGTTTCTCTTCATTGCTCGAGCTCATGATCCAGATATCTCCATTGGTCAAGATTTTACCACCAAAGTCCTGTCTACACATTAGTCAACTCTGTAAAATATTCCGTTGGAGCAATCAAAACCCTTAGGTCATTCCTTTCCATGCTTTGTCGATATTCGTTAAAGCCCAAATTGGAGAACCCCTCTGATTAGACACTGGGGAGAAGAGCAGTCACTTGGGCCAATTAAATCATCAAAACCCTTAAGGTCATTTTTTTTGAAGATGGTGGCACCAACTCTTCAAACCTTTGACTTAAAGGTTAAGAATCCATCATGTCAACCAGCCTTGCAAAGAAGAGGAATCGTAAAACCCATAGGTCATTCCTTTCCATGCTTTGTCGATATTCGTTCAAACCCAAATTGGAGAACCCCTCTGATTAGACACTGGGGAGAAGAGCAGTCACTTAGGCCCATTAAAGCATTAGCACCACTTCTCCTACCCGCATTCATGTTGGAGGCATCGTAACTAAGATCAGATCTAATGGAATTTCTCCTTAATGCAGTTGTCCAATGCAACAATTGTGGGTCACATAAGGGAAGAAACCATTACGTGGTTAGGTGCCCCTCCCTGGCTTTCTGGTCGCATGGTTTTATCTTCTACAGAGTGTATATCTTTCAAGAAAAATAAATAAATAAATCTACAGAGTATCTGACAACCACAATTTTTATACTTTCCCGGGAAGTCTTAAATTGAGAACATAAAGAAATGGGCATTTTTTGGTTTCACAATGTAGAATCATGCTATTGCATATGAAACAAAGGAAGGCATAGAAGATTATTTCTCGTGTATTTGCTTCTTTATTGAAATGATATGTTTGTTGAATTTATAATTATGCCTACTTCTGATAAATGACACCCATTTACACAAACAACCCATAGCAGGAGTCTGGTATCCAAATTCATGCATTCTGATAATGTTAACAGCATTGATTGTGGAAGATGGTCTTTTGGCTATGCTGTGTTGAGGTACTCAGTGTTGATTCAGCAGTAATGTGGTTGCTTTTATATGCAGAAGATGCATTAACAATCTCATCTATGATGAGACTCATTTGAAGTAAGGGAGTGATCTGGTGGTTTGTACCCTTGTCCTTTGTCAAAATATGGGCTCAATTTTATAGTCCTGCATTTTGCTTCAGGCTTTAGACATATGCAAAAGTCCATATCCTTATGCAGTTCCTTTCTTGTTTTGTATGCCATGTCATTTTGGTTTGTCTTTTGAGTTGTCTTTCTACCTGTAGATATGGATGCTTGCAAATTCTATTGCATCAGTTGCTACTTATAATTAAGCATAACAACTGAGAGCTTATTGAATCAGATCATTTGCTTGTTTAAATTTATCAAGTATTCGAATGCAAGACTATCATCACAAAGTAATCTCCAAGAGATGTTTTGGTGGTGGACTGTATTTTTTAAATTCCAGTTATTACTTTGGACTGAGATACAGGTGTGAAAAAACTCTGATTGCAGCCTTATTTTGTGGCTTGTAGGATGGACGCCGCGTGCATGTGATTGAGAGAGATTTGACTGAGCCTGACAGAATAGTTGGGGAATTGTTACAACCAGGCGGCTACCTGAAATTGGTTGAGTTGGGTCTTCAAGGTAAGCACGAAAATTACCATTTTCTGATGCTTTCACAGATATTTTGGACAAAAGGAAAAATTGCATGCATGCCATGAATATTGCAAGTGCATCTTTAACTGAGGAAAAAAGTTTCATCTACGCATGAACTGCTTTGTTAGCATCTTATTGGTGATTCTTATCTGCTTATCTTCTCAAAAGGGCAGAATTTTCAGACATCATTTATGGCATTGTATTTGTCCTCTGTAGATTGTGTGGAGGAAATCGATGCTCAACGAGTGCTTGGGTATGCACTTTTCAAGGATGGGAAAAGTTCTAAAATCTCATATCCTTTGGACAAGTTCCAATCTGATGTGGCTGGAAGGACCTTTCATAATGGGCGTTTCATACAGCGGATGCGGGAGAAAGCTGCATCTCTTCCCAAGTATGCCTAAATGGATATCCATTTCCTTTTATCTATTATTAGATGTATTTTTTTAAGGGCATTTCCTTTTATCTAGTTGATCTTCTAGTGCGAGTAAGTGTTGTATTGGTTCTGAAATACTTGAATTTTATGGGAAAGAATGGGTAGACTTTCTTTTATGTGATGTCTATTTTATGTTACTGGTCCAAAGCATTTCCCCAGAAACCCATTTCCCAAGGTACTTCTAACGTTTCCCACGCACATTTAGCCATGAAGGCAAATAGATTCTTCTAATTCACTTTTCTTGACTGCATATTGATTTGAGTTACACCCTGCATCTTGGTAATACTATTTGTCTAGGTCATTATTTTAGTATCGTTTCCTTCTGATGTTTCATGAGTTGGTTATTTAAGTCTCCTCGGAATACTTTCTGCAGTATTACATTGGAGCAGGGAACTGTAACATCCTTGCTTGAAGAAAATGGGACTATTAAGGGAGTTAAATACAAGACGAAGGCTGGCGAAGAATTGCAAGCATATGCTCCTCTTACAGTTGTATGTGATGGTTGTTTTTCAAATTTGCGGCGGTCTCTCTGCAGCCCCAAGGTGAAGTTTCTGCATCAGCCTTTGCAAATTGAATTCCTTCATCTTCTAAAATGATATGGTTTGTTATCGATTAAAAAAAATGGGGGGCATTATGGGGGGGGGGGGAGACATGTTTTACATTTGTAAATCAATCATTGGAATTAGGGCTGTCAATGGGCTGGCCTGGCCCGTCAGGCTTTTCGGCTTGGCCTGCTTCAGGCCGGGCTTGGGCTGAAACACTAGGCCTGAGGGCTGGACCCAGGCCTAAAAATTAAACCTGTTTATTAATCAGGCGGGGATCGGGCACTGTCTAAGAGCCCAGCCTGAACCAGCCTGGCCTGGCCAGTTTAAGGTATGAAGGGCATCTTTTGCCAATACCATGCATGATATGGCCACACCTATCGGGCTCAGTTTGGGCCATGCGTAAGCAACTCAGGTCTCTTTGTTTTGGTCTGTCATGGGCCGGGCTTGGACAGACCTGGGCCCAGCCCAAGCACAGCCCGTTGACAGCCTTAATTGGAAGAGTTTCACCTTGATAGTGCCAAAAATTTCATCTGCCTGTCATATGGTTTGTTGGTGCAGTCAATTATCGCATACATACTGTCTCATAATATTGCGTGCTCTCAAGATGCATATGTAACATTCCTTTTTTATTCTTTTCCTTTCCTTTGTAGGTTGATGTGCCATCTTGTTTTGTTGGTGTGGTTCTGGAGAACTGTCAGCTTCCATACCCGAACCATGGGCATGTTATTTTAGCTGATCCTTCTCCCATATTGTTTTATCCAATCAGCAGTACAGAGATCCGCTGTTTAGTCGATGTACCTGGGCAAAAGGTACCTTCCATAGTTAATGGTGAAATGGCAAACTATTTGAAGACTGTGGTGGCTCCTCAGGTATCTATGAGTAGTAGCATTTAAAAAAAAAAAAAAAAAAACCATGATCTATTCCCTTAGTTTATCGCATATTTTATTTTGATTTTCTATAACATCTGTGTGGATGGTTGAGAAAATCCCATCCCTACTTTTCTAGTAATTAGGACCTCATCAAGAAATACGTTCTTTACCATTTCAGATCCCAGAGCAGCTGCGTGATGCCTTTATATCTGCTATCGATAGAGGAAGCATAAGAACAATGCCAAATAAGAGCATGCCGGCTTCTCCTTATCCCACTCCGGGGGCCCTTCTAATGGGAGATGCATTCAATATGCGTCATCCTTTAACTGGGGGTGGTATGACAGTGGCATTGTCTGACATTGTTGTGCTACATAATCTTCTTAAACCGTTGCGTGATCTGCATGATGCATCGTTGCTGTGCAAATACCTGGAGTCCTTTTACACCTTGCGTAAGGTACACCATATTCATATGCAGAGAGTTCTTTGTATTTGTGATTTAGATCTCAACTGCCAGTTCGGGTTAGTTTCTGAGTGCCTTAAGATTGGGGATGGGTTGAATTGATTCGTCCAAATTTATATTACATCCATTTCAACCGTAGTAATAAAACATGGTGACTCACACCCATGGCTTGGTTCTGACTCAGCAAGACCTGACGAGTTGTCTCTCCGACTTGACATGACTCACCATGACTCGAACCAAGTCACCAACTAGTTGAATTTTTGTATTATTTTTTATTTTTACTCATGGGTGAGGTTTGAATTCACGACTTCAAGTAGGAGGGGGCTAAGGACATCTACTACACACCATGTGTTGTGTTTCTCTCTTTTGGCTCTTTTATATATTCATAGTATTTTACTCAGTCTGTTATCACTCTAAATATTCTTTGATGTAATTATTAAATATTGAGTCAAGTCAAATAAAGACTCAGTCGAGTCTTGGAGTTGAATTGACCTGGCTGGATATCGAGCCGAGTCAAGTTTTCGGGTTTTGGAACTATGATTTCAACTAGTTTCAACTACTTGAAATGTGTGGAATATTGGAATTGTTATTTCCATCTAAAAAAGCAGAAGCCTCGTGGGGTTTTGTTTTTCACCACCTCATATGCTAGGCGAGTCCTAAACAAAGTGATCCAAC
Source organism: Magnolia changhungtana (assembly GCA_030180095.1). Taxonomy (NCBI): domain Eukaryota; kingdom Viridiplantae; phylum Streptophyta; class Magnoliopsida; order Magnoliales; family Magnoliaceae; genus Magnolia; species Magnolia changhungtana. Next base: position 6,601,178 of record JASAUF010000220.1, read on the forward strand.
TGACACATTGAACTGGATGTCGATTTGGGTACTTCTAAATGCAGTCTTGGACCACTAGGGGGTTCTGTTTTATTTCCAAATTGGTTATTGTGATTCACTAAGCATGGTTTCATTTCAGAGATGTCTATTTTGCTACCATATCTCCTAACCTGGTTTGCAACATGGTTCCATTTGCAGCCAGTTGCGTCTACTATTAATACCTTAGCAGATGCACTATACAAGGTTTTTTGTGCCTCACCTGATCAAGCAATGAAAGAGATGCGGCAAGCATGTTTTGATTATCTAAGCCTAGGAGGTATTTTTTCATCTGGGCCAGTAGCTTTGCTATCAGGTCTTAACCCTCGCCCATTGAGCCTGGTGGGCCATTTCTTTGCTGTGGCTATATATGGTGTTGGCCGTCTGTTTTTGAGATACCCTTTTCCCAAGAGTTTGTTGATCGGAGCTCGATTGATTTCGGTGAGGTTTTGCTTTCCGATTGGGCCAAATGGTAGACATATGACATCATATGCCAAACATCTCCCACCATCAATTCGTTGGCGTGGGAGAATCCTCCTCATCACCAATTTACGGTAGATGTTTGGTCCTCAATGTCACATGCACCAAATGGAATGCGATATTCTCTCCTCTCTTTTATGTTCTGGAAAGGTACATGGATTCCTCCCTTCTCAATGCATGGGTTCTCTTTTGCAGGGTGCAGCGAATATCATTTTCCCCATTATAAAGGCAGAAGGGGTGAGGCAGATGTTTTTTCCTGCGACTGTTCCTGCATATTACAGAGCTCCTCCCACTCCCTAATTAAGAAAGGAAGGGAAACATGATAGCGGAGATCGATGTAGCTGGGTCTCACTTGAATGCAGGTTGTCAAGATAAAATAGCTTATATCAGTAATTGTACTATTTGATGCAGGACAATTGACCACTTGCTCTAAAAGCTCGAACTGTTAGAGTATAGTGAATTAATTCATTTATCTTATAGCCCAGGCTCCACATCTCATGGGTTAGGACCTCGGCTAAACCCCCCTCATGGGCTCCAAATCACATGGGTACCGCCTCACACGGGCTACCTACCCCGAGTGTCTTCCCGCATCCCATAGGCTACCTCACTCGAGCCCAATGTGCAATGCGCATTAATCACCCCTATTGAGGAGTCTCAAACATGAGACCTCCCCCGTGGGCCCCGCCCACCCCGAGTGTGTCCCTACATCCCACGTCAACCCCATTCGAGCCCGGTGTGAAAATGCCCTGCATTACTATTGTTCAGTTAGTTGTTTTAAACTACGAGTCTATTTATGAAATAACTTCCCTTTGGATGTAATAACTATGGATTATATCATTAGTTGGAAACATAATTCTGTTTTAAGCTGGAATTATGCAGATATTGATTAGTGGCTGATTCGTTGCAAGATTCAAAGAACTTTCCAAGATTATTGAAACTCTGTATGCATCAAGGGACACTGTTACAACAAAAATATCCAAGCTTTGGAAGTCAGAGATCGAAGTCAGGTAGAAAAGACATTGAAGATCAACAGTCATGTTGTTCACAGATTTATCATCTTCAGAATGGAATCTATGAACACGATCACAACTCTAATCGTCTTGCTCGTTCAAGGTAAGAGTGTCCCAGTTATAAAATGAATAGGATTCTGGGCTTGAACAAAGCTAGGCCTCGCCCGTTGACACCCGTTGGGTTTCCCTTGAAGCGGTCTACCACATGCGTGGAATGAATTCCCTCTTTTAGCGATGTATTTTTTTTTTCCCATTTAAAAAGAAGCCTCCAGGGCTAGTTTACGGACATCATGAAACGTAAAAATCCAGTCCAGCCAAAATTCGGGTGAGCCAGGCTCGATGTGTTGTCTATATGCCATTGCCATCTAAATCATCCATTTGATGGGACTCGCCCACAAGAAGAAACACCCGAAAGGTCACACTATTCAAAAAATAACGTGGGCCATCATCCAATCCATTCATATGATGTCTCATCAAGATGAAGGAACGCACAAAAGTAATGCGTGATTCTACTCTATTCTCTGTGGTGTGGCCCACCTAAGTATTGGATCTAAGGTAATTTTGGGATCAACAACAAAAATGGAGTTATGCACCTGATGGATGGAATGGATCGCATTTAAATCAAATCTGGAAACAATAAATGAATAAAATATAAAAGCTGTAAAAGGTCTGTGTATTTTTTACAACACAATTCCTTGACTTAATTTTTTTAGTTCACGGAAGGTGGTTTACAGTTAAATGACGAAAACGTGCTCAAATCTCTTTTCTTTCCCAAAAAAGTGTAGCTGAGCATTGTGGGGACATCTAAACCCTTTCAAAATCAGGTAGGCGTTTGGGACATCTAAACCCTTTCAAAATAAGTGCACCCCATCCGGATGACCCAAAGAAACAAAAATTAGGCTGATACAATCATCAGGTGGGCCCCACCATTAAATTTATTTATTTTTTTGTTGTTGAGCACCCAAAGCCTTCAAATCACGTGGGGCCCACCTGATTATTGGCTAAGACTGATTTTTGGTTCTTTGGGTCATCCGGATGGGGTGCACTTATTTTCAAAGGGTTTAGATGTCCCAAACGCCTACCTGATTTTGAGGATTTCCTGCCTGAAAGTGAAGGTGGCCAGGCGTCCAAACAGCGGCCCTAAACTCGGCCCAGGCTTGAAATAGTGGCCTGGGCTCGGTTTTGCCCAATGATGAATAGCCTGGCTCTGTCTTGTTAGTCATCAAGTGGGCCACCATTATACAAATAGAATGAACGGTTTAAAGACACTTGTGAGAGCTGGTTCCATCGCCGTACATGTGTCATTTAAGATACTTGTTAATCTGGGCACGTTTCAATGATCCTTACCTTTTATATGATGGGACTTGCTATGAAGGAGAACACTTAAAAAATAAAAAATCTCATTCAAACCTTTGATCATTTAAATCTCTTCCCTTCTTATCAGGCCTGGCCCATCCCTTTAGGGATAGGATCCCATACCACCCCTACTTGAAACGAACCCTAAATCCACACGTGTACACACGTGCAGGATGGGACCTTCCATTAGCATTGCCCCGTTATTTAGATATTATGGACTAAAGAGCTGATTTTCAGACCAGAAGTTCTAAAGTGTGGTCCACCTGACGCGAAGCTTAGATCTCGCACAAGTGCCATATTGGTACGTGTGCTTACGTGCGGATTTGTAAGGCTTCACTCGTGCTCACTGAACTTTGAGGAAAAAAAAAAAAAACTTCTTGACACTCGTAGGTGTGATGATACACACGCTTGCATTAAAAATTATACACGTCACTCAAATCAAGCCGTTCAAATCGCGGGCCTCACTTTAAATGGATCATAAACCAAAAAGTACACTGAGAATGACCAATGTGTGGACATCTAGTTGACGATTTAAATACAGAGCAGTCGACGGTCCTGATCAACATCCAACCAATCTGATTTTGGGGCTCGAACCTATCTTCGGTGGGTCCATGAATCGGAGAGTTTGGTTGGAGTTATTACATGCCACGTATACGCTGTATGAATCACGGCACAGTCTCGGAGCATCAAAGAGCTCTCCTTTTAAGGGCTCCACTTCTCACACATCAGATAGCTGTGAGGCAATCCTAGCCGTCCAATTCACTGGGCCAAATGAAACTAACAATCCAATTGTAAAGGGTCCAAAAGATAAATACACTACAGATATGGAGGGTAGCATCGACTTCATCAACCATGCATTACCAAATAGACGGAGGCTACAGCGAGCGGACCAACCACAATGCAAGTCAGTTTGGATTCTAACATATGTATTTGTTTGATGTTGAGATTGGGATGTTTGACCACTAAATCAAAGCTTCTTCGTGTCAGCAATACGACTTATCCACTAACACCCTGCTTGGCACCTTAGATTTGGTGGGAAACGAGCGTATTTCAAATCCAAATGGTTATTTTTTGTGTTTGGCAACCTTGGATTTAAAGGTAAATGGAATTCGAGTTATATCTTTCTGGTGTGTTTTGAAATTTGGATGTAATTCAAGAGTAATGACTTTTTTATATGTATCAAAGGTGTCTCTTTGTTACTAATCCATTGAACGTCGCATGCTAATGATACTCCAAAATAATTCACTTATCACTTATCGACTATAATGATAAATACACATCAATAAAATAATCCGAACCATCCAAATGTCGAACATCTAAATAGATAATTAAAAATCGTCGATGAGTCAACTATTTGTGATCCTTGCATTTGTGGCCCACCCAAGGCTTGAAATTTCCTCTTTTTTTTTGTCCTAAGTATATATTTTAACGAGTTTATTACAATCATTCTATCAAACATAACACATTTATACTAATTTGATATATGAGAGCTGATTTAGTTAATCAAATCTAAGTCTGTGAATATACCATAAAATTCCAATGACCTCCAAATACAAGCTCCCAAATAAATTTTTGAATTCAATGCATTTCAACTAAACACAAATGAGAATTCAGAATCACTTTGATTCCAATATAATTATACATTGAATTACAATGCATTCCAAATCCAAGCTCTCAAATGGACCCTAAACCTCTCAACTTGTTTATGACAATGGTCCTAGTTGTCGTATGTACTTGGAAGATGGCCACAAATACAACTTAAAATTGGCCCATCCTACTCTGCAATGCAAACAAAATAACAATAAGTATACAACACAACTACTGATTATTCCCTTAAGTAGTTACCGCATGACTCCCCCTACTTGATTTGATGGGCCTACTTTTTTAACACAAAAATCAAGGAGGTGCGAATATATGTGGGGCCCACCATGATGTATGTGGCTCATCTACATCGTCCATCCATTATGCCAACTGAATTTAGGGCATGAGCCAAAAAACGAGGCTGATCTAGAGCTCAAGTGGACCACACTACAGGGAAAAGGAAATTGAACACTTATCATTAAAAACTTCTTAGGGCCACTATTTCCTTTGGTGGGAGCCATTTCAGTGTTGTATCTACCTCATTTTTTAGATCATGCATCAAAATGTATTTTTCAGTAAACAGGATGTATAGTGCGGATTTGTCATATATACCAAGGTAGGCTCACAGATTAAAACAAGCCTTTTCGGATAGGTTTTAAAAACAAAAATACCAGTGTATTATCAAACAGGGCAAAAATATAACAATTGTATATTTACCAGTATTTATCTTGGTTTAAGAAAATCAAATGAGCCCTAGGATGCAATGCTACTGAAATATATCCCTTAAATCTTTGTTCTCTAATAAGTACAATTGTCTACCACGGAGACAAAACAAAAGTTACATGGGTCCCACTCATGTGAAGAATAGGGTTACATATGGCTCATCCTTTAATAGGATTGCTAACAAACGGAAAGTCATTTTTAGAAAAAGATCGGTATGTGCTTCAGAGGGCCATTTCTTTAAATATATGTGACATCTTTACTCTTGTTAATTTTCAACATAATGTTTTCACAGCATCAACCACATGATTTATAGAGGTATTGAGAATGTCACATATACTTGTCAATATCTTGTTCTTACTTCCAACTACACTACATGTATTTTCCAAATTATTTAGGGCAGTTGTTAGACTCTAGACTTTGGAGTGTGGTACCAATCCTATTTCGAGAGTGGTAAGACCAATGAATTATTGGGCCACTAAGGAAGCCTTTGGATTGTAAGTTACTTTAGATAAGTTATTTATGTCATAAATAAATTATTTTGATTACTACTTAATTAATAAATATGTTTGATAAACAACGTACTTAATATCTAAAAAGTATATATATAAAAATTTGCTCACCTGAGCTTTCGCATATATCCTAGGACGAGTAGGCAAAATGGATTAACAGAGTGAATATAAAACATAAATCACGATGGGCCACACGGAACTGAGGGCAGAGGAATCCCCTCAGGTTTTCCCAAGCAATCAGCGTTGCCCCTTCTCTTTTAAGGCGAGGATTCAGTGAGGCCGAGACCTGACAGAGTTCGTTCAAGTGGTGACTGTACCTTGATGTAGGTGTTGTATATTAATATTGACTTTTTTTTTTTTCAGCTCACGAAGCATATTCAAATATCAGATGGACCACATTAAAGGAAACAATGTTCATCCAAGGCCTACCACTAAAAACTTTTTAGAGCCTACTGTAATGTTTATTTTCCATCCAACCTGTTGATAAGGTCACAAAGACTGGATAAAAAAGGAAACATAAGTATAAGCTTGACCTAAGACTTTTGTGCCCATGGAAAGTTTTTTAATAGTTGATGACCACTGTTTCCTATGGTGTGGTCCACCTGAGATTTGGATCTGCTTCATTTTATGGGCTATGCCCTGAAATGTATTGGAAAAACGGATAGATGGTGTGAATATAAAACATATACATTGAGGTTGGTTCAAAGGCGACGACCTGACTGAATCCGCGCCCTCTTTAAAAACCCGATGGGGCCACGAAAGAAGTTCGTTTCAGCAAAAACCCAAAGCCCCAGCGCTGGGATCGATTTTGGGTGCTCCGACGTTAGCGTATGGAAAGATGCGGTCGGGTCTTACAATACCCGAATCAGGTCTATGGGGAAACCCGATCTCATCGGACTCGACGATTTCTACCGGACAGAACTCCCCCTTCTCCTCCGCAAGAGAGACCCTAGTCCGTACATCACCCAACCTGAGCTCTACAAGCTCATGCAGTGGAAGCTCGCCCGAGGAAAATGGCGGTACTCGCCTCTCTCTCTCTCTCTCTCTCTCTCTCTCTCTCTCTCTCCCTCAAGTTCTGCTCAAATATCGCCAAGATTTTGGAAATCTCATGATATTATCCGGAGAGGTTTCCAAAATCTGGATGTTTTTAATTTTTCACTAGGTTTGCGCTATTTAGGAGAATGGAGAAGGACAAGAGTCTCTCTCTCAAGTTCTTATCCTGGAGATGGAGAAGAGTCTCTCTTATTTATATGCGTTATCACTCTCTCTCATCGTAAAAATCAAGTACGAACCGTCATTTAATTTAGGGTTATTTGATTTGACCTTACTTGAGATTAGAGATGGTAATGGACAACCCAACATTAGCCGAGCTTTGGGCTGGGCTTGGGCCCAGTATTCATGGCCCAATCAATTTTCTAATTAGGGTTAGGTTCGGGTTAAAGGAGCCTGACCTGGCTCGGCTTAGCCCAGCTAGACTCGTCTTTATGTGTTCATGTGTTATATGACGCAAATATGTTGATCTATACTGTTGATTTTGTTCTTCCAATATTTCTATTACTTTGTGCAAGTGCGGCCTACTTGATTAGTGAATAGATTAGGAACATTCAAGTGGGAAATAGGGATTTTGTCAATTTTTGGGTAGGCCGGGCTCAGACCCACAAATTTTTTGGACTAGGGCTTGGGTCGTGTTTGAGTTTTGACTTGAGTCTCAAGTGTCAGGCTGGGCTTGAGCTTAACTGGCCTGGCCCGGCCCATTTCCACCCCTAATTGAATACCCATTATCTTGAGGATTCCCATGTTTGGGGCAATACTTCATTTAGTGGCAATTTTTTATTTCTAGAAATAGGTGGAATTTCACCTCAATTCCAACCATTGATACCTCGTATCTCTCCTTACGATTTGTACAACTCATGTTACCTATTAAACATGACCACCATGCCATAAAACCCTCTATGGGCCCACCATGATGTTTGCGTGATGCCCGCTCCATCTATCAATTGCATCGGATTGTGTTCTTTCGTGATCCTATTAATTAGGCATGTGTCTTCAACAATAATAATAATAATAATAATAATAATAATAATAATAATAATTAGGCATGTGTATAACTCAAGTGGGGCGCACAACATCGGATAGTGGGAATGGGGGATACTCAGTGGTGAAAACTTCATAGGGCCTATTGTGATTTTTATAATTCGCCTAACACATTGATAAAGTGATTCCCACTAAGATGAAGGGAAAATACAAATATAAGTCCAACCAAAAACTTTTGTCAACCCCAAGAAGATTTCAACAGTGGGTGTCCCCATCTCCATTGTTTCTTATGGTGTGGCCTACCTGAGTTTTTGTCGCAGGGAAGGACATGTTCTGGTCGAGCACCATCTTCCTCAGGGGGATAACTATTCCGAATCCATGGAACTTGACTGGACTCCTCATAGAGATGCCTCGAATCCACGAGGAAAAATAAGAAAATAGAATAATTCTAGAAAATTCGTAAATTGATTGATGATTGAAATAAATGACCTTACAACCCTTTAAATAGGGATACTAAACCTTGGAAGAAGTTTCAGAATTAAACTACAACTAAAACTCTTAGAAATCGTTACTTATTATAAATAGTAAACTTACTATTTATGGACGATCGTGATTCCTACTAGTCATCATAGTTTTTGGCCAAAAATGGCAAGTGTCCTATTTGGCTCAACCACGTGATTCTCCTAAATATTCTAAGCACTTTTCATGTTGGACGCAACTCCCAAAGCCCAACGGATGAAGAGTTATAATTAAACCAAAACTTACTAAAAATAATAAAAACGAAAATAAACAGGGATATTTGATGGAATCTCGCAAATTCGGCGTGGGCAACCTGGCGTAGCGGGTTGGGTGGCTAAAGTAGCTCTTCCTAACCCAAAATCATACATGGCACGTTTGGTAACTCATCCTGGTTTGTGAGATATGCTTATTTTAAGGTTCTGACGATTCAAATCACTTCTGTTGCCGACCGAGCCTTTTTTGATCCATCTTGGCCATGAAATTGTTTGTGGCCCACTCTACATCAGTTTTGGGTATGCTTGATTTTTGGGCTCTCTTCTTTAACATGATAAGGAGAAACTGGTGGGCAGAATGGATGTCACACAGACATAATGTTGGGCGCCCATAGAGCTTTTTGTTGCACGGGCTCCTTATATTTTCTACCACACTTGAACCAAATCCTACACACTTGAACCAAATCCTTTACGGAAGCCATTTTACGCAACTTGTAAAACACATGAACTCCATGGGGCCCACCATGTTGTATGTGTAACATCCAACATGGTGGGTGTTCCCATCTCCATTGTTTCTCATGATGTGTCCCACTTGGGTTTTGGGTATGCCTGATTTTTGGGCTCTCTTCTTAACGTGAGAAGGAGAAACGGGTGGACAGAATGGATGTCACACAATCATAATGGTGGGCACCCATAGAGCTTTTGTTGCACTGGCTCCCTACATTCTATACCACACTCAAACCAAATCCTTCACAGCAGCCATTTTCGCAACATGGGGCCCACCATGTTGTATGTGTAACATCCACTTCGACCATTAGGTTCTATCATTGATTCTAGGCTTTGGGGCAGAATCAGCTATATCCACAACTCAGATGGGCCATACCACTGGGAACAATGTGGATGTGATGTAAACTATAGGTTTGTGTGTGGGGCCACCATGGCGTGTATCTTACATCAAGCTTGTAATCATGTGTAAATCACCATGATGAAGCAAAGATACATACAAAAAATCAACCTAATCCAAAACTAAGGCGGCATAGGTGGTGTAGATGATCCAAATCCTCATACCATATTCTCTCTCCCCTCCGTCCTATTTTCCCTCTTGTAGAAGAGACTGGTTCTTTAACGACTATTATAGAATAAACCTATCCTACAACCTCATGTGTGAGCCCAGCAAGATGTAGGGCCCACATCCACTCCATGCATAAGGTGCTCCCCTTCAAGTTCACCCTGCATCTGTAATATCAGATTGATCCAAAGCACAAATCAGTCACACCATAGGGAACAATTGGGATGGGGACACCACCATTAAAACCTTCCAAATTGTGTGTGAGGCCCACTTTGTTTGTTTTGTTTTGTTTTTTTGTTTTTTTTTTTTTTTTTTTTTTTTTTTTGTTTTTTTTTTTTTTTCATATGCCATTTTATTCATTCATAACATGTTTCCCACCAGGATGAATGGACACCTAAGAACTCAAGCCATTTCAAAACAGAGCCGGGCCAGGCAGATTTTATTGCTTTTACCCATGATTTTACATGGTGTGGCCCTACTGGGTTTTGGGTCATCCTGGTCTTTAGCCTCCAAGGAGACCATGAGTGGGCAGACATGATGGATGGAGTGGATTTCATGCAAAAAATCATTGAGCCCCACACATGTAGGATATTCTTATCATTCATGGACACCCTTATTCATTTGTTCTCATGTATCGCGTGTACAAATTTTGCATATGTGCGCAACATCCGGTCCGCTCATGATTTCAATCATATAATTTATATTTGTAATTAAATTTTGTAGCTGATCATGTGAAATGATGGAATAGACTTGTTCTTCCAATTTGGAAGTTTCTTAAAAAAAACTCGTAATTCTACTTTATAAGCAGCTAAATGCCTGTGATCATTCCACTGTTTACAGTGGCACATTCGTCCAGTGGACCCACTGTGAATGGGTAAGTGCTCTTATACTGGAATCCCAACCATCAATCCACACGGGCAACATGACAGTTACAGCCTACAATTGTAATGTTGCACATTCACTTGACCAGGAAAATGTCCATCGATCAGACCGTTAGGATTGTTCGACTGGCGTGGCATTCCTTTGGAGACTCATCCACTTTTATGACTACTGGATGTGTGCTCCGGATCAACATGCCCATGGCCCCACATTAGCCTCGCTGTCTCTCTACATCATTACAATCGTTCTCTCTGTGATTCTTATATAGAAAGGTTTATGCAAAATTCAGGCCTCGGCTTTTGGATTTCATATCATCTTTGGATGGAACCCAAGTGGAATCCACCTCTCGTAAAGCTTTTCAATCTCTTCCCAACATTCGGGAAGCTGTTACTGAACTGTCCACATTGAAAGGAGTGGGCCCTGCGACTGCATCTGCCGTTCTTGCTGCTTATGCACCCGATATCTCTCCATTCATGTCCGATGAGGTAAGATCAGAATCTTGTTTCAGTGAATTATGCTTCTTTCAGTAATGTATGTGTTTCGTTTTGTTTCTTTGTTTGTTTTTGCTCTTTTTGCCTTTTCTGTTGTTGAGATTGAAAATTTCTGTGGTCTGATGTGTTTTTAAGGCAATGGTGGCGGCCCTTGGGAGTTCTAAGGATTATTCATTGAAACAGTATCTCATCTTTGCCGAGAAGCTACAAACCAAAGCAAAGGTCAGTTTTGTTTGATTCTTTTATCTTTCTGGTCTGTCTTGCATTCTGGATATGTGAACTTGAAAAGAATGCCCCATGAAAGACTGATTTCCCATATAGGATTGGATTTGGAGCATCTACAATCATGAATTGCATTAGAAGACTGTTGATAGTAAAATTTAGGTTATCTATTTGGTACATGTCATGATTCTAACTGTTCATCAGGTGGGTTCCATCATGGATGAGCCAAAGTAGAATGATCTAGCTAATTAGATGATAGTCATCCAACTGTCGGGTTGAAAATGGTGGGTAAAAGAGAACATAGGTAACAGTCAGCATTGAATGCGGATCCCATGCTCTCCATGTCAGATTTGTGTGTGTCAAAGTAGCGAATCCCCCTCTTAACCATCCAAAAAAATGTGATTAACTTGAGGATAGCACCGATTTTTGCATGGAAATGTGAGGTGGAAGGTATGGGGCTTAACAGTGAAATACTGATATTTTGGGATCCGCTGAAATGCAGATGGTCTCTATTTCCACAAATTGAATGCGAACGCTCAGCCGTTTTTATGATAGCAATAATGCAGATACAATCTCCAAAGAGATAGTTGAAAGTTCATGTAGTTTATTGGACCATGTCCTTTAAAATACACTCTTGGAGAGGAAGAAGTGCAAATATTTTCAATCTATCCGATTGGTGGCCACCCATCTGGACTATGGCATACTAGCATTCATGTGTACGGTAAAATGCAGCTACCTGAATCAAAGTATTAATAATGGCCTTTACATAACCAAAATGGCACGGGGCAGTTATGCGATATGGGGTCATAACGACTTGCGCCAGAAATTTTGAACTGTAATGGTCTCGTAACAGTCCGTTATGACGTCTAGAGCTGGACACAAACCGAGCTAGCTTGGTTAACTATCTCAGCTTGGCTCGACTCGAAAGCTAGGTTTACGCCGAGCCAAGCTCAAGTTGGCCCGAGCTCGTCTCTACTCGGCTCGAAGCTCGGCCTAAACACGACTCGGTTCGGCTCGAGTTATAACTTAATTACAATATATATATATATATATATATATATATATATATAACTTGATTAATATATTATATTTTATATTATATATAATATAAAAAAAGGCCCGCCCATATAAAAACTATAAAGAAAACGCCCACCCCCTTCTCATTTTGCCCTAGCCGACCCAAGTGCTGAGCCCCCTTCTCTCTCTCCGACCCTGTCCTGTCCTGTCCGTTTGGTCGCCCTTGGAATAGGCAAGCACCGACCCGAGCTCCCTTCTCTCTCTTGCAATCCCTGTCCATTGAGCACCCTGTGGGCCCGAGCCCCCTTCTCTCTCTCTCTCTCTCTCTCTCTCTCTCTCTCTCTCTCTCTTCTCTCTCTCTCTCCCTCTCCATGTCCATCGAGCACCACCAGGCCCGAGCCCCCTTTTTCCCTAAGCCTCTCCCCGTCTCTCTCTCTCTCCATCCTAGAGGAGGCAAGCCAAACATCCTGTGGGCCCATCCAAAGTTCTCTCTCTCTCTCTCTCTCTCTCTCTCTCTCTCTCTCTCTCTCTCTCTCTCTCTATCGCACACTACACAAAACAGGGTAACCCTCTCTCTCTCATTTTGGGCGCTCGGTAAAGCTGAACACCGAGCCACTGATCATGGACAACTTGACCGTCCCTATCCTCTATGACAGTCTGGCCACTATTAATGACAGCCCGACCATTCTTGTCATTGGGAATTTGGAAAACTTGAACTCGAAAGGTCGAACTCGAACTTGGCTTGAGCTAGCCCGAGCTGCTAATCAAACTGAGCCAAGCTGGCTAGTTAGGCTCGAGGACTGAGCTAAGCTAAGCCGAGCCGAACTCGAGCTGGGGTAGGTTGCTGGCCGAATCAAGCCGCCGTGCCAAGCTCGGCTTGGTGTCCAGCTCTAATGATGTCACAAGGCCATTATGGGTATGCAAGTCCCCTTTAATCTAATTTTCAAAATTTTTATTCATTTTTTGACATTCTTATTTCTTTGGACTATTTCTAACTTATTTTTTACTAGATTTGTGCAATCCTTGAAGATTAAAACACAAGATTTAAGTTATTTTGGAGGAATTGAAGATTCACAACCAAATTTGGGGGAAAATAAAAAATAGGTAAAAATTCCTTCATCTTTTTTTGGTTTGCCTTATAGCAAATTTATTAATTCACCAATACATTACCAAATTGACCAAATGTCACTAGATTTGTGTTCGATTTGGCATTATAATATATATATATATATATATATATATATATATATATATATATATATATATATAATTTCTAGCAATTTTCATTTTTAAATTTTTTTGTAGATTTTTGGTGTGAATTATTCAAATACATACATGGAGTTTAGATTTACACATGGCTTTTTTTTTTTTTTTTTTTTGGTTAATTTCAAGTCAATTTTTTGGGATGAATAGTGATTTTTTTTTTCCTTTTCAATTTCTTCAAGGGAATGATGTATAGGCTTAAGATATGCATTAATGGGATGAATCTCATGCATTGCATGAATCTCAGCTCATTTTTGGGGTCATTCGAGTGGTCAAAAAATTGTCGGACACTTCATCTCAATTTTATTTTATTTTTTTCCTCAAATCTCTTAAAGGAAATGTTGTTAAGTGGTTAGGGATATGCATTAGTGGGACGAGTTCCACAGATTGCATCAATTTTGGGCCTTTTTGGTGGCATTCAAGTGTATCTAAATTGGCCTGACACTTTGTTTACACCCGACCTATCACAGCTAAATGCAATGAACAGGATGCCGCCACATGTTAGCACATTTGTATGAAGACGCAGAAAAGGTATTTGCGAAGCACGGAAGGCAGATCGTGAAGATCTCGAACTCCTCTCCCCTAAGACACGTGTTATACCAAGAAGGTTGAGATGCTCAAAGATGTGCGCACGATCGAAAACCCAAAGGCGGTCACTGCTCAAGGAAACGTGGCAAACAAAAGAAAAAGAAGCGTGTGTATCATATTTCTGAAGATGTGTTTGTCGCCACAATGATACCCGAGGACACATGGCCAAATACGATTGGCCACACATACTCGAAGATCGTGAAACAAGGTATTAAAAGAAGGAGATCATCCAGAATACAAAATACACCCAGATATGAAGGTGTATGCATAGCCGACCACCCCTTAGAAAAGAAACATATAAAGCCAAGGCTACTAACTTGTTGAACTCTGATTTCGAAAGCCTAGGGACTGTGAGCATGTCCACCACCTCTCCCAAATCTACAAAAGCAACAAGAGAGAGAGAGAGAGAGAGAGAGAGAGAGTTTTGGGCCCTCACCATTTGAAATCAATCAACTCTTTTTAGCTCAACGTTGTCTATCAATCCTTCATGGACACATATCTTAGCATAGCCTAGTTTTAGCCTCTCCAATTCCTGTCCAGCACTATGCTGCCGCAAGTTCGGATTGATTTAGCTTAGAATAGTTTAGTTCTCACTTCTATCCAGCGCATCGCTGCAGCAAGCTGGCTTAGTTTAAATAAATGTACACGACCCTGTCGTCAAATCCCCTTCAAATACCTTGGTTCTTACTTAGTGATTCCTCGATCACATCCTCCTGACCAAAAGCCACGACCGTCAGGTTTCTTTTCACGACCGTCCAAGTCCTGGAGATCATCCAGTACATGGCTGCCTTGCCCACTTGAACCATCGTTGATAACCTTTTCTGCTTTATTTACTCTTATATGCCGATTGTATTGTATCCCCATTCATATTAATAGAATCGACATTAAGCCTTTAAAGTCCTGTTTGACTTTCTTTCGCTATTTTTGTGAACAATCACGGTCAAGCTATCACCATTGTGATAAAAATCATTGTTTTCAGGCCAAAAAGAATCCATTCGAAGGATTTACTCTCCTATTCACAAATCATCCGATCATCTTGTCAATCGGGTGGCAAAGTACTCTGGCCAATCTTCACAAATTTGGTCCTATTCCAGCTATTTTGGAGCCTAAGGTCAGAAGGCGTTTGGTTCGATTCGAGTCTATTACAACTTTGGCATGCCCGGCACACACATACTGGTACTCGCTTAAATGAAATTGGGTCATTCATTACACGTGTGGTTGTGTCCGAATTGGATAACAACAACTTCATCTAAGTTTAATTTTTTATTTTTTTTCTCAAATTTATATTAAATCATTGATATTAGATATTTAGAATATTAAATATAGGAGTTTTGAAGTTAGTCTAAGCCTCTCAAGTTAATAATATCATTAGACAGTCCGAGACAGCATTGTTAACCAAAAAAAAAACTAGAAAAGAATACATATTTGGAATCCTCACATTTTTCTAAATTATTGTAGTATTTTTTTTTTTCACATTTCTTCCTTCAAAAAAAATTCAACCATTATGACGGCTGAGTCTATTACGTTCCATAAAGTAACAATTCGATGATTGGCCATTACGCTGGTCTTACCCTTATTGAATACTTTGGTCCGTAATGGACAGATATGACGCTTGATACAAGTCCATAACAGAATGATACGAGGGTGATATGTATGTATGTATGTAAAATTGAGGTCCATCCATGTAAAGAGGGATAGTGATCAAAGCTGCAATGCAAAGATTTTATGTGGGGCTAAGAACCTTCTAGCTACCATACGTGAATGGCTAGGATGAAGCCATGTGGATGTGGCCTTCATCTAATGGCCATGGATTCTCTAGAACTTTCTAAATTATTCTACACTATAGTAGCTACAAGAAGGCATCAAAGAATTCTAAAAACTTTTAGAGATCTGTACACTACTATACTTGCTTATACCATTCTCTAGAATTCTCTACACACTATACACATAGCCTCTTTATGTACAAGAAGAGTCAAAAGTGGCCAAGTCCCTGGAGTATCCTCTTGAGAATGTCCAGCCCATGACAACTAACCCATCTATCTCTGCGAATGTTAGGCTGACGGTTGGACTCTCATTTTAGACCATTAGCCCCTCCAGGGATGCATAATTTCATTGAATAGCTATTGTAAGGATTTATTTCTAAGCGCGGAGTATTGAGGGAAAATGATCTGCATTACCTTTTTGTTTGCTATTGTGTCAGAGGCAATAAGATGATTGGTAAGGAAAGTATATCTGGTCTTCTTAGTTGAAGATTTACGCGACCACTTTGATTTTTATTATTGTTACTATTTTTTTTTACACATGTTTAGTTTACAGATGTCCAATCTCTTCCTTTGGTGCTTCCAGCTGGTGGGCCATTCATCATAGAGGAATTACCAGGTCCAGCACGTCAGCAAATGTATATTGCTGACCGGCAGGATTTGTACACGTGGGCCCCATTGATATAGAAATTCATTGGAATATTCCTGAAAGGTGAAGCTGGCCTTGAGATCTCTTACAGCTTAGGAATTCAGAAAGCCCAAAATTAGAAGTCCCTCTCACAGGTGCGTAATGCAAGCTAGTGGTTGTATGCAGCTTAAAAGGCACAAACAAACTTGAGAAAGCAAAAACAAGTAATGCAAAATAAAAAAGAAACAATATGTGGTTTTACAGGTCATGGTTTTGGCCAGACTCATACCTTCTTCTTGTTTTAATGATCAAGTTGTAAGAAATCAATCATAATTTTCGTTGAAGCCACTTTGTGCATTTGGAAAATGGACATGGAATGAAAACCATGTCGTCCTTGGGGTAATCTGTGAGTTCCATTCGCAGTGCAGTTTTCCATGGATTCATGTAGAGTTATGAAGAAGTCAACTGGTTAGCAAACGTTGACCAGCTTTGAAATGGAAAATGAATTCTATGCCATTTTTTATTTAGCAAACATTGCCAAAGTAGAATTCTGCTGATATCGTTTTCATTTTAAAGGCATTGCACATAAAACAAACCTGCCCTCCAATTCCATTAGAGTTTTATTTTTCCGTTTTTTTGGAACAATAGGATTCAGGTGCAACATTCAAATTGTTGCCCCCTAGATTTGGTTAATCAAATTGTAAGATTCAAATGGCTGGTTTCAAGATTTTCAAAACAATGTGCACTGATCCTGCAGCTGTTTATTTATTGATTGATTTTAAAATTCTATCAGGAACTAAGTGTGGGAGGGGATCTTTTGACTCCTTCAGATGTTGAAATGGCCTTATGGAGTTCCGCGATGGGTGGCAAGTCAGCTTCATCCTCAGATGGTAATCCAAAGGCCAAGAGAAAGAGAGAACCATGAGGCTAAGGTTCTTACAATCTTTTGGCCGCTGCCTCAAAAACCAGCACTTATTAGATCATAATACTGTCACTTTTACAGTTGAATAGCTTCTAATTTTGTTTAGTTTTACTTGGAATTTTTGTTCTTTCTATCACTTGTGAAAATCAGCAATTTCCTTGCATGTGTATGTATGTGCGTATGTGCATGTATATAATGTTTGTACGTTCCCAATCAGTTCATACTAGTGGGGCCCATGGTTAGATCCAGATTGTTTGGTCAGATAAGAATTCAAGGATGATTGTAGCCAGGCCTCTTTTCAGTGGATGTGGACGATTGTCTTGTCTCTTCTTAACCATCCATTAGTAGACCAATAGAAATGTGAATTTTGATTTATCAAGGAGAGTTTATGGCATTTTCCATTGTCGGTGGGCCCTAATAGAACAATGGTCTGAATCACTAAGAAATGGGCCATGCTAATAAAACAGAAGACCCTCTAGAAACAAGCTTACTGCAGATTTCCTTCTGCTACTTCATCAGGCTCTGTATTTGGCTGATTTTGTTTGTTATATGCAGCTGATGGTAATAGGAGAAAGCTGGCGTGACTGGGTGTGCCCACAGCTTATGTGCTTGAGAACAACTTGATGTGCTTGAGATCCACACCGTTCATCGGGTGTGCCACTAATTTTTGGCCTCGGACCTGATCATCAAACTAATCCAAAACTTGAGTGGGCCCACCATAGGAAACAGTGAAAATCATATCTCATTATTACCAGCCTCTTAAGCCTTATCCCAATTAATCGGACCGGCTACATGAATCTTGTACTGCCATTCCACTTCCATTCCGGTCTTTCTCTTGCCCTTTTAGAGCCTTCAACTTACACCAACTCACTCGTAACTAGCATATGCCTAAAACCTCTAAATTCATCCGGTATGGCTCACCCAAGTTTTGGAACAATGTATGTCTGCTTCGCTTTGATACCATTTTGATGTTGGACAATTAACCACTCGCTCTCAAACTGATAGAGCATGGCAAATTAATCCATTTATCTCATAGCCTAGGCCTCACATCCTATGGGTTAGGACCTCGGACGAACCCCCATTGTGGGCCCCACCTCACACGAGTCACCTGCTTCACACGGATGGGGCCTGCCTCACATGGGCCGCCCACCCCCCGAGTGTGCACCTACATCCCACAGGCTGCCCCACTTGAGCCTGATGTGACAATCCCCTGCATTAATATGTGATTTATAGTATCAAAATGCATTGTTTGTCGCCAACCATTGTATTGAAATGCATTGAGCGGTCAATAAAAACATTTGTTTTATGATATTTTCTAATAGTGGAATGGAAGATTGTTTTTGTGGGGGGTGATGGCATGTCATCCTAGCTTTAGGTGAGGGTCATTTTTCCCATGACAAAATGTTATTTTGCATGTTAATTGAGGGATAATTTTATTAGGGAAGAGTTATTTATGTATTTTTTTTTTTGTAATTTTGATTTTTTATACCTATGGTTTCTTATCTCAAAGTTAAGGCACTTGAAAAAAGGTAAAGAAGTGGTATTTTTTCTTCTGAGTCTTGACGTGTTTGTTATGAAGCTGGCAAGATGGAGAGGAGATAGTAGGAGAAGGTTTCTCTCAAGGAGAGATTTTTCCAAGTTTTTTTTTTTCCAATGGCGGGGTGGAGATAAGAGGCGGGATGCTTTTTGCAAAAATTCAATTAGCGTATGAAAAGAGGTGAGATGTTTATGTTTTGCTCATTGTATTTAATCATCGTCTCTCTTGTACGCTGTATCTTATCAGTGACGAGTTGAACATTGTTTTTTTTTTTGGGGGGCTTGGGGAGGGATCCTAGCTTTAGGTGAGGGTCATTTTTCCCATGACGAAATGTTATTTTGCATGTTAATTGAGGGACAATTTTATCAGGGAAAAGTTATTTATTTTTATTTTTTTTGTAATTTTGATTTTTTATACCTATGGTTTCTTATCAATTGAAGTTAAGGGGGAGGGATCAAACACTAGATCAAAATAGGTGAGGGTAGTTTTTCATGTAATGTTTTTTTTTGAGTGATTTGTTATTTTGCATGTTAATTGAGGGACAATTTTATCATGGAAAATGTAGTTATTTATTTTTATTTTTTTGTAATTTTTTTTTTATACACTATGGTTTCATTATCTCGAAGTTAAGGCACTTGAAAAAAGGTAAAGAAGTGGTATTTTTGATCTGAGTCTGAGGTTTGTTTGAGTCAAGATGGAGAGGAGAGAGTAGGAGAAGGTTTCTCTCAAGGAGAGATTTTTCCAAGGTTTTTTTTCCCAATAGCGAGGTCGAGATAAGAGGCGGGATGGTTTTTGTAAAAGTTCAATTGGCGTATGAAAAGAGGTGAGATGTTTATGTTTTGCTCATTGTATTTAATCATCGTCTCTCTTGTACGCTCTATTCATATAGGTGTAGGCATGAACCCTCCTCGTGTGCCCCGAATTGACATGGCACATCTCAACTCGGTCAGCCATACAAGCCTACCCGCTCAACCCGAGTGTGCCTCGACATCCCACTCAAGCCCGGTGTAAAAATGCCCATGCATTAAGACTTTTTTTTTTTTTTTTTTTTTAAAGAGTTGGAGACCTGCAGCACACGTGTAAGAGATTTGGGCCAATCATGGAGTGGGAGCCACCATAAACATGATTTGTATTGGGCTGCATGTGTACGAGAAAATGGATGGGTAGAACAAAGTACAGCCGTCTATGTTCAAATGTAAACTTGTTGGCCACCTAAAGGGTCCATCTTGAAATTTATCCAGGGCATGTACATGGTGGCCTGAGCGCACATGCAATGTGCGCCCCACTATGATTTCGGGTTCTGGCTCAACAATACTCGGGCTTGGGCCTTTAATAGAGGCCCGTTAGTCCTTAGTTAATACTCTACGACGGCCCCCCACCCAAGCTCTAGACAGGCGCATTTATGATGTTAACCAGGGCTGTGAACAGGCTGGGATTAGCACAGGTCGTGGTCTGTCCAAGCGTGGCCTGAGCTCAGTCCAGTCAAACAGGTCTAAAGCCTTAGAGGTAATATTTATTAGGGCTGAAAGTCGAGTTCAACCCGACATTGGGTTGGGCTTGGGCAGGATGTATTGGGTTCGGTCTCGGGCTTGAGCTATACTAACACCTACTCGATAAAACTTGGGTCGGGCTCGGGTTGCCCGACCCAACACGAACCGATTGATATATAAGTTCCTTATAAATTATACTTGAATGCGAATCGTCCGTGATGAAGGTACAGGAAATTCTAATGTCGTCGGGTTTCATTAGTCTATGCCATTTCCAATGACTTAAGTTAAACAAGATACGCCGGATTTCTCTCCCAAATAGATTGCGTGCTACACAACGCGACTTTTTAAGGAGTAGTAAATAATTACATACGTAATTCATAAAATCATAGGTACAAAAAATAAGACGTGTTTTGAAAATATAATTGTAACACCCCGGATTTTTGGGGGTTGAGCAATACTCGACTCTCAAGTTCCTGTGTGTCACTTATATCTTAAGAGTTAGTAATTTCGGGTATAAATCAAACGAAATGAGCAATAGAGAGATCAAATGGATCATGAACCACAAACCACAACTAAGCTACTGAAATAAACATGGCTAAGTAAGTGCAAATCCAACAAGGAAATATCATACGGGACACACGAGGCGACGCCCAGCAAAATATACAAATTATAAAGTCCAAAAATGGTGTGCAACTATCCTCTCGCCCCAACGGCCCATCGCTAATCCAGTGCGGTCTATGGGGATCTGCCCAAAAGCTGGAAGTAGAAAAGCTCATCTTCCTCATATATGCTCACCCTGTCCAGCGCGTCGTGCTGCACGACACCTGCATCTAAGAAGGGTCTGGTTGGTGTTTTAAAACACCGTCCCAGAGTGTGAGTGAGTGATCAACTCAGTGGGTGCCATTAGCAATGAGTTACACAAAATATCAATTCCAAAGGCTAGATTAATGAAAATCATACAAACACCAATACTCAGTGGATGCCATTAGTAATGATCTACTCTTGTTAGTGCATATGCATGTATTATGGAATTATGCATGCCCTCACCAACAACAGTCCCTCAAGCGACTCTATCTTACAATTGCAAATAACAAACACTCCCTCAATGCGACCTCAACTGCCAAGTCGCCAACCTAACTAGTGCAATGCATGAATATTCATGTTAGCCGAGTATTTAATTAAGTCCGTTCATCTAGAAATATTGGGGAAGCTGAAACACCTCCATTTAATCAATGGCCTTACCCAGATCACTTGGCCCAGGGCGGCCGTAGCGACTCTGAGCCTACGATCCTTGATCCAAATTTAGATATCATCCCTTTTGTCTATCAAATCAATAATTACAAAGATAAGGTATGATACCTAAAGGTTTGAGTATCAACTCGATACGGCTCGTCACCCAATTACCGAGTATGATCACTCAGTTTCGAGGTGCGCGCTTTTCACATAGTCAAATCACCATAAGGGAAAGGGCTCGTCACCCAATTCCATTTATGCCAGGGTCGTTCGAATGGTACTCTGGCACGGAACCATCGGCCAGGTAATTTAACGGGGGTCATTCGAACAAAGACCTATCACCTCCTGTGCTCGTTGGTCACTGCGGGGAGGCTCGTCACCCCAACGTAGGCCGACAGCACAGACACAGTATTTCATTCCACCATGCCTGGCTTCCGAGACTTGGTTGCTCATTGGTCACTACGGGGAGGCTCGTCACCCCAACGTAGGCCGACAGCTCAGACACGGTATCCCATTCTACCATGCCCAGCTCATGAGTCTTGGGGATCATACCATTACGGTTAATAGTGGTCTCTCAAAGGTATGGGTTGCTTCAGATTCAGGCAGACGTGACCATACATGGTGAACATACATGGTTGGCCAACTGGTGGACTAATTCGACTTACTCAGGTGAAGTACAGCGCAACCGGCACTGGGTACAAGCATCCCGCGTAGTCCAACTACTGTCGGTTGTCCATCTTCGGCCTGGATTGGTCGGATTGGCCCAGGGCAAGCGATCCAATGGGGCTACCCTTGCGAATATTTCTGATTTTGTTGGCCAACCCAATTAACTAAATAGCCACTGTTAATCAATAATACTAATAAATCAACTATGCATCTATAGGAACGGATATATGCAACAAATTAAGAAATTCTAATCTATTGGGCATTTTAACGAACATGCAAGCCGCATTACAACTAACATAGCAATTCATGTGAGGTAAGGCATATTGAGTGCATAGGAAGGTGAGTAATAAAAAGCATACATTTAATCATGACATAGTTTGCAAGGTACTAAAAAGGGAATGCGAACTACTCCTAATGGCAGTAAATAGACATGTATGCATACAGGGTTAGATTTCCTAATAATAAAGAAAAGATCACATGTTACTCTTATTTGCAGGAAATTCAGTCATGCATGCAACAAACAGCGAACATTCGAGTAAAATCTTATGCATAGACAAACATGCAGCACAATTTTCAAGTTCAATCAAATTTGGTGATGTCCCAACCTCAATCATTCATGAAAAGAAGGAAAATTAAGGGAGGAAGGCAATGTTCAATTCAGCGTAATCTATTTGACTTGGAATTGAGCATTGATTTCCCTATGCATGTTTAGGCAAACTATAAGGAGAATTCATTAACAAAATTCCTACAAATCACATATGCACAGCAATTTCAGCAACCACAATCATTAATTTCATCTTAGGATTGATAATTAGCCACCTAAAGATAATGGTCCGCACCTATTTGTCGACCGGAAGCTCTTGTGGTCGCTCTAGCGGTGTCGGGTCCACAAACTTGACTTGTTGGGGCCCTACGTTACATGGACTTCATATCAAGACGCATGCATGTGGCTCTAACTAAGGAGAAACGGAAGGAAGCTTGGATTCTTACCTTTGATCGGACGTAGTCGCCTCTACGGTGATAGGGCCGAGATTCCCGGTAATGTGGAGGTGGGAGTGCGGGAAATCTCAATTTCCTAGCTCCCTTGCACATGCACCCTCTCTCTCTCTCTCTCTCTCTCTCTCTCTCTCTCTCTCTCTCTCTCTCTCTCTCTCTCCTATTTGAAGTTGTGGGAGAGGGGTCTCTCTCTCTCTCTCTCTCTCTCTCTCTCTCTCTCTCTCTCTCTCTCTCTCTCTCTCGTCTTGAAATGGGGAGAGAGGGGTTTAAGGGTTTTATACCCTGAAATTAAATCATTTGGCCCTGGGTTGCATTAATTGCTTCAAACGGCCTTGTGGGACCCATTTCTGGCTGTTGAGGCTGCCCTGATGGCCCTCTAGCCCATCTAATTTATGGGATAAGTGCCTCATGGCCCGATGAAGGGTTGTGCAAAGTTTGACGGCAAACGAACGCGAGGTTTTATCGCAAGGGTCCGATTTGCGATAAATGGTCACTATTTCTCGATCGGGGGTTAGATTTGGCGAATGAGTGCAGGGAAATATCTTTAACCTATTATACAAATTTGGGTCAAATCCGATGGCTGAAATGTCATATTTTATTGTCCTAAGTGGCAGGGCCATTTGTTTTAAAATTCAGATTTTTGGCCAATACTTGAGAGAGTTGCATTTTACAAGTACCGAATGGACAGCGCAAATTATCTGTTTCAAGGCGTCTTTTGAGTCCGTCGTCCGCAATGGACCACAAGCCCAATGAGATGGACATTACTCTATAATTTCGAAATTAACGGCCCACTAATGAGCGGTCTAGAGCTTGTTTGGGTAATCGGGGCACTTCTGGAATAAATTGGGTAGGGAGATTTCTTGGGCACAGTTGTTGAGGTATGTATTAACTAAGTTCACAGTATGACCTGTTCGAAATTAGCGAAAATTGTGATTCGGTCATGTTCACTCTAAACCGTCGGTTTTAAGCTAAAAGAGTAACTGGGTTGATTTGGTCCATTAGTCAAGATCCGGGCCATAGCTGACTCGGCTTCGGGTAGATCTTTAATTTAGTTACAATTGTCTTAATTAATCAGTGGTAGGTCGGTTAGATGTTGGGCCCTATGTGAACAATCATGGGGATAAACTTGATGTTTAAGTGATCGGTTGGGTTCATTGATTTTCTATAGTTGATCAATTTTATTTATACGGTTCTTTATTGGTATCAGTCGCGTATAAGCTCACCTCAAGCATCAATGGTTCGTAAATGATGACGTGGTTAGTTATTAAAAAAAAATAGGAATTTTGGCAAATCCAAAATAGCGAAAATTTGGGGTGTTACAATAACAGACTAATGTAATAACAAAAGTATTAGCATATGTCCACCCGACCAACCGAGCTAACCCAACCAAGCCCGCTTAGATTGGGCTTAGGTCGAGAATTCCCAACCAGAGGTTGGATTGGGTTAGGGTTGAGCACTAACCTGAGCCAACCTGCCCGACTTTCAGCCATAATATTTATAGAGGGCCCAAGCCTGTATTAGGCAACCCTTTTATGAGCAAGATTTGGGGTTTAACCAAGTATGCCTGGCCATGTGTGATATATGAGAAAAATGCCTTTGAAATCCTAAATGGGCAGGACCCCAAAAATAGGCTCTTAGACACAATTGAGCCATGTGTTGACAAGTGGGCTTAATGTTTAGGTTTGAGCCTTTTCCATGGGCCTAATGTTTCAACCTAGTTGGCTTAAAATGGGCCAAGACCAAAAGTGTGATGGGCCAGCTGACTTGTTGACAGCCGTAGTGTAAATGGAAACCTTGGGCTTGAAATGAAAGGCTCGATCACTCAAAGTTCTGCTTGGAACATTGTTTTAAGATTTGGACGAGTCCAGTACAACTCATCTGAGTCAACTTAGACTCAGGTTGGACCTGATCTAGTTTAATAGCCCGAGTCACTGCTGACTCGAGTGAATCAACTTAATTTATCGATGGCATTGGACTCGTCCTCGAACTAAAGTTGGTTATATCTGATCTCGTTTGATACTCTAGGTCACAACAACCACAACTTGGGCGAGTACCGCTTCGACTCGGGACCTGGTAATTCGATCTTGTTTTGCAGGATGCCTTGGATTTTGCCAATCTGCTAGTGCAGACAAGGCTTGTCTCGATTCGACAGTATATCATCAGCCCAATTGAATTGGGGGTGGAATCTCAATTTGCACGTTGTGAAGATTTGCGCATTTTCAACTCAATCGAAGAGTGTGAGTCGGTTTAGATTGATTTGACGGACAACTTATGTAGATTTGCTAAAATCGAGTTATATAAGTTCTTATCTCGATTAGAGCTTAGTACAAGCGCATGTTTTCTCTCTAAAGGTAAGGGTTTTGTAAGGTGGGAGGGTTCTAAACACTTATAAAGGCTTGGGAAGAGATCTTCTCAAGGGGGATATGATTTTTCCTAGGATTATACATCACAATGAGAGATCTAGTGCTTTTGTAATCGAAGAAGGTGAGTGGTGTAAACTTAAATGTTTTTATTATAGTGGATCTCTGTCACTTTGTGCCTTGATTTTTTCCCACAAAGGTTTTCCACGTTAAACATCTTGTGTTATATGTGATTGCTTTTATTGGTTATTCCATTTATTGTGATTATTTTATATTCGTTGAATGTGCTTTCGCAAAGCACATGGATTATCAGTGGTATTAGATTCGAATTTCTACTACCTAGGGTTAACCCAAGTTTGTTATGGCTCGACATTACATCATAATGGTGTGATGCAAGAGACAGGACTCCAATAAATTAAAGTGGTATCAAAGCGTCACGTTTAAGAATGTTCTGAGAATTCAACAAAGATGTTAGGGTTCAAGTTTGACATACAGATATTCAATGGGATGAATAAATTTAGTTTGTGACAGCGGAAGGTTAATAATATTCTAGTATCATAATGGTTGAGCAAGGCATTGTTGAAGACTAAACTGGAGAAGATGTCGGATGATAAATGAAGGGAACTCGGGGAAAAGGCTATGAGCATCATCTATTTATGTCCATTGGATGACATCATGTACAATGTTCTAGGTAAGAAATCTCCCCTGAGAATTTGAAAGAAACTAGAAGATTTATACATGGTGAAGTCCCTCACAACAAAGTTGTTTGTGAAGAAACAATTTTTCGTATTACGAATGAAGGAATGATCCAATCTCCTGGAGTACATGAACTTGTTTCGAAGGTATGTAGCGAGTTGTTAAGGTTCAGATTGACGATTGAGGATAAAACAAAGCGGTGTTACTTCTAGCATCGCTTCTCACATAATGGATATGCAAGGATGTCGATTACTCGGGGATGGGGATCTTCGGGTGTCCAGCATACATTCATGTATAGAGTGGACAACGGACGAAATTGGATCCCAAATCTATGAAGTGCATCCTTATTGGGTATGAGAAATGTATTAAGGACTACAAGCTATGAGATTTAATTTCACAGAAGATAGTCATTAGCGGATACGTCATCTTCGATGAGGCATCGATGTTGAAGGCCAATAAGGACGCTGCAAAGAACTCGTAAAAACATAGTGAGAGCAAGAAATTGTAGGTGCAAGTGGAGTTAGTTAAACCATTCCTAAAGGTGAAATTCAGTATGAGCAAGAAATTGAGTAAAATAATCAACATGATACCTATGAGAGTATAGCCAGTAACAGGGAGAAAAGAACCATTAGATCCTCGATTTGATATAGGTTCGAGGATATGATTTCTTTTGCATTGTTCAAGGGAATGGAGATCCCTCCACCTTTTAAAAGGTAAAATCTAGAAAGAATAACAGCAAGTGGATGTAGACCTTGGAGGGGGAGATGAAATCTTTATAAAAGAATCAAACATGGGAGTTAGTGGAACTTTCAAAAGGTTAAAGGGCTATATGATGTAAATACGTATTCAGAATGAATGAAGCATTAATATAAAAAGGATGAAAAATTCTAGGCACGACTTGTAGCAAAGGGGTACTCGCAAAAGGAAAAAAGTAGATTATAATGAAGTTTTTTCTTTAGTCGTGAAACATACGTCAATTAGGGTGCCACTGGTTATGGTAGTGGGAACCAATTTAAAAATGGAGCAACTCAATGTGAAGACAAAATTCCTTCATAAGAACTTAAAGGAAGACATTTACATGAGAGAGCCTGGAGGAATTGAGGAGCTTAGTAACGAAGGCCACGTGTGTAGGCTGAAGAAGTCATTATATGGGCTGAAGTAGTATCTGAGGTAGTGGTACAAGCTAGGGGTGCACATCGAACCGTTGGATCCGAGTAACCGGATCAGATCCATTGGATCGGTCCGGTTTAGTCCGGTTCTAGGATGCTAACGGTCTGGTTCCAGTTCCCAAATTTCCAAAACCGTTGATTACGGATCAGTTCCGATTTAGGGCCTTGTAAACCGAACCGAACCGTCGAATCAAACTGTAGATCCGAACTGTTGAACCGCACCGTAGATCCAAACCGTGCTACGAACCATAGATCCGAACCGTGGATCCAAGCATTCATTAAAAATAAAAATAAAAATTTAAAGAAAACCTTAAAGTTCCTCTGCCTTTAGCTTTAGCGCCCCGCCTCTCGCCCCTCTCGCCTTGCAAAAAAAAAAAACACCCCTCCCTCGGTCTCTCTCTCTCTCTCTCTCTCTCTCTCTCTCTCTCTCTCTCTCGCCCTCCCTTAGTCCCTCTGCCCTCTCTCTCTCTCTCTGTCTCTCTCTCCTCTCTCTCTCTTTCTCTCGCCATCCCAGACACCGGCAGCCGTGTGGAGCCCTCCCTTGACGGTCCGAGCTCTCTCTCTCTCTCTCAGATAGAGTCTAATCATCTCTCTCTATGGTGGACCGTTCATCAGGTACAAAGACTGATTTCTTTCTTCCTACAGTAACAATGGATGAATTCTATGATACTTGGGCCCAGGATAGGTTTTCAGTTTGTACAGTGGGCGCCATGATTCAGTGATCCAAACTGTTCATCTATTTCAACCTTCCGTAGATGGGGTATAATCCAAGAATCTCATCCATAGGATTTGGAACCTGCAATGGTCGAGAAGAGAAATATAACATGGGTTGCAATCACATGATTAGAAGGCCAGAGATTAGGAACCCATCCATGGTTGGCTGCATCAGAACTCCATCATTGTGAAGTGTGGTCCCCACTTTTACCAAGTTACAAACTGCTAGTTGAAAAACCAAAGTATCACTGTCACTGACTAAACAGAATTTTTGGGTTTCTATTCACTAACCCAACTGTGGATGGATCATAGCCCAAAAATCATGTTGAGATAGTAATAATCTGATTTTCCCTTCGAAACTAAACCACTCACAATATTACTTTTGACCAACCATTTGATAACTAGAACCGTGGAACCGATCCGGAACTGAACCATTTTTCACGGCCCGGTTCCGGTTCGGTTCTATGGTGTTAACGGTCCGGTTCCAGTTCCAAAAACTGTGGAACCGTTAGGAACGGTTATGTTCCAGTTTCACCCCAGAACCAGACCAAACCCACCTGTGTGGACCCCTAGTACAAGCAATTCGATTTGTACATGGTGGGGATTAGATATATCAGATGTGAGTATAATTGATGCGTTTATTACAAGGTGCTTGAGAACAGGTCCTACATTTTATTGATGCTTTACATTGATGATATATTGATCGCTGCAAAGGACAATAATGAGATACTCTTACTTAAGTCTCTATTAAGTAAAGGGTTTGACATAAAGGATTTGCACACTACAAAGAAGATCCTAGGTATGGAGATACATAGAGACAGAAAGTCTGTGAAGGTATGATTGTCTCAGAGGGGATATGTGCAGAAGGTACTAGAGAGGTTACACATGGAAGGTGTTAAGCAAGTTAGTACACCTCTAGCAGGTTACTTTAAGTTGTCAACCTGGTCATATCCAAGTATAGAAGAGGAGATTTCAGATATGTCTCGATTGTTGTACGTGAGTGTATTGGGGAGTCTCATATATGCAATGGTTTGCACGAGATCAGATACCTCACGGGCAATTAGTGTGATCAACAGATATATGGCAAATCCAAAAAAGAAGCATTAGAATGTTGTTAAGTGGATTCTCATGTATCTCAGAGGCACCGTCAACACTAAGACCATGTTCGGGGGACATGGAACTTTAGTTAGAGTTTTAGGTTACGTGAATTCATATTATGCAGGTGATCTGGACAATAGGAGGTCTACTGCGAGATATGTTTTTCCATTAACAGGCGGACCGATATGTTGGAGATATATGCTATATTCTACGATAGCATTGTCTACAACCGAGGAAACATATATGGCTACAATAGAGGTGTTAAAGGATGCATTATGGTCGAAAGGTTTGATAAGAAAACGCGGGTTAAAGCAGGAGGTGATTCGATTGCATTGCGATAGTTATAGTGTTATCCATCTAGTAATAAATAAGGTGTATCATGCGAGAGCCAAGCACATCGACGTGAGGTTTCACAAGATACGGGAACTCATTACTTTATGAGAAACTCTGTTTCTGAAAATTCATACGAACGAGAATGTAGTGGACATATTGATAAAGACGGTGACCACAAAAAAGTCGAAGCATTGATTGGGCTTGATCAATCTCTCTAGCCATTGATGAGATGGGGCACCCTTGCACAGGGATGCGGATGGAGATGCGTTCTTGGTGGAGAATGCTGGGAGTGGTATACGATCAAGGTTGAGGTTATATGTGAGATATTTAGGGTAACTTCACATATTGCAAGTCAAGGTGGGTATTATTGTGCAGAATGCCTTAAATTTTGTCAATCTTCTAGTGCAGAGAAGCCCTATCTTGGTTCGACTGGTATTTCATCGGTCCAACTAAAATAGGGGTAGAATCTCAGTTTGCATGCTGCGAAGATTTGCACATTTTCGGTTTGACTGAAGAATGTGAATCGATTTGGTTCAATTTAAGGTCTTGTTCGGTTCGACTGATGGGTTACGTAGATTTACGAAAATTATATTATATAAGTTCTCATCTCAATTAGAGCTTAGTACGGACGAGTGTTTTCTCTCTAGGGCCTGTTTGGATTGACGTATAAGGGTGTATTATATTGTATCCAACTACTGTTCATGTATACGTTCGATCAATTTCAGAATACATCCACATCAACATGCCATAAATCAATGTTTGGATAAGAGGATTTGTTCGAGCAAGTATACAAATTCTTCCTTTGATCAATGTTTGGATACGATGTATTAGGGCTACGTATTGTATATACATATAATATTGATGATACTTGTATGACGATGGCTATTTTCAAACAGATGCTGGAGTAGAGTTGATTCTGGGGGTCTGTGGGTCCCTCAATGAGGTCCGTGAGCCACCCACGCCGTCCATCTATTTTAGTTGTTAGATTTTGTTTCGATTAGGGCCAAACAGCCAATTGATGCCGTCTGATCAGAATTTTAGACTGGACATCTGATCTGATTCGAATCGTGCATCTACTAGTTGTGGGACCCACCATGATTTGGCCCACTTTTTTTATCCATACAATATCTTGGAAAAAAAACTTAGAATGTAGGGGGATAATGTCACGCCCCAGACTCAGTAACCGGACTCACAAGAATTAGATGATGGGAGGTTACGAGCATAATGACCTCCATAGTACCCCATTCTCGGCTCTGAGGCGGGTTAGATCTGGGATCCTACAAGGAGGATTTTCATGTGATATAATCATTCCAATCGAGCATACCCAAGATTCAGCAGAAGAACATACGAGAATAACAAAGGCATACATCGCAAAATCCACTATAAATTTGAACTTTTACAATCATCCATAAGGTCAAAAGGACATACATGAGATAAAAGGAAAAGAGAGAAAGGTCGGCAACCTTTGAGTCCTCAAATGCTCGGCTCTACTCCATGCTCTCTGCTATATGTGCTTTGCCAGAGAGTATCCTACACGCATCAATCGTGCATAAGCTTATAGAAGCTTAGAGGGTGGTGTAGGTGTGTGATAATAGTGCACAGAAGAGTAGTAGGAGATACAAGGAGAGAAGCATGATCGATGAGGATATCACTAGCCTTACCCAGGCTTATCATAAATAAGATGCAATGAGCACTGGGTGCCATGCCAAGGCAATGCATGAAGGGGCTTGTACAACCAATGCTAATGCAATACAAGTAATGTCAGTGCTCATATCCAAACAACAAGTCATGTACATTTCCGATCATAAGGAAATCACCGGGGTCCATTACACTGCTGAATGACTGCCGCTCTACAGACCCTACACAGTCAAACGAGCGTAGGAGACCTCACTACCCATTTGTGGACAACCAATCACCAACAAGGCCTGAAGGTAGCGGACCTATTTACGAGCTGGTCAGACTCAGCCTAGCAATGCCTCCTCACATCAGGCAGGTAAGGCCACACCTCTATCCAACCGACTACACGACAGTGGGAGTCACGGCCTAATGGTATAAGGCCCTCGTGCGCTCATATATTCCACCTGATCACGGTGTTGGAGATCCTTGGTACCATGGAAGTTTTGAAAATTTCACCCATGGGCATCCTATGCACCCGGTATGCTCAACTAATATTTTCGGTGTCCACACATACGGCCATCCACGAATACCCCTATGGAGGCAAGGCCCTGATGAAGGGTGGATATCCATAAGCTATGCAATGTCAGATGCATGAATCACACAATCACCCATGCATCAATCTCAAGCATCCATCTCTCGGGGAGATACCAACATGTCCTACACAATGACACAACCATGGTCAATCATACCTCAACCAAGCATGCATATGATGTGTATGAGAGTGAGTTATGAAGATGAAGAGGGGTGTCAATGAGGTGAAGATGAACTCTCTACCTAACCATGAAGGGTCTAGGTACTTAACCAATTTCTCATAAGGAATACAACCTCTAGTGGGGGCCCATATATCTGGGGTAGCCCACGAGACTAAGGAGAACAATGATATGGGCCTAAATAGATGAAACGAGCTTAGCAAGGATCTATGGTGGGCCTTTAACCACCCATAGAAGCCCATGGGCCTACCTTAGGGCCACCAATGTGGACATCCAACCACAATTGGTCCCCAAGAGATAGCCCATCTCTAATTTATTACGGATCAAGGCCCAAGGCCCACACAACATTAGAAATAAGAAATGGGCAACCATTACATACCACATACATTCATGTTGGGCTTTAGAAAGGCGGCCCAAGGCCTATCCAAAATATGGGTCCAAGGGGAACACACATAGCCCAACCCATATATACCACTATGGGCCCGTGGGGGAAAGGTTAGGGCCCAATATAAAGGCCACTAATCCCATATATTGTGGTGGCCTAGTGGGCAGCCCATTGCTCAAATCACATGGGCAAATGTCATGCTTTTAGTCAAGTAAGTGGGGCCTACAACCCGGCCCAAGTATAAAGTTGATTTGGTGGGCATGCAAGGGCCCATATACTTGTGTAATCCGGCCCACTAATCCAACACAATAGTATGGTAAAAATGGCCCAAGAGTTCAATGGGCCTATCTGGAAAGTTCCAGCCTAGTTGGGCCTAAAGAGTTCAACAACTAGCCACATTCATGGACCCAATTAAATTCAACTGTGCTGGGCCTCAACAGTGCATTTATTAAGCCCAACATTTAAGGAATTAAATGAACAAATTATTACCTCTAAGATTCTTCACGATGTGGTAGGCCCCACTCCTCGAAATTTCAGCCCAAAGGCCAAGCATAATTATAACATGTTGTTGTCCTAAATTTGGGCACTCCATTGGAGTGGGCCCAGGGCCTCTAAAACTCTGGGAATTTAGGGCCAAGGTCCCTCATCATGCATACAATAAGAGGAAACCCAAAAAGGTGGCCCACCATCAGAGGAAACATTTTTGAATTATAGTTTTTATCAAGGCATATTGCTAGACTACACAATAGAAAAATCTGGCAGTTCAACCATCTTGGCCCATTCTTTTGGATGCCGAGAATGGGGTACTATGGAGGCTGTTGCGTTCAGAACTGGTCATCGGGATTCTTGTGAGTTCGGTTACTAAGTCTGGGGCGTGACAGATAAACAAAGAAAAATTGTTAAAAAATAGGGAAAAAATAACTTGTTAAAGCCAAAACATGTGATCGGATTGTCGATCTGGACAATTGGCTTTCAGGTGTCCGATTTGGTAAACGAAATCCCTACTCCGTCCAATCCAACAGCTCAAGAAGAGTATCGACTATATAACGAAACTTAGACCTTCGAAAAAGAACCAAAGCAGTCGAATGCCCACATGCAATGGAAGGGAGATGATCTAAGGCGATGCTGGAGTAGAAATTTTCTGTTCTCCATAGATAAAAAAACCCTGCAAACAGATAGTTACGTTGTCGCACATGAATACTTTGTAATGAATAAACTGCATTGCACGATGCAGTGCTGTCTGAAAACACATTACCGCCTTTTGAATTTTTTGACTCCCTAATGTATTCGCGCACACAGTAACCACAGAATTGAACTCTAGTTCAAACATTGTATAATGTATTCATCCACCTTTAATACAATACAATCCAATCTGGACCGTCAATCAAAACAGGCCCCTAAGGGCAAGGGTTTTGCGAGGTGAGGGGGTTTTAAACACTTGTAAGGGCTTGGGAAGAGATTTTTTTAAGAGATTAGGGTTTTTCCCAGGGTTGCACATCGCAATGAGAGATTAGGTGCTTCTATAATCAAAGAAAGTGAGTGGTGTAAACTCTTAAGGTTTTGATTATAGTATATTTCTATCACTTTGCGCCATGCTTTTTTCCAACAAGAGTGTTTCTATGTTAAACATCCTGTATTTGTGATTGTTTTATTGATTATTCTGTTTATTGTGATTGTTATATTTTTGTTAAACGTGCTTCCATAAAGCGCACAAATTAATAGTATTAAATCCAAATTTCTAATAACCAAGATTAATTTGGATTTATTGTGGCTCGAGATTACACCACAGTTGTGTGATATAAGAGTCATATCTCTAACGAATATGAGTCTTTTAATTGTTGTAATTGATGTCTTAAATCGAGTCAGTTACAAGGCATGTCAATGCCGTCAATAGACTGTTCGATGTCACCTTCGATGGTATCGAACAGTGCTCCATCCCATCGAGATTTTTCGAAATTTCTCCAGTTGGTTGTTGAACTAACTGGGTGTCTTTTTGATGCCATCGGCATGTGTTCGATGACATCGAAGGTTTGTTCGATGCCTCGAACAAGACTCGATGCAATCAGAGAAAATTGGATTTCCCGGTTTGGTATTTGGACAGTTTGGGTGTTAGTTCGATATCATTGACATAACTTCGATGCCATCAAAAGATAAGTTTCAATGACACTGAAATTTGTTCGATGCTATCGAACCGATTAACGCAGATTTATGCAAAACTGCGATTTTGCGGAATTTGTTTCCGATTTCGTTTGGGATTCCTTCTTGTCTTATAAATATGGATGTAAACGGGATGAAGAGTGTATCCTAGGTTTTCTAATTCATTCAGAGGGTTTCAAGGGTGCAATAAGGGTTGATTCGAGTTTGTTCGAATTAGATAAGCTTTTTTCTCTATAATTTCTGCTTTCATAGTGATACATGTCACTTTATGCTGTGGTTTTTTCTCACAAAGGGTTTTTATGAGTTAAATCGCTATATTCTTTTCATGTTTGTTTGGTGCTATTGGATTATTTTTCTAAATTCATCTTTGTGTGCTTTCACGGTCCCCAGTATTAACCATTGCTTGGACCTAATATTTTGGCTCCAAGAACATCCAGGTTTGGTCAGGCTAACCGACCGGGGTCTTTACTCTTGCCCAGGTGGTAGACTCCCAAGAGTTTCAACTCCCGGTCAAGGGTTCGAGTACCCATAGGTGTTGAAATTCCACTAGCGTGAGTGTGGGGGTGTGTGTACGTGTGTAAAAAAACAAAAACAAAAAAACCACGGACCCAACCCAGAACCAGCCCGTTACCACCTATGACTTTTTGACTCAACGACGTCCAGACTCGTTCAAGTTCAAGCCAGGTGGCAACTTGCCTGCGGCTGGTGTGAATCGGCTCGAGTCGGGGGTGCTATTTCCGACTCGACTCGGATCGGTGGGGTACAACTTGGAGGAGTCAGAACTCGAACATGACCGTTGATACTCAGTCAGCGTACGACGCTTGATACACCGGCACCAAGAAACTGTACACGTGTCACGCATTAACTTATGTTAAACCACCTAAATTGTGGATCTTACTGTCCTAAACTCAACATCCCATGATCCGATTGGTTCAACAATCCTAACCTTTGATTCGCGGACATTTGTTTCTGGAAATAATACCCTTGGATATTGCACACGTGCCACATGAGTATGTGTTGCCACCCTAGCGTGAGTAGCATCCAAACCGTTCATCGTATGCAAGCCCCCATGTTAGGCCTAGATCCCAAAATACAGCCTGATCCATAACTCAGGTGGACAACACCAATGGGAAATATGGGGAATAGTGGGGAGGCTGACACACACGATAGAAACGTCCAGATGGAATATGGGGTCCACTGTCTTGTGTATGTGACATCCAAGCCATTCATCTGGTGCGTCCCACCAGAATGAAGGGACAGCCCAAAAATCAGGTGGTCCACGCCACTTAAATAACAGGCGTGATTGTAAATTGTTCATGTGTTGTTTACCACCTAAGTTTTTTACTTTTTTTTTTTTTTTCTCTTTAGTTTATCAGGATAATTTCTTAGTGTATATGGTAAAGATAGGGAGACGCACCAGATGGACGGTTTGGATTCAATATACAGATCACACGTGGGCCCCACACAGCACAAAGGCATGGTAATGACCATAGGTTCGAATGTACGCGATCATTTCTCTGTTTACATAGCCCATTCGTCCGGTGGGCCCTCTGTGGATGGATAAATGCTCTTACTCATACTGGAATTGTATCCGAGCCGTCGATCTGCCACGGCGAACATGACAGTTACAGCTTACAATTGCAACGGTGCACATTCACTTCATCGGTCAAAGGTCCATCAATCTAACGGTTAGGATTGTTCAACTGGTGTGGCATTTCTCTGGGGACCCTTCCACTTTAGTGCCTACTGGACACATGGCCCCCACAGCAGCCATACTGTCTCTCCGGGGCGCGTATTAGCTACTGACGGCTTCAGTGGCTAATCTAGCTATTGTAGTGACGTCACCAAGTTCTATGGGCCCCACCATGATGTATGTGTCGTATCCACACCGTCCATACATTTGGAGAAATCATTTTAGGCTATAATAAAAAAAATGAAGTAAATCCAAAGCTCAAGTGGACCTCATCACAGAAATTAGTGGGGATTGGACACCTACCATTAAAAACTTCTTGGGGCTTAGAAGTTTTTCGATCAAGCTGATATTTTTGTTTTCCCTTCATCCATGTCAGTGTGAACTTATGAACAAGGTGGATCTCAAATAAACATCATGGCGGGCATTAGGAAGCTTTCAACGGTGGGCATCACTGTCCCTACTGTTTCCTGTGGTGGGATCCACTTTAGCTTTGGATCTACCTCATTCTTTCTCTCATCCCTTAAAATGAGCTCTCCAAATGGATGGACGATGTGGATATAACACGTACATTTTGGTGGCCCACAGAACTCGCTGACGGTCACTTCAGTAGCTAATCGTCTCTCTGCATCATTGCCTTGGATTTCTCTATCTACTCTTTATATAATTATATAGAAGGGTTTCTTCAAAATTCATATATTGCATCGAGAACTAGACCTCTTATTTAAGATATTAAATATTAATTCTAAATTGGGAATCTTTTACAAAAGATTTTCTAGTTAGTATTGAATTTACAATTTACATTGATGCCTTTTTCAAGAAGATTTTATAAAAATTACCTCATTAATATAATTATCATTTCACTGCCTTCCATCAGGGACTTGTGGCTTGGGTGGGCCCCACTGTAATATTAATATAAAATCCATCTTGACCTCAGATGCATCATCTCAAGTTTGGGTAAGGACCAAAAATTCAGCTCCATTTGTTATTCAGGTGGACTACATAATTGGAAAGAGTGTGCAAGATAATGCTCTCCCTCAAAACTATTTCCATTAGTGTGGCCCACATGAGTCATCATATATTTTTGGACTACATGGCTAAATTTTGTGTGGAATCTAATGGTTGAAGCAGATTTCACATAATTATGATTGTGGGCTCTGCAAAATCAAAGGTGGATGTCTCTCCCAATTGTCTCCTCTGGTGTGACCCACTTGAATCATAAGTTGGTTTGATTTTATTTTGGTGTGGCCCACTTGAATCATAGGTTGGTTTGATTTTATTTTATTTTCTTTGCCCCTAATATGAGACTAATATCTAATAGCCAAAGTGGGTCTTATATAAACATGGTGGGTCATGTCAAAATCAAGGGGAGCTTAGTATGTTATTCTTCTTCTTTGTTTTTTTTTTTTCCAAATAATCTCTCTACCATTGGAGAGGATATTCTTATTTTTTTTACGGCCCCACCATGATGTTCGTGTGGAATCCACTTTGACCATTAGATGAGTAACCCCTGTTTTAGGCTCAAACCCAAAATATCAGTTTAACTAGTAGTTTAGATGGGGCCGCACCAAAGAAAAAGGTTGGAAAGAGACGTACATGTTTTATTTTTACAGGTCCACTTTGATGACTATATGAAATCCACTCCAGTCATTAAAAAAAAAAAAAAAAACAAAAAAAAAACAAAAAAAAAAAACAAAAAATAAATAAATAAAACAAACAAATTCTAGATATGGGGCATAAAAATCAGGCCCATCCATGATTCAGGTGGGTCATACTATGGGAAAAAGTTTGGAGGGAGATCGTTGTTTTGTACACTCATTCCAATCATATGGTCCGCCTTAACCAAGTATGGTGGTGATTTATGGGCCCTTGGCCTAACATGAGGTGATGCACCTGGTGGTAAGGTGTATTTTACATAAGAATCACAGCGGGCCCACCCAAGCAACTGGCTCATTTACTCACTTGCCCTTCTAACGGGGCAAAATGCCATGGAAGGTAGTGGAATGATAAGGCCGTTAAAGAAATGTAGTAGTGTCAACCGATCAGGTTAGGGCTGGGCCAAGTTTTGTCCAAGCCCGGCCCACAAATTTCAACCTAAGCTCAAACTTGGCCTAAGCCAGTGATAGGCCGAGATAGTCCAACCTAAGTTCAACCTGGATTGGTTATATGGGCTCGGATTGAGCCCAAGCCCCAAATTTCTCCATTTTCTAGTTTTCTCCCATATTTATCCTGAATATTTCAATAGCAAAGAGGAGAATAATAAAATTACTATGTAAAACTCGTGAAATTTATTATTATTATTAAAAATAAATAAAATTTTGAGAGAGAAATTTTGTATCTCATCTCTCTCTTATCCAAATCTAATCATTAATCTCTTATCTATCTCTATCCATTTTATCTCTCTAACTCTTTCCAATAAACTTTTCTTTTTAAGGAATGTATTGTAAGAAGAGTTCTACTCCAACTCAAATATTAACCAAAAGACACACTGCGTACAATTGACAAAAAAAGAGAGAAATGAAAGATTTGAAAATTTAAATATGGTATATAACATTTTTTTTTGTGCATTTAATTTATTTTTAACCGATTCATACAATGAACGGTGTGGATCGGCTACACGTTCTTCACATTTAATATGTGGGTAAATATGATGTAAAGACGGCAAAAAGCTAAGTTTCCATGTGTTGGGGGCCTTGCACAAAACCTTAGGATCTAGCCCTCCAGAACAAACCAGAATTATAGAATAATAATGCAATGAACTTAGTCAAAACATAAACCATACCACACTAGGGATTTTTACGTAAAAAACCCTCAAAGAGATAAAAAACCATGAGACCTCGTCCAGATCAACCGATCACAAGCACACATCGCTTGGATCAAACCTTCTTCACTCACGCAGGAGTGGATAAACAATAAAAGAACAAGAGAAAAATGGAGAGATCTCATTGATCACGAGGATGTAGAAGCGCTGAGACGTGGACTGCGAAATAGATCACCTCTACGAGCAGAATCTCCCTTCTACAAGCTTCCTCTATCTCTCTCTCTCTCTCTCTAACCTTTGACAACCTTAAGCCCTCCTAGAAAACCTTTAGGAAACTTAGAATGCCCTAGAATATACCCCAATCCCGGATACACCCCTTTATATAAGAATAGAAAGAGGTATAACCCAAATAGGAAATAAAATCTGCAAAATCTGCGTTTCCGCAATCGCATCTGTGGAACTCGTCGATGCCATCGAGTCACTCTCGATGACAGCCTCGATATTATCTGAAGGTCTCTCGATGATATCAACACAGGACCAAAAACTGTCAGCGACCAGGGGTGAAAAATTCAATATTTATCGATGTCATTGAGCCACTCTCGATGACAGCCTCGATATCATCTGAAAGTCTCTCGATGATATCGACAGGACCAAAAAACTGTCCAGCAACCAGCAGTGAAAAAATCTGCAATTATCGATTCTATCGAAACCTGTTCGATTTCATCGAACCTAACAATGAGGAGAAAATCATCATCAAATCTCCCCCTTTTTGACTCAGGAGGAGTTCACCTTCTTCAAGCCAGCCCGGTTTCTACAAACCTCAAACTTGCCATTCAGCAAAGCCTTGGTCATCATGTCTGACCCATTATCGTCCGTGTGGACCTTCTCATGCTGTAACACCTTTTGTTCCAAAGTATCCCTGATCCAGTGATATCGAATCTCTATGTGCTTCGACTTGGAATGCTGACTTGGATTCTTGCTCAAGTGTATAGCGCTCTGACTATCGCAATAGACCACGTGTTCCTCCTGCTTCAGGCTACGTTCCTGTAGGAACCTCTTCATCCAAAGCATCTCTTTACATGCATATGTAACTGCAATGTACTTGGCCTCTGTCATCGACAATGCTACGACCTTCTGTAGCTTGCTCTGCCAAGAAACCGCTCCCCGTATAAACATGAACATGAACCCCGATGCAGACTTCCTGAAGTCTATGTCACCTACCATATTTGCATCTGTATAGCCCTCTAACACAGGTTTTTCGTCACCATAACATAGGCTCAACCTGGATGAGCCTCTTAGATACCGCAGTATCTACTTCACCATGTCATAGGTATAGTTCTTATGAAAGGATCTCATCTCCTCTTGCATAGCTTTCAACCACTCATCCTTATGCTTGTTGGCTAGGGCCTCAGAATAATATTCTGGCTCTCCCCCATCGGTTAGCATAATGTGATCATGCGGCGATTACCTCTTGGACGGCTGTCTGTCCCTATATGACCTCCTCACCTGTGGCTCAACAGGTGGATCAAGTGGGAGTTGCTCCCTTAGTCCATCTTCTGTAGGAACTCCCTCGTCCTCTGTACCTTGCTGTACTCCCCCGTCATCAGGCAACGTAGGAGGAGTAACCGGATCTATGTTCTCTAGCTCACCTGAACTAGGCTGGTTCTTCTCTGGCTTACCAATGTCTTTTATACATTGATCTTCAAAGAAAACCACATCTCTGCTCCTGACGAGCTTCCTCTCGATCGGATCCCACAATCTGTAACTGAACTTTTCATCACCGTACACCAAGAACACACACTGCATAATATTCATATCAAGCTTGGACCTCTCGTCATTTGGTACGTGAACGAATGCCCTACATCCAAATACCCTGAGATGACTGTACGATGAATCCTATCCAGTCCACACCTTCTTAGGTACTTCTCCATTCAACGGGGCTGATGGAGACCTGTTTATCAAATACACTGCCATGCGCATTACTTCTCCCCAGAACGTCTTGGATAATTTCGCATGGGATAACATGCATCTGATTCTCTCTATAATGGTGCGATTCATTCGCTCAGCTACACCATTATGTTGGGGGGTCTTGGGAACCGTTTATTCATGTCGTATACCTAGGGAGTTACAATACTCATGGAAGTCACTAATGTATTCACCACCATTGTCAGTGCGGATGCACTTTAATGGTCTACCTGTTTCTCTCTCGACCATAACATGAAACAATTTAAACACACCAAAGACCTTGTCCTTAGATTTCAAAGCATAAACTCAAACCCTCCTAGATTCATCATCTATAAAAGTGACAAAATATAATGCCCCACCTAAGGTTTTTGTCCTCATAGGACCACAAATATCAAAATAAACAAAATCTAATGCATGCACTTTATTAATATGAGAATCAGTTTTAACGAATGAAACTCTATGTTGTTTCCCCAATAAACAATCAAGACAGGTTTTGAGAGGTGTACCTGTCACGTCTGAAAGGAGTCGCTTCCTCGCTAGTAGCTGAAGCCCTTTTTCACTCATGTGACCTAGTTGCCTGTGCCACATGTCAATAGCTGAATCTTCCGCTGCGTTCAACCCACCCTTGCACATACTGACACTTACCTTGTAAACTTTTTTCCTCTGGCCACGATCAACGAACCCTTGATGAGCTTTCATCGCCCACCAGCAAACCGGCTTTCATAGCCATCATCATCCAACCTTCCCGTCGACATCAAGTTGAGGCGAAGGTCTGGGATATGCCTCACATCCCTGAGAACCAATGTGTAGCTCACATCAGTCTTCACACAAATATCACCGACTCCAATGATTTTTGATACGCCAGAATTTTCCATCTTCACAGTCCCATAGTCACCCGACTTGTAGCTTGTGAAGAAGTCCCTGCGTGGAGTCGCATGAAAGAAGCTCCCAAGTTTATCACCCAGTCAGTGTCCCGACTCATAGCCGTGAGACATACATCATAATCTGCAGAAAGAATAACTACAGCGTCGCCATCTGAAGCGACCACAGTGTAATCTGATTCATCTTCCTTCTCTTTTCCTTTCTTATCGTTCTTCTTACCACGACATTCATGCTTGTAGTGGCCCTTCTTGCCACAATTCCAGTAATCAACATCTTTTTTGTTACTTAACTTGCCTCTTGATTTATGTCGGGCCTTCCCGCCCTTCCTGTTCTTTCCTCTCCCCCGTTCTTGTGTCACAAGAGCCTCTTGCTGAGTAGACCCCTGAGACTTCCTCCTTGTCTCCTCATTGAAGAGACAACTGGTTACCTGTTCCATAGATATCTTTTCGTCTAGCGCGGAGTTACTTAGAGGCACCATCAATGTCTCCCAACTGTCAAGCAATGAATTAAGTAATAGCAAAGCCTGCAATTCATCATCCAGGACCATCTTCATAGAGGAGACTTGGTTCACTATATTACTGACCTCATTCATGTACTCGGCCACGGAACTACCATCTTTAAACTTGAGATTCACAAGTCGTCTTATCAAAAAATCTTATTACCGGCTGTCTTCCTCTCATACAGCCCTTGTAATTTCAGTCATAGGCTAGCGGCTGAGGTTTCTGTAGACACATGATGGAACACAGAATCATCCAACCACTGTTTAATAAACCCTACCGCCTTTCGGTCCATCTTCTTCCAATCATCATCAGTCATATCCTTGGATTTTGCTGATATGCATAAGATTGGAGAATATAGGTCCTTGCAATAAAGCAAGTCCTCTATCTTAGTCTTTCATATAGTCCAGTTAGAACCATTAAAGCTGATCATCCTTGATGAGCCACCTTCCATAATTCAAAACCGATACTACCCGTTCAATGAACTTAGCTCTGATACCACTTTGTTGGGGGCCTTGCACAAAACCTTAGGATCTAGCCCTCCAGAACAAACCAGAATTATGGAATAATAATGCAATGAACTTAGTCAAAACATAAACCACACAACACCAGAGATTTTTATGTGGAAAACCCTCAAAGAGATAAAACCACGAGACCTCATCCAGATCAACAATCCACTATAAAGTAGAACGTTACAACCGATCACAAGCACACACCGCTTGGATCAAACCTTCTTCACTCACGCAAGAGTGGATAAACAATAAGAGAACAAGAGAAAAACAGAGAGATCTCACCGATCACGAGGATGTAGAAGCGCTGAGACGTGGACTGCGAAGTAGATCACCTCTACGAGCAGAATCTCCCTTCTACAAGCTTCCTCTATCTCTTTCTCTCTCTCTCTCTCACCTTTGATAACCCTAAGCCCTCCTAGAAAACCTTTAGGAAACTTAAAATACTCTGGAATATACCCCAATCCTGGATACACACCTTTATATAAGAATAGAAAGAAGTATAACCCAAATAGGAAACAAAATCCTCAAAATCTGCGTTTCCGCAATCGCATCTGCGGAACTCATCGATGCCATCGAACCACTCTCGATGACAGCCTCGATATCATCTAAAGGTCTCTCGATGATATCGACACAGGACCAAAAATTGTCCAGTGACCAAGGGTGAAAAAATCCAACAATTATTGATGTCATCGAGCCACTCTCGATAATAACCTCGATATCATCTGAAAGTCTCTTGATGATATCGACAGGACCAAAAAACTGTCCAGCAACCAGCAGTGAAAAAATCTGC
This sequence comes from Magnolia changhungtana, assembly GCA_030180095.1. Lineage (NCBI taxonomy): Eukaryota > Viridiplantae > Streptophyta > Magnoliopsida > Magnoliales > Magnoliaceae > Magnolia > Magnolia changhungtana. Next base: position 6,644,774 of record JASAUF010000220.1, read on the forward strand.
AATTATCGATTCTATCGAAACCTATTCGATTTCATCGAACCGAACAATGAGGAGAAAATTCCCATCACCATGCGAAGTTTCCTATTGCAAATATGATGTAAAGACAACGAAAAGTTAAGATTCCATATGAAATTTCCTGTTGCAGAGATTGATTTGTGTGCATCTAGTCGAATCAGATTAAATCTGTACAGAACATACAATCCCTAATGCCAAAATAAAAAAGGGCCCTAACTTTCAGATCGATCTGACCATCGGATAGGCCACACTAATAAGATCTGTAAGTATTTAATAAGGAAAGCTTAGATTTTCTGCACAAGTGTTAGTATCACTTATTGTAAAAGGTTAAGATGGGCCATCGGTATATGTGTGATTAGATCTACACCATTCATCGAATGTGTAAAGGCAAAATATGCCAATACTTCAAGAATATGGATGATCCAATCATCGGTGAGCCACCCTGATCAATCATTTGCCACTCAATTTCAGAATCTATATGTAAATAAGCATATGAATGGTTCAAATTAACAAATCAATGAGTCTTTTCTGGTGTTTGAACAATGAGTGGGCAATGATGAGTGTATATATGTCTAAATTGTTTGAATGGACCCAAGACCCCTAAGCAAAGAAAATCTCTAAATTTTATTATTATTATTTTAATCCAGTTAATCTAAGTATCGTCGATCGATTTTCGATCGATTGATCGAGGTTCTAAATTTCATCCAATGATATATGTACCTTAAAGTGTATTGTCTCGATTCGACAACATTAATTGACAATTGTCTGAATAGAATTTTGATAAATTGAATTTAATGAACATATTATATATGGAAATTTCAATTATTTGATCATTTAGGGTTTGCCCACCTACGATGTTAATCAAAGGTGGGCCCCATTGTGTAATATAACCGAATGAATAACAATGTTGTGGAATTAATTGATAGGATTTATGAATTCAAACAAGCCTAATTACCTTGTGGATTCTACACCACTAGACTCAGGTGAGTAACCCAACAGGTCTCATATTCATGAAAATTGAAATGGAATTGTTTATGTAATTCATTTATTGATGTTTTGATCTAGTTGATATTAATTTATGAAATTGTGTCACATTCTAATTTGTGTTTTTACATTTAATTTTTGAAGTTATATATATATATATATGTGTGTGTGTGTGTGTGTGTGTGGGAAAAGGTACAATGCGTTCGAGCTGATTTTAACGCCCCATGAGGTCGAGCTGTGTGGGCCCCACCGTGATGCGTTTCGAACATCTACCCCATCAGTCAGATGCACCATTCCATCGTGGGTGTAGGTCTCAAAAATCAAGTCAATCTGTGACTTTTGTGGGCCACACCACATACCTAAGTGGAGAGGGGCCGTGCACCATTAAAACATTCATAATCATTTGTTGGGCCTACTGAGATGTGGTTTGCAAATCCAGCCCATCCATTATGTGTGTCCCACTTGGATGAGGGTTCAGACCAAGTTTCAGCAGCATTCAAAACTCAGGTGGGCCCCACCAAGTGCTTTTATATATTTTTGGCATGTCTTCACATGTTTTTAGATGGTATGGCCCACTTGAGTTCCGTATACAACTGATTTTTGGGATATCCCATAATTTAAAGGGGACCCATCAAATGCACGATGTTGATGGTGGACACGCATCACAGTGAGGCCCACACAGCTCGACCTCACGGGAGCTTATCGTGAGGTTGAGCGCCTAGTACCTTTTCCCTATATATATATATATATATATATGTATATGTATATGTATGTATATGATGAAATCGTATTTTTACATTCTGAATTAACACAAGTGTTTATGAAATGATGAAATCATACAGCATCCATTGTATCTGCATGTTACATGGTCGATCATGGAGGCCCTTCCTATAAGAAATGTCGATCCTGGTAGAGCGTTACCAGATGCAGGTTATGCCCATGCTACTAGAAGGTGGAAGCCTACTCAACAGGTGGATGCGGGTTGACGATCTCCAACCTAAACAAATGGACAGACGATCACCCCATGTGTCGCATTCATACATCATGTGCATATATTTTTCCATTCAATGTTTTGTACTATTTTAATTACTATGTTTGTAAACCATACTGAGTTATTTCAACAAGCCTGACCAACTTATCATTTTATTGATGGAAAAACCATACAGATGAGCTGTTAGCTGATGATGTAGCGTAGGAACTGGAAGGGGTTACTGAACCTGAACACGACCCACTTGAAATGTAGTCATACTTGTCTGAAGTTGAATTGACATCATTAGACCATTCCTGAACATCTAATTTAATTGTTAGGGTAGTTTGATTGGGGTATAATGCATATTGGCGTTAATTATGAGATTTTAAACAATTGTATAGATTTATTTGATTGAGACATTGTGAGCCTATAATAAACATATTAAGATACTATAACAAATTAATGATATTTGAAATTTATGTTATTTGAATGGTTATGAAGATTTATATATGCATGGTTGATTGGTGCTAAGCGTTATGTATGTGTGATTGGAATTCGAAAAACTTGAGTGGAACTTAGAATGAACGTAATTCTCACATTTGATTAAACTGATCAACAAATGAACTTAGTACACTTTATGTACGAGTTACAAACCAAAACTCATGTATGAGGGTGCATACTTTGTACCCAAATTTTGGGGCATGACATATTGAAATTCTTTTGTTTTTTCTTTAAGAAAAATGAGAAAATGGAGAGAGAGATAGAGAGAGGTGATGGAATTGTGATCTCACCATATCTCAAGGATGCAGACCGAACTTGGCTCAAGCCTGTGACAAGCCAAGATAGTCCAACACGAGTCTAACCTGGATTGGTTATTCGAGCCCGACTCGAGCCCAAGCCCAAAAATACTCTATTGTGTAGCCTTCTCCAACATTTATCATGAAGATTTCAATAACAAACAAGAGAAGAAGAAGACTTACAAAGATTATTTCCTTATTTCTTTAAGAAAAATGAGAAAAATGGAGAGAGAGAGAGAGAGAGAGAGAGTGTGTGTGTGTGTGTGTGTGGAGTTGTGCTTTCACCGTACCAAGTGGATACAAGTAATGCTTGTCACACCTAGTTATGTTTTCACTATAAGCAATGGTTTCTTCTTGCAGGAGAGTACTTGATTGCGAAATCTCATAATGATGGAATTACAATTCAAGGATGCATTTGGACCTTTCAAAGAAAGGGGGGGGAGAGAGAGAGAGAGAGAGAGAGAGAGAGAGAGAGAGAGGTAATTACCAGGGTGGGCCGGCTTAATAGGCTTTTGGATAGGTAAGTCCAAGCAGACCCATAATTGGGTTCAAGCCTAAAGCCTCAACTCGACCCATGGGTATCAAACTGAAGCCTATGCTCGGCTAGGGCAGTTCACGAGTCGAGTCAGCTTGAAAAACTCGCTCGACTCAGCTCGAGTTAGCTTAGATTGACTCGGCTTGAATGGCTGAGTCAAGCTAATTTTTGGAAGCTCGAGTTGAGTTCGAGTCAAGTTCGAACATGGGGCATTTCAACTCGGGCTCGACTCAGCTCGATTAATAAGTATATTAATAAATATTATATATATAAGTTTTTTTAAAAAAACAAAACAATACCCGACCCAACCCTAGCCTCCCCTTTCTTCTCTTTCTTCTCTACCCTACCCAGCCGCTGCCCGGCTCCTTCCCCCATCCCTCCAGCAAGATACTATAAGTCTTTGAATCGAGCACAAACCGATCCTTCAACCTGTCAAAAATCTCTTGTGCCTTGCAAACATTCTTGGCCTTGCAAAGCGCACTCAGCAGTCCATTGAACTTAGCTAGGTTCGGAGCCATGCCGAACCGATCCATGATGTTGAAGGTGTAGACCGCCTCATTCGCCTTTTGCGCGCTTGCATACTTGCGCATGTTCACATAGAACGTCTCAACATTCAAAATCCCTTTCCCATGCATAGCATTGATGAGGTCCCACATGATCTTGTACTGCCGGATCTTCGCCAAAGACGCAATCATGATGTGGTATGATCGAACGGTATGGGAATAGCTTCGATGCTTGCCGGCCCACTCGAAGAAGCGGTAGGCCAGCTCCCTCTCTCACTGAAATCAGCTCTCTCTCTCTCTCTGCAATCGTCTCTCTCTCTCTCTTCAGTCGGCTTAGGCGAGTAGGGTTATGTTTTTTTTTTCATCTGGGGCGAGTAGGGTTATGATATGAACAAGCTCGAGCTCGACTTGGACCACTAGCTCAACTTGAACTCGACTCGATAGCTTTGGCAAACAAGTTGTGCTTCAATGTTGAGCTCGAGGCCGAGCTCGAGCTTGAACTCGAGTACAGTATGGACAAGCTGAGCCGAGCTTGGCCCACCTCGACTTGACTCGGCTCGATGCCCACCTTTATGCTCGGCCAAAGGTTGATCAGGCCTAGAAGCCCATCGGGCCAGTCCGGTCCATTGACAGCCCCAGAGAAATGAGAGTTCGGGAGACAGTGGAATTAAAATTATATTCATAAATGGGTAAATAGTTTTTATATCATTCCTTCCGAATTTGACGGACGGTCCTAGTGAGGGCTCTGCGTGGCCCACCTTGATCTATGTATTTTATCCACTTCGTTCATCCGTTTGAAAGTGAGCTTAAAAATGCAGCAAATGGAAGTCTTGAGTGGACTACACCATAAGAGCTACCATTGAAACCTTCTTAGGGCCATAGTGATGTTATTTGCCATCTAATGTATTTATAAGGGCCTGTTTGGCTGGGCGAATCCCATGGTATTATGAGGGATGGGTTTGTCATATCCCATCAGTTGATCCCGTGCGTCCGTTTGGGGAGAGATATATCCCACATGATACATTTTTTTCACTAGATTGATAGAACATAATGAGGGATTGCGAAATCGCTCTTAGGATGCTCTGCCATCCTGCGCTGCAAGCTCGAGCCCATCCCATGGAAAACTCTCCCATCCAGCGTACGGAATGACGAGATGGAGCAGTTCACGCGGTAATGAAGTCGCTAAAGATGGTGGGAGATATTTTTTCTTGCGCGAATGAGGTAAGTGTACAAATACCCAGGCCTTTATGTGAGTCTTCCTCCCTGTGAGTTTGATCTGAGCCAGTTCGGTGGAAGGTACGCCTTCATCTCTTTCTGAAGAGAAGCCTCCATCTATTCTTCTTTGATAATTGCATTTGTATTTCATGTGTTAGTTTCATATTCATGCTTTCCTGATTGGGGATTTCTTCCTGCATGTATGGTCCAACTACCAATTTCTGTTAGAAATTGGGGCTTCTGCCTCCTGCATGTTGTGATCTCCTATTACTGAAATTAATGTCTTCTAGATGAGGATGTTGAGGGATTTCACTATTAATGCATTCCTCTAGGGGGTTTTGCTCCCCGCATGTTCATTCGAATATGGATTGAAGCTTCCCATTTAGGGGTTTTGCTAACTATATGTTTTATTTGACGGATTTCACTGTTGATGCCTTCCTCTAGGGGGTTTTGCTCCCCGCATGTTCATTCGAATATGGATTGAAGCTTCCCATTTAAGGATTTTGCTACCTGCATGTTTTATTAGACAGATTTCACCGTTGATGCCTTCCTTTAGGGGGTTTTGCTCCTTGCATGTTCATTCGAATATGGATTGAAGCTTCCCATTTAGGGGTTTTACTACCTGCATATTTTATTTGACAGATTTCACTGTTGATGCCTTCCTCTATGGGGTTTTGCTCTCTGCAAGTTCATTCGAATATGGATTGAATGCTCTAATTTGGGGGTCTTGTCATTTTCATGTTGTCATTATCCTTTTCCGTTTAATATAATGTCTGCCGGAGTGTTTTCCTTGAGGTATTTTTGGGCGTCCAACTATGGTTTGATGCCATAAGCTGGGCGATTTTATTTCTGAAATGGGACCATGCTTGTTATGATTCTTGGGCCTCTTGATGTATTTTCAATATGATTTTCCTATTTCTAATGTCAATGTAGCAATCCGTTAGGCCATAAGCGCTTATGGATTCCCACCTTAGTTACGGATTCAGGTTTTTTTCCAACAATCTCTCTCTCTCTCTATCTATTTTATAATGTGCATGTAAATGTGGTGCTATTGCTATTGTTCGAGGCGTTCTTTTCGATTAAAACATATTGGTCTGCTTGCTATCATTCATCCATCTGCATATTGATATAGTACTCTATGTAGATGGATTATCTGTAATTCTGTAGATATATAAAAGTAAATGAACTATTTGTCCATTCCTTTCCTCTATTATATATGAACTATTGATTTTTTGAAGCTGTGTATTGTTTTAAAAAATGTTTAGATATCTGATGAATTGACCGTCTAATTTTTGTGGGCCACACAAGTATGATGCTTGTGTCTTTTTTTTTTTTTTTTTGTTTTATTAGTGTTCCTATCAAATAGTCATGGGCAGCTATGCTCCCTATGTTGCGTTCTCAATCTAAAGCAGGCACCATACCACCGCTGTAGTATGTGGCTGTCTTTAGATAATCATGCATCCTTATAGGAACTAAAGAACAAAGCAATATAGTTTAATATGTATATACTATGCATGTGGATTTTGCTTCCCTCCTTTTACAATATTGCATCTTTCATCATGCTTGAGTGACATTCATTTCGTACAACCATGCTGGGGATCTCAAGGAGCTAAAATGTGATTTTGTAAAAGGTACTTGGATTGAATCTAGCTATTTATATTGTGAGAAAGGATATGAATCTTAGCAACTATGCGTGTGTATTTAGAAATCAAGAACTCTATCCTTGTACATACAGCAACACATATACGAGATCCCATGTTCATCTCTTATATATATTATGCATGTGTATTTTGCTTCCCTCCTTTACAATATTGTATCTTTGATCATGCTTGAGTGACATTCATTTCATACAACCATGCTGGGGATCTCAATGAGCTATAATGTGATTTTGTAAAAGGTACTTGGATTGAATCTAGCTGTTTATATTGTGAGAAAGGATATGAATCTTAGCAACTATGCATATGTATTTAAAAATCAGGAACTCTGTCCTTGTACATGCAACAACACATATAAGAGATCATATGTTCATCTCTTGTATATACTATGCATGTGTATTTTGCTTCCCTCCTTTACAATATTGCATCTTTCACCATGCTTGAGTGACATTCATTTCATACAACCATGCTGAGGATCTCAAGGAGCTATAATGTGATTTTGTAAAAGGTACTTGGATTGAATCTAGTTGTTTATATTGTGAGAAAGGATATGAATCTTAGCAACTATGCATGTGTATTTAGAAATCAAGAACTTTGTCCTTGTACATGCAACAACACATATAGGAGATCCCATGTTCATCTCTTGTATATACTATGCACGTGTATTTTGCTTCCCTCCTTTACAATATTGCATCTTTCATCATGCTTGAGTGACATTCATTTCATACGACCATGCTGGGGATCTCAAATAGCTAAAATGTGAGTTTTGGTAATGCTACTTGGAATGAATCTAGCTGTTTGTATTGTGAGAGAGGATATGAATCACAACAACTTTGTTTTTTCCTGAGAAATCAGGAACTCTGTCCTTGTACATGCAGCAACACTCTGTCCTTGTGCATGCTACTTGGAATGAATGAATTGGAGCCCCTAACTGTTGGGGGCCTTGCACAAAACCTTAGGATCTAGCCCTCCAGAACAAACCAGAATTATGGATAAAGCAATGAAATAAATCAAAGCATCAATCACACACCACACAAGAGATTTTTACGTGGAAAACCCTCAAAGAGGTAAAAACCACGGGACCTCGTCCAGATCAACAATCCACTATGAAGTAGAACGTTACAATCTTCTTCACTCACGCAGGAGTGGATAAACAATAAGAGAAATAGAGAAAACGGAGAGATCTAACCGATTACGAGGACATAGAAGCGCTGAGATGTAGATTGCAAAGTAGAGAACCTCCACGAGCAGAACCTCCCTTCTATAAGCTTCCTCTCTCTCTTTCTCCCTCTCTCTCATACCTTTGATAGCCCTAAACCCTTTAGCTAAGTTCATTGAACGGGTAGGATCGGTTGGAATTATGGAAGGTGGCTCAAGGATGATCAGCCTCAATGGTTCTAACTGGACCATATGGAAGGCTAAGATGGAGGACTTGCTTTATTGCAAGGACCTATATTCTCCAATCTCAGGCATATCAGCAAAATCCAAGGATATGACTGATGATGATTGGAAGAAGATGGACCGAAAGGCGGTGAGGTTTATTAGACAATGGTTGGATGATTCTGTGTTCCACCATGTGTCTACGGAAACCTCACCAGAAGCCATGGTTGAAATTACAAGGGCCGTATGAGAGGAAGACAGCCCAGTAATAAAATATTTCGATAAGGCGACTTGTAAATCTCAAGTTCAAGGATGGTGGTTTCATGTGGCCGAGCATATGAATGAGGTCAAGAATATAGTGAACCAACTCACCTCTATGAAGATGGTCCTGGATGATGAATTTGCAGGCTTTACTATTGCTTAGTTCATTGCACGACGGTTGGGAGACATTGGTGGTGTCTCTAAGTAACTCGCGCCGAGACGGAAAGATATCCATGGAACAGTAACTAGTTGTCTCTTTAATGAAGAGACAAGGAGGAAGTCTCAGGGTCTACTCAAGAAGAGGCCCTTGTGACACAGAACGGGGAGAGGAAAGAACGGGAAGGGCGGGAAGGCCCGAGATAAATCAAGAGGCAAGTCGAGTAACGAAAAGAGGTTGAATCTTTGGAACTCCGTGGCAAGAAGGGCCACTACAAGCATGAATGTCGTGGTAAGAAAAATGGCAAGAAAGGAAAATGGAAGGAAGAAGAATCGATTCCACTGCGGTGGCTTCGATGGCGACATGGTAGTTATTCTTTCTACGGATCACGATGTATGTCTCACGGCCACGAGTCGTGGCACCGACCTGGGTGATAGACTCGGGAGCTTTTTTCATGCGACTCCACACAGGACTCCTTCACAAGCTACAAGTCGTGACTATGGGACCGTGAAGATGGGAAATTCTCGCGTATCAAAGATCGTTGGAGTCGGTGATATTTGTGTGAAGACCGATGTGGGTCAGTACATTGGTTCTCGGGATGTGAGGCATATCCCGGACCTTCGCCTCAACTTGATGTCGACGGAAGGTTGGATGATGATGGCTATGAAAGCCATGGGTTTCTTTGGTGGGCGATGGAAGCTCATCAAGGGTTCGTTGATCGTGGCTAAAGGAAAGAAGTGTTGCACCTGTACAAGGCAAATGTCGTATGTGCAAGGGTGGGTTGAACGCACGGAAGATTCGGCTATTGACATGTGGCGGTGCGTCAGGCCACATGAGTGAAAAGGGCTTGGCTACTAGCAAGAAGGAAGCAGCTCCTTCCAGACGTGATGTGTATGCCTCTCAAAACTGTCTTGATTGTTTATCGTGAAACAAAGATAGAGTTTCATTCATTAAAACCGCTTCTCATGTTAATAAAGCGCATGCATTAGATTTGGTTTATTCTGATATTTGTGGTCCTATGAGGACAAAAACCTTGGGTGGGGCATTGTATTTTGTCACTTTTATAGATGATGCATCTAGGAGGGTTTGGGTTTATGCTTTGAAATCCTTGATTTTGATGCATCGCCTAAGGACGAGGTCTTTGGTGTGTTTAAGTTGTTTCATGCTATGGTCGAGAGAGAGACAGTAGATCATTGAAGTGCATCCGCACCGACAATGGTGGTGAATACATTGGCGACTTTCACGAGTACCGCAAGTCCAGTGGTATACGGCATGAACAGACGGCCTCCAAGACCCCCAAAGATAATGGTGTAGCCGAGCGAATGAATCGCACCATTGTTGAGAGAATCGATGCATGTTATCCCATGCGAAGTTGCCCAAGACGTTCTGGGAGAAGCAATGCACGCATGGCGGTGTATTTGATAAAATGTGTCTCCATCGCCCCCGTTGAATAGAGAAGTACCGAGAAGGTGTGGACCCGGACGGGATCCATCGTACAGTCATCTCGGTGGTGTTTGGATGCGGGACATCCGTTCACGTACCAAAGGACGAGAGGTCCAAGCTCGATATGAAGATCGTGCAGTGTGTGTTCTTAGGGTACGGTGATGAAAAATTCGGTTACTGAGTTATGGGATCCGACCGAGAAGAAGCTCGTCAGGAGCAGAGATGTGGTTTTCTTTGAAGATCAGTGTATCGAAGACATTGGTAAGCCAGAGAAGAACCAGCCTAGTTCAGGTGAGCTAGAGGACATGGATCCGATTACTCCTCCCGTGGTGCCTGATGACGGGGAGTACAAAGAAGGTGCGAGAGGACGAGGGAGTTCCTTCGGAAGATGGACCGTGGGGGAGCAGCCCCCACTTGATCCACCTGTTGAGCCACAGGTGAGGAGGTCATCTAGGGACAGACAGCCGTCCAAGAGGTACTCGCCGCATGAGTACATTATGCTAACCGATGGGGGAGAGCCAGAAGATTATTCTAAGGCCCTAGCCGACGAGCATAAGGAGGAGTGGTTGAAAGCTATGCAAGAGGAGATGGAATCCTTGCATAAGAACCACACCTATGACATGGTGAAATTGCCTAAGGGCAAGAAAGCTTTGATACCAACACTAACAAACTGAAAGTAATTGTCAGTACCATGTACAAAACACTGATTCACATGTTCATTCAAATTTTTAACTGTTAAGATTGAGACTAGGTTTCTTATTCAAAACTAAAAACCTTATACAATACCTTTATCATTTTAAGGGAAAAGAAGAAGAAGAAGAAAAAACACCTACCCCATACCAGCTAAAAAATGCCTTTGGTAGATCTAACCACCAAATATGGTCCAAACAACATTCTAAATGTTAGAACAAGTGCATGGTTGTCCAGCAGCCATCTTTCACCCTTGTTGTTGGTAAGAAGCTTACTACACCCTTCCTGTTCCAACAAAGTCAGCATCAAGATCCCAAACAATGATGACCAATATGACAGAAATGAGGAACATAATGATCTCTGTATCTCTGCTTTCTCCAGACTATCAGTTTGTGCAAGTGGGGTGCATGGTTTGGTGATCCAGATTGTTTATTTCTCAGGACCCCATAGTGGCACCTCATTGATAGAGTAATTGCAAACCCTCGATTGTTATAGAGCGATATAGTTATAGAGAATAAGAAATAGAGCTAGATAAGTGATCCATGGTGAACTGAAAAGTAAATAAAAATAAAAACACTGAAGATTGGAGAGCTCTAATCTCCCCAATCCAAGGGACTTTAGCTCTCTTAGAGAGAGAGAGAGAGAGAGGTCAGACCAACTGAAATCAGTCCATCACCCCATTTAAGGCAGTAGTGGTCTCTCTGTATGCAACAGTCCTGGTCAGAGTGATGATGTTGCGTAGCACACCAACAACGCAGTGAGCCTAGATCCAATCTCAGGCCTCACCCACAAACGATAAACAGGAAAAAATATAAACTAGAAATAGATCAAAGCAATCAAAACAAACCACAAGACAATATATACGTGGAAAAACCTCAAACTAGGGTAAAAAACCATGGATGCAAACTTCCACTATGAAGAACAAATATTACAAGTCAATATACTAACCTCTCCCTTGGAAGAACATAGAAAACCCTTTGCCTACACCTTAGAATTATTTTTCCAATATTTCAATCCACCTAGAAAAGCCCTAGGAACACCTATATATAGTTTAGACAACTCCCCTTTCCGCATCCCAGTTGCGAAAGGACTTGCGATACAAAATCCGCGCAAAATCGCGGAACGAATCTGCATAACTATGACCGGTCGAGCCGGACCCTACGACTGGTCGAGCATGGCTCACGACCGGTCAAAGGTGGTCCCAGATGTGGCTCCACATCTTAACAATCTCCCACTTGGAGACACATCGCCTTAAACCTTTGTCTTCTTCATCCAGAGTGCACCACCTCCCCGTCTTCAAGCTTGAAGACCAATCAAAGCTGAACAGAGCTTCAGCTTCTTCCGTGTGACCGCTTTAGTTAACATATCAGCAAGATTCTCACTTGTATGAATCTTCTCCAGAGCAATCGATCCATCTTCCAATAACGAACGTATGAAGTGATATCTGATGGCAATATGTTTGGTCCTTGAATGAAAGCTGAATTCTTAGCCAAGTGTATCAGCACTGCACTGATCATCCATAATTTTACAACCGCTTCGCTTCTTATCCAACTCTTCTATAAAACCTTGCATCCACACCATCTCCTTGCATGCTTTTGCAGCCGCAACATATTCTGCTTTTGTTGTACTGATAGATACTATCTTCTGTAACTGAGAGACCCAACTAACTGCAGGACTACCCAAAGTAAAAACATAACCTGTAGTGCTTCTTCTACTGTCGATATCTCCTGCCAAATCTAAATCCACGTAGCCTTGTAAATTGATTTCTGATCCACCATAACACAGCCCTACATCTTTAGTACCTACCAAGTACCTAAGGATCCACTTCACAGCTTCCCAATGTTCCTTCCCGGGGTTATTCATGAACCTATTAACAACTCCCACTGCTTGAGCAGTGTCTGGTCTCGTGCTCACCATAGCATACATGAGACTCTCAATAACTGACGCGTATAGAACTTTAGCCATGTAGTCCCGTTCCTCCTGCGTCTTTGCACCTTGCTCCTTATATAGCTAGAAGTGGCTGGCTAATGGAGTGCTAACCGGTTTAGCACCTCCCATATTAAATCGATCAAGTACCTTGGCTATGTACTGTTTGTGACAAAACTAGTTTCTTGTTTTTCCTGTCACGCTTTATTCTCATGCCTAGGATTTGTTTTGCAGCTCCTAAATCCTTCATGGCAAATTCTCTAGACAATTGTCTTTTGAGATCTCAGATGTCCTTCATGCTTGAACCAGCCACAAGCATGTCATCAACGTACAGAAGAAAGATGATGTACGACGTATCAAACTTCTTCAAGTAGCAACAGTGGTCAGCATGACATCTCCTGTAACCATTTTCCACATGAAACTGTTAAACTTCTTGTACCACTGTCTCGGGGCCTACTTTAGGCCATATAGACTCTTCTTCAGTTTGCACACCTTGTTCTCCTTTCCTGGTGCCACATATCCTGTCGACTGATGCATATATATATCTCTTCTTCAAGGTCCCCATAAAAAAAAGCTGTCTTAACATCTAGCTGCTTTAGATACAAGTCATCTGTAACCACTATACTCAAGACCATGCGAATCATAGATATTTTCACCACAGGTGAAAATATTTTAGTGAAATCGATACCTGCCTTTTGTTGAAACCCTTTCACAACCAATCTGGCCATGTACCGTTTCGAACCATCGTGCTCCTCCTTCAGTTTGTAAACTCACTTGTTATGAAGAGATTTCTTACCCTTGGGTAGAGTGACTAGCTCTCATGTACGATTAGACTCAAGAGAGTCCATCTCCTCATCCATGGTCTGCTCCCACTTAACTCATGTATCTGATTGTAGCGCCTCTTCAAAACATTCTAGTTCACCATTATCTGTCAGCAGTAGATAATGTAAGGAGGGTGAGTATCGGACCGTGGGTCTCCTCTCCCGAGTAGACTTCCTCACGACCGGTGTCTGTGGCTCTGCCTCATAATGTTCCTGTGCATGATCATCATGTGGCGCTGTAACATCCGTGTCCGATAACTCTTCCAACTCTACGAATTCCTTTTCATTGACCTTATTTTCTTGTACACTGTCCTTATACATCACTTTTTCATTGAAGACTACGTCCTTGCTTCTGATGATTTTCTTGTTTTCTGCATCCTAAAACCTATAGCCAAAATCATGCCGCCCGTAGCCTATAAACGTGCACCTCCTGGACTTTGCATCCAGCTTGTTTCTGTGCTCTGCATCAATGTGAACATATGAAGTGCAACCAAATACTTTGAGATGTGCAAGGTTCACTTCTTTCCCAGTCCACGTTTCTTCTGGTAGCCCATCATCTAATGGTGCTGAGTGACTTCTATTGATGAGATATGCGGCAGTATTCACAGCATCTGCCCAAAAGGTCTCGAGCAACCTTGCATGTAACCTCATGCTCTGCGCGCTCAAGGATGGTCCTGTTAATGCACTCAGCCACACCATTCTGTTGCGGTGTCCTTGGAATCGTTTTCTGATGTTTGATTCCATTTGCTGCATAATACTCCTCAAATCTCTTATCACAGTACTCTTCCCCATTATCAGATCTGAGACATTTTACTATTTTATCTGTCTCGTTTTCTACCATAACTTTTCACTTTTTAAATACATCAAATACATATGATTTATGCTTTAAGAAATAGACCCACAGTTTTCTACTAGCATCATCAATAAAATTAATAAAATAACGTGAGCCACCAAGAGATAATACCTGTGTCGGTCCCCATACATCAGTGTGTACAAGCTCCAACAGATGCGTCTTTGGAGCGCGTCTTGTCTTCTTGAAGCTCACCCTCTTCTGCTTGTCATACACGCAGTCCTCGCAGAATTTCAAGTCAATAAACTTTAGCCCTGGTAGCTTTCCTTTAGACAATAGCACTTTCATCCCTTTGTCACTCATATGTCCCAATCTTTGATGTCATAACTGCCCATTCACTCTAGTTAACGCGACTGCGAGTGAACTATATGATCCTGAAGTCACGTACAAAGTACCTTCCTTTTTGTCTCGAGATATCACTAAGGCACCTTTTGTGATCTTCCAGGAATTACTGGTGAATGTCGTCACATAACTGGTATCGGCCAACTGCCCCACAGAGATCAAGTTACTTTTCAAACTCGGTACATGTCTGACATCCTTCAATTTTAAGACCGTTCCGTCTTTCTGATTTACATGAACGTCCCCCTTTCCAACAATACTGCACGACTCATCATCACCTAGGTAGACTCTCCCAAAGTCACCTGACACATAATCACACAAAACTTCCTTACATGGAGTGGCATGAAACGAAGCGCCCGAGTCTATAACCCAAGACTCATTCTTCGAATCAAGAGACAAGATCAACGCCTCTGTGTCACTCTCCTCAGATAGATTCACTGAATCCTTCACACCTTGAGAGCTTCATTCTTGTTTCTTGAGTGCCTTACAATCATGTTTCATGTGCCCCTTCTTGCCGCAATGCCAACACCCGTCTTTGTCTTTCGGTCCCTTGGACTTCTTCCTCGACTTAGAATGCCCGTGTTTATTACCTCATTTGTTCAGCGATCTTCCTCTTCCTTCAACGTTTAGAGCATTCCCTGAATCCCCTGAAACTCCTGATGCCTTTCTTCTAGATTCTTCACTGAGAATTAGACCGACCACATCATCAAATTTCAGCTTTGTCAATCCTGAAGAATTGCTCACGACAATCACCAAACCATCCCAACTGTCTGGCAGACTGGATAAGATCGATAGTGCCCTGACCTCATCCTAAAAAACAATGCCAACGGATTCCAACTGGCTCGTGACTGTATTGAACTCGTTAGATGTTCAGCCACGCTCCCACCATCTGACATTTTCATGTTGAATAGTTGTTTCATAAGATGAACCTTGTTGGATGCTGAGGGCTTTTCATACATGGTGGCTAGGGCTTCCATTAATTCTTTTGTAGTTTTCACCTTGGATATATTGAAGGTGACGCTCTTAGACAAAGAGAGTCGGATCGTTCTTAAAGCCTTCCTATCCAGTAAAAATCATTCATCATCTGTCATCTTTTATGGTTTCTTCTCTTTTTCTCCTATAGGAACATAGAGGTCCTTATGATACAAATAATCCTCCATCTGCATCTTCCAGAAGGTAAAGTTTGAACCATCAAACTTTTCAATTCTAGTTTTCCCCTCTTTTGTCATCGCTCCCAATAGAACTAAACCAATAGCTCTGATACCAGTTGTTGCGCAGCACGCCAAAAACACAGTGAACCTAGATCCAATCTCAGGCCTCACCCACAAACGATAAATAGGAAGAAATATAAACTACAAACAGATAAAAGCAATCAAAACAAACCACAAGACAAGATATACGTGGAAAAACCCTAAACTAGGGTAAAAAACCACAGATGAAAACTTCCACTATGAAGAACAAGGATTACAAGGCTACTAACCTCTCCCTTGGAAGAACATAGAAAACCCTTTGCCCATACCTTAGAATTATTTTCCCAATATTCCAATCCACCTAGAAAAGCCCTAAGAACACCTATATATAGTTTAAGCAACTCCCCTTTCCGCATCCCAGTTGCGAAAGGACTTGCGACATGAAATTCGCGCAAAATCGCGGAACGAATCTGCTTAACTACGACCGGTTAAGCCAGACCCTACGACCGGTCGAGTATGGCTCACGACCGGTCGAAGGCGGTCCCAAATGTGGCTCCACATCTAACAGATGAGATGCTGCTTCAGCAACAGTAGCAACAAGAGGAAGAGGAGGCCTTGTTTGGGTGGAGCTGTGCTATTGATGCTTTTCCCATAGACTATTTTGAAGCGGGAAATATTAACAACCATGTAAACTTCATACGCAGGAGTTTCTAGTTTGATCATGACCCATACATGATCGTTATTAAAATAAAATAACTCTAATATATATACATGTCATTGTAAATGGTTTCTTCCTAATTATCTGTTTTATTTCCATAAGTTTAGGTTACGGGCTTTAGTACTTTAATTTTTAGAAATTCATTGCACACAGCCTATTTACAACTGAAATCCAGGTATGTACAACACGATAAGATCTGTACATGTGTATATCAATTTGAATGCTTAGGGAATACTTTACTTTTGTGCTGTAATATATTTTATATATGTGGTTCGATAAGATCATTGTTGCTGTGCACATTAAGACAGATAGAGCCACACACATCGTATGGACGAAGGGTACGTACTATCAATTAATTGAGACAATTTTGCGTAATTAGTAAACGCGATCCTATTCTGCTACATGAATCTCATACTAATAATGGACATGTCAATGCAGATGGCAAAAGAGAAGTACTACATTGTTATCATGGGCCGTCGACTGGGCATTTATCTGACGTGGGACGATGCTAGGCTGGAGGACGAGGGATTCAGCAGCGGGAGACACCAGGCATTCAAGAATTGGAGGGAAGCGGTTTCCTGTTGGGAGAGTTGCTTCGGTGGGACTAGTGCACCGTCAAGGCCTGCCACGGAATCTCATGGTGTTCATGTCGCCGCATATTCAGACGAGGTTGACATCCATCATTCGTCAACTTTGTCTATCCAACAGACGACCCGAGCCATGGTTTCTAGGGCCACGGTGACTGATGATTCAGCCCCATCTTTTGGGGAGAGATTCTGTGTAGTTCTGGTTGCCCTTGTCGTTCTTTTCTTTGCGCTACTTATAATTATTAAATTCTAGCAGTAGAGGTTGTGTAATTGCATATATATATATATATATATATATATATATATATATATATATATTCTTTGATTGTATGGTTTTGCTTGAGTGACTTATATCAGAGACTGACAATTGCCTTCCACACCAGAATATTATTGACTGCCTGACATTGTCGATAATTTTGTCTCAATCCACATCTTAATTGGTGTGGCCCACTATATATGTGTACCTGATACACTGCATGATGCAATCAGTTTTTGTTTATGTGCAAGGAATCATGCGGTGTGGTCCCCTTAATATTTGGACACCACATTTTTGCCTAACAATCACACTGATTGGGATTGGGCACTTAGATTGGACGGTCCAGATTAGGCAATATTGATGTGGTGTGTGGATCTTCAGTTGAATCAGACCATCAGCGATTTTTCAGGACGTTTTGACGGTTTGGACTTTATATTTGATTTAGACCATACCACACGAAAGCAATAGTGATTGGATAACCACCGTTGAAATCCTCCTACAGCCCACAGTACTGTTGAGTACGTGTAGGTACGGGTGTATACGAACCGAGCTAGCTCGGTTAGCTCGCTCTACTCAACTCGAAAAAGCTCAATTTGCCTCGGTTTGAAGCTGAGTTTGAGCTGAGTTGAGCTGATTTTTTGAGCTAGAAAATGAGTTCAAGCTGAGTTTGACAAGGCCCCAGCTCGACTCGACTCGGATTGAATCCAGCTCGAATCGAACTCGGATCGAACTAGTTTGGTGACTCGGTTACTTTGCCATTGATGTTGCTCACCAACTGTTTGATAAAATGACTCAACGAGATGTGGCTAGTGGCAAGGAAGGTTTGTGCATTAAACAAATACATTTTTATTTTTATTTTGGTTTTTATGTTACCTAGAAAGTGTTTGATAAAACACTTGTAAAACCATTGCCTCTGTTTGTAAAATAGTGGGTTTTTGAAGTTGCAGTTCAGGTGTTTGTGAAAATGCCTTAATGGCGAACTCGGCTCGAACTCAGCCTGAGCTGCTGACCGAACCGAGCCGAGCTGGCCAGTCAGGCTTAAGGATCGAGCCGAGCCGAGTTCGAGCTGAGGTCAATCAGTGTTCGAGCTGAGTTGAGCTGAGGTCAGCTCGACTCGGTTCGACTCGATGTACACCCCTACGTGTAGGTAACTCAAGTGGAGGGAAAAAACAAAGATCAGCTTGATCCACTGTTGAAATCTTTAGACGAAACAGCTGAAGGGAGATCCACTGTTCATGATGGGGCCCATAGCTCACCGACCAACGCCAATGGCTGGAAGCAGTGGGGAAATCAGACCAGCGGCTTGTGTGATCCTGGGATGTCATCCGTCCATCCAAATGGGTGGATGTACTTGCGCCTGAGGGATTGTTGCAATTCCACGCCTGGCCAAGCAGGCCAGACTATAGGAGATCCCGGGATATGGCCCACGTCCCACGGGACAGAGGTGCCGTCCTAAACACACTCCCGGATCATGTCGCGGGATTAGGCCATCCCATGGGATTCCCACCAATCCACTGACGGCGTCATAATTACCTTAAAATTGATCCCATCCCTCCTAATACCATGGGATTCGCTCGGCCCAACAGGCCCTAAGGTGATATGAACCTCGATGAAGGGACATAAATAATAGTTTAATCCAAAAAACTTTTGTGGCCCATAGAAGGCTTTCAATCCTCACTGTTCCTCGTGGTGTGGTCCACTTGAGCCTTTGATTTATCTCATTTACACATATATCATGGTGGGCCCATTCTAGCTAGGTCTTTATGGGGGGGGGGGGGGGGGGGGTTGTATATGGGTTAGTGGGGTAAGAAAGAGGCAGGACGGAAGGATAGGGGGGGGTTAGTATATGGGTTAGTGGGGTAAGAAAGAGGCAGGACGGAAGGATAGTTTGGGAAACGGATTGGCTACTCCCCCTGCCACCGGCCAATGGCTTATGGTCGGTGCTCTGTGGGCCCACCATGATTTATGTGTTTCATCCATGCTGTCTATATGTTTTTCTAAATCATTTTATGGCATGAGAAAAAAAGAGGTATATAAAAATCTCAAGTGGACCACATTACAGGAAACATTATTGAATGAACGTGGACTTGTTAAAAACTTTTTGGGGACCATAAAAGTTTTAGATCAACCTGATTTTATTTTATTTTCTCCATTCATCTCGGTCTGTGTGACTTAATCAAAAGATTGGATGTCAAATAGAAAGTACAGCAGGCTTTAGGAGGATCTTAACGGTGGATATCCAATCACTATTGTTTTCCTGGGGTGTGGTCCACCTGAGATTTACATCCCTTTCATTTTTGGGATCAAGCCCTAAAATTATCTGTAAAAATGGATGAAACACATATATCATGGTGGGTCCCACATAGCACCGACCTGGCTGGTGGGAGGGGGCATAGCCAACCCGTGGAAATGACTCCGTGGACCCACCATGATGTATGTGTTTCATCCATGCCGTTCATCCATTTTTACAGATCATTTTAGGGGTTTGAACCTAAAAATAAGAGGGATATAAATCTCAGGTGGACCACACCACAGGAAAACAATAGTGATTGGATATCCACCATTAAAATCCTCCTAACGCTCACTGTACTGTTTATTTGACATTTAATCTGTTGATTGGGTCATACAGACCCAGATGAAGGGAAAGAACTAAGATCAGCTTGATCCAAAACTTTTATGGCCCCAAAAAGCTTTTAATGGTCTACGTTCATTCACACACGTTTCCTGTAATGTGGTCCGTCCACTTGAGATTGTTATACAATTCACTTTTGGTCTCGTACCATAAAATGATCTGTAAAAATGGATGGACGGTATGGATGAAACACATACATCATGGTGGGGCCCACAAAGTATCCACCACCAGCCACCGGGTTGGTGGCAGGGGAGTAGCCAATCTGTTTGCGATCGTTTGCTGCATGCATGCATCAAGTACATCAAGTGGGCCCCACATCTGTCTAGTATTAGCGGTGGTACGGGTATCACTGTAGCGCTGTCCATTTTTGGCAGTGTTTTCCGATTCAACGGCCGAGTTTCCGATATAACTCTGTAAATACCCCAACCCTCCGCTCTCCTCTCTTCTTCTTCCTCTCTCTCCGTCTCTCATGCGGTCTCTTGTTTTCAATCAAAGGTGATTCTCTCTCTTTCTCTCTCATATCCCTCTCTCTCTCTCTCTCTCTCTCACATTTTTGAATGTGTTTCTCTCATTTCGATTTCAGGCTTCGGTATTCTGATCCTCCAATAGCATTTTTCCTCATTTCGCTGAAGAAGGATGCTTTGGTTTTGGATTCGTGAATCAGGTGCGGTTGCCTTTATCTTTCTCACTCAAAGCTTCTTAGATTTGAACGCAATGCTGCTGGATTTTTACTTATGGAACGTAGAACCGTCATTTCCCATTATGGTCTGCTTGGATTCGCGGAAATTAAAAAAAAAAACAAAAACTAAAAAGAGAAGTGGTGGAAAGCGGTGAGAAAGGAAAACTGTTTACTTTGATTGTTTTTCCATAAGTTTTTTTTTATATTTTCGAAAATTTTTATTTCATTTTCAAAATTATTTTGTGGGAAAAAAGGAATTTTCATAAAAAAATTTAGGCAAGATGGAATGTGACACGTGTGCGTTGAAGATGGATGGTGCCACATGGGTCACGTTCTTGGGATGTTGGCACATGTGGACTGCTTGAAGATGGATGGCAGCTCATGTGGCATGTTGGCAGGTGTGGCGCGTGTGGAGCATGTAGAGATGGATGGTGGTATGGCATGTTGCTCAATAGCAAAAATGTTACATTGGCGGTGGGGTGCCTGCAGATGAGGGTGGCACATGTGGTACATTGACATGTGGGGTACTTGAATGTGGGCAGTGGCACATGTTGTGCATGTGACAGATTGGCACATGTATGGTGCTTTGAGATGGATGCCGGCACATGTGGAGTACTTGAAGATAGATGTTTGCACATATGGGGCACTTGAAGATTGTCAGTGGCATGTCTCACATTGGTGCATTTGCGCATGTGAAGTGCTTAAAGATGGACGTGGCATGTGGCTGATTAGCTCATGTAGCACATTAGTACATGTGGGGGCGTTTGAAGATGGCACATGGTCCATGTGGCACATTGGAGCATGTGATACATTGACATGTGGGGGCGTTTGAAGATGGCACATGGTGCATGCCGCACATTGGAGCATGTGATACATTGACATGTGGGGGTGTTTGAAGATGGCACATGGTGCATGCCGCACATTGGAGCGTGTGATACATTAACATGTGGGACACTAAAAGATGGATGGTGGCACATATATGATGCTTTAAGATGGATGGTTTTAATGTGGGTTGATGTCGGACATTGGAAAGTGGGGCACTTGGAGATAGATGGTTGCAATTGTGAGACTCCAATTTCCCCCAATTTCTTGGAAACAACATTTCTTAGGTATGACAAGGAAATGAAAATGGAGCATTTTTAAGGAAATGCGAACGCTGTTTTCGGAAAATTTTTGAGAAAAACAACAGAGATTTTATTTTCATGGAAATGACATTTCCTCAATTTACTTTCAGTGAATCCAAACGAGCCCTAAGATTTAGGTTTTCTTTTTATGAAAGCTATTATTCCTATGAATTGATTTCCTGATAATCATAGCTGCCAATTGTTTTTGATCGATTATTGACTTATTTGTTCTATTATTCTTATGAGGCATGCATTGCTGCTTCCGGATGTGAATAATAGGGATTGGGTTTATGGATTTAAGTTTTGATGAGGTTGTATAGAGATGAATATTGGTTTATGCATATTGAGTTATCTTGGTGATGTATTTTCACTACAAGTCGGGTTTTAAAATCTCGTTGAATGTTGTTTAATTCAAGTTGAATCATAACTTCTGATGTTATTTTTTTGGTCTTAGGCTATGAGTTGGAATGTTAATATAACAATAGCCTCTATTTGAGATGATCTTCTTGGTTAGTGTTTTCGGTTCATTGTTATTGCAGTAGTTGATCTAACACCTGAATCACTGTCAATGTTCTACTCCCAGGATTTCTTTAGGGCACTTTGGTTTCTGCTCACATTTACATATGTAAATTGATTTGCACATGCTTGTTTGCACTAATTTACAGACTTACCCATTTACATACATAAATGACCAAAAGTTTTTCACATACCAACCCATTAGAAAACACTTTCCTACATAAATTGCCTCATTTGGTTTTACCACTTACAATATGGACTGTCCATTTCCCAAGCCACTAATCGGATGATTGGTTAGATCATCCAATTAAAGTGATTTGTGAGGGATAGGAAATCAAAGGTGCACCCCACATGATAGATGGTACACTTCAATGCTTATACCTCTTTAGTGTATTTAGTATGGGTTGTCCTTACTGAACCCAATAATCTAGTCACTAGGCTCATCTGATCAAAGTGATTTCATAGGAATTAAAGGTCAGTCATACATGATGAATGGTTCACAACAATGCTAAATCGTCCATTTCACTAATCAGATAGTTAGGATTATTTGATACAAGTCTATTTAAGGGCCTGTTTGTTTCGTTGGCTTCTATAGTAAAGTGACGTAAATGGGCCATCATTACTTTTTCACAACGTTTGTTTAAGCAAGTATTATGACATATATTTCTTGGGTCAAATACAACTGTAATAGGAGATAGGTAAAGAAATTTGTAATCATTATAATTTTACATTGTATTACAATGGAAACTCCAATCCAAACACCAACATTGGTTTATTTTAGTGTTGATTTGACATTGAAGTAATGTAAAATTACCATTATTATATATTTACCATGATAAACCAAATAATGTAATTGATACCATTATCATGGTCAAATGCAGCTCATGTTACCTGATAAGTAAAGTGATTTGTAATCATTGCCTATTTCCTTTATTGTCATAATGGGTAAACCAATGTTGTCAAAATCCTTATCGTATCGTAAATAATAATAGGGGTTGAATCGTATCGAATCGCAAAGTGTATTGTAAATAGTGTTTTTTTTTTTTTTTTTTTTCTGATTTACAATATATATATAACACATGAAAAGATATAAGTAAATTAGAAAAGATTAAAAACTCATCAATCATCTATTTACCATCAACATGTACCAAAAAAGTAATACATGATATTGTCAATTGAGAAAATGTATATGGTATACATATCATGATAGTAAAGGATTCTTGTCCCTTTCCTTTGTTTTCTTTTGTTGTCTTTTGAAAAATTTACTTTACAAGACATACAAGAGTCCTTTAAATTTTTTATTCTTTTGTACCTTTCTTGTGTAAAATCATGTTAGAAAAAATGGCATTTGATGCCATTGTGAATAAAAATATATCTTGATTTCTTTGTTTTGGGATTTTGATAAAAATAATGAGGATACCTTTAATAGGGGAGAGCCTTTTTCCTATTTTATGAGCAAAATGGTGCAAAGAAAAAGAAAAAATTGAGTAAAAATTAATAATAAATTGATTTTTAAAATATTTTTGGTCCCATTTACACAGTCCACGTTCATCTTTCGATTCGATATGATTCGTACGATAATCGTATGATTATTTAGGATTTTGGGTGTATGATTCAAATCATACACCCATACGATACGATATGAATCATATGATTCATATTGTGAATGATACGATTTTGATAACATTGGGTAAAACAAACAAGCCTAAGAGGAATGGGCAATCAAAGGTGGGCCCCACACGATGGATGGTCCACATCAATGCTCAAACCTTTGTAATATACTCAATATGTATTGTCCATTTCCCAAACCACTAATCCAATGGTTAGGCTTATCCAATTACATTGATTTGAGAGGGATGGGCAATCAAAGGTGGGCCCAACATAGTGGATGGTCCATCAATGCTTAAACCTCTCTATGGCCGTCCATTTCAACGAACCACTAATTGGATGGTTATGATCATTCGTTCAAAGTGATTTGAGAGGGATATGCGATCAAAGGTGGGTCCCACATGATGGCCAATCCACATCAATGCTTCGACTATTATTCTCTATATGGATCATTCATTTCACTAAACTCCTCTCCAATGGTTAGGATCATCCATTCAAAGTGATGTGCGAAGGACTGTTAACCAAAGGTAGGCCCCATGTGATGGACTGTCCACATCAATCCTTAGACGTCTCTAGTGTATGTAATATGGACCATTCATTTCCCATCCTATTAATATGATGGTTAGGTTCATCCAATAAAATTGATTTCAGACGGATGGGCAATCAAAAGGTGGGCCTCGCATGATGAACAGTCCACATCAATGCTTAAAGCCTCTCTTGTATACTCGATATGTTCCACCCATTTCCCAAATCACTAATCCGATCATTAGGACCATTTGATCAAAATGATTTCGGAGGGATGGTCAATATTGATGTTTAGACCTCTCTAGTGTACTTAATTTGGACTGTCCATTTCACCAAAGATGGTAAGGAAAGTCCAATCAAAGTGATTTGAAAGGGGGGGAAAATCAAAGGTGAGCAGGCATGATGGATGGTCCACATCTTTTCCTAGACCTCTCTAGTATACTTAATATGGGCTATCCATTTCACCAAACCACTAATTGGATGGTTAGGATCACCAATCAATTTGATTTGAGAGGGATGGCAATCAAATGTGATCCTCAGGTGATGGATGGTCTATATCAATGATTAGATCTTTTCTAGTATGATAAAATTTTCGTTTAGTATCCAGTAGGACAATTTTCCAAATAGACCAAAATTTCTTTTGCAAGTTTTCCTTCATCCTTGTAAATACAAGTGGGCAACCGTCTTGGCCAAGAAATTTATCAGCATCCGTTCTCTATTATCTGTTTCCTACATCTTTTTTTGTTTGCAATTTATGATATCATTGTGCAGAAAATATATTCCAAGTTCTGCAATTGAAATATAACAAAATAACCGAATTTTTGGAGAAAAAAAAAGACTGAATTTTTGGAAGGATTTTGATTCGAGTTACAAAAAGTTGCTTCAAATAAGTGTTGTTCAAACAGCTCTGATGCCAACAGAAATATTGTTAATGTTGTTGCTTGTCAGAGATCATGTTGGAATCTAGGTTTTCAAGATGGTCGTTCTTTAAAGGATCAGCTGGCTGTTTGGGACTCTTCTGTGAAAGACAAGAGTTCCATAGAACTAGGGGTGGCAATAGGGCCCCAGGCCTGCTCTAGTCCCCTAAGCCTTGGTCCTAATCAGGCTAAAAGGGCCTCAGCCTGGCCCTATAAGGAAAATAGTGACATAATCAAAGGTTTGAAAAAGTCTAAATCTAAGAAATGATTTCTGATATCCCCTCCATCTGCAATGAGTTGCATCATATAAATGGTTTTGCTAATAGAAACATGATCCCCATATCAAAAAAGCGGACCCTCATGAGTATCTTCAAATAGGGCATCCTTTTGCATAACAATGACCCACTTGATTACACCAGGCCATTTATCATTGGCCCTGGCCTGTCCCAGACCGGCCAGGACATTGGGCTTATATTTCAAGCCCAAGCCCAGCCCTTGGGTCAAGTTTAGGGGCCCAAGACTGGGCCTACAGTGCAGGTCCTGCGGCCCCGCCCACTACCACCCCTACATAGAACTCTATGATTGGATGCCCAGGTTTGCTTAAGCAACTGGTACCAAAATGTACTATTTCAATTCCCAAAATGCAAGTGGTTGTAGGGAAATCAATCAGGGTGGGTGTACTGTGTACATATCAACTCCCATAAGGAAAGCCCAGATTGTTTTAAAAGTACAGTATGAGAAAGTTCAAAGAAAACACACAACCGGCTTTATTCTAACAACACAAAATCAAAAGTGAATGAAACATGCACAAGCCCAATTCCCGTAATGGCATAAAACCTAAACAAATTAAGAGAAATAATTAATGCGTAATTCCATTTGAACTGCATAAAATCTGTAATTTTAAAGAAAATAAACTCTGTAATTTTAAAGAAAGTGCGCAAAGCCCATTTCATTTAACTGCACAAATCAATAAGATGAATGCTACATGCAATTCTTGTGAGGTCAGATTGAAGGGGTGAATTCCAACCTTTCAAAAAGGGGGGGGGGTTGAATTGCCAACCTGGCACATTGCGAGATCTATACCAACAATTACATGAGGAAAATATCCTGCCTGACCAATGAGGTAGGCCGCAATTACATGAGGAAAATTGATGGTTAGAAAGAATTATCAACTGCCCATGTGCAATGTACACATATAGCCCGCATGATAAGTGGATAAGCCTAACTTTTGGAATAGGGAATGTTCACTTTACGCCCACTGGATACAGGCTCCGATTCACCTCTTCGATCTTTCATGCAAATCCCTTTAATATTTTCCAATTGAGAAACTCAAACAAAACAAGCAAAACCCATTTTCTTTTTTTACTATTTTTTTTTTTTTTTTTTTGTAATTTTGTTTTTGAAAGACAAATAATTATATTAAGAAAAAGCCCGAAGGCAAAGAAAACAACAGAAAAGCAAAACAGAAGAACATAAAAAACATCCTAATAGAGGATCCCAGTCCCTTAAAAGGGAGAACACCTTAGAGACTGCTACTGAGGGAGGGGGGACCATTCATATTCCTGAAACAGTGGTTATTCCACTCCCCCCAAAAGGTCCACGTGGCAGCAAGCATAACCAGCCTCCACTTTGTCATAACACTGGCCACTGGTATACCATTGTGCCAAGTCCTAAAAAGACCTTGCATGGAATGAGGCATGGTCCAGGAGATATGAACAAACTTAAGGCATGCTCCTAAAGAAACCCATTTTCATTCAACTGCATAAACCAACAAACTCAAAGACAATAAGCGAACTCCATTTTCTGTTAACAGCACAAATCAACAAAATTCAAAGACATTACACAACCAACGTCCATTTAACAGCACCAAATAAAAAAATGAAAAAGAAGAAAAAGAAGAAACACAACCTATTTCCAAGTAACTGTAAAAAACCAGTAAATTTAAAGAGAACGCACAAAACCCCTTTCCATTTAACTTTGTAAAATCAATAAGTTCAAAGAAAACACCACAAACCCATTTTTTATTTAACTACAGAGAATTCGAAGAAAACAACTAAAAACCATTTTTCTCATTTAAGGACACAATCAACAACCTAAAAAAAAAACTCTATCAATCTCTCCTTGGTTTCCTCCAAGATGAGAATCTCATAAGCTAATTGGAGAGAGAATTTTATTTTATTTTTCGAAAGGAAAGAGAACTAGTTTTCTTAGATAGCTATTTTTGAGCAATCTACAATGGTAAATTTATATGAGGGTGGGATGTATGAAATAAAATGGGAAAACGTCCTTATGCGTACAAAATATCAAGAGTAGGTTAAATGCGCATACGACTATATGCTTCTTCTTCTTCTTTTTATTTATTTATTTATTATTATTATTATTATTATTATTTAAACACATACACACACACACACAGTAGTGGGATTTCACCACCTATGGATACTCGGACCCTTTACCAGGTGTTGAAACTCCTGAGAGTCTACCACCAGAGCAAGAATAAGGATCCATACGACTATATGCTTCTTAAAGATAGTTAAAGCCTTCCAATCGTGCAAGAGATTCGGCCGTACTACCCTCGGGATTCATTTAAGCTTGGCTTGATCCAGTCTTCCAGACTCCAATGAGGTTGCACTAGCCAGTGAAGATACAGTACTTGACCTTAGCTCTAGATGCCCAAAACGAGTAGAAAAGAAGGAAATGTAAGTTGAAGTGGTTCAAGCACCTATCTCCATCTGTTTTTATAGAAGGGGATTAACTATGCAACTAATGAAATGCATAGTTCCAATGCAGTCATTGTTAGATGCTTTTACTACAAGAGACCGTGTAGCTTACCTAGGGGACTTAGAGATTGATGACCTTTCATTTACTTCATTAGAGTTGAGGTCCAACAGATAGGTCCATCTAGAAAAGAGTTGGGTCATGGTGGAGGCCCAGTAGTCCGGCCTGACCCCGCTGCGATGTGCCAAGTGCCAAGTGCACTACTAAAGAGCCCCAATGTGCCCAAGTAGCCCTACAACCCACTGCCCATGCACGCACTCGGTGCTTCGCACCTCGCTAGACCACCATTTACTTAGTAAAATCTTAAGTAATAGCTTTCTTGGAATGATCCTATATAAACCAAATTTCAACTTTACTTCCAATAGAACTTTAGAAAACAAGTTTTCAAAGTATGCTTATATACAAAAAATTTAAAAACTAAGTTAACATGGGAGAGGAAGAGGCTATAGATTGCATCTCCTGACTACATGGCTTTGAATGTTGCTGCATTTCGTTTTGCACTGTGGAGGACAAATGGTTATGAAATGTTTTCTTTCCTTTTCTTTATGTGCGGGTGCATAACACAAGCGACTTTAGAAAGTTTTCCAATGATCTAGTTGGTTAACATGTGGACCTTGCTCTTAACATCCATTAGATAAAAAATCAAGCCCAATGTACCACCTTTTTCTTCTTTGAGTATGTCATTAATAACCAACACTCCAAGTGGTTACCAGGAGAGAGGAAGAGGTCATGGATTTTTGGAAAAGAAAGGAAATGCCCTTTCCTACCTAAATAGTTTTCCTTATGCCCTGAAAGTCATTTTCCAAAAAGGCACTTTGCCATCAAAGGAAATTTTCTAGAAGTCCATTTATTTTCTCACTTCCTCTTTTAAATATGTTCACACTCCTAGCAAAGATGATCTCCAATGTGCCAATATATCACGTGCAAAATGTGCTAAGGTGCCATGTGTCACATGTGCCATTGTCTATTTTCAAGCGACCCACATGTACCATGTGCCAATGTCCCACATGTGTGACATTTGACAATGTGCCATCTGCCATAGGCCATCTTCAAATGCCCCGACTGTGCCAATGTGCAGCATGTGCCACCGGCTAGCTTCAAGCAGCTGTATAGCTTTAAGCACCCAACATGTTCTATCTGCCAATGTTTCACATGTGTTGCATGTGCCACCATCCATTTTCAAGCATCCCACGTTCCGCATGCCAATATGGCAAATCCCCACAATTTTGCTACTATTGCCTAAGCCTTAGCCCAATTACATGGGGTCGATCACACGAATCCTATTCCGTGATTGTCAAGATTCGTGATAAAATTAGTTTCAGAAGCTTCATGCTGGATGCAAGCTTGACACAACCCTCATGTATGTAGGCTTGAGAGTTGAGATCGGCAATGAGAGCACAAAGCTCCCAAAGGCAGAGTTTGTGTGAAGGTCTATTTTTATCACTGGCAAATCCCAGCAACTACAAAGTAAATTTCGCTTGAAAATTTTGTTTTTCCAAGTTAGATTTGAAAATGGCCCCCAATTTTGATGAAGAATCTATACTACTATATAAAAGTAAATAGAGTTTTTATTTTTATTTTTTTATTTTTTATTTTTTTATTTTTTAGGACTTTTGCATGAAAAAAATATCCCCTATTAAAATGCAATATCTCCTCTATCCCCTTTATACTCACACCATCTAATGATTTTTTTATTTTTTTTGGGTGGCAATTTCTCCCTAAGAATACTCGTAGGAGCCATACTTCTATGAGGCATGATACATTGCCCTCTCAAAAGTTGTACATATGACATATATCCACTCTTTCTAAACCAACTAAAATTTGGGGCCTAATGATTTTAAGCCATAGTTTCAAATTAGATTGGTGGGACAATCCTGTCCTCTGATTTACGGCATATCGGAGTGTTGAAATAAGGCCATTGGGTATTTTTATTCTAACCCTCTAATGAATGTCCACCAATCCAACAGTCTGGTGCTCAAATGAGCAATCTTTTGGTTCATGATAGGTCTAAACTAGGACTAACAACCTAGACAATTGAATCTGAATTAATTGCATTGCACTTATCTGCATTTTGGAGTGCACATATACCATCCATCATGTTTTGCCAAAGTGTCAAAATCATATTTTATAAAGAAGTCAGTTATTGAAAAGAGGTCGAAGTAGCAACATCTTCTTATATCAAGCGATATATCAGTTGGACAAAAAGAACAATTTTCTGGGGATGATGCAGAACATGAAATTCAAGTATGATGTGCAAGATTTTAGGCTTTATATCACACTAGTTCAGAAACAATTACACAAAATTCCGCATCCCACACAAAAGTTCAAACACTCAATTAGGGGAATCTTATGTGGGTCCAGGCCTACACATGTTAGGGCTGGATCAATCAAAATTATAAACCAAACAAGAATTAAAGGAGGGTAAATTCATCCACACATGCACAGAAATAATTCCCCCAATCTAAGGGATTCAGAAATTTCAATTCGGGGAACCTTAAGGTTGAAGAAAGGGTATAAAATTGGGAATTTGAGTAATTTAGGGTTAAGTTTAGGAATTTTGGGTGAAAGAGGAGTGAAAGAGATGAGAGGGACGAATTAGAGAAGTATCGCACGTGTGGACTGCAGCGAGAGCCCGGATGCACATGTGTGATTCTGGCCACACGTGTGTGGGGCCCACTATTCAGAAAAAGGCTACCTTGGCCCTGGTTGGCCAAGGATAGACTCCAAAACTCCCAAATCTCAGCTCGATTCGATGCACGGTCTGTGCGTGGTGCTCCGCTAAAGTTTCAGCCCTCCTGCAATGCCAAATTCTGGAAATCTGCTGTAGAGAGAAAAACGGCTGCAATAGAGGATGGATTTGAAGCATAGATGATTGTAGGAAAAGAGAAATATGGATGGAAGTATGTGGGGGCGAATTGGGATAGGTGTGGCTTCGCACCACGATAGTCAGCCTTTCGAGTAAGGGAGGGTTTCGCACCCAATTGAATCTCCACAACTCAGAAATTTAGAGGAGCATAAAAACGTAGCAATTTTGTTAATCTTCATTGAATAAAAAAGACTACAAGGGGTGCGTATTTATAGTAAAACCCTATACCCCAAAACTCGCGCCATGTGCACAACCTATTACTTGATGAAGTAATAAAAAATAACAACTAATCAAAGCAATCTAGACCGTCCATGATACTCCTAATAATAATAATAAACAAAACCCAAGGTATTAGATTAATTAGAATAGTGGGCCACGATCATGAGAACCCATGGTGGGATTCACATGACTATCGGGTCCACTCCAACTAACCAAAACACAGTCCTCTAACTAGGAGGCCCTCCCTGGACATCGTCATCAATCCAGATCGATGGTGGGGCCCTCCTCCTCCTCCTTGCGTACATAGGTAGGGGGGCGTGTGTATGCGCGTGAATTCCCCATCAGGGAATCCAAATTGTCTAAATTGTTGGACCATTAATGGATGGATCATGCTCCAAAAATAAGACTTAAGATGTGACTACCATTTGACCTTGCCTTGAAATCTAGGTCCCTTACTATTTCTGTTGTACACTTGATAGGCATTAATTAGGTGGTTAGGATAACTTGACTGGTGTGAACTGAAGTATGGCTTTCTATATACATGTAAACTAACAGGTGGCGTATTGATCAGGTGGGTGAAAATTTATAAAACAATTCTGTAAGGCATGGGTGATAACTTATAAAACAAATATAGGTTGAAAAACTATGTCAAAACTTTTGTGCTATCCATTTGTTTTAGACATTATGACCCATGTAAATGGTGTATTCCATCGTGAAGCTAGCCCAATGCAAAACCAGGATGATCGATTCATCAAGTTTCTTACACCAATAAAATCAACTGAAAATTGATAATGGAATCCCATGTACATGTGCGGCCATGGTTTTGGATGTCAGTATCGGTCAACATATCGGCTAAGTGGAATATGTTATTATTGCTGAATTTTCCTTAGTTCCTTCTTGTTTATGATGTATAATGCTGAATTTTTATTGTTAATGCTTGCATGAATCTGCCCCTTTTAAATTCCTCATTCATTTAGGGTTGGATTAGACCGTCCTACACTTCAATGCGTTTGATTGTCACCACAAGATATAACAGGCTTATCGCGGTTGCATCTCTCCTTAGAAACTCACGGCCATGGTAGTCACTCACAACTCCATATCTGATACTGCATGGTATATAGAACTGCACTACGAACAACATAATGTTTGATCTGGCTAATCTTTTTGTTTGGTTTGATTAACACGGAAGTTATAGAATCTCATTTGGTAATTGACAATTTTTGCATATATTAAACATTGGATCTTTGATTTTTACTGCTTCCAATTCCTCAAAACTTAATAACATTTTGCATGTGCCTGAAATTTTCAAAAATTTACTTTTGGTTAACCAATTCTCAAAAGAGTGATTGCATTTTCTTATTTGATTCTACTTTATTTTCTACATAGGACAAACATTGGGGAGGACACTTTTATGTGGGCAGACAAAGAAAGACTCTACCCCTTATGTGTCTCGCTTCCCACCAAAATAAGTTTGGTTCGGTTACTTTTATTGGTGAATGGGTTTCTGCTCCAACTTGGCACCTTTGCCTTGGGCCTCCGTCCCCTCCCATGTTGAAATCACTCTCCAGATCTAATTTGTCACTTCAAGGGTCATCTTCACAACTTCTTGTTTATCATTTTTTTGTTTGAATAAGAGTATGCATTTATCCTTTAATGTCTTGGATATTGTTTTTCCTTTTCGTTAGAATTTATCCATATGGATGTCTAAGGTTTGACTCCCAAAACGTTGTGTTTTTAAATTGCTTACATGATAACTTTTCTAAATATTGTTGGATAATTTCTATGAATGCTCAGTTGGAAGTTTTTGATATATGTTTTTTTTTTTTTTTTTCAAATTTAAATCAATTGTTGAAAACTTGTTAAATTTTCCAAATAAAAATTTTACATTATGATGGTAGAGGGGAAAACACAAGCCTTCGCCTTCGGAAGGTTCTCCACACCTATAGGTTGACCCATCAGCTGTTGTGCTCTCACACTCTCACAAAAAATGGGATGACTGAAAGGAAACACTGTTGTATGATTGACACGGAACACTTTTGGCCAATCGTACATGCTTTCATCCTATTGGGTCAAGGATTTTAATATGGCAGTCTTTCTTATGAACAATATGCGCTCTGAAGTGCTTAAGAATGTCCCCCTAGAAATAATCGTTTCATCGATCCCCAAACTATTCCTTTTTTGGGTGTACTCGTTTTCCTTGGGTGCGCTTGTATACTTGTCACAAACTTTAATTTAGATCGTAGTCTGTTTATTGTCTATAGTCTTCTGATCATAAGGGTTATATGTGCGTCGATCCTAGTACGGGTCCGTAGTCTGTTTATTGTCTATAGTCTTCTGATCATAAGGGTTATATGTGCGTCGATCCTAGTATGGGTCCGTTTACCTATCTCTGCCTGTGGGCTTTGATGAGGCTCACTTCATCACTCCATCCTTCCTAGGTCCACTCCACTCCACCAATGACAAAGGATGCCTCTGTCGTATTTGGTCGCAATGCTTACAATCCATCAATATTGACAACTACCTTATTGCCACTTCTTCCCTGTTGGGCTTACCCCCTTCAGCCCAAGTGTCCAGCTGACTATATGCTTGTAAGAAGGTGTTTTTGAGCATCGAACATCCCCTTCCCACTGCACTTGTTACAACCTATGATCAGATTGAGACTGCATGTTTCACCCATGCCTCTGAAAGCCCAGCTTGGCGAGCTGCAAGCCAATGGTAGATGAGTTTAGAGCTCTCCAACAAAATGGGGTATGGTCTCTCATCCTATTTTTACCGTCTATGATTTTGGTGGGATGTCGCTGGATCTACAAGATTACGAGTCATATTGACAACTTGATTAGACGCTACAAATCCTAGCTCATTGCTAAGGGCTATCATTAAAAACTAGGGATAGACTACCCTGAGACATTTAGGTTCGTAATCAAGCTACCCACGATTTGGATTGTACTTGTACTTGTGGTCCTTTTTTGGTGGCCTTTCACATAGGTATCAATTAAACATTCAAAACGCCTTCCTACATGGGTTATTACATGAAAATAGTTAACATACATGAATTTGTGGATCTGTATCACCTAAATCATGTTTGTAAGCTTCATAAAGTTCTTTACGGACTCAAGCAAGTGCCCCATGCATGGTTTGATCAGTTCACCACTTACATACGGGAGCTTAGGTTTAGCAGGTAGGTCCCATGTAAACATCCCTCTGTTTTTATGTCATTGTGATTGCACTCTCAATGTCCTTCCTATATATTTGGATGACATTATTTTCACCAGTAGTAGCTCATTCTATTTGTCAATCTTGATCCAACAATTGGAGTCTTTATTTGTCACGGAGGATCTTGGACTCCATTCTTTCTAGGCATTGAAGTTCATTGTGACATGCCAGACATCTTTCTACCTCAAACTAAGTATGCGATTGATCTTTTAAAATGGGTCTCAATTGATAGAGCCTAACCTTACACCTCAACAACCATTACTAAAGGGAACTTGTCCATTGATTTTGTTGAGCCTCTTCCTGGTCCAACAGAGGACAAGTGCAATGTTTGTGCACTTCAATACTCAACTCTCACTAGGCCCAACATTGCAATTGTCATCAACTAGGTGTGTTAGTCCATGCTTTCACCCATTGTTCGAAATATCGATATTGCATTACATATCGCACCCTTGGGATACAAATACGTATCAGTTATCGCATGGGAATGGGATACATCGATTGTATCGTGTAATGTATCAATGTTGTTGGAAACATGGGAAAACATTGGGAAATTGGTTGAATTTTTCAATGAAACTTCAGTGATTGTTAAAAAAGACATCAATACACACTTGTAAATTAAAATATTATAAAAAATGAGTGCACATAATAGGTTTTCTTTGTATGGGTTCCTAATCTATGTGTTGTCTAACTGAATTGATGCAAGTATATTGAAAGCATATTTATATAATTTATAAATGTAAGAAAATGTGTGAAAACATAAGCAATACATTCAAAAGCAAAAGAAGAATCACTAGATCAGGTTGCATACATGTTTGATTTTATGTTTGGACACAAGATTGCAACCGATTAGCGAGAAATTGAAATTTTTTTTATTTTACATGCAAAACCATGGATTTGTAATAATTTGACACTAATTTAACATGATTTACAGAAAAAAAGATCGAAAATCGAAAATGCTCACCAGATCAAACATGTGGGATATATCCCACTACTTGTGCGTTTCGTATCGCACAGGTGGGATACAAGATATATTAATGCAAGGCCATTTTCACACCGGGCTTGAGTGGGGTAGCCTGTGGGATGCAGGGATACTCTGGGTGGGTGGCCTGTGTGAAGCGGAACCCATGTGAAGTGGGGCCCACGAGGTTCGACCGAGGTCCTAACCCATGCGATGTGGGGCCTGGGCTATGAGATAAAGGAATCGATTCGCCACTCTCTATCAATTTGAGCTTTTAGAGCAAGTGGCTAATTGTCCTGCATCATATATTGTGGGATATATCGGCCGATATCGTCGATACTTAAAACATTGCTTTCACCTATTATGACCATCTTATCATGATTAAATGCATTCTTTGATTTTTTATGGGCGTCCTAAGTAATGGTTTACAGTTCCAACCAAGTGATTTCTAGTTTCTAGCTAGATTATATATATATATATATATATATATATATATATATATATATATATATATATATATATATATATATATATATATAATGTGGATTGGGCCAGAACCCATATGGAAGATCAATTGGTTCATATCGTGTATTTTTAGGCCCTAATCCAGTCTCATGAAATGCCAAGAAACAAGCTATGGTGGTTCATTCTTCCAAAGAATCAGAGTATCACTCACTTGCCCATGCAACAACTGAGCTCTCTGGCTTTGGATGCTACTTAAGGATCTCCACAAATTTCTTAGGTCCACTACCATTATTTAGCGCGATATTATCACTGTTATCTCTTTAGCGTCCAACCCTATTTTTCATGCCCATAGAAAGCACATTGAGGTTGATTATCATTTTATACAATGTAAAGTTGTTCAAAAAGACATTGATGTTCATAATGTGACCACCCAAGATCACCAAGGACCTCTCATCTTTGTAGTTCCATGTTCTCAAGAACAAGCTAATGGTTCGTGATCATTTGTTATTCTTTTCATATCTTTCAATGGCAAGCTTGTTTGTTACTCTCCATATCTTGTAACTAATGTAATTGCCTATACAAGTGTAATACTTATTATGATAAACACATAAAAGACAACCCTCACGATACTAGTTGAATGGTAGACATTTTCCATATTCTCTATGTCAAACAACCAGTTGCTTTAAAAGCTCGAGCCATCAGAGGATGGCATTTCAATGTATATCAAGGGACTTTAACACTCCCTCGCATGTGCGGGTTGGAGCTCCCGAGATTCGAACAGGTCCTTCTACTTTGATAACATGTCAAACAACTAGTTGCTCTAAAAGCTCGAGCCGTCAGAGGATGGCATATCAATTTATATCAAGGGACTTTAACACTCTAAAACACTTTAATTAGCGCCAACTATCTAGTTGCCCCTACCGTGTGTAGACAATGTTTGAAAATACACAGATTGGATGGTTTAGCCATTTAATCATGGCTTTCAAAGGGAATGTAGAAAACAAAAAATAGTGAATGACCATCTTTAACCGAACAAAGGCGGTAAAAGTGATGCATGGATTTGTCTAAAACAGGTGACTTTTAAAACATACTCCACCTGTCCTATGAGATTGGATGTCCCTAATCAACAATTCACCCTACCACTTGGATTGAGAAAGATGGCTCCAATAAGTTCATGTTCTTACCTCTATACTGCATAATCTCCCATAGCTTAAATGCCAGTTGGATTCATTTTATGTATGAATGCAATGAGGTTCATCCAAAGCAAAATATTAATATGGGCATATCATGCACCAAACTAATTGTTGAAGAGGTTTGCTACAACACATTATGATGCCTTCTTTTTTCTCTTGTACATAGGGACTGTAGCTGTTTGATCTGGGGTCATTTTGAATGTTCAATACCATTTATATGAGGGGCCTCATCATGGATGGGGATATCCAAAAACATATTCATGATTCAAGGATCTTATAATGGCCCACAAAATAACTATTAAAGGAAATGTTCCATATTCAAGGAAAAGAGTAAAATGATTGAAAGGTTAGAATACTTCCAATGTGAGAGTTTATTTATTTATTTATTCATATACCCCCATCCATAATGAAGCCCATCATATAAACAGTTTGGATCATTGAACATGATTCCGGATCCAATGGCTATAATCATGATGTAAAAAAGAAAAAAAGAAGGAAACAATATGTTGAGATGTATTAGTTTTTTTGAAAGGTAACACTACTAGGGTTTAGGTCACTCATACACACTACAATCTCCACCAGCTCATCTAATGAGTGGGAGATGCAACAAACCTCTTACTCAAAATTAATTCTCTTTGATGAGATTACAGTGGTTACTCCACTATTTGGAATATTTCATTTTCCATGTACAAGTGCATGCACGATCTGGTCCTTCATTTTTTTTTTACACACGCACACACACCACCACACACTCACGCCGTAGTGGGATTTACCACCTATGGATACTCGAACCCTTGACCGGGTGTTGAAACTCTTGAGAGTCTACCACCAGAGCAAGAGTAAGGATCCATCTGGTCCTTCATTTGTTCTATACTATAAAAATTAGACATTCTAGTAGCTTACAAAGATAATTAACTTATAAATGTTAGATTTTATACAGTTTAAATGGAAGTTTTCCCATGTTAGATACATAAGACGCATATTGTGTACAGGTGCATTGCTATTTAAGGTATATGGTTGTGTAGGAGTCTTGTTAAATAAGTCTTTTGTTTTTTGTTTTCTACATATCTAGTATTGGTTGGTTTCTTTTGCAATAACTTGAATATGGAGTAGTTATAGGGAACATGAGATGCAAATTTGAGTTTTTCTTTATTGTCTTTGATATGGCTATTTTGTTGATGAGATCCATGTATTTGGTCCATCAAGTGATATCAGAGGCCAGGTGAAGAGGCTCATTTTCTTGTTTTATCAATTAAAAAAATGTTGTAATCGATGGTAATCATGACCACGAATGGGATGATCCAGCCATAGTTCCCAAGGTTTTGTAGGACAAGCTACAATTAGTGGAGCATCCAAATGAAGGTTCTCTTCAAATCCCAATATTTATGCAATTTGGTGGAATGTGGCTACACCAATGTAGCTGATATGCAAGCATTCAAAGTCCTTCCATGTGAGAAAAGAAGCGCATTGAGATGCTTGAAAGGACCAAAAGTCACTCAATATCATCTTCCAGGTGGTAGATAAGACGATATTTGATATAATCTCAAGAGTTACATCAATGAAAGCAACATAGGAACTTTTGGAGAAAAGTTACAAAAGTGTGGATCGAGTGAAAAAGTACAGATCCAAACACTCAAAAATGAATTTGAAGCTTTAAAGATGGGTGACATTGGAAAGATTGCCGATTATCCTAGCAAAGTGATTTCCGTTGCAAATCAGTTACGTGCAAGCAGAAATGAAATCAATGATGTAGAAGTCATAGGAAAATTTTTTTATGAACATAAACAAAAATTTAAGCATGTGGTGTGTGCGATCAAGGAAGCAAAAGATGTTTCTGCCATGTCCATCAAAGAGCGCATCACTTCTTTAGAAGTCCATGAACATTGAATGAATTAGAGAGCCTCTCCATCGCTTAAGCATGCGCTCAAAACTCAATTGTTGATGTCCAACAATTCCAATTGTGGAAGAGGGAGAGGAGGATATGGCTATGGTCATGGTAGAGGATCACCTAACAATTAAGAAAAAGGAAACCAATGCTCGCACTCATTGAGAGCAGGGGAGGATGTAACGCCCAAGGAAACACTTAAAGGAATGACAAATCTAACATTCCGTGTTATCAATATGGTAAATATGGTCAGTGTCAATCTAATTGTAGGAATAAATTAAGCTGATAAAAAGTCTCAAAATGCTAATCTTGTTAAAAAAGTTGAAGATTTGATTGCTCGTATATTGTTAGGGTGTAACACTACAGTGAATGTGAACGTAACATCAAGTACTTGGATATGAATGCAATAATCATGTGTGGAAAGGAAATGTTCGTAAAGCTGAATGAATTAATCAGTTCTATGGCTAAGTTTGGTGACATGAGGAAGATACCAAGAAAAGGAAATGATAAGATTCTAATTTGTGCAAAGAATGATGATTGTTGTTACATTTGTGCTGTATTTTATGTTCCTAGATTAAAATGCAATTTTTAAAGTATTGTCTAGTAAAGAAAAAGGCACGTTGTGCATATTAAAGATGGTGTGGCCTTAAATTTGATAGAAATCAATTGATTGTTGGAGTTCCAATGACGAAGAATCACATGTTTCACTTGAAATTTTAAAATGATTCTATGCCATGTGTTAAAACAATTATGACACGATGATTCATGGTTTTGGCATTTTTGTTTTGGTCACTTAAGTCTTGATGGTTTGAAGAGGCTAGCTGGTAGGAATATGGTGACTGGGCTATCTCTCATAAATCATGCAAATCGGATTTGTGAAAGTTGTATATATGGAAAGCAGCATAGAGATCCATTTTTAGTTAGAAATTCATAGAGATCCATGTTGCTACTTTAGTTTGTGCATTTAGATCTGTGTGAGATGGGTTGCCATTTGAATGGTTACAACAAGATATTCCGTAATGGTAACGGTGGCTGTAACCAATGTTTTAAATATCGACAATATCGGATGATATATCCCACGATATATCTTGTATCCCACTAGTGCGATACGAAACGCACAAGTAGTGGGATATATCCCACATGTTCGATTCAGTGATCACTTTTTATTTTCTATCCTTTTTTTATTCTTTTCCGTAAATCATATTAAATCAATTTCAAATTGTTACAAATCCATGATTTTTCTTGTTTTGCATGAAAAATCATGGATTGGGAGATTCGATTTCGAGATTTGGAGAAGGACCGAGTTGCGAAAATTTGAAAAAAGTAAAAAAAAAAAAGTTCCCAATTTTTCTCAAATTGGTTGCAATCTTTATGTCCAAACATAAGATCAAACATGTATGCAACCTGATCTAGTGATTCTTCTTTTGCTTTTGAATGTATTGCTTGTGTTTCCACACATCTTTTTACATTTATAAATTATATAGATAGACTTTGAATGACTTGCGCCAATTCAGTTACACAGTGCATAGATTAGGACCCCATACAAAGAAAACCTATCATGTGCCCTTGTTTTTTGCAATGATTTGATTTATAAATGTGTATTGATGTCTTTTTTAAAAATCACTGAAGTTTCATTGAAAATTTTGACCAATTTCCAATGTTTCCCCATGTTTCAACAACAACGATACATTACACAATACAATCTATATATCTCATGTGATAACCGATACGTATCCGTATCCCAAGAGTGCAATACGTAACGTGATACCGATATTTTGAACACTGGCTGTAACGACTACCATGTGTAATGGTTGCTAGCATTATTGCTATGTAACGGCCATTACGACATACCAGGAGTTACAAGTTTTTATTGATGATTCAATAGGAAGAAGAGTTTATTTTCCAAAAGAGAAATCTAAACTTTTGAGTATTTTTCAAGAGTTAAATGGTTTGTGCAAAAATACAAAGTGGCTCCCAATCGAAAGTTATCAGAACTGATGGAGGTGGTGAATACACTTCAAATGCTTTTGAAAATTTTTGCAAGAGAACAAAATTGAACATCAAACCACCATGAGCTACACACGACAGAATGGGGTGCACAAAAAGAAAAAGTTAGAACAATTGTGGAAATGGAAAGAAATATGTTGAAAGGAAATGGTATGCCTAATATCTTTTATTTAGTAGCCGTAGCTAGCGTTTTGTGTGTACTTAATTGGTTGCATACAAAAAGCCTTGATCGTGAGGCACCTGAAGAAGCACGAAGTAGTAGCAGTAGAAAGATAAATATTTCTCTTCTCCATGTGTTTGGTGCCGTTGCATTTGCACGTTCCAACATAAAAAACGAAGAAGTTGGATAATAAAGAAATTGTGTCATCATTGGCTAGTTAAGAAGGCATACAAACATTACAACTTGATTAATAGATAAGGTAACCGTTATTAGAGATATGAAATTCGGTCAAGCCATTGGCTGGGGGTGGACTAAAGAAGAGAAGCACCAACTTGGGATACACATTGATTTTGAAGATAATATGGTTGGTCAGGGTGAAATTAGTCGATCATCCAAGTCCATCTTCACCAAATAGTAGTCAAATGTTAGCATCGTCATCCAAATCATTTCCACCTTCGGGGCCTTTGAAGAAATTCTCGACGTACATCTAAATTGCCTGTAGATCCAAGAGATTTTGAAATAACTCATGATAGTGAGATATTGCTGCTGATGGTGATCTGATTAACTATGTTTATTCTCAAAGTGCGATCCTCTTAGGTTTGAAGAAGCATTAAAGAAGAAAAGAGATGCATAGGAGTTGACTCAACTTCAAGAAGAGCATAAATCAATTGATGTGAAGTTAGTCTATAAGATAAAAGTATAAGGTAGAAAGGTCCGTTAATTAGCATAAAGCAAGGCTTGTGGTGAAAAGGCTACAAATAGAAACCATGTGTCGATTATCATGAGGTATTCACTCCCGTTGTTTGAATTGAATATGATAGATTGCTGATTGCTTTAGCGGCACAAAATTAGGAGAATCCATCAGATGGATGCAAAATGACGTTCTTAAATAATATTGTTGAAGAAGTTTATACTGAACAATCCTTTGGTTACATAAAGAAGGCACAAAATCAC
The DNA here is from genome assembly GCA_030180095.1 of Magnolia changhungtana. Taxonomy (NCBI): domain Eukaryota; kingdom Viridiplantae; phylum Streptophyta; class Magnoliopsida; order Magnoliales; family Magnoliaceae; genus Magnolia; species Magnolia changhungtana. The sequence goes on from JASAUF010000220.1 coordinate 6,686,765, forward strand.
TTAATGTACCGATTTAAAAAGAAACTTTATGGGCTCAAGCAAGCTCTAAGAGCACGGGACACTTACATCGGCTCATATTTTCATTATAGTGGGTTTCACAAGTATCATAATAGGCAATGCTATTTATGTCAAGCGTAATGACCGTCGTGGTGTGTTGTTATATTATTGTACATTGTTGATTTATTCTTCATAGGCAGTGACAATAATACGATTGATGAGTTCAAGAAAGCTATGGTTCGTGAATTTGAGATGATAGACATGGGTCCTCGGGACCAAGGTACATGAGACAAATGATAGGATTTTTATATGTCAAAAAAAGGTATGCTTAAAAATTTCTAGAAAGGTTGAAGATGGAACATTTGAAGCCAGTGTACATGCCCATGGAAATTGAGGAAGGACAAGAAAGTCAATTTAGTTGATCCTACAAACTTCAACTGGTTAATCAAAAGCCTTCAATACTTGACCGCAACAAGGACAAACATTGTGTATGGGGGGGAGTTATTTAGTCCTGATATTGAGTCTCCAAGTCATATTCATCTACAAGTAGGAAAAAAGATTATGTGCTACTTAAAATGTACACTCAATCATGATATTCTTTATTCACATGTTAAAGAATATAGACTTTTTGGCTTCACATATAGCAAATGGACAGGTGATATGGATGATAGAAAAAACACTCCAAGCCATGTGTTCTATCTGGAAAGCAGTGCATTCAAATGGCCAAGAAAGAAGCAAGATGTGGTTGCTCCAATGGCTAAAGCCGAGTACACTATAGAGACATCATATGCAAGTCTAGACATTTGGCTAAGGAGAATGCTTGAGGAGATATACCATCCTCAAGATGGCCCCACATCGATTTATTGTGATAATAGTTTTGGCGATATCTCTAACAAAGAATCTTGTGTACCGTGGACATACCAAGCACATTGATATTCGTTATAACTTTATTCGAGAACTTGTGAATAATGAAAATGTCAAGCTTGAGTATTGCAAGTTAGGTGATCAAGATGTTGATGTGTTTACAAAACTATTTAAGTCCTGTATATTCAACAAGTTAAAAAAGATGTTGGGCATGATTAGTTTTGGAAAGTCCAAGTACTTTATTATAGTTTAAATGGAAGTTTATCACAAGACGTGTATTGTGTATAGGTATTTGTTATTTAAGGATATATGGTAGTGTTAAGAGTCTTATTTAATAAGTCTTTTGTTTTTTGTTCTCTACACATCTAGTATTAGTCGATGCCCTTTTGAATGATGTGCATATGCAATAGTTAGAGGATCTGAGGTTTTCACCATTGTCTTTGATATGATTATTTTGTTGATTGAATCGTGAGAGATTAAGATTCATATATTTAGTCCAATGATTAAGTTAACCTTTATGACTAATTTTTGATACATTGATACTGAACTTTAATGCATTTACCCTTTAAACTATTAGCTCTATTGGCTTGACTTTGTACTAGCTGCAAAGATGCAGGGAAATGTGCATGGATATGAAAGGGGGGAGGGGAAGATTCTTTGGGGTCTTCTTCTTCATTGTGAAAATTTCGAAACGGAAATGGTGAACAGATTCAAAAGGAAAAAAGGTAGTAGAGGGGTAGGGTGGTAACGAGAGTCAATAGATAGCAAGAGAGGAAGATGATGGTGGCGAGTGGAAAATAGTGAGGAGTCAAGGACCAAATCAAGGAGCTAAGGGAGGACGTGCAATGAAGCTCGATGAATGCTTGATCCTTTACGTTGTTGGGTTTCCTTAGGGCTGGTTGCCGATTAACTTTGCCAGGGTGTTTGGAAGGGCTAGAGCGGTAAAGGAGGTAGCGTTACCCAGAGATCATCTCACTACGGGTAGTTGTGGCTTCGCTTTGGTTCGAATGAGCACGGAGGAGCTGGCCCATGTTGTTTCCATTCTTCATGGGGAAAGTTTTAGTGGGAAGAGGGTTCTAGTTTAGAGAGCTCGCTTTGGTAGAGAATTGATCGAATTTTTCAATGAAACTTCATAGATTGTTAAAAAAGACATCAATACACACTTAAAAATAAAAACATCACAAAAAAATTTGCTTATTATAGGTTTCCTTTGTATGGGGTGCTAATCTCTGCGCTGTTTGACTGAACTAATGCAAGTATATTCAAAGTCTATTTATATAATTTATAAATGTAAGAAGACATGTATGGAAACACAAGCAATGCATTCAAAAGCAAAAGAAGTAGAATACTAGAAATATACCCATGAATAATGTGTATGACCGTGGTTTAGACCCACGTCGAGCTGCGCAGTGGTTCAAAATCATAATTTCTATGTCGACAGTGTTGGGAATAGTATTGTTGCTCCACAAACCAACAATATCGTGCCCATATCATAGTAGAATGATATCACTGAAGACACTCTCTAACATAACATTGGTACTCATCCTCTCCGATTTGACAAATTTGGAAAATTTTCGCAAATTGGCCCATCTTCCCCTGAATTCCAAAATTAAAGTGTATGTGATGATGATTTCATCAAACACTCTTGAATACTCTGAATTGGGGGCCAATTGACCACTGATAGAAGTGGAATTTCAAAAAGAAATATTTTTTAACATTTTTAATTAATTTTGAATAAAAAATAAATTTTTTCGTGACAATCTCCAAATTACCAAGAATCTCTAGATCAGGTTACATAATGTTTGATTGTGACCTAGAGGAAGAAGAAGAAAGATGAAAGTGAGAAATAATGAGAAAGAGAGAGGAGAGATATGAAGAACATGAGATACTTAGGGTGTATTGAAACTCTAACCCTCTTATCTTATTTATAATAGTAAAAATGTGAATGGGCTTTATGGGTCTTATTACAAGAACTTGGGTGCAATGTGCCTTATTCAACTATTAAACACTCCCCTTCAATCTGGAGCATCCTAATGAATAGGCGCAGCTTGGAATAAGGGTTAACATAATCAAACCCAACCCCCCCCCTCTTCAAACTCAAGGCGCTCCGAAAAGAGGAACTTGAGTTTGGAATGGCTCGTAAAAGCAGAAAAAACAATTGTTAAAAAAAGCAGCACAACTGCGGTGATGAAGAGCGCTGGCTGTGATGAGAGGCAAGCGAACGGATGATAAGTGGAGGTGATGGGACGATCAATAACTTCAGGTGAAGATGCACTTCTACAATAGTGATATGAGCCATCGGAATAGCCATCTAGCACAAACGAGCATGGATTAACTATCTGGCTAAATCAAAGCTGGGTCAACTACCCAACATAATCATAAGTCCGAACAACTATCCAAAATAAATAAGAATTGACCAATTGTCTAATGTAAACAATGAGTCTGAGCCAACTGCTCAAAGTAAACAACCCTGGTACAATCATAAGTCGAAGCCAAGGTTGGTACAATCAACCAGTCCAAACAAGCCCGAACTAACTATTCGGTATATAAACAAACTCGGGCCAACTGCCGGGTATAAATACTGACCACAACACACATCTTGGCAGGGAGAGCCTGAAATGAAAAAGCTACTAAGTCATCGAAGGAGGTGGTGGAGAAGAGGCGAGCACACGTCACACAACAAGAGACAATCCTCTCAAATACCTCCAACCTGAATGTCCAGCAATACCTCCAACCATTCAATAAAAAACAGCAAATTCCTCAGAAAACTTCTTTAAATCAGCAACCGAACAACAGAAAAATCAGCAAGGGTTTCAACTGCATATCAAAGAGCTTCAAATCCAGCAACGCATGATACAAAACCCTAAAAAAAAGAAGCCACAAGCCACCTACTTCTCACGAATTGCAACGACTCAGTGAGGAAAAGGTCTCATGACTCTCAAAACAGAAAAATTAATGAAAAAGAAGAATGAAGGGTGAAGGGAAGAAGGTTAATAAGAATCTGTTGTTACGTAGGGAAGGAAGGGAACCATCGCTTGTTATTACCTCTTTCCCTCTGTAGGAAACGAATGAGGGAAAGAGGAAAGAAAAGAAAATTAGGAAGGGAAAGAAGGAACCGCTGAAGACTTGAAATGGAAGGAAGGGAAACACCACTTGTTGAGAAAGATTAGAAGAATAAAACTCAATAGAGTTAAGAGAGGAAGATGAAGGAAAGAAAGAAGAAGAAAAAGAAAAATGAAGGAAAATAAGGGAACCACTGAGGGTTAAGAAGGAAAACACATAAAATACTAAAAAAATCTGCCTTAATAGAAAAAATCAGTGAACCTTATCCAAAGCTACATAAAAATCTACTACAACGAGAAAAATCCAGCGGACTCTAGCAAAGGCAATGCAAAAATTTTCTTTAATGGAAAAATCCAGCAAACCTTGGACAATGCAATACAAAAATCCACTTCAACAGAAAAATTCAGCAAACCCTAGCCAAGACAACACAAAAATCGGCAAGTTCTTCAGAAAAAAAAAAAACTTCAATAAAAGAATTGAAGAAGAATAAGAAAAAAGTGAAGGAAAATGAAGAAAAGGGAAAAGTAAAAGAAACCCTAGGAGCACTTAGGCTCTAATACCATGTGAAACAACTACATGGTGCTAATCTTGAGGGCATGTGAGAAGCTACGATGAGAAGAAAAAAGATGAAAGAAAGACAATGAGAGTGATAGCAAGAACATGATATCCTTATGGTGTATTGTAACCCTAGCCCTCTACTCTTATTTATAATAGTAAAAACATGAATGGGTCCTATGGGCCTTATTACATGGACTTGTGGATGAGCCCCTTAGGCCTTGATACATGGACTTGAGCCCAGTAGGCCTTATTCAACTATCAACCTTTCAACACTCCCCCTCAAGCTGGAGCATCCTAATGAGGCCCGGCTTGGAATAAGGGCTAACGTGATCAAACCTTAAGGGAGAAAAAAAAAAAGGTCTTCTCTAACAACCGATAATTCTCATGTTTGGTTTGGTAGTTATAAAATCATAATGATGACACATTTCCCTTACATTATCGGGATAATTGGCAAAACAAACAAGCTCTTAATTTGTTTTTATTTTATGCCATTATTGGAAATGGGGTTGTGCATATTTCTTTGACATTTGATTTTGTGTTGTTAAAATGAAAGGCGGTTGCATTGTTTCTTTAAACTTTCTCATACTGTATTGTTAAAAGAATATGGGCTTTTCTCTTGGGAGTTGTTATGTATACCCAGTGTTTAAATTATCGGCGACAATATCGAATTGTCGCCGATAATATCGGTATCGCTAGCTAATCAAAACAGATACCCCATTTTTTCGTTTCTCTGCTGGATATCGCCGAAATATCGCCGATAATATTGTTTTTTCGATATTTTCTACAAAATCGCCGATATTTCGTAGTTCCCACCAACTACCACCCTTTTCCCTATACAAGGTCGATGTTTTCGGCGATAAAATCGTCGAAATCCAAGAAAAACAAAAAACAGAAAAGAAAATACCTGTTTTTCATTCAAATCTGTTTGAAGCCACGAATTTCAGAGATTCACAGTTGTTCATTGCAGATCAGCGACCGTTGTTCAAGAGGTAAGAATAAACCCCCAAAAAAAAATCCTATTTTCCGTCGAAAAATCCTCTACCGACTTCTCCGGAAAGAATCGGGGTGTGAAAAATCAGAGATCTTATTGGAAAACATAGGATTTTTTAAAATTTTGGGATGAGGGGGAGGGATTTTCAGGTTGAAAATCGGGAGATACTGTTGGGAAAGAGAGGGTTTTCTGAAAATTTGGGACGAGGGAGAGGAAATTTCGGGGGTAGACAAAAGGGGGTCGGATTTTGGTTTAAAATGGGGGTTTGGCTTTGACGCTGCCACGTCGGTGCTCTGTGGGCCCCACCATGATGTATCTATTTTATCCATGCTGTCCAATCATTTTTAAAGATCATTTTAGGGCTTGATCAAAAAAATGAGGTAGATCTAAAACTCAGGTGGACCACACCACGGGAAAATAGTAGTGATTAAATGTCCACCATTAAAAATATCCTAGGCCCACTGTACTGTTTATTTGATATCCAAGCTGTTGATTAGGTCTTACATACCTGGGTGAAGGGAAAAAAGAAATATCAGTTTTATCCAAAACTCTTGTAGCCCGCAAGAAGTTTTTAATGGTAGACGTTCAATCAACATTGTATGGTCCACTTGAGATTTTGATCTACCTCATTTTTGGTCCGATATCATAAAATGATCTAGAGAAATGGACAGATGGAATGGATGAAACAGATTCATCATGGTGGGACCACAAACCATGGACCACTAGCGACAGCGTCACCAGCCCATCTCGGGTGCGTATGCAGTACGGACGCGATATGGCTAGTGACGTTGATTGATGCTATGTGGGTCCATCATGATCTATGTGTTTTATCCACACCATCCATCCATTTTTACACATCATGTTAATATTAAATCTCATAAAATAGGTGGATCACAATCTCAGGTGGACCACACCATGGGAAAACAGTAGTGATTGAATTTCTACCATTAAAGACCTTCTAGGCCCACTGTAATGTTTATTTGACATCCAATCTTTAGATTACGTCATACAAACCTGGATGTAGTCAAAAAACAAATATCAAGCCAAATATTAGCTTGATCCAAAACTTTTGTAGCCCTAAGTTTTTAATGGTGAGAATTCAATCAACATTGTGTGGCCCACTTGAGATTTTTATCGACTTCAGTTTTGTTTTCATACCATAAACTTATCTGGAAAAATAAATGGACGGCATGGATGAGACACATATATCATTTTGGGGCCCATTGACCACTGACCACTATACATTGGCTAGTGGCAGGGTGAGTAGCCAATCGGTTTCTAGGCAGTACCCTTGGCCGACTGAGTAAACTCTGTGGGCCCACCATCATTTATGTGTCATATCCACGCCGTGCATCCATTTTTGCATACCATTTTAGGGCATGGTCCCAAAATTCAAGAATATCCAGAGCTCATGGACTACACTACAAAAAATAGTGTGAACTGAACATATACAGTTGAAAACTTCTCGGGTCCACAGAAGTTTTGGATGAACCTGATATTTATGTTTTCCCTTCATCCGTATCTTTTTTACCTTATTAACGGGTTGGATAACAGTAAACATCACTGTGGGCTCTAGGAAAATTTTAGTGGCTCTAGGAAAATTTTAGTGGGGGATATCATTAACCCAACTGTTTACTGTGGTGTGGTCCACTTAAGCTTTTTTTATGCTTCAATTTTGGGTGGAACCCTTAAAATCAGTGGAAAAAATGGATGAACGGTATGGATAAGCCACATACATTTATATTGTCCTTCCCTATGAGCCCCATAGTCATAGGTCCCACCCACTTGGGTAGATAGGGAGTCTCACCTAATCCAATTACTAGGGAAGTGGACTGCGTTGTGAGTAACTCACTACGCTTAGCGTACTGAGTAAACTTTGTGAGGTCCGCCATGATTTATGTAGTTTATCATCTCCATCCATCCATTTTAACCGATCATTTTAGGGATTGAGACAAAAAAATGAGGCATGTCCAATGTTCAAATGGACCACACCACTGGAAACAGTTGAATTGAACGTATACCGTTGAAAAATTCTTGGAGGCCACAGAAGTTTTGGATCAAGCTTATATTTGTGTTTTAACTTCATTCATGTCTGTATGATCTTATGAATAGGTTGGATGACAAATAAATATTACTGTTGGGCCTAGAAAGGTTTCGACGGTGGAAATCATTATCCCCGTTGTTTCCAGTGGCATGATCCACTTGATCTTTCGATGTGCTTCAATTTTGGACTAAACCCCCTTAAATTAGATGGGAAAATGGATGGACGGCATGGATAGCCTACATACATTCAAGGTATTCCCAACTGAGTTTACTTAGTATGATAAGAGTGTACCGAGTAACTTAGTATGCAATCCGATTTACTTTCTTAGGAAGTACCTCAGCTGGGATGTAAGGTGGGGTCCACCATGATGTTTCTGAAAAATCAACCATGGCCATCCTTTTTCCTCGATCATTTCAGGACATGAACCCAAAAATCAGGTGTATCCAAAACTCAAGTAAGCCACACAAGAGGAAACTGTGGAGATTCAGTGACCACCATTTAAACAAATGCGTATTTTTTTGAATTCATTTACTTTGCATGTCTTAATTATTGTAAGTTCGTATTTGTATTATATACTTCCTATTTGAGTGATTTCTTACAGCAACGCATGCCTTTTGGCCCCAATTAAATGAAAACTTATTATTTAATGCATTCTTTTTGTAGTTTTTTCATTCATGAATATGTAAATATGTGTATTTAAGCATCTCCTGAAGTTTCGTTGAAAAATTCCACCATTTTCTTCATGTTTTCCCATTTTTTCCTGCATTTCCGGTTATCGGCGATATTATCGGCGATAATGATATTATATCTTTATCTCTGGCCAGCGAAACTTGTAGCGATACCGACAACTCGAACACTGTGTATACCCACTGATTGATTTGCTTACACCTACTTCCATTTTGGGAATTGAAATTTTACATTCGTGTGTGACTTGATTCCCAAGATTGAGAACAAGTTTAAGGGAAGGTTTGGATAGTGTCTCCCTTTCTTATTTTCTTTGAATTTATTGATTTTGTGTAGTTAAATTAAATTAATTTTCCATTTGAAGATCTCTTGGAATGTTTTGTTGTTTGTGGCCTTTCAAATTAGTTTATGAGATCTATATCATATTTTGTGTTTCATATTGATATCTTTTGATTTTAATTTTCCTTGGTTGAGAATCTCAAGCCTCTCTGACCTTACAATATCTATGTATTATCAAGGTTTAGGATATTGGAATTGGAACATCATCATCATCATCATCATCTAAGCCTTTCCTAATTACTTGGGGTCGGGTACATGAATCCTATTCTGGTGATCCACTCTATTAAGGGCCAGACCATCAGCTAGACCTTGGGTCATGAAATATTTTCCTACTACCTCCATCCACATCCTTTTAGGCCTTCCTCTTGTCCTTTTAGATTCTTCAATTTGTACCAACTTTTTCTAACTTGTGCCGTTCTTGGTCTCTGTTACACATGACCAAACCACCTAAATCTACTTTCCTTCGTCTTATTATGTATGGTGCTAATCCTAAGTTCCCTCAAATGCATTCATTTCTAATTTTATCTTTTCTCATCTTGTCACTCATCCATCTCAACATCCTCATTTCAGCTACACTCATCCTATAACCATATTGTTCCTTAATTACCCAACATTCTCTCCCATAAAACTTGACTGGTCTTATAGCTATCCCATAAAATTTCCCTTTTAGTTTAAGCAGCACACGAACGATCACATACCATTGAGAATTTGTCATGAAAGCTAGTTGGGCTATACATGATACAAATGTTCATATTGATACATAGGAATATACGGAAGTATAATTTGTATCATTTTATACAACAGATGCATTCTGCTACAAAAACATAAGAGCATCAGAGAATGCATTCTTGACGCAGTCCTCTCTAATAATTTTGATTAAATTCAGTTAATCACTAAAGTCAATAGCATTGAAAGGTATTTTGAACCTTGTTTCTCTGTTCTGCTTTTATTTTGGCGAACTTGCATGATTTTGTACTCTTTTTTTTTTTTCTAGAATCTGGACTTGTAACATCAGTTACGCATTTGAACCTTTAGCTTCTAAGGTTTTCCGTTTATTAAACTTTTTTTCATTATTTCTGTTAACAGGGATTGAGGGATCTCTTTGATACGGATCATTTCAGTAGAGATCTTGGGCTTTTGTCAGCTGGAATTGAGCTGATACCTCCTTTTTCTTGATAAAAATGGGGATATCTTTTTCGTATCCATTCGATGATCTTGATGAGTTAGATGATTTAGATGAGGACTTTGAAGCACTCATTAGGAGATCTCTCAGTTTTAAGGGCGAAGATGTGCAGACAAAATGGCAATCACTCAGTTTCAATGGCCGAGATTCCAAGGCCGCTGTACTGAAATCATTCGGATCTGGAAAAATGTTCATTGAAAGATCTTTGAGTTATAAAAGAAGGGAATTGGAACCCTTCCATTTGGAAACTATGATTTCTTTGTCTCCTTCGCCCAAAGAAACTGCATTAAGATCATCTACCTTCAAGAGCAGAGAGACCAGTGATGTGTGTCCATCTCCGGCATCGAGCGGCTTATGTGAGAGGAGTCCCAGCTCGTCTGTATTGGGATCGAGTGGGCCCCGACATGAAGCTGCACTGAAGTTGCAGAAAGTGTACAAGAGCTTCCAAACAAGGCGGAGACTTGCGGATTGTGCAGTTCTCGTGGAGCAGCATTGGTACACTTCCCTGCCTTCTTTTATTTTTGCAATCATCTCTCTTCTTGACATCCAATGACCCCTAATTTTCATCTCTTTAATGCCTAGTATAGGTGGAAGTTGTTAGATTTTGCATTACTTAAACGGAGTTCGGTATCATTTTTCGACATTGAGAAACAGGAGACAGCTGTTTCCCGCTGGTCGAGGGCAAGAACTCGGGCTGCTATGGTAACAGATCCTATCTGATGTATGTTGATGAATGCTAAAGTCTATGTTTGGATGCACTATTGAACTGAATTGCAGAAAACGTAGGTCAATGAAATTATCAAACTCTAATTACCTTCTTCAATATTCATATCACAAAGGACTGCATTCTGCATTGCCATTAGGTCGCAGATTGCCTATAACAAGGTTTACATGTCCTATAAACCCTGACATGGCCCAATGAAAAAGTGTCATGCTTGCATGTTAGAGGTGTGACATGCAGTGAATATGGCAAAAAAAATGTCATTTCACCAGAGTTATTTGTGCTTTTTCACTGCGGGTTGCACCTCTGGCACATGCATGTGGCATTTTCCATTGGCCCATGTTAGGGTTATGATGGATTCTTGTATCCCTTGGTTAGTGGCAATTTGCATCCTTGTTATTATGCTACTTCCAAGTTGGACTTGAAAGAGTGCCAAGTATCATTTGAGGGCTATTTCCTCCTCGTGAAAGGAAGGTAATTACAATGGATGTGGATTGTGTGTTACCGGACGAACCTTCTGAAACAATGACATATCCCAATGGAAAAGAATCATATGCACATGTTAAATGTGGGATCCAGAGTGAAAAGGACAAAATTGTCATCTCACGTGAGGGAATCTTTACTTCTTTGTGGGTCCCACATCTGACATGTGGATATGATGTTTTTTCATTCAGCCATGTCATTGTTGCATGGTGGATTCATGTAACCCCACACAATCCGTGCTCAATTACAACTTGGTTATTTCATCTTCTGAATGAAATTATTGCAACTCTATTCAATAGCACATCCAAAAATATCCCAAAGAGTTCGACATGAGCTTCTATCGTGGACGAGCTAGACCTTAATTCTTTCTATGTTCTTCCGTTGCAGGTGGGGAGAGGTCTATCAAAGGATAAGAAAGCACGGAAACTTGCTTTACAACATTGGCTTGAGGCGGTGTGTTTCAGATTCGATGTCTTTAAGATGGACTTTGTACATGTTTATATCAAAAGGGTAACTTTGGTGGTTTTCGTGAACAGATTGATCCACGCCATCGATATGGGCATAATCTCCACTTCTATTATGTTAGTTGGTTGCAATGTGAGAGTAAGCAGCCATTCTTCTACTGGTAAGTTGAAGGACACCCTTCCCACCTTTAACTATCAGAGATATGCATGTGGTCTCATGATGTAAGTATCACAAGTGTTGTCAAAATCCTATGATTTGTGATTTAAGATTTACGATATGATTTAAGTTGAATCTTAGGGCCTATTTGGATTCATGGAAAGAAAAGGTAAGAAAACGTAGTTTCTCATGAAACTAACTTTTGTTGTTTGGGAAATATTTCTTCATGAGAATTTGTGGGAAACACCATTTCCCACTTTCTCTCTTCGTTTGAAAATTAACAAATTTATTTTGCCACCTCCACCCCTAAGAAAGTCATTTTCCTACAATGGAAGGAAAAACAGTCTCTCAAAGGTTAAGCCCAAATGTGTCGTCATCTAACTTCAATAGCCTCACGTGCGCCACATGTGTCAATGTGCCAAATGAGCCATTGTCCATCTTTGGTTATGGCCCACATGTGCCACTATGCCAAATGTTGATGTAGACTGGGTCGCAAACACTTTCATGGCAAAGATGGACCAAAGAAGGCCTGATCAGAGGCAAAAATGATTTGGACCGTCGGAACCTTAAAACAATCGTATCTCGCAAACTAGGATGAGTTTTTTGACATATTATATATGATTTTGGGGTAGGAAAACCTACTTAAGCCAACCAACCCATCTACGTCGGGTTGCCCACGCCAGATTTGCAAAATTCCATCAGATCGATGGTCAAAAGTCCCATTTATTTTCATTTTTACTATTAATAGCAAGTTTTAATTCAAGTATAACTTTTGATCCTTTGAGTTGTAGAAGTCATGCCCAATATGAAAAGGGCTTAGAAAAGTTGGGAGAATAACGTGGATGGGCTAAATTGGACACTTACTATTTTTCTAGTAGGAATAGAGGTCGTCTATAAATAGTAAGTTTACTATTTATAGTAAGTCACGTTTTTAGGCTGTTTGAGTTAGAGTCTAAGTCTAAAACTCCGTCCTTGGTTTGAGTTCCTTATTTAAAGAATTGTAATTTTATTTTATTTTTAATCATCAATCCAATTATTTCAAATTTATTGGAAATTATTTATACTCTTATCCCTCGTGGATTCGAGGAAGCTCTGTGAGGAGTCTAGAGAGCTCCATGGATTCGGAGTAGATATCCCCTGAGGAAGACGATGATTGACCTCATCACGTCCCTCCCTTCGTCAAGTGGTATCAGAGCGAGGACTCCTCTCGGTCCGATGGCAACTAACGACGAAATGGACCAAAATCCTATGGATGGTGATCTGGGGATTCGTTATCTATTGAAAAGAATGGAAGCTTTCCACCGGGAGAGTCAATTAACCATTGAAGGGTTGCAGGAAACCCTCGACCATTTTGAGGATGCGCTAATTTCGCCTTGAGCCCAAGGCAATGCTCAGTCACTCATGATCGTTCTACGGCACAACCCCAATTTCCGTAGAGCGCTTCTAGAGGTAAATTATAGGGCTATCCCAGATGAGTTGAGCTCTAACGACGAGGACTTAGTGGTATCGTTGCCCAACGGCCGGTCCATGAAGACGATCGACTAGAGCATGCTAAAAGAGACTATAAAGAGAAGGCCAAACTTCTCAGTTTTAATGGCTTATTTCGTATAGAAGACTTCCTCGATTGGTTAGCCGAAGTAAAGCAGTATTTTGATTACATGGGCGTGCAGGAAGAAAAGAAAGTGAAGTTGGTTGTGTTCAAATTGAAATTTGGTACTTTTGCATCGTGAGAGCAATTATAACTCTCACGTGCCTGACAGAACAAGGCACCCATCCGATCATAACCACGGATGAGACGCCTTCTTCGATCACGATTCCTCCTCAGCGATTACGAGCAGGTGTTGTTTCAGCAATACCAAAATTATCGGTAGGGGAATCGGGCTGTCACAGATTACACAGGAGAATTCTAACGGTTTGCAATGCAAAATGATTTGTTGGAGACCGAATCACAGAAGATAGCACGGTTCATAGACGGTTTATGACTAACAATTCAGGACCGAGTTCAGATGCACCCAGTCAAGACCTTGGATGAAGCGGTTCAGTTGGTAGGTAGGGTAGAAACGCAGCTTGCAAGAGTCCCTACTCGGCCGTATCCTTTGACTCGGCCCCTCATGACGGGTCCCACGCAGGATTCAGCACTAGCCAAAGGAAAAGAACCAGTAGAAGGGCATCATCAACCTCCTACAACCGCAAACCGTGACACGGGAGCGGTCCATTTATACCTTAACGTGCAGCGCCCACAACAGCGGGTCCGAGTAGGATTTCAAATCCTTATGGTCAACCAAGGCCGAATAATTGTTACCGTTATGGCCAACCAGGCCACTTATCAAACACCTACCCTCAATGCTCCGCAACCCACTTGGCCATTAACGAAGGGGGCACTGAAGGTGAGGCAGCGAAAGAAGACCTTGGATTTGATGAGGATGAATAAGCTGGTGACGAAGAATAGTTAGCTGAGGATCATGGCGAATCCTTGGTCGTGAGGCGGTTATTGTACACTCCAAAGAAGGAGGTGCACCCGCAATTGCACAATATGTTCCGTACACGGTATACCGTCAACAACAAGGTATGTGATATAATCATAGACAATGGTAGTGGCAAGAACATTGTCTCGAAGGTGATGGTGGACAAGTTACAGCTACTTACAACAAAGCATTCTTCCCCTTACTCAATCGACTGGATAAAAAAGGTGAACGAGACTTAGGTAACTGAACAATGCACTGTCTCGTTTTCAATTGGTAGGAATTATAAAGATCAAGTGTTTTGTGACATGGTCGACGTGGACGCATTGCATATGTTGCTCGGTCGATCATGGCAATCGGACCGTAATACAATCCACCAAGGATGAGACAATGTTTACATCTTTGTCAATGATGCTCTAAGACGATCTTTGCCCCTATGGCACCAAAGAACCACCTCGAATCTTCTAAAGTGGAGGAGAGCTCCCTCTTGACCATTCGTGATTTCAGGGAGGAAATCTAAGGAAACCAGTGAGGTGTATGCCGTAGTGGTAAAGGGCAAGGAATCGAAGCCCTTAAACATTCCTCCAAATTTAAGGCCGTTGCTGAAAGAATTCAAAGAAATCTGCCCTGAAGAGTTACCCGTTAGATTGCCTACCATGCGAGACATCCTACATCACATAGACCTCGTCCCTAGGGCTAGTTTTCCCAACCGCCCTCACTATCGGATAGGTCCGAAAGATTGAGATACTTTAGAGGCACTGATGCAGGACAATTAACCACTTGCTCTAAAAGCTTGAACTGTTAAAGTATGGCGAATTAATCCCTTTATATCATAGCCCAGGCCCCACATCTCATGGGTTTAGGACCTCGGCCGAACCCCCTTCGTGGGCCCCAAATCACATGGGTTGCCCACCTCGAGTATGTCCCCGCATCCCACGGGCTACCCCACTCGAGCCCGGTGTGAAATGCGCATTAATCACCCCTGGTGAGGAGTTTCAAACATAAGACCTCCCCCATGGGCCCCAAATCACATGGGTCATCCACCCCAAGTGTGCCCCTGCATCCCACAGGCGACCCCACTCAAGCCCAGTGTGAAAATGCCCTTGCATTAATCACTCCAGGTGAGGAGTCTCGAACACGAGACCTCCCGCTCTGATACCATTTTGATACAGGACAATTAACCACTTGCTCTAAAATCTCGAATTGTTAGAGTATGGCAAATTAATCCCTTTATATCATAGCCCAGGCCCCACATCTCATGGGTTTAGGACCTCGGCCGAACCCCCTTCGTGAGCCCCAAATCACATGGGCTGCCCACCTCGAGTGTATCCCCGCATCTCACGGGCTACTCCACTCGAACCCGGTGTGAAATGCGCATTAATCACCCCTGGTGAGGAGTCTCGAACACGAGACCTCCCCCGTGGGTCCCAAATCACATGGGTCACCCACCCTGAGTGTGCCCCTGCATCCCACAGGCAACCCCGCTCAAGCCCTGTGTAAACATGTCCCTGCATTAGGCAAGTAGAGGAATTGATCCATAAGGGTCTTTTGACAGAGAACATGAGCCCATGCGCCATGCCAGTTTTATTAATGCCGAAGAAAGATGCAAGTTGGGGCATGTGTGTTGATAGCCGGGCAATTAATAAGATTACCATTAAATATCGATTCCCAATACCGCGGTTGGACGACATACTTGATATGTTAGAAGGTGCCAAGGTATTATCTAAAATAGATCTAAGGAGCGGGTACCATTAGATTTGCATTCTGTCCGGTGATGAGTAGAAAACGACATTCAAGACCAATGAAGGGTTGGTCATGCCTTTCGGTCTATCGAACGCACCGAACACTTTTTGATGAATCAAGCGTTGAAGCTGTTCATTGGCTGGTTTGTGGTAGTATATTTTGATGATATCTTGATATATAGCCAGGGTGAGACGAAGCACATGGAACAGCTCAAGCAGGTGATACAGGTCCTGACAGTTAACAAGTTGTACCTCAACTTAAAGAAGTGCAGTTTTTTAATGGATAGCTTGTTATTCTTAGGATTTATTGTGATGCCTACTGGCATCCGTGTGGACAATGAAAATGTGTGAACCATCAGGGAATGGCCAATTCCGACGAACATTCATGAAGTGAGGAGTTTCCAAGGGTTGGTGACATTCTATTGTCGATTCGTGTGGAATTTCAACACTATAGATTCCATGAAAAAAGGCCCGTTTCAGTGGACCGATGAGGCTGACAATAGCTTTGTTGATATCAAGTATCGATTGTCCACAACACTGGTCTTGGTTCTTCTCAGTTTCGACAAGTTGTTTGAGGTTGACTGCGATGTCTCATATGTCAGAATTGGAGGAGTCTTATCACAGGAAGGCAAGCCAAGCCTTCTATAGTGAGAAGCTCAGTGAAGCCCAAAAGAAATGGTCAACCTATGAGTTTGAGCTGTACACAGTGGTTCAAGCGCTGCGACATCGACGACATTATCTGATTTGTAGAGAGTTTGTTCTCTACACTAAC
This sequence comes from Magnolia changhungtana, assembly GCA_030180095.1. Taxonomy (NCBI): domain Eukaryota; kingdom Viridiplantae; phylum Streptophyta; class Magnoliopsida; order Magnoliales; family Magnoliaceae; genus Magnolia; species Magnolia changhungtana. Next base: position 6,703,289 of record JASAUF010000220.1, read on the forward strand.
CATTAAGCCTTAAAGTTTATTAATAGGCAGGCTAACGTAAATTGTGTGCATGCTAGATGGGTCGCATTTTTGCAAGAATTCACGTTCATTTTGAAGCACGAGTCAAGGCGGTAGAACAAGTTGGCTGATGCACTAAGCTGTTGTGCATCACTACTTGTTAGGATGAGCAATGAGGTGGTTAGCGGCAATTGTCTCAATAAGTTGTATGCCGAGGATAAGGACTTCAAGGAAGCCATGATGAGGTGCCAAGAGGGTCATCCCATGACCTACATATGCAGGACGATTTGCTCTTCAAAGAGAATCAAATGTGCATTCCCCAAAGTTCTTTGAGAGGTAGTCTCAGAATACGGGCCTCTACACCCCGTTACTGTGCCTGACGACCCTTAGGAGGACTTGTCTATGGACTTCGTGCTTGGTCTCCCAAGAACACAGTGTGACATGGATTTGGTGTTCATCTTGGTAAATCTTTTCTCAAAGATAATGCACTTCATCCCATGTAAGAAGATCCTTGATGCAATACACGTAACAAATCTATTCTTCAGAGAGGTCGTGCAGCTACGCGGGATTCCCAAGACCATTACTTATGACCGTGACATAAGTTCATTAGCCACTTCTGGTAGACTTTGTGGAATCGTTCGGTATGCGACTTCAGTTCAGTAATACCTACCACCTGCAGACCGATGGGCAGACTGAAGTTGTTGATCGCACATTGGGAAACCTCATTCGATGTATTTCAGGAGACAAACTGAAGTGGTAGGATTTGGTTTTGTCTCAAGCAGAGTTTGCATCCAACAATATAGTGAACCGCTTGACAGAGAAGTCCCCGTTCCGGATTGTGTATGGTCGAGTGCCCCGCCACACACTTGACTTGGTCCCTTTGCCCAAGCTCCCAGGCATGAGCATTGTAGCAGAACATATGGCGGACCGAATTATGGGCATTCATGCAAATGTGCAAGCCAAATTGCAAGCTTCGAACGACAAGTACAAGGGGCAAGCTAACAAATATCGACGATGAAAGGAATTCGAGGTGGGCGACCATGTTATGGTGCATCTATGCAAGGAGATATTTCCGATTGAGACCTATAACAAGTTGAAGAACAAGAAGATTGGACCGGTACCGATCCTTCAAAAGATCAAAGACTACACTTACGATCTTTCCGATGACATGGAAATCTCGCGTACTTTCAACGTTGCGGACCTAACCGAGTATCATGAACCGAAGCTGGACGAGAATTCAAGGTCTAGTTCTTTTGAAGTGGAGGGGACTGATGTAGAGTGGGTCATAGACACTTTCATGGCAAAGATGGACTAGAGAAGGCCTGGTCGAAGGCGGAAATAATCCGTCAAAACCTTAAAACAGTCGTATCTTGCAAACTGAGATGAGTTTTTCGACATATTGGATATAATTTTGGGGTAAGAGAACCTACTTAAGCCAACCAACCCATCTACACTGGGTTGCCCATGCAAGATTTGCAAGATTCCACCAAATCGATGGTCAAAAGTCCCATTTATTTCACCCAACGAGGTTTGGGCGATTGGTCTTCACCATAAGTTTGCTCCCTATAGGTGAGGGTTCGATTCCCCTCCTTGGCTTTACCCGATACACATGGTTGTGGGTGATTGCATGTATCCGAAGGGATTAGTATGACTTCAAAAAAGAGGTGGGGACACCATGTCTTCAAAAAAAAAAAAAAATCTCATTTATTTCCATTTTTACTATAAATAGTAAGTTTAAATTCGAGAGTAACTTTTGATCCTTTGAGTTGTAGAGGCCGTGTCTAGGGGTGTACATCGAGTCGAACTGAGTCGAGCTGGCCTCAGCTCGACTCGGCTCGGCCACTAGCTGACCTCAGCTCGAACTCAGTCCTCGAGCTTGACTGGCCAGTTCAACTCGGTTCAGTCAGCAACTCGGGCCAGTTCAAGCTGAGTTTGAGCCGAGTTCACCATTGCAACATTTTCACAAACACCTGGACTACACCTTCAAAATCTCACTGTATTTGAGACAGTAGCAATGGTTTTACAGGTATTTTATCAAACACCTTCTAAGCAACATAAAAATCAAGAAAAAAAAGGGTGTTGGTTTCAAATACATACCTTCTTTGCCACCAGCCACACTTCTTTGAGTCATTTCATCAAACACTTGGTGAGCAACATCAATATCAAAGTAACCGAGTCACCGAACTGGTTCGATCCGAATTCAATTCGAGCTGGGTTTGATCCGAGTCGAGTTGAGCTGGGGCCAGCTCGAACTCGGCTTGAACTCATTTTCGAGCTCAAAAAATCAGCTCAACTCGGCTCAAACTCAACTTTGAAACGAGTCGAATCGAGCTTTTTCGAGTTGAGCTAACCGAGCTAGTTCGGTTCGTGTACACCCCTAGGCGTGTCCAACATGAAAAAGGCTTAGAAAAGTTGGGAGAATAACATGGTTGGACCAAATTGGACACTTACTATTTTTAGCCAAAAACCATGAAGTCTAGTAGGATTAGAGGTTGTCTATAAATGGTAAGTTTACTATTTGTTGTAAGTCACGTTTTAGGGTGTTTGAGTTGGAGTCTAAGTCTAAAATTCCGTCCTAGGTTTTAGTTCCTTATTTAAAGGGTTGTAATTTCGTTTTTTTTAATCATTAATCAAGTTATTTCAAATTTATTAGAAATTATTTTTACTTTTATCCCTCGTGGATTCGAGGAAGCTCTGTGAGGAGTCCAAAGAGCTCCATGGATTTGGAGTAGATATCCCTTGAGGAAGACGGTGATCGACCTTGTCACGTCCCTCCCTACGTCACATGTGCTATTGTGCCACATGTCACAATCCATCTTCTCTTGCGTCCCACATGTGTCACCATCCATCTTCTCTTGCGTCCCACATGTGTCACCATCCATCTTCTCTTGCATCCCACATGTGTTAAGCATTCCACATGTTAATGTGCCACATGTGACATAATCCATCTTCTCTTGCACCCCACATGTGCTAATGCGCCACATATACCACCATTCATGTCCTCTTGCGCCCCACTTGTGTAAAGCACTTTACATTTGCCAATGTGCTACATATGCCATCTTTCATCTTCAATCGCTCCAAATATGCCATATGCCGATGGTGCCAATGTGCACTAGAACTACCATCTAGCTTCAAGTGCTCACGTGTTGAATGTGCCAATGCATGTCTTGGGCTACATGTGCCATTGTACGGCCTCAAGCACCTCATATGTAATACTTGTGCCACACTTCAAGCCCCCACATCTGCCCCGTCTGCCACATGTATCAGTGTGCTTCTTTAAGCATCCACATGTGCCACATGCTAGTCACTACCTTAAAAAAAAAAAAAAAAATCTCCAAAAAGATTTTTGTTTTGCCAAACAACGAATTTGAAAATAAGGTTTCCCACAATTTCTTTGAAATAAGGTTTCCCAAGAAACACTATTTCCTTTGCTATGCTTTCCATGAATCCAAACAGGCCCTTATGCAAAATGATTTGAATCTCACCTTGAATCCCTTTTTTTATATGAATCCTACAATTCTATTATTTGAAGCCTATGATTTATGATTCAAATCTCGATTTACGGTTCAAATTATACTTGCTCTTTTATATTTTAAGCTTCACTTGGTCTTCATTTTATGTTTTAAATTGGTGGGGCCTTTAAGAATTGTTTAGAAAACATAAATTATTTTATTTGTTCTTTATAAGAGATTAAATGATACATATTCTCTTCAACGTTAATCATGGAGCTTTTTTTTTTTTTAATGACTTCTTACTTATTAAATGGTTGAAACACCAAAATGATGTATGGCTTATCTATAGAATGTTCTTATGAATGGTTCTAATCATATTGGCTTATGTATTGTGGAATAATGTTTAGAGATAAATATATCTTTTCGTCAGTCTATAGTATCAAATGCCACTTTTCCAATGTGATTCTACATTTAAGAAGGTAACTAGAACGTAAATTATTAAAGGATCCTTGTATGTTTTTAAAGGATATTTCTTGAAAGACAAAAAAGGTAAAGGATCCTTAACACTATCATGACGGGGGTATTACTTGGTGCATATTGATGGCAAAAGGATGATTGATGAGTTTTAAACCTTTTCTGATTTATTTATATTTTCCCATTTTTAAAATTTTTAAGAAAAGTAACTTGGGCACTCGAGGCCCAAGACTAGCTAAAGCTCGGCATAGGCCAAACGATACAGACCCAAGCCCAAGCCTGAAAAAATTGGTTGGGTTCGAGCCCGACCTAGGTTTGCCTAGCTTGAAAATTGATAAAATCCTTATTTCCCACTTGAAGGCTCCTAATCAATCCATTGATCAAGTGGGCCACACATGCATAAAGAAAGAGACATTTTAGAGCAATGAAACCATGCGTTCTACATGTATGAATTGCCTAACTAAGGATTGGAATGGCATATTGGTAGGACTACACATGTACATATAAAATCGGGTTGGGTCGGGCTAAATACTTGAGCCCAAGCCCAACCCGAAAATTGATATAGGGCCTTGCATGTGAGGGCCAAGCTAGTAGGTCCAAGACAGGCCCAAGGCTGGGTCGGGCAGGCTACCTGACGGGCTGCCACCCTTTCTTTCCAACTCGAATACATGAGAATTGCATTTTGGAATTGTAGGCTAGATGTGGGAGACGGGAGGGATGTCAATCTCGAACAATGTCCTCGATCAGCGCTTCAACATCAATGCATCAAATATCTTAGCCCAGTGAGTCTCTCTTTTCTTTTCAATGTCAAAACACTTGTATTATAGTTAAGGACTCTGTTGGAACATATTATATGATGCTCATCAAAACTAAGGGCCTTTTGTTGGTTCGACCCAGTAATGGTACCCATGGGCCCACTTTCTAGTTGTGTGAGCCATTGATCTGATGGTCCCATCAAGGGTTAGGCCATGCCTTCTTCTCCTTCCTACCAAAAATTCAATGGTCCAAATTTAAGTGCAGATGAATTGAATGGCTAGGATAATCTGAGATGGCAGAGACTTTTTTGGGTATCTCCCATCCACCATGGGCCCTTACATATGAACTTCGGTCACCAAAACCTCACCCCACCTGTACAGTTTGTTGGGCTGAGCAATTGCTTGAGAGAGCATATCTCCCCTTAAATTGAATGACATGGTGACTCGGTCTGAGTCTTCTCTTCATATGTGCCAGTTTCGATGACACTAGAAGCTCGACTCACTGAAAATGTTTTGGCCCATGTTGTAGAAAGAAAGGGAAACCTATGAAGTTATTGTGGACGACGGTATATTGCGCTACAAGCATAACGGGCAGCTTCTCAACACATCTAAAGGAACCACAAATTCTAAATGGATCTTTGTTCTCAGCACATTGAAGACCTTGTATGTTGGGCAGGTGAATTTCTGTTCCCTCAAAATGAAAGTGAAGTGTCATTCGAATTCCCATGAAATTTTAAGTTGGAAATATTTTACACCTAAAAAGAGTTTTAAGTATAAACTGTTTATATTCTATCCTTTTTACAACAAATGCACATGCTGGATGGATTGGATGCCCTGCACCCATTGCAGTGGGCCTCACACACAATCTAAAATGTTTGGTGGGCATCACCCACTTGATGATCTATCAACCTAGTGTTTACCTTTTACAACTAAGGATTTTATAGGCATCCAAACGACCTGTAATTTTCATAAATTCACTCCATCTATTTGATGGTCACTCCCTGCAGAAGAAGAAAGGCATGTTTCAACATTCAAGTTTTTTGGCCGGAGGAGCGACATCTGCAGCTGGAAGATTAGTTGTGGAAGAGGGAATCCTGAAGGTAAATATTCTAGCACAATATTCTTGAGATGGCTTTACTGTAGGGTGATGATTGATTGATGAGGATGTTTGTTTCCTATGTATGGGCAGGCTGTTTGGCCCCACAGTGGTCATTATCGACCAACCAAAGAAAACTTTCAAGAATTTGTTAACTTTCTCAAAGAAAAAAATGTGGACCTCACCAATGTCCAGGTTAAAACCTTAACTTTCAATGTTTGATTTGAAGTAATCTAAAAGACTTGGCCCACGAACTTTGCATGTGGGGCCCACCATTTACTGATCCAAACCATCAATATCATCTGCACCAAGATGGATGGAAGAAATCATCTTATATGGTTGCTCCTGTGGTGGAGGGGAGATTAACCAAGAAAAAAAAATGCCCACTGATATGATCATAACCATCTGATCGGGCCGCATTAGATGCAGTTTTCCATTTTCATTGGATGGCTGGAATCATCTTCAACATAGGGTCATTTATCATCAGATGGGTCCTACCTGCTAAATTCAATAAAGCCTCATGTAATACCTCCACAAAGAAAGCACCTATTAATCTCTCTCTCTCTCTCTCTCTCTCTCTCTCTCTCTCTCTCTCTCTCTCTCTCTCTCCATGGTACCAATTCAGGATAGTCCGATGGATGACGACGATTGTAATGGGCACCATGCAGAACTTAAGAAGGACCCGTCTTTAGCAAACTTAGGCGAACAGATAACTGATATCTCAACAGATAACACGAACACAAAACATGTTCCTGAGCATAAGCAATCTCATACTACTCGGTGGAGACCTAGTCAGATTGCCATACCAAATAACACAGTTACATTTGAAAGGCCAAGGCCAAAGAGTGACGGTGGTGAAGATCAAGCAATGGGAGATTTCTCATTTCAAACTCAACCAGGAAGAAATGAAACAACACCAACAAAAGGATTGTCTGTTCCCGAGCAAAGTTATATGTTCCAGAAGCACAATCTATATGAGGATGAGGAGGACGATGAGGAAGAAACTGTACCACCCGAAAAGATACTACGCAGGATCACCTCAAGGAAGGGAACAAAGTCATATCAGTTAGGAGAGCAGCTTTCTTTCAAGTGGACAACAGGGGTTGGGCCCCGGATCGGGTGTGTGAGAGACTATCCGTCAGAGCTCCAGTTTCGCGCTTTAGAGGAAGTGCATTTGTCCCCAAGAGGGCATGGGAGTTGTAGGCCTTCCCCTCGAAATTTTGTATACAGGAGTCCAAGGCCATCACCGAGATCTAATATGATGTGCACAAGTCCAAAGCCGCCGGCACTATCTTTATTAAAAGAAAGCAAAGAAAACAGCTGCATCAGCAATGACAACAGTCATGGCAACCAATGCTAGATTAAAGGTACCCTTCCTTGATTCATTTATTCTTTTGCGATTGGGAAAAATATAGAAATTCATTCATTTGCATTCTTTTTTGCAGATCTTGTAGTGAATATGAGCATGGTCTTTGTAAAATTTTCATGGGTCTGACGACCCCTTAATATAAAATTCATTTTCATTAGTATTGAAGCTTTTTTTAATGGTGCGTACAGAGATTTTTATTGCCCTCATGGTCCTTGTGAGCAATTCATTTCATAAACTACCCACACACACACACACACATGGTTTGAAGTCCAACATGTTGGATCATAATTCTATGGTCCACCCAGCAAATAACTTCCAACCTATCATTTTTGTGCCACAACAAACCTTCCAACAGGTTGGCCCCACAATGAAGATTGCCTAGTGCAAAAATCAGCTCCATCTACTCATCATGTGCGTCAAACCATAGAAAACGTTGTTTAGCCATTGATAAATAGCAAAATACAAGTTTGGTCCTCTCAATGAGAGGATGTGGCAGGTTTCTTCAGAGTGTGATTCCTATGACGGAGCCAACCTATTAGTGAGGATTTTTATGAAATTGCCTCATTAGTTAAAACTACATAAACTATTTATTTATTCATTTTTATGTAATTATGAGTGTTTATTTTACTACTTTCTATCGAATCCAAGTACTGGCAATTAGCCTATTTCTGAAAATGATAAAATGTCCCCAAGTAGTATCCATGGATGATAATATGCACTGTTCAAAAGTACATGAACAGTAGTATGGACTATTCCAAGATGTTGGGCAAGGATCTAGCCCATTCGACACCGGTGGTTAGTGTTCTGGATGATTTAAAATAGGTGGATGGCTATCTGAACTATTCAAAAGTGCCCGGACAGAAATTTGGACCGTTCCAAGACTGGACAATAAGCTAGACCATTCAAGAGTAGGTGGACAACCATTTGGGCCGTTCCAAGATGGTGGGCAGCAATCTGAACAAATCATTCCATCAATATATGCAAAGATATGACCATTTCTTACATATATTTTCATCATTTTCAGAAATAGGCGACCTAAATGTGACTTGGATTTGATGAGGTGGTCACGGAAAGAGTCCCTTGAAAAATTTTGGGTATGATATCTAAAGAATAATTTTTGGGGGTTCTGCCTAATTATGCATAAAAACAGGTGGCATTTTGTAAAAATCCATTTTTCTATAATCACACAGATGATCTGCGGAGTTCAGAAGTAGCATTCATACAAAGGGCAGTGGATTGAAGATCAGCGGTGCTGATTGTTTCTCCACGGAAGCGCGCTCTTCAAAGATGTAGGGCCTGTTTGGATGCCACTTGAAAATGTGTTCAACTTATTTTGAGGTGCATTTGATTGCACCCAATGTCATGAAATTTAGTGATATTTTGCACCAAATTCGAATAATTAATCATGAAATATCATGATATTTAGTTCAACCAAACGCGCCATTAAGGATTAAGAATAATCTTGATAATAAATAATCATGATCTCTAATACATAATTACTGTTGACTAAAATGAGATGAGCTCATTTGAGTGGCACCCAAATGGGCCCTTAATATTGAGATTAGATAGAAATGAAGGGGAAAAGAAAGGAGGAGAGAAGAAAAGTATATCTCAATGTATCTTAATTAATAGGCTCATCGGGGCTATTACGATCCAATACGCCAATTTGAGCTTCATTTCGTCCAAATCAGATGGTTAAAATTTCTTGAACACTGATTTAGAGATATATTTCATCCACAACGTGGCCCACAATTTGGACGGTTTAGATCGCTATATCCAAGTGCCACATCTGAGAATGATGGATCTCCATCATGGTCCATGGTCCTATTTCAACAAATCAGTATCAATTAAAGGTTATAATCATTAAACAAATCTATTTTTTAGACTCAATAAACAAGTGGATTCCACCATTTAATCGGTTTAATTGGAAACGGATTGGGTGGTGACCCAACACAATGTGAGGTGCATTATAATGTATGTGTTTTATCCCCACCGTCCATCCATTTTGGCAGCTTATTTAGGGAATGGGCCTAAAAATAAAGATGATCCAAATCCCAGGTGGACCACACCAAAGGAAACATTGATGATTGAATGCCCACCATTTAAAAAGTCTTGGATCAAGCTGATATTTGTGTTTTCCCTTTATCCAGGTCTGTGTGACCTTATCAATAGGTTGGATGGCAAACAAACATTATGATGGGGCGCTAGGAAGGCTTCAATGATGGGTGTCATTGTCCCCACTCTTTCCTGTGGTGTGGTCCACTTGATCTTCGAATCTGCTTCATTTGTGAGTTTATGGCTTAGAATGAGCTGGCAAAACAGATGGACGGCGTGGATATAAAATGCGTACATTGCCCCACAGCACCCAACGCATCACCTAATCTGCTACCTAATTAACCTTGGAAGATCAACCTCAAGTAGCTCTCTCCAAGCCTGGTCCGGATTGTTCAACATAGGCCAACCCGGGCTTAGGTTTGTGTTGGGCTCAAGCGTAGGCCCAAAGATGGGTCCGGTTGAGAGAGAGAGAGAGAGAGTGCCGCGTGGGATGAAGAGTAACATAAGGAGAAAATGAGATTTTTTTTTTTTTTTTTTTTGTTTATATTATAAATTATTCCTGCAAAATGTAATAGGCTGGACCGGGTTGGTCTTAGGCAGGCTGATGTGTCGTTGTACACTGTCCAAACCCAACTTAATTACGATATGGGCCCCAATTTTAAGCCAACGTGATATATATATATATATATATATATATATATATATATATATATATATATATATATATATATATATAGAGAGAGAGGGGGGTGGTGTATTGACGTGACTAGGGGTGCACATGGAACCAGTAGAACCATGGATCCGGACCAAAATCGATCCAACGGTCCAGTTTTCATCCGTTCTAGACTGCACCGGTTCCGGTTCCACATTTTCAAGAACTGTTAGATACGGATCGATTCCGGTTTAGGGCCATGTAGGGCCGAACCGAACTGCGGATCCAAACCGTTGATCCGAATATGAGTTTTTTTTTTTTTTTTTTAAAAAAAAAAACCCTAATCTCTCTCACCCTTACCCTGCCCCTGCCCTCTCTCTCTCTCTCTCTCTCTCTCTCTCTCTCTCTCTCTCTCTCTCTCTCTCTCTCTCTCTCTCTCCATCTCTTTTTAATTAAATACATAGCAACATTTCATGGGAAATTTATAGATGTATGTTCGATATACGTGCAAAGGGGAAGCTATTGACTTCTTTAATGGCGGATTCCTGAACATCTGAAAAATTGAAAATTCTTCTTATTCTTACATCAATGGATAGCTTAGCACAACTGGAAGCCTTGTGCAAAAGGCTTTACAACTCACAGGATTTAGCTGAAAGAGCTCATGCAGAGAGCACTTTGAAATGCTTTTCTGTGAACACTGATTACATCTCACAATGTCAATACATTCTGGACAATGCATTGACTCCTTATACATTGATGTTGGCAAGTTCAAGCTTGTTGAAACAACCTGATTTTTAGGCCAGAACTGTGGAACCGATCCGGAACCGAACCGTTTTTCACGGTCCGGTTCCAGTTCAGTTCTAGGGTACTAACGGTCCGGTTCCGGTTCCGAAAATCGTAGAACCGTTAGGAATGGTTCGGTTCCGGTTTCACCCCAGAACCGGACCGAACCGACCCGTGTGCACCCCTAGATGTGACCAAGTTATGTGGGTCAAACTATGAGGTATGTGTTATATCCAAACCGTCCATCCATTTAGAGAGTTCGTCTTAAGCCTTGAGCCAAAAAATTAGACAAATCCAAAAAGTCAGTCGGACCACACTACAAAAAACAATGGGGGATTGAACATTTACCATTGAAAGTTGAAACCCTTTTGGAGATCACAGAAGTTTCAGATCAATATGAAATTTGTTTTCCCTCTTCATCTATGTATTTTTAACCTTATTAACAGATTAGATGAAAAATAAATGTTATGGTGAGCCCTACGAATTTTTTAACGGTGATAATCATTATCCTCGTTGCTATTTTTGGTGTGGTTCATTTGAGCTTTCGATATTATTCAATTTTTTTTCTAATGCTCTAAAATGATCTCGAAAAATGAATAAACGGTATGGATATAATAAATACATCATTGTGGGGCCATGTAACTTTGATCTCATTTGAGCCTTCGTACAACTCGGAGCTCGAGGTGCGTTGGTGCTCAATTTCGCATGACACGTATCTACACCAGCTGTGTGTATCCAACGTCAGTGGCGTGTAGTGCATGAAAATGGATCGCTCATGTGTCATGCCCCGAAATTGGATACCTAAATAAGGTATTCATGACCCGAATCCCAAGGTGTGAATTATGATATGCTGATTCAACCAATATTCAACATAATCTAAAAGGGAATATTTATTAAACTCAACTCTTTGATAGTTGTTCATTTTTACATCGAAATTTAAATATAAACTAAACCTAATTAACAAAAGAAAACTGAATTGAATTAAAACTAAACAAATTTTCTAGAAATAACATTAATAGTAGAAACTATGTTTCGTAGGTCTTCACCGTACATTTTATTTTAGTAGGATGAGCATATGACCCGATGGGTTATTTCTTACCCAAAATTTAATATGTTCAGGTAATATTACTTTTATAACAATGAAGGAAAAATAAAATACCGATAATGAAATTTGACAACAGAATTGTAAAAAAAAAAATGCGATGTATGTGATATTTCCATGAATACTTGTAACATTTAAATTATTTCTTACAACACCGTACCCAAGTGGATGGTCACGTTGCATTAACGCTTCACTGATTTGGTACCTCATGGTGAGGGACCCATTTACACATTAGGTGGAATCGCTCCGATTGTACTGACGTATGTCCACGCACACAAATGTACTCATACGCCATACACAAAGGAGACTCCAATGGATCCAGTGTGGGTTCTAGGGTCTTTCACCCAAGGGACACAATTGCCCTATAAGATTGGCTTTAGGGTCTTTCAAATGAGGGACACGATTGCCCTACTTGCTAATTTATACACATTTTTTTTTTACAATTAAATAATCAATTTGATAAACATGAATAACATGAACAATTTCAATATCGACAAAATAATGATTAATAATTTAATCAATCAAATTTCTAAACTATAATGCAAGTTCTGAACAAGGTGCATAAATTTGTTAAAATATCAGGTTCTACATGAGCTCCACCCTTGAGCAATAAATCTCACATTGAGTGGATGGGGCCTACTAAATTTCATAGTTATTTCACATTCTCGGCTCAAATTTTTGGTGGTCCACCATTAAAAGTTGGTTCATCAATTTGGACGATCAAATTTACCGTACAAGCATTTCATAATAGACGGTTGAGGAGTAACCACCATATTAAGAATGACAGTAGACTATCATAATAGTGTTATTTAATAAGGAGGCAGAGTGTGGAAATAAATCCATACAACAAACTGAGTATTGGTTTCACTCAAAATAATAATTTAAAAAAAATTGCAGGTATATGGTGAATCTTTACACTACAGAACCTAAGGGGTTATGACCCTTTACACAATCCAAAGCTGTTGGTTCATTTCTAGAATTCATACAGCAACTTCAATCCCCCACCATTCAATTCTTCATAAAAATGGGAAAGCTACTCGCGCAAGTAGGATTTGAATCCTACTCGTGTGTCACGTGCCACACGAGCCACGTGTGTGATATCTATTCCGTTCATTTGAGAGGTCATGTTTTCAATGTTCCTCTTACTGAAAATTTGGTAGTTAAACTAAATAGGTGGATCATACTTGTAAGTTGAATAAGGAACATTGTTAGCTTTCATTCATTCATAGTGCCCAAAAAATTAGACAGACCGTGCTCTTTTTATTTATTTTATATATATATATATATATATATATATTACTTTATCTGGGCAAATTGAAGATGTGGATTACATAGTAGATTTCTCAGACTTACACACGTGTGCTATATTCCGCATGTAGAGAAGAATAAAATTGTAGTCATACTGGCATATCTTGTACTAACAGAGTTCCATTAAAATAAAAAGATCTCCAGTACAACTGGTTGGAAACATTACGATCCATCAAGTAAATAACTTCTAACCTTTAATATATGTGAAAAATCTAACCCATTCACTAGGTTTATTAAACAATTAGGATCACTTAAAAAAATACACTTACATTCACTCATTAAATGGATAATACTATTTATCAACAGTTATAAGTTATTTTCTAATTTTGAGGATATCCTGACTAGTATATAGGAATAATTTTTCATATAAGTGATCTTCATGATGTTTAGATGTATTGGAAAGGTTGGATTTTGTATGAACTTAGTATGTCATAAATCTATTGGTGGGTAGACTGTAACTTGTGGTCCAACTTGATGGACTTGAAACCTTCTCCATTAAAGTAGGTTCTCATGGTGCATCCTCTGACATCTCATGAGAAGTTATTTGGTACTCTGGCAGAGTATGACGATTGACACGCATGCACTCAGAAATTGTAATTGTGGCACATGATAACACAAATACTTTTATAAATTAAATTATAACTTTAGATAAATTGTTTATTTATTTATTTATTATTATTATTTTTTTAAAACTTATATCAGAGTTTAAATTAGTATGAATTGAAAGTTTAATTTAACATCGAGTTAAGATTTTGATTTAAATAATTTAATAATCATCTAAATTAAATCATATAAAACCTTAAATGCTTAAAATTTAGATTTATAACAATTTAATTTGACCAAAAAGGATTTTAAAACTTCTAAATCAGAATACAAATTTAGTAAAATTATTTTTATCTATTTATTATATATATATATATATAATATGTATAGTTTTAATTTAGAATAAATTTAATTAGTATTTATTTTAACCAACTAATTTAGATTAATTACTTAAGCATTTATGGTATAAATCTTAACACTTAATTTCGGAAATACAAGATATTATGATCTAATTTACAAGTTGAGTAGATTCAGTAATTACAAAAATTCAGAAAGGTAGATATCATGTATAAATGAATTTGGAAATATTTATTAAAGTCATTATAAATAATTTCAGAAATATATAAAATCAGAAAATTCATAGTGGAGGAGAATTACCCACATAATAATCACTACAATAATATTCCTATTAAAATGCTGGAATAATAAAAATAATAATTAACTGAAAATATTAAATTTCGAGATAAGATCACCTACCTCAAAGTTGATGATCCGACCCCGCACAAATCTCTCTCTCTTGATCTACCGGGTTCTCACTCTCCCTCTATATATATATTTTTTTTTGATTGATTTCTTCGATTCTTTCACTCTCTCTCCTTTTTTTTTTTTTTTTTATAAATGGATGCGTAATGAAAATGGAGGTGTAGATTATGGGACGGTTTCAATTAGTGGGAGGTTTTGGCGCCCATTAGATGAAAAGGAAGGAGGAACGTGGTTTAGTCGGCGTGCGAAAGGTATAACTTATTTTATTTTTATTTCTTTAGATCTGGTAGGTCCCACTAGCAATAATATAATCTACTCCGTCCATCATCTCGGCCTGGCCAAAAGAAGATGTAAAGCCAAAAATGAGGTCGATCCAAAACTCAGGTGGGCCACGCATAAGCCGACGGTGGGGTTACTTTCCTTAAAAAAATGGGTTGTTACATACTGAATTACTCAGTACGACTCTTATCATATTGAGTAAACTATGTTGGGTCCACCGTGAATGTATGTGGTTTATCCACGCCGTCCATTCGTTTTTCCAGATCATTTTAGGGGTTGAACCCAAAACTGATGCATATCCAAAGCTCAAGTGGACCATACCACAGGAAAAAGTATAAGTATTGATTTCTACCGTTGAAAACTTTATAAGGCCCCAGACCTAGTGATGTTTATTTGTCATCCAACCTGTTCATAAGATTAGAAAAATATGGACGAAGGGAAGAAACAAATATTAGCTTGATCTAAAACTTCTTTGGCCCCCAAAATTTTTTCAACGGTAGATGTTCAATTCACATTGTTTTCGGTGGTGTGCTCTACTTGAGGATTAGATACACTCCATTTTTAAGAAAAAAGCCCTAAAATTATCTGTTAAAAGAGAAGGACGGAGTGGATAAATTGAATGAATGACAGTTAGGCCCACAGAGTTTACTCAGTACACATACTGAGTTACTCGGTACGCAATCCGCTTCCGTGGTACACCAATACACTAGCCAATCTGATTCTGAACCAGGTTTCAAAGTCAGGTACACCTGCCTAACGCAGGCCTCATCAATGCACCACCCACTAGCCACTACCCTCACGTAATTTCTTGGGAAATGATTTAACCCCAGCCCTTTATTTCTCAACAGTTAAAGATGCAAACATCCAACGTCTCTATTTTAATTTCATACGACCTGACTGGATCAGATTGAATCGGATCCAATCGGATCAGATCAGTCCGTATTGGCCACTGATTTGAACTCGATCCGATGTACGGTCGGATCTGAGTGGTCCTACTTGATCCAACCCGATCCTAGCCTTTAGTTTGAATCCGATTGGGTCGGATTCTGCCCAGCTCTAGGTACCAGGAGCAATTACACGATGAGTATGATGTTTTTTATTATTATTATTACTATTATTATTATTATTATTTTAAATATTTATTTATTTTGTGTTTAGTGCATTATATTAGATGAAATTAGGTCGGATTCTACCAGCTCTAGGTATTAGGAGCAATTACATGATGAGTATGACGTTTATTATTATTATTTTTTTATTTTTATTTTTTTTTTGTGTTTAGTGCACTATATTATATTAGATGGAATTAGGTGGGATGGAGGTGCATTGTATTAGATTGGATTAGGTGGGATGGAATTGCATTTGGTCCCGTGCAAATTCCCTATGATGTTTGGGGAGGATGAGAAGGGATGGGATTAGGTAGGGTTGTACACGAACCGAGCTAGCCCAATTAACTCGCTCGACTCGGCCTGACCCGAAACTAAGTTCGGGTCGGGACGGGCCATTTTCTTCAGCCCGAAACCGAGTTCGGGCCGAGTTCGGATAAGCCCGACTTCCCGAAAAATCACCTAGCCTGTGGCTGTGCATATATATATATATATATATATATATATTATTTTCCTAAATTCTTACCCAGTTACCCTAACCATTTACAGCAATCCAGGCCGTCCAAATCGTGGGTCCCTTTGTAAATGGAGCAAAGTCCCAAAAATCCATGACAAAAGCCCTTCCCAAAAATCAAGGCCGTTCAAGTTACCTGCCAAAGCTCTTCCCATGGAGTAGATAGAGTAGAGTCAAAAAATCAAGGCCGTCCAAATCATGGGTCCGAAACTGGCCCGAACTCGCCCGATTGCTGACCGGGCTGGGTTCAGGCTGGACATGTTGGCCCGATGACCGGGCCGGGCCGGGCCGAGTTGAGCCCAATTCAACTTGGTTCGGCCCAATGTACACCCCTAGGATTAGCTACGATGAAATTGCATTTAGTCTTGTGCTGGATTTCCATGGTGAAAGACATTTCACATTCACGTGAAATTCAACAAAATTAAGGTGGTGTTGGTGTTAGTAAGATCTGTGGGTCCCACCATGATGTATGGGCTATATTCACACCATTCATTCATTTTTTGAGATAATTTTAGAGTATGATCACAAAAATTAGGTAGATCCAAAGCTCAAGTGGACCACTCCACAAAAACTAATGGGGATTGAAAGCCAACTATTGAAAACTTCTTAACAGCTGCAGAAGTTTTGGATCAAGTCGATACTTGTGTTTTCCGTTTACCTGGTATGTGTGACCTTATGAACAAGTTGGATGGCAAATAAACATCACGGTAGGCCCTCGGAAGTTTTCAACGGTGGGCATCATTGTCCCCACTATTTTTCACAGTATGGTCCATGTAAGCTTTGGATTTGCCTCATTTTTGGGCCCACACCATAAAATGACCTCACAAAATGAATGGATGTATAAGATATAAATTATGGTAGGGTCCACAACAATTGTTAATGTCATCACAACATTAGAAAAGTTTGTTGCACATCATTTCTTGAAACAATGTACTTCCTAGGATGATAGATTTTTGATGCATCCAGGAAGTGTGATAGAATTGCTTTAGTGTAATGCTTACCCACTTTCAGGGATTGTCTTGAAATCCGACATTGCGTTCAATTGTATGCTATGTTTGTCACACGATACAATGAAAATCTACATCTCAGGAAGTACATTGTTTTCAGACAACCAACTAATCTCATGTTGTGATGGTGTTAGCAACTGTTGTGGACCCCTCTGTGATGTATCTATGATGGGGATTTTCTCCTCATTGTTGGGTTCGATGAAATCTGTGATGGGGATTTTCTCCTCATTGTTGGGTTCGATGAAATCGAACAAGTTTCGATATCATCGATAATTGCAGGATTTTTCAGCGTTGGTTGTTGGACAGTTTTTTGTCCTGTTCCGATATCATCGAGAGAACTTAAGATGATATCGAGGCTGTCATCGAGAGAGGCTCGATGATATCAATAATTGTTGGATTTTTCACCCTTGGTCGCTGGACAGTTTTTGTCCTGTTCCAATATCATCGAGAGACCTTTGATGATATCGAGGCTGTAATCGAGAAACATTCGATATCATCGAAGAGTTATGCAGATGCGATTGTGGAAACGTAGATTCTACGGATTTTGTTTCCTATTTGATTCTACCTCTTTCTATTCTTATATAAAGGAGTGTATGCGAGATTTGGGCGTATTCCAGGGCATTCTAAGTTTCCTAAAAGTTTTCTAGGAGGGCTTAGGGTTATCAAAGGTGAGAGAGAGAGAGAGAGAGAGAGAGAGAGAGAGAGAGGAAGCTTGTAGAAGGGAGATTCTGCTCGTAGAGGTGATCTACTTCGCAGTCCACGTCTCAGCGCTTCTATGCCTCATGATCGATGAGATCTCTCCGTTTTTCTCTTGTTCTCTCTTGTTTATCCACTCCTGCGTGAGTGAAGAAGGTTTGATTCAAGCAGTGTGTACTTGTGATCGGTTGTAACGTTCTGCTTTATAGTGGATTGTTAATCTGGATGAGGTCCCGTGGTTTTTACCTCTTTGAGGGTTTTCCACGTAAAAATCCCTGGTGTGGTGTGGTTTATGTTTTGATTTATTTCATGGCATAATTATTCCATAATTCTGGTTTGTTTCGGGAGGCTAGATCCTAAGGTTTTGTGCAAGGCCCCCAACAATCTGCACCATCCATTCTTCTTGCGAGGTCATTTTTTTGGCATTGGCCTAAAAATTAAGGTAGACCTAGAGCTTACATGGACCACACCATGGAAAGTAATGGGGATAATGATGTCCACCGTCGAAACCTTCCTAGGGCCCACCATGATGTTTATTTGCCATCCAACCTATTCATAAGGTCACACATACCTAGATGAACGGAAAACACAAATATCAGCTTGATCCAAAACTCCTGTAGCCGTCAAGAAATTTGCAATAGTTGGCCTTCAATCCCCATTAGTTTTTGTGGTGTGGTCCACTTGAGCTTTGGATCTACTGGATTTTTGTGATCATGCCTTAAATGATCTCGAAAAATGGATGAATAGTATGGATATAGCCCATACATCATAGTGGGACTCATAGATCTTATTAACATGAACATCGCCTTTTGCTGGATTTCACATGAATGTGAAATGTCTTTCACTGGAAATCCAAGCACTGGACTAAATGCAAAAATCCAGCACAGGACTAGATGCAATTTCATCCCACCTAATTCCATCCCTTCCCATCATCCCCAAACGTCAGATGGAATTTGCAAGGGAGAAAATACAATTCCATCCCACCTAATCCCATCAAACACCATGCACCGGACCAAGGTGGACTCAAGCCAGCTGATGGGCTATTGCCTGTTGTACACTGTCCGGTTGCCAACAAATAGGCTATGGGGATCTTCCTTTGCCTCCCTATAGTGAATTTCCAACCCTTGGAGCCTTCCACCGGATTAGCAGACCTCAATCAGTCAACCTCCATGCTTAATTCCTCTGATCTCCATTTTCACTTTATAAGACTAATAAAGATTGCAATTCAATTCAATGATGCATCTAAAACACAACCTCAAAGCTAATTCAAAGAAAATCACCAACCATTCTCTGCGCCAGACATTAATTAGATAAATTCCAAAACAAATAATTAATCTTTTTAGAATCACTCGTTAAAAGAAAATATGTCTTTATAGAATTTGGTTTCTATGACAGGAAAGGGCAACTAAGATTATAAATAAGAGAGCCTTCACCCTCTCTCTATACTAAAAAACACTTCCACCCCATTCATTGTCACTACACATAAAAGATAAATAAGAGAAGGTAATTAAGCTGAGGGATGATCCAAGCCATTGATCCGAATCATGGCAATTGATTATCAAACCTATGGTGAGAATTAAGAAAGCATCTCATCCATTAGCTCAATGTTCTTGGCTCAATTTGGATGATTTTCTAAATTCAAGATGAATGAAATATAACAAATACTTACATAGTGATTTTTTGTTATGCTTTTGTCATATGATGATTTTGAGAAATCCCATATATATGTCCCATGCATGATCTCATGGTTATCATTCGCTTGGTCGGCTCCCTTCCTGGCATAGATTTTAAGTTCAATGTAGAGTAACATATCATATTATCGGCAATGTATGTATGTTATGATATGCGATAATGTATCAGTGTCGAAATGCATTGAGCGACTGAACATGTTGAATTTTGGGCCACCCCTGACGAGTGGTCAAGATCTTCATCACACATGTGCATGGCCTTTCCCTCTCAAACATAAGTGATCTCAATAGTTCTCTAATTCAAGTTTTGATTATGTTAATTAGGGCTATCTACTGGCCGAGATCGGTCCATGCAAGCTCGGCCCACAACGTAAAGCTAAACCTAAAGTCCGCCATGGTCTTGTGATGGGCGAAATGAAACACGCCTGAGCCTGAGCTAGGACACTCATTTTTGTGGGTGGTTCATTAAGTGGGCCTCATTGTGCACGATATATGACAAAAATGCCCTTGAAATCAAGCCAGGTCGTCGTGTCATAGACACGGCCTGAGCCCTTCTGATTAATGTAGAGGGGTCGCGTACAATTTCATGGCCAAGATGAACAAAAAAAAGGCCTGATCGGAGGCGGAAGTGATCCAGACCGTCATAACCTTAAAACGGGCGTATCTCACAAGTTGGAATGTTTGTCTGACGTGCCATATATGATTTTGGGGTAGGACGAGCTACTTTAGCCACTCAACCCGCCTAGATTTCATTATATCAACGGTCAAAATTCTATTTTATTTTCATTTTTACTATTTATAGTAAGTTTTAGTTTGATTATATCTCTTCATCCGTTAGGCTTTAGGAGTTGTGTCTAATGTGAAATGTGCTTCGAAATATTAAGAGAGTAACATTGTTAAGCTAAATAAGACACTTACTATTTTTGGGCGAAAACCATTATGTATATTAGAAATCACAACTGTCTATAAATGGTAAGTTTACTATTTATAGTAAGTCACAATTTCTAAAAGTTTTAGTTGCAGTTTAATTCCGAAACTTCTTCCTAAGTTTTAATGTTATTATTTAAGAAGGCTGTGAGCTCCTTTTAATCATCAATTACTTTATTACAAATTTCTAAAAATTATTATTTTTATTATTATTTTAATTTTCCTCGTGGATCCAAGCTCTCTCTGTGAGGAGTCCAAATAAGCTCCGAGGTTCGGAGTAATTACCCCCTGAAGAAGACCATGCTCTACCTCATGTCCTTCCCTGCGTCGCCCATTGACAGTCCTCGTGTTAATAGCCAACGTTGGGCTCCAAATTAAATGTCCAATGACCTTTTGTTTTGGACCATGGTTTTAAGGCTCATACATGTCTGATGTGACTCGTCTGAGTCAACTCAGTACTTTGTCTGACCGAATCTAACTCAATACCCTCAGTCACCCTGACTAAGGCGAGTCAGCCCTACACAACCATGACTCAGGTGAGTCCCAACTCGAGAATGAACAAGTCGGCCGAGTGGCGGGTCTTTTAAACCATGGCTTGAATCTAACATTTTGGCCCGGATAGCACCAGACCAGACCCGAACGCGCTCATTGAAGTCTTGAAAAATCACAGAACCTGGCCGTGTTGTATCAGCTCTCCCACCAACTTGGAAGGTTGAAAATTGAAACTTCAAAGCATCAAAATTCCAACACGGACAGACAGCTAGCCCTTGACGTTGACTTCAACGTTTGTGGCGTTCTTGTAATAGACCTAAAACGCGTGCATTTGGATAAATCCTAACGGACGGATCCTTCCATATTTGTTAAACCGAGACAAGAAAATAATAGTCTGGTAGTGTGATGGATGATATCCAGGCCGTTCATCAGGAAAACTATTGGTTGCATGTATCATTTCCAAAATTTTGCCAGATCTCATGATCGGACGGACCATATTTCTACGAAATGTAAACCATTGGTCCCTTTTTCACGAACGGATCTGCTTACCCAACTGTTCTACCCTATGAAAACGTACGGGAAAGACACCTGTGGCATTGAGTGGATAAAAAGATCTTCAAAGCTCTAGAGATTTTTTTACATAATTACAATTACAGCTGATATAAAATTAAATTTACATGTTAGTGGATGGTTAATGAAGTGTTGTGATCGATATAAAAGAAGCGCAACCAAACGATTTAAAATAAAAAAATATGATAGAGAGCATCAAAGCTTTTGTTGAAAAAAGTGAAACCTTCCTAAAGAGAAATGTATTAAAAAAATGAATTAAAGAATAAAAGAACTTCAAAAATATTTTGTACTACTAGAAAAGCTTTTGGGCTACTATAACTATTATAACTATTATAGTAATAGAATAATAAGTTATAGAAGAAATCTAGAAGTAACAGAAAAACACAATAGAGAAAGCTATTTCTCAACCATCTAAAAAAAAATAACTAACTAATAACAAACCTATTAATTTATCTTTTATTTCAACGTATCACTGTCTTAGCCATAATCTTAGTTGTAATCTTATATGTTGGATTTGTTCTTTATTCAATATTAAGTAATTATCTCAAAAGAAGCATTCTTACAGTTGCTTCTAAGTGATTGATTGTAAGTTTTTTCTTTCATTTGATTTGTATTACTATTTTGAAAGTTTTTTTTTTTTTTTTTTGAAATGTATAAAATAACTCATCTTTAAAGGAAGAAATCCACCCTTTAATTATTGCTTAATTGTTATAAACTTTTATAAGTAATTGAGTAATTGACTAATCTTCTTATAATCTAATTAAATACATTTATATTAAATGTATCCGTTTGTTTTGGCATCGATTAGGTTGAATCAAGCTATTGTATTGGTCCTGGCATGCACGTGCCAATTAGCTAATCAGAGCCCTTCCTCGAGCAAATACTTCCTTTCACTTCTCACAGTACTCTTCTTTTTAAATTAGTTTGTTAGCACACCCCACTGTAAGTTCACACTTCACTGTTAGCCACCCCCACTAGGGAATCGATACATGACCTTAAGGCCCGTTTGGCCAGGTGGATTGGAAGGGATTGAATGGTATTAGGGTGGATGGTATGAATTTCTAGTTAATGATGGTGTTGTCAGTGGATTGTCTTGAGATCTATGGGATTGATATATCCCTGGATTGGTATCCAGTCTGTTTGGCACGCTCAACTAATCCCAGGATTAAACCTTCCAATCCCTCAAACCAAACACGTCCCGGATTAGGGTGGATTGGATGGGATTTAAAGGTAATGATGGTGTTGTCAGTGGATTGTCTTAAGATCCATGGGATTGGGAGCAGATCACCGTCTTTGTTTGGCACACCCGGCCAATCCTGGGATTTAACTTCCAATCCCTTTCAATACCATCCAGTCCCTTCCAATCCGACCGGCCAAACGGGCTCTCAGTGCTGAAACAAGGTATCTTTCACTCAGTCTACCGCTTGAACTATGGATGGGTGTCATAGTAGCCTTTTTTTAGTTATTGTTCCTCTAGTGAGATATTATGATGCACTCCCAGTGTCTCCAAAAGCAAATGTACCTATTTACTACGAATTAAATCATAACACTGGAACATATGAACATATTTAAAAGATTTTGATAATGAATCTTTAAAGTCCGGATCGAAATACAATGGCGGGAGAACAAACCGAGCCACTAACCTAACCATTTTTTAGACCGGACAATACAAATGGGGCATCTGAAGAATATTCTCTTGCGCGAGTAGCGATAACAAGGCTCAAAACCAAACATCTGACCGCACTTACAATTGAACGTGGAAGATCGTGTGACCCACCTAACGAGCGAATCAGCCTATTTGAGGGGCGGGGCACCTAGAATACTGCTCCAGTTTACACAGCTGCGATATAAAACACGTGTGCCACGCTGTCACGTGTAAAATGTTACTCGCAGGAAATTTTACACCTGTCCTACATTAACTCAATCAAAACCGACTAAATTGTAGAACCCACTATGGCTAAGTAAATATCACAAAATTAGATTAGTTGAGCAATATTAACCGTTGATTAGGAGACACTTGTTTGTTTAAATTGGACCGTTGGATGTGTTCTTCGTTTTCAATTAAATATCCACCAATCGATTGTCTGATCGAACAAATAACCGTAACCTGTGGTTGAGGCTTCTTCGTACACCTATAGTGGGACCCACAAATTGGAGAGTTTAATTTGATTGCTTGTATAGCCGCGTATGCAATTTCTAAGTAGTTTCTAATGGCCAGCGTATCAGTCATCGCTCTCCGGCAGAGTATTAAATGCTTTCCTCCACCCCCTTGCCGTCCCTCCAAAACCTTCCAAAATTTCCCCTTTCACAGGGAGAGAGAGAAGCAGCGAATTTTCAAAATGACAATATTGCCCTTCGCCCGAGAGAAGAAGAACCGTCGGCCCCTGCGGGCCCCACTCCTGGCCCATAAGCAGTGCGAAGATGCAGCCAGCATCGATCACGGCTTCGGTGGGGCGTCGTTCGCCGGAGCCGTCTTCAATCTATCGACGACGATCGTTGGGGCCGGAATCATGGCATTGCCGGCCACGCTGAGGGTTCTGGGCCTCATCCCGGGGCTTGTGATGATCGTCCTGGCCGGAATCCTGACCGAATCATCAATCAACATGATCTTGCGGTCGGGACGGGCAGGTCCGTCGCTGAAATCGACGGCCGGATCTTCGTACTCGGGCATCGTCGGTGAGGCCTTCGGCGGAGCGGGCCGTGCGATCTTGCAGACGTGCATCGTCGTCAACAATCTCGGGATGCTCGTCATCTACATGATTATAATCGGTAAGAGTTTCGGTTATTTCGTTCGCAGCGGCCGATATTTCGGTTCTGGTTTTACTGAGAATATCGGTTTCGGATTTTTCTGATTTTTCCGAGGAAGTGAAATCGGTGATGATCTGTTTTACTATTTCTATTTTGGGGTAAAGCTCTTCTCTAACATGCGCCAATAGGGTGCACTAGATAACATGAACTAACGTATATATGGTAGAGCCTTTTCTCCACAGGACACGTGGCAGGTGCCAGTCCACTCATATACTCACGGAAGCTGATTGCGTGGTGTGCCACATTCTCTGGGCCCCACCATGATGTATGTGTTATATCCACACCGTCCATCCATTTTGCGAGATCATTTTAACTGTTTTAGTTTCTGCCGTCCATTTAGTGCCATAGATCAGATGGATGGGATTTTTCTAATCGGCTTGATTTTTGAGCCATAAATAATCCATTCTCAGGCCCTGGAAACTGGAAATGGGCCGACCTGATTTTCACATCACTCTGCCACGTGTACTGTTGAGAGATGGCTCTATAATATTAGGGTGGTATCTTCGCCCCCTTGGGGTTTGCTTTTACTACAAGTGGGGCCCATTATTCAGTGATCTGAACCGTTAAAATAATCTACCCCATTTTAATAAAACTCGTTGATGTGACTATTTAAACCTTTGAAAAGGTTGGGAAACAAAGAAACGGTTAGAAAAAGGGTATACACCAACGGTTCCCATTCAACTAGTAAGATGACTAATATTCTATGGCTAGGATCTCCCAATGTAGGGGAGTTTTTGGAGCATGGATCTGTGTGTCCCATCAAATCAACGTTTTGGAACACTGAACCATGGCCTTGTATAAGCTCTTTACGTCAATCGCGTCTAATCCTCCAATTTGTGTGTGATGGCTATCTAAGCTTTTCATCGTTTGTAGAATCCTGACCAGTAATCGGTTACCTCCTAATGGTTGGTTAAGATTCAAAACAGGTTAGACAATGTGATGTAGAGCGGGTCGCGGACAGTTTCATGGCGAAGATGGATAAAAAAAGAACGGTCGGCGACAGAAGTGATCCAGACCATCAGACGTTAAATCGAGCATATCTCACAATCCAGAATGAGTTAGCTAACGTAAAATATATGATTTTGGGGTAGAACGAGCTACTTTAGCCAACCAACCCTGCGACGCCCGGAATTGCGAAAAAACCCTGGATCGACAGTCGCTGTTTTAATTTCGTTTTTACTATAAATAGTAAGTTTTAGTTTGATTATAATTCTTCAGTCGGGCTTTGGAGTTTAGGCCCAACGTGAAAAGAGCTTAGAATAATTAGGAGAACGGTTTGATAAAGCCAAATAGGACACTATTTTTTACCGAAAACTCACAAGACTAGTAGACATCACGTGCCATAAATAGTAAGTTTACTATTTATAGTAAGTCGCGATTTCTAAGAGTTTTAGTTGTAGTTTGATTGATTTCTTTCCCATTGCTTGGTACCCCTATTTAAAGGGTTGTGAACTCATTTTTATTCATTCATTAATCAATTTTGAATTTATTTATATTTTATGCTTTCTTTCCTCGTGGATTCGAAAAGTCTCTGTGAGGAGTCCAGAGAAGTTCCGTGGATTCAGAATACTTATCCTCTTGAGGAAGATGGTGTTCGACCTCACGTGCTCACCTGCGTCAGTTTGGTATTAGAGCGAGGTTTCTCCTTGGATCGATGACTTCTAAATGCTCCAGGGAATTTACCTTTAACGTCGGCAGCTTTCGAAGTAACGCAACAAGAGAATCGGTAAGCCATGCAAGGGTTGCAGGCTTCTATCGACCGCATAGCGGATCTCTTGGCGGAAAACCTAAGGCAACTCCGTGTTCCTGGTGGTAACCTCCACCGCCAATTGCTGAAACTCGTAATCGTCCTGATCACAGGATAGTACCGGCAGTGCATCCAAGGGTCATTCCTGAGGAAGAGGGCTCCAGTGAGGAAGAAATCGACGACATAATCTTCCAACACCCCAGACATGGCGGCGATCGAGTAGATCGAACGGATAGAGAATTCAATATGCGGGTTAATATTCTACCAGTTTTCAATGGCCAACTACACATTGAGGATTTCCTCGATTATTCGAAGTTGAACGATTTTTCGACTATATGGACATCCCCAGCTAAAGAAGGTCAACTGTGGCCTACAAGTGAAAGGAGGAGTTTCGGATTTGGTGGGAACAACCGCAACTCGCTTCGAACCAGCAAACGAAAGCACCAATCCGCATTGACGGATGAAGCTACTACGTGCCCGATTCCTCCTTAGCGATTACGATCAGGTATTATTCCAACAATGTCAAAATTGTAGACAGGGTAGTCGGTCGGTGAGAGAATACGCAGAAGAATTTTACCGCCTGGCGGCGCGTAATGATTTAATGGTGGGTTGCGTATGGCTATCCAGGATCGGGTCCAGATGCAGTCCGTCTGGACGATGAATGATGCGATCAAGTTGGCTACTCAGTCAGAAGCGCAACTTGAACGTCCTAACACACGGACCTATCCTACTGTAAGGATCCCTGTGGCAAGTCCGCCCCAGGGAACTGCATAGCCCAAGGGGAAGGAGCCCATGGGAGTTCTTACTCAACCTCTTACGTCTGAGAACCAAGATCAGGCTAGACCCCAAAGGGGCATATCGATTGCTACTGGTCCAAGTAGAATCTCGAACCCCTATGCTCGGCCAATGCCCGACAGCTGCTATCGTTGTGGCCAACCGGGCCACCTATCAAATACTTGTCCCCAACGAAAAGTTACAAACCTCACCATCAATGATGGTAGTGCTGATAACACTTATAAAGATCCAGATATTGAAATACAGGATCATACTACCGAGGACGAGGCAGATGATTCAGGTTGGGTTCAACAAGATCACGGCGAGTCGCTCATTGTGAGGCAACTATTATATGCGCCAAGAAAAGAAGTGCATCCACAGCCGCATAACATCTTCCGCACTAGATGTACGGTGAATCGAAAGGTTTGTGACGTGATCATTGACAGTGGGAGCAGCGAGAACATCGTATCCAAGGTCATGGTGGAAAATTGCAATTGAAAACGGAGTGTCATCCCTCTCCATATACAATTGGTTGGATCAAGAAGGTCAGCAAAACAAGGTAACTGAACGGTGCACCATATCATTTTTAATTGGCAAACATTATAAAGATGAAGTAGTATGCAATGTGGTTGACATGGAAGCATGTCACATACTACTCGGTCGGCCCTGGCAATATGACCGTGACGTCACTCATAAAGGGCGAGATAACATATATAACTTCGTCAAGGACGGCTGGAAGACCATATTGGCCCCTATGGATCCAAAGAGACCACCTGAAACTTCTAAAGTGGAGGGCCGTTTTCTCTTAACCATACGGGACTTCGTGGAAGAATCTAAAGAAACAGGACAGACTTATGCGTTAATTGTAAAATGGGAAGAACTCGAGCCTACCATCATCCCTAAAAGACTAAGGCTCCTGCTACATGAATTCAAAGAAATCTGGTCCGATGACCTTCCTGATAGGTTACCCCTCATGCGGGATATCCAACACCATATCGACTTTGTCCTTGGGTCCAGTTTACCTAATCGTCCTCATTATCGAATGAGTCCGAATGAGTGCGAGATTCTGCAAGGACAAGTAGAGGAGTTGATTCGTAAGAGTCTTATTCGAGAAAGCATGAGTCAATGTGTTGTACCAGCTCTATTAACTCCAAAGAAAGATGGGAGTTGGCGCATATATGTCGACAGCCGAGCCATCAACAAAATCACCATAAAATACAGGTTTCCTATACCACGGTTGGACGATATGCTGGACATGTTAGACGGTGCAAAAATATTCTCTAAATTGGACCTAAGGAGCGGCTATCATCAGATTCGAATACGGCCATGTGATGAGTGGAAAACGGCCTTTAAGACCAAGGAAGGATTATACGAATGGATGGTTATGCGCTTCGGTCTTTCAAATGCGCTTAGCACATTTATGAGATTGATGAACCAAGTTCTGAAACCTTTCATTGGGCAGTTCGTTGTGGTTTATTTTGATGATATTTTGATATACAGTCAAGACAAAACCACTCATATGGAACACCTCAAGAAGGTCCTTCAAGTGCTCACTAAAAATAAATTGTATCCCAATTTAAAAAAGTGCAGCTTCATGACTGATAACCTATTGTTTCTGGGTTTTGTCGTAACATCCACGGGCATTCGAGTGGATGAGGAAAAGGTGAAGGCAATCAGAGAATGGCCGGTTCTCACGAATATTCATGAAGTGCGAAGTTTTCATGGACTGGTGACATTCTATCGTTGGTTCGTGAAAAATTTTAGTACCATTGTGTCACCAATTACAGATTGCATGAAGAAATGAGCGATTTCGGTGTTGTGCCAACCGTGAGCTTTGCCGAAAATCAGCGCCAGATTATCCACGACCGGTTCTTGTACTTCCCAACCGACAAATGTTTGAAGTCGAATGTGATGCCTCATATGTCGGAATTGGAGGAGTTTTGTCTCAAGAAGGTAGGGTGATTTTTCTGATGAGAAACTTAGCGATGCACGCAAGAAATGTCTACATATGAGATCGAGTTAATGGCTCGCACCTGCGACACTGATGACATTATTTGATTCAAAGGGAATTCATACTTTACACGGACCATCAAGCTCTCAAATTCATTAATAGTCAAACTAACATTAACCGTGTGCATGCTAGATGGATCTCGTTTTTGCAGGAATTCACGTTTGTACTAAAACACAAGTTAGGGCAACAGAACAAAATAGCTGATGCACTAAGTCGCCATGCAACTTTGTTAGTCACTATGAGCAATGAGGTTGTCGGGTTCGAGCGCCTCAAAGACATATATGCCGATGACGACGACTTCAAGGACGTATGGGTTAGATGCCAAGAAGGTCGCCCCAGCGACTAACATATGCAAGACGGGTTCCTTTTCAAGGGAAATCGATTGTGCATCCCAAACAGTTCACTAAGGGAACAAATAATCCAAGAGCTACATGGAGGTGGCCTTAGTGGACACCTTGGACGAGACAAGACGCGAGCTCTTGTGGAAGAACGGTATTACTGGCCACAATTGGTACGTGATGTGGGAAAGGCAGTCCAACGTTTGTTATATTTGTCAAACCGCAAAGGGGCAATCTCATAATACGGGCCTCTACACCCCATTACCCGTGCCTAACGGCCTTTGGAAGGATTTATCTATGGACTTTGTGCTTGGTCTCCCACGAACACAATGCGGTATGGATTCGGTGTTCGTAGTAGTAGATCATTTCTTCAAGATGGCGCACTTTATTCCATGCAAGAAAACTCTCGATACAACACACGTGGTGAATCTATTCTTCAGAGAAATTATGCGGCTTTAAGGGGTTCCCAAGACTATTACTTCTGATCGTGACATGAAGTTCATAAGCCACTTTTGGCGGACTTTGTGGACTCGATTCGATACACGACTTCAGTTCAGCAATGCCTACCACCCATAGACTGACGGTCAAACTGAGGTTATAAATCGCACGTTGGAAAACCTCCTTCGATGTATTTCAGGGGAAAAATCGAAGCAGTGGGATTTGGCTTTGTCTCGAGCGGAGTTTGCATTCAACAACATGGTGAACCGCTCGACAGGGAAATCCCCGTTCCAGGTTATTTACGGACGAGTACCTCGCCATAACTAGACTTGGTCCCTCTGCCAAAGCTCCTAGGCATGAGTATTGCAGCAAAACATATGGCTGACAAGATCATGGGCATTCATGTGGAGGTACAAACCAAGCTACATGCCTCGAACGAAAAGTACAAGGAGCAAGCAGACAAGCATCGGCGACAAAAGGTGTTCGAGGTGGGCGATCAAGTAATGGTTCATCTGCGCAAAGAACGATTTCCGACTGGAACGTACAATAAGTTGAAGAATAAAAAGATTGGACCAGTACCAATCATCCAAAAGATCAATGAAAATGCTTATGTTATTGATCTTCCAGATGACATGGCGATCTCACGGACTTTCAACGTCGCGGACCTGACCGAGTATCATGAACCAGCGCAGGATGAGAACTCGAGTACAAGTTCTTTCGGAGTAGAGGGGACTGATGTAGAGCAAGTCGCGGACAGTTTCATAGCCAAGATGGATCAGAAAAGGCCCGGTCGGCGACAGAAGTGATCCAGACCATCGGACCTTAAATCGGGCGTATCTCACAATCCGGAATGAGTTAGCTGACGTAAAATATATGATTTTGGGGTAGAACGAGCTACTTTAGCCAACCAACCCTGCGACGCCCGGAATTGCGAAAAACCCCTGGATCGACAGTCGTTTCCCTGTTTTAATTTCGTTTTTACTATAAATAGTAAGTTTTAGTTTGATTATAATTCTTCATCCGTCGGGCTTTAGGAGTTGCGCCCAACGTGAAAAGAGCTTAGAATAATTAGGAGAACGGTTTGGTGAAGCCAAATAGGACACTTACTATTTTTGGCCGAAAACCTTGCACACTTGTAGACACCATGACCGTCTATAAATAATAAGTTTACTATTTATAGTAACTCGCGATTTCTTGGAGTTTTAGTTCTAGTTTGATTCTGATTTCTTTCCCATTGCTTGGTACCCATATTTAAAGGGTTGTGAACTCGTTTTTATTCATTCATTAATCAATTTCAAATTTATTAGAATTTATTTCTATTTTATGCTTTTTTTCCTCGTGGATTCGAGAAGTCTCTATGAGGAGTCCAGAGAAGTTCCGTGAATTCGGAATACTTATCCTCTCGAGGAAGACGGTGCTCGACCTCATGTCCTCCCCTGCGTCACAATGTTAGAAATGTCCATTATTGGCTAGCATGATCATAGATGCTACAGTTGGACGGTCCAGATCTACCTAACATGCCGCCACGTTAGCAACAGCCCTGTGCAGCTAATCTATATGGGTTAGCTGCGTTGGACAAAACAATGCACGAGATTCATTGGTTTTGACTAACATGCGCCTCTTATAGGTGCGCACGCACCAAACACTTCATTGACAGTGCCCACGTGGCGCGATCCAGTAACAGAAATGCTCCAATGCCGTAATTGCATTTGGACACTTGGATAATCCAATTGATTGATCTAGACCATTCATTAGCTCTAACATAAATTCCATGTGACATCATATACCAATCTTAATATGGACGGTCAAGATCATTCATACAATACAAGGTTCAATCTACAATTTGATCAATCCATTTGTTGGGCCCACCATAGATTGATATGATTCTAATGAGTCAGATTTATTAGGCCATGCTAACCAGTCCATACACGGCCCTGTAAACAGATGGTTCCAAAATTCAGGAAAAATCAGGGATAGATTGGATCATCCAATCGGTGTGATTTTTCCATAGCGGCCACTAAAATGTGTTCTAGAACAAATAGACCGTTCAGATTGATCGATCCGACTGTCCAAGTGACCGAATGCAATCAGGAGTACTCTACCTTATGGTCCTCTAAGAGGACTGAAGGATTTATTTATTTTGCACGACTTCAGTACGCTCGAGGAGCACGGATAGCTGGTAGGCACGTCATCTCCTCCGTATAAATATAGCTGGCGGGAATCTATCAACACGTCGGAATTGAGAATTCAAAAATTCCATTTTGAAATGAGAGTGTAAATCTACCACACGGATTATTGAACGGTGGGAGATTTGTGCTCACCAACCCTCAGTGAGCACTGAGTATACACAATCTTTTTTTTTTCTTTTTTTTTTAAATAGTAAATAATAAATAAATAATCCTATCGTGGGTGCAGGGGATGTGCTGGCAGGGAGTTCAAGTGCTGGAATTCACCACAGCGGTGTGATCGAAGAGTGGTTTGGACGGCAGTGGTGGACCACACGCTCTTGCCTATTGCTTCTCACGACCTTCCTGGTTTTTGCACCGTTGATTTCATTGAAACGTGTAGGTGAGTCATTCTTTCAATTAATGTGGAGAATAGGTGAGACCCCTGACTGTGGGGCTCACAGTGATGTATGTGCCTTAAATCCACACCGTCCAACCATTTTCAAAGCTCATTTTAAGGCATGATCCAAAAAATGAAGCATGCCCAAATCTTTGGTGGACCACACCACAGAAAACAGTCGTGATTTGAATCTCTACCATTAAAAATTCATGGAGTCCACTGGAATGTTTATTTGCCATAGATTGATAAGGTCACAAAGATCTATATGAAGTGACCACACAAATATCATCCTGATCCAAAGCTTTTGTGGCCCACGAGAAATTTTTAATGGTCAATTACTAGTGTTTCCTGTAATATGGCCTATATGAGATTTGGATCTGTTTCATTTCCTGGATAATGCCTTAAAATGAGTTTTCAATACAGACGGACGGCGTGGACGTAGTCACGTATATCAAGGTGGGCCCCACAGTCAGGGGTCCCACTGAAGCTGCGCCCGCATAATTCATCATGTGGGGCCCTCAGTTAATGGGACAGATCAGGCTGGTCCACTCGGAAACGGATTGG
Source organism: Magnolia changhungtana (assembly GCA_030180095.1). NCBI lineage: Eukaryota > Viridiplantae > Streptophyta > Magnoliopsida > Magnoliales > Magnoliaceae > Magnolia > Magnolia changhungtana. The sequence continues at coordinate 6,736,158 of JASAUF010000220.1, forward strand.
CTGCTCCCCCTGCCACTAGCCAATGGCTAGTGGTCAGTGCTCTATGGACCCCACCATGATGTGTCTCATCCATGCTGTCCATCCATTTTTCCAGATAATTTTATGGTATGAATCCAAAACTAAAGTAGATCAAAATCTCAAGTGGGCCACGCAGTGTTGATTGAACTATCACCATTAAAAACTTCCTGAGGCTACAAAAGTTTTGGATCAAGCTGATATTTGTTTTTTGCCTTCATCCAGGCCTGTATGATCTACAGGTTGGATGTCAAATGGACATTACAGTGGGCCCTAGGAGGTTTTTAATGGTAGATGTTCAATCACTAGATTCACTACTATTTTCTCATGGTGGGGTCCACCTGAGATTTTGATCCACCTCAGTTTTGAGTTCATACCATAAAATTATCTGGAAAAATGGATGGATGGCATGGTTGAGACACATACATCATGTTGGCCCCACATAGCACAGACCACTAGCTAACCTGGCTAGTCACAGCCTCACTAGCCAAACCATGTCCGGTCCACTCATCAAGTGGGCCACCACGTGTATATGTTGAGGATGGCCCATCTGATCGACTCTTGATCTCTGATAAGGGTTATGTTCATGGCGGGCACCATGTGATGAATGGCTCAGAATTCAGCACGCATCGTAAGGAGAATTTTAATATGACAAATGATCTGGTTTAACACTCCCTTTAGGGCTTTAATGGTTGGCCCACTTGATGATCGGGTCGGGTCTTGCCATTGATTATTAATTAGCCCGACTCCAGCTAGACCATGGACCTACATTTCAAGCCTAGGCCCGACCCTTTGGGCTAGGGGCTGAAGCTCAAGACTTACAAGGCTGAGCTATTGATAAATTAGATTCTTGATTGTTTTTGGCAGACTCTTTGAGATACACATCAGCAGTATCGGTTGCATTGGCCATGGTATTCGTAGTAATCACGGCCGGGGTCGCGATCATCAAGCTGATGAACGGTAGTATTGGAATGCCGCAATTGCTGCCTGAAATCACAGATCAGACCTCGTTTTGGAAGCTTTTCACAACGGTGCCGATTCTAGTTACAGCCTATATCTGCCATTATAGTGGTATTGTTCGGACTCTCTTTTATTTTGTTTTCAGCCCTTGATTTGGTTTCCACATGGGCCCCACTGTGGATGGACCATACCCACGATCCGCCAATCAGCAGCTAGGATCATCTGACCATTTCGAGCACTGTATATTCTTCATCCACAGAGGGCCCAGCAGATGAATGGTCCAGATCTTGTACATGTATGCCGCATGTTGGAACCTTTCCCTTTCTCTGAGATTGATCCTGTGCAATGAATTTTACACTGCAAGTCAGTACACGAGCTACCGTGGGAGCGGATTCTGGACACGTAGCAAGCATGGATCAGATCAAAACCGCCTTTAGAATCTCCAGTGGTGAATGGGCCATGGTCCAAAATCACAATGCCATGGTCCATTAAGTGTGGGAAGGCCCATTTATTAGATGGTTAAGATGGTAATTTGGTGGGGGAGCCAATTTCCTGCAAACAAGAGTTGTAGGGAGCCCAGACAACACAACACTCTGTGGTGCCCACCATCATGTCTGTTTGAAATCTACTCCAACCATCGGTTGCACCAGCTAATGATCATAGGTGAGCCAAAAAATCAGTCAGATCTGAAACTCAAGTGAACCACAACCCAGGAAACATTGCGGATTGGATGTCCAACATTGAAATTTTCCTGGGGCCCACTAAAGTTTTGGATCAGGCTGATATGTTTGTTTGCACTTCATCCCAGGGGGACTCACCTGATGAATGGGTTGGATGGCATATGGACATTAAGGTGGGCTTCCATCCCCACTGTTTCCCATGGTATGGCCCATTTAAGTTTTGGATCTGCCTGATTTTTGGTCCCAGGTCTGAAAATGAGCTGGCCCAACTGAAGGATGGAGTGAGTGGGACCCACAGAGCCTTTTGTTTTACAGACTCCCTGGACCTTGCAGGAAAACAGGATGCTTGGCTTGGATAATTTGCACATACCCATCATTCCAGACCATCCGATTGATAGGCCACCCTTTCCATTGGTCATTTGCTAAAGATTACGACTTCTACTAACCGTCAGGGTGTGTTGATTGGATGGTTTGGGAGCACCTAATGGGGTTGGGTGGCCTAGATGGCCCATCCAAGAAGTGGCCCATTGAGTGGACGCTTAAGATGTATGTGGTCAGTGGAGACCATTTTTAACTGTATTAACTAACCTTAATTCAATCTGCAGTACATCCCATAGAGAATGTCGAGACGTTTTTTTAAGTGTATTAACTAACCTTACCTCAATCTGCAGTACATCCCATAGAGAATGTTGAGATGATTTTTAACATCAACTAACCTTAACTCAATCTGCAGTACATCCCATAGAGAATTTTCAGACGATTGTTAACTGTATTAACTAACCGTAACTCAATCTGCAGTACATCCCATAGAGAATGTTGGGACGATTTTTAACTGTATTAACTAACCTTACCTCAATCTGTAGTACATCCCATAGAGAATGTTGAGACGATTTTTAACTGTATTAACTAACCTTAACTCAATCTGCAGTACATCCCATAGAGAATGAGCTCAAGGACCCCACGCAGATGAAGTCGATCGTGCGGTCATCGATCGTTCTGTGCTCATCGGTCTATGTGGCCACCAGCTTCTTTGGGTTCCTCCTCTTCGGAGATGGGACGATGGACGATGTCCTGGCCAACTTCGATGGCGATCTTGGGATCCCGTACAGCTCCCTCCTCAATGATATCGTGAGGATCAGCTACGCGGCCCACCTGATGCTTGTCTTCCCCATTGTCTTCTTCACACTCCGCCTCAACCTCGACGGCCTACTCTTCCCGTATGCAGTCCCCATCACATTCGACGGTCAGCGATTCTTCTCGATGTCTGTCGCTCTTATGGGCCTCTCCTTCCTTGGCGCCAACTTCGTTCCAAGCATCTGGGATGCTTTCCAATTCACTGGGGCGACGGCCTCCATCGCCGTTGGATTCATCTTCCCAGCTGCCATTGCTCTCAGGTATTCTAATCCGTTAAATGTTGGGGCCCATCATGTGGTAGGCCTGAGCCATGATAAAAACTACATATTGCATGTGTAGATGAGATCAGGATCTTGATTAGTGACTGATAGGGAACTTCAACCATGTACATAGTTTGTATTTGTGGGGCCCATGGTATGATGATGAAGAACATTGAATTTAATGGTTCCATCATGACCATCAGAAAATCCCAACCTTTCAATTGTCAGCAATGCAGTACATGGTTAAGAAGAATGAGACCAGAAGTCCACATTCAATGGCTAAGAAAGGAAAAGGATTGACAGCTTAGACTTCCAATGCTGGAAGAGATTTGGGGGTGTGGTCCATCCATGATGGATCTTGGACAACACAACCATGGGCCCCACATGAAAGCAATAGGAAGTTGCCTATCAGGGGTGTCAGTGGGTATGGGCGCAGCCCCAGCTTGACACATAAGACCCAAGGCTCGTGCCTTGCGTGGGCCAGAAAAAGTGGTTGGTCCAGGACTCGACCTGCCCGGACCAAAAATTAACAAAAGCCCTATTTCCCACTTGAATGTTCTTAATTTATTCATTTATCAAGTGGGCCACATCCATAAAGAGAGATTTTAGAGGAAAGAAACCAACGGTCTGTATTCAAGATGGAGGGGTTGCTTGAGGATTGGAATGCATATTTGTAGGATATAACACGTCCATATAAAGTTGGGTCTGATTGGGCTAAAATGACTTGAGCCCAAGCCAACCCAAAAATTGACCAGGGGAGACATGTGAGTCCCAATCCCGGCCGACAGGCCAAGCTTAGGTTAAAGTGCAACCTAGAGCCTGGCCATGCTTGTCAGGCCGGGCAAGCAACTATTGTTTGGATCAAGAATTACAGTCGTAATGTAAAAGCGCCATTATTACGATTTTACAACATTTGTTTAAATACGTAATTTGGCAGTCAAATGCAGATTGTACTATACATTGTATTGCAGTGGAAAATATCCCATCTAAACACATATTTAAGTGTATTTTTTCCATTGATTTAACATTGTAAAAGTATCATTATTATGATTTTACTACACCTATCCAAACACAGCAATTGTTACTAAAATTACCTGTTTTTCACGAGACTGGTATTGTAATTTGTAACCGTTGCACTTTTACAATACATTACGCTGTAATTCGCAATCCAAACAGGGTCTTTTTAGAGCCACTACTGCTGGAGTCATTTTGGTCGAACCCAAGCTGAAATCAATCCTTTTATGCAGGAATGTTCATGGAATTGCCACAAAGACAGACAAGGTCTTGTCATGGTTCATGATTGTGTTGGCTGTGACGTCAAGCACGGTGGCCATTTCGAGTGACATCTACGCTACCTTGTCCAATGGAGGTGAGGTGGGCCGATGATCTTAAGGAGTGGGCCATGGTGGTTTTGTTCATGAAGCTCTTGCATGCTTGAATGCTTGAGCTACGGCATCTTTGGAGTTAAGAGAGTTATCGAGACAATGGATCATTGGAATTTCAGGTATTGCATGTCCATGGATTATTTACAACATTTTTTGATAGATACACTCTTTGTTTTATATTTTTGGTAATAACACAATAAGATTTTGTGCTGTTGTATTACCAACAGTAGAAAGAAAAGGGTGTATTTATCAACCAGGGTGGGTGTAGATATCAGTTCTTTGTGCAATGCCTGTTCTCCTTTCTCTCATTGTTATGATTTTGTAAAGCTTATATCTAACAACAAAAGAAATATTTGTTATACAAGAAAAATGGAGTTGCAATTGTATCAATATGTGGAATTGTGCATTGTGCTAATACACCAAAGGATATGCAATGAAAGTGTAACAAGTAGAACCATGGTTCTAAAACGCAGTGACTTGACTCGAAACTCAGTCGAGTCAACTTGACTCGATGAGATTTTGAGCCAATTCATCAGGAAACTCACTTGATCCTGAAACAGACTAGGTCCCAACTCGGGAAGACTCGTCGAATCAATGGAAATAGAAACCAGAGGCATGAACCTTAACCATTGCACCACACATTGATTTCTTGCTTATTTTACTATTTTATATTATAGGAATGTAAAAAGTTTATAATCATTACAAAATCATTTATTTTAATATTTTATAATTATTAGTATCGAGTCGATTTGGGTGAAGTCTTCTAGTCAACTCAACCTGGTTGAACGCTGAGTCGATTTTTCAGGTGTTTGAACTATGAGCAGAACTCCGTTGGAACTCCTGTCCAATAATCATATAGTTATAGGACGGCTTCACCAAATTACCTAAATGCATATTATTTTGATTTGAAACTTCCCTCACATCCACATATGAAAATTTCCTCCTCTAACCATCCGCAGTACTTATAATAGAGATTGTAGGATCATTTGTTGTTTATTTATGTGGAGTTATGCCATGTTAGTGGATACGGCACTTGCAATGCACATCAAGAGAGCGAGGAAGCGGTTTGCAAGACATGGAGAGAGGTGGTGGAGGTATGGTTAAAGGGGAGTTATTTTGATAGAATTGCTCCATTGCTCTCCGAGCACTTATAAGTTATGGTGCTCCTTGTTGCATTTAGTCGCAATGGGCCACCTGGACTGTACAGTCCATTGATCTAGAATGTTCATTAGGTTGAATGTACGGTCATGGGCAACCATGCAAGCATCTGACTAATCTAAGATACATTAACCATTCAATCAGTGGTCTTTAATAAGGATAGCCCAGATCAATTACATAAAAATAGGTTTGACCAATAATTTTATTCATCCATTTGCAGCCATGTTCTAGATAGCAATAGCGTGTTGCGTGGCATTCAACTCTTTGTAGCGTGTAGCGCAAGTAGCATAGCGTGCAGCGCTACACAATCCTTCAAATTTTAAATTTAAGAATATAAAAAATAAGATACATACTAAGGATATTATATATATATATATATATATATATATATATATATATATATATATATATGCCTAAAAGATTATTCATTTTTTTAAGTATAAGCATGTTTAAAGAAGTTATTAATCATCATTTATTATTAATGTCTAATTGAAACCATTAGTCACAAGTAGAAAAAGGTGTAGCACATGCTACATTTGTGTTACACATGCACGCTACATACGCTACACGTACACTATGACCATGTAGCATACGCTATAGGAGATTTTTGCTATTTGCTAACACTATGCAGCACGCTATGCTAAAACACTGATTTGTAGAGGCCATCATGGATTGCTTTTGATTTTAAAGAATCATTTTTGTTAGGTAATAGCCATCCCATCCATGGTTCGAAACACAACAACTATGAAAATAGAAACACTACAACTATGAAAATAATGCCAAATAGGAGATTGATTGGATCACCCATGAATTTAGTGTTGAAACTCTTGTGAATCTACCACTACGCCATGAATAGGGACCGAAAGCATTTCTCATTGCTTAATACTCTAGTAATATGATACCTGATAGGGTATGTTTGAGAAATCAACCAATGAGTCCTATTCAAAGATTGAAATTATCTATACGAGGTGGCAGTGCATAAGTATGAGTAATGAATACCAAATATATATATATATTTTTTTTAAAGGTTATAGACTGTTCAAAAATTAAATAAATTTGCAAACATGTGCAAAAATAAAGTTCAGGCACATCCAATAACACAATGTTCAGATATATTCAAGCAAATCTCATTTTGATGCAAGTGGTAGCTTTGCATGACAGAGGGATAAAATATCTCAATTGAAAATACTGATTTTTATTTTTTTTAAATTTTTTTGAAGATATACCATATAAAGGTTAGACCCATCATATAGCTGTTTGGATCATTGGAAGAATGGACCAAAATGAATACTGATTGTTGGTGCTTAATATTAGAATGGACGGTTAGGAAAAATTGTCAACAGCCAAATAGGCGAAGTACAATGTTCCTATGGTGAGGATCATTCAGAGTCGTTGAGCAATGAAGATGCACTCAAAGGACGGTCTATATTCACTTTCTTTACATGTACATTAGAAAATAACGGTGCAGCAATTGCGGTCATGAATGAGAGAACGCACATACTCTTGCAGTGTCATGATCCATGCTCATGCAGTCTCAGTACACGTGGCATAATGCAACCTCAATCCATACCGTTCAAAATTCTTCCTTGATTTAGATACGGTTTCCTTCCAGAAATTAGGTTGATTGGACAATCATAACCCCCGGTTCATAAACATTTGTTTGTTAAATGTGGACCGTTGATTATTTCAAACATTGAACGACCACAATTTGGTAGTAACTGACTTTGAAGGATGCGGATTGCGTGGTGACCCAGCACCACTCTGTGGGGCTCACCGATGTATATATTTTATCCATTGTACATCTTTTTTGTCAGCTCATTTTAGGGCATGAGCCTAAAATCGAATATATCCAAAGTAGACCACACCACAGGAGATAGGGGATAATGACACCCACTGTTGAAACTTTCTTGTGGCCTACAGTAATGTTTATTTGTCATCATCCAACCTGTTTATAAGGTCACACGAATCTGGATAAAGAGAAAATACAAATATCAGATTGATCTAAAACTTCTTTACCCGAACAATTTTCAAGGTGGGTGTTCAATTCTCACAATTTTCTGTGACCTGATCTACTTGAACTCTAGAATATATGAATAAAACATATACATCTCACAGGAGGACGTGCAGAGTTCGAGCACCTTCTTCCTCGAAGGTTAACTATTTTGAATCCATGTAAAATAATTCTAATAAAATTTGTAATAATTTGATTGATGTGTATATGTCTATTACACCATTAATATAGAAAAAAAAAATTAATTCATAATTATTAAAAATAACAAAATTTCAACTCTAATAAAAATTATAATTCTAATAAATTTCTTTTAAAGCTAATTTGATTATATCCTAACATGATTACAAGTTATTTTTAAAAATGAATAAAATCTAAAACATTATAAATAATCAAATATTAAAAAATCAGAATAACTTAAAATTTATTTTTAAGCTGAAAGCATGCATTTTCTAACTAAATGGACGGATGTGATCCATTTTGTGAGTTGCTTCACCTTATATATTCCATTTAAGTAAAGACTAATAGGTAACGCGTCCCACGACGATACCCGGATCAAAAGTTACGATTAATTTATAATCTACCTTCTTTTGGTCCTAACCTTGTTAGGACTGTATTTTGAAACGTTCTACATCTAGATTTGCCTGCTACACCCTGCTTCAGAAGCTAAGTGGGGCCCACTATGATGTTTGTGAGAAATCCACCCAGTTTACCAATTTTGCCTGCTAATGAGTTAGAAATTTTTCGCAGATCAGAAACTCAAGTAGGCTTCACAACAAATATAAATAAGTATAGAAATGCCTATAATCGAAACCTTCCTGGGATCCACCGTGATATTCAAAACTTGGACCCCATGCATGTTTCAACGGTGAACATTTAATCATCACTGTTTTCTGTCATGCGACCCACTTGAGTTTTGGATCTATCTTAATTTTTAGCTAACGTTCTAACATGAGGCGGCGAAATGAATGAAAGGAGTGGATTTCTCGCAAACATTACTATGGCCCACTTAGCTTATGAGCTCTGTCTCAGGAAATCCACTTCCTATTTCACATCCCAATCCTCGTGGGCCCACCATTTGGGCAGTTTAGATTGAATCATTCATGCAACGTGTGTAGTACTCGTGTTATATTTGCTTTCCCAATAAAAAAAATAAAGGATGGCTGTCGGCTGTCGCAATCTGCCAGCGTACCCAATCACTCCTCTTCACAAAGCGGCCAGGTTTCATTTGAAAAACCTTCAAATTCCACTTTTCAACCGAACATATTCCCATTTACAAAGCGAGTTATACTCGGGCTCTCAGTTTGTACGAGCCTCAAGGTTCGATGATCCAGACCGTTGATCTGTTTCAAACATCATGGATTGACCATCTGAAGAAACTAAAATCCTTACCGTCAATCGTGTCCTGGAAATTGATTACTAAGAAAGAAAAATTCACAGCCGTCCATGTCCAACCGAAAAGGCCCATGATCAGATTCTTTTAACATCACGATAACATGACAAGAGTCTAGATCGCTGACGCATGGACCCACCTATAGAAAAACAAATGAATGGTTGAGATAAATCCACCGACGGTTCAAATTCTTTGTACACACGCGGCCCACTTGATTACCTTATTGACAGAATCTGGACGGTATAGATCGCCTCACGAGCCAATCCAATCTTACACACGTGTGACTCGCGTACTCTTAACGACTGCAATTGACATTTCCTGTTTTTGAACTTTGATACTCTGGCACTCAGAAATTGTCCACGTGGAATATAAATAACTTAAATCAAACCGTCCAAAATTGTGGCCCCAATTTATATGGATCGTATGTCATAATATTAATTGATTGAGTCACCTGATTGGCAGATTTATGGATATTTTATTGGACGGAAATGAAAATAATCAACGGTCTATAACCGAAAAACAAATGTCAGTTAATCAGATGTTAGGATTATCCAATAACCATGATTTTGATCGAATGAACTAATTATAGTTTCTCCCAAATTTTGGACGGTTTTTATTGAATTATAACTTTTTTACATTTACAGTTAAACAGTGCCTACGTATCAACCATTATGCACCGCCAGAGTATCAAATAATTCCGCTATTTTAACGAGCGTACTCCTGTGCTAATTCATCACCATCTAAAAAATGGTGGTGACTCTCTAAATGTGGATCTTACGTAGTTTTTGTGCAATCAAGACCGTCAAAATATCTAATCCAACTGTGGATTGATTATAACCTAAAAAATGCATCGATTGTATGGTACTAAATCTCGCTTTTACAGTTTAAGAAATCTATTTAATATGCATCAATTGGATGGTTAAAATTACTTTACTATTGTATATTTACAAATATGACCCATGATTTGGATGGTATGGATATATGTAAATCATTTTCACACGTGACAAGAAGACCCACTAACATTTCCAAAACGGTGGTAAACTATCATAGGAGATCCTGTTTTTCAACATGTCCAAAGCGCTGCCGCTCCAACGGCTACTTCCTTACAGAAACCCGAGTATAAGAACCTCTTCTCTTCCCCAAAACTCTCTCTCTGTAAGAAAAGTACAGAAAACGTTCCGATTTCCCCTTTTATAGGGTTTCCAAAACCCTAATTTCTTCCCCGAAATCCTCTCTCCCTCTCTATACATCCGTAGATTCTACCAGAAATCTGAGAAATGGAGGATTTTCCGACCGATCCGAAGGAAGAATATCTGATACAAGACTACGGCGACGAGTTTTACGAGGAGATTGAAGCACCCAAGTTCGTGGATTTCACTGACCCTGATCGATCCCGACCTGATGACAGTTCTTGGTTCTGCGTGCGCATCGGTAGGTCCCGATCTCCCTCGTTCATTCGATCTGTTGTTGTTCTTGTCTGCTCTGATTCGGTCTGGGACTTGCATTATACCATCAGATTTCAATTTTAGTCCATTGATATAGTCTTTTATATTTTCTCCCTCCGTACGAATTCTTGTTCTGGATCTTGTCCGAAAGAGAAATGCTAGATCTGTTCGTGCGAGGAGAGATTGAAGGGGTGAATGATGGCACACGTGCTGAAGTGGCACGCCTGTGTTTGATCCGGTCCATGTACCTGTTGTAGTTAGATCTGGACGTTTCCCATCCCAGCGCAGGCCTGGTTGATGAGCGTGTATGGCCTGATTTGAATTATGTGGCATGTTCGCAATTGCCCCTTGTAATGACTGGCCCTGATCTCACAAGTGTTTTGAATATGTTCCGTGATTCACATTTTTCAAATTCTCCAACACAAATTGCGGTGGTGTTCCTCTATCTGAATTTAGATCTGTAGAACTGGAGCTCAACTTTTAGTGATCTGGACTGTTAATCTGATGGGCCTGAACTCAGTTGGGCAATGATGAATTGCAGAAGTAGATAGAACTCGAGAAATAAATGCAGAAAACGAAGGAGATAGGCTTAAATGGGATCACGTCCTCACAGTTACTCTTTTTCATGACCCTAATCCTCACTATACTTGTAGCATGTTCATATGACATTTTCTTGGATCATTGCTATAGCTTTTTTGTTTCTCTCTCTAACATCCGTTATTGATAGGAAAATAGTGACATTTTCTCGAATGGGCGTGCTCCTGTGGTACCATTACCACTTTTTTTTTTTTTTTTTTTTTTATACACGCACACATACCCCCACACACTCACGCCACACGCACACACACCCCACACACGCACACTGTGCGATTTCACCACTGTGGGTACTTGAACCCTTGACCCGGTGTTGAAACTCCATGGAGTCTACCACCCAGGTAAGAGTAAGGACCCAAGTACCATTACCACTTTAAGCCATGGGTAGTACTGGACCGAAGTGAGGCCCAAGTCATGTAATTAAGGATAGTGGTATCGTCCACAAGATGCATTACCTCATGTTTACCCCTGGTACATCTGACGCAGGGAAGGACGTGGTCAGGTCGATCACCATCTTCCTCAGGGAATAACTACTCTGAATCTACAGTGCTCTCTGGACTCCTCATCGAGCTTCCTTGAATTCACAAGGGATAAAAATAGAAATAATTTCTAATAAATTGATTGATGATTTTTTTTTAAAAATGAAATTACAATCCTTTGCTCAAACGTAGGACAGTTTTAGACTCAAACTCCAACTCAAGCTTCCTAAAAACGTGACTTGCTACTATTTGTAGGTTGTCACCATTCCTACTAGACTTCATGGTTTTCAGCCAAAAATAGTAAGTGTCCAATTTAGCCTAACCATGTTGTTCTCTTAACTTTTCTTAAGCCCTTTTCATGTTGGGCACAACTCCTACCACTCAAAGGATCAAAAGTTATACACCAACTAAAACTTACTATTTATAGTAAAAACAAAATTAAAAGGGACTTTTGACCATCGATCTGATGTAAAGTCGCAAATCCGGCATGGGTAACCCAGGGTTGGTTGGCTAAAGTAGCTTCTCCTACCCCAAAATCATATATGATACGTCGAAAAACTCATTCCGGTTTGCAAGATACAACTCGGTCAATCAGCAAATCCGGCATGGGCAACCCAGGGTTGGTTGGCTAAAGTAGCTTCTCCTACACCAAAATCATATATGATACGTCGAAAAACTCATTCCGGTTTGCAAGATACAACTGTTTTAAGGTTCTGACGGTCCGGATCATTTCCGCCTCCAATCGGACCTTCTCTGGTCCATCTTTACCATGAAAGTGTCTGCGACCGGCTCTACATCAACATCAAACTCGGCTGATCATAAAATCGGGTGGGCCACGCCACAGGGAACAAATTGAGAGTGGACGCCTACTGTTGATTTGAATGGTAGACCTACTGCGTAGTTTCTGCAATCCAGGCAATTCATAACCTTCTTCTGACATGGATGTGTACTTCACTATTTCTGTCTTCAGGATGTGACCAAAAGCATGAGAAAGTTGATCCTGATGCTCTTTACAAGAGTTTCGTTCTTCGGGTATGTGATCCCTTTCATGTGCTTTTTCCACCAATGTCATTATTGTGTAACTTTCACATGTGCTTCTGAATTATACAATACAGGTAATGGCAGCAAGAAGTCCCAACCTACGCCTCCGAAAAGCACTGAGTAGACGTGCTCCAAGGTATGTGAAAAACTTTGATACTCTAGCAGAGTGTGATGGATGATATGAAGGCACTTGGAAATTGCCCACATGGCATATAGTTAGTCAAATTAAACAGCCAAAATTATGGTGTGCAGTGTGGATTTATCATGGACCAAAAATTAAGCTTGTTTGTTTATCTGACTATCGGATTGGTGGACATTTATTTGATGGTTAAAAATGAAAAAAATAACAATAAAATCCAATGGTCCTCTTTCCACAAATGAGTGTCAGAATCAGACATTAGGATTGTTCAACCAATCTGATCTTGGATTTGTGACTCGAAGACAGTGGAATGCATAATCTAGTATATGCCACTTTTACAATTCCTCAGTGCCTTCATAATTCAAACATCATATGCAGCTGGAGTATCGTCCTTTTTTCTCATACTAATATTATTCGGGTCATCCAATAACAGAAAGAATTCATTTTTCTAGTGCAATCCTCAAATGCCCTCGTTCTGCACCAGCGAAATCAGCCAAGGATAGGATACCGAGATTGACCATGATGACATCAATCTCTCAAAAGGCCCGTGATAGCAAAGTGAAAGTCTCTCTTATTTCCAAGTTGAATTTTACTCCGAGCAATGGAAAGACAAAGAAATCTTCTATTACAGGAAAGGCTTTGACGACTCCTAGGCACAAAAACTGCCCTCAGAATCAAGAACCCTTTCGAAGTGTTCGGAATCCAAAAGTAACCCCGGCATTGCCTAAAAGTAGCACGGCAGCAAAAGCACTAGTTTTTCATAGTCCAAAGAAGACTGAGAAGACAACTTCATTTAAGTGCCGTAATATTTCTACACCGGATATCTGTAGTGAGATGAGGAAGCTTGCGATAAGCAGTCAAACAAAGAAGGCAGAGGGTCATTTTTGTAAATCTTCCAGAAATGCAGAGCGTGACCCAAATTGTTCCGTGCCCACTTCAAGCCCTGCAAAATCACAGTCGTGTGCTTCCAAGCAACACCGTAACCAGGCCAAAGTTTCATCCATTTCTCGAGGTTTTAAGGGCCGCGAAGTTCCTTCAAAGTATCTGAAGAAGGTAGGAAAGGTGAATTTACGGAAATGCGATGGATCCATGCCTCAAAGAGATGGTGATGACTCTAGTGATATGGAGATTGATGGAAAATCGAGGAATGGCTCTATGGAAGCATGCCCAAATGGATGTGAGGGGAGTCTTAAAGATGCAAAATCTTCAAAATTAGGAGACACAATCACTACTGAAGAAGAAGAATCCTTGCCGTCTTCAAGGGAGCCATCTATTAAAGAGAATTCATTATCACGGTCTGAGAAGGATCAGACTTCAAATAGAGTGGTGGCTGAGACTGAAACAGTGCAGAGTTCTGATACTGAAAGTACTTCCGTAGTAGGAGTTGCAAATACTACAGAGGAAGAATCATTCCCTTCTTCAGATGACTCCTCCATTAGAGAGAACTCTCTATCAAATTCCGAGGAAGATTTGCAAGAAAAAGATCCGATAATTCAAACTTTGAGTGTAGTAGCAGAGGAGGCTGAAACTATGGAAAGTGTTGAGAAGAATTTAGAAGAAAATAATCGAACTTCAAATGGTGGAGTAGATGAGACTGAAGAACCCATTGAGATTGCTGACAAAGAAAATGCATCGGCCTTGGATGAGAATAGGTAACAAGGCTAAATACATTTCATTTCTTTAACCATTTCCCATTATTTATGTTTCTCTCAATGATAATATTCATGGGCTATTTGTAACTGATGCCAGAGAAGTTAATGTACGTGGCCACCATTCAGAAAGCAAGGTTGGCCATCACAAGGTTCATGAAAACCCTCAAAAGGTACATTTTTGTAACTTCATTTTTTTTCTGAGGGGCTGCTAACTCACAAGAGTAGGGTTTCAAATCTTAATTTCCCAGATCCAGGCCATTTATTAGGTGTGACGCCAATTTGTCATGGCCTGAAAATCAGTCTCAGTCCACTCATCATGTGGGCTGTTCATCATCATCTTAGTACACGTGGCCAACCCAATTAATGGACTGACCTTACTCTTGGACAAAAAACACGTACATCCCAGCAGCATGGATCTTTCAAGCACATGCTGCATTGGGGGGGAGAGAATCAAAATGACACCTGCATTTTTCTTGTTTTTGTTAGTTTTACAGAAACACAAATATTATTGTGAATTTTCAAGTACATCTAAACATCATGCAGGTCAATACTTCCAAAACTACTCATGAAAGCGCTGCTACTAGCGGTACTCAAGGCGGGAAGTACAAGAAAGCAAAACCAACAAATCCCAAGCCTTTTAGACTAAGAACTGATGTAAGTAAACCCCCCTCACCTGTTTTGGTCACTCCCACCTTGCACTTTGCACTTGTGTTATTGGACCATCATACAGAAGGGCCATATAGCCCAAATATGAAAGTGATCAGATATGCTATAGTAAACCAGTCAATTGCTGGCTGGCCGCTAATGGACGTTCTAAGTTGAAAATGTCACAAGTTTTGGATGGTTATGATTGCTTTCAAATTTTTGGGGCTATGGCCTATCCATATGGTGTGGCTGTCTGCCACTACGGTGAAGACTACACTAAAAAACACTTTTACGAACGACACTTTGGTATAAAATGCCTAGTTGTAAAACTGAAATATTATTGCATTCTTCGGGAACGGGGTATCTAATGAGACGGGTTGCATCAGGAAAGAGGAATTCTCAAGGAAGCAAACTTGGAGAGAAGGCTTCAACTCCTTGCTCCTTCAAAGGAAACCACTCCAGTTTCCAAGCTTCCAAATGGGAACTTGCATAAAAGACCGCCACCTCGGAATGAGTTACAAGTGAGTTCTGTAATTCAAGACTTTTTTTTCGTAACAGAAATAAAAGCAATTAAACCTTGTTTGGGTTCCTTTACCTTCTGCAACGTAGCAGAATGGGACGGCTAATGGACGATGTAGAAGAGACGGCAATACACAGGAGAGCAGCCAGATTGAATCAGATAAAACAGTACAAAAAGCTAACTCAGTGAGTACCAAAAGAGAATTTTGCTAGATATTTTTTCGGAGAGCATGATTGTATAACAACACTGCCACTTGAAAATCCAAACCACCCATCAGGTGGGCCTGCTGTCTGGATACCCGACCCTAAAAACCAGGCAGGCTAATCCAATCAGTGCAGGAAACAACGGATACTTAAAAGAGCTTCACCAAGCTTTTTCAGCTGTTTGTTTGTTTTCAACATTCTGGCCCACTTGATATTGTACATGTGCTCCACATCTGCACGTGGCAGCATGTAGTCGGTTTAGCAGACTTCTTTCTCAAACTCAAACATTGATCCTTTAGATTTTGCAGCAACGAATGAGACCTACAAGCCTTAAGTCAGCAAGAAGTGCGGATGCCAAAACAGCTGCGCGAAGTCCTCGAATACACAAGGTATTGCAGTTTTCTTATCTCTTTGAATTAACCTACCATGAGAACTTTGTAATCATTATTTACATCACTGATATCCTTCACGTATGCCAGTTGAAAGATGGAAAGGAGAAAGTTACTAAAGAAATACAGAACAGGAGTCCCAAAACGCCTTCATTGCGGCAACAACTCCTCAAACCTGGCAGGTTAGTTTGTTCTTTCTAACATAGTTCCATTCACTGCATCCATAGCTCAAGTGGTAGACTGAGTGAAAGATAATCTCGTTTCAACACTGAGGTCTTGGTATCGATTCCCAAGTGGGGTGTGACTAACAGTGGGGTGTGTACTAACATGTTAACCCCTCCCAAAAAGAAAGTGCCAATGTGGCACACATGCACAAGATCCAGGCAGTTCCCATGTTCAACTGAAGATTCCCTTTCTTTATTTTCTCATCTTTTGCAGGGCTGCGGCGTCACCAGGTCAACTTGCCGTAATAAAAGAAGCACCCCATGAAGACATAGTGGAGAACAGTACTACTGCCGCTGCAGCCAGGTCTTCTTCACGTGGGAAAAGGCCTGTAACGGTTCCGAAGGAGCCGATGTTTCACAAGATGCATGTACCAAAGAGCTGCACGAAGACACCAGTGAAGGCGACCTCATAATCAGGGTCATGATGTCTCGACCCTTTGTATTCGATTGTTTTATTCATTTTTACCTATGTTTGTAATCTCTAGTGTTCTTTTTTATCCTATGTTTGGAGGGCATGATTTGATGCTCATGTGCCTGATTTTCCTGACATTAAAAAAATATATGAGAATGAAAAGGTCTACATGAGTAGATTGTAGAACCTGAATTCCTGATTTGTGATTGATTGCCTGTAATGGAGGTTGTCATTTTGTCCTTTCTGAATTAGATGAAGAAAAACTAAATTGGAATGAACCAAAATTGGCTTCTTTCTTTGGAATCAAGCCACAAATAGAGTTGGACTGCCTTGTCGTTCCAATGTCTTCAATGTATCAGGACCCTTCATCTCCTTGTTGCTCCACAAAATACAACCTGCTGGTTGGTCTGCTGCTGCAATGGCCCACCAGCTGATCAACAACACCAGTTGGTTTCAAAAGCTGATTCCCAAGCAAAAACTAAAAAAAGACAGAAGGCCGGAGCCACTGTCCGTTCCCCACTTACGGCCATATCAAACAGGTTATCACCCTAGGATTGAAAAACTGGCTTCAGTGTACCGCATTTGTCGCCACCCAAGCAGCATGCTATGAACACTGATCAAGATGGCAGATCTCAGTTCCACAGCGACATCTTGACAAGTCATATGGGACTGGCTAAGTCAATTTGAACTGAGTTGGACTCGAATAGGGTGATACAAGGCGAGAGAGTAACCACCTCCCCCCAATGGACACCGATTAGGTGGTGGTGTGTGATGTGTTGGGCGCTGTGGAGTCCTTGATGCCTTGTGATACAAGGCGAGAGAGTAACCACCTCCCCCCAATGGACACCGATTAGGTGGTGGTGTGTGATGTGTTGGGCGCTGTGGAGTCCTTGATGCATGTGTTTTATATCCACAATGCCCATCGGCTTTTCCAGCTCATTTTAGAGCATTAATACAAAAATGACTCAGATCTGCAGCTCAAGCGGACCCACACCACAGGAAAAATTAGCCCACCTTAATGTTTATTTGCCATCCATCCTGTTGATAAGGTAGATGGGTCACATAGATGTGGATGAAGGTAGAACACAAATATCAGCTTGATCCAACACTTGTGATTCTCAAAAAGTTTTGATTTGTGGGTGTTCAATCACCACTGTTTCCTGTATCCACTTCAACTTCAGATCTGCTTCATTTTTTAGTTCATGCCCTAAAACGAGCTGCCAAGATGGCATAGATATTAAACAAATACATCATGGTGGGCCCCACCGCTTGGGGTGGTGTGGGCAACACCACCTGATCTGTGTCCTCACCATAACCATCCCAGCATGTGGGCCCCAATGCACATGCTAGCGATCCCGAGTTGGGACGGGCAAGGCAAACCCTTTTTTTTTTTTCCAATCAGGGAGATGATGATAAATCTAGACAGTCTAAGGATGGCTTACGATCTCAAAATCACATCTATCAGACAACCATGGCCCTTATTTTTTTAGCTGCACCAGGTTAAGTTAGCTAATTCGATCTTTAGCTGTTGATTTGTAGTGTGCTAGTTGGAAATTTCAAATGCGCCATTTCACAACATACAATCCACTTGAAAAAAAAAAAACATCATCTAATATTTTGGATGGTTTTTTTTTTACGAGCACACTCTCACGCACTCCACCACAAGTGGTCGAACCCGTCAACCTCTTGTTGAAATTCTGGCGTTTGGAAATTATAAATCCTCTGATTTATGGACACTTGAGTATGTGTAGGACCATCTGATATTTTCATTTTTACTGTCCAATAAATGTCCACCAATCTGATAGTCAGAAAATCAAATAAGCAGTCCGGATAGAAAGACTTTGATGGATAGAGGCTAAGGATAATGGAATCATTATTTCCATTGTCACTTTCTTGGTCATGTATTTGCAAGAGAAGATCCTAATCTCCACTCCTTTTCTCGAGAAATGTGTATCCCAAAATGGATGAAAACATGATTCTTGGAATCCATGTCTACATGTCAAATCAAGGGTTACTTGTATCCACATATGTAATTTCCAAGTGCCTGCATATCATCAATCACAGTCTGCAAGTGGAACATTTTTTTTTTCATTCTCAATTGTAAGCTGCTCGACTAAAATCAAATAATACCTCTCAAGAATTCGTCGCATTACTTGAATACAAAACTGTGGGGATCAACACGCTGATGGTTTTTCTTTTCTTTTCTTTTTTTCTTTTTCTCATTGCATGATTAAATAACAGAAGGAATTAGAAATTATAGGATTCAGTTTACATGTTTTGCCTTCTTATTGCGTTTATGATTGTCAGTTCCTCTGTCTTTAGTCTCCTTTCTCTTCCCACCTTTGTGGAACTTCCGTCCCTGCCACCAAAGGAAACCCAGGAAGAATAGAAAGTGAAAAAAAAAAAAAATCATCCTGTGGTAAAATATGCAGAGAGAGAGAAGGACAATTTTTTAAAACAAAAGGGCTAAGGACACGTGATTCCAAGAAATATCAGCCTAATTTGGTGCAATTCATGATATTTTGGTGCAACCAAACACCTAAACTAGAATCATGATGACAATAGTTTGTGTGAAAGAGCACTATAGATAGCAAAAACATATTTTTGCCCTTTTCTTTTAGGTATGAGAAATGAGTTCTGCGAAGCCCATGAACATGAAACCTAAGCAAAACAACATGTATTTGTGTGCCCTATCTAGTATGTACCCTGGTACAAGAATCATGCCATTCCACTCATCAGGGGTGCCAGTGTACCAATAAATGGACTGTTAAAATATGCTGATTAAAAGTCCAAGCCCACCTGACAAATGGACTGACCTAATATTTGAGCCAGGGAACATATGCTGTGTACACCATAGCATTTCGGCATACGGCAAATATAGTACAACAAAAAATTTTAGTATCATCTGGTGTAGACACTGAAAAATACAGTTGAAAATTCAGCCATAAGAAATGGAGACAGCAAATAAAAAATAAAAAATCAGAGGCGGATATATTCATGTATTTTCTAACTAGGCCAACAGTATCAGATGTGTACCATATCGGCATGTTGGTCAAGTGTTAGTGGACTAGGGATCTCACACGTGTGGAGTCAGCAAAACTCATGAGGAAGCATCTACCATCTACAAATTTCAGTAACATTGGCACTTGGACTGGGTATGAGAAAGGGAAATGGTAACAAATAGCACTTGTTTTTGGACCATGGCATATACACAATGGACCACCAGATGAATGACCTGAATCTCACACACATGCAACATTAGCACATGTGAGAAGATTAAGATTAATGATCCTACTCATGTAAGCATTGGCAGGGCTCTTATGGATAATTTCATAACCTAAAATAGATAATCATGGCAATTTTATACATGCGAGAATAAAGTGATGGACATGAGCATGAATACCATTTGTAATCCCTGCTAAATACAACCCTACAATTGCTAAGAGTTCATGGGAGAGAACATATAATCAAAATCGTACAAGGCAGATTTCAAAAGAGAGATAACACAAACACGCACCTCTGCAGAGAAAGTCTTGAGAGGATCTCTACTTTTACCAAATCTTCTATTAAGCCCCAGGCGACGAGCTGAACTAGTTTTTCCCATTGCAGCTCTGGCAAGCTTAACAATCTTGCTGGCTTCCTGTGTTGTTGGGTCCAAAAGGTATTCGGGCACAGCACGTAAATGAGTGGGTGGAGGCTTCTTGCTGAGTACCTTGTCATGCTTCAGTAAATCTGCAGTATTACAAGCACAACTCAGAATTTGGAACTCATGTGGTGTCCTTGCCAACCACACGACCATGCATGTCAAATGGAATTAATTCATGAAAAAAAAAAAAAAAATCAGATTGGCATTACCTAAGTCCCTTGGATTATCTTCAAAATGGGCCTTTAACCTAAACAAAAGGAAAGAATGTCAGTAACAGATATTCATGTAACTGCAATTTGATTGGAGGCAGAACTGTTGCAACCCATTTGGCTTTTGGCCAGAAATAAACAAGTCACTCAGTGACACGTCAGGAACATATACATGTTACAACTGAATATAGGGCAATGGCACATGCGATATGTGAACTTATGTGCCTCCACTAAAAGAACTTGGTCATCCTTCTTCTGGTCTCATTCCTCTGTACTGTGACAATCAAGTTGCTATTCATATTGCTAGCAATTCTGTGTCGCATGAGTGTGTGTGTAATCTGTTGGAGCACAATATGTGCTTTATATATTAATAATTCGAGGGTTGTGTAAATAAGTCAACACAATCATTGCCATAGCCGTTTTTCCTTCTCTCTCAACCCCTTCTCTTTTACTTTTTCTACTGATTTATTCTCAAATCTTCTTCCACTGTTGTGTATTTTTCATCAAACCTGTTAAGCACGTACAGCTCACCAAAGGGAAGTAGGATACAAAAATCACCTGATCTAAGACTCAAGAGGCCCACACCGGGCACGAGATAAGAGGTTCTAGGAGCAATTTGCCATTGGTATGGCCCACTGAAGTCCTCGATTGGGCCAATCTCTTGTATGTACGGCTCAAATAAGGGTTCTCACCTTACGGACATAGTGGGTTCTAACTTCTACCTCATTTTTGGGCTCACCTACTTACACGATCAGCCACAATGAATGGGCGGAGTAGATGCCAGACAGACATCAGGGTGGGCCCCACAGCTTTTTGTTTCATGGTCACCCTGTAACAGGTGTTGTAGGAAATCCGCAGAATAAAGTCAGAGAGAGAGAGAGAGAGAGAGAGAGAGAGAGAGAGAGAGGGGGGGGGGGGGGAGTGATCAGAATCCTCTACACACGTTTTACACAAAGTTCATGTCTCCGCCCATCAAGTTCATTCCTCGGCTCTAGGATCTGGGGCAGAAAATCAGCAAGATCCACAACCTAGGTGGGACACACACAGGGAATAATGGGGATGGGATGCCAACCATAGGTTTTATGCAACTGTTGTTGTAGACAATTCCAGTTGGAGAGAGAGAGAGAGAGAGAGAGGTGGGGAGGCTCTCCCCAACAATTTCCTAAGAAATGAAAGAGCCTGTGGGCTCTATCTTAGCCATTAGATGCACTGGACAGTGTGGATTTGTATGTATGTCGCATTTCCATATGTATGTCTTTATGTATGTATATGTGTATGTAAAACAATAAAAAAAGAAATAAATAATTCCAAGCAATACTCACTTCTCGGAATTAAGGATCTCATTCCTCAGATCCTGTGCTCGTGATTCTCTTATAGCTATTTTTGTCACGCTTTTTGCAACATCCTGTAAAAACCACCAGTCATCAGTGATCTGTTCTGGTGCCCTTCCTCGAAAGGGCTTAAAGCAGTCCAAAGGTCTCAAGTTTGCAGTGTCAAAAGTTCATATCAAATGCTATTGACTGAAATAAAAAGGCAAAGAGCATATAGGAAAGAAAGATCTAAAGAATCATCAGCTGAGTCACCTCTTTCAAAATTAAATGAATGTAAAATATAGTCGTAAAGTCACAACTTTTGGGAAATTGCAAAAGAAAAACCAATAATTCTCTAATATGATACTCTTAAGACAATAATGCATATCTTTAGGGTGTTGCTTTCAGGCCAGCTCACTTAGATTAAATGAAGGAGAGATTAAAGCCCTTCAGGATAGTTTTGAGATCTTTTCTTCAGCCTTCTCCAGAAATCTTATGGCAGAAGGTGATTCAGATTCGAGCAATAGGCATCCAGTTCAGTTTTCCGTTCCAATTAGACTCTATTTTAAACAATATCCATGATAAAGCTTCTATGTCAAACATACCATTTCACTTAACTAGACATACCTTTCCTTTGTTTAATAGAAGGTGGGGCCCACATGATGGACAGTCTACATCAAAGGTGGGGCCCACATGATGGACGGTCCACATCAAAGGTGGGCTCTACATCAAGGTGAACCACATAATTGATTGTCCACATCAAAGGTAGGCCCTAATGATAAAAGGCCCACATCCAAAGAGGGCCCAGCATGATGGACAACCCACATTGAAGGTGGGGCCCACATGATGAACAGTCTATATCAAAGGTGGGCTCCACATGAGGGGTGGTGGATATTGAAGGTGGCACATACAATGGACAATAACATTGAAGGTGGGCCCCACATAATGGCCAATCCACAACAAAGGTCGGCCCCTAATGATGAATGGCCCACATCCAAGGTAAGCCCCGCATGATTGACAGCGCACATCGAAGGTGGGGCCCACACAATGGATGATCCACATCAAAAAGGGGCTCCACATGATAGGCGGTGGACATTGAAGGTGGGCCCCCCACATGATAGGCGGTGGACATTGAAGGTGGGCCCCACATTATGGACAATTTATTTTGATGGTAGGCCCCACATGATGGACAGCCCACATGATGGATGGTCCACATCAAAGGTGGGCTCCACATGATGGGCAATGGATATTAAAGATGGACCCCACATGATGGACACTAACATTGATGGTGGGCCCCGCATGATAGATGACCCTAGGGGGCCAGCCCTCCATGATGAATGAGCCACACCCAAGGTGGGCCCCACTTGACGGACGGCCCACTTCAAAGTTGGGCCTTGCATGATGGACAGTCCACATTAAAGGTAGGCCTGCATGATGGATAGCGACATCAAAGGTGGGCCACGCAAGGTGGATGGTTCATATTGAAGATAAGCCCCGCGCGATGGACAGTTCACATTGAAGACAGGGCTAAGGAGGGCTCAACATAATGAACAGTCCACATCAAAGGTTGAGCTCACATGAAGGGCGATGAATATTAAGGGTGGACCAAACAAACTTGAGGGATAAGTACTTATATGATGTTGGAAACCAAACATACTTTTTTACTTTTTGGCTAATAAATATGTTGTTTGCCAAACAAACTTATCTGCTGAATAAGTAGAAACCAAGATAAGTTACTTGAGGCACAAGTAGCTCATGCAAAGTAACTTACGATCCTAACATCCCCCTAGGGACATTGCATTCTTAAAACCACGAGAAAGATAAGGTACTTTCCTAGCGCCCTCATCACAAATTAGTTTCAGTTTAAGAGCCAACGTTCATCTTCCAATAGCTGCAAGTGGGAAACTAAATAAAGTACTACCAATATTTACCTCAGCTCTGTATCGCAAAGACTCCACAGCATTTTTAGTAAGTAAAGGAAATGGAGCAATGAACTTTTGGGAGTCTGGGTGCTCAGCATCCCCCAACATGGATTTGATTTCTTCAAAAACTTCCATCTCATCTGGGGAAACCTGTTAATAACAAAAATGTAATTTTTTTTAAAAAAAAAAGTTACAAAAAAAGACCATTGTTGGACAAGCTACAAAATATTCATTATCGAACAATTTAAATTTTCATATATAATTTAAAATTTCAAGGCCCAAAAGGATGTGGATGGAGATGCTAAGAAAAGACTTGATGGCCTATCATCTAACTGAAGGATCTGGCCCTTGATAGAGTGGAATGGCATAACAAGATTCACATAGCCAAACCCAATTAATTGAGATAAGGCTTAGATGATCATGACAATGATGATGATATAATTTAAATTCTCAACAATCAATTACATAAAAGAAAAAAGAAAAAAACATGTTTGGGCAAAAGAAAGAATCTAACAGCCATGAACATCTCAAACTCATCATTTAAAAGACTTAAAGTGGCTGATGCCAAATAAAACAAAGGCAGCAGCTATCCAGTAATCTGGATTCTACTTTTCCTATTTAGAATATTATAAGCTCTTAGTTTGGCTTATACACATCTTTAGTATGAAATAGGCTCAATTGCACCAAACTCACAATAGAAACAGATGCACCAGTGTTATAAGCTCTTCCAGTACGTCCGATCCGATGCACATACCCAGCAGGACTTCGAGGCATGTCAAAGTTTACAACCTGCCAAACAAAGGTGAGCACAAGAACTGTGAATTGTAGAAATCGATGCTGAACAACAAGACGGTTGTTGTTGAAAATAAATGACAAAAAGCTGACACACTACAAGACAGAACTACTACATTGTATACTTAAAACACAAATCTGAAAAAAAAAAAAAAAAAAAAAAAAAAAAAAAAAAAAAGAAGAAGAAGAAGGAGGAGCACAAGAACTTTCTTGCAAGTCAGAAAAACAGCATATTTAAAACAGCATATTTTAAATGAGGAATTAATACCCAAGGATATGAGGGCATCTTGGGCCTTGGCTCTGTACAAGTCTGCACCATTGTTCACTGATCCAGACCATTGTTCACAACAGAAGGATCACGCACCAAAAAACTCGCAGATTGAAATCCTAGTGATCACCATGGATGGATCATGCACCCGAAAACTCACAGATTGAAATCCTAGCAATCACCATGGATGGATCCAGACCATTTTTCAGATGGAGCATTTTTTTCCATATTAATCTTACGTAAGAATTGCTGCCTAACCCCCTCTATCTCCAGAATCAATGAGTATGTTTGCAACCAAAATACCATCGTAATTTGTCTATCCTTAATAAAAACACCTCGAAATGAGAAGATCACAAAAGAGAGAGAGAGAGAGAGAGAGAGAGAGAGAGAGAGAGAGAAGGAGCACCTATGATGGGAGGCTTGTATTGATAACAACAACAACAACAACAATAATAATAAATGATGATGATGATAAGAATATGAATAATTTGTAATGGGATTCCCTAGTAGTCTTAGAGGAATAAAATTGAGCCACTTGCATACCGTATAAACATTTTTGAAGTCAATTCCTCGTACTACCCCAAATTCTGAGTCCAATTTCTGCTTTGTATGCTTCTTAGATTTTTTGGATCCAACAGGATTTTCCCCATTGATTTGTTCTTTATCTTTTATCTGGGTGCCATCTGTCGCTATCAAGTAATCAAAAAGTCCTGCATTAAATTCCTGATGAAAAACAATAAAAGAACAGTAGTAAGAAAGGGAAACTGCAATGCCTGTAATTAGCTACCACAAATCAAATGCCTATCCCACCTAGCCAAAGGAAAACAGTGAGTAGCAAAAACAGATTTTTGGTAGGAAACTCTTTGATAGTTTTTTTCAGAAAGGTGAGAAACACACACACTACCACCCCACACGCGTAGGTTCTCAAACCCTTGACCTCAGATATGAGACACAGTGTCTACCACTGAGCCAAGAGAAAAGACCTGAAACTCTTTGATAAATAAGTACAAACAACATAAGAATCAAGAGGATTTCCTGTTATCCTCCTAAAATGTCTCAAGCACGTTTAAGAAAATTGACAGCCTTGAAATTCTATCAGATATAGAAATCACAAAACCTTTTTGTGCAAGTTTCACATAAGAGAAACCAAAAAGGAAAGTCCTAATGTATACATAACCAAACAAATGGAACGGAAGGAGTCCAGAGATAATATTACCTCGAGGATATGGAGACGTGAATTTTGTGGCAACTCAGCATTTAAAACAGCAGATCTGATCCCGAACTGCCACAGACAGCAGAGCCTACTCAATTATCATAACAGTAAATAACAAAGATTCCAATGCAAGGACAAGTCGATGATGTTCCAGTCAAAAAAAAATGTGCAGATTGTTTCTCTCATAAGCATACAACCACTAATCTTTCATTGGCAAGTGGCTTTTGCAGACAAATGAAAATAGAGTACGTATTTGAACACCCAATCCTACATTAATTGCACAACAATAAATGGCACTTCCCATTTTACTTGGTGACCATTTCAGACATACCCTGTCATCCAAAATTGAAGCTTTGGTAAATTCCATGTGTCCAACTGTAATCGATGATCTTATTAAAGAATTGTTAGAGTACATGGCTGTGTGTGTATGTGCAGAGCACCATAATGATGGTGTACACAGGTTTGTGTCATCCTGATGAATACCAAGTCGATGTATATCTCTTAGTTATTATCCTTTAATTATCTTTTAGATATCTTTTGGTTATTTGATTTGTTTTGGTAACTCTCTTTGTAAATTGAAGACTATCTTCGTAATCAGGGGATTATAAATAAAGGATTCTAGAGGAAGAGAAATGCACATTATCTCTTCTTTCTCCCTATTTCTAAAATATTTAAATTTATGAGTGACTCAGAAACTTATGGCTTAAAAGAGCCATGCAAATGAAATTCACAGAAAGAATGTCACATCAGCCACAGATAACCTTATAGGATCAAATGAAATGATTCAACCAGTTTCTTCCTATAAAACAAAAACATGTCACAGGCAACAAGATGCCAAGATCACCCACTCTTATTCAAAAGAGTAACCTTATTAGAAGATTTCAGAATCCCAGGATCTCGGAGTAATTTTCTTTCTTTCTTTCTTTTTCTTTTTCTCTTTTGTCTTTTTGTGTGTGTGTGTGCGCGCACGTGTTTGTTGCTGAAACTTCTATTTCTCACTTCCTATTCAGTGGAGAGCCAAAAATCATCCACATAAACCCCAGATCAAACAATGCTTGAGAACACTTCCATTCAGGGCTTTTCCATGATTCCACGGAATATTTGCAATGAGTTTAAAATAATAGAGTTGAACAGAGAATCATGTGGGCATGCGAACAACCACATTTGCCTCATAATGACCAGAGGTAGGTACCCTTAGAGAAACCCAAAGGTGCTGAACAACAATTATACTCAGCTAAGAGAACAACAACAGCCTAATATATATATATATATATATATATATATATATATATATATATATATATATATATATATATATATATATATATATATATATATATATATATATATATATATATATATATAGGAGGAATGGCCGTAATCGGACCCGCTTTTTACTTATCTTTCGTTGTTTAGGTACACGTTAACTTCTTTGGACTTCGATTGAATCAAGAAATAGGTTTGATTGTACATCTTTTTTTACATATATAAGGTATCCTCCAGGTAATTCAAATCAAAGCAATTTGATGGAGTACCCACGATGACGTATCTGGGGAGACAGCAGCGGATACAGATTTACCATAAGCAAAGGCGGCTACTGAGGCAGAGGCAGAACCCGCATAGGCGGAGGTACCACCACCAGTAGCTGCGGCGTGCATGTAACTTTTCCAAGTTAGAAATGTAAATTGCAAGAATTAAGGATCATGACATGGATTGTAAGTATTGTTTCTTCCTCTAAATTATTCCACATAACATTAGAAAGAATGCCAAGAAATGATATATATAAAATAAATGTGTGTGAGCACAATGAACATGCATACCTGTTCCAGAAAGAGTTTCAATCTGAAACCCATGTCAATAGTATTGACAAATATTAGCACTTTCTTCTGAATTAGTTCCAATTTCAAAAGAGCAAGGATGTAAAGTTGCTTATCACGAGCACTGCATGAAATCTGAGGAAAAGACAGAGAGATCCAATGATTGTGACTAGTGTAACATCAGTTAACCTGAGACTTACTGACTACTGAGCAAAAGAAGGCATGAAACTTAACACATATGGGCACAGTGGCAAGCATCAGCGGATTTGTACAAGCAATAACAGTGCAAGGAGGTCATTTAAAGTTCAAGGTTTTTCTGAAAATGTTGCTGAAAAAGGTTATGGAATATATTTATCAAGAAAATAAAAACTAAAAAGCTGCAGAAAGTGGCAGACGACTTTGAAGGAGACCTTGAGTGAGGTAACTCATCACTCACTGAAATGAGATATTTCAAAAGAAGTCACCTCAACAAGGGCAAATGACTAAAATGAGGTATTACACAATGCTGGGCCCAAGAATATCTAAAGGTACGCAGTCTGCAGTTTGTACAAGAATGTTCCAAATTGCTGAAGTGATGGGCCTCGCATTACATTTCCGATGCTCCAAAAAATCCACAGTGGGAACATTCTAGCCCTTCAATTGGTGATCAGAAAATTGATGGTTAAAAAAGGAAATGCAGCAACCATCCACCATCAACCAAAAATGGCTAAAGGCTAGATTGCTAGATGTTCCCATCAAGGGAAGTTTGGTTCATGGGTGATCCATATTAGGGCCCATCATATTAATGGTTTTGATTAGTGAACCATGGCAATTACTTGTACAAATTGAAAACCCAGGCATACTTCCAATATTCTCATGTCAAATATCATATGTTGAAAAAGAAGATGAACAAGATAAAAAATGAGAAAACTTTCAAGTATGAACAATTAACAAATTTCTGGGAGTGGGAATTATGGAAATTTTGTTGTGGCATTTGGGTTGCATTGATGCTATGGTCATGTTGCTTTCTTTGTGCCTGTTTAAGTAATGTGATGGTATCATCATGTCAGGTGAAATTCGTGCTGGTGATGCTACACTGGAAGTGGTACAGTTGGAACAATATGCAGGCGAGTGGTATGGTAACTGCCAAATGTTGTGGTAGCAGCACCATGGTTGTAGTGGTTGAAGGTGGCATGATGGTGTGCTGAGGTCATAGCTGTGGTGTGTTGGGCATAGTATTTAGTCCTGGAAAAAGTTTTGGGCGACAACATTGCAGTAGTATATGTACTTGTCGTAGCTTGGCAAGGTTTAAATATTGGTATTAGGGGGCATATCAGACATGCCCAAAAATGACACTTTGCAAGTCGTATCAGGCCATATTGGGACTGTATCAGCCGAAATTTCCTTCTGCCAAAAATATGTATCCAAAAAATAAGAAATATGTAAGACACCAGAATGCATCACTTCTTTGTGTTTTAAACATATTTAATGGTGAATCATACTGTTTTTTTAAGAATATTATCTATCCACATGACCTACTGAAACTGAAAGTCAACAAATTAGGACCTAATCGAACACAAATCAAACACAATTTGGTGGATCACGGCCCATTCCATTGAATTACAACAAAAAGAAGATGGAAAAGAAAAAAAGAGAGAGAGAGAGAGAGAGAGAGAGAGAGAGATGATTGTTTAACCCCTCCCCAATTTTCCCCAAAATGGTCCATTCCACTTTGACTTTGATTCATTGTCATATTAGCCTTGTCTAGGGGGGAAGGAACAACACAACGTTGTCAAATTAGCCTTGTCTGAGGATCGGACTTAGTAAATATTGAATAGTTTTTTCTTTTCTTTTTTTTTTAATACAGCACAAGGTGTCCCCGCCCCATTGTGAGGTGAGATTATTCCCTGCGGATGCATGCAATCACCCGCAACCACGTGCATCGGGTAATGCCGGGGAGGAGAGTTGAACCCACACCTATAGGGAGCAAACCCACAATGCTGGCCGCTCGCCTAAACCCCAACAGTAGATGACTGAAACTGAGCCCCATGGTTTACAAAGATAAAGACACCTAAAGAAGACTATGAACTTGAGCTTTCATTAACTGACTCAATTGTGATATCCAAATGGCCCACATTTGAAGCTTCACCATTTAAATATACAGAACAATAAAGGTTCAGTTCATGAAAAAAAAAGAAAAGAGAGAGAGAGAGAGAGAGAGAGAGAGAGAGAGAGAGAATCCAGAGTGTTCCTTCCAGCTATGTCACGATATCTACATTCTTCAGATCATCTATTCCAACATTGAAACTTGATCTGGAGCATTGCCTGCTTTGCATAAAATTTTACTGGAATCGTTTGGGCCAAAAATAGTTATGTCACGATGGACTCTCATTTGATGACTTGCACAACCCTTCAAGGGAAAAAAAAAATGCTATTCTCATTTGTATGAAAATCATCCTATAAACACGTGACATTATTTCAATATGGAACTATACATAAACATTGGTGGGTTTGAATAAGAAAGAGAAGGCATCTGGGCACTATTACTTATCTTTCAAAAAACAAATGCGGACACCCTTACTTTATGGGAAGATATTAACCATCAAGAAAATTGCTATGGAAGGATAGGCATCTCATCCCCACAATGAGCAACTTACAAAACAGTGTCAAATTTTTTTCTTCACTTCAGTATTTATACCACAGGTAACAATTCTTACCCAAAATTGTTGAACGCTTTTTGGTATAATCTCATCCTTGACATTGCCTACTTCTGGTAGAGTCAAAATGTATGGATTGTGCAGCACAAGCTTCTTCAATTTCTCAACATCAGCACTGCCAACCATGAAAGAAAAGACAAAAATAATTGACATTGGCCAGACTATACAAGCGCCGGCAAGAAAGAAATGAAATAAAACAATTCAAAATAACATTTCATGAGTAAACCATGTGTAAAGACTGCAATACCAATATGCAGAAAGGCATTTTATTCATGAGAGGCAATGACTAAGGTGCCGCTCCTACTTTGGAAACTTATGATCCTAGATGCTTCAAGTCCTAAAATAGCTTATACTGTGCTTTTTGCTGCCACTCGCTTTCCGCCACCAAAACTCCTTGAAATGCACTATTGAGGAGATTGGCTATAATGTGGAAGATATACACCCTCCAGCAGGAGAAAGGAATTGAATGGCAAAGACATAGCCATGTTGTCTTTGATCTCAATGAGTTTCAGTAACTTGAGTCATTTGATCTAGTTTATGTTGTTTTATCTTCTTTCAAGCTTTACCCATTCTCTAACAAGAGAGAAAGTTCCTGTTTGCACCGGGAGACAATTCTGAATTCTTTGGATTTTTCTGCCAAAAGGATTTGGAAACACAAATTGCATGCATTTGGCTCATCCAAAATGTCAGTAGCGGGAAGCAAGACAATGCTAAAAGCACGGAATTTTCAAACACATTTGTATCCCGTCCAAAAAGAAATGGATAGGGCTATCGTATCCTATTGTTCAGATGTACCCATGTCCAAGCAAGCCCCAAGGCTTTAAAGCACTATCACTTAGAGAATGTTGGATGGAAGACTCCATGGATTTCTTTTGTTGTTATTGTTATTACTACACTTGGTATTTTGACAAACACATCATTTTAAATTTCACACATATGATTTATGCACGGTTATTATTAGTCCATTTACTACCACAATAAGTACATATCTATCATGCATGTTCTTTGATTCATTGCTAACACATGCTTGCTCATGCCTTTGCTCAAGAAAATGCCATGAATACAATGAAATCCATATGAATTAGCATGTTACGACGATGTCCTTTTTTCCAGGTTTAATTTAAAAAAAAATAAAAATTCCTAAAACCGTGCTGTGAAGTTTACACCTTGAAAAAAGAAGTTTACACTTCAAACTTACGTCAGACCACTCCCAGTATTGCTTCTTGGAATACTGGATAGGTAACAGATATCCTCGAATCAGAACTGGTGATGAAATGCAATGAAAAATTGCAATAAAGTAGCTGCATATGGACCAGGGATGGAGCTCTGGTGATGGGTTAGATGGACAAGACAGTACGCAATGGGGCTCAAAAATCAAATAGTTGATCGGTCATGTGTGTAGATCACCAAATGGAGAGTTCAAGAAAGGGACAATTTAAGGAAGAGGGGAATGTTCATTACAAATATTTGTCTGTGTTGCATGGAACATGAAGAAACAGTGGATCATCTCTTTATCCACTGCCCATTCACATATCGGATATGGACTGATATTCTGCGTCGTTTCAACATTCAATGGTCCTTTCCTCAATCTGTTTGTGAGTTGCAGCAGGCTTGGCATGGTATTTGTTTTGGTAATTACAGGTCAAAGCTGTGGAAAATGTCCCTTTTGACAGTTTGGTGGGCTGTGTGGGAAGAGAGAAATGGGAGATGATTTAATAACATGGCAAAATATTTAGAGGGCACTGTGAATAGGGTGATCTACTTCATAGTTGAGTGGGCTAGTGCTGTTGACAAATTGAAAAACTGTAATTTTCTTTTTCAAGGGAAGTAGCAAAGGGGCTACCTCAGCTCCTCAACTATCCTTTCTTTGTATGTTTTTGTTCATATATATATATATATATATATATATATATATATTGAAAGGCGAATATATTGATAAGAAAAGGAACTGATTACAAGGAAAAACTAAAGCAAAGCAGAAAGAAAAGAAAAGCAGGAAAAGCCGAAAGCTGAGAGATCCGCTAAGATTGCTGATCAGGACAGCTTAAACCCCTAGGAACGACATATCGGAGTTCTTCAGTGCGTCAACCTGAGTGGCCCATTCAATCAGGGCCTTCTTAACCTTGGAGGACACGAACTGCGCAGGGTGATCAGAATCCCTGAAGCATCTGTTATATATATATATATATATATATATATATATATATATATATATATATATATATATATATATATATATATATATATATATATCTGTTACTTCTCCAAATAAAAAAAGTTCAAGAAAGGGACAGGCCCATCAAACTCTAAATGGGTTGCTAAGAACGGGATTGAAACAGATCATATAGCATGGATAGTCCATATGGGAACTGTATGGTTGATGAATATGAACTGGCTGCAACCAAGGTATTCCGTAATGGTAACAGTGGCCATAACGGCCACCACCACCACCTTTACAATACGGGCCATAACGACAGTTAAGACTCCCGTAACAGCCATTACGGTCTCTTTTTTATTGGGGGGAAAAAAAAACCTGAAAAACCTGTATTTGCACCATAACGGACAATTATGAGGCCATTACGGCCTTTACAAGGGGCGTAAGCGTAACAGGCCGTTTCGGGAGCCATAACAGCAGTTATAGGTCATTTTTTCCATAACAGTCGTTACGACCCCGTAATGTGTAATGGTTGCCACCATTACCTTTACATGACAGCCTTTACGGCCCTGTAACAACCGTTACGGCATACCATGGACGGCACAGCTCAATAATGGACTACATGGACAAGGGAATGTCGTGAAGAAAGGGCAAAAAAACACCAAATCATTGATCAGCCTTTGGCAAAATTGCCGGGCAAAGGCATCAAACAAGATCAAGCATGCAAAATCCTAAGGGGTGGATAACAGATGAATATAGGATTCTCTGCCTGACAAAATTAAAGTGGCCTTCAGTCCATTCAAGTGGGGGACATGGTATGATGATCCATACTGTTGATCTGATAAGCCATCCCACTATGGCCCATGCCCTAAACTTATCCCAAGTGGAATGATTCTAACTGATTGATTGCTTGCAAATAGATAAAAAGAACAAAATACTGAAAAGATTCACATTCCACAGATAAAAGAATAAAAAACTGCATGTCTAGGATCTCTTAGCAGAGAATTGGTTGGAGCACATTCCATCCAAGGTGTGGCCCATCAGATCAACAGGCTGGATCACCGGACCATGCCCGCACTTGTAAACAAATCTACACTGTCCATCATATACACTTCCTCAGGCCAAGGATCATACAATTACTGTGGCTAATAATGAATATTAAAATATTAAAATCTGTGAGGCTTGGTAGAGGCCTATTAGTCCCTTGGCCATCGGTGCAGCATGAAAGGTTTCTCGATTTGCATATGCATATCCGGTGGCAAATTAATTAGAACAACTAACTGTAACAAGGAGATTAACAGTTTGCTTTTGTCTGTTATTTTACGAACATATCCAGCCAAACCTTGGTCAATTTGTAACATAAACCAAGCTTAGGAAAAATTCAGAGTAAGATAGACACCTCAAAAGAGCAGAAATGTTTAGAGCTGGTAAATAGGTATAATTGATTTCTTCTACGCGACCATTTATGGCTATTGATATTGACAGCCATTAAAGTAGTCCAAGAACTTTTTTTTTAGTACAAGAACATAGATATGAACTTTGAAAGCTGGTAGCAGCAAGTCATGAATGAAAACGAATGAACTTTCAAATCCAGTACATAAAGAATTAAGATACCATACCTTGAAGTAGCAGACATGAGAAGGCATTGACAGCGTCGAGGGACATGTGGGATAAGGGCTTTTAAGTCATCTTCATAGCCATATGACAAAAGGAGATCTGCCTGGAATCAAATATAAATCAAGTATTATTCTTGCAAAAGAAACCACACACACACACAAAACAACCCACATTCCACGGTTGAATAAGAG
Source organism: Magnolia changhungtana (assembly GCA_030180095.1). NCBI lineage: Eukaryota > Viridiplantae > Streptophyta > Magnoliopsida > Magnoliales > Magnoliaceae > Magnolia > Magnolia changhungtana. Next base: position 6,770,730 of record JASAUF010000220.1, read on the forward strand.
AGGAGACAAATAGGCAAAACTTAACATCAATAAAACCTTGATACCATCCAATACAATCTGAAATGCATTCAGATGAAAAAGATAAATATAGAGAGCAGAATCAGAACTACAAACAATTCATATTGTGGCAAAAATCACAGCATGATAGCCAGAGCTAACTCGTTCTTTCTTTTCTTTTTAGTCCAGATATTTGGCACATATAATACATGTTTTATGAGGAAGAAATAACCACTATGTTTCCTTGTTTGGAATCTCATAGCAAGCGAATGCTTTTTGGTCAGTTTTATCTAAGTTATAACAAACTCAACAAACTCACAGGCTATAAACAACAAGAAAGTAAAAAACTTAAAGACCATAATAGGTAACAGTTAAAACTACACCTCATCCAGAACTAGAATTGAAAGTGAATCCTGAAGGGATGTTGTTTGAAGGGCATCTTTTGAAATGCACGTGGAAATGCAAGCCGGTGTTGAGACTAGTATATCAGGAGGCCCTGACAGCACAGCCCTCTGCAAAAATACTAATGTATCAGCCAACCAAGTATATAGAACACATCACTATAGTATCTCAGATTTCCAATAACTATGAAAGCAAACCAGTCCGTGTAGTAATATCGCAAAGATTATCTAGTTGCATTGACTGAAAGATAACTCTTCATTGAAGCATCCCCAGATTTAAAAAGTCGAAGAGAAACAACCTACCATATCAGATAGAGGCATGTTGCTCGTTAACTGTACGACTTTCAGTTGAACTCTACAGAGTTCAAGGAGCGATAAAGCTTCTGAATAAACCTGAAAAGGTATAATGTCAGCTACTTCAGGGAAGACGTGTGTGTGTCACAAAGCTATAAATATAAGAAAAACACAAACTGTAATAATGAGGGACTCATTTTGAATACTCGCCGTTGCTTCAAACAAAATAGTGACTTGCCCAAAATACAACATGGAGTTCAGTAACATAGTGATTGAGTAAATGGCAAGAATCATAACCAAATAACAGGGCCATTTTTCTCGTTTATTTTCACCAGTGCCGACAATATCAAGATGGTAATGCACATCACAATCATCTTACCCTTTCTCCCAACAATCTGAGCTTGGCTCTTAAATAGTAGGTTGGCAAAAGCTTTGCGATCATCTGCCCACCATACATCAACCTCCCTCTTTAACCCAGGTTCTTCGAACCACTGAGGCAGGTGCTCACATTGACAACAGTCACATGCCAACACGGTCCCCCACAATATTGACCCCAGCCCAACTACTACTACATGCCCGCCCCATGGGGCAACCAACCAATGTCTGGCCATGGAGCAGGTGCAGTTGCCAGGCAAACAGCTAAGTGAAAAACACCAAACGCATGAAAAAGGTCGTGCTCGGATAGTTGGCTGCTCAAAATAGCAAGGAATTTACCAATGTATGATTACCAACACAACTCACATGCCAACATGGTCAGATCAGGCCCCACATAAGCACAACTATTGTGATCTACCCATGAAGGGGAAAGTGTGAACAGTCTATGACTAGAGCATGCAATGCCAGACAAGCCCATTGAGCAAGGACCATTGTAATGCTTTGTTTTTAATTAAATAATCAGGTCAAAAACAAGGACATTCTCTTAACACTGAAAAGATTGATATCAATAGAGAGACTGCCCTTGTCAGACCAGCTCGCAATGGAAACCCTCACAAGAAAATGCATAAAATTTTGAGCCAACTAATTGTAACTTCAGGTTCCTAATTTTTATCTTCAATACTAGTAACATCTTTTAGTATTTGAAGCCTGGTCTTGAGAGTGATATCCAAGAAGATCGCTCCAGGCCACGATGGCTTGATTGGCTTTTGTAAGGTTCACTCATTTCCATGTTCCAATGGAGGCCAACTACAATTCTTAGCCCCCACTCCCTAGCTGAATGAGTTTCCAGACTTGAGCATTCTGTGGTGACTCATACCCATTGTCTTCATGGACTTGTGCATCCCTTCTTAATAAATTTTATGCTGTTACCTATCAGAAAAAATAACAACAAAATTTTCTATTTTTGCCAATCAGGAAAAAAAAATCTTAAGGCTGCATTTGGAAGTCTCAACTTTTTCAGGCGAAGTAGGATTCTTTTCTGCCATTAATCGACATTGGGTAGGTTTAGGTCAGACCAGGAATGTTTCAAATAACAATTTGGACAGAAATGATGGCAAAAAAGAAAGCCCACGTGATGTTGTTCCCTTTTTTTCTGGCTGGACCGCCAAACGCACATTAGAGCATATGGTTGCTTGTTCCTCCAAGACATTGGTTCGGATGTCAAGTGAACTACGCTGGTGTATTGTGCTAGGTTTCTTTCGCTAATGGAGAGCCACGCAGATGGAACTTTCATAAAATCCACCCCGTCCATCAGGTACACCGCCTCACATTCACCAGGGAACCCAAAAAACATGCTAATCCAACACTCAGTTGGGCCACACCATAGGAAACAGTTGGGATGGGACGGCCACCATTAGTTGTGTAGGGCTAACCATGGTGTTTATAGGCTATCCAATCCATTCATCTTATGTGCCCCATAAGGATGAAAGAATTACGCAAAAATTAGAGTATTCCAAAACTCAAGTGGGTATTCCGTAATGGTAAAAGTGGATGTAACCAATGTTGTCGAATTGCATATGCAATCATGTGTGATCGCATATGCATGTGCACATGCAATCATGTGTGATCGCATATTTTTATTTATTAAATTTTTTTAATTTAAAAAAAAATATATGGAAAAAATAAAATAAAATAAAAAATTATAAAAAAAATATAAGAAATTAAGGGTAACTTTACTAAGTTAATAGATAACTAATTTTGCATATTTAAAATATATTTGAGAGAAATAAAATCAATTAAACAATGAATTAAACATTAAGTGCTTGAATCTTGATCTTCCAACTTCCAAGACAGGGAATGTAGAGAGAGAGAGAGAGAGAGAGAGATTAAGACCACTTGGAAGTAGAAAATGTAAGAGAGAGAGAGAATACGACCATTTAGAATAAAGAAATGTAAGAGAAGAAGAGAGTTTTGGAGTGAGAATATTGCAAATGAGGGAAGTTTGGAAGCTTTTTTTATAGACAAAAAGTCTTTTTTTTACAAATAATAATAATAATAATAATGTGCCAACCGTTGGCCAATATGCAATCGCATATGCTATATGCGAATTGCGATCGCATATTTTCACATATGCCACATATGCAGTCACATATGTGCCAAATCGCATATGGATATGCGCATATGCGATCATCTCATAAGCGATCGCACATGACCACAATGGTTGTAATGGCCACCACCGTTACCTTTACGATACAGGGTGTAATGGTCCATTACAACCATTGTTGTCATGTATCAACCCTATAATGGACCATTACGAGGCCATTATGGCTTTTACAAGGGACATAACGGGCCGTTACAGGGGTTGTAACGGCCTTTACAGGTCATTTTTTCCATCAGGGCCTTTACAACCCCGTAATGTGTAATGGTTGTCACCGCTACCTTTACGTAACGGCCTTTACAGCCTTTACGGCACACCATGGGTGAATCATACCACGTGAATTTAGGGGTTTTTGGTATAATTTTATGGGGTAGCCCCACCTAAGTGTTAAATTAGCAGAAAACTATGGCTTGGAGAATGGGTTTGCTGGCAGTTTGGTGGTCGGTGTGGGAAGAAAGAAATGGGAGATGTTTCCGTGGCACTTCAAAATATCCGGATCTTTGCTTCTTAAGAGTGCAGCTCCTCTTAGCAGATTAGGGAATAGTCCATCTCAGCTCTTAATCAGCCTTAGGAGTTGATTCAGTCCAGTTTTCTTTTCTGTTTTCTTTTGTTTCTTCTGTTGCTTTTTTGGTTTTTTTGTTTTGTTGGAAGCTTGCTCTCGTCCTGCTATCTAAGCAGGAGAGCTCTTCATTGCTTTTGTACATTTTCTCGGTTTCTAATACATCTTCGTAACTTTTTTTAAAAAAAATTAAATTTAAATTTAAAAAAAAAAAAAATTAGCCTGACTTTTTAGATCAAGGCCAAACAAGTGGTGGTGTATCTAATGGATAGCATGGAATTCATACAAGTCATCCCCCCACATCAGAGAAAGTAAACGTAGTAGGTACCTAGGCGAGGTTTGCATGCATTTTCCATATTGATTTGGCTACATCCAAAAGCAACCTAAATCAATCCTTACCATCTACTGTTGCGTTAGCTGCATCTTGCTTTTTACTATTGAAGTCTCTCAATGTACATAATCAAATTCCTCAACGTAGCAATCTTACAAAACATTTCATCATACAATTCCAAAAGAAAAAAAGCTACAGGGCATCGCTGAAAATACAGAGTCAATCACATATAAACATATTGTACCTGCTGGCACAGTTCTCTGGTTGGCACAAGAATAAAAGCACTTGGGGCAGTCTTTCTAGAACTAGACTCAGTAAAAAGCTTTTGAAGCAAAGGAAGAAGGTATGCATAGGTCTTTCCTGAACCAGTCTTTGCCCGTGCAACGACATCCTTACCTTCCTACAAACATAATGAGAAATTTATGCGTGAACATATTAGAACCAAATGAAATGAATGATCCTAACCAACAAACACGTGACCAAACGACCAAACCTAATCTAATTGACATAAAATCTAACAAAGAATGTGTTTCCACATATGCAAGGACTGCATTAGGCTACTTTTGGACAGAGATGTTTAATTTAGTGGGCTAGCACCTGCCATCTTTGACTTGTTCAGAAGGAAGAACCCTGAAAAAGCAAGAATTTTGAAATTCACATTCCTCCTTGAAAGGAAATTTTGTACTACCTGGGGTTTTGCAGTGTTCTCCCACAAACGACAAGAAAATCAGGCGCTAGCCCACTAAATTAAACAAGACAATCAAAAGCTGTGTCCAAACTAATTGGATTTAAGAAGCAAAATACGAATCCAGGTCAAAAGTGATAAACATCAAAGAAGAGTATCCATTTTTAAAAAGCAACAGTTAAGTTTCAAAATATTTCAAAAAAGGGGTTAATCAAACTAACCAAGATCAACGGGACAGCCACACGTTGAATGGGTGTTGGTTTTGTGATATCCTTCTTTGTCAAGGCACGAACTAGGCGGGGATCCAAACCAAGCTCCTCGAAGCTCAGATCCTCCTCTTCTTCATTCTCATTGGGCATGTTCTCCACAAGACTAGCCATTGGCACCTGCACATAACCATAAACCAGTTTCCCAATGTCAGCCAAACAAGCCCACCCAACAGATCAAACCACAATGAAATTTCCGTAGTTCTCAAAAATGAAAATTAAAAAGGAAGTCCACAAGAAAAGGGGAAAAATAGAAGAAAGTATTGAGAGAAGCAATGCAGAATCCTTTTAAGTATTGATAAAGAAAAGCAGTTGAGGAGGGCCTGAAACAATTGCAACCAACTAAAATTGAAAAAAATAAACAAAGATGCTTGAGCACAGAAGCTATGTGTTTGTATTAAAAAATAATAATAATAATAATAATAATAACAACAGAGTATGAGATACTCAACCTGAGAAGCATTCCCATGCTCAACCCAAGAAGCATACCTAGGCTTTCAGATTGTATAACTGGGGCCTAACCGCCTAAGTTTCAGTAATTCATATCATCAGTCTCCTGGGCCCCACTTGAATGGGCCATGCCCTGAAAATTGTCCATAATGGTAAAATCCTAACCTTTACCCTTAAGTTAGTTGCTTGAAATAGAAGGTTAGGGAAAGAAATACAACAAGACATTCAAGTAAGTGATGCAATCGTCCCGCATCCCACACATGCATGCTCCGCACGTGTGTGCAGAAAAGGACCACCTTCCTTTTTTAGCCATCATCACTTTCCATTTTTTCAAATCTCTAAATTAGGAAATCTGCTCTTTCTTTCATATCTTTATGTTTTAGGCAAAAAATAAATTTAAATATTTTCTTATCTAAGTATCTTCTTATTTTAGGCATTTTCTTAATTATAGAATGCTTTGTTACTTAGGTGCTTTCCTATTTCATAGATTTTTAGATTTCATATCTTTTATTACAGATTGTAAGGTTGATTATAAATAAGACCTATGTCCTATGGAATAAGTCAAGTTGATTAATATTCTCTTTGTGAAATTTTCTTCTTTTTCACTATGGTGGCTGTTGAAGGAAGGGAAAGTGATCTCCAGTCCTAGACTAGAGGACTGTTGAGCTTGCTCACAATCTTGCATTTGTGATCTCTAGCATCCGCTAGAGGATTGTTGGATCTTTCCCACAATCTCTTTCTTTTCTTATTGATTTATTAGCTTTCCCTTTCAGGTTTGCATCAGTAAGCTTACAATTGGATGGCTAGATTCTTCAAAACTACAAGACTTTGGGTCATGGTCCATTGACGCAATAAGATTGACAAGACAAGGGAGGGGGTAAACACAAAGCCAGAACTATGGAATTAGTTGGCCTAAAATAGAGAATATAGAATATAATTTTAGTAACAATGGGAGTGGAAATGAAGAATCAGTAAAGATTATTGACCGTTAGAATTACCCATAAATGGCCATTTTCGATGTCTTGGATTGATATTCAAGGGGGCAGAGAGGTTGAGAAGGATGTTGCTCATAAAATTAGATCTAGGGGTGATAATGGGTCGGGCTGCCTGGCCCAGCCATGTAGAGCTAGAGCTTGTGCCTCTAAACTTGACCCAAGGACAGGGCTCAGGCTTGAAATCTAGGCCCAATGTCTGGGTTGGGCCAGGGCAAGGCCAATAATGACTATCTCAGTCCAATCATCAAAATGGGCCGGTATTATACAAAAGAATTGATGAATTGAAGACACTTGTGAGTAGCCCCTTTAATGTTCATGTGTAGCTTAAAAGCAGTTTTGAATTCAAGGTCAATTTCTATGATTAAAACCATTTGTGTAAAAAGATTCATCATGGATGGGGGCGCGCGCACGTGCACACACACAAACAAACAAATCTTAGATTTGGACTATTTCAAACCTTTGATCATGCCACTCCTTTCCTAGGGCCAAGGTCAAGCAAGGCCTTTTTAGCCCAATTAAGTCCAACGACAGGCTTAGGGGACTAGGGCTGGGCCAGGGCTAAACCCAGCCTGGCCCATTGCCTCCCCACCCAATTAGAGCTAGGTGGATGTAATTTAAGGCCATGGGCCATCCACTGTGAACCCCATCATATCAACAGTGTGGAACACTGAACCATCAGTCCCACTTGTACAAACTAAAACCCCAAACTTTCTATAGTACCTTAGAGCAGTGTGACAGATATTGCTGAGAATTTGAAAACGCCGCGAAAATTACACTAAACGATAATATCATGGGATTTTCAAAATCCCAGCAGATTTTAAAATATCATGTTTTATCACAACATTTATCTCACAGTATTAACTCAAAAACTAGTAAAAAAATCTTTTAAGAAAATACATAAACATTTATTTAAGTTTTAAATTCATTTACTAATTTAGAATAATATTTTTTATTTTTGGCAAGATATTCCCAATAAAATCCTGAGGAAAACCTTAAAATTTGAAAACCTCTCAAGAAATTTCTGGGCCGAGAAATTGCAGAGAACATGGTTTGTCACTATGCCTCGACGAGTATCAGATGGTTCCGAATCCAACACTTATGTCTATGGGAAACATTCTATTCAGAGTCTCAGACTAGAACAATTGCTACCTAGAAAATTCGTTCTAAACTATTAAAAAAATTTAAAATTTAAAAATTAAAAATTTAAATGGCAAAATAAATGCTGTGCAAAGGTGTGTTTGGATTCGGTTGAGCTGAATTGCAATAATTCAACAAAGAAAAGAGGCGAATGACGCGAATTGAGTTGAGATCATCTTAATTCGTTTACCAAACCAGAAATCACGATTCCATGGATTTCAAGTCGTGATTGAAGCCGTCAAATCGCGATTTGTTTCTGAGCAAGTCCCATATGGACATTTCCACTCTGTGGAATTTAAGTATTGCAATTCAATTCGTTTGAGCATCCAGACGCTGCCTCACTGCCCAAGGAGGAGAGAGAGAGAGAGAGAGAGAGAGAGAGAGAGAGAGAAGCTGACCTTTTCCTGTGTGAGGCTGCTGAGAGAGGTTTTAGGTTTTTGAGAACAACCGGAGTGGGAGGGAAGAAAGGTTTTAGATGGACGCAGATTAGCTACTGACAGGTTGAGCAGCGATACTCGCTACTGAAGTGACGTAACCAAGTTCCGTGGGCCCACTATGATGTATGTGTGGTATCCACACCGTCCATACATTTTGAGATATCATTTTATGGCATGAGCCCAAGAATGAGGTAGATAAAAATCTTTAGTGGACCCCGCTATTGAAAACAGTGAGGAGAGTGATTCCCACCGTTGAAACTATCCTAAGGCCCACCATGATTTTTATTTGAAATCCAACCTGCTCAAAAGTTTAAAAAGACATGAAAGAAGGGAAAACACAAATATCAGCTTGATCTAAAACTTTCGTCGCCTTTCGAAGTTTTTAATGGTGGGTGTCACTGTCCCCACTGTTTTATGCGCTGGGGTCCACTGGAGCTTTAGATTTAATTCATTCTTTGGATCTTACCCTAAAATGATCTCTCCAAATGTATGGACGGCGTGGATACAAAGAATACATCATGGTAGGGCCACGGAACTTGGTGATGTCACTTTAGCTAATCCGCGTCCGTTTTAGGTTAGCGAACCTTGGTACTGTGGCTGACTTTGATGGATGATACGCAATAACTTAGGGCCTGTTTAGATGCCTGTAAGTTGGGTAAGTGGGAAGTCACTTACGGGGAAGTCACTTACAAGTGGTGTTTGGGGGAGAAAAATCGCTTGTAAGTAACTTACAACCTGTAAGTCGCTTACAGGCAAATCTACCAAAAAACTGCAAGGCGAGGGGGGTCAGAAGTCACTTCCCTTTAAGTCACTTACAGGGTCAACGGTCATATTTTTAAAAAGAGGGGAAGAGGGAGAAACGCACCAACCCACCAACCACCATTATAGCCATGAAGCTTCAGCCAATGAAGAGGAAAAAAGACCATTGAAGGAACTCCGGAAGCCTTGCGGCGGTTAATACCAATCCACATCCTACAACACTATTACCGCAGCAATGCTTCATTATTACCGCACCAACAGCTGTCATTTACCACACCAACAACCACCATTGATAAGCTTCTATAAAAAGAGGGGAAGAGGTTTCCTCTCTCCATCCCAAGCTCTCTCTCTCTCTCTCTTTCTCTCTCCCTCTCTGCAATCTCTCTCCCCCTCCCTCTCTGCAATCTCTCGCTGCGTAGTGCCTTCCGTCTCTTCTCCTCTCAAAATGGTAGGGTTTCATGCACCCTTTTTTTCTCCTTTGAAAACGGGAATGGTTTGACGGAAGCGGATTGTGTACTAAGTAAATGCGTACTGAGTAAGCTCTTCGAGGGTCACCATGATTTATATATTTAATCCACTCCGTCCATCCATTTTAACCGATAACTTTAGTGCTTGAGCCAACAGATGAATCATATCCAAAGCTTGAATTGACCACGCTACAGGAAACAGTGTGAATTGAGCGTCCACTGTTGAAAAATTCTTGTGGGCCACAGAAGTTTTTTTTATCAAGCTTATATTTGTGTTTTCCTTTCATCCATGTCTTTAAGGTCTTATGAACAGGTTGGATGGTTACTAAACATCACTGTGGGGCCCAGAAAGGTTTCAATGGTGAAAAATCATTACTACCACTGTTTCCTGTGGTATGATACACTTGAGGTTTGGATATTCTTAAATTTTGAGTTCATCCCCTTGAATGAGCTAAAATATCATATATGGTATTGTATGCATTAACTGTCTTGTACACGTGCTGGCTTAGAAAACTCTTATATAGCTGGGTTTAGGGTTAGGGCCAAGTCTGTGTAGGTTGCAATATCTTGACTTTACAGGGTTTGTACAAAGTGGGGCCTATGGTGCATTTGATCCAAAACTGTTTTTATGGTGGGGCTCTATGATTAGGTTTAGGACATGACCATCCACCAAAAACCTCCCAGTTGGAAGATCCTAGTCTGTAGAAAAATATGATCTTATTTTGGTTGAAATTGTAAGAACTAGGAAGAGCTCTTAGAAGGCCACTATTCTCTTTTCCTTGGAAACATTGCTTGTAGACAAATAAATTGTTCCTTACTATTGTTGTTTGGTATGTGCGTTGGAATAATTGAAACTGATGGAATTTGTTAGCATTTTTGCTCAATTTCTCAACGAGAATCCATTGAATTTAAATTAACATGAACTTTTCTCACTGAATCAGTTCAATTAATGTGCAAAAATGATCTGAAATAATGACTACATCATAACTCATTAATAGATTTGAAAAAACAAGTTAAACATGTTTGAATTGAGCTAGATGGAAGAAGATAATTGCTTAATAAGTTAAACATGTTTGAATTCGTGGGCCCACTTTTATAGCCCACTTGATGATTGGTTTAGCTTAATAATTATCTCAAATATTCATCTTGATGGGCTTAACAAAATAACATATTTGATCCTATGTTTTTTTTTATATATATATGATTATAACATTTTAGAATGATTCCCCAATCTAAGCTCTTAAGGCTTCGATGTGAATATCAAATTTTTACACTGTAAGTAACTTACAGCTATCCAAAACATGAAAAACTAACTTTTCTGGATCGTAAGTGACTTACAACTTACATCCAAATACGTTACCTGTAAGTAACTTTCACCTGTAAGTAACTTACAGGTAAGCCACTTACAACTTAAAAGAACTTACAAGCATCCAAACAGACCCTTAAAAACCACGTACGTGGAATTCAAATCATTCAAATTTAAATCGTCCATATTATGGTCCTTAGTTTGGATGTGTAATAAACCAAATATTACACTTATTTATTCATCTGATTTTATGATTGGTCGCCATTTGTTGGACGGTTAAAACAATAGAATCCAGTGGTCATATACAATAGACAGGGGGTTCCGCAATTTAGTTTTGGGGGGGTGTAATTTTTTATTATAGACCTGACATACCACCGTCTTTTTTTATTCGACGTGAACAAAACTTACCCTACTAAACTAGACCTCTACCTGTATGGATAAACTCATAAAAACGAAAATACTCCTACTTTTTTTAGCTACTTTACCCAAAAACTAGGAGTATTTTGGCCAAAACCCTCTTTCCATACCCTAAAAATCTACTTTGATAACATAAGTTTTGGGGTGTCTAAAAGAAAAAGGCATATAAGGGAAGAGTCTACAATGCTAATTTTTTCTTTTGTCGGGAGTAATATATGCCATGTGTACATTTATCAGGACCTGAATGCTTGTATGTAAAATGAAAAGATCTTTGGCTTAAACTTGAATAGGCTAAGACATAAGTTGCACCATAATTAATTCGCGCTAGACTTGAGGTTTGAGATGGTTGGAAGGAGGCTAAGGGATAGCTGAAAAATCTGAACTTTGAGGCTTGGGAGTTCTTTCTCACCCTCACTCTCTCTCTCTCTCTCTCTCTCTCTCTCTCTCTCTCTCTCTCTCACTTGAATTTTGGAAATGAGAAATGGTTGTTTGAAATGTGAAGAGGAGAGGGCTATTTATAGCATTTTCCAATGGCAATGTGGTTATTATTGGGTTTGAGAGGGGTAAATGCTGACATGGCAGCTTGTGAGTGGTTGAGGAAAGAGAAACGCCACGTAGCGCGCTCCCATTAGCTCTTGGGGTTAGTAGAACTATAAATAAGGTAGGTTAGAGGGGTAGATTCAAATGAAAGTTGACTTTTGGGCCAAGAGACAGCTGTTGCTCGGAGGACTCACGCGCCCAGCGAGAGGCGGAAATCGGAGTACCGCCCACAGTAGTCCAACTACCGCCCAGGCTGGGTTTAGTCTGAAACTTGTGCAGCTGGCTCCGTACATGTTTTTTGAGAGAAAGCGATAATTTGACTACCGCGGTTTCTCCCATAGTTTGACCGTTGGGCCTATTTCAGCCCAGATAGTGGCCCAAAACCCGTTTTTCGATATTTGGCTCAAAATGGCTCAAAATTGGCTCGATTGTTACTCAAAAATGGGCCGAGAAATGGATTGGTTTTGGATATGGTCTGCCTTAAATAATGGCTCGTAATGGCTCAAGTTTGATTAAGGTTTGGATCAGGTTTGGGAAATGGCTGCGGTTTTGGGTAGGGTGTGGGGTTCGGATTAGGGTTTAAGCTAGAGTTAGGCTGGGTTTAGGGTTAGGCTAGGGTTTATGTCAGGGTTTGGTTCGGATTAGGGTTTGGTTCGAATCGGGGTTCGGTTCGGATTAGGGTTTGGGTTTGGGTTAGGCTAAGGTTTGGGTTAGGATTAGGTTTAGGATATGATCATGGTTCCCAGATTGTCTTAGCTTTCTCAAGATATTATTCTGGGTGGGGTGTCTACACAATCCTAGTTCTTCTTTTTTTTTTCGCATTATATGTTGTACTCAAACTGTAAGAACTTTAGTTACGCTATCTGCATGTTTGTTGTTATCTATCACAACTTTTAACTTGGACCACAATACTCTCTGTTATGTTACATGTAGCTATTCAAGTATAGGTAACTGCTATCCATGATCTATCCTGTGATGGGGCACGATTTTTTCTTCAAATCTCCCTCATTAATTGGGTGTTAATATAAATAAAATGCCGATGTGAATCAATGGTGTGGATTATGAACAACATATGCGAGTCATGTACAATTCAACCGTTGCAATCCCGAGTCTATTTCCAAGTAGAGGTGGGCATTGAGTTGAGTCGGATCGGATTGGGTCAAACTCGACTCGATCTGAAATTTTAAGTAACTGATCCTAACTCGATCCTATTCGGGACCGAGTTCGGGTCAGCTGACTCGATCCGATTCGATGCACTGTTGGCTTGACCTGAACCGAGTCCGACTCAGTCATAGAAACTGAATTAGATCGAGTTAGGTATGGTTCGGATCAGGAGAGAGAAGTGGGTGATTCCAAATCGGAAGCGGATTGGCTAGTGGTGTATTGACATTACCAAGTTCTTTGGGTCAAACTATGAGGTATGTGTTATATCCAAATCGTCCATCCATTAGGAGAGCTAGTCTTAAGGCTTGAGCCGAAAAATAAGACAAATCTAAGGATCAGTTGGACCACACTGCAAAAAATTGTGGGGGATTGAATGTTTACCATTGAAATCCTTTTGGAGATCACAGAAGTTTCGGATCAATATGTAATTTGTTTTTCCTCTTCATCCATGTTTTTTTAACATTATTAACAAATTAGATGGAAAATAAACGTTATGATGGGGCCCATGTAACTTTGATCTCATTTGAGCCATTTGTACAACTCAGAGCTCGAGGCATGTACGCGCTCGTCTTCGCACGACACGTATCTACACAAGCTGTGTAGCTTGCTTGTGATACACAAAATCCCAATCCTAGAAGGAAAAGGAGGGAAAATGGATAGATCCAAAATATTTCATCGAAGGATTGCAGTTTATCTTGGCGCATGATACAACATGAATGCATGTGGGCCCACCGTGAATGCATGTGATTTATCCACACCATCCATTCATTTTTCCATATCATTTTAGGGGTTGAACCCAAAATTGATGCATATCCAAAGCTCAAGTGGACCATACCACAGGAAAAAGTAGAAGTATTGATTTCCACCGTTGAAAACTTTATAAGGCCCAGTGATGTTTATTTGTCATCCAACTTGTTCATAAGATCACAAATGCATGGATGAAGGGAAAAAAACAAATGTCAGCTTGATCTAAAACTTCTTTGACCCTCAATAATTTTTAAACGGTAGATGTTCAATTCACATTGTTTCAATGGTGTGCCCCACCTTAGGATTGGATACACTCCATTTTTGGGATAAAGCCATAAAATTATCCGTTAAAAGAGATGGACAGAGTGGATAAATTGAACAAATGATAGTTGGGCCCACAGAGTTTACTCAGTATGCAATCTACTTCTCACTTACGTGTTACATTAGTCAATCCATTCCAAACCAGGTTTCAAGGTACCTACCCAATGCACGATTCATCAATGCTCCACCCACGGGTCAATGTCCTCACGTCACCTTTTTTTGGAAAATGGTTTAACCACACCCCTTAATTTCTCAACGGTTAAAGATGCAAATATTTAACAGCTCTATTTTAACTTCATACGACCTGACAGGATCGGATCAGATCGGTTTGAATCCCGGATCGGATTGGTCCGGATTGACCACTAATCCGAACTTGATCCGATGTACAGTCGGATTTGAGTGGGCCTACTCGATCTGACCCCGATCTTGGCCTTCGGTTCGGATCGGATCGAATCCATCGGATCCGGTCGGATTCTGTCCAACTCTATTTTCAAGCATGAATAGGGAGAAATTGTATGTAATTTTGCAATCCCGAGTCTATTTCCAAACATGGATTTAATTCAATACCACGGGATTAAAGATACTCTTATATTTTCCAAACATGGCATTACAAAAGCATGAGATAAACACAATATATAGACAATACCTTACACATGCATTAATTACAATCTTTTCAATTCCATCCACTTTAATCCCACTTAATGTAGGTGGCCAAACAGGCCCTCATTGGATGCGGATTGTGTCCTACCCTCGATCGGACTGTAATCCGTCCGGGTAGGGCTCTACAGGGCCCACCATGATCTAAGTGTTTTATCCACGCCGTTCATCGCTTTTTTCAGATAATTTTAAGGTATTATCCAAAATTTTAGGTAGGTAAAGGGATTAAGTGGACCATAATGAATGTCCACCATTAAAAACTTCTTAAGAGCTGGAGAAGTTCCGAATCAAGCTGATATTTGTTTTCTTCACTTCATCCAATCCTACATGACCTTATGAATATTTTGGATGGTAAAAAAACACCGCGGCGGCCCTTGGAAAGGTTTCAACAGTGGGTGTCATTATCACTACAGCTTCCTTTGGTGTGGTCCGCTGGAACTTTTGACCTACTTCATTTTTAGAATCGTACCTTAAAAGTATCTAAGAAAAGAGATTAACGGCATGAATAAAGCACTTTCATCATGGTGGGCCCCACATATCCCTGCCCGGACGGTAATGGGTAGGACGCAATCGCCGTCCAACCTTAGTGGCCCAAAGAAGCACTTAACGGTCGAAATTCAATCCCTACTGTGTGGTCCATCTTAGATTTCTATCTGCGTCATTTCAAAATGGATGGATGACGTGGACATACAATGGATGATTGATTTGCGTCTACCCACCCTTGGGACGGTGAATCCGTCGCGTCCACACGCGCAGAGAGCTATGTGGGGCCCCTTGTGATATAGCTGTTTTATCACGCTTGGGTTAATCGTTTTTCTCAAGTCATTTTAAGGTGTGAACAAAAACATGAGTATGGCCCCACCTACGACGGGTACACGCTCTAGTGGACCACACTAAAGAAAGCTGCAGTGATAATGACACACACCGTTGAAACCTTTCTAAGGGCCACCGTGATGTTTTTCTACCATCCAACCTATTAATAAGGTCACGTAGACGTGGATGAAATGAAAAAACAAACATCAGTTTGATCCGAAACTTCTCCAGCTCCCAAGAAGTTTTTAATGGTAGAAGTTAAATCCCTACTTTGTGATCCATTTAATCCCTTTACCTAACTCTTGTTTTGTCTCACACCTTAAAATGACTTGAGAAAAACGATTAACGGCGTGGATAAAACAGTTATATCACAGTGGGCCCCACATAGCTCTGCCCGGACGGATTACCGTCCGGGCGGGGGTAGGACGCAATCCGCGTCCTACAATGGATACGACGAAGCGGGCCCGGCGGTTGGGGTCATAGCCAACCGGTGGATCCGGGTCGCAGCTAATCCGCGTTGCCCTTTATTAGCTAGCTTCTCAACGTGCCCATGTCATCGGAAACGGATTGGCTACTCCCCCTGACACCAGCCAATGGCTGATGGTCTGTGCTCTATAGGACCCACCATGATGTACGTGTTTAATCCATGCCTTCCATCTATTTTTATAGATCATTATACATTGTGAAACCAAAAATGAGGTATATCCCAATCTCAAGTGTACCACATTACAGGAAACAGTTTTGAATGAGCGTTGACCATTAAAACATTTTCGGGGCCATAAAAGTTTTGGATCAAGATGATTTTCGTTTGTTCCCTTCATCTGGCCCTTTATGGCCTAATGAATAGATTGGATGTCAAATAAACAGTACATTGGGTCTTAGGAGGATTTTAATGGTGGATATCCAATCACTATTGTTTTCATGTGGTGTGGTCCACCTGAGATTTATATTCGTCTCATTTTTGACGTAAGGTTATAAAATGATCTGTAAAAATGGATGAACGGAATGGATGAAACAAATAAATCATGGTGGGGTCCACAGAGCACCGACCATCAGCCACATACCTTGCAGCATTTTGAATTTTTGAACCACGCTATTTACTTCACCGTCACGTGATATAGGTCTGGTCACGTGAAATGGGTTCTCTTTTAAAAACACGTACGTGAGCATCTGCAGGCACCAAACAAAATTTTCACACGTGCCTCTTAACCAGAATTTAGTATATCTCAACCGTTCATCATTTAGACCAATTCGTGGATCTACATCTCAGTGTAAAAATAGCAAAAAAAAAAAAAAGAAAAAAAAAAAGCCATCGTATTCTTTATTCATTTAAACTGAATGTGGACAGCTGATATTCTTTTTCATGATTTTATATTCTAGCTCAATTGAGAGGAAACCAGGTAGAATTATGGTTCATTGAACAAAATCTATAGGGCCCACATAATTAACGGTAAGGATTTTGTACAGTTGTGGTTAGGCACGTGTGGGGAGCTTGCACTTGGTGCTTGAACATGCACTGCAAATAGCATTATATAAATAGATGTTCGGATTTGAAGTTCTTGAAAACCGATCCGTACACAGCGAAGAGAAGCCGAGCGTGGGGCGATAACGTTCACGTTTAATAAAGAGGAGTCATGTGATACTCGAGCAGAGCATGACACTTCATACGCAGGTGCTCAGAAAAATGTGCACGGGGCGTACGTTACTCACTCATGATCAAATAAGCTTAATAAATATGGGACGCCGATTGCCGGTGACCCCTTGTGACCCGACTCTTTGAGGAAGCAGATTGCGTCCTGCCCCCACCTCTGGGGTAATCCCTCCTGGCAGGGGCTTTGTGCGCATGGTTTTTTTTTTTTAACCCAAAAAAGGGTGTGATGAAGAGGACTTTTTTCTTCTAATGATAAATGCTTTAAATTCATAAAAGAAATTCTCAAGTTGACGAGAGAAATAAGAGAAATTTTATTTTATTTTATTAAAAGCTATTAAAATAAATGAATTTGGATGTTTAAATACTCTTAAATAAACTTTTAAAATGTAATTAGAAAAAAGTTAAACAAATAAGAATATAAAATTTAAAAAATATGCAAATTTCCGCATTCTATCAATCGATTGGAATGGTGCAAAATGTTCATAGACTAAAACCTATAAGTTTGAATTTATGCCGATAGATTGACCCGATCAGTCAATCAATCAAACTAAATAAAAAAATTATCCAGTAAACTTTTCATCTAAATCCAAATTTCAATTGA
The DNA here is from genome assembly GCA_030180095.1 of Magnolia changhungtana. Taxonomy (NCBI): domain Eukaryota; kingdom Viridiplantae; phylum Streptophyta; class Magnoliopsida; order Magnoliales; family Magnoliaceae; genus Magnolia; species Magnolia changhungtana. The sequence continues at coordinate 6,788,258 of JASAUF010000220.1, forward strand.
TCAATCGACTTGATTGATTGACTCAATCAGTCTGCTCATGTTGAATCTGTGTTGATTTGTTTTTAGACCTCTTCCGATCTATTTGTGATGGGCACGTGCTTGCTCCATGTCCTACATCAGATCCCTTTTGCTTGAAAAAAACTTGTCCTTGAGTTATGCTTCGGCTCCGGTTCATGATACTTATACGGGTCCTCCACATTGAATGTGTGTGAGATTTCCATGCCTTCAGAAAGATCAACGATGTAGGCATTATCATTAATCTTACAGAGTATAGGCGTCGATCTTATCTTCTTTTTCTTCGGCTTGTTATGCATCCCATTTGGAAATCCCTCCTTGCACAGGTGAACCATAATGTTTTCGCCTCACATTAAACACCTTCAAGCACCAATGTGTGTCAGCATTTTTCTTGTACTTTTTGTTTGATGCTTGCAACTTGGCCTAAACATTACTGTGTACACTTATGATTCGGTCTGCGATATATTCTATAACAACACTCTCGCCTGGTAGCTTGAGCAATGGAACCAAATCAAGAGCATGCATGTTTAGGTACTCGTTCATACACAACTTCAAATGGGGACGCGAATTCTATATGAGCCAAGACAAAATCCAACTGTTTAGGCTTATCACCCAATATACATTGTACAAGGTTCCCAAGTGTACGATTCACCACAGCAGTTTGCCCATATGCTTGCAGATGATATACGCTGTTGAACTGTAACTTGGTGCCAAATCACCTCTACAAAAGTCCTTCAAAAATTACTGAGGAATTTAGTGTCACGGTTTGAAGTGATAGATTTTGGGACTTCATGTAATTGAACAAGCTTTCGAAAAAAAAAAACAAATTTGCAACATGTGTGGCATCAAGAGTTTTCTTGCACAGTATAAAATGAGCCATCTTGGAGAATCTGTTGACCACAACAAGCACCGAGTCCATTCCATGCAAGGTCCATGGAGGCCTAACACAAAGTCGATGTACAAATCCTCTCAAGGGCCGTTAGGTATTGGCAATGAAGTGCATATGCCAGTATTATGCGATCTTCCCTTAAAGGCCTGGCATGTATAGCATCACTGAACTGCTTTTCCAGCATCCTATTTCAGTTATGCCTAATAGTAACACTCCTCCAAGAGAGCTATTGTCTTGTCTCACCCTACGTGACCATTGAGGCCACCTCTATATAACTTCTCACGTTCTCGCAACAAACTCCATGGAATACACAAACAATTTTCATTGAAAATAAACCGTCTTGAATATGGAGGTTACTAGACTAACCCTCCTTGCATTGAATCCACGCGTCATTGAAGTCGTCGTCATCAACATATAAGTTCTTGAGGTATTCAAACATGAAAACCTTGTTGCTCTTGGTCGCTAACAAGGCTAGACACCGGCCAAGCGCATAAGCCACCTTGTTCTGCTACCTGGCCTTATGCTTCAACATGAATGTGGATTTCTACAAGAAAAATTCTTTTAGCATGCACATGGTTAACGTTAGCTTGACTGTTAACAAACTTAAGGGACCGATGGTATGTATAGAGTATAAATTACCGCTGAATCAAATAATGCATCCAATGCCGCAAAGTTTGAACCACCATGTATAATTCTAGCTCATACGTCGATCATTTCTTCTGAGCATCGCCAAGTTTCTCATCGAAGAAAGCTACCCTCTTAAGAGAACACACCCCCAATGTTAACATATGAAGCATCACATTCAACTTAAAATAATTTATTAAAGTTGTGAAGTACAAGGATTAGGGCTGAAAGTTAGGCGGGCTCAACTCAACCGACCTGACATTGGGTTGGGCTTGGATAGGATGTATCGGGTTTGGTCTTAGGCTTGGGCCACACAAACATCAGCCCAATAAAACTTTGGTTGGGCTCGGGTTGAGGTCTCGGGAGTGTGGATCATTTGTGTTGAAGGCATATGAAATTCCAATGCCATTGGGTTTCATTGGTCCACGTCATTTTCAACGACTTAAGCTAACAAGATACACTAGATTTCTCTCTCCTAAATAGATTGCTTGATATAAAATACGACTTTTAAAGGAGTAGTTGTCCTATATATTAACTTGTTTGTTTAGAAAAAAATGAACTTTTTATGATAAATAACTACATATATAATTAATAAAATTATAGGTATAAAAAATAAGACGTGTATTGAAAATATAATAATGAAAATATTAGCCTATATCTACCCGACCAGCCCGGCCAACCCGACCGAGCCTGCTTGGGTCGAGAATTCCCAACCCGAGGTTGGGTTGGGTTGAGGTATAGGAACCTTGGGTTGGGCTAGAGTTGAGCACCAACCCAACCCAACCCGCCTTCGGCCCTAACAAGGATTAGAGTAGTAGACAACCTCCAACTTGTTCATAAGTTTGCATTGACCTGGATGAAGGGAAAAAGCAAATATTGGCTTGATTGAAAACTTCTGTGGTTACCGGGAAGTTCTTAATGGTCTGCGTTCAATGCCCAATGTCTGGTTCACTTGAGCATTGGATTTGCATTGTTTTTGGGCTGATACCCTAACATGCTATGGCATGGGCTCTGGGAGGAGGTGGGACGCAATCCACTTCTCCTCTCTGAGGCTCACTATGATGTATTTGTTTCATCCATGCAATTCGTATATTATGCCAGCTCATTTTAGGGCATTAGCCAAAAAATTTGGTAGATCCAAAGCTCAAGTGGACCACACTACATGAAATAATAGGGATTAAATCCGTGCCATTGAAAACTTCCCAAAGCTATAAAAGTTTTGGATGGAGTTGATATTTGTGTTTTACCTTCATCCAACTCATTGTGACCTTATGAGCAAATTTGATGGCAAATAAACATCATGTGGGCCTAAGTTCGTTCTCAAAGTAGGCATCATTATTCTAACTGTTTCCTAGGGTGTAATGTACTTGAGCTTTGGAACTGCCACATTTTGTCTCACTAAAATCTTGTCTCATGATAAAACACTAAAATGGTCCATGATCCTCTAAAATATTAATAGGAAAAAAGTTAGTTTGTGTACGGTATCTCACTTTTCTAGAAGGGTTAGCCCACCATGAAAGTGGGACCCTCTTGAGCTGACCATCGCTTAGGCCACCAGGTGAGTTGGAAAGATTCTGGCAAAAGTCAATTCCTTTTTCTATAGTTGATCAATTGTCATGTTGGATTCTCTAAAATATTAATAGGAAAAAGTCACCAGGGTCAACATCTGTGTACGGTAGTTCTCGAACCTTTCAAGTTCAGAAGGGTTACAAGCCCCGATCACCATGAAAGCGGGATATACATTTACCTCTTGCAAAACATAAAATAAAACATTTTATGACCATCGCTTAGGCCACCAAGTGAGTTGGAAAGATTCTGGCAAAAGTCAATTCCTTCTTCTATAGTTGATCAATTGTCATCATAGTGAGACTCACTTAATATATGGTTAAATGATATACTTTCTATACAACCATATGCATGCAAATATTACCTACTAGTAAATGAATGATTTTGACACATGTTTATAAAATACACTTACAATGGCACTTTTTGGGAATCTCTGAGTCTCAATATTGGTTCATGATAAATTTAAATTAGGACCCATATTTCAAGCAATTTATTTTGAATAGATGATTTGTAAGTACATTCCCTTTAGTTTGGATTATTGCAAGTCCCCTTGTGTTATGGAAGTTAGAAGTACCTATTCTAAAATGACAAAAACCCGTATATTAGAGTTTATTTTACCTATGTGGGGTCCATCATTACTTATAAATGGTAACCAACTTATCCATTTGGGTCCTTTAATCATAAATATTTGGATGTCAACAAACTCAGGCTAACCCAATCATCAGGTGGGCCAAACCATATAAAATAATTGAGAATCCCCCCAAACCTCTTAATTCACATGGTGGCCCATTTGATGGTTACTCGGCTTAATTTCTAGCTCATTTCATTTTTATGGCGGTGTAATCATGTAAGAAAGGTTAGATGACATACACATGTGGGGGATCAATCAATTGCTTATGATACTTGGTGTTCACCCAAGCTTGATGAAAAAGATTGGATTACTTCTTATAGTTTCATTGAGAATGATTCTGATCTATCTCATGCCTTAGTTTTTCCAACTTATTTTAGGATATTGGCCCAAAAATGAAACCACATCACTAACTGCCACCATTACAAACTTCCTAGGGCTCACTAGAATTTTTATTTTCCAACCAACCAATTGATAAGGTCAGATAGACCAGGATGAAGGGAAAATAATAATATAAGCTTGACCCAAAACTTTTGTGGCTCCTGAGAAGTTTTTAATGGTACCGGTTCAATTACCATGTCTCCCATGGTGTCATCCAGCTAAGATTTGCATCTGCTTTCCTCATTCCCTAAAATGAGCCAGCAAAATGGATGGATGGCATGGATACATAGCACACACATCAAGGTGGGCCATGGTCATTTCTCGACCGAGCACAGATTGCAGGGTAAACCCAAGGCTGCAATGCGATGTCTCTTAGAAATCCACACCGTCCATCCGTTTTACCATATCATGTTAGGAGGTGGGCCCAAATTTGAGGCAGATCCAAAACTCAAGTGGGCCACACAGTATAAAACATAAAGAAGGGCAATTATGCAAGTAGGGTCCACCATGATGCATGTTAGTAATCCACTCATGCATATGTTGTTCTAGCTCATGAGGATGGGTGGGCAAAAAAATGAGGCAGAGCCAAAGCTTAAGTGAGCCATGGTGAAGGAAACAATGGAGATTGAATGATCACCGTTGAAATCTTTCCCAAGCCCACTGTGATTATTATATGTAATCCGACTAGATCATAAGGTCATTCTGGCCCCATAAGATCATTTGAAGAACTCGGTGGACAATGGATACTTTAAAAAAAAATGCAAGCCTCATGACTATTTTAACAATGGAGGTTGAATACCACTAGTATTGACCGTTGGAGTGTCGAATCTACTTTATATTCGGGCTCACACCCTAGAATGAGCCGGGAAAAATGGTGTACAGATTGGATTTATAACAAACTTCTTGGTGGGATACTCTAATTTTTTGAACTCTATTTTAATGATGGGTTTTAATAACACAATCTCAAGTTTTGTGGCCCACTTGAGTTTTTTTTTTATCTTCATTATATTTAGGCCCATTGATTAATACGAGTTAGAAAAATTGGTGGACGAGGTGGATTTTTCGGAAATATTATGGTGGGCCACATGATAGTCGGTGCAGTTTCATAAGTGGGCGTTCACTTCCACTTTGTGTGGCCCACTTAAGTCTTGGATCTACCCTCATATTTGGATCCACCTGTTAAAATGAGCTTAATAAAATAGTTGGAGTGGATTTATGAAAAAAAAAAAACCAAAACATCAGGGTGAATTCCCAACATGGCACAAATAAAGATCCCATCCATTTATTACTCGAACTATGATGAGATTTTATCAAATTGTATATCGGAATTCAATTATTTCCAAATAAAAAATGAAATCTTAATCACAGGATTTTTCGAATATGATCATGTACAAATTTTTTAATCGAATAACTAACTTGAGAAAGTTGGATCATACTTGGATATGATGATATGTGTTGATGCAATGCCAATGATGGTTCTCCGAATTAAGAGGTATTTCCTCGATCTATACCAATACTAGAGATATTTAGATAGCCAAATGAATTTTCTCAGATAGTTGTCAATGAATCCCACAACTATCCATAACGGTGAACTACATATATATAATGAAGATGATGAAAATTTTCATTTGCCTGGTTTACACATTTTTCTTTTTTTTTTCTCCGATTCACACATGTAGGGAGAAAGGTGTTTAGGGCCTCTTCACACTATCTATACCTTTGGAATATAATCAAATAAATATGGATGAAGCTAGGGTTTAAGTGGAATAACAGTATGGTACTCTGTCATCATACGCATAACTTTATAACCTATTGTGAGAGAAGTGCATCAATCCACCCCATTCATGCATGCATTTATGATTTAATCTCTCCACTGCCATGATCATCTAATAGTGATTTTATCTCATGCCAATCAAAAGTTAACATTCAAGTATGATCAAAGTAGTTTTAACGGTTACAATAAAACTTCAACGATTAAAAATCTTATTAAAACAATTAAAGTGCTAGGCTTAACGGTAAAAAAAGTCATTCAATGAGTTCTTGATTTATCCAAATCAAAGCCATAAATATGCTCCTACGGAACCAGTGAATCTCTTGTTGGACCATACAAGAATCATTGGTTGTTGACGGAAGTACCCAGCTACATCCACTTTATTGGCTACTACATGGACTTTGTAGGAATATCTAAAATCGACCAATTAAGATCATGACCCTTACACATTATTGTGTCTAAGGATTAATCATCTTTCATGTATAATCAAATCATGATCTCACAGTCATTGTCGAGGCTAATGAGCTTATTATATTGTTAACTTGATCTCGATTTACCAAGATAAGTAACAAAATGTTCGAACATAGATCATTTGTTCATGCCACACTCACTCTCCTATGTAGGGTAATGGTAAGGCATAAATTGACATCAAGTCAAATCTCGATGGTGGAGACTATCCGTCCTAAACCAGGTCAGTCATCTAGATGACCTTACATTTCGTAACTAATGCCTACATCCATGATGATCATAATTTAATAATGTACCGAGATCTATCGATCATGACTCTCATGTGTCAATGACAGTGATCTAACATCTTAAATTATAAAAAAATATTAAAAAAAATCACTTCTCGATAAACCCATAATGACAATTCAAAGCAACATTATTAACTGACTGTTAATGAGATATCTACAAAAAATTTACGGTCATTATGATCTACAACTGAGATCGTTCTAATCCCATCCACATGATTAACTGATTAGAGATTGGGGTGAAAAATTCTAGGGCATTGGCTCCAATAGAGGATTCATCACGGTTGGAACACGCCAAAACTTAAGTCCCGATTTCAAAGATGAGCTCGGTTCAAAAACTTAGGTGAGTCACACCAATGGAGCGAGGACGCCCACAGTAGAACCATACTCGGCCATCCGAACAGTTAATCAGGTGGGCCCTACTAGAACGAAGAAACCTCTAAAAACTCAGGTGTAACAACACAACGAGTTCATTTTGAAAGTTGGTGCAGATAAAACGAGGGAGATATCATCAAGGTGGGTGGGCCCACAGAAATGGGAGATTACCTCATCCAATGAAAATTGACTAGGTGTACGGTTCTGATGCACAGGATGTTGATGTACCGGACGTGCACCGGATGCAGAAAGCTCTGGTATAAAGATGAGCTCGATTCAACGGAAAAGCGACCGAGTCTTCTCCCTTCAGAAAAGCCAACGGACATGGATTCATCTTCCCCATTTCTCCTTTCCTCACCATAGAAATTCACAAATTTATAAAAAATAATAAAATTCCATTTTTTTGGTTTTCCCATTTCGATCTGTGTCTGTTCGACAAAACAACGCCGTCTCCTTCCTTGGACTTTCGCCCTTGTACGCACGTCCAAGGTCTCTCTCTCTCTCTCTCTCCATAAATAAAAACAAAAAAACCCATTTTTCGAAAAAAACAAAAAAACCCCATTTTCCAGAAATCCAGACGATTTCAAAACATAAAAAACCCGTTTTCCAGAAATCCAAACAATTTCAAAACATCATTCTCTCTCTCTCTGTCTCTCTCTCTCTCTCTCTCTCCATAAAAGTAAACAATAAAAAATAAAAAAACCCATCTTCCTTGCTTCCATAATCAAAACAATTTCAAAACCTCAATCCAACATCAATGCCCTTCTCTCATCTCCTCCACCATTGCAATCTCTCTCTCTCTCTCTCCCTCTCTCTCTCTCTCTCAACTTCTCAAAAATTTCACTCTTACCCTCCACTCTCTGACCTTGGAACGTGCGTTTTGTTAGGTTCTCTTTTAGAATCAAAGATGCGTTGAGCTCTCTCTCTCTCTCTCTCTCTCTCTCTCTCTCTCTCATTATAGAGAGTTTCAAAATCCTTCAATCCCATCTCGAAACTGCTTTTTTTTTTTTTTTCTCCTTCTCCCATTCTACAATGTATCTTCCACCTTCGTTCTAAAACCCGAGAAGAAGAAAATACATTGTACGGAAGATTCAAGCATTTTTCGAACGAAATCATGGCTCCATCTTTCAATTGGTGGGGCAGGGAGAGCCACCAGAGCACGCCTTTAATCATCAGAATGGAGAACCCCAACTACTCCATGGTCGAATTGGAGGGCCCCAACGACGAAGATTTCATCTCTCCCACTGGAAAAAGGAGCTCCGGCAAGACCGGCAGGGGGAAAAACGCCAAACAGCTGACTTGGGTCATGCTCCTCAAGGCCCACAAAGCCGCCGGCTGCCTTACATCCATTGTCTCCGCAGCCTTCGGGCTTGCAGCCGCTGTCCGGCGGCGGTTCGCCTCAGGCAGGATGGACTCGGAGACGGCGAATGAGGTCGAAGAGAATCCTACGGTGAAGGGCAGGTTCTACTCCTGCATCAAGCTCTTCCTGGTGCTGTCTGTCGTAATGCTGGCGTTCGAGATCACCGCTTACTTGAAAGGGTGGCATTTTGCGGGGCCGCAGTCGCAGCTGCCGAGGATATTCTCTTCGCCATTGGAGATTTGGGGTCTGTTCAATTCATTGTATTCTAGCTGGGTTTTGTTGCGGGTGGAGTATCTCGCTCCCATTCTTCAGTTTCTCTCCGACGTCTGCACCATTCTGTTCTTGATACAGAGCGCCGACCGACTGGTTTTGTCTTTGGGGTGCTTTTGGATCCGATGGAAGAAGATAAAGCCCGTTCCGAAACAGACGGTTGAGGATCTCGAAGCGGGTGGAGCGGAATTATTCCCCATGGTGCTTGTACAGATTCCCATGTGCAATGAGAAAGAGGTGCTGAATTCTAACCAATTCTGCCATTTGGGTTTTGGTTGATTATCCGTTTCGTTTGGTTCTGAATTTTGTGTTTCTATGTGATTTCTCAGGTTTATCAGCAGTCAATTGCTGCCTGTTGCAGTCTAGACTGGCCGGGTTCGAACCTGCTAATCCAAGTCCTCGATGATTCGGATGACCCCACGACGCAGATGCTTATCAAGGAAGAGGTGTTGAAGTGGCAGCATAATGGGGCTCACATTGTATACCGGCACCGTGTCATCAGAGACGGGTACAAGGCCGGGAATCTCAAGTCGGCAATGAATTGTAGTTATGTCAAGGACTACGAGTTCGTTGCCATCTTCGATGCCGATTTTCAGCCATCTTCTGATTTCCTAAAGAAGACCATCCCCCATTTCAAGGTCTGGGTGATTGAGATCTTCCAAAAATTCCCAGTGTCTTTAGTTGAAATTGTAGTCTCGATTCTGACATTGCAGTTTGTTGCTGCTGACAGGATAATGAGGAAGTGGGGCTAGTGCAGACGAGATGGTCGTTTGTGAACAGGGATGAGAACTTGTTGACGAGATTGCAGAACGTGAATTTGTCATTCCATTTTGAAGTGGAGCAGCAAGTGAATGGCATTTTCATCAATTTCTTCGGGTTCAATGGGACTGCTGGGGTGTGGAGGATAAAGGCGTTGGAGGATGCTGGAGGGTGGATGGAGAGGACAACGGTTGAGGACATGGATATCGCTGTCCGTGCTCATCTGCATGGTTGGAAATTCATCTTCCTCAACGATGTCGAGGTATGGTGCCGCAACTGTCATTATCATTATCAACTACTGCTATTTGAATCTGTGGAACTTGATTTCTCATGGATGGGTGTATGTTTTGATAAAATAGTTAAATTGGTTTCTAAATTGCAATTGGTTGGCAGTGATTTTGGAAAAAAATGGTATTGACAATTGAATAAAATCGAAAGTTTTGAAGGACTTAGTTATGATTGATGGGTAGAAATGGTCGAATATGAAGTGGCGTGTTTTAGAAGTGCTTGGATTGTACATTTGCAATAGGTAGTGGCAATTTTGTAAATAATTGGTATTCATTTGTAGATAGGATTGGTAGTCTTGAACGTGGGAGAAAGGACTAAGTTTGGAATTTTGTTGTGGTGTGAATAATAGAGTGGTAAGAATTGGGGTAAATTTGCAAAAGTGGTGGCAATTTTGGTAAATTTTAAATGAATGGTTTTGCTAATGTTCCCACCTTTATGCGGGACGTTGCTACCTCCCCGAACCTTTTGGATGACATGTGGGATGCTCAATCATTAATCAGGATGGTTCATTCAATGGCACCATTCGGAGAAAGCTATGGTGAAAGAATAATGCTGATTGGATGATCCTTACCCTTTGAATGAGGCCGATTTGTTGCCACCATCTGTTGTTTACGAGCCGACGAGCCGTAGTTCACAAGCGGGATCTATTGAATAGATATTTCAAGATGGTGAATAGACCTATTTTGTTCCTCTGGTCAATCTTGACTGTCCATTTTCCATTCTATCAATTGGAAACTTAGGATAATCCTATTGGTATGATTTTTACATCATGTCTTGTTCTATTTGTGTGAATGAATGAATGGTTCAAATCGATGATGGGACATTGCTAACATCCCCATAAAGGTTGGGTCATTAGCAAACCCTTGAATAAAATTGGAGGTTTTGAATGTGGGATGTAGGGTTTAGTTTGGAATGTTTGGGTGAATGTAAATAGCTGAGAAGGCTTGAAAATTTTTAATCTAACACATTGGTATAAATAGCTGAAAAGGATTGAAAATAGTAAACTAACACATTGGTATAAGTAGCTAAAAATGATTGAAAATTTGTAGTCTGACATGTTGGTATTTCTATGCTTGAGTTATTCTAATTGTAATTGGCAAGACAGGACTGGTCTGAAACAGCTTTTGTTTTCATTTTTTCTAAGAAAAGAAATCACCAGAATTGCCCTTTTCTGATGTTGTATAAGATGATCGTGTGTCTTCATTAGTATTTGTTGGAGAGAAGGGTAATCTTGTCTTTTGAATAAGTGCAAAATCTAGACTTTTGAGTTTTAATTTTCCTTTATCAGTATATATTTTCAGCCGCTTTATTTGCCCAAACTAGGAGGTAGATTCATTCTGATTTTTTTTTTTTTTTAATTAGGAAAGATTTAGTCTGCTCAACCATGGCCCACCACAATATCCACTGTATACATTGACCGTGTGTGGTTATTGGGACATTCATCCATGAGGAATGATCACAAATGTTCAAGTGCATGTGAGTTCCTATAGGCTCAACTCAAGTGGGACCCACTATGGCGTGTGTCATCCAACCCATCCATCAAATGCAACTAGGGGTACAACTTGTGTAGGTTAGGTCGGGTGAGGGTCAACCCGAGACAAATCCAACCTCAAGAGGACCCAACCCACAGCCCGACCCAAATTCCAACCCAAGGTGCCTGCCTGAAGGCTTCTAAACCCAATCCAACCCGACCCAACCTGACCCAAATACATGTGAGTACTCCCAACCCGACCCAAATTTGCTCCACCTTAACCCAACCCGAATTCAAATCGGACTGATGTTTTTCAACCCGAACCCAACCTGAGGACCTTGACAATCTGACCCAACCTAACCTGAATTCGGGTTGGGTCAGTTATTGCATCCCTAGATGTGACCTTCCATGTTATGTGTGGAGCCCAATAATAAGCCAAATAAAAAACTTAGGTGGGCCACATCATAGGGAACGAATGGGAGCAATGGAAATGGGGATGCTCACCGTAGAACTTTCAGATTGTGTGTGGGACACAACTTACTATGTATATTCCATCTAATCCAGTCATCAAACGTCCGTTGGTATGAAGGGACACGTCAAACATAAGGTCATTTCATACCTCAGTCGTGCCACCACCACGTGAATTTAGGTGTTTTAGGCGCAATTTTACATTGTTCCCTATGGTGTGGCCCACACGAGTTTCAAATAGGCCTGCTTTTTGGAATTTGCACTCAAAATTCGGTGCACACCTGCTGAGCCGTTTAAGTTCCGTGTAAGCATCATTATGGAGTCCACAGAAGCGCGAATGTGTGGGAACGCACATACCCTTCATCCACGGCATACAAATTGCTTCAGTTGGACAGTCCTACTTGCTAGCCATCCTCTCAAATGAGTTCTCCCATTGAATGTGAACCTCTGTTTTAATGCCCGTCTGCTGTCAAGGGATTGGATGGTGCAATTTTTGAGGCGTGGACCATCCATGGTAGGGCCCACCTGCTGTATGGTAGGATAGATATTGGGAAGCTGACCAATATGGGTAGCTGCAGGCTTCTTGTTTCCAATAACCAGCCTTCATTTTTCCACCTTGAATTTATAAAACCGTTTCCATCCCTTCTAATAAGTTTCCTTCCCGTTACAGTGCCAATGCGAGCTACCGGAATCATATGAAGCTTACAGGAAGCAGCAATACCGGTGGCATTCTGGTCCAATGCATCTGTTTCGACTATGCTTACCCGATATCATCCGATCCAAGGTAATATCGATTTCTCTCCACTCTCAATTATCTCTATGCTAAGGTGGTGTTTGGGTGTGCTGCAAAATTGTTATCGCCGGGGCTTTCCGAGCGAGCTTAACTCTCTTGGTGTTTGGGGCAGCATGAAAAAGCGGACCTGCATTGTGCCGGCTCGCATTTTCCTGCCTTTTCTGCCCCAAAACACAAAAGAAACAGTAAAAACAACGGGAAGGTTCTGTTCTTATCTCAAACATGATACAAAAAACATCCTATCCTTGGGAACCATGAGCACCCAAACAGACCCAAATTGAATTTGTGTAAGGGATCATTTCGCAACATGAAATTTGGGAATGTGGTATTAGGTGGTATGGAATTGCATTTGGTCTAATGCAAATTCCACCTAGCGTTTGGAAACGACTGGAAGGATTGGATTAATCCAGGTATCATATTATCTAGTCCCAACAATTGGTACTGCAGGATTTCTGGTGGATTTCAAAAGCTACTACATCTATGGGCCCCACATTGATGCATGTGCTTTATCCACACTGTCCACCCATATGTGCTCTTTACACGTGACAATTGAGTTGCATATATGCATATATGTGACTAGCATCAGTTGTAAAATCTGGTCCGTTGATTTCAATTCCATGGTCTACCAGATGCAGGTTTCACTTAATACAATGTTTTTTCCAAAAAGGAAGAATTTGATCCCAGACATGTGATTGGACGGTCAAAATACCATGGTATTTCCAGATATGTAATCATTATGCAGTAATGGTGTTAATTCCATCTTACGCAATTCCATACCATTTAATATTGTATTCCAAACAGGCCAAAATTCAATTTCAGGAATTGGATTCCTTGAGAAGTGGATTTCATGTCTCGTAACTTGGAATTTGATTATTGGAAATGGACCCGGAGTTGGGAATCTGTGTTTGGATGCTGTGAAATGAGCCTGGCATTTCCAAGCAATTCAAAATACGACTGTTGGACTGGAATTGGCAAATTGCCTTTTGCCCAAAGAATTAGATTCTAAATCTAGATGCCCCAAATTCCAGTTTGCCAAACGATCCCGAACGAGAATGTCATTCTCCCCTGTTGTTTATGTTCTTCTTATGGTGGGCCATGCAGATCAGCATTTGGAAGAAGGCCAATCTCGTATTCCTCTTCTTTCTACTAAGAAAACTGATCCTCCCCTTCTATTCCTTCACCCTCTTCTGCATAATCCTCCCAATGACCATGTTTGTCCCCGAGGCCGAGCTCCCCATCTGGGTCGTCTGCTACATCCCCGCCACAATGTCCTTCCTCAACATCCTCCCCGCCCCAAAATCCTTCCCTTTCATCGTCCCCTACCTTCTCTTCGAGAACACCATGTCCGTCACCAAGTTCACCGCCATGATCTCAGGCCTCTTCCGGCTCGGCAGCTCCTACGAGTGGGTGGTGACCAAGAAATCTGGACGCTCGTCTGAGGGTGACCTTGTCTCGCTGCTCGACAAGGAGCCAATGCACCATCGAGGCGCCTCCGCGCCCGATCTCGATGCCATCGAGAAAGAGGCCTCCCTAAACCAACAGCTGCAGGAATCCCAAAAGAAGCATAACCGAATATATAGAAAGGAGCTGGCATTGGCGCTTCTCCTCCTGACAGCATCAGCCAGGAGCTTGCTTTCCGCACAGGGCATACATTTCTACTTCTTGCTCTTTCAAGGGGCCTCTTTCTTGGTGGTGGGCCTCGACCTGATTGGCGAACAAGTTGATTGAGAGAAACAAGAGATGCCCATTGTCATGGGCCCCACCTAATGAACATCCCGATGATCCAAACCGTTGATGGCGAATGCCATGTGTGGCCTATGAGATGGAGAAAAACGATACTATACATCACAGACATGGCACATGAGGCAGTGCAGCCGGTAGACGACGATGAGGAGGACGGCTTTTCATGTTCTCTCCCTCCCTCCCTCCCTCACCCAAAGAGAGATTGTTAGAAGGAAGAACTCCTTTTTGTTCTCTCTATCTCTCTCACCCAAAGAGAGATTGTTAGAAGGAAGAACTCCTTTTTGTTCTCTCTATCTCTCTCACCCAAAGAGAGAGAGATTGTTGCAAGGAAGGACTCATCTTTGTAGAGAGGTGTAGATAAAATGCTGCTCTCTCTCATCTGTAAGATGTTTTTTTATTCTTTTGTAAAAGATTTTTTTTTTTTTTTTTTCCTTTTTTCTCTTGAAGGAGATTTCAGTCACTACAGTTAGATTCCTATGTAGAAGAGGATTTCTTATTTGAGAATAGGAAATGGGTAGTTAGAAAAGAAGTCCCAATTGTCTGAATTCTGCATTAACATGTCTTTCACATTGCATGCTACCTAATGAATGGTCCAGATTGATCACCCGTGTGGGGAAGTGGCCCCTCATGTTAGCTGTGAGGTGGGCCCCACATAGTCATGTGGCGTGTTTGTATACATGTATGGGACTACGTATTGAGTAACTGAGTAAACTGTGGGGCCCACCATTGATGCACGTGTCTTATCCATGCCATTCATCTGTTTTTTCAGATTATTTTAGGGCATTAGCCCAAAATTGAAGCTCATTCAAGGCTCAAGTGGACCACACCACATGAAACAGTGGGAATAATGAGGAAAAGCTCTGGGATCCCCACCATGATTTATGTGTTTTATCCTCCATCCATTATTTTCAGCTCATTTTTTTGGCATGAGCTCAAAAATGAGGCAGATCTAAATCTCAGGTGGACCACACCATAGGTAACAGGGGGTATTGAATGCTTACCATTGAAAACATTTTAGTGGCCACGAAAGTATAGGTAAACCTGATATTTGTGTTTTCCCTTCATCTAAGTCCGTGTGACCTTATCAACGGGCTGGATGGCAAATACACATTACCGTGGGCCCTAGGAAGTTCTTAATGGACGTTCAATCAACACTGTTTCCAGTGGTGTGGACTACCTAAGATTTGGTTCTGCCTCATTTTTGGGATCATGCTCTAAAATGAGCTAGGAAAATGGATGGACGGCTTGGATAAAACACATATATCATGGGGGGCCCATAGTTTTGTCACCATCTAGCTGGCTGGTGTAGGGTCCCTAGCCAATAAAATGTATACTCGAACCCAGCCTGCAGGAACTTTCTGTAGTCGGAAGCTACGTGGAGCCCACCAAGATGTCCGTGAGAAATCCAACCCGACCATCAGTCTCCGATGTGGGGCCCACCGAGACGTCTGTGTGAAATCCACTCCGTCCATCAGTTTTCTCCCGATCATGCCAGGTCCAAAACTCAAGTGAGCCAGACTACAGGAAACAGTGGGGATGGACTACCTACCATCAAGACCTTTATTGGGACATTATAGTTTTGAATCAGACTAATGTTTATGTTTTCAGTTCATCTCAGTTAGAATGACCTTATGAACGGTTTTGCATGGCATATAAACATCATGGTGAGCCCTGGAACGGTTTCAATGGTGGACATTTCCATGCCCACGTTTCCTGTAGTGTGGTCCACTTAAGTTTTGGATCTGGATCGTTTTTGAGATATTGTCATAACATGAGCTATAAAAACTGATGGACGGAGTGGATATCTCACTGATATCTCCATGGGCCCAATATAGCTTCGGATTGCAGGAACTTCCTGCTGGTGGGGTCACAGGCAACAGGACGTCCGATTCTATCGGAGAAATTGAGGACTGTGGACCCCACCTTTTATCCAGCTGTTTTTATGAAACAATACAAACTTTGTTTTGCAAACTTAGACCTGCATGTGTACTCCCCCTCCTTTTCTTGGAAACGGATTGGGCACTCAGATAGAATTCCTCGACGAAAATACCCCTCCTTTTCTTGGAAACGGATTGGGTACTCCCCCTGCCACCAGACAATGGCGGATGGTCGGTGGTCTGTGGGCCCTATGATGTATTCTTTTTCATCCGTGCCATCCATAGACGAAAATACCCCTCCTTTTCTTGGAAACGGATTGGGTACTCCCCCTACCACTAGCCAATGGCGGATGGTCGGTGGTCTGTGGGCCCTACCATGATGTATTCTTTTTCATCCGTGCCATCCATATATTTTTTTCACAACATTTTATGATATGAGACCAAAAATGAGGTATATCCAAATCTCAAGTGTACCACATTACAAGAAACAGTGTTGAATGAGCGTTGACCATTAAAAACTTTTTGAGGGCCATTGTGATATTTGTGAGAAATACTCCCCATCTAAGTTCATTCATAGGGTCAAAAAGACCTGGATGAAAAGGAAAAACAAATTTCATAATGATCCAAAACTTCTATAACCCTTAAAAGGTTTTCAGTGGTAGACGTACAATTCCCATTATCATTTACAGTGTGGTATACTGATGGTTACATCTATCTTAGTATTCGTCTCAAGCCTTAATATGAGCTCGTCAAATAGATGGACGGTTTGGATATAACACAAACATGAGGTCTATCTTATATCTAAACTGTCCATCTATTTGATGAGCTCATATTAAGGCTTGAGACGAAAAATAAGATAGATCTAACTATGAGGTGGATCATACTGTAAAAGGTAATGGGGAATTGAATGTCTACCATTGAAACCCTTTAGGGGATGCAGATGTTTTGAATCACTATAAATTTTTTTTTTCCCCCTCTTCATCCAGGCCTTTTGACCTTATGAATAGATTGGATGGAAAATAAATGTTATGGTGGGCCCTACAAAATTTTTAATGGTGAAAATCAGTTTTCCTGCTGCTCTTTGTGGTGTGGTCCAGTTGATCTTTGGATATGATTTTTTTTTGAGTAATGCTCCAAAATGACCTCGAAATATGGATGAACGTTGTCGATATAATAAATACATAGCTGTGAGGCCATGTAACTTTGATCTCTTTTGAGCCATTCGTACAACTCTCGGTTGGAGGAGCGTCAGCACTCGCCTTCGAAAGGAAGGAGTATTTTCGTACTCAAATTCGCTGTGCATACGAGCAGGTCCAAATTGCAAGACAAAGTTTGCCTACTTTCATAAAAACAGCTGAATAAAAGGTGGGTCTACGGTCCTAGATTTCTCACTCTATCGGAAACGGATTGGCTATTCCCCTGCCACTAGCTAATAGCTGGTCGTCGGTGATCTATGGGCCCCACCATGATGTATTGTTTCATCCATGCCGTCTATATCTTTTCCAGATCATTTTATGGTAGGAGACCAAAAACGGGTTATATCCAAATCTCGAGTGGACCACATTATAGGAAATAGTGTTGAATGAGCATTAACCATTAGAAACCTTTTGGGGGCCATAAAAGTTTTGGATCAAGCTGATTTTCGTTTTTTCCCTTCATCTGGGCCTGAATGACCTAATCAACAGATTAGATGTCAAATAAACATTACAGTAGGCCTTAGGAGAATTTTAATTGTGGATATCTAATCAATATTATGTTCCTGTGGTGTGGTCCACCTGAGATTTATATCCCTCTCATATTTTGGAAAAAGCCTTAAAATGATCTGTAAAAATGAATGAACAGAACGGATGAAACACATACATCATGGTGGGGCCCACAGATCACTGACCACCAGCCCCCGTGATGTGGCTGGGGAGTAGCCAATCCGTTTCCGATTCCATGATTTCTATCTGCCCCAAGGCTATCAAATGGATAAAGGATTGGTTACTCCCCTGCCACTAGCCAATGGCTAGTGGTCTGTGCTCTGTGGGCCCACTATGATATATGTATTTCATCCATGCCGTTCACCCATTATTCAGATCATTCTATGGTATGTTCCCAAAAATGAGGTTGATCTAAATCTCAAGTGGACCACACAGTGTTGATTGAACGCCACCATCAAAAACTTATTTGGGACCACAAGTTTTAAATCAAGTTGATATATATATATATATATATATATATATATATATATATATATATATATATATATATATATATATATATATATATTCCCTTTATCCAAGTTTGTATGACCTAATCAACAGGTTAGATGTCAAATAAGCATTACAGTGGACCCTAGGAGGTTTTTAATGGTGGAAATTCAATTACTACTGTTTTCCCATGGTGTGGTCCACCTAAGATATATATATTTACCTAAGTTTTGGCATGAAGCTCCAAAATTATCTTTCAAAATGAATGGACGGCGTGGATAAACACATACATCATGGTAGGGTCCACATAGCACCGACCACTAGCCACCTGGCTGTGGCAGCGTCAGTAGCCAAACTGCGTCCTATCAAATGGGCCAGGTAGCACGTTTGAGGGGCCTGGCCCACTTCAGCTTGAACTAAAAATATACCCACGGGCCAGGTGGGCCCACCCCTTTGTCGTCTTCTCCTGCCCAGTGCTTGTTAGTTGGGCCTAGTCCACTTACGATATCAAGGGCATTTTTGTAATATATCATGCATAGGTTGGGCACACATGATGAACGACCAAGATCTTGCAAAACAGTGGTGGGCCAGGCTATGGTCTGTTTCTTCTGGTCGTCATGGGCTTGGCTTTGCTCGGGCCTGGGTTTACTTTGATGGACCTGATCTGCCATGACCATAAGATGGGATGAGATTTTTCTCAATGGACGGTCGGATTATCAGGGCTCACAATCAAAGGGCCTAGATTGGTTCTGGCCCAGATTTGGACTAGTTGGGCTGGGCCTATTCAAAGTATGTAAAGACCAGGCCCATCTACTTCCAGCACTCCCAAGTCCACCACTTCAGACTGTCAATGGGCCGGATTGCCCGTCGGGCTCGTGGGCCAACCCTGTTGAAAGGGGACCCGGATTTCGTACTAAAGCCTTTCGCAGGAAGTTCCTGCGATGATGGGTGGGGCCACCTCCATATTTGTGGGAAATCTACACCGTCCAGACGTTTTGCTAGCTCATTTTAGGACATGTGAACAAAAATGAGGTGGATCCAAAACTCAAGTGGGCCACACGAAAGGGGAAATTGGGGAAAGAAATGCCTACCATTGAAACTTTCCTGGGCTCCACCTTGATGTTTATATGCCATCCTACCTTTTAGTCCCACACAAATTTTATGGCCACAAGAATGTTTCAACGGTTCTCATTGAATCCCCAATTTTTCCTCTGATGTGGTCCACTTGAGTTTTGGATCCACCTCAAAGTTTTGTCACATTCACTAAAATGATCTTGAAAAACGAACGGATGGTATAGATTTCCCACAAACATGAAGGTGAGCCCCACCCAGCATCCTTTCGCAGAAACTTCCTACTAAAGGCTTTTCCAAGGAAATCATCGTCCATTGAAAGGTCAGATCGCGCATGCGTATTTCGCGCGTGCTTGCGCGTGAATGGACAGGTCTCCTACACGAGTTTGCAAATCTCCGTTGATTTTGACATGAGAAATTTACAACTGTGGACCCCACCTTTTATCCAGTGGTTTTTTAAAGCAATACAAACTTAGAATACGCAAATCTCCCTTTCCACCGTTGCATCCACTGCCGTTGCTTTTTCTCTCCCATTTCCATTGCTTGCTTTTCCTCTCCCTTTCCACCGTTGCTTCCACTGTCGTTGCTTTCACCCTCTTTCCTCACTGTGTTTCCGGTAGAAAGACCCCAAAAAACCCTTTTTATGAGCCCCTCTCAATCGCATTTTGTATTCTTCTCAAAATGGTCGGTCCAGTGAAGAAAGCATGCAGCACAGGTATATTTTAAACTCAGTTGGCCCCACATTGAATGTATGTAGTTCCATTTTTATTTTTGTACTAGAGGAAAATGTTCTATATGATCGAGCTCATGGGAACTCCCCATGAGGTCTAGCTGTGTGGGCCCCACCATGTTGTATGTCGAACATCAACACCGTGAACTTGATGGGTCCCCTTTAAATTATGGGATAGCAGAAAAATCAGCCGTATACGGAACTCAGGTGGGCCATACCATCTAAAATCATGTGAAGACATGCCTAAAACATATAAAATTACTTGGTGGGGCCCACCTGAAATTTGAATGTGTCTGAAACTTGGTCTGACCCCTCATCCAAGTGGGACACACATTATGGATAAATTTGAATTTGTGAAACACATCTTGGTGGGCCCAAAAAATAAATATGAATGTTTTAATGGAAGGTAACCCCTCTCAAGTTTTGTACGTGGTGTGGCCTACAAAAGTCACGAATTAACTTGATTTTTAAGCTTTAGGCCCACCATGGAATGGTGTATCTGATTGATGGGGTAGATGTTTGACATACTTCATGATAGGGCCCACACAGCTCGACCTCATGTGTAGTTCACATGAGCTCGACCGTATAGAACCTTTTCCCACACACACGTATATATACACACGACACATGTGCATGCATGCCCACGCGCGTGCGTGTGTGTGTGTGTATATATATATATATATATATATATATACACACACACACACACATAAAAGGCGTTGAGCCCCAAATTGAAGCATATCAAAAGATCAAGTGGACCATACCACGGGAAACAGTGGTCATAATGATTTTCCAGTTTGCCCCACTGAATTTTTAGTTTGCCCCGCTGATTATCTAGTTTGTCCCGCTCAATTTCATGCTTGCCTCACTGATTTTCTAGTTTGCCCCGCTGACTTTCTAGCTTGCCCCGCTCAATTTCATGTTTGCCCCGCTACATTTCATGTTTGCCCTACTAATTATCTAGTTTGCCTCGCTGAATTTTATGTTTGTCCCGCTGATTTTTTAGTTTACCCCGCTGATTTTTTAGTACGCTCCCATTGTACTAAGTAAACTCAGTTGGGCCCACATTGAATGTATGTAGTATATCCACGCTATCCAACCAATTTTCCATCTAATTTTAACGGTTTAGCCCCAAATTGAAGCATATCAAAAGATCAAGTGAATCATACCACGGGAAATAGCAGGGCATAATGATTTCCACTGTTGAAACCATAGTGGGCCCAACAGTGATGTTTGTTTGTTATCAAACCTATTTATAAGATCATACAGATATGGACTAATAGAAAACACAATTATAAGCTTGATCCAAAACTTCTATGGCCCCTAAGAAATGATCAACATTAGAAGTTCAATTCAAAATTTCGTGTGGTGTGGTCTATTTGAACATTGGATATGTTTAGATTTTTCGACTCAAGCCATGAAATTATTTGTTAAGTTTGCCCCGCTTATTTTCATGTTTGCCCCGCTGATTTCCTAATTTGCCTTGCTGATTTTCTAGTTTCCCTATTTGATTTTTGGTTTGCCTCATTGATTTTCTAGTTTCCCATTGATTTTCAGTTTCCCCGTGATCTTCTAGTTTGCCCCACTGATCTTCTAGTTTGCCCCGCTGATCTTCTAGTTTCCTCCGCTGATTTTCCAGTTTGCCCCCTGCTGAATTTCATGATTTACCCTGCTGAATCTCATGTTTCCCCCGCTGAATATCAAGTTTACCCCAATCAATTTCATGTTTTTCCCACTGAATTTCATGTTTTCCCCGTTGAATTTAATGTCTCCCCTGCTGAATTTCATGTTTGTCCCGTTCAATTTCATGTTTGTCCCGCTGAATGTCTAGGTTTCCTACCTCAATGTCTAGGTTCCCTTCCACATATGGGGTTTTGGTGTATACATATTGCGATGAAAACGGAGGGGTATTACATAATTCGATGAACATGATGTATTACAAATAAAACATCATTGTGGGGTGTAGCAAGCGTAATCGGATTGCGTACTGAGTTAGTTAGTACGCTCCCATTGTACTAAGTAAACTCAGTTGGGCCCACATTGAATGTATGTAGTATATCCATGCCGTTCATCCATTTTTCCATTTATTTTAAGGGGTGTAGCCCCCAAATTGAAGCATATCAAAAGATCAAGTGGATCATACCACAGGAAACAGTGGGTATAGTGATTTCCACCGCTGAAACCATAGTCAGCCCAACGGTGACGTTTGTTTGTTATCAAACCTATTCATAAGATCATACAAATATGGATTAATAGAAAACACAATTATAAGCTTGATCCAAAACTTCTGTGGCCCCTAAGAAATGATCAACATTAGAAGTTCAATTCAAAATTTCATGTGGTGTGGTCCATTTGAACATTGGATATGTTTAAATTTTTCGGCTCAAGCATGAAATTATTTGTTAAGTTTGCCTCGCTCATTTTCATGTTTGCCCCGCTGATTTCCTAGTTTGCCCCGCTGATTTTCTAGTTTCCCCAGCTGATTTTTCAATTTGCTCAGCTGATTTTCTAATTTCCCCGCTGATTTTCCAGTTTGCCCCGCTGATTTTCATGTTTGCCCTGTTCAATTTCATGTTTGTCTCACTGAATGTCTAGGTTCCTTCCCTCAATGTCTAGATTCCCTTCCACATATGGGGTTTTAGTGTATACATATTGCGATGAAAACGGAGGGGTATTACATAATTCGATGAACATGATGTATTACAAATAAAACACCATTGTGGGGCGTAGCAAGCATAATCGGATTGCGTACTAAGTTAGTCAGTACGCTCCCATTGTACTAAGTAAACTCAGTTGGGCCCACATTGAATGTATGTAGTATATCCAGGTCATCCATCCGTTTTTCCATTTGTTTTAAGGGGTTTACCCCCCAAATTGAAGCATATCAAAAGAACAAGTGGATCATACCACGGGAAACAGTGGGCATAATGATTTCCACCGCTGAAATCATAGTCAGCCCAACGGTGACGTTTGTTTGTTATCAAACCTATTCATAAGATCATACAGATATGGATTAATAGAAAACACAGTTATAAGCTTGATCCAAAACTTCTGTGGCCCCTAAGAAATGATCAACATTAGAAGTTCAATTCAAAATTTCATGTGGTGTGGTCCATTTGAACATTGGATATGTTTATATTTTTCGGCTCAAGCCATGAAATTGTTTGTTAAGTTTGCCGCGCTCATTTTCATATTTGCCCCGCTGATATCCTAGTTTGCCCCGCTGATTTTTCAGTTTGCCCCGCTGATTTTCTAGTTTTTCCCGCTGATTTTTCAGTTTGCCCCGTTAATTTTCTAGTTTTCCCCACTGATTTTTCAGTTTGCCCCACTGATTTTCCAGTTTGCCCCGATGATTTTCTAGTTTGCCCAGCTGATTTTCTAGTTTCTCCCGCTGATTTCCTAGTTTGCCCCGCTGATCTTCTAGTTTCCCTCGCCGATTTTTCGGTTTGACCCGCTGAATTTAATGATTTTCCCTGTTGAATCTCATGTTTCCCCCGCTGAATATGAAGTTTACCCCGATCAATTTCATGTTTTCCCCACTGAATTTCACGTTTTCCCCATAGACTTGAGAAAGAAAGAAGCGAGGGTTGATGAGAGGGAGGCGTTACTGAAAGAGAAAGAAGCATTGAAAAGAGAGAATGATTTATTTTTTGAAGAGAAAGAAAAGTTAACGAAGGAGAGAAAGGAGTTTAATAAGGAGAAAGAAGATTGTACGATGGAGGAGGAGGGTGAGGAGTTGAAGAGAGGGGAAGAAAATGATATTAAAGAGAAAGAACACTTCATGCATGGGGAATTCGATGTGCACACGTTTGGTTTCGCCAAGGGTAATGTATTGGATGCATCCACTTCTCATCCTGCCTATCAGAGGAGACCCAAAAGGGTACTGAAGCCATCAATTTATAAGGTTTCTTCGTACTTGTCCCTGTCTGCATTTGATACAACCCCTGGTTTGGTTCCTGAACCCAAGGCTGCAACAAGTTTTGCCACTACTCCAATACCATTTCCTCTACAGATGGATCCATTCAGGATACTATCCGCGCAACAATTGAAAGTGGTAGAGGACTGGTATGAAGCGAGCAAGGCCATGACAGCCTACTCCTGATTTGGTACGATATAGGTGAAGGATGCGTGGGTTGATAGCGTGGTAGGCAACACTAATTTATTCTCTATATGCATTGATTGACATGTAATTATTTGTTATATTAATATATGGCTAAATCGTACTATCCTATTGATTAGGCTATTGACAAATACATCGATTTCCTTGAGAAGAGGTGGACCGACTTGGCAATAGCCTATCCTCAAGATTGCAAGTTCTGTCCAACATTTTTTATAGTGACTGTTTAATTCAGATAATACTTAATATGTTTCACTTTTTCGACTTCTTACATGTATTGATCTGTAATCATGTCTGTTTGTAACAAGTAAGAACACCTTTTATTTTCTATATGTTTTCCCTCTATAGCCAACTTTGAATTTTTAACTTGGTGCAATTTCATTCTAACATGTATGGGCAGTAGAGATATTATCGGCCCTACAAGAGTGTGTTGTTTCGTAGGTTCCTCATCAAATTCCACGCTTCATTCAATATCGAGGCTGGAAGTGTTGGAGGTACAAAAGAATATATGCTATTGTCGAGAGTAAAGCTATAAGTTTATATATATCTCTAGCATTTACTTTGCTTAACTTGACAACCTTATCAATTTTTATTTAACATTACTCCTTATTCTTTTGCCGACATCGGTAGTGATGAAATTAGAACCAACGATACGGGAATGAGAAACGGATGCCGTTCACTCGGTGCGTGACAGTTTTCAGGTGAGATGTTATGAAAAATGAACTATATTTTTTCATGTTTCCCCCCACTGATTTTCTAGTTTGCCTCACTGATTTTCATGTTTCCCCCGCTGATTTTCTAGTTTGCCCCGCTGATTTTCTAGTTTGTTCCGCTGATTTTCATGTTTCTCCCGTTGAATTTCTAGTTTGCCCCACTGAATTTCTAGTTTGTCCCGCTGATTTTTTAGTTTGCTCTGCTGATTTTTATGTTTCCCGCGCTGATTTTCTAGTTTGCCCATTGAATTTCTAGTTTGCCCCGCTGATTTTCATGTTTCCCCCGCTGATTTTCTAGTTTGCCCCGCTGATTTTCATGTTTCCCCAGCTGATTTTCTAGTTTGCCCCGTTGATTTTCTAGCTTCCCCCGCTGAATTTCAAGTTTTCCCCGCTGATTTTCTAGTTTGCCCCCTTGATTTTCTAGTTTGCCTCGCTGGTTTTCATGTTTCCCCTGCTAAATTTCATGTTTGTACCACTCAATTTCATAATTGCCCCGTCCAACTTTCCGTTTGCCCCACTGAACGCGCATGAGGCTGCCACTGGACCAATTAGACCAAAAATTAAAGGCTTAACTGGTATTAGGTTGGATTTCAATGGTCTGCCTTGCTATGGATGCTCAGAACTCAGATCCTGATCAGATTCTTCCATCCCCATCTCAATTCCAATGGGTTTCAGTGGCAAAGTTAAAAAAAAAATGGACCATATTCCAATGGTTTTATCTGCAATATCTGTAATTGATATACCTCTGAGCACATATTCCAATGGTTTTGTTATCCATCTTTTTTTTTTTCTGAATGAGATCTACATTCAAGCATGAATAGGTTTTCAGTACAAGAAATAGATATATTCCTTAATATTATTTTTGCGTGACTTGGAAAAGTAGGAACTCATCTTAATTCGTGACTATATAGTCTATAAAGTTTAATTTTTTGTAGGCTATATAATCTAAGATGGATCACAAGAGTTGGCCATGGAAGAATATGTGCTCATCAGAGAGAACAGTGGCTGCAACAGATTCTGCTGCGGCTTCTTTGGCTATCTCAATTGGAAATCAAGACACATATTCAAGTTTGCCCTGCTCATTTTCAAGTTTAATTTAAAGTGACCGCGAACTGATTAAAACTGAATGCAAAGTGAATGAAATGGATTTTCGACCATTGACCTGATGAACTCTTGGAAAATAATCAGGTTAGTTGGCTAAAGTAGCTTCCCCTAGCCCAAAATCATATATGATACGTCAAGTAAATAATTTTGGTTTAGAATATATTCTTGTTAAACGAATAAATAAATAAATTATAAAAAGAGAGAATTTTTTTATATGCTTATATATATATATATATATTTATATAAATATGTATTAGAGAAAAATGTAGGTAGGTAAATATAAAGTTGTTCGTGTTAAAAAATAAAATTAAAAAAAAACAAGAAATTTGCCCCGCTGATTTTCTAGTTTGCCCCGCTGATTTCCTAGTTTGCCCCGCTGATCTTCTAGTTTGCTCCGCTGATCTTCTGCTTCCCCCGCTGATTTTCCAATTTGCCCCGCTGATTTTCCAGTTTATGGTTCAAAAAAACTAGAAGACGCTTTATTTTTTCAGAAAAAGGAGTACTAGATTTTTGGCTCACTGCAATGAAAACCAACGAAGTGGTTGGTGATGAGGTAAATGACTCAAAAAATGATGTTTCACCAACTCATGTTTTCTTTTTCTTTTTCTTTCTCTTTCTTTCTAGTATGGTTCTTATACTTTCCTTGTTTCTCATTTCAGATTTCTGAGCACGATGAAGGGGCTCTTAAGTATCCAAAAGATATCAAGTAGTTCAGAATTAATGATCCCAAGGGTTTCAAGCTTGAATTCTTTTTTGATCCTAACCTATACTTCAAGAACACTATTCTAACAAAGACATATCACATGATTGACGATGATGAACCTATTCTTGAGAAGGCTATAGGGTACTGTTATTGCTCATAACTTTCCATGACTAAGAAATTCTACTAGTTGGTCTTCTTCTTCTTCCTATTGTATTTAATTTAGTTCAATTTTATTTCTTGCATGATGTGGAATTTGGTTGGGGTACTTATAGGACGGAGATTGAATGGTATCCTGGAAAGAGCCTGACACAGAAGGTTCTGAAAAAGAAGCCATAGAAGGGATCAAAGAATGCCAAGCCCATCACAAAAACTGAACAATGTGATAGTTTCTTCAACTTCTTCAATCCACCACAAGTCCCGGATGATGATGATGATATTGATGAAGAGACAGTAAGTTCAATGTCACTGCACGGAAGAACAATTTGACTGCTATTCCATAGATGCTGATCATCTCATGTGATTTCTTTTAACAAAGTGACGACTTTGAATCAAATAGAGCAGGATTATGATGTTGGGTACATATTCTTTCCCTTGCATTATTCATATGGTTCTTGCCTACTTCATTCATTGCAAAAGCCTTTTCCTTTCTAACTAATGATGGTGAATGCCTTTGATCAAAATGTACTTTTAGAGCCGTGGGCCTTTGATCATTTTGGAGGGTGCAGGATCTTCTCATCATTTACTTGGTGGAAACTGATGTCGATGGTGTTTTTCCTTGTACAGGTCAAGTATTAGGGATAAAATCATTCCCTATGCATTTTCATGGTTTTTCCTTATACTACTGCTTTGTTTCTTTTTTTTTTTTTTTGCTTTATTTATTTATTTGTTTATTTATTTATTTTTGCAACAGGAGTAAAGAAGAAAGTTGATAAAGTAATAGTACTTGTTGGGAAAAGAGAGGAGAAAATGACTGTAGACCTATGGCTATGGATTATAACCGTAGCCATAGATTGTCGATAATATCAACAATAGTTCGATAATATCGAAGATGAATGCCAAATTGTCCAGCAACAAAACTGGAAAAATGGATGTATTTTCTATATTATTGACATATGTTCGATAGTATCGAGCATAAGTCATCAATAATATTGAGACATGATCGATAGTATCGATAACTAATATCGAGTTATTATCGTAGAGCTATGGTTACGGATTATAACCATAGCGTCGATATATTGAAGGTCTGTCGATATTATCGAAAAGGTTCAGAACTGTCCAGTGAGTTTGTCTAAAAAATCTTGTAATTTTCGATACACTATGACTACGGATTATAAGCGAGTCGATCGCACCTTCTTGGCAGTGCTTGCAGATCTGTGTTTTTGTTTTTATTTTTTGTTTGGTTTTTTTTGCTTTTGTGGGTCTTATCATGAGGTTTATGTTATATCCAAACCATCCATTTGGCAAGCTCATATTAAGGCTTGAGACGAAAAATAAGATAGATCTAACTATCAAGTGGACCACACTGTAAAAGGCAGCGGGGAATTGAACGTCTACCATTGAAACCCTTTTAGGGGTTACAGAAGTTTTGGATCATTATGAAATTGGTTTTTCTTCTTCATCTAGGTCTTTGTGACCCTATGAATGAACTTAGATGTGGAGGATTTCTCGCAAACATCACAATGGGCACCCAAAAAGTTACACTCATTCAACATTG
This sequence comes from Magnolia changhungtana, assembly GCA_030180095.1. Taxonomy (NCBI): domain Eukaryota; kingdom Viridiplantae; phylum Streptophyta; class Magnoliopsida; order Magnoliales; family Magnoliaceae; genus Magnolia; species Magnolia changhungtana. Next base: position 6,816,632 of record JASAUF010000220.1, read on the forward strand.
TTTCTGTAATGTGGTACACTTGAGATTTAGATATACCTCATTTTTGGTCTCATACTATAAAATGATCTGGAAAAATATATGAACGGCATGGATGAAAAGCATACATCATGGTGGGGCCCACAGACCACCGACCGTTTGCCATTAGCTGGTGGCAGGGGAGTACCGAATCCGTTTCCGTCAAAAGGAGGGGTATTTTTGTCCTAAAATTCCGACTCCTTACGAGGAGGTCCAAGTGCCTATTCTAAGTTTGTATAGCCTCCAAAAAACTGCTGGATAAAAGGTGGGTTCCACAGTCATAAATTTCTTGTGTGGTCCACTTGAGTTTTGGATCCACCTCAATGTTTTGTCACGTTCACTAAGATGATCTTGAAAAACGAACGGACGGTGTAGATTTTCCACAAACATGAAGGTGAGCCCCACCCAGCATCCATTCGCAGAAACTTCCTGCTCAAGGCTTTTCCAAGGAAATCATCGTCCATTGAAAGGTCAGATCGCGCATGCGTATTTCGCGCGTGCTTGCGTGTGAATGGACAGGTCTCCTACAGGCGCGTGGAGTTTGCAAATCTCCGTTGATTTTGACGTTTTCCGAACCATCCCTTTTCTCCTACACTTTTGGCGTAGCTGCTTTTTATCCACCGCATGCTCAGAGTGGGCCCCGCATGATGAATGGTACGGATCACACACGTGTGTACACTTCTCCTTTCTATTTTCACCTCAAAATTACATTTGCTAATTCCACACGTGAGCACATGTGTGAAAGATCTGAGCTTTCGATGAGGTCAGAAATAACGGTTAGATCTTCCACCTAAATCACCACACAATCCAACTCTTCCGGTGAACCACGACATAGAAAGTAAATTGACGGTTAAAAATTTTTAGTCGCCATTAATTTGTAGGGCGCTGATTAGGTTAGTATTCTAAAATAATCTTAAAAATTGGATGGACGGTGTAGATAAGACCTATATATTGGTGGGCCTCACAGAGTGCAGGATTATCGTCCGAAATCCGCTTACCACCTGAACGGACGGTCATGTGAGGGTTCACGGAGTGGTACAACTCCCACCGTGACCCTGCAAGTTGAAAGAGACGGACGGTCCAGTCGAGGGCTTTGTGAGGCCATATATATATATATATGAAAAAGGTACAATGCGCTCGAGCTCACGGGTCTGTCCCATGAGGCCGAGCTGTGTGGGCCCCAACGTGATGCATTTCGAACATCTACCCCATCAGTCAGATGCACTATCCCATCATGGACCTAGGTCCCAAAAATCAAGCAAATTCGTGACTTATGTGGGCCACACCACATACATAAGTAGAGAGGGGCCGTGCACCATTAAAACATTCATAACTATTTTTGAGGGCCCACCGAGATGTGGTTTGCAAATCCAGCCCATCCATTATGTGTGTCCCACTTGAATGAGGGTTCAGACCAAGTTTCAGGCGCATGCCAGACTTAGGTGAGCCCCAACAAGTGCTTTTATATATTTTAACAGTGTCTACACATAATTTTAGATGGTATAGCCCACCCGAGTTCCCGATACGGGGGATTATATATATATATATATATATATATATATATATATATATATATATATATATATATATATATGTTTTATCGGTTCCATTCATTTATTTTAAGAGACCATTTTAAAGCATCTATTAAAAAAAGAGGCAGATTGAAGGCTCAAGTAGACCAGATTGAAGGCTCAAGTTGACCACATCACAAGAAGCAGTGGGGATTGAATCTATACTGTTGAAAATTTGATAATGTCCCCCATGGTTATGTCTTTTTGTCTGACAACCTATTCATAAGATCACATATACTACTCTAATGGTAAGAGTTCAATCCCCACTAGTTTATGTGGTGTGGTTCACTTGAACCTTTGATATTCCGGGGCTCATGCACTAAAATGATATGTCAAAGTATATTGATGGCGCGGGAAAACATACTGGCCTAGTGGGGTTGGGAGGACAAAGTAGCTCGTTCTTCCCAAAATCATATATTTTAATCTGAAATTTGAAGTCTGGTGGTCTGGATTGCTTCTATCATTGACCGGACTTTTTCTAATCCATCTTGGCCATGAAACTATCCGTGACCTACTTTACATAAGAGCTCCTGATATGACCGTCCATCTCTAGTTACGTCTCAGTGGGGATAGTATCGAATCTGCTGCGTGGCACACCTGATGTGTGAAATGACCTGATTTCTATGCCTGAAGATCTAAACAGTGGGGCTCACCAGATAGAAGGCTCAGATCACACATACATTGACATCATAACACGTGTGCCCACATGTAGATGTATACGTTCCCAAAAAGGCCAATTTGGGATGAAGTCACATTCATCACTTTCACCTGTTAGGCCACGCTTGCCGAACGACGGTGCAAGATTAAAAGACAACTAGAATTTCTATACACACCCACCCCATTGATTTTCATCCACCCATTTTTCGTGAGAAAATGACTACTGTAGACAGAACCTTTTACCCAGCGGTTTCTATGAAAGAATACAAACTTTAGTTACCAATCTAGACTAGCACGTGCGGACAGCGACTTTGAGGGCGAAACTAGACCTCCTTTTCGCTGCGAAGACGAGCGCTGACGCTCCTCCAAATGAGAGTTGTACGAACGGCTTAAAAGAGATCAAAGTTACATGGCCCCACAGCTATATATTTATTATATCCACAACGTTCATCCATATTTCGAGATCATTTCGGAGCATTATCCACAAAAAAAATCATATCCAAAAATCAACTGGACCACACCACAAAGAGAAGCGGGGAAATTGATTTTCACCGTTAAAAATTTTGTAGGGTCCACCATAACATTTATTTTCCATCCAATCTATTCATAAGGTCACAAAGGCCAGGATGAAGAGGAAAAACAAATTTCATAATGATCCAAAACTTGTGTAACCCCTAAAAGGGTTTCAATGGTAGACGTTCAATTTTCCACTGCCTTTTACAGTGTGGTCCACTTGATAGTTAGATCTGTCTTATTTTTCGTCTTAAGCCTTAATAGGAGCTCGCCAAATAGATGGACGGTTTGGATATAACACAGACCTCATGGTGGGGCCCACAAAAACAATGAAAATTTAAAAAAAAAAAAAAAAAACAGAATCTGCGATGAATCGCGGATTCCGCGATTCCACCGCAACTCGCTGTCGCTATATGATTTGGGGATGGATCGCGGAATCCGCGATTGATCGCGAGTACAAATAAAAGGCTATGGCTACGGATTATAACTGTAGCTATAGCCGTATCCTGTGTACTTTTCTTTCTTTCTTTTTTTTTTTTTTTTTTTTTTTGTTTTTTTTTTTTTTTTTTTTTTTTTTTTACATTTAGAATTTTATTCTACCTACATTTTTCTCTAACACATATTTATATAATATATGTATATATAGGCATATAAAAAAAATTTCTCTCCTTTTTTCATTTCTTTCTTTATTCATATAACAAGAATATCTTCTAAACCAAAATTAGTTGGGTGGGTTCAACCCGACCAACATGTGACCCAGCCGACTTTGGAAATTGAGCCGGCCAATGTATTTCATGCAACTTTGTTCATCTCTTTTTCTTTGTCAATAGGTCTTATGATGCTATTCTGCCACTCATCTGGAATTTTCTTTATCTGTAAAATTTTATCGAGAAGATTTGGTAACCAAACTAATCTGATTTTTCTTGGTACTTTTTGCCTTCTATAGATGATAGCCTATTCTCAACAACCTTCCTTTTTTGCATCATCGTTAAATTTATCTTTACTTCCCATTTACTTGAATTTTGAGATAAATATATATGCAATCCCGACTCTCCAGGGTCCAGACCCTCCTAAATTTGTCTCCATGCGTACTCCTTCATTCAACAACCTTTAAAATTAGCCTCTCCATTTCACCCTAATCTCACCAACTTTCACCAAGACCTTTTGATCCTTACCATTGATGCTTCTAGTGTGGGTTGTCTCTACTTTTCCACTTCCTTGATGCATCTTTCTCTCCCTCTTTAATGCTTAACCTATCATACAATTCATGATACAGTTTATACCTCCCACATATAATTATTATATATTACCTATCTTGATAGAATAAAATAGTGGAAAAGGATTCATTTAGCCGACCCCAATTAGTTGGGATAAGGCTTAGGTTAATTCCTAGCCTCCCTTGCTCAATTTCTAGTTTCCCTTGCTCAATTCCTAAGTTCCCTTGCTCAATTCCTAGGTTTTCTCGCTCAATTTTTAGGTTGCCTCACTGAATTTCTAGCTTCCCTCGCTCAATTCCTAGGCTGTCTCGCTCAATTCATAGGTTCTCTCGCTGAATTTCTAGCTTCCCTCGCTCAATTCGTAGGTTGCCTCGCTGAATTTCTACGTTGCCTCACTCAATTGCTAGGTTGCCTCGCTCAATTCCTAGGTTCCTTCGCTCAATTTATATATTGTCTCACTGAATTTCTATCTTCCCTCGCACAATTTGTAGCTTTCCTCGCTCAAATCCCAGGTTGCCTCGCTGAATTTCTAAGTTCCCTCACTCAAATTCTAGCTTCCCTGGCTCAATTTCTAACTTCCCTCGGTCAATTCCTAGGTTGCCTCGCTCAAATCCTAGGTTTCCTCGCTGAATTTCTACCTTGCCTCGCTCAATCCCTAGGTTCCCTGCTCAATTTCTAGGTTCCCTCGCTCAAATCCTAGGTTGTCACGCTGAATTTCTAGGTTCCCTCGCTTTATTTCTAGCTTCCCTCGTTGAATTTCTACGTTGCCTCGCTCATTTCCTAGGTTGCCTCGCTTAATTCCTACGTTGCCTCGCTCAAATCCTAGGTTGCCTCGCTCAATTTCTAGGTTCCCTCACACAATTTGTAGCTTCCCTCGCTCAAATTCGAGGTTGCCTCGCTGAATTTCTAGGTTCCCTCGCTCAATTTCTAGCTTCCGCTCAATTTCTAGCTTCCCTCGCTCAATTTCTACCTTCCCTCGCTCAATTCCTAGGTTACCTCGCTGAAATCCTACGTTGCCTCGCTCAATTTCTACCTTCCCTCGCTCAATTCCTACCTTCCCTCGCTCAATTTCTAGGTTCCCTTGCTCAATTTCTAGTTTTCCTCATCAAGATTAAGACTCATCTAGCCTCTTGGGAAAACACTTCGGATGTTTTCCACGGTTATTCAATGCCCAAGCTTCTTCGTGAATGGAAATGGACTATTTATAACTTTCAGCACACCTTATGCATCCCGATGCATTAGTCCCTCTCCTTCAGGCTTTTGGAAACTTGATGTTGATACAGCTCACTTGGTAATCCAAGGGAGTCAAGGATCGGAGGAATTCTAATAGATGGAGAATTGCTTGGAGGCAAGATCAAATCTTTGGGCCAATGGCCAACAACAACTCTAATCAAGCAGAACTTAAGGCGATTAAAGTAGGTGGAAAGATTTTACCGATCGAGGCAACGTAGGGATTGAGCGAGGCAACGTAGGGATTTAGCGAAGTAACCTAGGAATTGAGCGAGGGAAGCTAGAAGGATCCTAGAAATTGAGCGAGGCAATGTAAGAATTCAGCGAGGAAGCTAGAAATTAAGCAAGGGAAGCTAGAAATTCAGCGAGGCAACCTAGGATTTAAGCGAGAGAACCTAGAAATTGAGCGAGGCATCGTAGAAATTTAGTGAGGGAACCTAGAAATTGAGGCAGCAACTTAGAATTGAGCGAGGAAGCTAGAAATTCAAATGAAGGAACCTAGAAATTGAGCGAGGCAACCTAGGATTTGAACGAGGCAACCTAGGAATTGAGCGAGGCAACATAGGATTGAGCGAGGAACCTAACGAATTGAGCTAGGCGCAGTAAAAATTCAACGAGGAATCCAGGAATTGAGTGAGGAAGCTAGAAATTGAGCAAGGGAACCTAGGATTTGAGCGAGGCAACCTAGAAATTGAGCGAGGCAACGTAGGGATTGAGTGAGGGAAACTAGGAATTGAGCGAGGCAACGTAGAAATTCAGCGAGGAATCCTAGGAATTGAGTGAGGCAACATAGGATTTGAGCGAGGCAACATAGGATTTGAGCGAGGCAACTGAGGGAACGTAGGAATTGATGAGGAAAGCTACAAATTGAGCGAGGGAACCTAGAAATTGAGCGAGGCAACATAGAAATTAAGCGAGGAAAGCTAGGAATTGAGCGAGGCAACCTAGGAATTGAGTGAGGCAACGTAGAAATTGGAGCGAGCCAACATAGGAATTGAGCAAAGGAACCTATAAATTGAGCGTCGGAACCTATAAATCTCTTTAGGTGATCAAGAGGGCTCCCTTTTCCAGTAGATGAGATTATGACGAAAGGTATTATCTCAACGCTTCTTTTCTCTCTCTTGCTCTTAAAAATCGTTGAATCCAAAGCCCTCAGAGAAGAAAGATCCTGGTTGCCTCGCTCAAATCCTAGGTTGCCTTGCTCAATTCCTAGGTTCCCTCACTCAATTGCTAGGTTACCTCGCTTAATTCATAGGTTGCCCTCGCTCAATTTCTAGCCTCGCTCAATTCCTATGTTGCCTCATTTGAATTCTTACCTTGCCTTACTCAATTTCTAGGTTCCCTCGCTCAATTTCTAGCTTCCTCGCTCAAATCCTAGGTTGTCTCATTGAATTGTAGGTTCCTCGCTTAATTTCTAGCTTCCCTCGCTTAATTCCTAGGATTCCTCGCTGAATTTCTACGTTGCCTCGTTCATTTCCTAGGTTCCCTCGCTCAACTTCTACGTTGCCTCGCTCAATTCCTAGGTTGCCTCGCTCAATTTCTAGGTTCCCTTGCACAATTTGTAGCTTCCCTCGCTCAAATCTTAGGTTGCCTCGTTGAATTTCTAGGTTCCTTCGTCAAATTCTAGCTTCCCTCACTCAATTTCTAACTTCCCTCGCTCAATTCCTAGGTTGCCTCGCTCAAATCCTATCTTTCCTCGCTGAATTTCTACCTTGCCTCACTCAATTTCTAGGTTCCCTTGCTTAATTTCTAGCTTCCCTCGCTCAAATCCGAGGTTCCCTCGCTTAATTTCTAGCTTCCCTCGCTTAATTCCTAGGATTCCTCGCTGAATTTCTACGTTGCCTCGTTCATTTCCTAGGTTCCCTCGCTCAATTCCTACGTTGCCTCGCTCAAATCCTAGGTTGCCTCGCTCAATTTCTAGGTTCCCTCGCACAATTTGTAGCTTCCCTCGCTCAAATCCTATGTTGCCTCGCTGAATTTCTAGGTTCCCTCGCTCAATTTCTAACTTCCCTTGCTCAATTCCTAGGTTGCCTCGCTCAAATCCTAGGTTTCCTCGCTGAATTTTTACCTTGCCTCACTCAATTTTTAGGTTCCCTCGCTCAATTTCTAGCTTCCCTCGCTCAAATCCTAGGTTGTCTCATTTGAATTTCAGGTTCCTCGCAATTTCTAGCTTCCTCGCTTAATTCCTAGGATTCCTCATTTGAATTTCTACGTTGCCTCGTTCATTTCCTAGGTTCCCTCGCTCAACTTCTACGTTGCCTCGCTCAATTCCTAGGTTGCCTCGCTCAATTTCTAGGTTCCCTTGCACAATTTGTAGCTTCCCTCGCTCAAATGTTAGTTGTCTCGCGGAATTTCTAGGTTCCCTTGCTCAAATTCTAGCTTCCCTCGCTCAATTTCTAACTTCCCTCGCTCAATTCCTAGGTTGCCTAGCTCAAATCGTAGGTTTCCTCGCTCATTTTCTACGTTGCCTCACTCAATTTCTAGCTTACCTCGCTCAATTTCTAGATTTCCTCGCTGAACTCCTACCTTTCCTCTCTCAATTTCTAGGTTCCCTCGCTCAATTCCTACCTTGCCTCGCTCAATTTTCAATTTGCCTACTCAATTTCATATTTGTCCTGATCAATTTCTAGTTTGACCGCGAAGTGACTGAAATTGACAGCGAAGTGAATGAAATGTATTTTCAATCATCGACCTGATGGAATCTTGGAAAATAACTAGGTTGGTTGGCTAAAGTAGCTTCTCTTACCCCAAAATCATATGTGGTACGTCAAGTAACTAATTTTAGTTTAGAAGATATTCCTGTTAAATGAATAATGAAATAAATGAAAAAAAAAGAAGAGAGAGTTTTTTTGAAAGTAATCCGTAGCTACGATTATAGCTACGGTTATAATCCGTAGCCATAAGTTCCTGATTTTTTTTTTCTTTTGCTGTTGTAATCCCCACCGCCTTTTGTGGGTCCCATCATGAGGTCTGTCTTATATCCAAACCGTCCATCTATTTGGCGAGCTCATATTCAGGCTTGAGACTAAAAATAAGGTATATCTAACTATCAAGTAGACCACATTGTAAAAGGCAATGGGGAAGTGAACGTCTACCATTGAAACCCTTTTAGGGGTTATAGAAGTTTTGGATCATTATGAAATTTGTTTTTCTTCTTCATCTAGGTCTTTGTGACCTATGAATGAACTTAGACGGGGAGGATTTCTCACAAACATCACAGTGGGCCCCCAAAAAGTTTTTAATGGTCGACGCTCATTCAACACTGTTTCCTGTAATGTGGTACACTTGAGATTTGCATATACCTCATTTTTGGTCGTATACCATAAAATGATATGGAAAAATATATGGACGGCATGGATGAATAGCACACATCATGGTGGGGCCCACAGACCACCGACCATCCGCCATTGGCTGGTGGCGGGGGGAGTACCCAATCCGTTTCCGTGAAAGGAGGGGTAGTTTCGTCCTCAGTACATAGGTTCATATGGACTGAAACACTTTCTATCCAAATTCAACAGTATGCTCCCCAGCCACTAACCAACTCTAGGATCCCAACTGTTTATAATATTATGGAAAACTGAGCTGGGAGAGACAATAACGGGTTTAAATAACCATAAATGCCTACGGGTATAGTTTTTTTTTTTTTTTTTAACTATAAAAGAAGATTCTTCTATTCAGACTTTTCAAAGATTTGGCGCACTCAACAACCTGTCCGCTTAAAACAAGCACATGTTCAGCAAAATATACCTAATAATGAAATTGCAATCCAACCCATAAAAAACCTAACAGAAACCGAAAGTGAACTAAAATGTATCAAAATAGAACTCGCATTGCAACATTAAAATATAACAAGGCTCTTAATCAAAGAGACTAAAGCCCATATCGTCATCTGATTCCTCTGCAGGCTCTTCTTTCTTCTCTTCTTCTCTATCGCACAATTTTTGCAGTCCTTCTCTAACGTAAATGTCAAGGCAAGCAACAACAAACTTGCTTAGATCCTTGAAATATTCCTTCACTTTCTCTGCCTACGGGAATGAATACTCGGTCGCCAGTGCAATGGCAAGAGCACTCTTGTAGGCATTTGCAAACATGTGGGGGGCGGATGCCAGAGTTGGGTAAGATATGGCCAAAGACAATGTTGTCACCATATTTTTTATTTTATTGGGTTAGCTTGTTAGTACACACCCATGTCAGTACACACACTCCATGTTAGCCACCCCTGCTAGGGATCGATACGAAGACTTCAAGTGTTTGACAATTTCTAGGTTCCCTCACTCAAATTCTAGCTTCCCTCGCTCAATTTCTAATTTCCCTCGCTCAATTCCTAGGTTTCCTCGCTGAATTTCCAGGTTCCATCGCTTAATTTCTAGGTTCCTTCTGTCAATTCCTAGGTTGGCTCGCTCCAATTTCTACGTTGCCTCACTCAATTCCTAGGTTGCCTCGCTCAATCCCTAGCTTCCCTCACTTAATTCCTACATTGCCTCGCTCAATTTCTAGGTTCCCTCGCTCAATTTGTAGCTTTCCTTGTCAATTCCTAGGTTCCCTCGGTTGCCTCGCTCAAATCCTACGTTGCCTCGCCGAATTCCTACGTTGCCTCGCTCAATTCCTAAGATTCCTCGCTGAATTTCTACGTTGCCTCGCTCAATTCCTAGTTTCCCTCGCTCAATCCCTACATTGCCTCGCTCAATTTCTAGCTTCCCTTGCTCAATTTCTAGCTTCCCTTGCTCAATTCCTAGGATTTCTCGTTGAATTTCTACGCTGCCTCGCTCAATTCGTAGGTTCCCTCGCTCAATCCCTATGTTGCCTCGCTCACTTCCTAGGTTGCCTCGTTCAAATCCTAAGTTGCCTCGCTCAATTTCTAGGTTCCCTCGTTCAATTTGTGGACCACACCACTAGAAAGATCCAATTCTCAAGTGGACCACACCACTGGAAAAGGTGGTGATTAAATGACCCCCATTAAAATTTTTTCTAGAGGCATTACAAATTTTCTATTAAGCTGATATTTGTGTCCACCTAAGAAGTTTTTAATGCTGGGCGTTCAATCACCACCGTTTTCATGTGGTGTGGTCCAGCTAACATTTGGATCTGGCTTAGTTTTTAGCTAATGCTGGAAAATGAGTATGATAGAATAGATGGATAGCTTGGATAAAACAAATAGGTTATTTTGAGGCCATGACCACCAGCTAGCAATCCATGTCCATTAGTCGGCAATCCACGTCGAGGGGGTGTTGTGATGAGTATGTGAAGTCACCCAAATACCTGATCCAGGCGGGTAATATGAGTAGAAACAGTGCACAGGGGCACCCTCCATCCAAATGTTTTCACTTGGTATGGCCCAAATAAATCACCCATGGGCCTAAATATATTTTAAAAAAAAACTGTTGTTACTTTGGCTAATGGCATGAAAACTTTTTTTTTTTTTTTTTTTTTCAGTGAGAACAAATCATAAAAAAAAACATATGTTCCCTTGCTCAATTCCTAGCTTGCCTCGCTCAATCCCTAGGTTCCCTCGCTCATTTCCTAGGTTCGCTCGCTCAATTTCTAGCTTCCCTAGCTAAATTCCTAGCTTCCCTCGCTCAATTCCTAACTTCCCTCACTCAATTCCTAGGCTCCCTCGCTCATTTCCTAGGTTCGCTCGCTCAATTTCTAGCTTCCCTCGCTAAATTCCTAGGTTCCCTCACTCAATTCCTAGCTTCCCTCACTCAATTCCAAGCTTCCCTCGCTCAATTCCTAGCTTGCCTCGCTCAATTCCTAGGTTCCCTCACTCAATTCCTAGCTTGCTTCGCTCAATCCCTAGGTTCCCTCGCTCAAATCCTATGTTCCCTCGGTCATTTTCAAGGTTCCCTCGCTCAATTCGTAGGTTACCTCGCTTAATTTGTAGGTTCCCTCGCTCAATTCCTAGCTTGCCTCGCTCAATCCCTAGGTTCCCTCGCTCAAATCATATGTTCCATTGGTCATTTCCTAGGTTCCCTCGCTCATTTCGTAGGTTGTCTCGCTTAATTTGTAGGTTCCCTCGCTCAATCTCTAGGTTCCCTCGCTCAATTCGTAGGTTGCCTCGCTTAATTTGTAGGTTCCATTGCTCAATTCCTAGCTCAATTCGTAGGTTGCAACCCGATTTGCCATATGTGGGCCCAAAGAGCCATTTTAGCTAATAAGTGGCACCTATGGCCAATTGAACTAAGCTACAAGGTATATTTCAGCTAATAAGTGGCACCTGGACACCTCCATAGTTTAGTAGTGAAATTAAAGTCTTATTTAGGTACGTTTTCTATGCATTTCTCGGTCATTTCCCTTCACTTCACGGTCAATCCCGGCGATTCCATGCATTTCTCGTGACCTTACTGACAAAAAATGACCCATATAGGGTTAGTATGGGAGTACAAGTGTAACGCCCTGAAAATCGGGGGTCGAGTATGAACTCAACTCCCGAGTTCCAACGCATCACTTATGCAACATACACAATGATGGTTAAATGTTGTCTGAGTTAGAGCAATAAACATGAATGAGATTATACCAAAACAGTAAATCATACTCCAGTTCAATTGTATAAAGGCAAGCGGAAGACTGAAATTTTATATTCAAAGTATGTAAAGTAACAAAATTTTGTGAACTCCAGAGTATGAGTACTAACTGAGTACCAATATACATGTATTATTTCTAAGTCAAAAATTCAAAATACAATCCCACGTAGATAAGCCCTGGAATCCCCGCGATGCAGTCAGCCTAAGCATAGCCGAGTGATCGCATAAAGGAGAACTCATCCCGATCCTCCTCGAAGTCTCCTGCTCGGCTCCCGAACCGAGGCACCATCTATACCTGCTGACAGTCGGTGGGTGTTGCAAACACCGTCCCCGTAACGTGGGAGTGAGTAGCTAACTCGGTGGAACAATAAAGCATAGGTTAACATGTTATCAATTCAATCAAGCAAGTAATGATAAAGCAATACAAATCAAACATTTCTAACTACTCTTGTTAAGTGCAAAAATGATATGACATGATGCTGTATGCCCTTGCCAAACCACCCTCAAGCGACATCATCTTACGTTTGCGAATGCTTACTCCCTCAGTGCGCCACATCTACAAAGCACATGCGGTGCGATGATGCTCATGATTACCGAGTTTTTATTAGACCATTTCAACCAGCAGTATTGGGAAACTAAGGTACCTCCCTTGTATCATTCCCAAACATGATCCATTCTAGGGTCGTCAATCCTAGTTAATCTCATATGATATTATGGTTTGAGAAGCGTAGTGAAGGCATCGCAAAGGGCTCGTCACCCGTCAGCGCAGATACAGATCTCACCGTATGCGGCTAAATTGCTGGCCGTCAGCTCGAGTACAGGTCTCACCGTACTCGGCTCAATCACTAGCCATCAGCTCGAGTACGGGTCTCACCGTACTCGGCTCGGCTCATACTACTTCTAGATTCTTTGTGAAAGACTCGCCAATCACGCGTACACTTGGAGTACACTCGATGATACTACGGAGGACTCGTCGCCGTCAAGACGAGCACATGTCTCACCGTACTCGGCTCTCGCCAGTAAGTATCGACAGCTCGAATACAGTGTCCCATACCACCGTATTCGGCTCACGAGTTTTGGTTGCGCAATGGTCACTACGGGGAGGCACATGGCCCCAGCGTAGGCCGACAGCTCGACCACGGTGTCCCATACCACCATGCCCGGCTCATGCGACTTAGCGGATCGAGGTACCATGGTTAAACGGGATCGCCACTGGTAAGTTTGGTACCCTAGGTTCAAGCAGTAGCGACCAAACATGGTGAACACACAATACATTTCGGTTTACTTGATGAGCCTGACTAGCTCGAGCGCACCACAAGTTAGGCGATATGGAGCGCAAAAGCACTTCGTGTGGCCAACCACTATCGCCAACCGAAATACGACTCGGGTTCGCCAGACACATCCTTTGTGGCGACATGCATCTCAGTCACAACCTCAAGTCTGGTACCGAATGTTTGGACTATAGGCATAGTCCCAAACTCAAACAGTTTTCATCGATAGCATGTGGAGTAAAGCATGATAAACAAGCAATACAAGCATATTAGCAGGCATGTTATAAAGCATGAAGTAAAACATGATGTAAAGCATGTTGTGAAGCATGTTGTGAAGCATGTAGTAAAGCACTATCCACATAGGGATACAATTACGTACACATTACAAGGGAGTGGTTCTAGCGAACCACCGCATGGAGGAGATCCTACATGTCTCCAAGGGAGTCGGGAATTCCATATCAGCACCCTTCTAAGGCACTAATACACAAGCCTTTACACACACAAGCACTTACACAACACTTAGAGTACGTCATTCTAACATACATGACGTATGTTAGCAAATCGCGTGTTAGGGCTATTCTCTTGCCAAGCGGTTATTTTACCCGCGTATATCATATTCATACAACAAATAATCATGACAATTACACTTCCAAATTTTACACATATGCGGTATTTCTAGAATACACAATTTCAACATACTAGGCATTTACAAGCGAACATGTAATTCAGCGATTCCTTTCGCCAAACTAGTATTTTATACATATATTGTATAATCATACATTAAATAAACATGTCATACATTTTCCCAAAAAATATACATATACGGTATTTCTAGAATACACAATTTCAACATACGTAGCATTTACACATGAACATGTATCAAATGATTCCTTTCGCCAAATTAGTATTTTCTCCATATATCATATAATCATACATTAAATAAACATGTCAAACATTTTCCCCAAAAAAATACGTGTACGGTATTTCTACGTATACCAAGAATATGTGAAATTCCATATTCTACAACGTTAATCGAAACAGGAAACGGAAAGCACTTTGTACATGTGCATTTACATGCAGATCATGAATCTATCATTATCTGACATTGAAAGCGTTGAAAAACATAACTTATACACTTAAAGTCCTCACCTTTGCCCTTGGAATTCCAACGAATCAGCAAGGGTAGTAGAGCTTCCGTATACGGGAGTTTTCTAGCCTAAAGAGCGGAATCGGTTAGCCTTTTCATAACCTACACAACGACCCTACCTTAAATCGACCTAGGGTTAGGTTTCTTACCTTCAAATGGGATGGATACCGCCGGAAAACACCTAGAAAGGAGCGGTGTAGGCCGTGCGACAACCCAAAGATAGGAGGAAGATCAGCAACAAATTCCAAGCTTTTCTCTCTCTTTTCTTTCTCTCTCTCTAGGGTTTTTCTCCCAAATTCGTATGGCTGTGAGAGGGGCTGTTCTAAGCTCCTTTTATAGCCAAAAATATTTCCAAAATAGACTCAGGTTCAAGAGTTACTGCTAATATAGGATATTCGTCACTTTTCCAGCTCAAAAGAGAGGTTCTGATAGCCCTCCTTGAGCCAAACGTCAGACTTAAGCTCACCACCTATGGATCTATGTGGGATTACGTTTTTGACTCGATCGGATTCCCAGATCGCACGTGGCGGACCACTTTCAGTTCGACGGTCAGTAGGCCACGATCAAAAATTCCAAGTACATGTAAATGTTCCTGAAATTTTTCTTAATCCGAGGGTGTAATTTGGTCTGATTCTGACGGTCAGGTTGCTTAATACTGACGCGTCAACGAATGGTGCCAGATCACTATTCCTGATATTTATTTTGGAATGGGAATAATGTTTTTCACACACCCTCGCTCCGAATAGAAACGAATGGCCGTGGGACATCGGATGGACCTGATTTTTGAGATGATTGTTAAGCCCAGTGAGGCGGTCCTAGTTCCTTAGCCTCGTGTTAATCGGACTTCCGATGTGCGTCTAGACCTAATACTGAAGTTTCGTTTCATTCCCGAGAGTTAAAAGGAAATGAGTTTGGTTCTAAACTTTAGGGTAAACTAGCGTCACTTGTTTTGTAAGTTTTGGGTCTTGCAGATCGTATTTAAAGCGATCCCAATGGATTTCATGGCTAATCGAGTTTAGTACTTAGTTAACTTTGTTAATTTTCTAAAGGATTTAATCCTAATTGATTTCGAGGTGGTCGAGCCAAATTAATTTTCGAACCAACGTAGGTTCCCGAAAATTTAGCTTGCTTCGCTCAATCCCTAGGTCGTTACAACAAGTGTCCTCGGGCCATTTACATCAAGGTTGCCTCGAGTTATATATAACCCCATTTTCTCACACCTCTCTAACTTCCTAATTTTCTATTTTTTCCTCAAATCCTATGGCATTTCAAAAGCTTAAATAAGGAGAAGAGAAGAGGAAGCTCGGAGAAGTGGGATCCAACCAAGGAATATTTCTATTGATTCCGTTTAGATTCACGGTCATTTCGATGCACTTCATGGTCAATTCTCTTCACTTCACGGTCATTTTCATGCATTTCACGTTCAATTTGGTTCACTTCACAGTTATTTTCATGCATTTCACGGTCAATTCCGACAATTCCATTTAGATTCACGATCATTTCCATGCACTTTAAGGTCAATTCCCTTCACTTCAAGGTCATATCCATGCATTTCATGATCAATTCGCTTCATTTCACAGTCATTTTCATGCATTTCACAAATATTTCAGCATTCCATTTAGATTTACATCATTTTGATGCACTTCATTTCACGGTCATTTTCATTTACGGTCTATTTCCTTTATTCACGGTCATTTCCACGCATTTCACGGTCAATTTGCTTAACTTCATGGTCATTTCCATGCATTTCACAGTCAATTCCAAGGATTTCGTTTAGATTCACGGTCATTTCGATGTACTTCACAGTCAATTCCCTTCACTTCACGGTCATTTCCATGCAGTTGACGATCAATCCCGGCGATTCCGTTTCCAAGTTTTATCGGGTTAATGTTTGTATAGCCCAACCTCAAGACCAAACCCGATACATCCTACCCAAGTCCAACCCAATGTCAAGTGGGTCACAAGTTGGTCGGGTTGAACCCGCCTAACTTTCAACCCTAAAATCATATATGGTACGTCAAGTAACTAATTTTGGTTTAGAAGATTTTCTTGTTATATGAATAAAGAAAGAAATGAGAAAATGAGAGATTTTTTTTATATGCTTATATATACATATTTATATAAATATGTGTTAGAGAAAAATGTAGGTAGAATAAAATTCAAAATGTAAAAAAAAAAAAAAAAATTAAAAAAAAAAAAAAAATTAAAAAGAGAAGTACACAGGATATGGCTATAGCTACGGTTATAATTTGTAGCCATAGCCTTTTGTTTGAATCAGGGATTAATCGCGGATTCCGCGATCCATCTTACAAGGAGCTGCGGTGGAATCGCGGGATTTGCAATTAATCGCAGATGTTTTTTTTTTTTTTTTTTTCTTCTTTGAAATTTTTGATTCTTCTGTGGGTCCCACCATGAGGTCTATGTTATATCCAAACCGTCCATCTATTTGGCGAGCTCATATTAAGGCTTTAGACGAAAAGTAAGACAAATCTAACTATCAAGTGAACCACACTGTAAAAGGCAGTGGGGAATTGAACGTCTACCATTGAAACTCTTTTAGGGGTTACAAAATTTTTGGATCATTATGAAAATTTTTTTCCTCTTCGTCCAGCCCTTTGTGACCTTATGAATAGATTGGATGGAAAATAAATGCTATGGTGGGTCGTACAAAATTTTTAACGGTGAAAATCAATTTCCCCGCTGCTCTATGGTGTGGTCCGGTTGATCTTTGGATATGATTTTTTTTTTTTTGGATAATGCTCCGAAATGATCTCGAAATATGGATGAACATTGTGGATATAATAAATATATAGATGTGGGCCATGTAACTTTGATCTCTTTTAAGCCGTTCGTACAACTCTCAGTTGGAGGAGCGTCAGCGCTCGTCTTCGCAGTGAAAAGGAGGGGTAGTTTCGTCCTCAAAGTCGCTGTCCGCACGTGCTAGTCTAAGTTGGTAACTAAAGTTTGTATTCCTCCATAAAAACCGCTGGATAAAAGGTTTTGTCTACAGTGGTCATTTTCTCATTTTTCATTTTTCGGTTTTAAATTAGTACACTTTGTACCAATCCCATACCAAAACTGACAAATGGGTGTTTGAAAATCAATCAAGGTGGGTCTAATCTATCAAAAAAATGCACCACTGGCTAACAGAAAAACAAGCGTCTTATCTCATGAGTCAAACCTTAAACCATGCACCGTCATCCACCATAATACTTATGTCTTTTCATACCTACCCCACTCGCTTCAGTTTTTATATTCGGTCCACGTATGGAGTACGGAGCATTTGGTTCCTCATCTGCACGTGCCAATCACAAGAGCCCAACATTTCCCTATGTGTCATATTTATGAAAGATCTGGATCGTTAGTGATTTTGATCTCATGGTGGATTTTTCTTGCCACAAAATCTGGACGGTTCGTTCATCAGATGAGCAAACATATATATGAAGAATGCTTATGTAGCTAAGTTGGTAAGTTGGTCGACTTGATTTTTATTATAAAATGATTTCATCAAATGGCCCCATTGGTGAATGGATGGGATGTTGTACACGTGCGTCAAGTTGGCACGCGTGGGGAATTTGTGTATGTGAATCTACACGCGCGGCTGGAAATAGTATGCTTTGGTGATCGACATTTAAACCACATATCGACACCTGTGACTTCCGTGCAGCTTTAACGGATTTCTATGAATATGATAGTTCACCACTGTTTCAAAAGTAGTGGTGACTCATCCGCCGTAAACTTGGAATGCTTTTATCGCAATCCAAACCGTTAAAATTATGACCATATGGTAGATGAATCATATATCAACACGTGGAATATGATAATCACCTTTCATTTTCCACCACTAAATCTGGAACACTTTCTATTTCATTTTAACCATCCAATTGATCGCCAGCAACTGGACGGTTAGGATTTCTTCAAGTTTATATTCGAGCTATGATCAAACCACAAATTCGTATGATCTGGACACTTGTACACGTGGGCCACATGTAAGAAAGATGAGTCAGCACCATTTGAAAGTAGGGAAGCTTTATGGAAAGACCAACGTGTCCTGAATTTAGAGGGCACACGTGAATGAGATGTATTTGGGACAGTTCTCGATGAATAGTAAATGATGAGTTATTTGATACTCAGGCAGAGAATGCTGGTCCATACACAGGCGGTTGGAAATTTTACAGGTGGCATGATTTACATCATACAAATCAAACCGTCCAAGTCATGAAATCCATGGTTGATAGATCGTAAGTCGTAAATAAGATTGGTGGGATGATCCAAACCATTGATTTTGTGAAATCGGATTTTATCGTACTGAGTAAACTCTGTTGGGCTCACCGTGAATGTACCTGGTTTATCCACGCCGTCCATCCATCTTTTCACCTCATTTTAGGGGTTGACCCCAAAAAAGAAAAATATCCAAGGCTAAAGTGGACCATACCAAAGGAACCGGTCCGAATAATGATTTCCACCGTTGAAACCTTCCTAAGGGTCCACAGTGATATTTATTTATCATCCAATCTGTTCATAAGATTACACAGACAAAGATGAAGGGAAAACACAAATATCAGCTTCATCCAAAACTTCTGTGGTCCCTATGAAATTTTCAACGGTAGAGATTCAATTCACACTGTTTCCTATGGTGTGGTCCACTTGAGAGTTGGATATGCTTCATTTTTGGGCTTAAAACCTAAAATTATATGTTAAAATGGATGGACGGAGTGGATGAATACATAAATCACCATGGGCCCCACATATTTTACTCAGTACTCTACCATCTAAAGTGGGACCCACCATGGGGCAGTCTAGCTTAAGTCATGCATATGCCGTGTATACAATTTCTGAGTGCGTTCGTATATCATCCATCACACTCCGACAGAGTATCACACCGAATGATACTTTGTGGGCCCCATGCTTCTTCAGTAGGTTGTGGGCCCCTCCGTTTGATTAGAGTTTAGTCCTGATCTGACGGCTATCATGCCGGTACAGATCAACGGTCCAGTGTATATCCATTCTATGAAATTTTATTTGGTCAGTAGGCATTATTCTCTAATCAATCGGATGTAATCAGCTAAATACAATGAATGATTGGTGCATGGAGTAGTGGGTCCCACCACTTTCTCGACATATGAATTTGATGGGGTTGGGGAGCTCCCTCCTAAGGGGCTGATGGGCCCACTCATCATTATCAACGGGGCACAGGGGGTTGCATTGCATGGATATTGACTGAATGTTGAATGATCCGTGCATGCCTCTGCTTCCTCAGGAGGCGTTTGGGTGGTTTTTAGGTTTTAATATAAATCGAAGGTAATTGAAATACACAATTTTAATATATTTTGAAATTACATTTGTACTATGTTCTTAAAACAAAATATACAAAGGAATTACACGTGTAATAAAAGTGTTGCTATACTATTATACATGTGGCACGTTGGTGAAACCCAAAACAATTTAATTAATAGCTGCATGTCTAAAATTACATCAGTAGAATGATTTGAACAATCCAAACATTGAACACGAAAATTGATGATTTAAAAATGTTGAGAGTTAGTCATTTATGATCCCATGCTTTTTGCTAACGTTGGGCTTGAAATTTCATCATTTTTTACTGGAGTATATATTTCAATGGGTTTATTATAATTCATATATCAAATATTGTTATATGAATATTAATTTTTAATATTTAAATTAATTTAATAATCAAATTCAAATGTTTATGAATATATTATAGAATTTTAATGCTTTCATATTTTTGGATTTCACTATATTTCAGGTATAAGTTGCTAAATATAATTGATGATTTGAAAAATCAAGTGTATTTATGACTTGGATTCTTATGCATTCCAAATATAAGCTTCTAAACAAGCCATAAAAATGCATATAGAAAACCTATTGAAAATAGATTAACGGTGGAGAATATATGAGACAAAGGGAAGTCATTTGTTGAAATATGTTATATTTTATTTTCATGGATATATTGAAAAGCTGATGGTAAGCAACATTAGAGATGCCCCGCGCCATCATCGAAATGCTCATGGGATAGAGATGTGATTGGGCCAGGTCAGCCATGGGCTTTGGACTAGAAAGATATAGGAGTCTGAATTTGGAAATGCCTTTCAAGTTCACAAAATAGGCTTGGGCTTAAATATAAAAGTTTGAACAATTTCAAGTCGACCTTGGGCTATCCTTGATCTGGCTTGATTCAGCTTTGGCCCATATATCTATAATGTGTGTTCAAATACATGTGTTGTAACACACACGCAACGGTTTCTTGCGAATTGGATTATAAATAAGCAATTTATGGTTAGGTGCGTTGATTGGCATAGGTGGGGCCCATCATAATGAGTATATGAAATTCACTTTGTATATCAAATGCACCTTGCCACGTTAGGCTTAGGGTCCAAAAATCAATCATATCCGTGATTCAGGTGGGCCATAGGAGTGAAAATAGTGTAAAGGAGGACACCTACCTTCCAAATCATTTCCCTTTGTGTTGCCCACCTTAACCAAAGACGGGGTTGAATTTACATGGCTTTTAGCTCAATTGGGCCCTACTATAACGTTTTTTTTTTTTTTTTTTAAAGATTATAATCTATTCTAACCACTCTACATGTTAGCTCATGTTAGGCCCAAGGCTCAAATATCAACTACATCCATGATTTAGGTGGACCAAAGGAAACAATCGGTAGGGGGAGGCCCGCTTCTGATTCTTTAGAGATGCAATCAATGTGCATTCATAATCCACTCCGGTCAACAGTTGCACCATCCACTGTTAGTCCTGGGGCCCAAATATTATGTTGACTCATGATTTTAGGAGCTACACTAAAGGAAATAGTTGGGAGAGAGACATGCACATATTATCTTTTACAAGGCATACTATGATGATTATATGAAATCAAAGTGAACTATTAAATGCCACACATAAATTTAGGCCTATGGCCTAAAATTCAACCCATCCGTGATTAAATAGGCTACAACAGGGAAAACAGTTTGAAGGGTAGGCATCTCCTTATATACAATTTCCAATCATGTGGTCCACCTAAATCATAAATTAGACTTGTTTTTGAGCTCTTAGACTAAGGTCACGCTCTCAATGGTAGGAGTAAATCTTAGAAAACATCACGGTACGGCCCACTGCCAGCCTACCTCAGGTCTTCTTATTTGTTCCAAATAATAGCATCAATAACATTTTCAATTGTAAAAAAATGTTGGTGTGACTATGTGTGGGCACAAGGGCATGCTTTTGTGGGGTGAATGATTTCATGTGCATGAAATTCACATTATCCATCTGGTGTGCCTCCTAGTGTTTAGCTTTGACTCAAAATTTCAAACAAATGCAAATGCTAGGCTAACACACTTAGAGAAGCAATGTAAAATCATGCCTAAAACCTAATGTTGCCAATTTGAATTTCAGAGCAATATTATTTTTAGGACATCACTTCATCCTGCTAGTTTGCATTAGATAAATGGATTGGATGGCATATATAAACCATAGTGGCCCCACACTTGATAAAATGATGGCTGTCCCATCTTAACTCTATCCTGTTGTATAGTATACCTGAGTTTAGGGTTTTAGCTTGAAATCCACTCTTTCCTATTGGATTGACCTAATTTTAGGGTTTTAGCTTAAACATCAGGCAACTCC
The DNA here is from genome assembly GCA_030180095.1 of Magnolia changhungtana. Taxonomy (NCBI): domain Eukaryota; kingdom Viridiplantae; phylum Streptophyta; class Magnoliopsida; order Magnoliales; family Magnoliaceae; genus Magnolia; species Magnolia changhungtana. Next base: position 6,838,413 of record JASAUF010000220.1, read on the forward strand.
CTCGATTGGATAGGTTTCATGCATTTTGTCCCCGCACGGTGATGTGTGGTCAAGGTTAGGTGGGTCTTTAAATTTCCAATTAGTGGTGCATCCAACCATCACCTATGCCCATCCAAATCATGAATTTTGTGATGCTTTATAGACCCTCCTCAACATGAAAAAAATAGAGCCCATTTAATTGCCAGTGCATTCAGGTACATGGATCATGATACTCGGGCACGGGATCCACCTTGTAAATAATACCTTAACCCAAACTAGTCAATCCAAACCACTCATCACATGAGCACGCATGTAAAAAAAAAAAAATATAAAAATTAACAGCGGAAAAATAATCGACCAGCTGTTATAATTCAATGTATTTGTCTGGCCACCAGACGAGCCGAGTGGCTCGATTGTTGGGCTATAATATCTACATGGTGATGTGTCATCCGATGAACGGCTCAGATCTTGCATTAGTGTGCCACTTTGGCATGTTTGGCCCACTTGGGGTGTAACTCATGGATATACAGAAAAATATAGGGAGGTGTATGTTGTTGTGAGGGGGGAAAGAGACGTAAAGCCAAAGATCCCCCACCCACAGAACACCATTATGGAAACCACATACTTCCTCATCATCACCAAACCTAGGGCACAGTCCTTTGAATTTTCGACACACCAAAAGGCCTCTGGGGAGTACAATGGATCCGTGCACATGCACTCATCAATTTCTACACGCATCACATGTATAACTCAAATTATACCATCCAAATCGTGGGGCCCACTATAAATTTGTCATAACCTATAATCAGATAGATTGAACGGTCCCAAATGAACATTTTTAGTTTATAATTTTTATTTCGACGGGCCCCACTAATCCACCCGTTGGGAAAATCAGTTTAGTGTACCTTTTAGTTTGTACCCCATCTAGAGCTGGGCCCCCTACATGGATGGTTTGATTTGATCTCAATGTGTACAAGTTTTGAGTGCATGTGTATGGATCATCATTCTCTCTTAATGCATTTAAGCTTTTTCTAAGAGCTATTATTTTCCATCTTTCATTTCAAATGGGTCACTTTAATTTAGTCACAAGACCCAAAAGTTGCCACTGTACCCTCTCTGGCTATGAAGGCTTTTGGGATTGGTCTGATCCCTCAAACTACAGATAAACCAAAGTAAATGCATGAGAAATATCAGTTATGGCAGGGAATGTTTAAATGCACTGGCAATTCCAGGCAAGAAAATACCAAGCTCAAGCCAAGAGAAACTACGGCATTTGAACCCTCTTATTTATTACAGTCAGCAGGCAGTGACAAATACTTAAAGATTTTAAAATATTGCAATCATATTGTCCTATTTTCTTGAAGTATTCTAAAGATTTTTGAAGTATAGCTGGACTTTATGATGTAGAGTGGGTTGGAGACATTTTCATGACAAAGATGGATCCAAAAAAGCCCGATTGAAAGCAGAAATGATCTAGACTGTCAGAACCCTAAACTAATTGTATCTCGCAAATCAAGATGAGTTTTCAGCATATTATATAAGATTTTGGGTAGGAGATCCTGTTTAATCCAACAAATAGTCAGGTTGCCCATGCCAGATTTAGATTTGTGAGATTACATTAGATCGTTGGTCAAAAGTCCCGTTTAGTTTCGCTTTTACTATAAATTGTAAGTTTTAATTCAAGTATAACTTTTGATCCTTTGAGTTGTAGAAGTTATGTCCAACATGAAAATGACTAAGAAAAATTAGGAGAATAACATCGTTATGCCAAGTTATACACTTACTATTTTTGGCTAAACCATAAAGTCTAGTAGGAATATAGGTCATCTATAAATACTAAGTTTACTATTTATAGTAAATAACACTTGTAGGGTATTTAAGTTGGAGTATAAATTCAAAACTTGGTCCTAGGTTTGAGCTCATTATTTAAAAAGTTGTAATTTCATTTTTTAAAACCATCGATCAAATTATTTTAAATTTATTAGGAATTATTCTTACTTTTATCTTTCGTATATTCGAAGTAGCCCTGTAAGGAGTCTGGAAAGCTCCATCGATTCGGAGTAGTTATTTCTTGAGGAAGAAGGTGATCGGCCTCATCATGTCCCTTCTTGTGCCACTTTATAATATCACGTTTTATTATGATATTTATCTATAAATACTTAAAAACTTAAAAAAAAATTATTATATAAATATATATTTTAAAATTTAAATTATTTATGAATTTATAACATATGTTTTTAGATCTTTCATTTTCCGTGAGATTTTCTCGATAATATCTTATCCCAAAGAAAAAAAACCTAAGAAATCTGAAAATCTTCTCAAAAATCTACTCGCCGTGGAATTTTCGAGGACAACATTTGTCACAATAGGAACAAGCACCTATGACATAGAGCACATGATTTTAATGGTACACGTAATCTTACTGAGACTTTGATACATATGGGTTTTTCTAATGTAAGGTTGGCTCCTCCACAATTATTATAGAATAAGCTTATTCAAATATTTTGTCTGTGGGCCTCACCATGATGTTTGCATGGCATCATTTTGTCTATCATGCGAGCCCTCTCACATTCGTATCGAAGACGTAAAGTCAGGTTAATCCAAAAGTCAGTTGGGTCACACTCAGGAAATCATGCATTGAATTTTCTATTATATGAGTTTTGAAATGCCTGATTTTTAAGTGTCCATTAATGCTGGTGGGGCAACATCTTATGAGTGTATTGGATGGAATGCATAGATGGTGGGCCCCACTTACAATGTAGAAGGTTTTTAATGGTGGGTGTCTGACCCACACATGAAATATTGTAGTTCTATAACTATAGAGGAATTGGCCTCTTCTGATTAATAATCCAATGGGTGGGGGGTGAGGGCCTTATGAAATGGAAAAAAAGAAATCAATGAAGTAGAGGTTGGGATAAATACTGAATAGTGAGATAATGAATGAGAGCATTTTGGGAATGAATTGTATAAATGCCCATATGGCTTGAAGTAACATCCCTAAAGCTGATGTCTTTTATGCCAGGATAATGCCGTACAAACACTTATGTTTTGGTAGAATTTCATAAAATAGCTATCTTTTAAATTGTTTCTTTCTTAAAATCTGCCTAAGTTTTCTTAAATACGACCAAAAAAACTACTTTGACCATAAGAATTTGGTTTGTCATATCTGAAAAAGACAATCATACAGCTTTCAAATTCACTCCAGAGGTGGACTGTACGGTGAGCCCATGGGTTTGTTTGATCCACACTATCTATTCTTTGTTAATCATGATTTTGATTAGGTCATGAGCCTGAAAATAAAAAAGATCCAAATCTTATGTGGAGACCACAAGAATTAATAGCTTTAATTAAATCCTATAATAAAAAAATGCTAGGCCCACTATAATTGTTTTTTTTTTTTTTTTTAAACCATCCAACATAAATTAAGGTCTAGAAGAATTCTTTTTTTGTCCATCCAACTTGTTTGCCCCTAAGTAGTTATCAACGGTAGGCGTTTAATCCTTTTTTCCTTTCCTACGATGTGGACCACTTGAGATTTGGATCTCCATCATATTTGGACCATGTCCTAAAATGACCTCGCAAAATAAATGGATGGTGTGGATGTACCACATATCATAATGGATCCTACAACTTGTGAAACTGCAATTGAAATGTGGTGTTGGAGGAGCGCCACGTGCTGCAACCGCGAACGACCTGTGGAGGACGCGGATTAGATACTAACAGCTCGAGTAGCGAGTCGGCGACTGAAGTGACATCACCAAGTTCTATGGCCCCACTATGATGTATGTGTTGCATCCACACCGTCCATCCATTTTTAGATATCATTTTAATTCATGAGCTAAAGAATAAGGCAGATAAAAATCTGTAGTGGACCCACCACAGAAAACAGCGGGGAGAGTAATTCCCACCGTTGAAACTATCCTAATGCCCACCATAATGTTTATTTGAAATCCAAACGGTTCAAAAGTTAAAAAATACATGAAATAAGAGAAAATATAAATATCAGTTTGATCTAAAACTTTTGTGGCCTTTAGAGGTTTTTAATGGTGGGTGTCACTATCCCCACGGTTTTCTGTGCTGGGGTTCATCAGAGCTTTGTATATAATTCATTCTTTATATATTTTTCTAAAATGATCTCTCCAGATGGATGGAAGGTGTGGATACAAAACATACATCATGGTAGAGCCTACGGAACTTGGTGACGTCACTTCAGTAGCTGAGGCTCACTACTCAACTTGTGAGTACGTAGGTAATCCACGAGGAAGATTGGAAGATTTCCTGCCAAAAGAGATATATTTGGGAGTGGACTAGGTGAGACCCTGATCTCACCAAAGATGGTGCGACCCTTACCGTGGTGTATCCACACCGTCCATCAGTTTTTTCAATCATTTTAAGGTATTATCTCAAAAATGAAGCAGATAAAATTATCAGGTAGACAATACCATAGGAAATAGTGATGACTGTTCGTGATATTTTTGTAATAGCTAAATCATTTGTCCATTTGGCTGGATTGTTTTAGGGCATGAACTAAAAAATGATGCAGATCCAAGGCTCAAGTGGACCACATCACAAAAAGTTATGAGGACAATGATTCCCACCATTGAAACCTTCCTAGGGCCTACCATGAATTTTATTTTCCATCCAACCTGTTCATAAGGTCACACCAACCAGAATGAAGGGAAAAACCAAATATGAGATTGATCCAAAACTTATGCCACCCACAAGAAGTTTTCAACAATAGACTTTCAATCCCCACCGGCTGTGGTGTGGTCATTTGAGCCTTGTATCTGTCTCATTTTTGAGCTCAAGCCTAGTAACAAACTCACCAAATTGACGAACAATTTAGATATAACACATATTATGGTGGCCCCCACAAAACTTGGTGATGTCAACACACCATGGACGGTCGAGTGTGTCACACCAAATAATATGCTTGCCTATAGCAGATTAGGTAGGACTCCGGACTCACCAAAGATGGTGAGGCCCTTACCGCCATTATTGTAACACCCCGGATTTTTGCCAACCTGAAATTAGACGTCCTTAGGCAATGGGCCGCTCCTAACACTTCATTAACTTGTCAGAACTGAATCCCAATGTGAACCCATTTTGTACAAATCTCACCCTTCACCATGATCTTTCAATTTTCCTCCTTTCACCCAGACACTATCTTAAACTAGTTAAGTCTTATAACTTGGATCATTATACAAACCAAAGGCCCGAAAATGTAAATCACTTAGGATTAATCCTTTAATTTGACAAAGTTAACTAAAGCTGCTTAAACTAGGTCATATCCCTTAACAAACAAGGTTATAGAACATCTAGGTTACCCAAAAATCTAGGATCAAACTCATTTTTGTAGGGAGCATCTTGAAACTCCAATGTTTTGTCGGAGTGAATAATTTAGTTAAGGACTTAGGACCGCCTCGCCTGGACTTGACAACCATCTCGGAAATCAGTCCAAGTGTCCCACATTAGCTCGCTTGGACGAGAGAGTGGAAAACACTTATTTCTTTAAAAATAAATATCTTGAATAGTAATCGAGACTCATCGGATGACGGGTTTTAAGCAACCAGACCGTCAGAATCAGACCAAATTACACCCTCGGATCAGGAGAAATTTCACACACATTTACATGTACTCGGAATCTCCGATCGAGATCCGCTGACCGTTGAACTGAAACTGGTCCGCCACGCATGATCTGGAATCCCGACCGAAATGAAAACTTAATAGAACGTAGATCCAGCGTTAGTGAGCTTAAGTTCGACCTTTGGCTCAAGGGGGCCCGCCAGAAGTCCTCCGTTGAGCTAAAAAAGTTTCGCTTTGGTTATAACTTAGGTGAACCTTGTCTAGAAGTCTATTTTGGTGAAGTTTTAGACTATATAAGGACCCTAAACCCTCTCCCATTTCAGCCATACGAATTTGGATTTGAGAGAGAGAAAAGAGAGAGAAAGTGTGGGAGATGCGGGAGGAACTCCCTGCTGCTGTTCCCTGCCGCTATTCGGGCTCCACCGCCTGATTCTCATCGCTTTCCCAGCAATTCCAGCTCCGTTTCTAGGTAAGAAACCCTAACCCTAATCTGTTTTGGGGTTTAGACAGTTGTAGGTTAGGAAATAGCTAACCTATTTCATTCTCTAGGTTGCCAAACTGCCGAATACGGAAGCTTAGCAAACCTACCGACTCCGTTACGATTCTATGACACAAAGTGAGGACTTTAGGTGTATAGGTTGTGGTTTTCAACGCTTTCAATGTCAGATAATGGTAGATTCATGATCTGCATGTAATTGCATATGTACAAAGTGCTTTCCGTTTTCTGTTTCGATTAGAATTGTAGAATTTGAAATTTCACATACTTTAGGTATTCGTATAAAATACCGTTTACGTATTTTTTATGGAAATGTGTTTGACATGTTTAATTGTCGTATGGATATATGATGTATGGATAAAATACTCATTTGGCGAAAGGGTTCGCCTAAATACATGTTTACTAATATACACCATGTATGTAGAAATACGGTATTGTAAGAAGTACCGTATACGTGTATATTTTAGCGATGTGTTTGTTATGATTAATTGTTGTATAAATATATTATGTGCGTATAACTTAATTGCTTGGCGAAAAGAATCACCGTATTACAAGTTTCCTTGTAAACACTATGTATGTTGAAATTGGGTATCCTAGAAAATACCCTATACGTATAAAATTTGCTGATGAAATTGTTATGATTATTTGCTGTATGAATATGATGTATACATATAAAATACTAGTTTGGTAAAGGGACAGCCCTAGTGCACTTTCCTCTAACATACGTCATGTATGTTGAAAAAGTGCATTCCAAGTGTTTGTAAAAATTGCTTGTGAATGTAAGTGCTTAAGTGTTAGAACCTTAGATAAGTGCTGAGATAGGATTCTCAACTACCTTAGAGCCACATATGATACCCTCCATGTGGTTATTTACTCTAACCACTCACCTATGAAATATATGTATTTGTATCCCTATTTGTATAGTGCTTTACAACATGCTTTTGAACATGCTTTGTAACTTGTTTATTAACATGCTTTATAACATGATTGCTAGCGTTCCTGAATTACCTTATTTATCATACTGTACTTCACATGTTATGGTTAGGAATTGATTGAGCTTGGGACTATGTCTATAGTCCAGGCATCCCATATCGACTTGGAATTGTGGTTGAGATTCGTTTCGCCACACATGATGTGTTGGCGAACCCGTGTCGTACTTCGGTTGGCGATAGTGGTTGGCCACACGAGGTGCTTCTGCGCTTTATATCGCCCAATTTGTTGTGCGCTCGAGCCAGCCGAACACGTCAAGTAACCCGTGTGTCTTATGTATGTTCACCATGTTTGGTCGCTAATGTTTGAACCTAGGGTACCAAACTTACCAGTGAAATCCCTTTTAACCATGATACCTCGATCCGCTAAGACTCATGAAGCGGGCATGGTGGTATGGGACACCGTGGTGAGCTTATCGGCCTACGCGGGGCCACGTGCCTCCCCCGTAGTGACCAAGTGAGCAACCGGACTCGTGAGCCGATTATGGTGGTATGAGACACTATATTCGTCTTTGTCGGCCTACATTGATAAGGTGATGGGGAGTGGTGCAACGAATGCGAGCAACGGCCACGACATGACCCTTTAGTAGTGACCTCGAGCATACTCGAAATCGCGGTGAGCCTTAGAGTTTGTCGCGGTATATAGAGTATGAACTAGGCCTGTTTCTGTATAGTGATGAATTGTTTAAGGGGTGATGGGGGAGTGGTGTAACCTTTGTGCGTAACAGCCCTAGCAGCCTCTGCAGTGACCTAGAAAACACACAATCGTCTAATATTAACTAGGACTGACGACCCTAGAATGGATCATGTTTGGGAATGATACAAGGGAGGTACCTTAGTTTCCCAATCCTGCTGTTTGAAATGGACTAATTTAAAACTCAGTAATCATGCTCATTATGCATCGCATGTGCCTGGAAGATGTGAAGCACTGTGGGATGTAAGCATGCCGCGAACGTGAGATGGTGTCGCATGAGGAAGTATGTCGGTGAGGGCATCCATCATATCTGTATTCATACTTGCATTAATCAGAGTAACTAGGAGTGTTTGATTTACTGCTTTATCATTACTGACTGCATTGATAATATGATAACTTATGCCTTATTGTTCCACTAAGTTAGCTACTCACTCCCACGTTACGGGACGGTGTTGCACACACCAACCAGATTTGTTGAATTTCAGATGATGGCGATGCTTATGAAGCAGAGCCGGACTACTTCTTTGGTAATGAGGAGGAGTTCTCCTATCATGTAATGGGGGGATTGACGGGCTGTGGTACTTGGGATAGAAGACATTAAACTTACACATTTGGTATATTTTAGAACTGTACTTGTAATTATTTAACCTGGTAATGTTATCACACTCTGGAGACTCATCATAGTTTATATATTTTATCTATCTATCATAGTCTTCCGCTTGCAAATTTAACTGTCTCTGGAGTATGATATGCTGTTTTAGCTTAATCTCACTCATGTTTAATGCACGAATACAGTCAACATTCAATCATCATTCATTTTGTTGCATAAGTGATGTTCTGGAACTCGGGAGTTGAGTTTATGCTCGACCCCCGATTTTTAGGGCGTTACAATTATGCATGTATTTTGTATCCACGTCATGCATCCGTTTTTACAGATTATTTTATGGCATTATCCAAAAAATGAAGTATATTCAATAATCAGGTGGGTCATACCCTAACAAACAATGGTTATTGAACATCTTACTATTAAATATTTTGTAGGGGTGCACCTTAATGTTTTGTAGTGTTTATTTGCCATCCAATCTGTTGATAAGTTCATATTAGCCTGGATGAAAGGGGAAAACAAATATCAACTCGTGGACGCTGGAGGGCGGATTTCCGAGAGGATGAGAGATCAACTCTCTTTTCTATTGGTTGTCTCATTCGAGGGCTTTCGTTTATGGGTAAGAGGGTATTATATTTGACCGGAGTTGCCACTAACCAATTATTATGATCTTATAGTTGGTTAGACCTTCTAAAAACAATTAGGATTGAAAACCCAGAGAACCTTAACCCGAAGTTAACTCGTGAGTTTGTGTTCTAGAGATTCCGAGCAAGGAACCACAGTTACAGAGATGGAAGGTGTTATGTACCCACTTTGCTTATACAGATGTATGACCATTACTTCACAAGATCTGACTAATTTTTGAGGAATATGATTAGTTCTTGCATGCAGGAGATGTGATGTAATGTCATATCAATGATGATTGATCGATCCAAATTTCTGATGAGTAGTATCTGATTATATCGGCAAGCCGAAGAGTATACGTTTGAAATGAACTAGTGCAGGGGTGCAAAGTATGCAGAAACGTGATGTATGGGATGCTTGATGCAGTATTAATGCTTATGATATAATGACGGTCAACTAGCTAAGGTTTTCGGTGGACCGGTTCCGATTATATCGGCAAGCCGTAGAGCATAGCCTGCCAGTTAGATACAAGAAAATGATGGAATGCGGCGTATATGACAAAATGATAGCTAACTGGCTAAGGTTTCTAGTGGACCTACTCTGATTATATTGGCACGCCTTAGAGCATACGCCTACCAGTTAGATGCGAGAAAATGATGAAATGCAATGTAATGCTGATGTGTATGAGGAGAAAGGGGGTTGAGAAGGGAACTCGTGTTACACGATGTTAATACTTTAATTTAACGAAATTAATTGAAGCTTGAATGGTTGAATGAACGACAGTATCACAATGTTAGATTGAACTTAGATGGCTCTGGAGGCTTGGACTCTATCTAGGCTAAGCTAGACCAATGATGAACTCTCTTTCTCTCACTCTCCTTGATGGAGGGATGACTAGATAGCTAAGGCCCTAAGGGATTAGGGGGATGTTTAATCCTCTCTGAATGCTCTGGATCTTCTGAACTTAATGAGATACCTGAAATGAGAAGGGGATTGGACTATTCATATCCTATAAACTCAATTTTCTGGTAATTACTGATAATCCTGGGGCAAAAGGTGGTTAAAGGGTTAGGATTGAAGATTATCATATGACAACATCTCATGGGTTGGATAAGGTGGTAAAATGATAATTTTGGGTAAAGAGATGAGCATCAAAGTAAATACACCTAACCACACACTTAGGGTCTAAAAAAAGGAGATTTCAAATGCTTGAGAGATGCCACCTTAAAGAGAGGGAGTGCCATGTGGCCGACGGCAAGCTAGTTACCGTGGGTCCCCACTTGGATTCCCTGCTTCGGTAGGTAGCCTCTCCAAGCGTGTGGCGGCTCTGCTATGAAGGCTGTTACTTTGGTGTTTTTCATATTTCTCCGATTGGGCTTGCTTTTGGGCTTTGATTCAGGTTTAGTTTTGGGCTTAACTAGGTCAGTTAACTGAATTGTTGGATTGTGTAGGTTGACCGGGTGAGTTGACTAGGTGAGTTGACTCGTTGAGCTAACTGAAGGCTATAGGGTTATAAGTTCTTAGGGTTTAGGAATAGGGTTGACTGGGTTGACTAGATTGAGTTTAGGGTTTAGGATTGAGGTTCCTACAATTTAGGCTTCTAGGGTTTAGGGTTTAGGATTAGGATTTGGTTGACCATCCATCAGTTCAAACTTAATCAGCTTATCAGCCTGGGAGTGGGGCGTCTACACAACTTCATCCAAAACTTTTGTGGCCCATTAATGGACAATCACCACTATTTCCTATGGTATGGCCTTGTAACGCCCTGAAAATTGGCACTCGATTACAAAGACCCTGATCCCGAGTTCCTGAGTGTTAACCCAATGAGGATGCACATGTGACCTTGTTCAGATTCACATTCATTCCGCACACGGATAATCAGAATAACACAATTCACTTAGCGGATTCAAAGTGAGGTAGAGATAACGAAATATTTAGAATTATAGGGCTAACAGTCAAAAATACAATTTCAATAGTGGTGATCGCCCAAAATGAGGATTATACAAGTCACAATCTATAATATACATACCTACAATGGTTAAAGTGTAAAGCTTTTAGTTTATGCCCAATTCTCCAAAATATAACGACGTTGACACAACCTGATACAAGCTTACCTGTCTGAGGTCTCACTAGTACCTGTATCAATGATATGCTTGGTTGATGTTTTAAAACACCGTCCCGGGTGGGAGCGAGTAACTAGATCAGTGGTTCCATTAGCTCTAAGTTACACATGCTATCGACACAATCAACACAGTTAATGATAAATAAGAAATCAAACAATTCCTAAATACTCTTGTTAAATGTGCATATGAAGAAATGACATGATGCATGCCATGTTGAAACAACACTCTCTCACACGCGACTTCAATGCCTATTTCGCAAATGCCAACACTTCCTCATCACGCGACACCAACGCCAGGTCGTCACATCCCATCTAATGCAATGGGATTGATGCGTATGTTAGCCGAGTAATTATTAAGTTCCATTCATCAAGTATATTGGCGAAGCTAGGATACCGACGCTATATCACGAGTCCTTATCTGGATTACATAGATCGTTGCCGCATGTAGCGACACCTTACCAGTGTCCCTTGATCTAAATTCAGGTGTCATCTGTTTATCTTACAAATCAACAATTACAAAGGTACGATATGATACCTAAATGTATAAAGATCAATCCGATATAGGTCGTCACCCAAACCGAGTATGATCACTCAGTTTCAAGGTTGTAACAGCCCACAACACGCTGTCCCGACTGACTGAAGTGCTATTTTTGAAGGGGGTCTGAATCAAACGGCTCACCCCAACCCACGCTCGGACTACGGCCCGGATAAACAGTGGTTGCGGCGTTACAGAGGTGCGGGCTTATCACATAAAACTAAATTACCACAAGGAAAGGGCTCGTTACCCAATTCCATTTACGCCCAAGTCGTTCGAATGGTACTCTGACACATAACCATTGGCTGAGTAATTTGATGAGGGCCATTTGAATAATGATTTATCACCTCCATTAGTACTCACTGGTCAGTATGGGAAAACTCGTCACCCCAACATAGGCTGGTAACTCGGATACAGTGTCCCATACCACCATGCCTAGCTCATAAGTCTTAGGGGGATCATATCGCACTAACGGTTATGAATGGAGCATCCATTGGGAACGTGGTATCTTGGATTCAATTTAGTCGTGTCATACATTGTGAACATACATGATCGGTTGGCTAGTAGACTAATTTGATTGACTTGGGAGAATCCCGATGCAACTAGCATTGGGTGCAAGTATCCCGTGTAGTCCAGCTACGTACTGTCAGTCGTCTGTGTTCACCTGGGTCGATCAAACAAGCCTAGGGTGGCCGGCCTAACTAGGGCCACCCCTTGGTTTGAGTGATTTACCAACTGACCCAACATTGTAAGCAACCTAAGCATCACTACAAACTTAGCAATTCGTCATGCTGTCAACATAGATTCAACAACACAACCACATAAGAATTTTATCAAACATGAGAGTATATATAGAACGTTCATCTAATCACCTAGGCATTTTATCAAACATGTGAGCCTCTATGGAATAATACATTCACTAGAGCATTTAATCAAACATGTAAGCATCAACAAATCAACACATCCAATCAAGCATTCAACCAAACATATGGGCATCATTAAAATAACGCATTTAATCACCTGAGCATTTTATCAGACATGTAAGCATCCATAAACAACCAATGACACATATTGTAATCAAACTCGAAATATAGACATGCTAGCCATTTACAAACCATTCACCACAAGACATCATTAATTGAGACCCTCAAGCGTCGATAAAAAGCAACCTAGAAATAATGGTCCGTACCTTTGCAATTATTCGCCCGACTCAAAGCGCTCCTAGGATTAGGGATTTCAGGAAAACCACAAATTCCTATACAAACACCAAGAACTATATGAGATTCATGTAATTCATCCTACAAAAACCTAGGTTATGAAGTAGGATTGTTTCTTACCTCCCAATCTCGAATGGGATGGATTCGGCGGAGGAAAATGATCGAGGCTAGGGCTTTGATTGGAGGAAATCAATGAAGAGAAGCACTAAAGCCTCCCCACTCCTACTCTCACTCTTCTTCTCTTCTTCTTTCTCTTTCTCTTTCTCTTTTTCTCTTTTGGTAAAGGCAAATTCGTATGGGGAGAGGGGGTGTGAAATAAAATGGATTTTATAGTGCCAGATGTTGCATAAATGGCTCCAATGGCCCTTTATTCATTATATTAACCCTTGAGGGGGTTGTTTATAACATTTGGGGCCCACAATGGAGTATATGGTTTAATATACACCATATGATAGTTAGCCATAATGATGATATATGTATAAATATAATTGACCCACCATTTGGATGCGCTGATTGATGGATATGATTAGAAGTTTGTTTAATGATCATCGATGGTTAATTGGGGCCGCGGCTATACGGATATTTCTGGAGAAATATCTTTAGTCGGTACCCCGATTTGACCATGAATCGACGGTCCGAAAGTCGCAACTTTGTGAAAGAACAACGTGACTAGTTTCACTTAAGTTGCAGATTTCAACCTAAGGTATTTGCGCGTTTGAAGTACTTAGATTCTGACCCAAGTTGAGCAATTCTGGGCATTTTCTTGGTTTACCACTCGCGATGGGCGTCAAGCCCAGTGAGATGGACATTATTCTATAGTTTCAGGTTTATTGGCCCACTAACGAGCAGTATAAAGCTTGTATAGATAATTAAGGTATTTTTGGAATGAATTGAGTAGCGAGGTTTCTTGTGTACCATGATTAGGGTTTGGATTAACTAAGTTCATAGTGTGGCCTATTCGCAACTAGTGTAAATAATGATTAGATCATAATCACCCTAAGCCGTTAGTTCTTAAGCTACAAGGATAACTGGATCAGTTTAGTTTGTTAATTAAGATTTGACCCCTAATTGTCTTGCTTTTGGTAGGTCTTTGTTTAGTTGTGGTTGTCTCGATTAGTCAATGATATGTCGGATAGATTTGTGCCCCATGTGAACAAATCATGAGGCTAAACTTGATGTTCAAGTGATCGGGCGGATTCGTTGACTTTCTATGGTTGATTAATTGAATTTGTGTGATTCCTTATTGGTACTACCCACATATAGGCTCCCCTCGAGTTTTAAGGGTCAGTCAGTGACAACGTAGGCTAAGTTTATCGAAAAATTTCAAGAGTTTTTAAAAATTCAAAATAGTGAAAATCTAGGATGTTACATGTCCACCTGATAATTGGATCTTCTTCATTTTTTACGATAATGCCATAAAATGATCTGAAAAATGGATGGACGACATGGATACATAATACATACATCAAGGTGGGTCCCATGGTAAGGGCCGCACCATCTCAGGTGAGTCCAGGGTCTCACCTAATTTGCTTCGAAAGATATATCTTTGGAAGGAAATCCGCCTTAGCTCGTTCGGGGGTTGCAAACACGTGGTGCTACTCCAACACCACCTTTTAGTTGCAGTTACACAAGTTTGTAGGCCCATTATGATACATGTCGTACATCCGTACCATCCATTCATTTTGTGTCGTCATTTTAGGGCATGGGCCCAAATATGAGGCATATTCAAATCTCAAGTGGACCACATCATCAGAAAGGGAAAAGGATTAAATGCATACTTTTGATAACTTATTGTGAGCCAAACACATTAGATTGGTAAAAAAAAAAAAGAATTATAACAACCCTTAATTTAGGTCCATGTTACTTAATCAACGGATTGGATGACAAAAAAAATAATTATAATGGGCCTTAGCATTTTTTTAATTGTAGGATTTCATTAACATTGTTAATTCTTGTAGGGTCTATTGAGTGTCAAATATTGCATATTTTCCCCATTTATATCTTGGTTTTATGAACATGATACTTCTTAATGGTATATTTTATACATGTTTGTGTTGTAAGGTGAACTTGAGAGCTTAGAGTGAAAACAATGTTAAAAGCATGGATTTAATGCTCAAGAATCACAAAGTAAAAGAATGGACTTCTGGAGACCAAGATTAAAGATTTCAAGGCCCCAAGCGTCAAGAAAACCAAGTGGAAAAGTAAGGAAGTGCAGAAATTAGTGCAGGAAATTGTAGGATCTGAGCTTAGATGACATCGAAGCTGTCTTCGAAGCCCTTAGATGACATCGAAGAATTATAGAAAAATCAAGTTTGGTTGCTGGACAAACTGGATGCAGTCTTAGATTCATCGAAACAGTTTCGATGACATCGAAGCCAGTCTTAGATAACATCGAAGGTTGTTCGATGTCATCGAAGGATTTACGCGGAGCCTACGCAGAGTGAGTAGTTTTGAAGCAGTTTCCGATTTTTTTCAAACCAGTTTGAAATAGGGAGTTCCCCACCTATAAATAGGGCCTCCCAGGGCATTCCTAAGCATAATTTTTGAAGGCATTATAAAGCAAGATGTAGGATTTTATTATTATTATTATTTTTTTTTGTAGTTTCTTTTAGAGAGCTTCCAAGTTTCATAATTCTTATTTTCTTTACAAGTTTTTATTTATTTTTTTCTTTTCTGTTTGCATTTCTTTCTTTTCTTGTTGCTTTTTATTTCTGCAATTTAATTATGTTTTTTTAAGTTCCCTCTAGCCCAAGCTAGAAGGGAAGCACATTGGTTTAATGTTTTCGTAGTTATGATGATTGATTATTTTAATAATAAGAAAAATAGTGTATGCATGTTATCAATTGTTTAAGTTTAGTTTTTGATCCTCATGTGACATCTATATGTTTCCATCATATGAGATCCACATTGATGGATAAGCTTACCCTAGATAAATTAGATTTCATAGATAGGAGAAGTTCTCAACCTGTTACATTTATTTGATTTATTATCTCATGGATATTGAATGCTTAAAATCACTGGCGCTTGAGAATATATATCAATGGTGCAAATTGATGATTTTCTAACCTTTTATATCATTTATTTAAAATGTTTAACAATTTTATTTTCCGATAGGCCGACCATAGTGCTCGGATCCTAGTTGTGTTATCTAAGTCATCGTGATTTTGGAACATTAACCCATGTGTGGAACTTCGAAGTTTGGATGTTGTTTTAATTCAGTTGAATTACATCCATTCAAAACTCCTAAAATCAAATCATCAGTTTAGTTTTTATTACTTAGTTTGTTTTGTATTTGATTTTTTCCTTCTCGCAATTCATCTCCTTGTGGGATCGAGCTTGTATTCACGGGATATTACTTACGAACCTCTGCACTTGGAGGCAAGCAATTAGGGTCCACATGAGATTTGCATCTTTATTATTTTTAGGCTCATGACATGAAATTATGATTAACAAAGAATGGATGGCATGGATCAAACAAACTCATCATCGTGGGGCCCACGACACAGTCTACCTCTGGAGTAGATTTCATAAACTTGCGCAAGGAATAAAAGGGGAGGGCATGATTGTTTTTTTCAAATATAACAAATCAAAATTTGAAACTGCCATTAGTCGGCTGTATTTCAAAAACTTAGGCGGGTTTTAGAAAACAATTTAAAAGTAAGCTTCTTTTTTTTTTTTATTTATTTATTTTTTTTTTTTATTTTTAATAGTTCGACCAAAATATAAGTGTTTGTAGGACATTGTCTCTTTTATAAATATAAGGTATTAGTGGGTATTACACATGCAACACATGGTGAAAGAAAAAGGGAGAATTGAAGGGAAATGGTGTAGGCTACATATAAAGAGGAAGAGGGAGAGAGGAGAAAGGTTATATAGGTTGCATGCATAAAATTAGTGTGTGCGAGATGCATGCAAGGAAGAGAGAGAGAGAGAGAGAGAGAGAGAGAGAGAGAGAGAGAGAGAGAGAGAGAGAGAGAGGTTGCTGGTTACTTGCATGAAAAAGTTAAACTAACTAATAATCGTCACCACACATGATATGAACCAAGTAAAATTTGAGCTCAATGTTGGACGTGGCATAGATACATTCTTTGCATGGTTGGACCAAAGAAGGCCAAGCTGAAGTGGAAGTAGTCCGACAGATCCAAGCCTAGTCCTTCATAGGGCATGACGTAACTAGGCCCCATGCACGTCTGATTTGAAGAAATTCATTATGGATATGGATAAATTGTCGTTCGAAGTGTGAATCATAAATCAGCCATAACTTTTGATTCAGGTCTCATTACAGGACGAATGACCTATTGATCTTTACATAGCGGGCCATCAGGGGTCAACTAACCCACACAGTGGGTAGTGTCCGTCTATTTTGTGATAAAACACATGCTTTCATGTCAAAATCGAGATTTTATGAAAAAATTACTATTTTTAGTAATTTTGATTTTGTTGTATTTCCTTATTTCTAGAGTTATAGATTTTATCTTCTTTTAAAAATTGATTATAATCTTGTTAGGAATACTCTAGTAAAGTTAATTGAGGACTTTCCATTTTTGGCAAAACTTATCATTTTGGGTAAATTCTATTTTGGTTGAATTGGGACTTGTACTAAGGTTCTAATTTTTCTATTTCCAGTAATTTTGAATTAAAGTTTTATTTTTTATATTACGTATGCACTCACACCCCCACACACACTCATACACTCACACCACAATCGGATTTCACCAAAATATTGAAACTCTTTATTAGTGGTGTAATCAAGAAATATGCATTATTTAGTAAAAATCCAAAATTTCTCTTATTTTCTTGTGGATTAAAGATTTTAATAACTTGAGGAAGACGGTGATCTTTCTCTTCACATGTTTACGCTCTTCCCTACATCATCAGAGTTTGTGGGATGATAAGCATGGAAATTTCCCAATTCGATATCCTTCTAATATCTAAACATCAAAGTTCACGTCTCTCTAAAGATTAATTGTAAGTAAATTATGCATGGCACACGCCTTAATGTAGTGGATATAATAATGTGAATCTTATAATAAATGTCAAATAGTTGAGAAGCTTGTGACTATGCAATGACCATCGTAAAATAAAGTTGAGAAAAAAAGTTCTTCCTAAGGCATGATGAACCCTTGCAAAATCAGGCATGGGATATCCGTTGCGAAGAAACAACACTTTTTCCCTATGCTTGAACATGTCCTATTCAAAATTTTGATTTTTCTTGGTCTAGCCCTGGCTATTTATAGACCGGATTGTAACTACGGAAGTTAAATAAATAAATAAATAAATTAAAAAAAAACTAATACGCCTGTAATTGTGAGTCAGAGAAGAAGCTGGTATAAATGCAAATGCTCATATAAAGGGTTGCAATTTATGATTGATGAGAAATTGAGAATAAATGGTATAAGAATGAAGTTGGCAATGGAGCAGATGGGCCCTTTTAAATGAAAATAAAAACAAGAACTTTACTAAAGCCTACGTGCATGTACAACTTAGCTAATGCACACGCCACCGTCTGGTTGACTCAGTAAGTGAACCATGATGTTATAAATATGTAAATGCATTTAAAAAAAAAACTTTGGCCAATTTTCATTATAATATTCATTTGTTGGGTTAATTTGGCCCACTTGACTAGTGGACCCACTTGATTTTTTAAAGATGGGAAAATACATCGCGATATCTATTCGATGAATGGCTTGGATTTTTACATGTCTATACCATGTGTACATGTTCACGTGTGCATTAGATAAGTTGTCCACGTGTGGGTTTAGCAAATCTCCAAAAATAAAATTGGGACTAGATATAAAAGTGGGAAGTTGGCTGACCCGGGGAGTTGATTCAGGTTTCGCCCGAGTCAACTCAGTTTTTAAGCCCCATCGAGTCAAAGTTGATGTTGACTCAGTTGGGTGAAAATAGGACATGACTCGGTGGAGTTTCCCCGAGTTTTCATGCGACTCGGTGACTTGAACGAGTCACAATCTCGGGCGAGTCGTACACTAGCTTCTCCTTCATTCCTTTTTTTTTTTTTATTCCCTTCTTCCTTCTCTGCCTTTTCCTCCTCCTGCCTCTCATTCTTTCTTCAATCTCCTTTTATCTTTCAGCCCTTAGGAAAAAAGAGACGCTTTTTTACTCTGGCAGAGTGTGATGTTGATATTCAGGCATTAAAAATTTCTATTCATGGCACATAAAAAATTCAAATCAATCGTTCATATCGTTGTCTTCAATTTAGATGGATGATTTATGTATGAATTAACTCGTATTTAACTTCATAGCTAATAGATTAGTGAATATTTAACAAAATTTTATAGTTATTTAATTAATTTGATTTTGATACGATGAACTATCTACAGTGGGCCACACAATTTCTTCATCGTCATATAAGCTTTATCCCAACTAATGGGGTCCACTACTTAAATCCTTTTCTATCATTCTATCATATAACTTTGGTTCACATTTCAGTGGGTCCCACAATTTGGACGGTTTAATTTAAGTAGTATATGCCATGCTATGTATCATCTATTAACCCATGCACAATTATCAGAATCTCTCAAATGAGAAGTCTCTTAGTTCACCACCATTTTCGACAATTGTGTGGACTCATCCTCTTTCCACATGTATTGTTCATATACTGCTATCTGGACCATCCAAATAGTGGGGTACATTCACTAGATGCTAAGGTACTTGTTGATTAAACATGTATACTATTTTAATAGTATGAATGTCATTGAACATCAGATCAATGACGGATGAACAATAATTCTATAAAACATATAAGTCAAACGAGTTAGGTCCGAGTCCCGAGTTGGCCAAAGTCAATATAAATGTACAATTATTATTTTTATATCTCTATTTAATATAACGATGGACAGCCCAAAAATTTATTTTTTTTAATATGATTAAACTATGCATTAGTAAAGATCATGACAAGGATGTCTAGCAACTGAAACGAGATTTAAGTAATTACGACGAAAGTTCGTCGTAGTCTTCGACCCAAGAGCCCATCGTTTACAACAGTCTGTGAGATTTTTTAAAAAAAGGTCTATAGTAAAACAGGCAAGTATGGTATAAGCATTAGGGTTCTTACTCAGGCCTCTGCGATAGACTTTCAAGAGTTTTAATACAGGGTTATAGTTTTGAATACCCATTGTAGTGAAATCCTAATGTGATGTAAGGGCATGTTTGGTTTTCAGTGTAATTACCTTGTAAATGTGTAATCATTATTTACCATGGTAATTACGTGCATCTTTGCAATGCTGACTTGATCGGTTACTTTTTAGGCACTTAAATCATGAAATTTGTAAAATAAATATGGGCCCACCATAATGTATGCGGTTTATCCACACTGCCCATTCATTATGCCAAATGAATTTAAGGCATGAGCCCAAAAATTAGGCAAATTCAAAGGTTAATTGGACCACACCACACGAAATTATGAGAATTGAATGCCTACCATTAAAAACTTGTTGAGGCCCTTAGAAATTTTAGATCAGGCTTATATTTAGATTTTTCACTTATCCATGTCCATGTGACCCTATGAACGGTTTAGATGGTGAATAAACCTCAATGTGGGCCCAGTAAAATAATCAACTTTCAATGATGGACAAATTAAGTCCATTATTTCCTTTCATGTGGGCCAATTGAACATTAGATCTTCCTAAATTTTTTCGGATCAAGACTCAAAATATTCTAATAAAACAAATGGACGACACGGATATATTACATACATTATGGTGGGGCCCAAAGATTTAAGTCAACATTTTTGGACCGGTTTTCTAGGTGAAATTACTTACTCATTTCCAAACAAGTGAATAAAATGTAATAATTACTTCTTTACAGCGATTTACCTGGATTATGGAAAACCAAACGGGCCCTTCGGATTCGTGTTTAGGGTTGTATTGTATGGTAGTAAAGGGGTTGATGTGATATGTATGGTGTTTGGTTAGGAGTTAAACACCGTGGACTACCATGCGCACGAATACCGCACAGAACTAGAAAAACACAGCCATGTGATTGTAATGTCTGACGTCTCGGCTACCATCTGTACAGCCGATTGAATGTATTGTTCTCGTGTGTGACCGACTTTCAAAACCTTGAAGAGACATCTCTCCATGAGGAGAACGGTCAGGTTTTTACACCAACACCTCCTTATATCGTCGGCAATTTTTTTAAAAAATTCCGTAGCGGTTCTGTAACAGCAAATCCGCCAACGGAGAAGAGAAGCAGTTTTCTATAAATAGAGGAATCGACGGCAGTAATAATAAATTTTAAAGCAACTTCCTTCACCAGAAATCAGTCTTTTCTTCTCTCTTGAACACGACTTTTCATCATCTCCCCTGCTATTTAAACCCATTCATCCTCTCTTTCTTCTCATCACAAAAACCCTTTTTTCATCTATCATTTTCATCTTTCCGAAGAAAAACGGCAGGCCATGCCATGAGATCTCTAGTCCACACAAATCAATGGACAGATGATGGCCATGCGTGGCCCGGAAAATGAATGGACCGATCTGATTTTATCGGCGAGCTATTTTTATGGTGTGGCCCACCTTTTTCACGAGCTGGATGTCCTACGCGCTTGTAACTCAGGTGGGCATCATATCATTTTCTCATGTTTGATCAGAGGTCATGGTCGATGTTGCTGATTTCGACCACGCTAGATGCCCTCTATACGTCGTATCCAAACATTGAACTGTAGAAGATTTGTATACTTGCCCGCACAATACCTCCTATCCAAACATTGATTAATGGCATGTTGATTTGGATGTATTGTGAAAACCATCCAACGTATACATGAACAGTACCTGAATACAATACAATACACCCTTATATACGAATCCAAACAGGCCCTAAGTGTATGGGTGTATCTAGGATGTGAGTGCTACAAAAAAATGTTTGACACAATGGTTATAATAAGCCTGTTAAAATATATATTGTACCTGAAAATGATGAAATTCCAAATCTCGAATGGACCACAAGTATAGGATTACATCCGAGTGACTAACCAATGATTTTTAACCGTTGATTTACATAGACAGTATTTGGATGACATATATCCTATTAAAGTAATTATAGTGATATAGTTGATAATTTGATTGTTTTGTGATATCATAAGTGATCCATGTGCCTAATAGATTAGAAGCCTAGTGACACACATGTTACACTTGCAACTCTTGAAAGGATTTTAAATATAATCCAAGCTTCCACCTTGGATTTCAAACCCCCTCTTTGAGAGGATTTGAAACCCCATTTACTTTATGGTGCTAAATATATAGGAGATTTGAAATCCTCTTACATCTAGAGGTGTATACGAGTTGAACCGAGTTGAGCTTGGCACAGCTCGACTCGGCTCGACCAATAGCTAACCCTAGCTCGAACTTGGCTCGGCTCAGTTCGAGCCAAGATCGAGCCTTTGCAGCATTTTCTCAAACACATGAAGTGCACCTTCAATTTCTCACAGAATGTAAAGCAATAGCATCAGTTTACATGTGTTTCATCAAACACTCAGTAGGCAACATAAAAATCAAGATACAAGGGTATCTGTTTCATATCCATACCTTTTTCACCACCAGCTGACACTTCGTTGAGTCATTTCATCAAACACTTGGTAAGCAACATCAATATCAAAATAATCAAGTCACCAAACTGATTCAATCTGAGTTCGATTTGAGTTGGGGTTCGATCCAAGTCGAGTTGAGCTTGGGAAAGCTCAAACTCGGCTTGAAATTTTTTCGAGATAAAAAGGTCAGCTCGACTCAGCTTGAATTCAGTTTCAAACTGAGTTGAATCGAGCTTTTTCAAGTCGAGTCAAGTCGAGTAAGCAAACCGAGCTAACTGGGTTCATGTACAGCTCTACTCAAATCCCCTTAAATTAAGGGTGCCAAACAACCCCTTAACTTTTACCACTGCTACCATGGAAAAAAAGGGCAAGTTTGGTACAAGCTTGAGATTGATGGGGCGATGCAAAAGCTTCATTAATTGCTGGTACAAGAATTTCTAACCAAGTGAAAATGATGTTTGGGTAATTTGGATGAAAGTATAGGCTTGGATGCCACAATTCTGGCTTTTACGATCATAAATACAATGAAAAAAGAGCCCTTAAAAAAAGGGCGAATATGGTACAAGTATGGAACTGTGCAACTAATGAAAAAACATAGTACTTGTTGATACAGATAAAATTACATTAAACAGGATAAAATTGTCCTTTCATTCTACAAATCTTTACCACATAAAAGTATACAATTACATTAAAAATGATAAATTTGTCCTTTTATACTATAAATCTTTACTTTTTATGCAACGCACATGACACTTTTTCACTGGTGTTTGAGTGGGTGCATCTAAACGGAAAGTGTTGGATGCAATCCACTTTTCCTGTAGACCACTTTCTCAACATTCAAGAGGATGCTCTCTTCATACCGGAGAAGCATGTCTTATGAAAATTGTCGTGTTTGGTTGCGCCAAATATCATAAAATTTCATGATTAATCTTATAATTTGATGCAAAATTTCATGATATTTCCTGATATTTGGTGCAACCAAACGCCCCATTGAAGTACATTTTGCGCAGCGGGTCTATTTACTGTCTAGGCAGAGTCCTGTCAATCTACGGACTGGAATCCTCTACAGTACTTTGCTTACCTAACAGAGAATCTCTTTGGGTCCACCATGTTGAATATGTCTATCCCTCATTCTCCCAAGATCAGCTAATCCACACAACTCAAGCTAGCCACACCACAATGAAAGCGTGGATTGAATGCCAACCATAGGTTTGTTCGTGTAGTGACCATAGGTTAGTCTGATCTAAAACTCAGGTGGGCCACACCTCTTGAACTTAAGAGATTTTAGGAGGAATCTCACATTATTTACATTGGTGTGCCCCATCAGAGTATTTAATCGAGATAATATATTGTATGTACGGTGAAAACAAGGGTTCTTAACTGATGGACGGAGTGGATTTTACACAGAATACATGGTCGAACGTACAGATCTTGGGTGTTTTAGGAGCTACGGTGAACAGGTGTTGTAGACGATTTTCGTCAAAATCTACATCTAAGCACACGTGCCAACATTATACACGTGTGCATTTCATCAGGTGTGCCATGTCGATTAGATCTAGTGGCTGAAATTAAGGCATTTGACTCAGGTGGGCCACATATACAAAACAAACCGGTGGGGTTCTACCGTACATCTCTTCTATACATTGCGATACGCCTGGAGTGACGCTGTCTGCCTTTTGAGGATAGAAAATCAATCAGTGTGGCCCACCTAATGGAAGTTCCAATCTCAGAAACGTGTGAGATATCGGCACGTATGGTTGCATGCGGATGGACGGGGTTGACACGTGTATGGCTTTAAAAACCTCTCTGGAGTCCTGAACAGCTCTATAATTCAAGAGTATGATTTTAAGATCAATGCCAGCGATACCAACAGAAAATACTCTCGTACAAGGTTTGTATATGAGTTTTCACATACACTCATGTCTTTACTCTGAATACTTCACTTGTGTTGGAAATCCAAGCCGTAAGAAAGGTGGGCCATACCATGAAGATCCTGGGGTGACTAGTAATTTGAGCCACTCATCACCTTGCTGAAATTGAAGGACAGCCGTTGGTCTTACTTACCACAGAAACGTGGCCCACCTTATGAATGGATGATCCTGATTCTTAGAGTAGGTAATTATCATGATTTGGGACATCTTTTGCATGGCTATGATTTGGGATACACATGAGAAATTGGCGGGAAAGATGGAGCTGTATATGAAAGTTCATATACAATGCATGTACTCGATCATTTCTCGTTTATATATACTATATGAGATTTTAAATTACAAGATCTCGTCCCTTAAAATATATTTTTAAAAAGCCTTCGTAAGAGCACACGGTTGTACAATCAGCACGTACATGCCATCACAGGTGCCAGGGTGGCTGATAGATGCAGCATCCAAGCCGTCCATCAGGTAGGTCTGACCTATCTAGTGGTACCCTTCTGATGAATGGATTAGATCTAGCACCAACATACCGCGCTAACACGTGTGGCATGTACATGGCCAAGTTTAGAAATACTTAGATGGGTAAGAAAACTTCTGCCAAACTGTTTTCAGCCGTACATTTATTTTGTAAACCAAGGCCCACCTGACGAGTAGACTGACATGATTCTTGGGCAAGAGCACCTTCATGGAAGCATCCTCTGACTAATGGATTATATCTAGTACCAATGTGCCAAACTGGCAGACGTGTGGTATGTACATTACCTTATCCGTGCATGGCTAAGCAAAGCTTTGTTATAAATATCGCTACCCAAAAGCTCATAAATTATATTTATATGAAATACGTTACGTATAACCTATATTAAACTTCTCACTATAAAAATTGTTTTTTAGGGCTCGTTTGGGTACCACCAAATAAGTTAATTTTTCTACTTTGAGATAAACAAATTTGGTTTATGACCAATTATAAGTAAATTTTTTACAATAAAACAATCACTTAAACTTAATTAGTAGAAACCAAGATAAGTTATTTGAGTCATAATTAGCTTATCTTAAGTAACTGACGATCCAAACCTCTTTAAAGTTGTCAAAATGAGATTTTGGCAGACAAACATGCCAATGGGGGCCGATGCCTAATGGCCATCCATTGTATGAACTACCAGTCTAATACGAGGTTTGAAGTGGTTTATTTTGAATTTAGTTAGGTTGACCAACATTGGACATATGATTCCTAGGTGGATGGTCCATTGAGTTAACCATGAAAAAGGTTGATATATACAGGAAGGAAACAAAATAAAATCGTATCTACTTTTAAGCATGCACGAAATAGATAACACAAACATGAGGACCTAACATTTTGTGGATTTTAGATTAGATAATTGACACATACGTTTAATTTTACCCACCAGGAATGGGCTGTCAGAAAGTTTCTACTCTTTATGACAAGTTTCTTTCTTAAGGGTTGGAATTATGTGGAGTTTACTCATCTCTATTTATAGACTAATAGCTTATATATTGTCATTTAGTTTTCATTATAATAGAAAGATCTTCATGGGATAATACTAGTAAGTTACTTTATGCATAGCATCTATAATATACTTGCCATTTATATAAAATCTTTGATTAAGTCAAACCTATCTAAATTTGGATATTTTGTCACACACACATACACACACACCAAAACGCTCACCTACGAACTAGTTCGTATGTACTTTTTTGAGAACCCATCATATGTGATGGGAATCCAAAATCTGAACCGTTCATGTGAAGCAGCACCTTGTGAAACCCCACGAGCCCAAGTTTTAGTTGATCTAAAACTTTGATGGGCCATGAAAATGAAAACAGTTTCCTCCTTGATTTGCATTTCTCTTTGCTATGCCTCAAGAATTTTAGATCGGGGTGAAATTTTTTTACATGAGGTTTCATATTAGCATCCATGACCATAGATGACACGTGTGCAAAGGTATGCATGTGCATAGGTGTGCAGGGGAGCATGACTCTCTCTCTCTCTCTATATATATACACACACACACACATTCGGCGATTGTATGTAAACATCCCATCTTATGTTACTATATACATATTTCTTCTACGTGTTGCCTCAAGTGTTCTAAAGCTTACTATATATAGTCCATGACCATGATTACTAAAAAAAAAATCCAATGATTTTACAAAACTATATATATATATATATATATATATATATATATATATATATATATATATATATATTGATTTTGAAATTATTTTTTTAGTCAAGATGATTCATAAAAGCAAGTTTAGTTAACCATATTAACCAATCATTCAAATTTGTAATATAAGATAAAACTCTTAAGGGTTATAGATTTATTGTTAAGAACATCTACACTTTAAATAAACCTAATCAACAACACGACTCACAAGGGTTCACCCAATATGCTAACATATTAGTGAATCAGAGTAATTAATTAAGTCCTTCAAGACCTTAGGCTATCTCAAGCTTAATGTAATTGTAACAAGTATAAGAAGTATAAGCCAATTCTAAATAATCAAATTCATCTTAATTTTTAGATCTAGTTAATGTATATACATTCATACACTTACATATCTGTGGGGACAATGTCCCATGGTATGATTTTCTACATGCCAACAGTCATACTATGCATGATGGACAGATAAGCTATCTCAACTTACCTGCTAGCTATAATAATATCTAGGTGCATAAAGAACCAAACAAGCTACGCCTCATGGTGTATTTCATATTAAACTTGATCAACTTGATTTCTAAAATATGACCTTGATAAAGTCTCCTAACTTAATTTGTTCCAATCATATCCATTTCATGTATACAAAATAACAATAAATAATAAATAAGCATTATATATATATATATATATATATATATATATATATATATATATATATATATATATATATATATATATATATATATATATATATATACACACACTCATTGGACCAAGAGAGCATCCATTCTTACAAATCTTTAACTCGTAAGGAACACAAATGTGGTAGGTTTATATCATTATGAAATTTGTTTTTCTTCTTCATCCAGGTCTATGTGACCTATGAATGAACTTAGACGGGGAGGATTTCTCACGAACATCACAGTAGGCCCCAAAAAGTTTTTAATGGTCGACGCTCATTCAACATTGTTTCCTGTAATGTGGTACACTTGAGATTTGCACATACCTCATTTTTGGTCGTATACCATAAAATGATATGGAAAAATATATGGACGGCATGGATGAATAGCATACATCATGGTGCGGCCCACAGACCACCGACCCCAATCCTTTTAAGCCGTTCGTACAACTCTCAGTTCGAGGACCGTCAGCGCACGTCTTCGCTGCGAAAAGGAGGGGTAGTTTCGTCCTCAACGTCGCTGTCCGCACGTGCTAATCTAGATTGGTAACTAAGGTTTGTATTCTTTCATAGAAACCGCTGGGTAAAAGGGTTTGTCTACAGTGGTCATTTTCTCTATACTATTTGAGATTTTAAATTACAAGATCTCGTCCCTTAAAATATATTTGTAAAAAGCCTTCGTAAGACCACACGGTTGTACGATCAGCAGGTACATGCCATCACAGGTGCCAGGGTGGCTGATAGATGCAGCATCCAAGCCGTCCATCAGGTAGGTCTAACCTATCTAGTGGTACCCTTCTGATGAATGGATTAGATCTAGTACCAACATACCGCGCTAACACGTGTGGCATGTACATGG
This sequence comes from Magnolia changhungtana, assembly GCA_030180095.1. Lineage (NCBI taxonomy): Eukaryota > Viridiplantae > Streptophyta > Magnoliopsida > Magnoliales > Magnoliaceae > Magnolia > Magnolia changhungtana. Next base: position 6,866,457 of record JASAUF010000220.1, read on the forward strand.
CCAAGTTTAGAAATACTTAGATGGGTAAGAAAACTTCTGCGAAATTGTTTTCAGCCGTACATTTATTTTGTAAACCAAGGCCCACCTGACGAGTAGACTGACATGATTCTAGGCAAGAGCACCTTCATGGAAGCATCATTTTACTAATGGATTATATCTAGTACCAATGTGCCAAACTGGCACACGTGTGGTGTGTACATTACCTTATCTGTGCATGGCTTAGCAAAGCTTTGTTACAAATATCGCTACCCAAAAGCTCATAAATGATATTTATATGAAATACGTTACGTATAACCTCTTTTAAAGTTCTCATTATAAAAATTGTTTTTTAGGGCTCGTTTGGGTACCACCGAATAAGTTAATTTTTCTACTTTGAGATAAGTAAATTTGGTTTATTATCAATTATAAGTAATTTTTTTACTTGAAGTCAATCACCTAAACTTAATAAGTAGAAACCAAGATAAGTTATTTGAGTCATAATTAACTTATCTTAAGTAACTTACGATCCAACACTCCTTTAAAGTTGTCAAAATGAGATTTTGGCACACAAACATGCCAATGGGGGCCGATGCCTAATGGCCATCCATTGTATGAACTATCAGTCTAATATAAGGTTTGAAGTGGTTTATTTTGAATTTAGTTAGGTTGACCAACATTGGACATATGATTCCTAGGTTGATGGTCCATTGAGTTAACCATGAAAAAGGTTGATATACACAGGAAGGAAACAAAATAAAATCGTTTCTGCTTTTAAGCATGCATGAAATATATAACACAAATATAAGGACCTACCTTCTGTGGGTTTTAGATGAGATAATCGACACATACGTTTTTACCCACCGGGTATGGGCTGTCAAAAAGTTTCTACTCTATATGACAGGTTTCTTTCTTAAGGGTTGGAATTATGTGAGTTTACTCATCTCTATTTATAGACTAATAGCTTATATATTGTCATTTAGTTTTCATTATAATAGAAAGATCATCATGGGATAATACTAGTAAGTTACTTTATGCATAGCATCTATAATGTACTTGCTATTTATATAAAATCTTTGATTAAGTCAAACCTATCTAAATTTGGATATTTTGTTATATATATATATATATATATATATATATATATATATATATATATATATATTGATTTTGAAATTATTTTTTTAGTCAAGATGATTCATAAAAGCAAGTTTAGTTAACCATATTAGCCAATCATGCAAATGTGTAATATAAGATAAAACTCTTAAGGGTTATAGATTTATTGTTAAGAACATCTACACTTTAAAGAAACCTAATCAACACCACGACTCACAAGGATTCACCCAATATGCTAACATATTAGTGAATCAGAGTAATTAATTAAGTCCTTCAAGACTTTAGGCTATCTCAAGCTTAATGTAATTGTAACAAGTATAGGAAGTATAAGCCAATTCTAAATAATCGAATTCATCTTAATTTTTAGATCTGGTTAATGTATATACATTCATACACTTACATATCTGTGGGGACAATGTCCCATGGTATGATTTTCTACATGCCAACAGTCACACTATGCATGATGGACAGATAAGCTATCTCAACTTACCTGCTAGCTATAATAATATATATCTAGGTGTATAAAGAACCAAACAAGCTACGCCTCATGGTGTATTTCATATTGAATTTGATCAACTTGATTTCTAAAATATGACCTTGATAAAGTCTCCTAATTTAATTTGTTTCAATTATATCCATTCCATGTATACAAAATAACAATAAATAATAAATAAGCATTATATATATATATATATATATATATATATATATATATATATATATATATATATATATATATATGGGAAAAGGTACTATGCGCTCGAGCGTAAAGCGGTCGTCCGTGAGGTCAAGCTGTGTGGGCCCCACCGTGATGCCATTCGACGATCCATACCGTCCACAAGATGCACGTACCCATAGGGAGCCTACACGGCCGAAAATCAAGTTAATTCGTGACTTTTATGGGCCACACCATGTACAGAAGTTGAGAGGGGCCGTGCACCATTGAAACATTCAAAACCATTTTTGGGGACCTTTTGAGAATTTTTTGATGATCAACACCGTCCATCATGTGTGTCCCACTTTTCTGTAATTTAGAAAAAGTTTCAGATAGTATCCACAATTCAGGTGGGGCCCACTAAGTGCTTTTACATGTTTTTGTGTGTATACTTATGTTTTCAGATGGTATAGCCCACCTGAGTTACATGGACGGCTGATTTTGGGCCGTGGTGGCTCACCCTGGCTTCGTGCATTTGGTGGACGGTGTAGATTTTCGAACGGCATCACGGTGGGCCACACTTCTCGACCTCACGGACGACCGCTTTACGCTCGAGCGCATAGTACCTTTTCCCACATATTTATATATATATATATATATATATATATATATATATATATATATATACTCGAGCGTAAAGCGGTCGTCCGTGAGGCCGAGAAGTGTGGGCCCCACCGTGATGCCTTTCGAACATCAGTACCGTCCACCAGATGAACCATTCCATGGTGGGCCTGGACGGCCCAAAATCAAGTCAATCCGTGAATTTTGTGGGCCACACCACATACAGAAGTGCAGAGTTGCCGTGCACCATTAAAACATTCATAACCATTTTTGAGGGCCCACCGAGATGTGGTTTGCAAATCCAGCCCATCCATTATGTGTGTCCCACTTGAATGAGGGTTTAGACCAAGTTTCAGGTGCATGGAAAACTCAGGTGGGTCCCAACAGTGCTTTTATATGTTTTTGGCATGTATACTTATGGTTTTAGATGGTATGGCCCACCTAAGTTCCATATATGGCTGATTTTGGGCCGTCCAGGCCCACCATGGAATGGTGCATCTGGTGGACGGTGCTGATGTTCGAAAGGCATCACGGTGGGTTCCACATAGCTCAACCTCAGGGACGACCGCTTTACGCTTAAGCGCATAGTACCTTTTCCATATATATATATATATATATATATATATATATATATATATATATATATATATATATATATACACACACACATATTTGGACCAAGAGAGCATCCATTCTTACAAATCTTTAACTCGTAAGGAACACAAATGTGGTAGGTTCATAGGTTATTAAAAGACTATGATTCAAAGTAATTGGGTAGCAAGGGTGCCTTGAATAGTTACATGATTGTTCAAAATAGTAGCAGGAAAGTCTTCTAACAATTCTCAATAAGTCTATAAAAATTATGGTTCTATGAGTTGGATTGGCCCACTGTGGGGCCCACTTAGTGCTACCCCTAGTTGGGTGGGTCCCACATTACATATGTGGCAAGGTTTTCAAAGGGTAGCTATACATTTCTCCTTTATAGGAAAAGTTCCTATTTTGGTAAATTGTCAACTCCCTCACCCACTCTTCACCCATTATGTATGTATGGAATTTTAAAAACCACATCATAGAGGAAAAAAAATGAGAGAGAGAATATCACAAGAGAGGATCACACAAATCCAAATGTAGGATTTGATCAGCTAAAAACGACACTTTCCTTTGCATAAATGTAATTATATAAGTTTAAAACAATAAATAAATAATACTGCTAATTGCAATCATGCAGAGAAAATTGCCATTTTAGTGCATCAATTCTAATATGAGGAGCACGGGGCCCACCAAAATTGATATTAGATTTAATTCAGATAAGGATCCACTGCACAAACGAACCTTAAAAGTCACTTCCTACAAAACAATTTCTATACAAATTCTTCTCTCCTTAGTGGACATGCAAATGGGCCCACATACTTTTATGGTGAGAAATAATTAGATAGAGGGCTGGGATTATACGGACGCGGATTTCCTGCGAAAGCATTTCGCAGGAAGTTCCTGCACAAGGATGCTAGGTGGGGCCCACCACCATGTTTTTGGAAAATATACTCCATTCAGCCATTTTGCAAGCTCATTTTAGGAAATTCGAGCAAAAACAAGGAAACAGTAGGGACCTAGTGAGAACCATTGAAACATTCTAATGACTATAAAAGCTTTGTTTTAGGTTAACTTTTTTGTATTTTCACTTCATCCCTGTGCTCATGACCTTATAAACGGTTTGAATGGCATATAAACATCAAGGTGGAGCGCAAGAAGGTTTCAACTGTAGCTATTTCTTTCCCCAATTTTTTCTCTCGTGTGGCCCACTTTAGGCCACTTTAGTTCTGAATCTACCTCGTTTTTTTGTCGATTTTCTTAAAATGAGCTCGCCAAACGGTTGAGCATCCTTACAGCTTTTGTAGGAAATCCGCGTCCAGGATTATACTGTGGTTGCACATGGTCCGAATGTTATCCTGATTGAACCATGGCAACCATTCGAATATGGGCCATTCCATTCTTACCGTCCATTTTGGATGCCCTTAAATGTATAGATGGTTCAGATCAAGATTATTAATTGGCTTTGTAAACTCTACCCAATACTCTCTTATCCAAGAGTAATTTATAAATCATAGATTGTCTCACTTGGGCCCCACATGAATTTGCACCTACAATGAGGCATGTTAGTAAGATTCAATGGCTTGGATTTAGCATAGCTATATCCAAAAAAAGCCTATCAAATGGATGGCCAAAAGCAAAGTAGCAAGTGGTGCAAATTCCAAGGAAAAAATCAGACGGCTGGTATCATATTCTTAGTTTTACTTTGTGTTATGGTCCACCCATAATTGTTCCGCGATTTGGACGGTCCAGATTTCCATACAACTACACCATGCAGACCATTAAAGAGTCACCACCATTTTTTAAATGGTAGTCAAATCATTGGAATCTATACCATTTTTCAAAATTGTGTACCGGATAGACACCCGTTGAAATTCACCACCAATTAAAAAGTGGCTGTGACTCTTCAACCATACATATGGTATCATTGTAGAGCAATCCAACCATTCAAATGTCTGACCTAAATTGTGGATGGAGCATAACTCAAACGTTACACCCTGATGATGATAGATACCATCTACTTTTGCAGTACTTGGAATTTAGACTACTCACTGTTTTACTTTTAACCATCCATTTGATGATGGCCATTGATTGGATGGTCAGGATTGCTTAATCAGCATGATTTCAGGGATATGCTGTTACAAGTCCTAAGTAATTAGGAATTTTCATAGTCTATAGTTTCACGGATGGGTAGTCATGTACATGAAGTGTGATTGATTTTAGAGTCGATTGGGACATTAAGTGTGATTGGTTTTGGGGTGTGTGTGTGTGTAAGTTTCAAGTCCAACTGATTGGACCACAGGTTAGGTCCAGCTTAGGCAACTTCCAACCTCTCAAGCGCATGCGAGGTCTAGCCCATAGGATAGCTTGACCCCACCATGAGGATCACATTATGTAAGAATCATCCCTGTCCATACATCAGGTAGACCACATCATAGAAAATTATTTCTGGCCATTGATCAATAGAAGAATACAAATTTGGCCCACCCAATGAGTCGATATGGATGATTTTTGCACGATATGGTCCACATGGAGAGGCTAAGCTATTGGATGAGTTAGATATCTTATGCAGTCGACAGGTTGGAAGTTATTTACTAGATAGACGGTATATATACACATATATATCTATATAATACCTTGTGCGGTCCAATTCCCACCGCAAGAGACCGCAGGTGCGGATTTGCTACCGAAAGGTTGACCAACGAGATTGCTAATATATGTTTTGTATCCACACCGTCCATCCATCCGAAGAGATCATTTTATGGTGAAATCCAGAGAATGAGTCACATCCAAAGCTCCCGTGTGCCCCACTATAGAAAACAGTGGGGAGAGCGATGCCACCGTTAAAAACTTCCGAAGGCCACGAAAGTTTTCGATCAAGCCTATATTTATATTTTCCCTTTTTTAATGTCTTTGTTAACTTTTGAAAAGGTTGGATTTTGAAAAAACATCATGGTGGGCCTTAGAAAGGTTTCAACGGTGGGCATCAATCTTCTAGCTGTTTTTTGTGGTGGGGTCCACTAAAGCTTTGGATTTGCCTCATTCTCTTGTTCATGGCTTACAATAATATTTCCAAATGGATTGACACTGTGGATACAACACATACATCATAGTGGGGTCCACGTAACTCGGTAACTCGGTGACATCACTTCCGTAGAGTGAGGTCCGGTGTTAGGAAGCGGATTGCGTAGTGAGTGACTCACTAGGCTTAACCCTGTCAGGTCCACCATGATTTATTTATTTTATCCACTATGTTCATACATTTTAATACTTGAACCAAAAAGGTATATCCAATGTTCAAATGGACCACACCACAGGAAACAGTTGAATTGAATGTCTACCGTTAAAAAAGTACTTTAGAGGGCCACAAGAGTTTTGGATCAAGCTTATATTTGTTTTTACCCTTCATCCACGTCTGTATGATCTTATGAACAGATTGAATGAAAAATAAACATCACCGCGGGGCCTAGAAAGGTTTCAACGGTGGAAATCATTATCCCCACTATTTCCAGTGGTATGATCCACTTGATCTTTGGATATGCATCAATTTTGGGCTCAACCCCTTAAATTAGATGGAAAAAAAGGATGGACGGCGTAGATAGGGAAGCGGATTTTGTACTGAGTAACTCAGTACACTTAGCATACTGAGTAAACTCTGTGGGGTCCATCGTGATTTACATATTTTAACTGCTTCGTCTATCCATTTTAATAGATAATTTGATGGCTTGAGACCAAAAATTAAATATATCCAAATCTCAAGTGGACCTCACCACGAGAAACAGTGTGAATTGAAATTCTACTGTTGAAAATTTCCAGGGGCCAACAGAAGTTTTGGATCAAGCTGATATTTGTGTTTTCCCTTCATCCATATCTTTGTGATCTTATGAACAGGTTGGATAACAAATAAACATCACTGTGGGCCCTAGCAAGGTTTCAATGGTGGAAGTCGTTATTCCCACTGTTTCCTTTGGTGTGGTCCACTTGAGCTTTAGGCATACTTCTATTTTGGAATCAACCGTTAAAATGATTTGGAAAAACGTATAGATGGGGTGGATAACCCAACTGAGTTTACTCAGTACGATAAAAGCGTAATGAGTAACTTAGTGCACAATCCTATTTCCGTCGATAGACCATCATAGTATGCCCAACTGAGTTTACTCAGTACGATAAAAGCGTAATGAGTAACTTAGTGCGCAATCCTATTTCCGTCGATAGATCACATGTATTCAACGTTGTCCAACTTTGTTTACTCAGTATGATAAGAACGTATAGAGTAACTCAATACGCAATCTGATTTCTCTTACGGATTGGTGTGGCTGGTGGTCAGTGCTCTATGGGCCCCACCATGATGTATGTGTTTCATCCACTATGTTCATCCATTTTTAAAGAAGGGAGAATACAAATATAAGCTTGATCGAAAACTTTTTATGGCCTTCAGAAGTTTTTAACGGTGGTGTCACTCTCCCCACTGTTTTCTGTAGCGGGGTCCACTGGAGCTTTGGATGTCACGCATTCTTTGTATTTCACCCTAAAATGATCTCTCCATATGGATGGATGGCGTGGATAAAAAACATATATCATGTTGGGGTCACAAATTCAATAGCACCTAGCCAATCCGCGCCTGCACAAGGGTCTCTTGGGGTGGGAATTGGACCACACCAAGGTATCCTGCGGGATGGTTCGCAGGATACCATTACTCTCTCTCTCTCTCTCTATATATATATATATATATATATATATATATATATATATATATATATATATAGAGTGGTGGTCTCCTGCGCACCGTCCCGCAGGAGACTTTCGTACGCACCAACGTAAGCTTTCTTAGACATGTGGATTGAGGTGGGTTCATTGTGATGTATTCGTGAAATCCACCCCGACCATTAGGTCTGTGAGAGAAATTAAGCTGTGAGACTCCAACATCAAGTTGATACTTAATTCATGTGGGCTACACAAAGGGAAACAGTGGGAGAGGGGAACGACTACTGTTGACATTGTACAGGGTCCACCGTGATGTTTATCTGGAATTCACTCCAAACATTATCTACCTTATGAAAATTCATGTATGGGGACCAAATTTTATGCCCATAAGTGATTTATGTGAGCTATACCAAGTTAAACAGGTTGGGTGGTGGGCATCCCTTGCATTGTTTGTTTATATGTTGTAACAGCCCGGATTTTTGCCAACCTGGAATTAGACGTCCTTAGGCAATGGGCCACTCCTAACACTTTATTTACTTGTCAGAACTGAATCCCATAGTCTAAAATCGCTTCTAAACCCATTTCCTTCACAAATCCAACCCTTCCCCACCTTGTTCTTTCAATTTTCCTAAGTACTTTCACCTTAGACACTATCTTAAACTAGTTAAGTATTATAACTTGGATCACCTTATATACAAACTACAAAGGCCTGAGTACCACCTCAACCAGAAATCACTTAGGATTAAATCCTTTAGAAATGAGATAAAGTAACTAAGTGTAAAACTAGATTAGCTACGAAATCCGCTAGAATCGCTTTAAATACAATTTGTAAGACCCAAAACTTGCAGAATCATTGACGCTAGGTTACTCTAAAATCTAGGATCAATCTCATTACCCGGCTGCTCTCGGGAGCATCCCGAAACTCCGTATCAGATCTGGACCGCACGTCGGAAGTTCGAATAACACGAAGTTAAGGAATTAGGACCACCTCACTGGGCTTGACAACTATCTCGGAAATCAAATCCAGATAGTGTCTCACGGCTGTTCGCTTGAGTTCGGAGCGAGAGAGTGTGAAAACACATGTCTCTTTACAAAACAAATATCTTGAATAGTAATCTGAGACTTGTCGTTTGCGGGTCAGAATTAAGCAACCTGACCGTCAGAATCAGACCAAATTACACCCTCGGATTAGGAAAAATTTCATAAACATATCCATGTACTCGGAATCTCCGATCGAGTTCCAGTGACCGTTGAACTGAAACTGGTCCACCATTTACGATCTGAGAATCCGACTGAAACGAAAATGTAACTCCACCTAGATCCACAGTCAGTGAGCTTAAGTCCGACCTTTGCTCAAGGGGGGGCTCCGGAAATGCTCCGTTGAGCTGAAACAGATGCCCTTTGGACAAAACCCAAGTATAACTTGACTTTAAGTCTATTTTAGTGAGATTTTAGGCTATATAAGGATCTTAGAAACCTTCCTCTCACAGCCATACGAATTTGAGAAAACCTTAGGAGAGAGAGAGAAAAGTGAGAGAGTTGTGGGAGATCCTTCATGCCTTTCTTCCTTGCTGCCTTAGGTGCTTAACCACCTCATTCTTATCGCTTTCCCGGCGATTTCAGCGACGTTTCTAGGTAAGAAACCCTAACCCTAAAGTGATTTGGGGTTATGAAGGTTGTAGGTTATGAAATAGCTAACTTATTTCATTCTATAGGTTACCAAACTGCCATATACAGAAGCTTGGCAAACCTATCGACTTCGTTACGATTCTACGATAAAAGGTGAGGACTTTAGGTGTATAGGTTATGGTTTTCAATGCTTTCAATGTCAGATAATGATAGATTCATGATCTGCATGCAGTGCACATGTACAAAGTGCTTTTGCTTTTTTGTTTGATTAAAGATGTAGATTATGAAATTTTACATATTCAGGTATTCGTAGAAAATACCGTATATGTATAAATTTTGGAAATGTGTTTGACATGATTATTTGTTGTATGAATATACGATATATGGATAAAATACTTATTTGGCGAAAGGATTCGCCCAAATACATGTTTTACTAATACACACTATGTATGTAGAAATACTGTATTGTAGAAAGTACCGTATACATATATTTTAGAGATGTGTTTGCCATGATTATTTGTTGTGTGAATATATTATATATGCGTAAAATACTTGCTTGGTGAAAGGACTCGCCCTAATACAAGTTTGCTAACATACACTAAGTATGCTGAAATAGTGTATGTTAAGTGTTTGTGAAAATGCTTGTGTGAGTAAGTATTTGGATGTTGATACCTTAGGAGGGTGTTGAGATGGGATTCTCAACTACCTTAGAGACATGTATGACTTCTTCCATGAGGTTGTTTACTTAAACCACTTACTTATGAAATATATATGTTTGTATTCCTATTTATGTAATGCTTTGTAACATGCTTTATGATATGCTTATTAACATGCTCAACTGATTGTATGATTTTATCTATGTAATGCGTATGTTTAAATTCATGTTTACGTTATATGATCCGTCATGGGTGATGGGGGAGTGGTGTAACGATTCCGTGTAACAGCCCTAAACGGATAATACCAGACTTTAATTGTATAATTTGAATCTTGATCCACTACTGCTTTATTTATCTGCAATTGATTGTGTTTGGGGCTATGATTATAGTCCAGACAATCGGTACCAGAATTGAATTTGTGACTGTGATTCATTTGCCACGTGAGATGTGTTCGACGAACTCGAGTCGTACTTCAGTTGGCGATAGTGGTTGGCCACGCGAAGTGCTTATGCGCTTCATATCGTCCAACTTGTCGTGCGCTCGAGCTAGCCGAGCTCGTCACATAACCCGATTTGTCTAATGTATGTTCACTATGTTTGGACACTACTGTTTGAACCTAGGGTACCAAACTTACTAGTGAAATCCCGTTAACCATGGTACCTCGATCCGCTAATACTCATGAGCCGGGCATGGTGGTATGGGACACTGTGGTCGAGCTGTTGGCCTACGCTGGGGCCACGTGCCTCCCCGTAGTGACCAGTGAGCAACCAAACTCGTGAGTCGAATACGGTGGTATGAGACACTGTATTCAAGCTGTCTACACCTACGGCGAGAGCCGAGTACGGTGAGACTTGTATTCGTGCTGACGGGCAACGAGTCCTTCGTAGTGTCTTCGAGTAGACTCTAAAGTCTGTGATTGGCGATGAGCCCTTCGCAACAACTAGAGCATGAGTTGAGCCGAGTATGGTGAGACCTGTATTCGAGCTGACAGCCCGCGATTGAGCCGAGTACGGTGAGACCTGTATTCGAGCTGACGGCCAGCAATTGAGTCGCATACGGTAAGATCTGTATCCGTGCTGACAGGTGACGAGTCCTTTGCGATGCCTTTGCGATGCCTCTCGAACCATAATATCGTATGAAATTAACTAGGATTGACAACCCTAGAATGGATCATGTTTGGGAATGATACAAGGGGGGTAACTTAGTTTCCCAATATTGCTGTTTGAAATGGACTAATAACTACTCGGTAATCATGCTCATCATCGCACCGCATGTGCCTAGTAGATGTGGAGCACTGAGGGAGGTATGCATCCGCGAACGTAAGATGATGTCGCATGAGGGTGGTTTGACAAATGCATTCATCATGTCATTTCATACTTGCATTAATAAGAGTAGTTATGAGTGTTTGATTTTACTGCTTTATCATTACTGCTTGACTGAATTGATAACATGTTAACCTATGCTTTACTGTTCCACTGAGTTGATCACTCACTCCCACGTTGCGGGACGGTGTTGTACACCAACCAGATTTGTTGAGTTTTCGGTGTGATGGCGATGCTTATGAAGCGAGCCGGACTACTTTCATGATGATGAGGAGGAGGTGATCTCCTGGCAGTTTATGAAGACCTGTTATTGTATTGACGGGGCTATGGTACTTGGGATAGAAGACATTACACTTCTTCACATTTGGTAAATTTTAGAATTGTACTTGTACTTATTTAACCTGGTAACATTATCACACTCTGGAGACTCACCACAATTTTTATATTTTATATGTCTATCACAGTCTTCCGCTTGCAATTTAACTGTCTCTGGAGTATGATATGCTGTTTTTGGCTTAATCTCACTCATGTTCAATGCACGAATACAGTCAACATTCAATCATCATTCATTTTGTTGCATAACTGATGTTTTGGAACTCGGGAGTTGAGTTACTACTCGACCCCTGATTTTCGGGATGTTACATATGTGGTCCAACATAAATTATGAATGTCTTATGTTTGATCCCTAAAATTTGTTTTTCTCATGCACCATATGATTGGAGTTGATTTCACATACACATCACGATTGGGCCATCTCCGGGCCTCCTACCTTGGTTTTCCCACCCGTCTCATGCACGTTGATGTGATTCTTTCAAGTGGCAACATATACTGGAAGGTGTTGAAACTGTAATGTGGGTCCACCATGATACATGCATGATCCAGATTGCCCATCCATTTTTCCATATCATTTAAGGGTATCAGACCAAACTTGAGTAAGATCCAATTCTCAGGTAGGCCTTGTAAAAATATAATGATATGCATCCTCTCTCACTTTTCCTCGGTGTGGCCCACTTAAATCATGAACCTGCATAGTTTATTAACTTTTTGGCTAAATTTTTATTGCAGACTTAATCATCGGAATGGATTTCATGAACGCATCATAATGGGACCTAACCCCAGCCTAGTGTGTAAGCAAGCCTGCCTTGGTGCTTATGAAAGTCTCCTGCGGGACGTGCGCAGGAGACCACCACTATATATATATAGGGAAAAGGTACAATGCGCTCGAGCTAATTTTAATGTCCCATGATGTCGAGCTGTGTGGGCCCCACCGTGATGCGTTTCGAACATCTACCCCATCAGTCAAATGCACCATTCCATCGTGGGTTTAGGTGTCAAAAATCAAGTCAATCCATGACTCGTGTGGGCCACACCACATACAGAAGTCGAGAGGGGCCATGCACCATTAAAACATTCATAATCATTTTTTGGGCTCACCGAGATGTGGTTTGCAAATCCAGCCCATCCATTATGTGTGTCCCACTCGGACCAAGTTTCAGACACATGAGAATTTCGGGTGGGCCCCACCAAGTGGTTTTATATGTTTTTGGCATGTCTTCACATGATTTTAGATGTTATGGCCCACCTGAGTTCCGTATACGGCTGATTTTTGGGATATCCCATAATTTAAAGGGGACCCATCAAATGCATGGTATTGATGTTCGAAATGCATCGTGGTGGGTCCCACACAGCTCGACCTCATGGGACGTTAAAATCAGCTCGAGCGCATTGTACCTTTTCCTTATATATATATATATATATATATATATATATATATAATGGTAATGTGAGGTCGACCTCATGGGAAGTTCCCATGAGGTCGGGCTGTGTGGGCCCCACTATGATGTGTGTCGAACACCTACCTCATTAGTCAGATGCACCACTCCATAGTGGTCCACTTGCTTAAAAATCAAGTCAATCCATGACTTGGGTAGGCCACACTACATACAAAAGTTGAGAGGGATTACCCTCTCATTAAAATATTAATAATTATTTATTGAGCCCACCGAGATGTGGTTCACAAATCCAGCCCATCAATTGTGTCTGTCCCACTTGGATGAGGGGTCATAGCAAGTTTCAGCCGCATCCAAAACTCAGGTGGGCCCCACCAAGTATTTTTATATGTTTTAGCATGTCTTCACATGGTTTTAGATGATATGGCCCACTTGAGTTCAGTGTACAGCTGATTGTTGGGATATCCCATAACCTAAAGGGGACCCATCAAATGCACGATATTGATGTTCAACACACATCACGGTGGGGCCCACACAGCTCGACCTCATGGGAACTTCACATGAGGTCGACCTCATAGTACCATTTCCATGTATATATGTGTGTGTGTGTGTGTGTGTGTGTGGAGGAGAGAGAGCCAAGGATTATGTGTCTTGAGTGGGACCAACGTGACGTATTTCCAAAATCTACATTTCCCATTAGGTGCATGGTTGCATTTTAGGCCTCAGGCTAAAAAATCTGGTTGATTCATGTGGGCTCGACGATGGAAACTAGGGGTGCACATTTAACCTGTAGAACCGTGGAACCGGACCGAAACCGACCAAACGGTCCGGTTTGGTCCGGTTTTAGAGTGCATTGGTTCTGGTTCCAAAAATCAAAGAACCGGTGACATCAGTTCAGTTCTCAGTTTGGGGGTATGTAGAACCGAACTGAACCGTGAACCGATCCATAGAACCAAACCGTGGATCCGATCCATAGAACCGAACCGTGGAACCGAACATTGAACCGAACTGATGTATTTTTGCACACCTTATAATTATTTTCTCTAGAACAATTATTTTCGTAAATGTATTTTTGCACACCTTATACGATATCTAAACCATTCATTAAATTGACCACAACATGGATGGACATGGGCTTGCAATTGGGTTGGATTATAAAAAGCCTAGAACCGTAGAACTGATCTGGAATCGAACCAATTTTAACGGTTCGGTTCTAGGGTGCCAATGGTCCGGTTCCGGTTCTGAATTTCTTAGAACCGTTAGGAATGGTTCGGTTCTGGTTTCACCCTAGAACCGGACCAAACCGAACCGTGTGCACCCCTAATGGAAACAGTTGCGATGGGATTGCCCACCCTTGAATTTTTATCATGCTTACCCTAAAGTGCATGTACAATCCACTCTGACCATCATCATCATTTATCAATTTATGCTTAGTGCCCAAAAATCAGGCTGACATGTGATTTATGTGGATCACACTCAAGGAAACTATTGGTAGAGGGACGTCCATGCACCTTTGATTTTTTATATGGTCCGCCATGATTATTATGTGAAATCCACTCCAATCATTAGCGGTCTTTCAAAAGGTAATCCCCAAGGCCCCCGTTATTAATCCCACTTGTGATTTATGTGTGCCACACCAAATAAGACAATTTGGAGGGTGGGTGTCCCTTTGTATATAATTTTCACTCATGTTGTCCACCTATATCTTGGATGTGGCTGATTTTTTGGCTTCGGACCTAACGCGGGCTAACACATTTTGATTGTTGGAGTGAATTTCACATACACATCACAATAGGCCCCACCCTATATACATGGTTCCTAAGAGACCAGGTTAAAGGTATATGCGCTTTTCAAATCAATCTTTTCAAGAGGAAATTGAACTTTAGTGGGAGTAATTTTTGTCTTTATTGTTTTATATATCATTACCATATTGGTTTAGTGCAACAAATGATTAAAGGTTAAATCCCTTGGGGTATATGCCTTGATTTGATGAAGCAAGCTATATTGACCGTGGGCTCCAAAGGAGCTGTCTTTCAACCTATGCTCGGTAGTAGACAGAGTGCATTTCAACGCTCAGGTCATAAGTTTGAGTGCCCATGAAGGTTGTGTATTAAAAAAAAACTCCCAAAAACTTATATATGCTCCATCCACAACATGCCTTACAATTTGGATAGTTTACATTACGCATCATCTCAACCTTGCGAATTGCAGTGGCCCCAATTTAGTTGGGTCCTAACCCTAGATCACAATGGATGGCTGGTAATATCTAGTGGACACTATTTGGATGGTTTAGATTTAGTTACATGTATGCCATGTGTACCATGATTGAGTGCATGCGTACGGCTTGCGCATGCTCTCAATGTGTTTCGAATTACTCCCCTGCCTATCTACACTTATAAACAATTAAGAAAAAAGTTTAAAACATAATAAAAAGTGATGTAAGAAAAGTCAAGCCATTTTTCATTTTTATAGAGAACCAAGTTACAAGCCAACCAAACTAAAAAATATGATATAGACTGAAAATAAGCTAAATGTGTATTATAACTTTTGAGGAGTATATAACTTTACAACCAGATTCATATGTATAATATATTAATGGAGAGCTATCACGAGCTGTATTTCCTAAATAATAATTGGGGTCATTCGCCCTTGAATGGGCTTCACAAAATTCAAAATTTTAATTGAAAGTCAAAACTTATTATCTTTATAAAGGTTATATAAGTTTTTGTTATTTTAAACATGTTAAGAGTTTGGTTGTGGTCCAAAGTTTTTATTTTAATTATATATATTTTTTAACGGTTTCAATATGCTTAAATGTCATATTTAATTTTAATAAAATTAGTATTACAGGCTTAGTGGTAGACTCATAAGAGTACTAAGATCATGGCTTTTGAGTACCCACCGTGGTGTGTACGTAACGACAAAAAAAAACAAACAAACAAACAAACAGAGAGACAGACAATGTAAGGAGATTTTACTCTTTTGAAAAAGTCTATTTTTTAATCTTTTGCAAAATTCATTCCTTTCAAGGGTTAAAGATAAGTCCAAAGTTTGAACATACAATTCTTAATAAGTTATAAATTTTATTATTATTTCGGAAGTCTTTATTTCAATCATGTTAGAGCTGTTTATGAGTTTAGATAGGATTAGGCATTTTTATTATTTTTAACAAGTTTACTATGTTATTACATAAGCCTACTAAATCTTCTGAAAACAACACTTTTCACTGAATAATGTGAATTCTTTAGAGGTTTTTATCTCCCAATGCATTGAAGGACCAATGTAGAAGAAGATGGTGATTTTTCTCTATTTTCTCTACCACTGCTATGTTATAAAACAGTTATAATTGTACTACACACATATATAACTATCAATTTCAAAATGCTGGTTACTCTGGTTGCTATACACTGCCATTTCCAAAATTCTGGTTACTTATCCATCCCAACCATCCAAATGGTGGGGTATATTGCAGATCGATCATAGCTTGAAATTATTGTTGATCTAACATCATAACCATTCAATTGGTATTTATCAAATGAATGGTTTGGACTAAAATAAAGAGTGGTCCAAATTCATATAATGAAATAAGATTGTTAATATTATCTGATCATTGTTTTTTCCCCCCCTTTTTCGTTTATGATCCATCCACAAAAAGGTCATTGATTTGGACGGCCTGGATTTTTTTATGTATGGTCATGCTATGTGTACCATGGGAGTTACCATCATTTTGGAAATGGAGATTAGCAATGGAAGAAGTCAACCCCACTAAAGAGAAGAAAGATCTTTGGTGCCATACAATTGTTGTACTTTTATTGAAGAAAACTAAGATGAGTGGACATCATCTACAATTCATCTAATAAATAATAATTTTCGATGGAAATTCTGTATATTGATCTAAATGGTTCTAAATAATAATATGCTTATGATATTAATTAGTTATTTTAATATAATAATTATATTATTAAATTATAGTAATTATAATTATGAGGACTGAAAGAACTGATTTTATCTTCCAAACAAAATGAGTACCAGCATTGAATGTCTGTTTTGTATCCAATGGACAAGCTTCTTTTAGCATTTAACGATGTGGGCCAATGAAAAGACTTTAATGCATGCGTCCGATATGGGTTCTACGGTGAAAAGCAAAGATTTAATTGTATGTAATGATAATATTATCATTTTCATTATGGGATGCAGGATTTTGGCTCTTTTTCATTTGACCACGTTAGGGAATTACAGGTGCTTTTGCATTCCATCCATTAGATGAACAGAAGGAATTAGGTTGGCCCATTAGCTACTAATGGATACATGAATAAAATCATTTCCTTAAATTACAATGTTTTCTAAATTGCTCTTCGTGGGTCCAATTGGCGGCATTATGACTATCTTACCCTTTCTTGGTAGCTTTTAAATGATATAGTGGAAAAAGTTTTATGAGCTCATCAAACTTCATGGACAGGCTTTTTGAATTTCACCCCACTTGCACGCTAGAATGGTCCCCCTAGCATAGACCCCTGGCTCGATCAATTATTGCATGTCCGCATAGAGAAGGGTTGTTTGCTGCAAATTTCAGCAAATTGCTAAGGATGGAAGCACAAGAATGCTATGTTTGAGAAATAATATGATTTTACTACTAAAAAGAAATGGATAGAAATTTTCTTCGGTCTAACATTTATGACCTTCCCTATGTTGATTTTTTTTTTTTTTTAAATTATTATTATTATTATTATTATATCTATCCGTACATCAAGCATGTCGTAGCTTAAAACTTAAGAATTCAGCTTGACTCAATGTCCACTCAGGTCGGATTAACTTGAAGGGTAGACCGTAAAGCAACAGGGGTTTGAGGGGATTTCAAATCTTTGTTTGCCTCCATAACATGTAATAAGGGGTTGTTTGGCACCATGGATTTGGGGGGATTTTAAATCCCCTGAGTTGTTTGGCACCATAAAGCAATTGGGGTTTCAAATCCAAGGTGAGGCCTTGGATCACATCTAAAATCTTTCTCATAGTTGCATGTGTAACATGTGTATCACTAGACTATTAATCTATTGAACAAATGGCCCACCAATGATATCCTAATGTAATTGATTATCAATTGCATCATTATAATTACTTTAATATGATGATCAGCACCGTCCAAACATTGTACATGTAAATCAATGGTTAAAAATTGTTGGTTAGTCACTCGGATGTGAACTTGTGCTTATGGCCCATCAACTTGAAATTTCATCATTTTTTAGCAAAGTATATATTTCAGCGGGCTTATTACAACCATTGTGTCAAAAATTACATAAGTTTACTAATTAGTAATCAGAGATATTAAAATTGATTTAGTAATTAAATTTAAACTCCTATAAATGTACTATGAATAGCTACTTTTGGATTAAAGTTGATTCGCAATCTAGGGTGCCAAACACAATAAGAGGATTTCAAATCCAAGGGGTTTCAAATCCGAGGGGTTTCAAATCCACTCTCCCAAACATGCCCTAATTAAACTTAGAATTATTTATAATTTGAAATTTCAAAAGTATTTTTGTTGGTTAAATAGATAAAAGATAGATACAATTAGAAAGAAATGCATTTGAATTGTTAGATAGAGGCCCCACCGCCCTCTTTTATATTTTTCACTTAGAAATTCAATTTATTTTGCATTTTCATTGAAATTGGTTATTGGTAGTTGATCACCAACAAAATTGCAGCAAATGTTCATTTGCACGAATCCTCAGCTGACACCAAATACTTTTAACGGTCAGAAATTCATCAACTTTAAGATTAGCTGACACCATCATATTCTTACAAATCCTCAGCTGGTTTATGTTCTGCATTACATCAGGATAAAGCTGCTTTCCGTTACTGCTACAATCTACTATGCTGTGGCACATGTACCTTTGTAGATGTACAACAATCCAGACCATCCAAATCACGATCCCCACCATGGATAGAATGTAGGCCACACATCACAGTAATTGGATGACCTTGAATGCCCAGACGGTGGTGATCGCATGGACAATCAAAAAGACGTGGCCAACTGAAAAGACTTACGGCTGTTTGAACTGTATGTTGCATAAGATAAGCTACTTATTAAAAAGCGTGGCCAAGAAAAGACTTATTTACGGCTGTTTTATCTTACTTTCTACTTATTAAGTATAGATGTATGTTTGGCAAATAGCATACTTTTTTTTTCTACCCTCCTGTTTGTTTTTTTTTTTTTTTTTTTTTTTAAGAATACACCCCACACACGCACACACTCACTCAAATAACACCTATGGATACTCCAACCCTGGAACGAGAGTTGAAACTCCTAGGAGTCTACCCTCCTGTTGCCTCTCTTCAGCTAGCTAAAAGTAAAAGAGATTTAAAAAATAATAATAAATAAAAATAACTAAAGTAATTATGTACTTCTAAGAAAAAAAGTTACTTACAACTGATCATAAACCAAACTTATCTAAAATAAATCACTTATCTACTATATATTATAAGTAAAAAAGTAATTTATTTCGTGGTATACAAACAGGCCCTCATAAACAAATTTACCAAAAAACTTGGTGAAAGTCACTTACAAATTAAAAACTTATGGACATCCAAACGGCCCCTTAGACAATTAAGATCCATGATCATTGTGATTTTTTCACGTGGTCCACTAAAGGTTTGCTATAATATAGTTGTTGGATCCAGCATCGGGTTTCACTGATCCAAACCATTTATATGATGGGCCACATTGTGGATGCCAATAATACAAAAAATAAAATAAAATTAGGTTGTTCAATATTCATAACTATTATTTTGAGGCGGGCCATTTATACAAAGTTTAGGATATTCTAATATGAAGATTTTCAAGGCAGCTACAATCAACTATCATATCTTATCTGATTATTATTTTTCCTCTTTTGGTTTATCATCCATCCCCAATAGGGTCAATGATTTGGATGGCCTGGATTGTTGTATGTATGGTCATGTTATTGATTTTGGATGGCCTGGATTGTTGTATGCATGGTCATGTTATCTGCATCGAGGGAGTAACCATTATTTTAGAAATAGAGATTAGCAATGAAAGAAGTCAACCCCACTAAAGAGAAGAGAGGTGTTTGGTACCGTACAATTGTTGTACTTTTATTGAAGAAAACTAAGATGAGTGGACCTCATTTATAATTCATCTAATAAATAATAATTTTCAATGAAAATTCTATATATTGATATAAATGGTTCTATATAATAATATGCTTATGATATTAATTATTTTCGTGTAACAATTATATTATTAAATTATAGTAATTTTAATTATGAAGACTAGAATAACTAATTTTACTTTCTATGGTTGCTAAAAGCAACTCATATATACTCCAAAGGAATTGTAGCATTGAATGTAAGTTTTGGATTCAATGGACATCTCTGCTTTAACCTCTCACGTAATGAAAATGTATTGCGTGTGCGTCAGATGTGGGGTATACAATGAAAAGCAAATATTTTTCTGCATACAATAAGAATATTGGCTTTTTTATTTTATCGCGGGCCTGCATCTAACAAATATTCTTAGTTATTATTTTTTTCGACCTAGTTAGAAATTACATGTACCTCCACATTTAGATAGTAAGTATTGTTTAAGTTCATTTATCAAAAGAATCAAGTCTATTCATTAGTCGGGTGGGTCACAATTTATGAAAAAATGTGCGGATAAAATATTCTTGGCTGAAGTTCTGAAAAGCACTCATCTTTTTTTCTAAAACCGTAGCCAAAAGGCCAACCGGGCTATCTTTATTTTTTGGATGAGAAAATCTAACCCGTCAGATCCACCAGATGGACGCTTGGATATTGCACCTGACTACAATAGTGGCCCATTGTCTCTACATCCGCATGGGCTTAGCAAAGATCTACGTAAATGATTCCTCTGAGAACCTCTACCATCCATTCGATTACAATTTTCAAATCTGCAACTTATTACACATTTACAACTAATTAGACAATTTTATTCCTGAAATGCCCTACCTCTATTTTACAAATTTAGATTAGAATTCCCATAATGTCCTTGCCGTTGAGATGCCCTTAGTCACCGGACTAGTTATCTTTGCTGGGGATTTTGGCCTGCGGAATCACACATATCTAGATCTATGATAGCAATTCAATGGCACCAAGCACATACGAGAGAACACACAGATTTAACGTGGAAAACCCTTGCGGGAAAAAACCACGGCACAAAGCGACAGATCACCACTATGAAAGCATCAATTACAAAGAGAGAGGACTTACCTGATTCAAGCAACCTCGAATCTCACCCTTGCTACACCCTTTGATAACCCTAGAACTCTTTAGAATACCTTTAGAAAGCCTTAGCATGCCATAGAATAACTTTAGGGACCCTCTATTTATAGTTTATGAAACTTCCATTTTGCACCCTTGCGAAAGGCGACACCAAAATCCGCAGTCCGCATCGGATTCGGAAACGAATCTGCATTACCTATGACTAGTCGTAGCTCTCCTACGACTGGTCGTAGACCTCGGAGAAAAACAACACAATGTCGCTGTACTTTGAGCCGTGCTAGGACTCGACCCTACGACTGGTCGAGCGCCTCCCACGACCAGTCATGGCTGTCCCATGACCAGTCGAACAACCTCAAAAACTTTAGATTAAAGACTTCTCTTAACAATCTTCAACTCGGGTGAGCCTGACCAATTTATCTTTGACTCAATAGAGTAACAAATCCACTCAAGACTAAGCTAGTCTGGCCGAGTCTTCAATCCATGACCTAAACATAACTCAATGCTACTATGAATTTATTGTACTAAGCTAGTACATTGGATAAATGAATAAAATTATTTTCTTAAAGTATATTTTTTCCAAATTGCCCTTCGAAGATTGGCGTCGTCACTAACTTACCCTTTCTCTCAACAACTTGGGGCAACTTTTTAATGATAGATTGACAAAAGTCTTATGATCTCATCAAATTTCATGGACAGGTTTTTCTAGTTACGCACCGCTTGCATGCTAGGATGGTCCCGCTAGTATAGACCCTATGGACACTGGGATCTCAGGCTGGAATCGACTTGAGGATCACTTTTTTTACAGGTTGCCTCTTTTGAGGGCTTTGCGTTATGATTGATTGATTATGTTTGACTAGAGTCGCCACTAGCCAATTTCTATGTCTTTATAATCGCCTATACCCTATAGAAATGTTAGGATAGGAATTTGAAAATTTTCTACCGTAAGATGAATCTTTGGTTCTGCGATCAGAGATTCTAAGTAAGGGATCGTAGTTACAGAGAGGGAATATGTTAGGCACCCACTCTCCCCATACATATGTATGGTCTCTACTTGATAGGATCTGATTGTTCTTGAGGGTTAGTATTCAGTTCTCATATACGAATGTATGTAATGCTTGTGAAAAAATATGAAGTAATTGGCAGGTTTTTTGTTAGGCAATGTTCGATTAAATCTGCAAACTTCAAAGTATACTTCCGAGCCAATTTGGTACAAAGTGTATTGAGTGATGAGATGAATGTTGCGTTATGGAAATGTTGCGGTTAGATGCAACTTGATTAAAAACAGTTGGGTGGACAGTAATGTCGCAAGGATCATATTTAATGGCTTGTATTGAACTTGGGAAAGCTCAAGAGGCTAGTGTAAGGGTTGGACATGCGCTAGGCTTTCTTCTTCACTCTTAATCTCCTAGGAAGGATGGATGGCTAAGGAATGTTTATGTATTGGTAGGGAATAATGGATAATGGATGCTTGAAATGTGATGGAAATCAGAGTGTTTATAACCATCCAGCCCATTTTTCTGATAATTCCTGCAAAACTTGGGGTTAAAAAGGGTTTGGATGGTTGAGATTTGAGATTTTCATGTGGTAAGATCTCATGAATTGGTTTAGATAGCATAAGGTGTAATTTTGGCTCGAGAAGCATCAGCGTAATTTTTAGATTTTGTACATGCATGAAATAAGCAGGAAGGACAACAACAAATGAGTGAGAGCTGGCCGAAGTACAGCCAGTGCCATGTGGCGAGCGACACCTTGGGCACCACTTATTCGTCAATTTTGCTCTAGCTTCAGAGGGAGGCTCCTCCTGTATACATGAACAACCTTGGTCTTCCAAAGCTGCCTTGTTGTCTCACATTTTTCTCTGAATTGGGCTTTGGAATGTGCTTGTGGAAAAATGGATTATTTGGTTTGACAAGGTGAATTGACTGGGTAGGCTATGTGGGCTGACTAGGTGAGTTGATTCAATGGGTTGACTTAGCAGGTTGATTCTATAAGTTAGGTTTTTCCTAAAGTTTGGGTTTAAGACTAATTTTAGGGTCAATTTCTAGGGTTTTAAAGTTTAGATTAGGGTTTAGGGTTTGAATTAGGGTTCAGATCAGGGTTTAGGGTTTAGATTGTGATTTGGCTTATGGTTAAGGGTATGGATCAGGGTTTGGCTTAGGGTTAAGGGTATGTATCGGGGTTTGGCTTAGGGTTAACTATATGAATTAGGTTTTCTATTCAATCAAGCTTATCGGCCTGAGGTGGGGTGTCCACAAAACCCTAGCCTAGTTATTGCATGTGCACATAAAGTAGGGTAGTATACAGTCAATTTTGGCAAATTGCTAAGGATGGAGGCACATAAATGCTATGTTTGAGAAATAATATGATTTTTAATATGAAAAATTAATGTAAATTTATGCGGTTTGACATTTGTGACCTTGCCTATGTTGATGATTTTTTTCTTCCTCAGTCTACATATTTATTCACACATCAAGCATGTAGAAGCCTTTTGAAAGGTTAAGCCCTTGAGAGTGATATGACTCATAGCTTAGAACATAAAAATTTGGCTTGACTAAAAGTCTTGTCAAGTTGACGTAACTTCACAACTAGACTGAATCTTTATTTGCCTCGATGATGTGTAATAATTAAAATTAAATTATTTGAAATTTGAAATTTCAAAAGTACTTTTATTAGTTAAATAGATTAAAGATAGATACAATTAACAAGGTATGCATTTGAGTTGTTAGTTGAAGACCATACCTGTCCCTTTCTAATTTTCACGCAGCGATTTGATTTATTTTGCATTTTCGTTGAAATTAGTTATTGTTTATGTATTTTTAGAAGATAAGTTACTTTAGATAAGCTACTTATGCCATAAGTAGGTTATCTTGGTTTTTACTTATTCAACACATAAGTATATTTGGTAAACAACATACTTATCAACCAAAAAGAATAAAAGCATATTTGGCTTCCGACATCACAAGTAATCATTCGTCAAGTGTGTTTGGCCTTCCTCACATTCACATCCATATCATGTGGGGCCTACCTTTGATGTGGACTGTTCATTGTGTGGGCCCCAACTTTGACATGTGTCATCGATGATGCAGGGCCCACCTTGGATGTGGATGATTAATCATTTGGGGATGACCTTTAATGCACATCGATCATCATGTAGGGCTCACCTTTGATGTTGGTCATCCATCATATAAGGCCCACCATCAATGCTATTGTCATCATGTAAGGCCCACCTTCAATATTCTACACCCATCATGTGGAGCCCACCTTTAATGTGGATTTCCATCATGTGGGCCCCACCTTCAGTATAGGTTGCCCATCATGTGGAGCTCACCTTGGATCATTAGGGGCCGACCTATAATGTGGACCGTCCATCATGTGGGGCACCTTAATGTGCATCATCCATCATATGGGGCCCGCCTTCAATATCCACTAGCCATCATGTGGAGCTCACCTTGGATGTGAATCATCTATAGTGTGGGCTGCACCTTTGAATTGGATCATCCATCATACCAACCCACTTTGGATGTGGGCTATTTATCATAATGGGCCAACATTTGATGTGGATCATCCATTATGTGGGCTCACATTAATATGGAGTCATCCATCATGTAGGGCACACCTTTGATGGTGGACCATCCATTGTGTGAACCCCACCTTCGATGTAGACAATCCATCTTGTGGGGCCTCCTCTGATGTGGACCGTGAGATAGAGCCTCCTTTGATATGGAGAGAGAGAGAGAGAGAGAGAGAGAGAGAAGTAATACATTGAAAAACTAAAACTAAAAATAAAATTATTCTGATAAGTAGCTTTTAGCATAAAAGTTACTTTTACAATAATATTTACTTAATCACTTAACATAAGTAAAAAAGTAACTCATTTGTGCTATCCAAACAAGCCCTAGAGTTCATTTATATGCATACCTTAAAAGTAGTGTTTGATTCCTAACCAACATTTTGAATTAGACTCTAGTTTGTGTTGTGCGTTTGGATGCACTTCTAAAAACCCTATTTCATCCCTTGTTCGGTAAAATATTAACTAAACACTGACTCTTGACTAAAACCAATCTAATTGGATTTCAACAACTTAGCTGAAAAATAAAGGCATGAAAATCTTTTTTTTTTTTTTTTTTTCGAAAACTGATTTTGCCAAACGCACTCCCCAAAGGGTGTTTTGATGCGCAAACGCCAAAGGGTGTTTTGATGCACCGAACACACTCCCCAAAGGGTGTTTTGATGCCAAAAAGAACTCTCACAAACTGTTTTCTAATCGTAACAGCCCGTGTTTTCAGGACCCAAGTATATGACTCGTTTCCCAAAAACATGAGTGTTAACCTTTAGAGAGTTAAATTCCACACACACACACACACACACACACACACACACACACACACATATATATATATATATATATATATTTTAGAGTTAGCAATTTAGCGTAGAATGAACAAATCAACATAAAGGAAAATTTGCACTTACATTAAAATTTTACGAGCGACTGCCCATAACGACCTATACAAACCAATCTCCCAATACTTACAATTACAAAATGAGATAACATCGCATGTGAAACAACATACATTAAGACAAATCTTGAGCCGTAAAATCACATAGCAACTCTTAGCAATACAATCATGCATTCTCGATGATTGCACCCTGCTCCTCATTAATATGAATATGAATATTAACTGGGCCACCTGTACGGTTATATGTTCGATGAATGAGTGGCTAGCTCGGTGTGAATTCCCCTCAAGATTACACACCGCCGCATTAAGTAAACATAGTTATAAAAACATAACAAGGCATACAAAACAATACGTGATGCAGTCTTTTTAGATGCATGAATGCATGAGTGCACATCAACTGGGGATGCTCATCCAGTTGGCTTTTGGGCAAAACCTATGCAATGCAGCCGGTTACCAGCGAAAGTATATAGTACATGCATAGTATCAAACTCACCAAAGGTGGGCCGATAGTCGATGGTCTGAGAGCTAGCGAAACGATACCCTAACTAAATCCTATTAGGCACGTGCTACAACATCTAGAATTAGCCACCCGTCATCGTCTGAATGCTATAAATGCATGATTAGCCCAACCATTATTATTCCATCTACAACCAGCCATTTTAATAAAGCTCAAAGGTCACTACGGGGGGTTCATCACTCAACGTAGGCCGACAACTCGGGCATAGGTCCCATACCACCATCCTCGGCTCATGAGGCTACTACCTTAGGATGTTTAATGGAAACCCGTTGACTAGTGGCCAATCATATTTCAGTATATAGGGCTTACCATCGCATGGTTGCATAAAATAATAATCGAACCCGTATAGGGCAAATACCAAAACAAAGCCACTAGGGCAAATATCAAAACTAAGCCACATAGGGCAATTATCAAAACTAAGCCACATAGGGCCAATATCAAAACCATGCAATAAAAGACCATCCTTAAAACCCACTTAGACACAACAACCCCTGGATGGTAGGCCCACATCAATATTCAATTTAAATCATCATTCAATAACCACTAAGTCAAAGGTCTATTACAATCGCAATCAATCGAGTTACATCCCAAGCATAAGTGTACATTTATAAGTAGAGGTTTTCCATTGATGTACCAGTTTAAATTCCATAAACAATCCACAAGTAATCCATGAACATAAGAAAGTATGCAAGATAAATATTAAGCATGTAATCTGTTGAGGGTCAAATATTGCATACTAGACCCCAGTTATTACCTGATTTTACGAGTATGATACCGTTTAATGTCCTATTTTAATCGTGTTTATGATGCAGGGTATATTTAGGAGCCCCACAAGTAATCCATGAACATAAGAAAGTATGCAAGATAAATATTAAGCATTTAATCTGTTGAGAGTTAAATATTGCATACTAGACCCCAGTTATTACTTGATTTTACGTGTATGATACAGTTTAATGCCCTATTTTAATCGTGTTTATGATGCAGGATGTATTTAAGAGCCTGGACTGGAAAAGGGTACTAAAAGCATGGATTTACCGCTCATAAATCACCAAGGCAAGGGGCGGGCTCCAAGGGACCGAGATCGAAGAATTTACACACCAGAGATTCAAGAAAATTAGGTCACTCACGTTAAACGGGCTCAAAAATCGTTCAGAATGCAAGATCACAGGGTTTCCACCATTCGTTCGGTTCGAAACTTCATATATGGCTTGAGGACCATAAATTAACTGTACACATCAAATTTCAGCCGTGGACCCTTGTGGAAATGGTCCAACAAATAGATGAGCCCACAAATCGTCAAACTGGGGCCTACCTAATATCTGGATATGCTTCGCTTTTGGTCTCAACCCATTAAATGAGCTGAAAAAGCGGATGGACGGAGCAGATTTCTCGAAACATCAAGATGGACCCACTTTATATGACATGAGTGTGCACATCTCACGTGCACAGGAGGTGCACTGGATGCAAAGTCGGGTCAAACCGACTTTGACCTGCATGGTATTAAAAAATGGAAATATTTGTTTCCCCTACTGCGAACAGGGGCTGCTGGCCCACCATTTCATATCTGTTGTCCAATCTAGACCGTCCATTTGAATCTCAAGGACCCGTTGACCAAGGCCTAGAGGAGGAAATTGGAAGAGGGTCGCGCGAATGGTGTCCCTGTGATCGAACGCAAGACGGATGACTTAAACAAAAATCAGGTGGGCCGCATCAAGGGCGATCTAAAATCATACATTTTCGACCGAAATTCAGTGGATGGTGTGGATTTCTCAAAACAACAACCGAAGTGGGCCCTACCGAGAGCTCAGCGTAGCACCCGCGCACAGGGTCTGCGTCCGTGAAAACCAGAGATCCGGGATTTTGTGGTCCACTGCCTCTGATCGGTTCGACGATCCAGACCATCCATCGTGTAGGCCGTCGAAAACCGTCTTAGGGGACGTTGTTCCTTTGGAAAGAAAGCAAGGACAGTGGGAAAGTTCTTCCCATTTTCTTGGCTGTAGAAACAAGTTCTACGCAAACTGTAAAAATTATGAATTTCCTAAACTGCCTGTTGTTGCGTAAGGAAGATTTTCGTGTAACATCCCAGATTTTTACTGTTTTGGATTTCCAAAAATTCTAAAAAATTTCTTTTTAATTAACTTATAATATCGCTTAATGACCATTAGCACTCAATATTAGATTATACTGGGGTGAACCAGTCTAGTTATAATGGGACCAAGTGCGGGCCGCCAAGCCAGATGGCCCGTTTACACTTAACAACAGCCCGTGTGGGCCACCCAGTGACCGAGAAGGGTTAGAAAAATCTAAAACTTTAGAAAATCATAGATCTCACTGGGCTTGTGGTCCATCGCGGACTGCGGACCCAGTAGACACCCAGAAGTACCATCTGGCGCTTGCCCAATGTGCCCCACCAATGCCAGATTAAAATCTGGCACTGACAAAAGAAACTGAGACTCCGGGCCTTCCAGTCGTCGGATTTCTTCTAAATTTATGGTGAAGGTTTAATGTATTTTTCAACACCTGCCCACAAAATCTGGGCCTCAATCGTGGCACGATGACCGTTGATCGCGAATCGGACCCGTACGACCAAACCCCATATCCGATCGTCCCTAAATTTTGCGTGGCCCCTCATCGGGCGA
This sequence comes from Magnolia changhungtana, assembly GCA_030180095.1. Taxonomy (NCBI): domain Eukaryota; kingdom Viridiplantae; phylum Streptophyta; class Magnoliopsida; order Magnoliales; family Magnoliaceae; genus Magnolia; species Magnolia changhungtana. The sequence continues at coordinate 6,895,329 of JASAUF010000220.1, forward strand.
TGGAGACCCTATCCTATAAGTTTTCTGGCCAGAGGGCCGCCAGAACCGCTTCAATCACCAAAATGGCCCTCGCAGGGCCACTTAAGGGACGGAATCGCTTACTCAGACCCTATATTCGTTCATCCGTTTGTCCCCAAATTTTACATAGGCCCTAATTGGGCCATAAGACACCTACCCACCGAATTTGGTGGCCTGGGGGGCGTTAGGGCCATCCCAACTTCAATAGGGAGCTCTAGAAGGCTAGTTTGGGAAATTGTGGGAACTTAAGTGAATTGGGTCGTCCACTCTTATGCCAAGTTGAGGATTTCAGACCGTCGGTTTACGACCAAACTTTACCCATGGATTAAGGATATTTCCTCGCTCACATCCGTATAGCTGCGGCCCCGATCGACCATCGGTGACCGTTGAACAGACTTCTAATCATATCTGTCGATCGGCGCGTTAAAATGGCGGGCCAATTGTGTCCATACGTAGATCATCATTAGGACTAACTATCCTACGGTGTATATCGACTAATACACCCCATAGGCTAAAAAAACCCTCCCATAGGGTTAGTATAGTAAAGACCCAACACTTGGGGCTAATTGTACCAAAACTGGCACTATATAAAGGGTTTCATTTGGGCACCCCTCTCCCCATACGATTTTGCCCTAAGAGAAAAAGGGGAAAGAGAGAAGAGAAAGAGGAGAAAGAAGGGAGAGCAAGGGAGTAGTGAGAGTGAAGGTGAGCATGGTGGACTCTCAATCAAGGTGGGGCCCAAGAGGATCAAACCCACAACCTCCTACACCTTCTCCAAGAAGAAACTGTGCACCACAACCACCAAAATCATCCATTGATCGTCTAGGTAAGGCTTCTCATCCTTTGTCTTGAAAACCCTTTTGATGAAGGGGAATTTTACATGGATTTCTCATATATGAACTTGCTTTAGGGATTCCGACCAACCGGCCCCAAATTGACATTCCTAGGTCATTTTTGGGGTCTCCAACGAATCACAAGGTACGGACTATTATCCTTAGGTGGCCTAGCACCAATTAAAGTAGGAATGTAATGATTTTGTTTGTTGAGCTGTGGTATTAAAGAATTTAAGGAAAACCTAGGAATGGTGTGTTGTTGGAATTGCATGATTTGGCATGATTAGTTTACATTTGATGTTGATCTTATCTCTCACATGATTTAGCATAGGAATGATTACATGCTCATGTTTGTTTGGATTGATTTTGCTCATATGCATTGCTCCATAGTGTTTATGAATCTTGACTCTTGTGTGTTTAATTCCTTGAGGTGTTGGAAGAGCTTAACTTCCTCACAAACCCACACACTCACACGCACCTTGGTTCTTGATAATGTTTGCTCACTTGGTAGGAGTACTCATTTTTATAGTTGAGATGCATGTGAACATGGTATTGATATGTTAGTTGATAACTTGTATACTTAACATGTTATGAATCACCACCTAATCCTTGCGTTGGTCAGGAATGCGAGGAAAGCGAAGGCGGTCCCGTTGGTAGGACTGTCTTGAGGCTAAACCCATGGATTGGACGAGTGAGTGTGGGTGACAGTAGTTAGACTACATGGGTCGCTTGTACCCGATGTTGTTCCGCCACATGCTTGCCTGATTCATGCGGTTTAGCCCACTGTCTGATCAACTCTGTTTGTTAACCCTATTTGCTCACATATATATGGAACCTGAACCACCCTACAACCGTTGTAGCCCATCAATAACCCACCTGAAATTGGTCCACAGCCTCGTGAGCCAGGCATGGTGGAATGGGACACTGTGTCCGAGCTGTCGTCCTACGGTGGGGTGCCGCGCTTCCCCGTAGTGACCGCGAGCGATCCCTTTCTCTCGGCGCTCCTCATGTGCTTGAAGTCGGGGATGAGGGACCCGACGGGATTACGGACTGCGGGGTCTCAGCCTCACGCGTTGATGGGGCCTTAGCCTCGCAACTAGTTTAGGGCATTGATACGTGGGGTGTATCAGAATCCCCAACCTGCTGGATGAATGAATTTAACTAAGAACTTGGCTAACATGTCATTGCATCGCATTAGCTAGGGTGACGACTCGGCAGTCGAGGTCGCTCTGAGGGAGTGTTATCATATGCGATCGTAAGATGGATCGCTTGAGGGAGAGTTGTGGCGAGGACATGCATCATACCATTCACCATGCATACGCATTATCAAGATTAGCTTAGTGTCTACGAATGTTGCCTTTCATTAAATTCATGCTATAACTGCTGCCTGTTAAAACTTAAGATTAATAGTTTACACTGAGTTGATTACTCAGTCCGACTCTGGGACGGTGTTTTAAAACACCAACCAGACCCATTCATAGATGCAGGTGACCCAGGGCATGAGGAACCTGGCGAGGCGATCTTTGACGAGGAGAACGAGCTCTCCTACTTTCAGCTGATGGGCGGCTCACTATCGGCTAGATCATGCTGGATTTAGATTTGCTGAGCCAAGGGCTCAGTCTTATTCTTTTTGGACCTAGCCCTCTTTTGTTGTTCTGTTGGGCATCGCCTTAGGCGACCCTTTATTATTTTTGGACCTGTATATATGTGGGATATCCTTCATTTCAGTAGACTGGTGTGATTGTGCTTCGTGCTTCAGGTAATTCCAAATTGCGCAGTTAAATTTGATAATCATTAAAAAAATTATAAATGCATGATAAGTGACACTCGGGAACTCGGGAGTCGAGTCTATGCATGACCCCTGATTTTCCGGGGCGTTACATTTCGCATGAAATTTCACCTCTCCAGCCACCGACTTCATCAGCCTATAAAAGAAGAGAAGAGAGAGAGTTAATGGCATTCAGTCCTGGGATGTCAGTGAGAGAGAGAGAGAGAGAGAGAGAGAGAGAGTATTTTTAGAGTTTTTATTTGTTTTATTTACTGGTTTTTTTTATTATGATTTTTGAGAGATCTAGTCTAAGCGTGTTGGGCTAAACCTCTTAGCTAGGGCTAAGAGGTGAAGCTTGTGGCATGATGGGAATGATTTTATGGCCTCGATTCATGTTATGAACTGACGTTAATTCTAGTTTGATTAATAGGAATATTTACAGTTTTTAATGATTTATTGTGACTTAAATTACAATATATCTGCGATGGCTTTAAGTATTCCCTTTCCATTATTTTGATTGTGATGTTAGGAAGCCCTATTATTCACCATTGCCCCTTGGACATGATTGGATGATGAAATCCTTTCTAACATTCACACATCTTTTTGAGTGGTTGTGGATTGGTTTAATTCTGTTGTTTGCTTTGTTTCATGGGCATGGTTTTGTGATGGAATCAACTCTAATTCTCATACCTTTCATCTCTTTGAAAACTAGATCAAAGGAAGTTCAGATTGAGCTTTAGTGATGCATCTTCCAACTGGATGAATATGGGACTCGAAGTCCAGTTGAGTTCATGAATCAAGCGTAGATCTCCTTGATCTCTACAAGTGGATCCTCTGAATCCTTAGTTTCTCACATTTGAATTCTACAAATTTTAGTTTACTATTTCACCATTATTCCTTCATATTCACTTGATTTAGATTACATCTTATTCTAGTTCTAGTTCGAGTTACTTTCAGATTACGTACAAGATTCAATCCTGTGGATTTGACCTCAATCTTACTGAGATTATTACTACATCACAACCCTATACTTGGGGTGTGAACATAATCTAGCAATTCAATTCCAACAATTAACACATGTGTAAGATAAAGATATCAAATATTAATCGAAAATAAAAATTATCACTTAAGCTAATGGGAAAATGAAAAGCTCAAAGGAAAGAAATCATCACCTGATGAACCGAATCACCTTCTAATGTAGCTAAGTACTTGTGCCCTTAAAACCGAATCCTTCCATGAATTATAAGTTTTGTATGCTTAAATCCAAGTTTTATACACTGCTTTTAGTTAAAGATTTAACCTAAGGTTTGGATCACTTAGGTTTAGGGCTTCACTCTAAAGTTTTGTCTTATGCTTAGATTTTAGGTTTTGATTATGGAATTTGGACTCTAATTTCTGTGGCCATTAATGACATTGTTCATGAGAATAATAAATGAGTAAAATTAATAAATAAATTAGTTATTAATTTTAGGAATAATACAACGGTTAATATTATATTAAATTATCTAATATTAGTGACTCATAATATTAGTTATTAATTCGAGTTAATACCTACAATGAATAATAATATTAATAGTGACTCATAATAGTAATAACAACAGTAAAAGGAACCTATAATAATATCATAGAGAATAAACCCATCAACAATAGAACTCCACCCAGTGAAAGAAGTGAATCAACTCGAATGGTCAGATTCAAGTTTTATACACTATCTACGGTTAGAATCATAACTTATGGTTTAGATTACTTAGATTTAGGGTTTTATCCACTAATCTAATTTTAGGCTTTGGCTTAGAGTTTGAAATCTAATTCCTATAATTAATTTAAAATAATATTAGAAGTGGAGTAATCATAAGTAATAATTATCAGTTAATACTATCAACACTAATATTATAATAAATAATCTACTAATGGTAACATAAGAATAATATTACTAATAATAAATGTGAATATCTAATACTAGCAATCGAGTAGTAGAATTAATAACATCTATTAATAATTCCTAACAATAGTAAAATAACGATAATTTAATTTTCACAATTCAAATGTATAAAGATGGGAAGTTGGCATACCTAAGTTGACTGGTTCGTAGGGCTCAACCCGATCCAGTGAGAAGGCCTGGTCTGCTACAACGTGCTGGACCAAACCGACCTTGACTCGGTCCCGACTTAGCTCATCGACTCGGCTGAGTTGTGTTGGTGTGGTAAGCGACCGCCCCACCTAGCCTCTTCTTCCTTCTTTCCTCTCTTCTCCTCCAATCCTTACACAGGCCCACATGTCTAGCAAGGTTGCTGGAGTAAACCAGCCCTAACTTAGTCATCTGGTTGCTAGACTCAACAAACTTTATTGAGTCAACTCGGTAGTTAGTAGCATAAACTGAGCTAACTCAATTTTATTTTATTTTTTGTCTAGAGCTCACCTGACTAAGTGATCTGGTGTAACTAAACCAGCACGACCTCCATTTGTTGTAACAAAACAAACCCGATCCGACTACCCAAATCGGCTGACTCAGTCACGACTCGACTGTGGGTGCGGCACGGCCACTAATCGCACATACACCCACATTCTCTCTCTTTATCTCCCTCATTCTTCCCTGGCGTGAACTGGGTCAAACCAGGACCGTGCCCAAGTCGGTCTGACCACGACCCCAACTCGGCTAGCTCACACTAGCAACTCAACCAATCGCACCAGTGAGTCACGGACCGCTGACTCGGGTCACGATTCGAGTTCCCAAACTCAAACACATTCCCCCACCTTCTCATTCTTTTTCTCCTTATCTTCTTTCCTTCTGCTAAATACGTCCAGCAATCTGGACCATCCGGTATTCAGCAAGGTCAAGACTCATCCGCAACCCAACCCGGTGAATGGACCAGCTAGCCAACGCCGTCCAGCAAAGTTTGGACTCGGACGGGGTTTGGTTAAATCCAGCCGAGTTGCACCGTGAGTTGCTGAACTTGGTGGAGCTGAATGGACGCACGACCATCTTCTCACTCTCCTTTTCTCCCTCTACTTCTCTCCTTCTTTCTTTCTTTTCTTCTCATAGAGCCTCTGAGCTTATCCCAACTCGACCCGAATCGAGTCTGGCTGGCCGACTCGGTGCAGTGCGGCACCGAGCTCAGCGCTAGTAGTCGTACTCTCTTCCTCTATCCTCTTATATTTTCTCTCTTTTCTCCTAGTTACTCGATGGGAATCCCGAGACGAGCGCTCTCTTTTTATAGCCGAGAGAAACGCTCGCACAACCCATCTAACGGCTAACCTAAAGTGCTGAATTTATGCCCCTAGCTTAATTTCCTAAGTGCATGGGGCCCATCCACTACGAGGGATGGATTCCTAACCGTGAGACCCCCCCGGAAAAATGTCTCTGATCGTGCTAAGGACCCAATCCATTATGGTGGGTTTATCGGCTCGATGGAGAAGAAGGCAAAGCCTCCAATGGCATTTTCCTCTTATCTGATTAAAATGGCGATCCAGTCCATTTGGATGGATCGGATGGGACTTGTAACGTCCTGAATTTTCATTGTTTTGGATTTTAAAAAAAAAAAAAAAAAACCCTTGAAAACTTTCGATGTGACTAACTTACGTTGTCGCTTATTGACCCCTAACGCTCGAAGTGAGCCTATGCGCGGGTGATATCGGTAAAGAACCGCACAAATTTGATTAATCAACTGTAGAGAGCCAACGAATCCGCCCACTCACTTAGGCACCGAGTATAACCATCCTGATTTGTTCACATAGGGCCCAAATCTAGCCAACGTATCACTAACTAATCAAAACGACCATAACTAAATTAAAGATCTACCCAAAGCCGAGACAACTAGGGGTTGGATCGTAATTAACAAATCAAAGTTACCCAATTATCCATATAGCCTTCGAACCAACAGTTTAGAGTGATTATGATTAAATCGCCATTTTCACTAATTGTGAATATGTCACACTATGAACATAATTAATCCAAACACTAATCATTGTGCATAAGAAATCTTGCTACCTAATTCATTCCAGAATGCCTTGATTTCCAAACGAGCTCTGGACTGCTCGTTAATGGGCCACTAGTTCCGAAACTATAGAATGATGTCAGTCTTACTGGACTTGACGTCCATCGCAAGACATCCAGTCGAGATCGTGTTTGGAATCACTCAACTTGGACTTACAAGGTCGGTGCATGAGTTGTGCGAATATTCTTGAAATTTACCAAGAACTTAAGTCACTTATCTACGTTTAGTCCTTACCCAAGTTGTAGCTTCCGGACCATTAGATCACGACCAAATTTGGGGCAACAACATAGAGCAATGTCCTACACAGATTTGTATAGTTGCGGGCCTGATCGATAGTCGGTGACCGTCGAACAGACTTCTGATCATACCCATTGATCGATGCATCCAAATGACAAGCCGGTTGTGTATATGAGTAGATCATTGCTAGGGCCAACTATCCAACGGTGTGGGTGTTGGTGCACCTCCACCCTCACATTCCATCTCTAGCCGCCTCGCTATAATAAGAGTCATCGTTGGAGTTTTCCCAACAATAAATGAAGGTATTTCAATGATTTTTCTCAAAACTCTAACCCAAGGAGCGACATGAATTTGGCAAAACGTCACAAGGTGCGGACTATAAATGCTTAGGTTGCGATTTATCAATGCTTTCATTATAGTTAATGATTTATGATTGCTAATGTATGATTTCTTATTGTCTTAAGTATACTTATTTCTCTATCTAATGAATTGATGAATTGCAAGTTGTAGTTGACGTTATCTATGTGTTTAATGAAATGCTTAAACGAATAGTTTATCAAGATTGCTTATCGAATGTTAACCCATATGTTATGAATGTCTGTTAACATGATTTGGATAGGAATAGGGTTACGAATATAGTCCATGCAACCGGTAAACTTACATGTTTGGGTGGCCAAATTGGGTTGGCCACCTTGAGTAAATTTGAAAGACACGGGTCGGACGTTGACTATCGACAGTGGCTAAGCCACGAGGGGTGCTCAAACGATCCATGCCGGTTATGTTAGTATGCACCCGTACAAATTGAAATTGCCTAAAGAACCGGTTGACCTATTGTATGTTCACCATGTATGAGTGCAATTGCTTGAATCTAAAGTACTCCCCTCACTATTGTAAAGATCCACCTTTGACCATGGTACCATGATTCTTAAGACTCGTGAGCCGGGCATGGTGGTATGGGACACCGTGTCCGTACTGTCGGCCTACGCTGGGGTGACGAGCCTCCCAGTAGTGACCGCGAGCACCACTTCTTACAACTTGTCTATCGTATGTATTTATCTAGAAGTGATGAACCTAGACGGATTAAGAACACATGAGTAGGACTGCTGCAGTTATCCAATGCCTAGTGATTCGATTAGGATCGATGTTTAAAATGGAGGTATCCTAGCTTCCCTAAATTACTGGATGAATGTACATAATTAATCACTCGGCTAACATGATCATACACCGCATTGCGTTGTTAGAATGTGGCGAAAAAGGTGTTAGAGTCACACATTTGAGGAAGTGTTGTCATGTGCGAAACAGGTGGTGGGAGTCGCGTGTTGAGGGAGTGTCGATAGGTGAGGGTATGTATCACTACATAAACTCCATTCTCGCATTAAAAAAAAAGTAGTTAAGAAGTTATTGCCTTATCATTACTGTATTGATTGACTTGATAATATATGTAACTTTTGCTTTATGGAACCATTGAGTTGATCACTCACTCCCACTCTGGGACGGTGTTTTAAAACACCAACCAGACGCTACTGTAGATGTAGGTATTGCTGATGTCGATACTCTAGAGCAAGCTTTCATGGACGAGGAGAAATTCTCCTATTTTCAGCTCTCGAATGGGCCGATGTAGGCCATGTATCATTGGACAGAGAGCGCTGGGCATATGGGCTTAGTTGGATGTTACATTTCCACATTTTGTTATCTTTTGGAATTATACACACACACACACATACACACATTAAACCCAGCCGTAGACCCATACTTTGGAAGGAACTTCTCGATATATATATTTTGATTTACTCATTTGCTTTAATTACATTAAACCTAGAGTATGGTACGTTGTTTAGTATAATTTTATGCATGCTCAAATGCCCAATGTAAAGGAAATCAGGATATTGGCTTTCGCAAGACGTAAGTGATGTTTAGAATCTCGGGAGTCGAGCTTTGCTCGACCCCTCGAAATTCAGGGCGTTATAAGACCCTAGATCACTGTGGGGAACACTTATCTCGTTGGCATTCATGGTCCGATAGTATCTCACGAGAAATTCGACTGCAACCGCATCTCGTGGGATAAGGCTCTCGTTTGGATAGAGTCGTTGTCGCCCTAGTAGGGAATGGTAAAGATCTCACAGAGTGGCCTAGCAGAAGGCCTAGATCGCGCCAACGTGATTTTCCAAAATGAAAAGGCTTCCCACGTCTTTTCCATCTCTCAGTCGGGTGTCTGCTTGCTTTTGGCATCAAAATGTAGGGCTAGGATTCCCTTCAAAGGGACGGTTGGGATAGTAGGGATTCTCCTCACCTGGATCGCCACCCTGGCAGTCAAGAAGAGAAACGGGCTTTCTGTTTTTGTAAAAAACGGCCGCACATAGTCGATCGTGTACACGCGCACGTGCGTTTGCATATGGGAGGGACCAAGTTTCAGTCGGGCCTGAGAGCTCTATAAGATGGGTGGTTTGGATCAGCAATCAGATCTCTACATGTGGGCTGTTAGATGCTCGAGTGGGCTGCTTTTTGAATACCCTGCGGGAGGGAAAACGAAAGAAGGAAAAATCCTTCTTTTTTTCGGGATTTATTGGTCAAGGCAGGATTGACCGATTCCCTCAGTCCGGTGCACAGTGGGTGCACCACCCCTGGTGCACATGCAACACCCGTGTGGGGTCCACCGTGATGTTTATGAGAAATCCACTCCGTCCATTCACTTCAAAGGTCCCAATCAGGGCCTTTAACCGAAAACCAGGCAGATCTAAACTTTGGAAAATTGCTAAGGTTGGAGGCACATAAATGCTATGTTTGAGAAATAATATGATTTTAATATGAAAAATTAATGTAAATTTTATGCGGTTTGACATTTGTGACCTTGCCTATGTTGATGATTTTTTTCTTCCTCAGTCTAAATATTTATTCGCACATTAAGCATGTAGAAGCCTTTCGAAAGGTTAAGCCCTTGAGAGTGATATGAGTCATAGCTTAGAACATAAGAATTTGGCTTGACTAAAAGTCTTGTCAAGTTGACGTAACTTCACAACTAGACTGAATCTTTATTTGCCTCGATGATGTGTAATAATTAAAATTAAATTATTTGTAATATGAAATTTCAAAAGTACTTTTATTAGTTAAATAGATTAAAGATAGATACAATTAACATGGTATGCATTTGAGTTGTTAGTTGAAGACCATACATGTCCCTTTCTAATTTTCACGCAGCGATTTAATTTATTTTGCATTTTCGTTGAAATTAGTTATTGTTTGTGTATTTTTAGAAGATAAGTTACTTTAGATAAGCTACTTATGCCATAAGTAGGTTATCTTGGTTTTTACTTATTCAACACATAAGTATATTTGGTAAACAACATACTTATCAACCAAAAAGAATAAAAGCATGTTTGGCTTCCGACATCACAAGTAATCATTCGTCAAGTGTGTTTGGCCTTCCTCACATTCACATCCATATCATGTGGGGCCTACCTTTGATGTGGACTGTTCATTGTGTGGGCCCCAACTTTAATATGTGTCATCGATGATGCAGGGCCCACCTTGGATGTGGATGATTAATCATTAGGGGATGACCTTTAATGTACATCGTTCATCATGTAGGGCTCACCTTTGTTGTTGGTCATTCATCATATAAGGCCTACCATCAATGTTATTGTCATCATGTGAGGCCCACCTACAATATTCTACCCTCATCATGTGAAGCCCACCTTTAATGTGGATTGTCCATCATGTGGGCCCCACCTTCAATATAGGTTGCCCATCATGTGGAGATCACCTTGGGTCATTAGGGGCCGACCTATAATGTGGACCATCCATCATGTGGGGCACCTTAATGTGCGTCATCCATCATATGGGGCCCGCCTTCAATATCCACTAGCCATCATGTGGAGCTCACCTTGGATGTGAATCATCCATAGTGTGGGTCGCACCTTCGAATTGGGGTGTCCATCATACCAACCCACTTTGGATGTGGGCTATTTATCATTATGGCCAACATTTGATGTGGATCATCCATTATGTGGGCCCACATTAATATGGAGCCATCCATCATGTAGGGCACACCTTTGATGGTGGACCATCCATTGTGTGAGCCCCACCGTCGATGTAGACAATCCATCTTGTGGGGCCTCCTCTGATATGGACCGTGGGATAGAGCCTCCTTTGATATGGAGAGAGAGAGAGAGAGAGAGAGAGAGAGAGGTAATAAATTGAAAAACTAAAACTAAAAATAAAATTATTCTGATAAGTAGCTTTTAGCATACAAGTTACTTTTACAATAATATTTACTTAATCACTTAACATAAGTTAAAAAGTAACTCATTTGTGCTATCCTTTACTGATCCAATGGTTAGATTGATTTCGATCCTGATTCCAACAGCCAAAAGGGCACTAGGGATTTGCTTGGATGTTTAGGATGCTTATTGTTTAATTGTTATGTGGGCCATGCCACATGAACTCCTAGTCAACAATCTCGATTTGAGTTTTCGGATGATGTCCGTACAATGAGATGTTTTAAACCTGATGGACGGCGAATATGTTTGATCCAAACCTTGATATCAATTTGGGGTGATCCACATTGTCTAACAGGGCATCTCTTAGAGTTATGCCATAACCTGGCTATTAGGAATATAGGTTCTGGTGAACCTAATTGATGGCACGTTTCTTAATCCTAGGGGGTCAAACCCTAGTCAAACTAGGTTTGTCTCTATCTTGAATTTGGTTTCCATGGCGGCACCCAAGCAATGAAAGGCATGGGGTGTTACAACAACCTTACCATAAACAATCAAGGGTCAATCCAAGGTGGACGGACTTTAGACCCTACATATACGTTGTGGATTGTCCTAGCTCAACTTCAAATGGTTAAAAGTCATTAGGGTCCAGGACAGATCGAACTAAACTCTTAAAGGTCTTGTTGTTATATTCAAAGTCAAACGGTTAAAATGGATAGATTGAGGGCGACTGTTCAAGTAAGCTACGTTAGCATTCATACTAAGTTAGGTTATATGGTAACACCTAGGTACAGAAAAGTACGGAGTGTTACACTAATCCTCTATTCATTGAAATTAGCACAAAAAACCCACTCATTGACAATTGGATTGGTTTTCGATGAGTCAACCAATGAGATTGCAAAAATTGCATCCAAACAGCCCTTATTTCAAGCTCTATCAAATCCTATTTTGTAACTGCCACATAGTTATCCTATCTACATCAGTGACATTAATATCTTAATTATATTATTGCACAAAAAATCTGGGCCCACCCAATCATCAAAATCAATGGTTCGGAAGGATCTAACCCAAATAGAGATGTAGCCGGCTTGATGAGTGGATTGACCTTCACGATGGGCCCCACCTAATGCCCATGCAACATGCAACAGATTGTATGTGATCGTTCCTCCATATTTCTTCTACAATTTATTCCCAAAATACCCCCATCAATTGCATCATTTGCAAGAGTCCATAGTGGACATCCATCAACGGTCAGATTTTCATCAACTTTAAGATTAGCTAATCCCATCATTTTCTTACAAATCCCCAGCTGCCTTATGTTGTATATTACATCAGGAAAAGGCTGCTTTGTGCTTCTCCCACAATCTACTAAACTGTGGTATACACATACATGTACAACAATCCAGACCATCCAAATCACGGGCCCCACCTTGGATGACCTTGAATGCACAAATGGCGGCGATCACATGGACTATTGAAAAAACATGGACAACTGCGAAGATTTAAGGGTCATTTGGACGCCTGCAAGTTCTATAAGTGGGAAGTGACTTACAGGTGATGTTTGGAGGAGAAAATTCACATTAGTCAATTAAAAACTTATAGACATCCAAACGGTCCATTACAGATCTTTGTGATTTTTTCATGTGTGAGGGTGAAATGCGGCCGTCCACTAAAGGTTTGTTACAATATATCTGTTGGATATGTGGTGGGGCTCCGCTGATCTGAACCGTTCATATGATCGGCCTCTTTGTGATGCCAATAATAGAGCTGGGCATCGAGTTGGGTCGGACCGAGCTGGGTTGACCCGATTCAATCCAGTTTTGAAATATGCCTGACCCGAACTTGACACCACTCGGTACCAAGTCCAGCATGCCTGACCTGAACTTGACCCGACTCGGTACTGAGTCCAGCATGCCTGACCCGATCCAAATCCGGTATGCCCTGAACTAATCCGGACTGAGCCCAAACTGGTCAAAAGTACCAAGCTAAGTCAAGTTGGCACCGAGTCGGGGAGAGAGAGAGAGAGAGAGAGAGAGAGAGGTGGTGATGGTGGTGGGTGGCTGCCAGATTCGAAAGCGGAGGAGGATGAGGGAGGGAGAAAGAGAGAGTTTGGGTTCGGATCAGGGTTGGGTGAGGTGGGTGTATATATATGTACCCAAATTCGAGTCGAGTCTGGCTGAATTGAGTTTTGGATCGAGTTACTGGGTAACTTGAACTAGACTTGGTTTGATTTCGGATTGGGCGAAGCCTACTCGGTTCGGACAAACTCACGCAGTTCAGGTCGAGTAGAATCTGAACGAGTGAGACATGTTGAGTCATCCAATGCCCAGCTCTAGCCAATAATATCAAAATAAATAAAAATAAAAATAAAAAAATCATAGTTGAGATATTCATTCATAACCGTTACCACAACGACCATTTATAGAAAGTTTAGGACCCTCTAATCGGGAGATTTTCAAGGTGATGACCACCAACTACATATCTCATAACATCAACGGTTTAGATCACCCAAAAAAGACCCTAGATCCATCGGCTACAGCAAATCTCCGGTATAAGCATCTGTCGCAAACGTACACCGGTTTTGTCTAACATGAGCGATCCCAATCCACAAGCATTTGTAGGGAAAGGGAAAGCGACCCTTACGACAGTGATAGCTATAACATCTAACGTGCGCATTCCCGTGAACTGCTAACCTCAGCATCACACTCCTCGCCAACCTGTGGACCCGCTTCTAATACACCAGCTTTACAAAGCCCACTTGAAGCCCAACAACACACGCACACGTGCCAACATGGCACACATGTGAGATATCTGACCTTTCTGCAAGATGGGTCTGCAAGATTAGCAGAAAAGAAGAAAAAGAACTTTGACATGAAAAATCCTGACGGTCCATTTGGGCCACGTTCCACGTCCAATTCAGTCCTAAAGTGGTGATTTTCCTGTATAATTGTAATTATCAATTTTTCTTTTTTCTTTTTTGAATGATGATAAGTGCAATTATCCATGTTTCTGGTAAATAAAAAATAAAAAATTGAAATGCTGCTAACTGCATTTATGCATAGGAAAGTGCCACTTTGGTATAGTGAATAATGATCCGTCAAAATCAATATTAGATTTAATTCCAATTACGAGGGATTCACCACCCAAACAGATTACATACAAGAGATCTCATAAAATGAAATTGATTTCTACGGTCACGATGTTTTCACTATTTGAGTAGTTGTGGAAATTGACTATCATTTTTATATGTTTTTTTAAATAAATTAATTTCCTCCCTTGAGAGTAGAAAAATGATTTTACTCAAAATTTTAAGAAAAAACTAAAAAATAAAAAATGAAATTAGTTTTTTTTTTTTTATGTTTAGTGCGCTTTCACTATTTAAATGGCTATGGAAATTGACTATCATCTTTTCATATATTCCTTTTTTAAAAAAAATAAAGGGAATATTATCTGATTTCTTGGGATTTTCCATTGTTGCATTTTGGATTATTAGAGAATGATTTTATTCAAATTTTTAAGAAAAATAATAATAATTTCCTTTGATTTTTTTTAAAATTCTCAGTAAGGAAAAAACATCCCATCAAAAGACAGAATTTCTTTTCGCAGCGTTTTCCCCACCAAAGGGGGGCCTATTCCTATTTGGCCCAGCATACTAAAATGGTAGCCCGCTGGACCAAATAATTTGGTGGTCTTGAGTACTACCAAACTAGACCTAACAAAGAAAGTACACTACTCATAGCATACCAGACAAAATCTAGGGAGCAGCATTTCACCCAATATTCCCACACTTCTAATAACACTCCCTACAAGGAGAGACCCCCCAATCTCAATTTGCCAATCAATATCCTTCTAAGCCTCTTTGTAGATTTGGTGGCCCATGGTTAGAAGATCCAGACCGCTTATCTCAAGGAACCCTCAGTGGATGGTTGATACCTAGAAAAATCCCAGGTGAAACTGTTTGAAACCTTGATTAGTACCAACGAATGAGCGAACGGTTGGGGAGAAAACAACAGTAATCCATCTAATCTGGAAACTTTTTTGGGTCTTTATTAATCCATGGTGGGCCATCATATCAACGGTCTGGATTACGAAACCTGGTCCCTACTTGCACAATACACACACAAACGGGACCATCACAGAAACACAAACATCAACGACATAACAAGAACAAAACACAATCCCACTCCAAAACTCTCTCTATATCTATCATTACAGCCATCCAGACCATCCGAACTCGCTTGTTTAATTTCTACCGCTCAATAATCTACATCTAACCGTCCATCGGATAGCTTCCAACCGGACGGTTAGAATTGATGGGTCTGTGTGAATTTCTAACTATTCTCCATCCACATTGTGGCCCACAATTTGGATGGTCTGGATGACCGTATATGAGGGCAGAATGTGAGGAGTACCATTCACCACCATTTTAAAAATGTTATTGTCAAAAATAAAAACTACAGTCCAGTTACTCAAATCACACCCGTCCAAGATCACAAAATCAAGGAAAAATCAACGGTTCTTACGCAAAACGGATCCTAAAAAGACCCACCGCACCCATTATCAACCAGCTGAATAACCGCACATTCCTCCATTAAAAAAAGGAAGTATCTACACACGCCAGTAATAGTTCACCACCATTTTGAAGAGTCGACTCATCCTACTCACACGTGTGAGACCAGTGTACGGATATCCTAACCGTTCAAATCGTGGGCTACATTGTGAATCGAGAATATGTCCTAAATCACACTGATCATGAAATCCTGACCATCCAATTAATGGCCATCGAATGGATGGTTAGATTAAAATGGGAAGTACTCTAAAATACTGGTGACCAAACAGCTCATCTGAGGGTTATTTTAAGGTTATGCTCCATCCACATTTCAGAGATTTGGACGGTCTCTATACATTACACAACTGTGCAATGCGTAAGCTTGCACAGTCACCACCATCAAAACAAGCCCACTAGAACAAAAACTCAAACAAAACCCAAAACCCAAAAAAAATAAAAATCCCAACTCAATAACTCTCAAATTACACCATCAAACTTAAAAATAAAAATAAAAAATAAAAAAACCCAATTAAAAATTCAAATGAGATTCAAATTTCTACAAGAATTTTTTTTTCTAAAATATTAATTCCATTAGAAACCAGCTGAATTAGACTAGTTTTTAGTTACACTGGTCAATATAGAGAGAGAGAAAAAAAAAAAGAAGAAGAAAAAACCAAGAACAGTATACATCACAACAGATCAAACAACCCCATCAAAATCAAAATCAAGAAGATTTAAGAACACAAGAAAAAAGGAAGAAAATTAAAAAGAAAGGAGATCTATCAATCACCCCAACCTCACCTCCAATCTCCTTCTTGAAAACCCGTAACAGAGAATCAGTAATCCGGCATCAGCTGCGAGATCTTTCCTTCCTCAGCAGCAGCCATCCGCTCCTCTGTCACCCTCAACCAAATGCACACTGCCGTGAAGCTGAGAACCAAGCTCAAGAACCCGCTCCCGAGCCCAATCCCAACGATCGCCATCACCGATAGATTCCGGTTCCGCAGCGGCGGAAGCGGGTATCCGTAAACGTCCTTGTTCCCTTCAAACGAGCTGGCATTGAATCTGGGCAGATTGGTGCCGGAGCGATTGGCGAGGAGTGACGGGATCGGGCCTGAGAGCTTGTTGCGGGAGACGTCGAAAGCTGTGAGGCGAGCGAGGAGTCCGAGCTGCGGCGGGATTGGGCCGGTGAGGGAATTGGAGTGGAGGTCAATGACGTTGAGGTATGCGCAGAGCGCCAGCTGCGGCGGGATGGGGCCGGAGAGGGCGTTGGATGAGAGGTTGAGAACGGCGAGATTGACGAGCGATTGGAGATCGGGTGGGATTGGGCCCGATAGGGAATTCGACGAGAGGTCGAGGGATTGGAGAGAGGTGCAGTTGGAGAGGAACGGCGAGATGTGGCCGGTGAGAGAGAGGTTCGGTAAGGAGAGCTTGTAGATTCGACCGTTGTTGCACGTCGCGCCGGAAAGGTAGGAGGTGAAGCCGTTGCAGGGAGATGAGAAGGTCGATGGGGTCCAGTTGCGGAGCGAGTTCGTGGGGTCGGAGATGGAGGAACGGAGATGGGACAGGCACGATTCGTCGTCAGGGTCTTCGATCGACGGTTGCGATTGGAGGATGATGAAGAGGAGGAGAAGGAGAATTGGATTGATGGGTTTTGCTGTTGGCATTTGGGGATTCTTGGGTGTTTGGGATGTGATGGTGGGAAGGGTATTTTGGGGATTTTGTGGGGGTTGAAGGAGGAAGAAGGTCGCTTACAGGGGTATTTTGGTCATTTTGGGAAGATGGGAAATGAGGTTCTTCTTCTTCTCTTTGTTTTTGAGAGGAGTGCTTTGAGTGGAAGGGAGGAGTGGGAGAATTTATAGGGGTGTTTTGGGGATTTTGTGGGGGGTTGAAGGAGGAAGAAGTGCACTTACAGGGGTATTTTGGTCATTTTGGGAAGATGGGGAATGAGGTTCTACTTCGTCTCTTTGTTTTGAGAGGAGTGATTTGGAGTGGGAGGGAGGAGTTGGAGTACTTATAAGGGTGTTTTGGGGATTTTGGGGTTGGTTTGGGACTGTTGAGATGGAGAAATGAGGGGTTTGGGGTTGTTTTGTTTTTGGGTGGAAGAGATTTGGGAGTGGAAAGGGTTAGGGGTATTTTGGGGACTTGGGGATATTTGGGTTGGGGGGTGGAGAGGAAGGGTCGGGGAGGATTGAGAAGAGGAGAATGGAGGTGTTTGGGAGTGTTTTTATAGGTGGAGAGAGAGAAAATGGAGTTTTTGAGGGGTAGGGATATTTTGGTAATTTAGTGGGTTTGGTCCTTTTCGGACGTTGATGGGAGGATTGTCGTGGGTGGAGAGAGGTTGGGGGAGGGGCGTTTTTGAGGGGCAGTGGCATTTATAGGGGTGTTTTGGGAATTAAGGAAAGATTGTGTTCGGTGTGGTGTTTTGGCCCCTTTGGTGATGGTGATGGATGAGTTTGTTAATTATTTTTTATGTTGGTTCTAATATAGAAGTTATTTGGTGGTGTTGACATGGGCTTGTGCATTCTCTATCCTTTGAGCCCAAACGAATAGTTTGATCCCAACCGTCCAAATCATGGGCCCCACCGTTGATGGTGCATATCCTTGAAATTAGATTGGTTGTAAGATGTTGATTTCATGTTGATTGATGTCATCCATTTGTTGAATCCCGAACGTTGATTGCTTTTACTTTTAACCGCTCATTTGTGGGCCAGCATTCAGACCTTTTGGGCAGATTTGTGGGCTTAGCAGGGAGGGATGCGAATTGCCTGTGGCCCCGGTCACTGGAACTTCCCTTGACAAATCTACTCCGTCCATCTGTTTTTCAAGACCACAATAGTACAGAAATTCAAAACTCAGGCAAATCCAAAGCTCAGGTGGACCACGCCATACAAAACAAAGGATATTGAATGACCACGATTGGAAACTTTGTGAAGGCTAAGGATGATATTTGTTGTTAGTGTTTATCTGAGTGGTAATAATCCAATGAACGGTTTGGATGGCATATAAACATAATGGTAGGCTCTAAGAAGGTTTCAGCTATAGACAGTTTCATTCTCACTGTTTCAAGTGGCGTGGCCCATCTGAGATTTGCATCTACCTGATTTTTGGATTTATGTATTTTTGTGGTCTTAAGAAACAGATGAACGGAATGGATTTACCACTAGAATCTCTGTGGGCCCCAAATAGCTTCCAGTTACAGTAACTTCATGTGGCCGGGGCACATGCAATTCGTCTATTTGGAACAGAACTGATCACTGCAGGCAAACGTACCACAACTAGTGGTACCGTACCTTTGGCCCACAAAAGATGCTGATAATACAGGACATCATACCACGAAGAAGGTGGGTCCCACCTTGAATACCGTGCTTTCTTCAAAATCACGCTGATCATGCAGTAGGTGGGCCACACCTGTCAGACCATCAGTGGTCTATTCATTTGAAAGGTGTGGCCCACCTGATGAGCAGACTACCCTGATTTTTGTGACAGGTCATCTTCGTGGTGGGGTTTACGATTTCAACGGTAATGATGCCCTGCAATGGCATGTTGGCGAGAAAGATGGAACGGGACCACGTGTTGCGGTCCCTTGCCTGGAGGCGATCAGATCTCTTTTCAGTATGTTATGAAGGCCAGTTCGGTTAGTCCCGGGAAATACTGACTTATGTGAGGCCTTGAGAGTGGGGCCCACCTTGATGTTTGTGTTTTATATCTACACCGTATATCTGTTTTGTTGGCTCATTTTAGGACATGGTCCAGAAGATGAAGTAGATCCAAATCTCAGGTGGACCACACCACAGGAAAAATTGGTTATTCAATGCACACCATTAAAAACTTCTTAAGGCTTGCATCAGTGTTTATTGCCATCCAACCTGATTATAATGTCATATCGAAATAGAGATGAAGGGAAAACACAAATATCAGCTTATCCAGAACTCTTTTTAAGGTGAGCATTCCATCGTCAGTATTTCATGTGGTGTGGGCCACCTGTGGTTTGGGTGTGCTCCATTTACGGAGCATGTTCTAAAATGAGTGACAAAAATATAAACAATATAAATATACAATAAATACTTTCAAGGTGGGTTCAAAAATACAGTCTCCTACCCTTTGCAATAAAAAATTTAAAAAAAGTTTTAGTTGCTTTATTCTATTTCTTACCATGGCTTACCATTCAATCAAATTCTGTCAAATAAAATAATGACCCACTTGTAACTATATGGCTTAGGCATATTATTACCTAATTTAGGTTATAATGTGCCTACTTGCATCAAGGCACCTATACATCTGATCAATCGATTTGAACTATCCAATAGGTCGAAGACACATTTTATGTTACGCCCGGTTTCGGGACAAAGTGTCACGCCCGAAATTCGATACACAGAGCAGTGTGCACTCGGACCCAAGTTTCGCCCATGACAAACTAAGAGTACTAATTTCATTCAATTATACAATTATTCATCTACCTACTAGCTCTACCGTAGATTTACATTCCATTCATACTCAACAACATCTCAAAAATAAGAAACGATTATTTATTACAATAATTAATCATAAACATAACTAAGGACCCTCTCAATTGGGATCTTACAAAATGAAATAAACATGTCCAACAACTTGAAAGAATTAATTAATAATCTAAGAAAATTAAATATAATAAAAACAAATCATGTCTACTTTAAGGCAGTGATTTCTTCCTCTGTCAAGTAGGGTCACGTGTCCCTTAAATCCTCCTCCGGCCGCTACACACGTATTCCTGTTTCTTGAGTCATTCGCTCACCCTCATTCACATCTCGTACGGTTTTTCCATCAATAAAAAGGATAAGTTGGCTGGCCTAGTGAGAATTTCACATAGTTCTTTATATCAAAATAGAATGTCCAATAAACATACACATTATAAAATTAAATTTAAAAAATGTAAATGTAATGCATAATGCTTAGTGGAATCCGTCCACTTGCTTGAGTTGAAACCCACAACTCTAGATCTCGCTTGGTGCTTCTACCATTTGGTAGGCATAGCAAGGCCCGCATCTACTCGAGTAGGCTTCCACTAGTATAGTGGGCTTAAAGTAACGATTCTACCAGATATACCGTCAGGGAGGTCCCCAGAATCCAAAGACGTGTTGTGCATGCAATTGTTAGATGCATCATGAAGTCATGAATCATGTATTGCACAAGCTATTTATCACATTTGAATCAATATAGTTTAACACATTAATCAAATCATATCATTATTAATACAGAAATCATAGTCCTTTCAGTCGACTATAAGTACACGACAATTAAATCATGACAATTAAATCATGTCAATTAAATCAGAATAATAATACAACACAACAAATAATCCATCTATTTTTAACTTGATAGATGAGAAACACATTGGGATCACTCACCTGAATCTGGTAGTGTAGAATCCATGGGTAATTAGGTTGGTTTGAATTGAAATCCTATCAGTTATATCAACAACATTATTATTCATATATTTTTATTACATGGTGGGGCCCACCTCGATTAACATCCTAGGTGGTCGATCCAAAATAATCAAATAATTAAAATTTCTATTCTATTTTTTTTCCTTTTAAGATTATAAAATTGAATGATAATTACTTGAAGGGTGGTCCATTGGATGGTCGATCATTGATTCTTGAGGTCTTGTCATGTTTTACCTCTATGCATTTGAGGAGTGTTGTGGATCTAACCACACATTCACCAATGACCCATCTCGACCTTCTACATCAAGTGATAGCAACACTTTGCGTAAAATATCTAAGATTCCTTATTAAACATTTATAGATTTCATAATGTAGTCCATCGATGGTCAAATTGATCCTGAAAATTAGGGCCTTTATATATTTTGACCATAGGGATCATATGATCCGTATGATCTATCTTAATACATCAGATTACAACCATTCAATTTATTCATAAAATTTTACTAACCAGATCTGAAATCATAAAAACATCACTTTATTAAAATAGACTCTTTACACCTATACGATGATCCACACCACCCATTGTATAGATCGGGAAGAAATTCATAACATAGTAAAAAATTAAAAAGATCAAACGATTAGAACTTACCGGATTGAGCCTTCTTAGAATTTTCTCTTCCTTTTACTTTAGGGCTTCCTATCTTCTTTTTATTTTTAAATGCAGAAACCTTCGTATCCTTTTTAAAGAAAATTCTCATAAGATAGGATGAGCACATCCTCCCTTATCTTGAATTTGAATTATTATTTTTTTGACATTTGATAAAAAAATTTATTATTACTACTTCAAGAATCGATCCCTAAATCTCTCTCTCAATTAAGAATGTCTCTACCAACACAACTATTGACTTGTTTTTATTTTTTATTGAAAAATAAAAATTTTAAATATTTATTTTAATTTTTTTTTGATGCACCAAAATTTAGGGTTGTTACATTCTACCCCCCTTAAAATAAAATCTCGTCCTCGAGATTTAGAAACAAACATCTCAAAATTTTCTAATTTTAATGGTGTTGGTCACGCTTATGTTATGAATAATTTTAGATACTGGATTGGTCTTTTATTATTAATTTTTTTCTAGCAGTGAATTTATAAGTATGTGAAATTTTGTCAAAAAATAAAGTTTATAGAAAATTCAAAAATTCAGACAGTAAGGGTTGTTTAGAAATAAATGTTTTTTTTAATTTAAAAATAAAACTAAATTTGATTGAAATTTTATTTTATTTTATTTTTTTAATTTTTAGTTTCTTAATTATTTTCTTTTGAACTCGATTTATCAATCTACGATGTGGCATTTAAATCACCTTAATTGGACTCATACTTAATTAGTTATAAGTTTATCAAATCAGGTGATTTTATTATTTAACAAAATATGAGGGGCAAAATTTTGTTTTCTTTTTTTAATATCATGGGGTCCTAGGTTGGGTTTCTAAGTTTCAGATATCATAATAATCAATGATCTTATGTATTGCATCTCTCGTAATAATCAATGAAATATTTAAAATTTAGATTCACATACGCAATGTTATTTACGGAATTTTAACATTTGAATCAAAAGTCAGAATGACTTGAAATTTGAAAAGTATGCCATTAATTATATAGTAAAAAAAATCAGATTAAAATTATTAATTTTACTAAGGTTTTCATCACTGCTAATGAGAAAAAAAATCCTATTGTCCAACAGTCGTTTCTATCATTTACAGCTTAGTGCTTAAATGTTTATAATTTTATTTTTTTTATAATTCGAATAAAATTTTATGGAGTTGTTTAGGGGTATGTACATGACTCAAAAAAATATTCGGGAATTATTTTGAGAATTTTTTTTTTATCTGATTTGATCAGGGATACTAAATTGCTCCAAATTTTCACTATATAATTTTGATATTTGTTGGAAAATTAGAAATAATTTTTCCATACCTTGAAATTTGGGGAAAATGTTGTCCTATACCTGAAAAAGGTTCGAGTGAGTTTGATATTTAAATTTTTTTTTTTTTTTCTCTTCTTCTTATTATTATTTTTAAGTAAATTTTTTTTTCCACCAAATATGGACTTATGATCCTATAAAAAGGAACTTTTAAAATTTAATAGAGATTATGGTTTTATTTTATTTTATACTTAATATTTTTTTTAAAAAAAAAATAAAGTACTTCAAATAAAAATATTTATTTAACCAAAGGTAATTATCAAAATGAAAATTCTGCTAATTAAATCTATATAAAGCCAGTATGGGCATATAAATTTTCGGTTTGATGATTGTTGTTCATATTACATTTTATTATACTTTAAAATTACAGATTAAGTGAAAATTTTAAATGGAGATCTTATTATAAGTTTACTATGTCTCTGTAAAATCTTATACAAAGATTCTAACTAAATTTTTAAAAAAAAATTTCTTGCAGTCAGTCATGTCCAAAATTTGATGATTTATGATCAGTCCGTACTAACTCACTGGATCAGTATATTTACTATGAGATTCAAATTTTATTACTATTTTTATCATTAATATAGAATTATCTATCTTCGATCAGGCTTTTCAATCACCTCAATCGGAGTAGTACTTTTATAGTTATGAATTTTATAAGTTGGGTAATTCTTGCTGCCCATTGTTGTCCAGCAGAATTTTGTGAATTAAAATATCTTTAAAATTTATTTTCGTTCTATTAATCCATTTTAATCTAAATTATATTCAAATAAGAGTATATAGAAACTAAATTCTTATTTCTACGTTCAACAAAAAAAAATAGGAACTTAGTTTTTTTTTTTTTTTTTAGCAAATTTAATTTCTTTCTAATGGATGTGGTCATAATCACTATTTAAATACTTAGGAACATCAAATTATATTTTATTTTTATTTTAATTAATTAATTATTTATTTATTTATTTTGGGATTCCATGACAAGTATACAGTCCTCTTATAAAATTTTAGCTTAGTCAGCAATTCACATGAATTTCTAAAATTCCCACAGTATGACCTATCCAAAATTTGATGAATTTTGACAAGTCTACACTAAGTCCCTAAATCAGTATAATGACTATCTAATTTCTATTTTTTTTTAATTATTTTTATTTTAATTTAGACTTGTCTATCATCGATCAGGATTTTGAATCGCATCAATCAGAGTTATACTTTATAGTTATGAATTTTACAAGTTGTGGATGATTCATACTGTCCAACGCAACTTGTCGACTAAATATCTTTAAAATTTATATTTGAATCAGAATAACTCATTTCAATGTAAAACACATTCAATTTGAGTGCATGGAACCTAGATTTTTTTTTTCTTTATAATAAAATTTAATCCAAACTTTACAACCTACAATTAAGTTTTTTTTTTTTTAATATATATATTTATTTTTTTTTTGAATCACTACCATTAAAATTATATATATATATATATATATATATATATATATATATATATATATAGTTACGATTTTTACAATCAGAGTGACTACTGTTGTCCATTTCTGTATAGCAGGATTTTGAGAAATTTAATGTTTTTAATAAAATTTTACGGTTCAAATAACATTAAATTAGAATATAGGGAAACATCCTAAAGTTGTTTTATACATTCATTTTAAAAAATATATAATAATAATACATCAATGAATATGGAACATTTATTTATTTATTTTTTTTCTACGTTTTTTTTTTTTTCTCCTAATACACAATAGTCAAATAGGGAATCCTAAGTGTACAATTTCTAATTAAAGGGGATCTACCAATTATGTATGTATGTGGGATCATAACTAAGTCACACTAAATTTAGAACGAACAAACTCGATACCATTATTCGCGCCCGAAATTTGAGTACGAGTGTGCACCCTATAAAGGAAGTTTCGCCCATGACACGTACACTAAGTGTACTAATTTCATTCAATTATACAATTATTCATCTACCTACTAGCTCTACCGTAGATTTACATTCCATTCATACTCAACAACATTTCAAAAATAAGAAACGATTATTTATTCCAATAATTAATCATAAACATAACTAAGGATCCTCTCAATTGGAATCTTACAAAATGAAATAAACATGTCCAACAACTTGAAAGAATTAATTAATAATCTAAGAAAATTAAATATAATAAAAACAAATCATATCTATTCTAAGGCAGTAATTTCTTCCTCTGTCAAGTAGGGTCACGTGTCCCTTAAATCCTCCTCCGGCTCGGCCACGTATTCCTGTTCTTGAGTCATTGGCTCACCCTCATTCACATCTGTACGGTTTTTCCATCAATAAAAAGGATAAGCACAGCTGTGCCTAGTGAGAATTCCCGACATGGTTCTTTACATCAAAATAGAATGTCCAATAAACATACACATTATAAAATTAAATTTAAAAAATGTAAATGTAATGCAATAATGCTTCAAGTGGGAATCGTCCACTTGCTTGAGTTGGAAACCCGTCAACCCGCATCGCTTCTGGCGTGCTTCTACCATTTGGTAGGCATGGGGTAAGGCCCGCATCTACTCCTTGAGTAGGCTTCCACTAGTATAGTGGGCTTCTGTAACGATTCTACCAGGATATACCGTCCAGGGAGGTCCCCCAGGAATCCGGCACGTGTTGTGCATGCAATTGTTAGATGCATCATGAAGTCATGAATCATGTATTGCACAAGCTATTTATCACATTTGAATCAATATAGTTTAACACATTAATCAAATCATATCATTATTAATACAGAAATCATAGTCCTTTCAGTCAACTATAAGTACACGACAATTAAATCATGTCAATTAAATCAGAATAATAATACAACACAACAAATAATCCATCTATTTTTAACTTGATAGATGAGAAACACATCGGGATCACTCACCTGAATCTGGTAGTGTAGAATCCACAGGGTAATTAGGTTGGTTTGAATTCAGAAATCTTATCAGTTATATCAACAACATTATTATTCATATATTTTTATTACATGGTAGGGCCCACCTCTGATTAACATCCTAGGTGGCCAGATCCAAAATAATCAAATAATTAAAATTTTTATTATATTTTTTTTCCTTTTTAAGATTATAAAATTGAATGATAATTACTTGATCGGGGTGGTCCATCGGATGGTCAGATCATTCAGATTCTTGAGGTCATGTCATGTTTTACCTCTATGCATTTGAGAAGTGCTGTGGATCTAACCACACATTCGCCAATGACCCATCTCGACCTTCTACATCAAGTGATAGCAACACTTGCGCAAAATATCTAAGATTCCTTATTAAACATTTATAGATTTCATAATGTAGTCCATCTGATGGTTAGATTGATCTGAAAATTAGGGCCTTTATATATTTTGACCATAGGGATCATATGATCCGTACAGATCTATCTTAATACATCAGATTACAAGCATTCAATTTATTCATAAAATTTTACTAACCAGATTTGAAATCATAAAAACATCACTTTATTAAAATAGACTCTTTACACCTATACGATGATCGTGTGGATGATCCACACCACGCATTGTATAGATCGGGAAGAAATTCATAACATAGTAAAAAATTAAAAAGATCAAACGATTAGAACTTACCTGATCGAGCCTTCTTAGAATTTTCTCTTCCTTTTACTTTAGGGCTTCCTATCTTCTTTTTATTTTTAAATGCAGAAACCGTATCCTTTTTAAAGAAAATTCTCATAAGATAGGATGAGCACATCCTCCCTTATCTTGAATTTGAATTTTTTTTGACATTTGATAAAAAATTTTATTATTACTACTTCAAGAATTGATCCCTAAATCTCTCTCTCAATTAAGAATGTCTCTACCAACACAACTATTGACTTGTTTTTATTTTTTATTGAAAAATAAAAATTTTAAATATTTATTTTAATTTTTTTTGATGCACCAAAATTTTGGGGTTGTTACATCGAGTATATGACTTGCATCCTAAAAACGCAAGAGTTAACATATTATTAAATGGCAATCAAATAATATCGAAGTGCAAATAGCGGGAATCAAGCATAGTATAAATATAATCAAGATGGGAATAATATCCTGACCTACTTAGCTGGGGGCCAAATACAACAATATCAAATTAAAATGTTCAAAGTAAATTATCACAACTAGATCTACTGGTTCAAGCCATAATATGCAGCTGCTTCCTGGTACGGCTCTTCCTCCGTCGCGACGGCAGCAATCCGAGATCCGTTGCATAGTCATCCATCCCTGCACCTGTGTTCTTTGTACGGTTGAACATTAATGAATGAGTGGCCAACTCAGTGTGATTTTCCCTTAAGATTTCACACTGCCGCCCTAGACAAGAAGTAACATAAAAACATCCAGGCAAACAAAACATAATATATGCAGTCTTATTATATGCATGGATGCATGAATACATCATCGACCCGGGGATCTCATCTGTTCAGAAGTTGGGCTCATCGCTCATGCAAAGACTGGCCGTTAGTGAAGCACATCACGTGCATATATCACGTACCGCATAATGACTGTTTATCGTACATCACATACGTAAATCGATAGACGATGGTCTGGATATGCCATGTATGCATGATTAGTCAAGCCTTTATTTAGTCCAATTGCAATCAGCCAATTTAGTAAAACTCAAGGTCACTATGGGGGCTTGTCACAAGCATAGGCCGACAGTTCGGGCATAGTGTCTCATGACCACCATCCCCGTCCCATGAGTCTACCGCCTTAGGGTGTGTATAGAACCGATTAACACGTGGCCAATCAACTCTCCATATATGAGAACTATCATCGTATACTGACTAGGAATGAAGTATTGAAAATGTTAAGTACAGCGACTAAAGTGAAACGGTGTGTATGATTTAATTACGAGTAAACAACGGTAATATCAAATGTTGAAAAGGTCATTCCATAGTCAAGTAGGTGAAATCACTCCATAGATGGTAAGTCCCATGAATTCAACTATCACTATCCTTAACCTCCATGTTGAGGGTCTAATCTTTCCACAATCTATTCCGTTACACCCTAAGTACGGAATCTTTTTAAATAGAGGTTCTCATAGAGAGATTTTAAATAATATGCGACTTACAACCAATACAATCATATGACGGTGTTACGTGGAGATTCAGGCATGCTTCAGTATTCAAAGTAAAACTCACGTCTACATATAATTCAAGAGTCGGGTGTTCATAACTTATCAGTTTCTAAGGTATGCATCTCAAGGTAGCTAATCAAGTTATTCATATACTTGAGTAATTAGTCAATCAATTCTTAGAATATGTGCTCAAGCAAACTAATCGAATGCTTTAATAAATCTAAGGCATGCCTTTAAGTTAAGCTGATCAAGTATTCCAATCAATTCTAGGACGTTTAATTAAGTAAACTAATCGAGTTTCCTACTAAGTTCTAAGTAAACTAATCAGGTGGTTTAATCATTTCTAAGGCATGTGATAAAGTAAACAAATCATATGACCAGTCCTATGACATATGTTCAAGTAAACTAATGACTTAATCACTTTTAAGATAAATATATACAGTAACTAATTAATAGTTAACTAAATTATAAGGCATGTATTCAAGCAAGCAAATCGTATGATCATCTACTTCAAGGATATCATTTGCAGCTATTATAAAGGTTATCCCTAATCCAGTCTAGAGATAGAAAGCTCAAGGGGAGAAGTCATCACCTTGTAGGGTCGTATAACTGTTCTTGATTCACGTCCCCGTGTATACCTTGCGTTACGCCCCAAACCTGAAAATCGGACTCACAGGAATCTCAATCTCCGAATCAGATGCCGACAGCCTCCGTCGTACCCCATTCTTGGCTCCCAGCACCCATACGCCAGGTTCCGATCTTGAGATCCTACAAGGAGGATTTTCTAATGTATTTGTCTCATAAGAAGCATAACCACAAGTTTACCCAAATCACAAAGTCAACATCATCGTCACATATCCACTAATATAAACAGTTGAATACAATGTTGAAAGAGAAATACATATATCGAAAGCAAAACTCTAGAAGTCCACTGCACGCTCCAAGCTCAACGCTGTTGCGACCTAACGCCACCTGCACGCATCTATCGTGCATAAGCTTATTAAAAGCTTAGAGGGTGGTGAAAGTATGTGCGCAAGATAAGTGTCAAACACACAAATATAATATCATAAATCATACAACATCAAAAATACTGGCAAGGTCATGAATCATACGATATCAGAGTAAACGGAAACATACTAGTAACTCCATGAATGCTATCAGCCGTACCAAGGCTATGCGATGCAAGGCATGAATGCTAACGGCCATATCAAGGGTATGCGATGTAAAAAAATATATAATAAGTCAATATCATATGCTGAGGAAGCAGTGTAGATCAACTATGAAATGCGGAGACATAGTGAGCCAAATATCATATGCTGAGGATGTAATACAATATGCGGTGCGAATGAAATGACCAGGCTGGAGTGAAGTCAGGATGATAGTACGTAGTATCGCAGGCTATGGGGTCCATCACAAGAGACTTCTTTTCAAACTAGTCTCATACCTAAATTTGGATAGCCAGACTCAATGTGGTAGACTCCTGATCTAAGGTTAGTTGCGCGCCTAACCGAAATCCTAGTCATGCGAAGGTACACAACAATTAGTTGCGCACCACCAGCCCGAGTGAATGAATGAGTATGTAACTCTTGCTCAATAAGTCCACGTATCAATACTGTACATCTCTGGGATCATCACCGAGGTCTAGTACACTCTAAACCAGATTGTCGCCCCATCGCGCGCAACAAGGTGAGTAGAAGAGACTTCACTATTTACCTGGCCAGTAGTCAGTCAATATCTACCCGGCATGTCGATAAGGGACCAATTTATGAGCTGGTCAAACTCATCCTAGTTTTGCTCACTACGAATTCGACGGATAAGGCCACACCCCCTTCCAACCAACCACGACACAGTGGGAGACGCGGCTTACAGGTATTCGGCACTCTGGCGCTCATGTATATCCACTCGGTCTAAACGTTGAAGCATCCCTAGCCATGAGAGTTTAGGGACTTTCACCCACAAATATTCAAAGTGCCCATATACTCAAACTAAACATTTTCGATGTCTCATCTAGCCATCCACGACATGCCTATAGAGGTTACGGCCCTGATGTCGGTAGGGCGTACATCACACAATGCAAGATGCATGAGTCACACAATCCATCCATGCATCAATCCTTCACATACTGAGTGCTCGTGTGGGGTAACTCCGCCTATTTGGAAGTCTCATAATAACCTGCCCAATGACATATGTAATGGTCAACCATATCTCATAACAAATGTGCAGATAATGTGTATGGGCATATATCATGATGTTATACTGTCACATACTCATAATCGATATCGACAACCGGCACCGATAACCGGCATAAAAAATTGGCCTATACAATCGGCCTCGATAATTGGAATCGGCCTCGACAATTGGAATCGGCCTCGATAGTTGACCTCGACAATCGGAATCGGCCTTAATAATCAGTCTTGACAATCGACCTCGATATCACATACTCATAATCGGTATCAGTAACCAGCATCGATAATCGGCATCAGCATTGGCCTATACAATCGAAATCGGCCTCGATAGTCGGCCTCGATAATCGGAATCGGCCTTGACATCGACCTCTATAATCGGCCTAACAAGGCCTAAGGGAAGGTCACAATGTGGACGTTTAACCATCATGATCCATCGATGTGGACATTTAACCAACATTGTGAACATTTAACCAACATCTCTCCCAATGAGTGGCTCACATAGAGCCAAACATATAGTGAACTTGTGGCCTCATACAAGGGCCTAATATACATCACACTGAGCCATAAATATATCACATCGGGCCTCATCAATGGCCACAATTACATCACAACGGGCCCCATGCAATCACAATGGGCCTTACACAAGGGTCTCATACATCAAGTGGGCCGCATCACATGGGCCTAATACACATCACTATGGGCCACTCACACGGACCTAACACACATCACTATTGACCGCATCAATGGGCCGCACCAATGGGCCTCATATACGTCACATTGGGCATCATGTCTAGGCCGCATATACATCAAGTGAGACGCATTACATGGGCCACACATACATCACAATGGGCCTTATCAAATGTGTTGGAAATACATCACAATGGGCCACAACCATGGGCCCCTCATACATCTCAAATACATCAAATTGGGCCATATCTCATGGGCTTCAAGTATATCACAATGGGCCACAACCCATTGGCCTCAATACACGACAAGTGGGCCCCATCTCATGGGCCTCAAATATACAACAGGTGGGCCTTCCACATGGGCCATAAATACATCACATCGGACCTCATCAATGGCCACAATTACATTACAACAGGCCCCATACAATCACAATGGATCACATACAATCTCAATTGGCCACATACAATCACAATGGATCACATACAATTGCAATTGGCAACATACAATCACAATGGGCCTTATAAATTGCAATGGGCCATAACCCATTTTAGAGATCATTCTAGAGCATTTCCAAAAGAATGAATCATATCAAAAGATCATCTTGACCATTCCACAAATAACAGTGGAGATAATGATTTTCACCATTTAAAAATTTTCAGGGCCCACCATCACGTTTATTTTCCATCCAGTCTGTTAGTAAGGTCACAAAGACTTGGTTGGGAGGAAAAGCAAATATCAATTTAATCCAAGACTGCTGTAGTCCAAAAAGGGCTTCATGGTAGACGTTCATCTCTCTACTGTTTTTTGTGGTGTGGTCCACCTGATAGATCTGCCTCATTTTTAGTCTTAGGCCTAAGACGGGCTTGCTAATTGGATGGACAGTTTGGATGTAACACATACATTAAGGAGGGCCCCACATGCTAGGTGCACATGTCACCAAGGTGGGCTCCACAGAACCTGTTGTGTCAACAGCAGCTATAGAGCTGGTGTGCGGTACGCCATCCAATCCAATCCCTTCACAGGTGGGTCCCACGTGGGGCCCACCGTAACGTTTATTTCCCATCCTATCTGTTGATAAGGTCACATAGACCTAAATAAAGAAAAATAAATAAATTTCATATTTATCTAAAACTTCTGGGACCTAAAGAAGCTTCAATGGTAGATGTTTAATCCACCACTGTTTCCTGTACTGTGGACCACCTGGGCTCTGTGTACGGCTGATTTTTGGGGTGCCCCACTATTTAAAGGGGCCCCATCAAACACACAATATTGATGTTCAACATACATCACGGTGGGGCCTGCGGCTGGGACCCACGGTCCCTGTCTTTACGTTAAGCAGCAGGACGCTGCTGCAGCGCCCTCTAGACGGTAGCAGCAGCAGCATCTGTTGTATATATATATATATATATATACACTTTTTGTTTTCTTGCAGTTTTTCCTAAGTGGGGCGCACATCAGGAGGATCCAGTCCATTCGTCGAATTCCCGAGCTCGAGACAGGCCTAACAAGCCCAATATACAATATGTTTTGAAGCACAGAAACATCGCAGCGAGCCCTAACAGTTTATCACTATTAAAATAATGTTTTTGATGGTATGGCCTACCAGAGATTTGGATTGGTTCCATTTTTTGGCTCAACGCCTAAAATGAGCTGGGAAATTGGATGGACGGTGTGGATCAGATACATATATCAAGGTGGGGTCTACATGAGTGGCCCACCAAAATTTCGAGATCAAGCTGATATTTCCGTCTTTCATTCAACGTCCAGGCCTATGGCCTCTCTGATATAGACGGACGGTCTGGACGGTGGATGGCATGGATGAAAGACATGCTTCAAGTGGGTCCACACATGTGGGACCCACCAGCTTTAGTTAAGATGATATCCGTGCCTTCCTTCATGCAGGCTTGTCCAGACAGACAGGCGCTGGACAATCTAGTAAAGTCGGCCCCATGGAGGCCTGGCATGGATAAAATACATACATTACAATGGGGTCTATGGATGGCCTGGATGTGTTGTACACATTAGGTGGGCCATCATTCATCATCACCATAAAAAAATGAAATGAGAAGGAGGGAGAGAGAGGGAGAAAGAACGGCATGATGGAGGGACCCTGCCACTATGGGCCCCTCTAGGATCTATAACATACATTAAGATGGGTCTTATGCAAATGAAAAATAAAAATCAAAGAAAGAAATGACAAATCCAATCATAGACAAGCACTCACCTTTGATCTCTTCTTCCTTCTTCCACCAATAGGTTCTAGAGCTCCAAGGAAAGAGTTTCAACGATGGAGATGAAACTTAAATGGTGAGATTGAGTGGTATGAAGGTGGGCCACACTAGAGTTTCTTTTAGAAAGCTTGGATGTCGGGCTCTCATGGGGTTACTTGCTTGAAAATGGAGAAATGAGAGAAGGTGGGTGGAGAGAGAGAAGAGAGATTTGACTTTGGGTAAGGTGGTGTAAGAGAGGGATGGGTTGGGCCGCTTGTACTTGATTGATTAATTGATTGATAGAATTCTCTCAGAATTCGCACGGGCGGCGTTTTTCTCAAAATAAACACGAGCCCACATCTCCTGGTCAGGGTATCACCTTAGCGCGCGAGATAAGGCATCGAAACCACGGCAATGACGCAGTTACTAGGGTACAAGTCTCGGGTTGAGCCGACTTTGGAATACGGGATATGACTCAGGGTTGCACGCAACTAACAATACAAATCGCAAGTCATCGAAATTCGACCGAGAGGACCGCGGAAGCCTACAAAACAGTACGGGCTATAATATGGGTCTTACACTTTGTGGCCCAAATCACACAAACAACCTCCTAAGGTTATAGTAAAATATTCTCAAAGTTAATGCATTGAAGTTGTGTGGATTTGAAGGGTCCCATAAATAAGGCTATTTGGGCCTGCTCTAGGGTGATCAGGCCCAATAGACCTTTGTCCAACAAGTGTCCAAATCGGGGCCTAAAATTACCCCTTACTAAGGGCAGAACTGGGCCTGTTTTGGCCCAGTTATTGGGTCCAATATAAACCCAAATGGGGCTGGGTTAGGTCATCTCTGGCCCAAGAAATGGAAGGCCTAGCTAAGCCAGTGAGCCAATTGGTGCTAGCCGAACTGGGTTGGGCTCACCCTGGCCCAGCGTTCGTGTGTAGGGTGCGGCCCACCTGGGCTTGTGCAGGGTGTGGCCCACTATGGGGTGTAGTGCCACCCACATTGATTTAAGGTGAGGCCCAATGAGTTTGAAAATCAGGTGCGACCCACTGTCTGAAGATGGTGTGGCCCACTGAGTTTAAAACTCAGGCGCGATCCACTGCAAACGTGCTGGGCCTGGACACAGGCCCACTACCTGATTTCGGCCTGGTCTTGGGCCGGCTCCAGCCCGACATATAGCTCACTCAAGGGATGCCTTAAGCTCATTCCCATGACCCACTTGAGGGGTGCTTTCACTCTAATTCGCAGCCCATCTGAAGGGCATTTTTTAGGCCAGATGGCGGCCCATCTGGAAACTGTTTTGAACCCATCTTACGGTCCATTGAAGAACCACTTCCGACCCAATATTTGGATCAGACTCAGCCCAAAATGTGGGCTGGCTTCAGCCTACAACATGCTTAATTGAAAGATGTCTTCATGGCCCAGCCTTTTTCAGTTCTGTAGTGGCCCGACTGAAAGACCGATTTTCAGTTCAAATCAAGGCCCTACTGAGGGCTGTTCTTACCCCATTGCATGGCCGAAAATTCAGCTCATCCTCTGCCCAGTTCTGAGGTTGAATTTGGCCCAGAACGCGGGCTAGTTCTAGCCCATTTCGTGAACCCATTGAAGGTTGGTTTCAACCTATATCATGGCCCAGCTAAAGACCTTACTCATCTTCAAATCATGGTCTAGTTGAAGACCCTTTTTCAGCTTCAATCATAGCCTCATTAAGCTTGGTTTCAGTCTAGTTTTGGCCCACTTAGAGGCCTGGTTGAAGGACGTTTTCAGCCCCCTACCTGGCCCGATGAAGGCCTGACTCCAGCCTTGAACATGGCCTGATGGAGGCTTGGTTTCGACCCTGTGCATGGCCTAATGAAGGCTTGGCTCGACCTTGTGCACGACCTAATGAAGGCCTGGTCTTGCAACGAGTCAGGGTCTGCCTGACTCGATGAGTTTCAACCATTACCTGATGGAGGGCCCTGGTTTCAGCTCCAGGATTTGAGCGGATGCTCTCCACGCCTTTAGAGATGATATTGTTCTACACTGGCTCGACTCAGTCCGATCAGGCCGGGTCGACTCAGTGCAGCACCGAGTTGCACCCACACTCCCTCTCTTCTCCTCTCTCTTCTTTCTTCCTCTCCTTCTCTCTCTCTCTCTCTCTGATGCTCTTCTTTAGTGGAATGGGACACTATGTCCGAGCTGTCGGCCTACGCTGGGGTGACGAGCCTCCCCGTAGTGATCCCGCTTTCTAACACTCCTCACGTGCTTACAATCAGGGGTGAGGAACCCGATGGAATCAAGGAATGTGGGGCCCTAGCATCACACATTGAGGGGTCATGGCCTCGTAAACGGATGAGGGCATTAATATCGTCGGGGTGTACTAGTTTTTCCAACCTGCTGGATGAACAAACTTAACTAATAACACTGTTAACATGTTCACGATCGCATTGTATTAGTTAGTTTGGCAACTCGGCAGTTGAGGTCGCAATGAAGGAGTGTTGGTCATGCGCGATCGTTAGACGAAGTTGCTCGAGGGAGTGTTGTTGTGAGGTCATACATATGCATTAACAAGATTAGTTAGAGATGTATGAATGTATGATTTTCATTAAATCCATCATAGAATTGATATTTGATGTAACTTATGGCTAATGGCACCCACTGAGTTATCTACTCACTTCCACTCTGGGACGGTGTTTTAAAACACCAACCAGACACTTCATTACATGCAAGTGAGGTGGAGCTCTACGAGCCGAGCGGGGTGAGCATAGACGAGGGAGATGAGTTTCCCTACTTCCAGCTTCTGGGCAGTCACCGTAGACTGTGCAGGTTGATTATGGGCTGTTGAGTGAGGAAATATAGTGCACAAATTCTTTTGGACATTCCATATGTATATTTTTCTAGGCGACGCCTTGTGTGACCCGTTTGATATTTCCTGTAGACTCGTATTCTCTACCTGCATTTATTTCAGTAGACTAGTTGTGGTTCTGGTTTATGTTCCAGTCGATTCCATTTTTGCTCAGGTAAATTGAATTACATTCAAGTCACTAAAATTAGGATATAAGTGACACCCGAGAACTTGGAGGTCTAGTGTCTGCTCAACTCCCAAATTTTAGAGTGTTACAAGTTGGTATCAAAGCAATGGTTTTGAATCAATTGGGCCGTGGACCATAAACTCACTGTAATGCATCCCTTGACGTAGGAGAGAGAGCAATAGATAAAAAGAATAGAACCCACCCCAGGTACCTTAAATCGTCAAATCTTAGATGAAAACTTTAATTTTCAAAGGGTTTAGACTAAGGAGAGAGAGAGAGCGCAACGATACTGGGATTAGATCTAGGAGCTTTATAGCGTTTCAGCCCATTCTTGGGCAAGAGCTTGGGAACTTAACGGCAAGACCCGATTTGACCAATTAGGTAATTAAGTAGCTCATTTCACCCAATCCTTAAGTCTCGACTCCTCCTTTCAACCCATCCCCCTTAGGAATCTCACCTTCCACCACCTTATTCTTTTAAATTTTTTAGTAATTTTCATGTTAAACACAACTCCTGAAGCTCAGGGGATGAAGAGCTATAATTAAACTAAAATTTACTATAAATAGTATAAATATAAATAAAAAATATTTTTTACCATTAACCTGATGGAATTTACGAAATAACTAAGTTATTTGGATAGAGTAGCTTCTCCTACCCCAAATTCATATATGGCATGTCGAATAACTCATTCTGGTTTGTGAGATATGCATGTCAGAAGATCTCGACAGTCCGGGTGGCCAGAGGCTGGCGTGGAACCAGAGTTCCGCATGACCCCCCCCCCCCCAAGGATTTGGACAGATTTTACACCAACTTTGAAAAATCATATCTCCCTCGATATAACTTCGATTTAGATGCTTCAAAATCTATATTGAAGCTTAACAAGTCTAGTTTCATATAAAAATAAATAAAAATTATAATATAGTTAAATTTAGATTTATGTGACAACTGTCCAAAAATCATTAGTTTCAGACAGTGGTTAGTTCTAGAATTTTTATAACTTATGTACAACTCTAAATGAGATGAAATTTTGCAAGATGGATTTAAACTTAATGATGAATCATTATAAAAACTTTTAAAATAATTCAAGTACTAAAAGTATAAGAAACATTACAAGGAATATATACATTTCGCAATTTAAAAAAATCGTTAGTTCAAACAACTGTCAATTCTGGAAATTTAATAATTTTTTTACAACCCAAAATGAAATAAAATTTTGTAATATGAGATTAAACTTACTGATGAATCACAATAAAAATTTAGAAAATAATTTAGTTACTTTAAGTATGAAAAACGTTACAAGCGGTAGTGGTGTTGTAAAAACAAACGGAAATTCGTTGGTTTTAGACAACTAGTACTTCTTGAATTTTTATAATTTTTATAGAACTTCAAATGAAACAAAATTTTCTGAAATAAATGTAATTTTAATGATGGATTACTATAAAAATTATAAAAATAATATAGTTACCAAAGGTGACGAATATGTTACAAATAATAAAAGGGTTGAAAACAATAATTTCTACAACTTCGAGTTGCTAATAGACTAGTCATGTCTTTTCATATTAAAATTTAGCATTGGGTGTCTATATTGGGTGTCTATTTAGAAATTATTTATAATCGTGCTAGGAATCATCCCGTGATTAAATTTGATTATATATGTATATAAATATATATTTGTTTAAGTTGTGTTGGTATAATTAAGCTAGGACCCTTAAGTCTGATTGAGTTTCATAGTTTAATACTCTGTAAGCTCATGTTAGAGGCGGACTACAGTAAAATATATTGAGTTTTCCTATTCTCTTAAGGACTCAAGGCTCAAACAACATCAAGAAGATGATATCCTTCATCTTTGCCTTCCCGCATCCTTATTAGCGTTATTAGCACTCCAAACTTGTAGAATACCTAAGAACTTTTCATTATTCCTTCCTTCTTGAAATTTATAAAACTGAATTGCAGTTTGCTCATAACCCACTAGCCATAAAATCGAAATGATAATATACATATAAAATTTTGTACCTTTAAAAACCCTTAAAATGACCTTTGACCATAAACATATGGAGAGATTTGTTAACCCCTAATTTAGACATAAATTAAAACAAGAACTCTCTTAGATCAAGACCCAAAGGATAACCTTATGAATAGGAGATTTAAACTTTTCAATGATGGTCATTCCCTAAACATTTAGATTGATCAGAGTACGAAATTACGGAACTGTACACTTGCGAAGCATTCACGGCTTGACTCAATTCTCAATCCTGGGCGACTACCAATGGACTCACTGTTATGGCCGAGCAGAAGACCAGGATCTATCAGGACTAAGAAGGGATATAATGGGCCTTCTACCCTAGTCAGGTAGATGATCGATGTATCAGATTCAAGCCCACTACAACCTTCTCTCTGTATTGGCCAAACATTGAAAACATATATTTTTACGCTAAATAGAGGGGAACCGTCATCATAAATCTAAATCTTACAAAAAAATATAATAAATAAATAAATAAAATTGTAGTAAACCATCAGGGTAAAAAAGTTTTAAGGGGGGTAGATTACAATAAGCTAGACTAGTATAGATAATATGCACCTTACCATGCACATGAACGTGAAATCAATGACACTTAGGCCTCTCCATTACTCTGAAGCCGAGAGACGAGCTAATCTCCTACCTCTTTGAAATGGAGGTCGATTCATGGTGGGAGAACGTTCTCAGGACCATTCCAGCATATCACGTATGGACGTAGGAAACATTTGAGACCCACTTTTATCAAAAATATTTCCCACAGACTTACTACAACGAGAGGGAAAATGAGTTCCTTCGCCTCCAATAGGGAGGGATGTCCGCAGCGCAATACGAGAACCATTTCACTGAGTTGTTACGCTACGCTCCCTGGATTATTGTCGATGAGGAGACCAAAGTACGACGCTTTACTAAGGGCCTAAGGAGCGGCATCCGCTCCAAGATGTGCTGCACAAACATCAAGCCATTCAGGTTCCTCCTTTGCGGGTAATAAGGCCTGGCCAGCAGTTCCGTCACCCTCCTGTACCTCAAGTTAGGCTGCCTCAACGGCCTATGCAGTGACCAATTCATCTGTAGTAAGCTCGAGTCCACGCCTTGATGACAGAGGCCCTGGAAGTAGTCACTCCCATAACTTTCAAAGTGACCGCCCAGATACAAGGTACCCCATTTTTCTCTTGATAGACACCGGATCCACTACGTCTCTCATATCAAATGTAACTGTCAAGCGTCTAGAGCTACATTCCACCCCCGATGTAGGAGTAAGGATCATTGCCGCTGTTAGGACCTTCTAGGAAGCTAAGGATTGTCATGACCTGCCCCATAGATTTCGAAGGCAAGGTGGTGAACGTGAACCTAATTGCGACAAAAGTCTTCCATTACGACGTTATCCTAGGCATGAATTAGTTGCTGAAATGAAGGCAGAAATCGACTGTGATGCACGTTCAGTATCGATACATGAAAGCGAAGGCACCACCTTCATGTTTCCGGTCCAGGTCAGCTACTCACATCGAGTTTTGTGTTATGCTTCATTGGAAGAGGGTTACAATGGACCCTCGTTAACATCCACCCCCGTGGTCCAAGATTTCGTAGATGTGTTCAAACCTATACATGGACTTTCTCCTTGAAGGGAGATAGATTTCATAATTAACCTGACTCTGGGGGCCACACCCATCTCCTTGCCAACTTACCGCATGCCCCAGTGTGAGATGGAGGAGCTTAGGACTCAGATTTATAATTTGTTAAAGTCAGGCTTTATCTGACCCAGCGTCTCGCCTTGGGGAGCCCCAGTCCTATTTGTGAAGAAGAAGGACGGCACTTTACAATTATAGATAGACTACAGGAGGCTAAACCAGGTGACTATCTGGAACAAATACCTGTTAACTAGAATCAACGACTTCTTCAACTAGCTGAGAGGTGCTCAATACTTTTCAAAGATCGATTTACAGTCGGGGTACCACTAGTTACGAGTCAGGAAGGAGGATGTGCAAAAAACGGTCTTTAGAATCTGCTTCGGGCACTATGAGTTCCTAATCATGCCATTTGAACTCGCTAATGCTCCAGTGGTATTCATGGATCTCATGAACAGAGTCTTCAGGCCTTTCTTGTACAGATTCGTCATCATATTCATTGACAACATATTAGTATACTCGAAGAGTCGGGAAGAACACGAAGAACACTTGCGAGCAGTCCTCGAAACCCTTAAGAAGAATCAATTGTATGCGCAGTTTCGAAAATGCGACTTCTTGATGGAAGAGGTCAAATTTCTGGGTCGTGCAGTGTCCAAAGAAGGCATATCCGTGGACCTAGCCAAGGTAGTAGCCGTACAAGATTGGAATCAACCAGTTTTGGTTACAGAAGTAAGGAGTTTTCTCGACCTTGTAGGCTACTATCGAAGGTTCATTAAAGACTTTTCGAAAATAGCTAGGCCGTTATCCCAGCTTAAGCGAAAGGACGTTAAGTTCGCCTGGAATGAGAAGGCAGAGGCGGCTTTCCAAGAGTTGAAGGATAAACTGACTTCGACGCCGGTACTCGTGTTACCCGACCAAGGGTTTAAGTACACCATTTACACTGATGCCTCTCGAGTGGGCTTGGGTTGTATACTCATGCAGAAAGGCAATGCAATTGCATCGCATCTAGGCAACTAAGGAAGCATGAGGAGAATTATCTTACCCATGACCTCGAACTAGCAGCGGTTGTCTTGCTTTGGAGATATGGAGACACAGTCTCTATGGAGAGGAGTTTGAGTTCTTCTATGATCATAAGAGCCTCAAGTACATTTTCACTCAAAAGGGTCTGAACATGAGTCAGCATCGCTGGATGGATACGTTGAAGGACTTCAAGTTTAACGTCTCATACCACCCAGGCAAGGCCAATTTGGTAGCAGACGCCTTGAGTCACAAGAGAGCACTCGAATTTGCGGCCCCGTTGATGGTGAAGGAACGGAACATGGTGAAATTTGTACGAGACTTCGACATGAAGCTAACCATGGAAGAACCATACAAGGTCATAGCCCATGTTCAGGTCCAACCACTGGTTATTAGTAAAATCATTAAAGCCCAGGAAGGCGATGAGTTGTTAAAAGGAATAAAAGGAAGAGTGGGAAGTGATGTAGATCTGTTCACTCCCCAAGTGTAGGGTTGTGATGTAGTAATAAACTCGGTAAGACCGAGGTCGAATCCTAAGGGACTGATACCTGTATGTAATCTGAAACTAAGTAGAACTAGAACTAGATTAAGATGAAATCTAAATCGAATGTAATTTGAGGAATAATGATGAAGTGTTTATCTAAAACTTTAAAGTATTTAGGGAAGTGAAGGGATTCAGAGGATCCACTTGTAGAGATTAGGGAGATCTTATGCCTGTTTCAAGAACTCAACTGGACTTAGAATCGCATCTCCATCCAGTTAAAGAGTGTAACCATAGCAATCAAGACTGAACTTCCTTTGATATAGTTTTCAAGAGATGAAAGGTGTATAAATTAGAATGAATTTTATCACCAAACTATGCCCAAGAGA
Organism: Magnolia changhungtana; assembly: GCA_030180095.1. NCBI lineage: Eukaryota > Viridiplantae > Streptophyta > Magnoliopsida > Magnoliales > Magnoliaceae > Magnolia > Magnolia changhungtana. The sequence goes on from JASAUF010000220.1 coordinate 6,937,068, forward strand.
CAAAGTAAACAACAGAATTAAACTAATTACCAACCAATCAACATGATATGAAGGTTAGGAAGGGTACCGACATCCAACCATACCTAGGAGACGATGGTGAATAACAGGGCTTCCTAACGTCATAAACATAAAAAGGAAAGGAACATGCTCAAAGCTATCGCAGACTCATTGTAATTTTAGTCACAACAAACCATTAAAAACTAAAAACATTCCCTTAATTAAACTAAAATCAACATCAGTTCAATATAAACAAAAGGCACAAGCAAAAAGGTCTCTCATCACGCTACAAGTTTCACCTTTTAGCCCTAGCTAAGAGGTTTAGCCAAACATGGTTATAATTTGGCTAAACATCTGAAAATAAAGTAAATAATAAAAAACTCTAAAAAAAATACTTCTCTCTGTCTCCTTCTCTCGGCCGCACGTCCCAAGCCTTGGCTGCCTTCTAACCGTAAATCTCCCCCTTCTCTCTCATTCTTTCCTCTTTTTATAGCTGTGAAGGTCAGCTGAAGAGAGGATGGTCGGTTGCTGCGTATAAAGAATAAAGTTTACGCAGGACATCGCAGGTCGGTGCGGAAGATTTACGCACTCCCTGCGTAACGAAGCGTAAACCGACTTGCACTTAACTGAGTTTTTGGGCAGAGCACAGCCTCATGTCGAAATCTAGCTCCATGGCTAGGATCGAGCGGGGCCTATACATCATATGGACGGTCTAGATCGACCGTCCTATGGCGTCTGTGCACGTACAATGGCCCACAGCGGCCATACATCTCGGATAACCGCAAACAGGGCCTGCGTATATCTTTACGTTGTGATGCTCGGTGGGCCCATTCTCCGTGTTTTCATGGAAATCCATTCCGTCCATTAGATTTTCCTCAAAAAACCATTTGGAAAGGGACGGTTTTGGATTGATTTCGGTGTGGCCTCCTGACTCCTTTACTCTGTCATCCGTCCTCCGTTTGGGTTCTTCAAACACATAAAACATCTGAATAATTCGGGACACGGGTCGGAGCATGGTCGGTTTTGCCTCCTGAGTGTAATGAACAGTTCGGATCATCAACCTCAATGATGATTGTGGCCCACCTTTACCCAACCGCAAGTCCCTACTCGTTGTTACGCAGGCGGGGATTTCGAATTTCAAATAGTCGGGTCAGCGCACGCTGACCGACTTACTGTGTTTGGTGCACCGCGAGTGCACGTGTTCTATGCACATGTGCACCACTCAGTGTGAGGTCCACAGTGATGTTTGGATAAATCCACACAGTCCATCTGCTTCTCCACCTCATTTTATGTGTTGAAACCAAGATTGAAGCATATCCACACATCAGGTGGGTCCAGAATCATGATTTTGAGGGCTGATATGTCCGTTAGGCCGCTTCCACAGGGATCTGAGGGTTGAAATTTAACGTGTACGGTTCATTTACGGTCCTCAGGCCACGTATGGAGTTTCGAGCTGAACAGATGGTGGGAACCCTGTGATCTTGCATTCTAGACGTCTTTCGGGCCATTTGAGCTTCAGTTTCTCGATTTTCTCGGATCTCTGACGTTGATCTTAGTTCCCTGGAGTCTGTTCCTTGTCTTGGTGATTCCTGAACGTTAGATCCATGCTTTTAGCCTATTATTTCAATCCAAGCTGTAAATACGTCCTGTATCACAATCATGATTAGAACAAGCTGTTAAACAGTATTATGTTTGTAAATTCAGGCAATAACCGAGGTCTAATATGGAATATTTGACTCTCAACAGAATTCAAGTGGAGAGTCAATTCTGATGGAGGTTTGCCTTATCCAGACCATCTTTATGTCCCAAATCTTCATGGACTGCGGGAAGAAGTCTTGAATGCTGCCCATAACTCTAAATTGGCAACGCACCCTGGTAGCGCCAAGATGTACTAGGACCTAAAATAAAATTATTGGTGGGATAACATGAAGGGGAAAATAGCGGATTATGTATACCAATGTCTCACATGTCAACAGGTCAAGGCCGAGCACCACCGACCGTCGGGCCTCTTACAGCCCATGCCCCTAGCTGAATGGAAATGGGATTTCATATCCATGAACTTTATATCTGGATTGCCCAATACAAGGAAGGGACATGACTCAATATGGGTGATTACGGACCGGTTAACGAAATCAGCCATCTTCCTTCCAATTTAGGCCTCTAGCTCCGTCGATGACTTGGCCAAGTTGTATATTAAGGAGATAATACAACTTCATGGCGTCTTGTTAGAAATTATGTCAGACCAAGACATCCGATTCACATTGATATTCTGGACACGCATTCAAGAAGCCATGGGAGTGAATTTAATACCCTTCCACCCACAGACAGATAGGCAAACCGGACAAATAAACCAAATAGTGGAGGACATGTTGTAGGCTTACGTGCTGGATTTTTAGGAGAGCTAGGATGATTATCTCCCATTATGCTGAATTTGCCTATAATAATAGCTTTCAGGCTGGCATCGGCATGATGCCTTATGAAGCTTCGTATAAGTGCCCGTGTCGAACTCCACATTGCTAGGTAGAAACTGATGAGAAAAGCTTGCTAGGGCCGGACCTAGTATAAATGATGATTGAGAAGATTGAGGTTGTTCGACACCGCCTCTTAGTAGCCCAAAGCAGACAGAAAAGCTATGCCGACACGAGGCGGAGAAACTTGAAATTTGAAGCAGGAGACCACGCATTTCTCAAGATTTCTCCAATGAAGGGAGTTGTGCGCTTCGGTAAAAAGGGGAAGCTTGCGCCATGATTCATTGGGCCCTTTCAAATCCTAGACCGTGTAGGCCCAATTGCTTATCGCCTAGCCCTACCCACACCGCTCGCAGAAGTGCACAACGTTTTTCATGTTTCAATGATAAAGAAGTACGTCCTTGACCCTACACATATCATCAAGTAGGAACATGTGGAGCTCAAGAAAAATGCCACATATATCCTCTGACCCACTCGAATACTAGACAAGAAGGAACAATTGCTCTGTAACAAAATCATTCCGTTAATTAAGGTATTGTGGATGCACCACGATGAAGAGGAGGTCACTTGGAAGACGGAAGAAGAAGTCCGCAATATGAACATGTACAAATTTCGAGGACGAAATTTATTTATAAAGGGGGTAGATTGTAACACTCGGTCCAACTAGAACAGTGTCCTAAGGCATCCACGTGGGAACTGTCATAGGACTACTCGATTAAACTACTCGTGTGAGGGATACCACCAACAAATTAACCTAGGTTATGTCACTAATGCGGTCAAGTCTGATTATGTTTGGACCGAGCACGGGCCGTAAAGCCGGTTCGCCTGATTGTTCTTGGCAACTGCCTATACAAGTCGTGCAACGCCCAAGGAATGGCAGAAAAATTTAAAACTTTGGGAGGCCGTGGGACTCACTAGGCTCATAGTCGATCATAAACTACGAACTCAGAAGACACCTGAAAATAAACAAATTTGCGCCATTCAGTTAGCACTTGCCCAATGCGACTCGCTCTGGCCTTGGCCTAAGGCTTGAAATTTTAAATCAATGGCCCTTGCTTAGAATATGGAATCAGAGCATTTCGGCCATTGGATCTCTTCCAAATTTACATCGAAGGCTAAAAATAATTCATTACACTCATTCGCCAAATTTGGTCCCTGATCGAGTAATGGTGACCGTTGATCGCAAATCTGGCCATTACGATAAAACCCCACATCCGTTTGCCATCAAACTTTGTATAGCCCTTCATCGGGCTATGGACCACCTGTCCTATAAATTTCACGGACAGGGTGTCATCAAGCAAGTCTCAGCATCCAAAAGGGGAGTCCCACAGGACCATTGGATCGCAAATTGGGCCATTACGATAAAACCCCCCATCTGTTTGCTGTCAAACTTTATGCAACTCTTCATTGGGCCATGGGGCACCTAACTTATAATTTTCATGGCCAGGGGGCAATCAGAGCAGCCCCAACAGCCAGAAATGGACCCCACAGGGCCATTTGAAGGTCGGACCCGTATGATAAAATCCCGCATCCGTTTGCCTTCAAACTTTGCACCGCCCTTCATCGGGCCATGGGGTACCTATCCTATAAATTTCATGGTCAGGAGACCATCAGGACAGCCCCAATAACCAGAATGGGCCCCACAGGGACATTGGAGGTAATTACTAAAATGCAGGGTCAACTGAAATAAATTTCTAGATATTTATATCCATCCCTCTCTCTCACTCCCATAAACTCCAGCAGCTAAGAGAGATAGAGAGAGAAGGGAGAAGAGAGAGGTGATAGGGTGGTTGATTGTGGGTCAGTGGTGCTTGGGATTTGGAAACCCCAGCACCTACACCTTCCATTGGCCGGAAAATGCCGACCCAATTGCCGTTGGAGCAAAACCCCGTTCAATCTGAGGTAAGATCGAGCTCCAATCCATCCCCATCCAGTTTTTAGTAACATGTATGCAACTTACCCCTACTCCATGTAATGCAGGGCCCAGTACCCGTCGAAACTAAAGCAACTCCAAGTACCCCTAAACGACAATAGGTGTGGATCATTATCCATAGGTGGCCAAGTACCAATTTTAGGATAAATTTAATAATTGTGAATCTTAAATTGATGTGCATGAGTAATTTTAGGGAAAAACTAGCTAGGAACCTGCATGATAAGTCAACCTAACATGCATGCGTTGATAAATTATTGTTTGAGTGGTCTTCAATTTGTTTGGGCATAGAATCAGTGTTGCATGTTCATCCTTGCATATGATCTTTGCATATTCATCATTGTAGTGTGCATTATTGTATTTTTACTGTTGTATTTTCTGCAGTTTGGATGTTGTGTTGTCTTTTGTCTCCTAGGTAATCCGGCACCATATGCACACATGTCTAACCTATGTTGTTAAGAGTAGATGCATTCATTATAATATCCTGAATTTTATGTTGGATGTATAATGTGCATAATTCCATCTATACTAAGATGAATTCTTAGTTGAAATGATATAAAATACAACCCATTTTCTGGGTTGGTCAGCAAACTGAGATTTTTTAGGGTGGTCCCATTGGTTGGACCATCCCGTGACTAGGCTGACTGGTTTGGGCGGACGCTAATGGACGACAATAGTGGGACTACATGGGTTGCTTGCACCCGATGTAGTGCGTTACATGCTCGCCTAAACTTGGGCGACCTATTCCACTGACTGACCAACCATGTTTGCTCACGCCTGTTTGGAACCTGGAGCACCCGTCACTCACTGACGCCCACTGACAACAGCTAAAAACTGATCCACAGTCTCGTGAGCCGAGCATGGTGGAATGGGACACTATATCCGAGCTGTCAGCCTACACTAGGGTGACGAGCCTCCCCGTAGTGATCCGCGAGCGATCCCGCTTTCCAGCACTCCTCATGTGCTTGTAATCGGGGGTGAGGAACCCAATGAGATCAAGGATCGTGGGGCCCTGGCCTCACACGTTGAGGGGTCATGGCCTCTCAAACGAATGAGGGCATTGATATCATCGAGGTGTATCAGTTTCCCCAACATGCTGGATGAACGGACTTAACTAAAGAACTCGGCTAACATGTTCATGATCGCATTGCAGTAGTTAGTTTGGCGACTCGACAGTTGAGGTCGCAATGAGGGAGTGTTGGCCATGCGTGATCGTTAGACGAAGTCGCTCGAGGGAGTGTTGTTGTGAGGTTATGCATCATATCATAATTCATGCATATGCATTAATAAGATTAGTTAGAGATGTATGAATGTAGGTTTTCATTAAATCCATCATAGAATTGATATTTGATGTAACTTAAGGCTAATGGCACCCATTGAGTTAGCTACTCACTCCCAATTTGGGATGGTGTTTTAAAACACCAACCAAACACTTCAGTAGATGCAGGTGAGGTGGAGCTCTACGAGTCGAGCAGGGTGAGCATAGATAAGGAAGATGAGTTTTTCTACTTCCAGCTTATGGGCGGTCACCGTAGACTGTGCAGGTTGATTATGGGTTGTTGAGCAAGGAAATATAGTGCACAAATTCTTTTGGACATTTCATATGTATATTTTATCGGGCGATGCTTTGTGCGACCCATTTAATATTGCCTGTAGACTCGTATTCTCTACCTGCATTTATTTCAGTAGACTAGTTGTGGTTGTGGTTTATGTTCCAGTCAATTCTATTTTTGCTCATGTAAATTGAATTATATGCAAGTCACTAAAATTAAGATATAAGTGACACCCGGGAACTTGGAGGTCGAGTGTCTGCTCGACCCCCAAATTTCAGGGCATTACAATATTCAAGGTATGTAAGATTACGTTTTGACATTTGAAAAATTAGGGGACAAGTAAGTGTGCTATGTTCAAATTACGTAGGCAGTATGGATAATTGAAGTCCGACTTTTAGTTATTCATTTGTGTTAGCGGGTTGAGTAATCAATCAGATGTCAGAGCTTCAGTCTGTGATGGCTCTTTCCACAACCAAAGTTGAGTATATGGCAATGACGGAAGCCTTCAAGAAAGCGGTTTAGTTGAGGAGGATGATAAATTAGCTGGGGCTTCAACAGGAGGTCGTACTAGTTAATTATGATAACGAAAGCGCGATTAATATGGAAAAAAATTATATTTATCACTCATATACTAAACATATTGATGTGCATTATCATTTTATCTTAAAAGTGCTTGAGGAATGAGGTGTGACTCTTGAGAAGATACATACAAGCGTGGATCTGGCTGACATGCTTATGAAGGTGATTCTCATAGAGAAAGTCAAGTTATGTGCAACTTCTTCGGACTCGGTGAAGCCGTAATGAAGATGGAGTATGTGACAATGAAGCTATGATGGAAGACAATTAGAGATGGCGATGGCAAAGAAGCAATGGAGACTAGAGATTAAAGACATGGTCGAGATTGTTGTCAAATGTCTTAAATCTGTTTGTAACAGGTTCTGTCGATGCCATCGACAGACCGCTCAATCCCATTGAGAAAATTCGAAAAAATCATAATTGATTGTTGGATAGTTTTGAAGGTTGCTACTAAATGGCATCGAAGGATCTTCAATGTTATCGACTCATTTTCGATGTCTACCGATGTCATCAAAGGCATGCACAGTTTTGCGTAAGTGCACTATTTATTTCCTATTCTAGTCGGATAGTATATATATCAGGTGTAATCAGGATTAGGGCAATGATTAAGAGGATTATGGCTTTCTAAAGTGTTTTAATGGGTTCAAGGGCATAGCTAGGGATTTAAGGAGATTCAAGGGTTATTCGAATCGGTAAGATTTGTTATATCTTGTAATATTGTTTTCATAGTGCATTACTTGTCATTTTTGGCCATGATTTTTTCCTGCAAGAATTTTTCTACATAAAATTTGGATTGCCTTTTCATCGGGTTTATTTGTGTAATTGTGATTACTTTGTTTAATTTTATTGTGTGTTTCCGCAAGTCCCAACATTCCTACTCTCATATACTAGGTGAGGCCCATTGTGGTTCTTGTGAGGAATCTACCCCATCCATCCTTATTTCCATATCATTTTAGGAGATGAGCCCAACAATGAGGCATATTGAAAACTTAACTAGGCCACATGATAGGAAATAGTGAAAACTTAACTAGGCCACATGATAGGAAATAGTGAGGATTGAACGTCCACAATTGAAACATTTGCAAGCCATAGAGGTTTTAGATCAGACTAATATTTTTGTGTTTTCAGTTCATCCCAGTAGGAATGACTTTACAAAGGGTTAAGATGGCATAAAAACATCATGGTGGACATTAGAGAGGTTTCAACGCAGGCATTTCCCCACACACTTTTTCCCATGGCGTGGTCCATGGGAGAAAAATGAATGCATAGGATGGATTTTTCACAAACATCACAATGGAGCCCACCTAGCTTCTGAGCGTAGGAACTTCCTTCCACATAGTGGCGCAGGCAATCCCTAAATGAATGTTTGTACAGTTTCATCATTCAAATGTTAATTAGACCATTCACATCCAAGGAAAAATAATCCAATAATCAAACGTTTAGATATTCCTATCTGTCAGTCTCTTTTTGATCACCCACTTAAGGTGCGGCCCATCATAAGAACGGCTTGGATAATCTCTTGATGTATTATAGCAAAGCTTGTAAGGAAATGGTTTCAGCACTGAGGTCATGGGTCAATATACATGCATAATAGCTACTCATCAAGTGATCCACACTGTCTGAATTTCTTGTCTGATAATAAACATTGATTTGACAATCATATGATGATTATATTTGCCTGATTTTCAAGACATTAAGTCTATAATATGGGACCTACATGATGACTGGCTTTAAACTCTTCACATATATGTGTCATTGTCTTAAGTTAGGTGAATTGGCACTGAGCAATTCCATTTGGATAGTGAGTGGATTTTTTTTTCATTAATGAAAAATTACTTGTTTTAATTGAATTTTAATCACATGATTACAAATTTGCTACAATCAAAATAAACAAAGAAAAAGATTGTCAGTCAAATACAAATGTACAAACGAGACAAGTAATTTATAATTATTGTTCTTTTTTATATAATTTAAATAAATAAAAAAAAAAAAAAAAAACCTTCAATCAAACCACCCCAGGTCATCATTGCAATTTTCCCGTGATAAATGAAACAATGTGAAAATACTTTCATTTGTCTTAAATGCATTTAGTGTATGATCTCGTTTGGGGGCTTATAAATAGAGATAAGCGGGAGATGGTATAAGATCTCGTTTGGGGGCTTATAAATAGAGATAAGTGGGAGGTGGTATTCGAAGTAAATGGCTTGAGCAGTTGTACTTAAATGAATTATTCTTAAATGAAAGTAAATGAAATGCATTTGAAATTTAAATATTCTATTTGGATGAGAGTAATTAGGAGGTAGGGAATGCAATGGAATTTTTTTAATATATTCAGGGAACTATATTTGACTTTTCGAATCGACTTTAATATCTTAAGTTAACATATATATGTAATATTTACTAGGATAATTATAATAAGCTCATTAAAATATATACTCTAGTTAAAAATGATGAGCCTCAGGTGGGCCACAAACATAAGAATCATAAATAGGCAACTTGCCAATATTTTTTAACTGTCCATTCAAATAGTCAACCTTTGAATGATTTAGATCATTTTATTAATGCAATGTTAGTGAGGTATTTAATAATTGGATTGTTTCGGAGTATCATCATCAGGTCATGCGTACGGTGAACATATGCAACAGCATGTCATGTATTTATTCTCATCCAAATACACATCAAATACTATTTACCTTCATTTACTCTCATCCAAAGTTGAGTAGAGTAATTTATAACTATTATTCATTTCTATTTTTTTCTTTTATATTACAGAAAATCAAATAAGTCATTACATGTAGTGTTTGGTTTTCCAATTCATGTTTTAATTTTTGCAAATCCAAATGCATAAAAAACTGCGGTACAAACAAAATAGTAGATTTCATACTCTGATTTCATCCATCCAAACGCCAGACTGTCTGCCATTTTGAGAATCATGATAGCGAAGTGCTGAGGCTGGGGTTGTCCAAGCCTTGTAAATTCCATCATGGACCTGGTTGGCCTGATACTAAATCAATGCATGGGCCAGCACTGCCCTGATTAGGACCCAATCCATTTGGGAGACAGCTAAGGACCACTTGAGAAACCAAACACGTGTGTGAGATCCAGGCTACTCGTTAGGTGGGCCCACAATGCACGAGTACGGTTCTCACATAGACCGTAAGCACACCACATCAATCATTTTTCTCTTGTTGTGTGCCACAATGTGAGCAGGTGACCCCATTTTTTGGGCCACAGAAGGTAGAAAGTAGGGGCCCAGCTGATGGACGGCCAGGATTAAAAATCCTATTCCCATAAGGGGTCTTATGAGGGATCAATTGCTTGGCTGCGCATAGCTGCGTAGGATAGAAGTTGCAAGTTGCAAGTGATTGTGATGATTAAGTGGGGTTTGTCCTAATTCTTTTTAGTGCTTTTCTTAATTGTAGTCAAAGAGGGATTCCTTTTTGGTCAGTCCAATGCCCGGCAACAAATCTAAATGGTTGGGACTGAGCATTTTCTATTCATTTTGTGGTCCCCACCCAAATCCGTACCGTCCATCTGACCCATGTATCAAATCACTCCGATCTGACCGTTGGCCAAATGTTCGAAACAAAAATAGCCACTGAAATGAACGGTTTGGATTGTCCATGCAACTTGGTCCACCCATATAGTGGGCCACCCCCAACAAGATTCTGACCAATGTACCTAGCCATGCATCTAATCAAATATATGGAGGACCAGGATTTTGAGTGGTTAGGAGATGCACTGGAACTGTCCTCTTTCTTTATGGTCATTTGGCAGGGAGACTTGTGTGGACAGCAATCCACTGCTAGAATTATAATACCCAGCTATTTTATAGTCTGGCAACGTGTGATGCTTGATACACAGGCACTTAAAAAAAATATGAATGGGACATTAATTCACTCAAATTAAGCTGCCTAAATTGTGGGGCCCACTTTACCTACCTAAAAATCCTTATGTTGGATCAGTTGAACAGACATATTTTCTGAATTGTGCATATGCTTGTTTGCTGAAATAAGACCGTTGAATATATCTTTCCATTTTAACCGTCCAATAAATGCCCATGAATCATATAGTTATTTAATTAAGTGTAATTTTTGGCTTAATGATACATTTATCTAAATTGAGCCCTATAATTTGGATAGGCCGAGAGTTACTTATTATATGACACGTGCATGATTTCTTAAATGCTCTCGTATCATCTATCCTAATCTAGAATATCAAAGTTTTCACCCTCACCAGCCAGACTACAAAAGCACTTTTTCTTTTCTTTTCTTTATTTAGTTTTTTCGGCCTGTGGCATCTATTCTTTAATTTGGGAAAATAAAGTGAAGATAATGAAAGAAAAAATATATTACAAACTTTTTTATTACATGCAGAAATAAAAAGAGAAATACTATCTTGTTACATGCAGAGATAAAAAGAGAAACAATAACACTATATTAATTTTAATAATAAATAATTTATTTTTATATTTTCTAAACAAACTTTGAAGTTTGTTTGTACATTACTAGCAAGGTAAGACTTAAGTCCAGTTAGGCATAAGCTTATGATGAGCCATATCATATAGGCCGGAGCTTAGCCTACGATGATCATACATAGTCAGAGCTTAAGCCATAAACCTAGCCAACCGCTTTTGTTCGAGATAGTTGCTAGCCAACCGCTTTTGTTCGAGATAGTTGTTGAGTGTACCCCATCATGTATGATAGATACATGACAAGGATGCACTTGAGATTCTAAACAAGATAAGCAATGGTGGGGTTAGCTCCTATATGGAGCCTGGGCCCACTTGATTATTAAATGGGCTTAAATGTTGTGTTTTGAGATGTGACCTAGGTTGTGAAAGCCCAATGGGTCAGACCTACACAAAGAGAAGGAAAGTGTGAACAGGCTACTCATATATTTAATTATTAAATAGAGAGAGAGAGAAAAAAAAAAGAAAAAAAAGATTCCCCTTGAATTAAGGAGAATACAAAGACACAAAAGGCAAAGAATTTGAGGCTAAAGAATTTGAGGTAGTTGAGCCCTCCATTACTTACCCCACATGAATGCCCACAAGCCAACATCATGTTTGGGGCCATCCACCCCTTTTGAAAGTGTCATCCATACCTCATGAGACAAACTCACCATCTCTAACACCATATCTTCTTTTTTTTTTTGCCTTTGTCATGTGGCCCACCTCTCTTGCAACTCCTGTGGTTTAGGATTGTCTCATAGACATTCTCAATCTTTGCATGGTGGGCCCCACTAATCTTTCTCCACCCTGGGTATTTCCCATGTCCCCTAACCCCAATGGTCCCCTAAGACAACATCTACTCCATATATCCATCTTGGACCAGTCTCATGTCTCATACAGAAGATTCTTCAATGGAACCTACTATTCACACCCACTATTTTTTTTTATAACTACACCTTTTTCTTTTCACTCTCCGTAGTCCACACTCCTTGTATGATGGGCCTTAGGGCCTGTTTGGCCAGGCAGCTTGGACAGGATTGGATGATATTAGAGTGGATTGCACGGATGTTAAGGTAATGATAGCTGCGTCAGTAGATTGGTGCAAGATCTATGGGATTGCTATATTCCGGGATTGCAATATCCGGTCTGTTTGGCACGCCCGGCCAATCCGGGGATTAAACCTTCCGATCCCTTTCAATCCCTCAGACCAAACACGTCCCAGGCAATTTTGAAGGGATTAGGGTGGATTGGATAAGATTTAAAGGTAATGATGGTGATGTCAGTGGATTGTCTTAAGATCCATGGGATTGCTATATCCCGGATCAGGATCCCGTGTCTGTTTGGCACGCCTGGCCAATCCCGGGATCTATCTTCCAATCCCATCCAGTCTGCCCGGCCAAACAGGCCCTTAATGTTGTTGGATGGTCCATGCACCCAAGTCCCCTTGCTTGAAATATCCTAGCTGCATGTATCCAAGGGAAATGTTCTTATAAGGTTACTAGGTAGAGCTAGATGGGTCCCATCATAATTTATGTTGAAAATCCACCCCGTCTATCGGATGTGAACTATCCTGTCAGGTCTAAAGCCCCAAATCCAACCCAATGCCAGACTTATGTGGGTCACACGGAAGGAAACTTTTGAGGATAGACGTCAACCCATTAAACTTTCGGGTCCATTGAGATTTGGTTTAGACATCTAACCCATCCATTGTGTATGTCCTACTGGATGAGGGATTCAGTTAAATATCAGACAATTCCAAACATTAGGTAGCTCCCAAGAAGCAATTATCTAAGTTTTAGGCATATTTTACACCATTTAAGATGGTGTGGCAGACCCGAATCTCTGTATATGGCTGATTTTTGGGACATCCCATGTCTACAAGAGTAGTCACTAGATGAGCGATTTAAATGCCACATACACATCACGATGTATATCGAGTGCTGGGTTCTGTGTGGGTGAGGATTGAGATCCAAGCAAAACCAATTTGCACATGGACTTGAGCAAGGGTTGAGTCTGAGTGGGATTGGTTTATTTCATATTTAGACGGTGAAAATCTAAAATCTAAACTTAGACAAGTCTCTGATTAGTTTAAATATTAAGTAGAAATTTCACATTCATTAGTAAAATGATCACCTTATATCTTATGCTAGAGAAATATATTTACAAATAAGATAATTAATATTTTAAAAATAAATTAATAATTTCTTTACAATCTCAATAGTAAGAAATACAATTTCAAGGAAAACATTTTTTCACTATAAATTCCTTGTTTGGAAATAGGATTCAAATAAAAACTAAATTATGTAGATTCAAACTAAGCACTTAACTCCATGCTTTCATTAAGTTTCGGAGTGGGGTTAATTACTCAAATTGCCTTAAAAAATGTAATAAAGTTTCTTATGCATTGGATACATGTCTAGGTTAGGTCCGTTTTCTACAAATCTTACGATTTAAAATTTAGGGCTAGGACCGATGAGGTCGGACCAACTTTGAGAGGCCATGGACCCATTGGGGCGGTGTTTTAGGTCCAGACCCGACCTGATGGATCAAATTTTATATATGGATCCATTCATTAATGTGTGGGGTCCATCTAGTCAATGTACCCATCTGCAGCACAATGCCTTGGTTGGTTGAATTTGAACTTTGTTGTACTTTTCATCTTAACCCCTTTTTCCTTGGACCACCAAAAAGGGTTAGGAGCATCCATGGAAGTCTTCATGTATGGGCCACCCACTGGGCACCTTACAATATCATACAACCATGGGCCCCACTCATTCCTATTTAGGCTACAAACTAAAAAACTCAAATACTTGCACTTTCCACTATTAGAAGTAGAAAAGGAATGGCAGATATTATTCTTCAGTAACAGTTCCCTTGAGATTTGTTTATGTGAAAAGGAAGAAAAACAATTTCCCCACGAAGTTTTTCATGGCGACCGTTGAATCCTGTGTGGCCCACGTTAGTCTTGGATTTATTTCATTTTTAGGGTCATACCTTAACATGATATGGCAAAGTGGATATTCGAAGTGGACGTTGCACAATCATCGGGGTTGGCCCCAATCATGGGATGTAAGTCTGAGATTCAATCCATCAATTAAAAAGGCACAAATATATTGATGTCCCAACCTAAGAATTAGTTTTGATCCACTAGTTAGGAGGACCAAAATTTGAAAAATAGATGTACAACTCTAAAACTCTTGGCTGAAGTTTTCTAACCCATTTACCTATTTCCAATATTGGACCACCTTACAAATGGATTAGAATAATTTTAGAGAAAAACATGCTTGGATGAACCGGTGAATGGGTTTTATCTTGGACCTACATGCTATGATGGATTTTTAAAGGTGGACAGCTCTACACTTGTATGCAATTAACAAACCTTCCAACAAGAGAGATCTTTTGACAGCTCTGCACTCAGTGTACAATTAACAAACCTTGCATTTTATGGGTGTTTTTGACAAGTTTATACAAGCTAAAAATAAAGGTAAGAAATGAAGAAAAATACAAATTTGAAATTATTTTTAAAAAATTTTAATTAATTAAGGAGCTAACGAAACATACTTAAAAGTCTTTAAAAAGTGAATTTTAGAAGCAAAATTACAAATAGATATACTTTTTGTAACTAACAAACCTTACAACAAGAGAGATCTTTAGACAGCTCTACACTCATGTGTAGGGCTGTACACGAGCAGAATTAGCTTGATAACTCGCTCAATTCGACTCGAAAAAGCTTGATTCGACTCGATTCGAAATTAAGCTCGAGCCAAGTCAAGCTGATGTTTTGAGCTCAAAAAAATTCCGAACCGAGTTCGAGTTTGCCTGAGCTTGACTCGACTCGGATTAAACCTAACTCGAATCGAACTCAGATCGATTTAATTTGGTGACTCGGTTACTTTGATATTGTTGTTGTTCACCAAGTATTTGATGAAATAACTTAATGAAGTGTGGCTGGTGGCAAGGAAGGTACGTATATGAAACAAATATCCTTTTTTTCTTGATTTTTATGTTGTTTTACAAGTTGTTTGATGAAATACCTGTAAATCCATTGTTGTTGTTATACAGCAAGATTTTCATAGTGTAGTTCATGTTTTTGTGAAAAATGCTGCATAGACGAATCGGCTCGATCTTGGCTCAAATTCAACTCAATCTCGACTCGAACTCAGCTCAAACTGGCCCGAGCTGCTGACAGAACCGATCTGAGCTGGCCAGTTAGGCTCGAGGACCGAGTCGAGCCAAGTCCGAGCTAAGGTCAACAAGTGGCCAAGCCGAGTCAAGCTGTGCCAAGCTCGACTCAAATCGACTCATGTACACCTCTACTCATGTGTAATTAAAAAATGGTGAAGAATATATATATGAAAAAAATATATATTTTTTTAAATTGATTAATTAAGTGGTTAACCAAACATACTTAAAGTCTAAAAGATGATTTTCATAATTAAAATTATAAAAAGTTTTTTTTTTTGGGGGGGGTGCATCAATCCAATGAGTTGGACCTAAATATCAATTCCTTTTCTAGGACCCAAGTTCCTAATAGAATGGGACTTGTGATGTGATCATGCCAGACATGGTTAGGAAGAGGGCGGAAGTGGTCCAATGGGGTTCTATGGACGAAAAAGGGACACATAGCTGATTTATTAGAAAATACAAAACGTTCGGAAGTTTGGGGGGGTGCATCAATCCAATGAGTTGGACCTAAATATCAATTCCTTTTCTAGGACCCAAGTTCCTAATAGAATGGGACTTGTGATGTGATCATGCCAGACATGGTTTTATGAAAATACAAAACGTTTGGAAGAATGTCCTCATATTTATGGTTGATAGATTTTTTTGATTTCATGGGACAATCTACCACTTAGATGGGACACTTGTCCTTTGACTCAACACTGACCATTCGGTACCCGTGGATGAATCAGGATAAGGTAGAGAGCTGTCTCATAAACGTTTGGAAGAAAAATGGTTAGTGCGTAAATTAGCTGAAATAAAATGATGGTTTGATTTCCGGATAAGTGTTAATTTCAAAATAGTGGGCCGTCCACATTGTCGCCCATTAAACGGACGGTCCTGATCGATGCGTTCCACGCTTTCATGTGTTTTCTAGAGAGTCGGCTCTACCATATTCAGGTTCATCGCGGTCTATCGTATCATCTCCCCACCAAACGAAGCATGATATTGTCTGAGAAATGAGATCAAATGATCCATTCATTTGGATGACGCGTGGCTTAATGCCATTGGCTGCATCTTCTCACCTAAGCTAAGTTGTGACAGGTGGCTCGTGTGATTAGACCCAGTTTGGATTATTGGCGATTGTGGATAATTCGGTGACATGGCACGTGATAATAGTAGACACGTGCAAGATTAGAACAGTCCATTAGGTGGACCGCACTATATTCTCCGTAGCTGATGCGAGGCATATGAGGTGGGATACAGTCATAGAATAAATGATTGGTAAGAAAAGAGAAATGTTTTTAGTTATTCATGCTCTATAATCCTTCTAATGAGTTGTGTGGCATGGAATTTGGTCAGAATATCTGCACAATGGGCGCCCACCTAATGGATTGCTCAGATTTTGCACATGCTACCTCTGTCAGCACATGTAATGTCAGTAGATGAGCAGAGCTTTTCTTCATTTGTGACCATATACATCTTAATACATTGACTCCATTTGTAACCATATATCTTAATGCATTGACCTAAAGTATTAGTAGAGGACTTCATCGACAGCCAGGATTGAAAGAAATCAAACAAACAAACAGCTTAAATAAATACACACTGCCCATGTGGAGAGGATGTGTGTGTAAAAAAAAATAAAAAAATAAAAAACAAATCTTTTTGACAGCCGTAAGCTTGCTGCTTTTTATCTATTTTGTGGATATAATATATTATTATAAGATTATTAATGAGTTCTACACTCTAGCCATTCACTCAAGAATTATTGACTCTTGAAATATTCAATCATTTTAAAGGTCAAATTAATGTTTTAGTTAAAATTTATTATTTTTAGTATTTCTTTTCGCTATCTTTAGATTTTATTGATTAGAGTATGATCTAAAGTCTTTATTCTAAGAGATGTCTATATAAGTTATAATAAAATTAGACATATTTATACAATTTTTAGTAATTTTTACTATCTCAAAAACACGTTTCTTACATTTAGTCAAATTAGGTTTTGGAGTTGCTTTTGATTTTAAAAGCATATTAAATATGTTATAAATAGTACACCATTCAATAACTTCAATTTTATCTTTCCTTTTCTAGATTCTCCTTCTTTATTAATTCAAGTGATATTCTTGAGAAAAAGACTGATATCTTCTTCCTTTGCGGCCCTTTTATGTTAAATATTGATACTAGATACGTGGGACATTAGCTGTTGAATTTGCAGTCATGTTTTGGTGATCCAAACCATTTATACCATGACATACATAGCTGATGACTGCCAAGAATATCTCCTAACTTGGAATATTCTTTCTAATGATGGCCCACAAAATAACGGTCAAGTAGATGGTACATAAGAAAAGAGTTAAATAAAAGAAGGGTTGAGATATTCTCATATGAGATTACTTTGGATATCACTATCCACCATGAGGCTCATCATTTAAATAGCCTGGAGCATTAGAACATCACATGATCCCAGGTGGGGACATGTTTAAGGCTGTCAATGGACTAGGCCCAGGTCAAGCAAAATAAAAGTTTTGAGTACTGTTGACCCAGCAGTTCAAAATCTGACAGCTTAATGTATCAAGGGCTTATGTTGGGAGTGTTTGGGATGGATGGAGGGCTGTGGAGCACATTGCCAAAATGACATGTGTGCCTTGCTATATAGGCCGTTCATTAAGTTGGACCGACTGTTAACATATGTTGACCCAAAAATAGTCGGTTCTCTCATGGGGTGGTTTGACATGAATGAGAAATGGACAGCTATAAAAATAATAAATAAATAAAACAACGGCCCAGTTTCGACCTAAACGCGTGGTCCACCAGATACGGAAGGTAACATGACCGGTTCCCCCAAACCCCTATTTTAGGCCACACTCAAGCTATCCATGTAAACATGGGCCGGTTGTAGAGGGTGAGACCGGAAACAGAACGGGCCATACGTACCTGTGCAGTTGGGTCCATGATAGTGTGAGGGACGCACATCACAGAAATTTAGAACACGTGCAGTGCACAGCTCCATTGTATAGGGTACACGTGTCAGTAATCAGGATCATCAATCATGGATGGCCATATGTCAAAATTAAGCATCGTTGGACTGCAATAGCCATCCAGCATTGGACAGTTGCCTCAAAACAAAAAAACAAATGATCCGGACTCAGTGGGCAAAACTCACAAGTGCGGATCATTGTAAGTTTGTTACAGCACATCCATACGGTGGCCCACCAGATCAACAGTTCATATTAAAAGGTGACAGTTTAAGATTAAGATCGAGAGAGACGGGACCCAATGTGCACATGCGCCAATGCCGCACGCGTAACAGACCAGGGCCGTTCATCATGTGGTGCGGTCATGTCATTGGCCCAACTTGATTAGTAGACGCAACACTTTTGGGTATGCGAGTGTGCCATATGTTCGATATGGACAGTAAATCAACTTTTTCAACAGTGCATTTCTATTTACATCCATGGAATTGTTGCAGGGGTGGCCCACAGGATGAACGGCCCAGATCCTACAAGGGGCACATGCCCCTGAGAGGCCATAAGAGGTTTGAGCTGATGAAAATAAAAGCTGGCAAAAGGAAGCTCCATAAAGATAATAAACACAAACTAACTAATTCAACAACTGAAAAAAGAATCACCACCTACAACTTACCCTACAACCCTTTTATTCTTAGCATTTTGCCTTTGAAAATATACGATATTTATTATTAAAAAATAAAAAAATAAAAAAATAAAAAAAAGGAAGAAGAAGAAGAAGAAAGGTTGCAGCATACAACCAGTTGTAGGTTAACATACCAACCGTTTTCATCCTTGCAGTAACAGCTTTGATATTTTAGGGGCAAAACTGAAAACCAAAATTCTGAAGGCATAAAAAATAAAAATAAAAAGAAGGGTTACATCAGACAACCGGATGTAGGTGATCATGCCTGTGATGAATCAGTAAAAGGCACTTGCATAACTAAATGTTCTCACTGAAGTAACCATATCAAATAACTGAATAAACAAGGATCTTCTGATGATAGACAAGAAGAGAGTGGTCCACATGATTAAGGACTGATAGAAGTGGTAGACAATGCAAAAATACCATCGCTGGCAAAAACTTACCTGCCATACCCATACAAGCAAAAATGAAAAAGAAATGCCAGCAATATGCTGCACCCAAGCAGACATCCACAAACAGCATTTTCTTCAATCCATCGCCTCATTTGAAGCGCAGTTTGAAAAATCAATGACTCAGTCGGCTGAGTCGACCTGACAAGATTTTGAGCCGGGTCTTTCGGAAATTTGGTTCTGGCCATGACTCGGCCTTGACTCAAGAGGCTTCATCAAGTTGACTCCATAACTCGGTGGACTTGACAAGACTCATGGTGACTCATGCAGAGTCACTTGCCCTGCCAAGTTGGGATGCAACAAAATCTAAAAAGAACAGCGGCTCCCAATGTCCGATCCTCTCACTCACACTCCCCACCAGCAAGCTATGCATGACTTTGTTATCTAGTATCTTATTTTTTTAATACTCATGTAATTATTTTAAATATTACTACTAAAAGTTTTAATCTATATTTATTAACCATCACATCGAGTCAACCCAAACTGGATGAATATCAAGATGAGTCGAGTCGAAGACATGTCACTTTTGATGATATCATGTTGACACTTCACCCAGGAATACCATTGAGCCTCATGTGGCATTCGGAAGTGTCAGGCGTGTGGTATATCCCAGCATGTTTGGCCCCCACCATGAGGGTAAACATATACAAGAATAGGACAGTCCACTCATCAGGTGAGCCACACAGGTACATTGAATGTCAACCACAGGTTGTTTAAACCGAAGAACTGCTCATTCTTTTTGTATAGGATAAGGTGGGCCAGCCGAAGTATTACATATATTCATATTCATTGTGGGATCCACCTTATGCACATGCCAGATGCCCCACACACTTGACAGTTTGGCATGTCTACTGCTTGCAGATGTGCACATAGAGGGTGCCTCTGTGAGGGAGCAAACTCTGTAAGAGAATCACAAACACTACTTAAAAACCAAAAGAGAGAAAGGAAAAAAACAAAAACAAAAAATAATAATAATAATAATAATAACAAAAAATAACAAAAAAAAAAGAGCAAAAGGGATAATCCTAATCACATTTCCTCTAGTTTTTGACAATTATAAACCAGTGTTTTAAATAGTGCCCGTAGCGTAGCGTGGCTATAATGCTACATAGCGTCCTAAATAGCGTAAATCACTTATAGCGTACTCTACAGGGGTTGTAGCGTACACTACAGCTACAATATATTTTTTTACTATTTTATTTATTATTATTATTTTTTCATGTTTTCTTTGCATCTAATGTTGAGGAATGTGACACTTGTATTGTACTTGATACTTTTTAACCTATGGGATTTTTATTTCTTTTCATAATTGTGACTTGTGGTTTCAATTAGATATTATTAATTAAAGTGGTTTCCTTAGAAAGTTGTTGATGTGATAATTATTTGATTTGGCTTATATATGTGGATTGGCTTTTGTTAAATAATAACTAATAATTTGTTTGAACGTGCTTATAATTGATAAAATGAATCACCTTTTAGGCATTTATATATATATTTTTTCTTTTTTCCACTATTTATTATATGTGTCCTATTTTTAAATTAAAAAATAAAAGTATCGTGTAGCTCACGCTACATGCTCTAGAGGGTTGAGCACTACGCATCACGCTACCGCTATTTAAAACACTATTGTAAACACCTCCATCTGGGGTTTGGATTATTGCGAGTACCTCCCTCTACTAGAGAGGTATTGAGAAATCTGCACCGAATGACAAAAAATACCATCATCTTAGGAGTTTGTTTTGCCCGCATGTGGGGCCCACCATTATGTAGAACAGTACCCAACCTGTCCAGCAAGGTCCTCACCATAAAAATATTGAACAACAAAAAAGTCAGGCTAATCCAATTATCAAGTTGGCCACACCACACAAAACCTCCAATTTACATAGTGGGCCACTTGATGGTTGGATCAGCCTGATTTTTGGGGTTTCCCATCTTTACTGTGGACTGACCATGCTGAATGGGTTGGAAACATATACACACTATTGTAGGCCCATGTGTCTCCAACAGTCAATTTCTCAAAGGTCACAGTGCTAATAGACCGGGTGGACAAATTTGCAATGAATCTGTAACCTAGAGGGGAGGCGTTTGCAATTATCAGAAACCAATCAACAGGTGTTTACAATTATCCGGAAAAAAAAAAAGGAGGAGGAGAAGAAGAAGGGAACTTCCAACCTAAGGGCCTGTTTGATTCAACTCCCGAATGAGAACGACAAAGGATGAGGCCCGACCTGGTCATATCTCGTGGAGGTGCTCTTCGCATCCCACAAAATGTGAATGGGCACCACCTGCAGAATCAGGCTCAAAATTGGACACACCAGCTGCACGCAGCAGGTTGGAATAAATTCCTAGAGCGCTCCAAACAGACCCCAGATCCTAAACTAGTGTTGGAAAGACCCAGTATGGACAAATTAGCATTGGGGGAAAAAATAATTCTGTTTATCGCCAACAAGAAAAATGAAACACATACAATTATCAAAAGAAAAACCAGCAACTACACGGCCCAAGTGGTAAACCAAACCGCAAGAAAAGATTAAACTACTCAATTTTTGTATACAACAACAGGAAGACTCGTGTTAAAAGAGGAAACTAAGCAATTATGTATACAACAAATGGAAAAGAAAAGAAAAGAAAATGTTAGGTACCATAACAATATTCCGTACATCTCATCACGAGTGGGAAATCATACCTTTATGACTTGGCCGCTGTCCTTTCTTGTAGTTTAGACCTCATATGATCATCATAGTAGCTCTTTGGACTTTTACCAGCATTTATATCCCTACATCATCAAATCCTTGCAGGGGGTGATGCTGTCAATGTCTTATTGTCTTTCTCTTCTGCTGCTAAAGGATGGGAGCGAATTCCCCCCCCCATCCTACTGAGCTATTACACCTTCATAGATGCAAGGTTGGATGGGACTGAATCAAGTTGCAGGCTGTGCACCAGTCCATGCACTGTTCTCATCATTGATCTTGTTTACCATAGTATTACGGTCATGTTGGATGTAGGATATGCCGGACCAAATCACGCGAATGAGTAGGATACTAACAAACACTACAGTCCCGAGTGTGCATACCACCTAGAGGAGAAGTGATGAACAAGTGCAAACATGTTAGATAAGTGAATGTAATCAATCCCATGAAACTACTGGACTATAGTTGTACAAATAACGAATGTGAAGCGGCAGCTGATTTGGGTGCGGAAGCAGGGAAGCATCTCTTATAAAATGTTAACAAGTATAAACAGCTAGGATGCAGAGGAATGCCAAGTCCGAAGAGTGATTTGGAGAACTGAGATAGACAAGCTAGGATACGGAGTGGGAGCATCAGGTCTGGAGCATGATTTGGAGAGATGGGATAGACGAGCAGAGGATTAACAGCTAGGACGCGGAGTGGGAGCGCCAAGAACAAAGCGTGATTTGGAGAACTAGAATAGACAATGGCAAGGATTAATAGCTAGGATGGGGGAGCACCAAGTCCAAAGCACGATTTGAAGCGGGAGCAGCAGCTATTTAGAAGAATTGTGCAGCCAAGTTCTAGAAACCATAAGAGGACATGTCAACGTAATCGAGTCTTATGATCGTTTCTTTTATTTTCTTTAGTCAGTCTACAAATTAGAAGAACGAAACCACAGTTCAAAGTTTACATAGACGTACAAAGATACGCCTTGTTTAATGGCCTCACACTCGCTCAGAAGAAACTGTAAACATTGAGAAATTAGAACATCTTGACATCTCCTATTCATCTTAGCAGAATCCAAATTTAATGTACCATTTATATATAGTTTTGGGATATTTTGGTTGTTTTTCCTCCTAATGAAATTTTAGCTTTAATGGATTTAGAAATGGAATAACAACACCACTATGGATCTGAGCATGGAAGGATAGAAAAGAAAGTTTCCTCCAACACTTCTGAGAAGTGGCCACCTTCATGGTTAAAAGACTCGGCAATTCGACCTGACCTCTTCAGCCCTGGGTTGAGCCGCAAATCACCCAAGTTGGTGCTGAATTGGCCTGACTCACCTGAGTCGGGGGTGACTAGCGACATCAAACTGGATCAGGTCCAACTGAGTACAAGTCAACTTGGTCGAGTTGCATTAGACTCATCCAAGTCTCAACACCTCCAGCAAGACAGGCATGGCCTCTATGTTCACAAATTCTATTACCACTTGTCTTCATAGAAGACATTATATCTATGTTAAAGATCCTTTGGTCCATCGATTGAGAGAATGAGGCAGGCCCACGACCCATCGTAGGGCCCAAGTACATGTGCTGATTCTTTGCTATTTATTTATATATTTGTAGCCTGCATATCAAGATTTGCAATTTACCATTTGTGGAAAATATGGGGCTGAATTAAAGGTGTGATTGAAGATATGGGGAGATATGATTGAAGATATATAAGCTAATTTGAAGATGTGGTTGAAGATTTAAAGGATATTGATTTCCTAGATTATTATTTTTACTATTATTAGGCTTTTACCATCTTAGGTAGATTAGATTGATTTGAAATCAATCTCTTAATTGGGGGGATTCTCATTAAAGATTCATTTATGGTCTATAAAAGGAGTAGTTGTGTAGGAGGCAGACATTCCAAAATTTTCGAAGTGCGAGTTTTCTCAAGTTTTGTAAGAAGAAGTCCGATATCCATAAAGTATCCATCCCATTCTACTCGAATATTTTTGTGGGTGTATTTTTGTCCATTTATTTGCAATTCGGGTGTAAAGATATCATTGACTTGAGAATTGGGTTGCACCATTTTGGTATCAGAGTGGGTCAACTTTGAGGATTTTTTAGTCTACCTCATGTCTTAATGGCATTAAAATGGGTGACATAGGAAGAGTTTGTGCAAATAGTTAAATTGATCTACGCACTTATAGAGCAAGTAGATCAACTTACACATACGGTATGCAATCTCAGTAATCAAGTGAAAGAGCTACGATGTGAAGGGAGTCTGAAGACCAAAGTTGGAGAATGTGGACACGTAGGGAAAGGTTTTGATCAAGGTCCTAACTAACAACAAGCGGCCTCAACTTGTGAAAACACCAATGACTGAATCATTCGATAGTTAGAACGTGACAGAGAACCCAGAATAAAGGTAGACATTCCGAAATTCCATGGTCGGTTGCACGTTAACGACATCATCAATTGCCTGATAAAGGTGGAAAAGGTGTTTGACTACAAGGAAATTGCGGATAATCATAAGGTGAAATTGGTAGCTATAAAGTTTTCCTTATCACGCGTAAGCATGATGGGATCATCTACAAGCCGAATGAATTCGTCAAGATAAGAAGAAAATAAATTCTTGGGAAAAGATGAAAAGGAAGCTAAAAAGGAAGTTCCTACCTACTACTTACGCCAGTGACCTCTATTAAAGATGTCACAATCAACGTTAAAGATGTCACAATCAACCTAAGAGTTCCATACATTGACATCATGGGCAAGGTTTTATAAGCATGAATACCAAAAGATTTCAAGATATCTTAATAGTTTTAACCCAATATCATAAATAAATTAGCTTTCAAAAATGTATTTCAAATGCCTAACGCATATACACTTGCATTGAAAGCCAATGAGATAATTAATTGGGGACTTGGGCAAAAATTTGGCCACGAAGGCCGTCATCAATGACAGGGCAACATGCTAACTTCTTGTGATAGCAACCACAAGGCCTTCCATAAGCCGATGGACAATGGGCCAATGTCTAGTAATGAAGCCAAGCCCCAACCCATGAGGAGGTGGGCATGGATGAGGAGCTAGTGCACTCAAGATGCGACAAAGCAACACTTTCTTCATGTTCTTTAAGTGTGGGACATTGCTCTTTTCACCATCTTGAACATCAATCAACAATTAAAGTAAATTTGACCGATGAAGAAGAAAATGTTGAAGACACTCCCGATTGCATGCAAACAAAATTTGAAGTGAACAGAATATGAAGAACATGCATATGAAGATGAGGTGCATGTTGAAGAAGTAGTGGTATGTATGGTGATAGGGGAGAGCAAGTGGTTATCCAACAGACTATGGTATCAACGCCTTGAGCGGTTGATGAAGGGCAATGATTGTGACACAATATCTTCCACGCCGCTTATACTTCTAGTGGAGAGATATACACAATTTTGGTAGATGGCGAAAGCAGTGAAACATTGTCTCACACAAAATGGTGGATAAATTAAAACTTCATAAGCATTCCCGTCCATATCAGACTCGTGGATTCAAGAAAGGCTGAGAAATTTTTGTTAACTCCAAGTGCTTAGTTTCCTTTTCTATTGGATCTAAGTACATGGATGAGGTGTGGTGTGACGTGGTCTCTATGGATGCATGCCACATCTTGTTAAGGATACCATGACTGTGGGACCGAGATATGGTGCATTTGACTCAAGTCAACACATATTCCTTTATCAAGGATAGTGTTAATATCACATTGCACTTACTGAAACATCTTCCAAAACCCAAATCTAATAAAGAGGAGGGTCAAAATAACTAAGTGTGCGAAAGAGGAAAGCAAGGAAACTGGCGTCATTTGTCTTGATCACTAAAGAAGACACAAAGCAGTCTGATGTTTTGCCTCCTATTCAATAGCTCCTTCATGAATGTGAAGATGGTGCCCAAAGAACTCCTAGCTGAACTTCCACCTATGATAATGCAGGGGCATTTTCACACCGGGCTCGAGTGGGGTAGCCCATGGGATGCGGGGACACAATCGAGGTGGGTGACCCATGTGATATGGGGCCCATGGAAGAGATCACGTGTTCGAGACTCCTCACCGAGGGGTGATTAATGCGCTTTTCACACCGGGCTCAAGTGAAGTAGCCCGTGGGATGCGGGGACACACTCGGGGTGGGTGGCCCATGTGATTTGGGGCCCACAAAAGGGGTTTGGCCGAGGTCCTAACCCATGCGATGTGGGGCCTGGGCTATGAGATAAAGGGATTAATTCGCCATACTCTAACAGTTCAAGCTTTTAGAGCAAGTGGTTAATTGTCCTGCATCAAATTGGTATCAAAGCAGGAGGTCTCGTGTTCAAGACTCCTCATCGAGGGTGATTAATGCAGGGGCATTTTCACACCGAGCTCGAGTGGGGTAGCCTGTGGGATGCGGGGACACACTCGGGGTGGGTGACCCATGTGATTTGGGGCCCATGGGGGAGATCTTGTGTTCAAGACTCCTCACCGGGGGTGATTAATGCGCATTTCACACCGAGCTCGATTAATTCACCATACTCTAACAGTTCGAGCTTTTAGGATTATACACACCTTTGCCAGTACCATTCATCCCTTGGCAGGACATCAGTATGGATTTCGTGCTTAGAATCCCCAAGACTATTCGGAAACACGATTGTATATTTGTTATCGTGGACCGTTTTTCTAAAATGGCCCACTTCATTCCTTGTTTTAAGACCTCACACGCATCTCATGTTGCCAAGTTATTCTTTAGTGAGGTCATCAAACTGCATGGGTTACCAAAAACCATAGCGTCTGACCGTGATGTGCGATTCATGAGTTACTTTTAGAAGACACTATGGCACATGATGAATACTAGGCTCCAATTTTCATTTACCCACCACCCTCAGACCGATGGTCAAACTGAGGTGGTCAATAGGAGCCTAGAGAGTTTGCTCAAATGTTTAGTAGGAGAGCACACTAGGACATGGGACACCGTACTACCTATAACTGAGTTTGCATTCAATAGTTCTGTTAATAAGTCCACAGGTCTAAGTCCTTTTGAAGTCGTTACTGGTTATAAGTCTAGGAAACCTATTGATCTTGTCCCTATGTCACTGTCCCATAGGCCATTAGAGTCTGCAATCCTTTGCGCATCACATTCATTCATTGCATCAAGAAATCAGGCGAAAAATCATTACTAGTAATGAACATTACAAATTTTCTGCAGACCAGCATAAACGTTTCAAGGAATTCAATATTGCGGACTCTGTGATGGTCCGTATTAAGCCCGAGCGGTATCCTCAGGAGGCCGTTCATAAATTACACGCACATAGCGCTGGACCCTTCAAAATTATAAAACAAAACTGCCTCAATGCGTATGAGGTAGATCTTCCACCTTCCATGGGAATTAGTTCCACATTCAATATGGAGGATCTAGTTACTTTTTAGGGGACCGCTGATACTTTGTCCGGCCCTTCGGCTACCCATCCTGATTCTTCAGATCTGTCCCTTGATTCATGGCCTCTTTCTGACCTTTCTTCCTAGCCTCTACCTCTCATACCTAACCTTCCCATACTCAGAGAGGAAATAGAGGATATTCTGGACCATCAGATAGTATCAACGTCGGACGGCGGGTTTCAGAAATACCTGGTTAAATGGAAGTCACGCCCAGCATCAGAAAGCACGTGGCTCACTTAGGAGGAGCTTTAAAGACTTGATCCTAACATCCTAAAGCGGTTTAGGAGTTTTGTTTCGCCAGTGGCGAAATCTTCGCAGCCGGAGAGAGTTAATGGGGACATCACACACACACGCACCCCCCCCCTCCCACGCACGTACGCAAGGAGGGCCCCACCGTTAATCTGACTTGATGACGACGTCCAAGGAAGGCCCCCTAGTTAGAAGGCTGAGTTTTGATTCATAGGAGTAGGCCTGATAGTCAAGTAAAGCCCATCATGGGTTCTCATGATCGTGGTCCACTAGTCCAATTAATCTCATATTTTAAGTTTTGCTTATTATTATTATTTAGAATATCATGAACGGTTTAGATTATTTTGATTAGTTATTATTTTTTATTACTTCATCGCCAAGTAATAGGTTGCGCACATGGCGTGAGTTTTAGGGTATAGGGTTTTCTTATAAATAGGCACCCCTTGTAGTTCTTTTTCTCATTGAAGATTAATAAAAATTCTTATGTTTTTCTACTCCTCTGAGTTCTTGAGTTATGGAAATCCAATTGGGTGCGAAGCCCTTCCTTCATCGAAGGGCCAACTACCGTGGTGCGAAGCCACATCTATCCCGATCCGCCCTTATCTCATATCACCCATTATTCTCACCTTTTACAACCATTCTCGCTTCGAATCCGTCAGCTTTTACAGCAATTCTTCTCTCTACAACCAATTTCCAGAATCTATCACTACAGGAAGGTTGAAACTTCGGCAGAGCACCACGAACAAACCACGCATCTGATCGACACAAAACTCGGAGGTTTTGAAGCCCTCCCCTGGCCAACCAGAGCCAAGGAGGCGTTTTCCGCATTCGGAGCCCCCTCGCACATGCGCAAGGGCACGCACGTGCTTCAGGCTTGGCCCGTTGTCCACGCGCGTGGACCGTCGACAGGTTAAGAATTTCTGCCTATTTTATCTCTCTCATACCTATTTTCCATAACCCTAACCCTAAATTGCATTATTTTCAATTTGTTTGCCCCTTTTCTAATCCTAGGGTTCTCTGAATTGAAACTAGTGAATCTCTTGAATTAAGGACTGATTACTGTGCATGTGTAGATGAGTTTTACCTCCCTTTGAGTATCTTTTGGCTTATAATTTCTATTGATCCAGCCCTAACATGTGTAGGCCTGGACCCGCACAGATTCCCCTTGCTTGAATGTTTGAACTTTTGTGTGGGATGTGAAAATTTTATGTGAATGTTCCTAAATTAGTTTGATCTAAGGCCTGAGATCTTACATATCATAGTTAATTTTCATGTCCTGCATCAAATTTGGTATCACATTAATGCAGGGGCATTTTCACATCGGGCTCAAGTGAGGTAGCCTGCGGGATGCGAGGACACACTCGAGGTGGGTGACCTATGTGATTTGGGGCCCATGGGGGACACACTCGGGGTGGGCAGCCCAAGTAATTTGGGGCCCACGAAGGGGTTTGGCCGAGGTCCTAACCCATGCGATGTAGGGCCTGGGCTATGAGATAAAGGGATTAATTTGCCACACTCTAACAGTTCGAGCTTTTAGAGCAAGTGATTAATTGTCCTGCATCAAATTGATATCAGAGTGAGAGGTCTTGTGTTCGAGATGCCTCACTGGAGGTGATTAATGCAGGGGCATTTTCACACCGGGCTCGAGTGGGGTAGCCCGTGGAATGCGGGGACACACTCGGGGTAGGTGACCCATGTGATTTTGGGCCCATGGGGGAGATCTTCGATACTCCTCACTAGGAGTGATCAATACGCATTTCATACCGGACTCGAGTAAGGTAGCCCGTGGGATGCGGGGACACACTCGGGGTGGGCGGCCCATGTGATTTGGGGCCCACGAAGGGGGGTCGGCCGAGGTCCTAACCCATGCGATGTGGGGCCTGGGCTATGAGATAAAGGGATCAATTCGTCATGCTCTAATAGTTCGAGCTTTTAGGATTATACACACATTTGCCAGTACCATTCATCCCTTGGCAGGACATCAGTATGGATTTCGTACTTGGACTCCCCAAGACTATTCGGAAACACGATTCCATATTTGTTGTCGTGGACCATTTTTCTAAAATGGCCCACTTCATTCCTTGTTTTAAGACCTCAGACGCATATCATGTTGCCAAGTTGTTCTTTAGTGAGGTCGTCAAATCGCATGGGTTACCAAAAACCATAGTGTCTGACCGTGACGTGCGATTCATGAGTTACTTTTGGACGACACTATGGCACATGATTAATACTAGGCTCTAATTTTCGTCTGCCTACCACCCTCAGACCGATAGTCAGACTGAGGTAGTCAATAGGAGTATAGGGAGTTTACTCAAATGTTTAGTAGGGGAGCACACTAGGACATGGGACACCGTACTAACTATAGCCGAGTTTGCATTCAATAGTTCTGTCAATAAGTCCACAGGTCAAAGTCCTTTTAAAATCGTTACTGGTTATAAGCCTAGGAAACCTATTGATCTTGTCCCTATGTCACTGTCCCACAGGCCATCAAAGTCTGCAAAGTCCTTTGCGCATCACATTCATACATTGCATCAAGAAATCAAGCAAAATATCATTACTAGTAATGAACATTACAAATTTTTTGCAGACCAGCATAAACGTTTCAAGAAATTCAATATTGCGGACTCAGTGATGGTACGCATTAGGCCCAAGCGGTATCCTCAGGAGGCTGTTCGTAAATTACACGCGCGTAGCGCTGAACCCTTCAAAATTATAAAACAAAACGGCCTCAATGCGTATGAGGTAGATCTTCCACCTTCCATGGGAATTAGTTCCACATTCAATGTGGAGGATCTAGTTGACTTTTCAGAGACAGCAATTTTTCTCCGAATGCGCTTCTTCCACCCCGAGCCCTAGGCGGTGCTCCACCCATCTGTGATTTGTCCCTTAATCCATGGCCTCTTTCTGACCTTTCTTCCCAGCCTCTACCTCTCATACCTAACCTTCCCATACTCAGAGAGGAAATAGAGGATAATCTGGACCATCGATAGATTAACCTTGACGGCGGGTTTTGGCACTGGTTAAATGGAAGTCACGCCCAGCATCAGAGAGTACGTAGCTCACTGAGGAGGAGT
The DNA here is from genome assembly GCA_030180095.1 of Magnolia changhungtana. Taxonomy (NCBI): domain Eukaryota; kingdom Viridiplantae; phylum Streptophyta; class Magnoliopsida; order Magnoliales; family Magnoliaceae; genus Magnolia; species Magnolia changhungtana. Next base: position 6,967,749 of record JASAUF010000220.1, read on the forward strand.
TTCAAAGACTTGATCCTGACATCCTAAAGCGATTCGGAAGTTTTTTCGCCAGTAGCGAAATCTTCGCAGCCGGGGAGAGTTGATAGGGACATCACACGCACACGCACACGGGCACGCATACTGCCCCCTTACGCACATATACAAGGAGGGCCCCACCATCGATCTGTCTTGATGACGACGTCCAGAGAGGGCCTCTTAGTTAGAAGACTGAGTTTTGGTTCGTTGGAGTGGGCCCGATAGTCAAGTAAAGCCCATCATGGGTTCTCACGATCGTGGCATACTAGTCCAATTAATCTCATATTTTAGGTTTTGCTTACTATCGTTATTTAGAATATCATAGACAGTTTAGATTATTTTGATTAGTTATTATTTTTTATTACTTCATCGCCAAGTAATAGGTTGTGCACATGGCACGAGTTTTAGGGTATAGGATTTTCTTATAAATAGGCACCTCTTGTAGTTCTTTTTCTCATTGAAGATTAATAAAAAATCTTGCATTTTTCTACTCCTCTGAGTTCTTAAGTTGTGGAAATCCAATTAGGTGTGAAGTCCTCCTTTCATCGAAGGGTCAACTACCGTGGTGCGAAGCTACATCTATCCTGATCCGCCCTTATCTCCTATCACCCATTCTTCTCACCTTCTACAACCATCCTCGCTTCGAATCCGTCAGCTTTTGCAGCAGTTCTTCTCCCTACAGCTGATTTCCAGAATCTGGCCTTACAGGAGGGTTGAAACTTCGACAGAGCACCACGCACAGACCACGCATCCGATCGACACGAAACTCGGAGGTTTTGAAGCCCTCCCCTGGCCGACCAGAGCCAAGGAGGCGTTTTCCACATTAGGGGCCCCCTCGCACTTGTGGCCAGGCCCCTGCACACGTACGTGAGGCCTGGCCCACCATCCACGCGCGTGGACTATCGCTAGATTCGAAATTTCCGTCTGTTTTATCTCTCATACCTATTTTCCATAACCCAAACCCTAGATTGCATTATTTTCAATTTGTTTGCCCCTTTTCTAATCCTAGGGTTCTCTGAATTGAAACTGGTGAATCTCTTGGATTAAGAAGTGATTATTGTGCATGTGTGGATGAGTTTTACCTCCCTTTGAGTATCGTTTGACTGATAATTTCTATTGATTTAGCCCTAACATGTGTTGGCCTATACCCACACAGATTCCCCTTGCTTGAATGTTTGAACTTTCGTGTGGGATGTGGAAATTTTATGTGAATGTTTCTGAATTAGTTTGATCTAAGGCCTGAGATCTTGCATATCATAGTTAATTTTCATGTCCTTCATCAAATTTGGTATCACATTAATGCAGGGGCATTCTCACACCGGGCTCGAGTGGGGTAGCCCATGGGATGTGAGGACACACTCGGGGTAGGTGACCCATGTGATTTGGGGCCCATGGGGGACACTCGGGGTGAGTGGCCCATGTGATTTGGGGCCCACGAAGGGGGTTCGGCTGAGATCCTAACCCATGCGATGTGGGGCTTGGGCATGAGATAAAAGGATTAATTCGCCATACTCTAACAGTTCAAGCTTTTGGAGCAAGTGATTAATTGTCATGCATCAAATTGGTATCAGAGCGGGAGGTCTTGTGTTCAAGACTCCTCACCGGGGGTGATTAATGCAGGGGCATTTTCACACCGGGCTCAAGTGGGGTAGCCCGTGGGATGTGGGGACACATTGGGGGGGTGATCCATGTAATTTAGGGCCCATGGAGGAGATCTCGTGTTCGAGACTCCTCACCGAGGGTGATTAATGCACATTTCACACCGGGCTCGAGTGGGGTAGCCCGTGGGATGCGAGGACACACTCAGGGTGGGCGGCCCATGTGATTTGGGGCCCACGAAGAGGGTTCGGTCGAGGTCCTAACCCATGCAATGTGGGGCTTGGGCTATGAGATAAAGGGATTAATTCATCATACTCTAACAGCTCGAGCTTTTAGGATTATACACACATTTGCCAGTACCATTCATCCCTTAGCAGGACATCAGTATGGATTTCGTGCTTGGACTCCCCAAGACTATTCGGAAACACAATTCCATATTTGTTGTCGTGGACCGTTTTTCTAAAATGGCCCACTTCATTCCTTGTTTTAAGACCTTACACGCATCTAATGTTGCTAAGCTGTTCTTTGGTGAGGTCGTCAAACTGCATGGGTTACCAAAAACCATAGTGTCTGACTGTGACGTGCTATTCATGAGTTACTTTTGAAAGACACCGTGGCACATGATGAATACTAGGCTCCAATTTTCGTCTGCCTACCACCCTCAGACCGATGGTCAAACTAAGGTGGTCAATAGGAACCTAGGGAGTTTGCTCAGATGTTTAGTAGGGAAGCACACCAGGACATGGGACACCGTACTACCTATAGCCGAGTTTGCATTCAATAGTTTTGTCAATAAGTCCACGGGTCTAAGTCCTTTTGAAAGCCTAGGAAACCTATTGATCTTGTCCCTATGTCACTGTCCCATAGGCCATCAGAGTCTGCAGAGTCCTTTGTGCATCACATTCATTCATTACATCAAGAAATCAGGCGAAAGATCATTACTAGTAATGAACATTACAAATTTTCTGCAGACCAGCATAAACGTTTCAAGGAATTCAATATTGCGGACTCTGTGATAGTCCGCATTAGGCCCGAGCGGTATCCTTAGGAGACCGTTCGTAAATTACACGCGCGTAGCGCTAGACCCTTCAAAATTATAAAACGAAACGGCCTCAATGCGTATGAGGTAGATCTTCCACCTTCCATGGGAATTAGTTCCACATTCAATGTGGAGGATCTAATTACTTTTCAGGAGACCGCTGATGCTTTGTCCAGCCCTTCGGCCACCCATCCTGATTCCTCATATTTGTCCCTTGATCCATGGCCTCTTTCTAACCTTTCTTTCCAGCCTCTACCTCCCATACCTAACCTTCCCATACTCAGATAGGACATAGAGGATATTCTGAACCATCAGATAGTATCAACGTTGGACGTCGGGTTTCAGAAGTACCTAATTAAATGGAAGTCACGCCCAGCATAAGAGAGTATATGGCTCACTGGAGAGGAGCTTCAAAGACTTAATCCTGACATCCTAGAGCGATTCAGGAGTTTTATTTCGCCAGTGGCGAAATCTTCGCAGTCAGGGAGAGTTGATGGGGACATCACACGCACACGCACGCCGCCCCCTAGCACGTACGCAAGGAGGGCTCCACCGTCGATCTATCTTGATGACGACGTCCAAGGAGGGCCTCCTAGTTAGAAGACTGAGTTTTGGTTCATTGGAGTGGGCCCGATAGTCAAGTAAAGCCCATCATGGGTTCTCATGATCATGGCACACTAGTCCAATTAATCTCATATTTTAAGTTTTTCTTATTATTGTTATGTAGAATATCATGGACGGTTTAGATTATTTTGATTAGTTATTATTTTTTATTACACACGCCTAAGGATTTAGGTTGGTGGTAGTGCGAGTTTTGGGTATGGGGCAAGAAGACCTATAAATAGGCACGTGGCTTGTAGTTCTTTTTCTCATTGAAGATTAATAAAAATTCTTACGTTTTTTCTACTCCTATGAGTTCTTAAGTTGTGAAAATCCAATTGGGTGCGAAGCCCACCCTTCCTCGAAGAGCCAACTACCATGGTGCGAAGCCACATCTATCCCGATCCGCCCTTATCTCATATCACCCATTCTTCTCACCTTTTACAACCATCCTCGCTTCGAATCCGTCAGCTTTTACAGCAGTTCTTCTCTCTACAACCAATTTCCAGAATCTATCACTACAGGAAGGCGAAACTATGGACGAGCAGCCACACGCTTGACGGAGCACCGCGCATCGATCGACACGAAACTTCGGAGGAACATTTGAAGCCCTCCCTGGGCATCCACGGAAGAGCCAAGGAGGCGTTTCGCATTCGGAGCCCGAGCACGTGCAAGCGAACAAGGGACACGCACGTGCGCGACAAAAAGTGTTCGAGCGTGGGACCGTTATGGTCCATCGCGACAGGAGAATTTCTGCCTATTTTATCTCTCTCATATCTATTTTCCATAACCCTAACCCTAGATTGTATTATTTTCAATTTGTTTGCCCCTTTTCTAATCCTAAGGTTCTCTAAATTGAAACTGGTGAATCTCTTGGATTAAGGACTGATTATTGTGCATGTGTGGATGAGTTTTACCTCCCTTCGAGTATCGTTTAGCTTATAATTTCTATTGATCCAGCCCTAACATGTGTAGGCCTGGACCCGCACAGATTCCCCTTGCTTGAATGTTTGAAATTTTATGTGAGAAGTGAAAATTTTATGTGAATGTTTCTAAATTAGTTTGATCTAAGGCCTGAGATCTTGCATATCATAGTTAATTTTCATGTCCTGCATCAAATTTGGTATCACATTAATGTGGGGGCATTTTCACACCGGGCTCGAGTGGGGTAGCCCGTGGGATGCTAGGACACTCGGGGTGGGGTGCCCATGTGATTTGGGGCCCATGGGGGAGATCTCGTGTTTGAGACTCCTCACCGGGAGTGATTAATGCGCATTTTCACACCGGGCTCGAGTGGGGTAGCCCGTGGGATGCGGGGACACTCAGGGTGGGCGGCTTATGATTTGGGGCCCACAAAGGGGGTTCGGCCGAGGTTCTAACCCATGTGATATGGGGCCTGGGCTATGAGATAAAGGGATTAATTCACCATACTCTGACAGTTCGAGCTTTTAGAGCAAGTGGTTAATTGTCCTGCATCATATGAGGAACATTTAGCACCACATTAATTTAGCGTCAGGCTCGAATCCACCGATGGGTTACTGTGTTGCTATAGAAGGGTTTATTTTGAAAAAGCATGTCAGCATGTGTTGTTACTGCACTATTAACCCCTAAAAAAGATGGATCTTAGAGGATGTGCGTGGACAGTCGTGTAATCAACCAAATTACTATCAAGTACCGGTTTCCTATTCCTCGCTTGGACGATATGCTAGACATGTTGCACTAAGCAAAGGTCATGTCAAAGATCAACTTGAGGAGCAAATATTATCATATACATAATTGGCCCAGGATGAGTGGAAGACCGCACTTAAGACTCAATAACTGGGTTACACCATTTTGTATCAAAGCTAGTGATTTGTAGGGAACCGTTGACTCTACATCATCTCCTAATGGCTTCGAAGGGGGTGACATAGTAAAAGTTTGTGCAAGTAATCCAATTGATCTATGCACTCACAGAGTAGGTAAATCAACTCACGCATGCGGTAGGCAATCTCTCACTAATCAAGTGAAGGAGCTCCAGCGTTGAGGGAATCCGGAGACTGAAGTTGGAGTACGTGAACATGTAGGGGAGGGTCCCACCAAGGCCCTAACCAATAATGGGCGGCCTCAGCTTATGAAGAAACCAATGATCAAATCCTTCGATTGTTGGAACATGATAAGGAATCCAAAAATATGGTAGAAATTCCGAAAACGACAAAGAGATCCATGGAGTCAACGGAAAAGTTGACATTTGAAGTGACCAATGTATTAACGTTGGACCTACACTTGAATTCACAAATGGAACAATTGATAGATCCACTAATAATAGCAATCACATTGATAGATATGCAAATAGGTCTCAACACTTAAATTAAAGTACCTTTGCAAAAGATGATTGTGGCACAAAAAACGGGGCGAGGAATCTGTTGGCCATCTCTTTTTGAGGTGTCTATTTTCTCCAGAGGTTTGGGCACATATTTTGCAGTTTTTGGGTTCTTCTTGGGTTTTTCCTTCCTCAATTGAGGACCTCTTTAGACAATGGCATAATAGTGGTCAAGAGAACTTGGGTAAGAAGAAGTGGAGGCTATTTCTCTTAGCGGGCTTGTGGGCCATTTTGAAAGAGAGGAACTCAAGATGTTGTTGGAATTCTTACAGTAACCTAGGAAGGGTGTTCCTCATTGTCAAATGCTTGGTTTCAGATTGGGTGTTGGCTTCCTATTCTGGTGGCTCGTAGAAGGGGGCCAGTTGTGGCCTGCCTCGCAGGTGTTTTTCTGCTTGTTCTTTGTGTTCTTTCAGTTTAGCCGTCTCTTAATAAATTAATTTTTATCATTCAAGGGGGGGAGTCCATGAAGAACTTCAAAATTACAACAAAGAAGTTGGCACCCACAAAAGTGCAAGTGAAAGAGACAACATCTATAGTCGACTCCAACAAAGGTTGTATCAAGCCAACATTTAGGGTCGCACCACCAGCTTCCACCAAAGAAGAAGATTCATCGTAGAGGAAGTATAAGTCCAAACGTTGAGATTGGCCTCCAACTCAAGGACAAGTTCTTTCATAGCCGAGGAGAATTGATGCAGGCCCACGCCCCATCATAGGGCCCAACATGTAGAGATTTGGGAGTAATTATTTATAGATTTGACACATAAATATCAATATTTGCGATTTACTATTTGTAGAAAATATTGGGCTGATTTAAGGGTGTGATTGAAGATATGGGGCGATATGATTGAAGACATATGGGCTAATTTGAAGATGTGATTGAAGATTTGGAGGATTATTTCCTAGATTTGCTTTTAATATTATTTGGCTTTTACCATCTTAGGTAGATTAGATTGATTTGAAATCAATATCTTAGTTGGGAGGGATTTTTATTGGAGATTCATTTAGGGCTTATTAAAGGGGTAATGTTGTAGGAGGGAGGCATTCCAAAATTTTCTATGAAAAAAAAAATTTAATATCAGTAAAGCTCTCTCTCTCTCTCTCTCTCTCTCTCTCTCTCTCTCTCTCTCTCTCTCTCTCTCTCTCTCTCTCTCTCTCCTCAATATTCTTGTGAGTGTACGCTTGTCCATTTCGTTGCATTTGGGTATAGAGATATCATTGACTCAATAACCGGGTTGCACTAGAGAAGATGAGTTTTCACAATTGAGTTTGTAGGAAACTTCTGAACAATAAACAAAAGGTAAGGTTGCATGAGGTTTTCACATATTTGGAGATTATACGGATGCACTTGAGTGTAGAATTCAAACAGAATATTCTGCAGGATATAATTATGAATCCACGAGCTCGACCATAAGGAATCAGTGGCACTCAAACAAGAACCTAAAAGACGGAAACTGATACCATAATTTGATGATATCGAGCACAAGTTCAGCATTTATGTGCACATGTTCAAGAAATTGTAATAAATAAAAAAAATTATCTGAGAGATCTCTTGTACCTTCTACACGAATACGAACCGTGTCTATGCATGCATGGATGAATTTTCAATGAATAACACACTACCTCAAGGAATGCCTTCACAACCCATAGACATGCCAATGTTAGGACCCCATTAACTGAAAACCGCACCTATGCACAGTCAGGAATGGATGATCGTAAGGACAAATGTATAAATCTGTTACTTCAGTTGGAGTAGTATGACTTGTAGAACAAAAATAAATCAAATAAAATAAAATAAAGACAAGCCCACTAATTTGTAATCTAAGAGATTATATAGATGCAATTTGATTTCGATTTGAATATAGAAATTGGTCAACCAATTGGAGTTATCCAAGAAGCTCTATAGGAGATCGGCGGACTGCACAGAAGAAAATAGGGAAACATGTTGTGGTAGTTTTGTTTCCTTTTCCCATGATCAAATGGGAAGGGAACTCCAGGTCAGATTCCCTATCTATGGAAGATATTAGTAGGCCTTCTGTTCTGTAAGGGGACCCCACACTTGCTTTTCTACTAGATCTCATGCATGGTTAAATCCCATCATAATGTCATAAAAACCAATGGCTGAAACCATAGTGGCTGGCTGTTACGTCGATCAATTTATTTTTTAGAAGTTATTTCTTTAATTTATAATGGGCATCACAAACTGAGGTTTTGTAATATAGTAGCTGTTATCAGTTAATATTTCTGAACACGCACATGCAAGCACACATGTGCCTGCCCGCCTGAACATACGTGCCTGCCCCCACACACAAGCGCACTCACACATGCATGCAGGCACACCAACCACATACATCATCTAAGCCTCATGTTGTTCCATCATTCCACTCTATCAAGGACCGTATCTTTGGTTAAACCATAGTTCATCAAAAAAAAATCTTTCTACATCCACCCACGTCTTTTGGGTCTTCCCTTTGCCCTTTTATAGCCTTCAACTTGAACCCAGTCCTAAATTAACACAGTTCTTGGCCTCCAATACACATGGCCAAACCATCTACGTCTACTTTCCCTAATCTTATTACCTATTGGGACTACTTCTAACTTTCCCTCAAACAAGTTCATTCACAATTCAACCCATCTCACCATCCTCATTTCAGCTTACACTCAACATCCTCATTTCAGCTACCTCCCACCCACGTCTTTTGGGCCTTATCCTTGCCCTTTTATAACCTTCAACTTGAACTAACTCACTCCTAACCAATGTAGCCCTTGGCCTCCAATACACACGGCCAAACCATCTAAGTCTACTTCCCTCATCTTATTACCTATTGGAACCACTCCCAACTTCCCACGAATGAATTCATTTACAATTCTATCCTTTCTCATCTTGCCATTCATCCATCTCAACATCCTAATTTCAGCTACACTCATTATGTGAACGTGTTGTTCCTTGAATGCCCAATATTTTGTCCCATAAAGCATGATTAGTCTTATAGCCATCCTATAAAATCTCCTAATTGATTCGATTAGTATGAGTTGATCACATAAAACTCTAGAATTTCCACTTCCTCCACTCAGTTTCAATTCTATGAGCAACATCCTTCTCAATTTCTTTGTTCTCATGAATTGTTCAGAAGTAGTTATTGTAGGGTAATTCTTGGCCATCAATCTTGAATAATTCCTCATTTCCACTCTTATTGTACTAAAAATGCATTTCATATACTCTATTTTTCTCTGGCTAATTTTAAAACCTTTAGGGCCTGTTTGGCCAGCTGGATTAGATGGGCTTAGGTGGGATGGAATTGCATCTGGTCCTGTGCCAATTCCACTCCATGTTTGGGAAGAGTGGAAAAGCTTGGAAGTAGGTTAGATGGAATCGTATTGGGTCCCGTGCCAATTTCACTCAATGTTAGCAAGTTGTGTAGGTCCCACCATGATGTGTGGGCTATATCCACACCGTCCACCCATTTTTCGAGATCATTTTAGAGCATGGGCCAAAAAATCAGGTAGATCTAAAGCTCAAGTGGACCCCACCATAGAAAGCAATGGGGATTGAATACTTACCGTTGAAAACTTCTTTGGGGCAACATAAGTTTTGGATCTGCCACATTTTTAGGCCCATGCCATAAAATGAGGTTACAAAACAAATGAATGGTTTAGATATAACACGTGTGTTATTCTCAATAGTTTCAAATGATGGTGGGTATATCCTTTCAATGTACCACGGTATTACAAACAAAGCAGGGAATTAAGCTTATCCCATGGTAACAGAGAATAATCCCTGCCATGGGTAATAATTATGTTTTTTGAATCTCATCCCACCTAATCATTTCCAATGCAACTGGCCAAACAGGCCCTTAGAGTCTAAAGCAACCCATAGTTTTAGCTTTGCATCTACTCTCTCCCTTGTCTCATCAATCAAAACCACGTCATTTGCAAACAACATACACCACAGCCCACAAGCAATGTTCAGAGTATTAGTATCAACGTGTATCGATGACTTGGGGTATGGAAACAAGCATCGATGTGGTTGATAGTATCACAGATCACGGGTAAAATATTGCTCTTTATGGGAATCACTGGGGAAACGTTGGGAAAAGGTAGTATTTTTTAGTGAAACTTCACGAGATGTTAAAAGACACGTGTTTACACACTTAGGTCTCAAAATATTATAAAAACAACTATACATAATAGGTTTCCATTTTATAAGGGCCAATACAGGCAATGTCAAACAAAGCAATGCAATGTTCTAGTCAGAAACAACATTTAAAAGTTCTAAGGGCGTGTTTGGGTAGTGGGATTAGAAGGGATTAGGTGGGATGGGATTCAAAAAACATAATTATTACCCATGGCAGGGATTGTCCCCTGTTGCCATGGGATAAGATTAATTCCATGCTTTGTTGGTAATACGGTGGTACATTGAATGGATATACCCACCATCATTTGAAATTAATGAGAATAACACACATGTGTTATATCTAAACCGTTCATTTGTTTTGTAACCTCATTTTATGGCATGGGCCTAAAAATGAGGTAGATCCAAAACTTATGTGGCCCCAAAGAAGTTTTCAACAGTATGTATTCAATCCCCATTGCTTTCTATGGTGGGGTCCACTTGAGCTTTAAATTTACCTGATTTTTTGGCCCATGCTCTAAAATGATCTCGAAAAATGGGTGGACGGTGTGGACATAGCCCACACATCATAGTGGGACCTACACAACTTGCTAAAATTGAGTGAAATTGGCACGGGACCCAATGCAATTCCATCTAATCTAATTCCAAGCTTTTCCATTCTTCCCAAACATGGAGTGGAATTGGCACAGGACCAGATGAATCCCATCCCACCTAATCCCTTCTAATCCCACTGCCCAAACACGCCCTAATAGGAGACATAGCAAGGACACATTCCTTAGTCCACTAAATATGCTTCCCAATGACCACCATATGATAGATCGAGTTCCCAATCAATATCATATACCTTTCCCTGTCAATTTGACACATAGGGTTGTCCATGGGCTGGACTGGCCTGTTAGGCTTTCAGGCTTGGCCCACTTCAGACCTAGCTTGGGTTGAAATACTAGGCCCGAAGGCCGTGTCCGAGCCTAAAAGCATGTTTATTAATTGGTTGGAGTTTTGGCTGTTTATTAGATCCCGATAGCTGACCTGGCTGGCCCATTCAAGGTTTCAATGGCATTTTTGTCAATATCATATATGATTGGCCACACCTAATGAACAACCCAAATATTGCACAAAAGAGGGTAGCCAACTTGAGCTTGAGCTAGAGCAGGGCCCAGGCCATGCATAACCATCACGTTTGGAGCTCGGGCCTATTTGTTTTGGTCCATCACAAGCCTAGGCTAGGCTCGAGCCTAGGTTTTACTTTATGGGCCAGGCTTGGACAGACCTTGGCCTGGGCTGAACCCAGTCGGTTGACAAGCCTGCTTACACATGACACCAACCACCCCAAGCATCCTAAGCACTCAAGCCAGTCATTCAACACAATGATGCCATCCAACATTTGTCTCTTCTTGATGACTGCTCCTCAGATTTTTTTATTTTTATTTTTTCTGGAGGGTAACACTCAGATTGAGAAGTGAGAAATGATATGACCAATCACCTCTTGGATCTTGTCATAAGGATCTTTGCAAGGATTTTATATGCACTTTCGACTAGATTTATCAATTTAAAATCTTTGATTTACATTGCTGCTCCAATTTTTGAAACAAGCTCCTTATGATCATCGTAGTTTTCTTTTAGGGCGTGTTTGGATACATGGAATCCAAGGCAAAAGAAAGGAGAAGAAGAAAACAATATTTATCTAATGATGATTTCCATGAGAATTAATGAAACATGGATTCCACTTTTTAGTAGATAGCAAGTGGCAATCTCATATTCCTAATTCCTCTCACAATTCACCTAGTTTCTTGCACCAAGAATCCAAACTATGGGAAAGTGTAATGATTGCTTGGTGAAATCCACCCTTTTCTTTGTTATCCAACCAACACAAATCGTCAGATCAAACGAAAACCCTTTTTCCTTTTCCATTGTTTGGGATGGAATCCTTGGTTTCTAAGCATGACCTTAAATCCAAAAAGATCATGGTGTGAGTATACGTAAAAGATTGGCAACTGCTACATGACAGTTAACCGTTATGGAAAAAAATTTTATCCTTATAAAGACCATAATAGCCCCATAATGTCTATTTGGGACATATACATGTTTTTCATATTTTTTAATCAACATTACCGAACAAATATGTTTTTCAGAGTTTTTCTAAATAAAAATAAAAAAGAAAAATGACTGTTTAATCCAGATTGTTCCTATAAACCGTTACCATTACGGAACACCTTGAAAAAGATATTAAAAGATTAGGACAATTAAAGTTTAATACAATATGTATTTAAAGCTTAATTTAACATGCCTATTGAAGTTGTTTTCCTCAATCCAGCCCCAATTTGTTAGGACAAGCCTCGATGATGATGATGATTATGACTGGAGTAGTTTTTCCCCAACAAAGCATAGAAAATTGATGCATGATATGATCCCAAATGTTATAAAATAGTAACAAAAGGGAGAAGGTGACAGTCTGCTTCCACTCAACATTTAGTTTGTATTGCCAACCCGACGTATTGAATATTTGGGATACATTCAACACTTCGTTTTATTTTGCACACCTTCTTTGTGGTGGGATTACAAGCTGTTAATGAACATGAGTGTGGGCCATACAACTGTTTAGCCCACCTAGTCTTGGTGTTTGTTCTTATTTATGTGTTTAGTTTTATTTCTTAATGTATATTTTGGGAGGGGGGTACGTTTTTAACCCTGTTCTCTACACTTCTCATTCTCTTCTCTGAAACACTTTTTCTTCCTTTTTTATTCTATATTAATCTACATGGTATAAGAGCACATTTACATCCGATCTAATCCATCTTCTGCTCATCTTCTATCTAAAAAAACTATCATCTTTTTCTTATTCTTTGTCCTTCCTATCTCTCTTGTGCTGCAAGTTCTTTAAGAAATTTAGGATTTTTTTCATTCTTTTGGTATGCCGGGTATGTGCAACGGTCCATGTGTGAGGGGGAATGTCATGTTCGTGATCATCACCTCTCTTGTGTTTGGTTCGAACATGTGGACGTGTGGGCTAATTGTTCTTGTCAAATGTCGTGTTCGTGATCGCCACCTCTTACGTTCGGTCAAAATGTGTGGACGTGTGGGTTGGACTGTTCTTGTTAAGTGCAATGTGCACATTGTGTGAAGCATGCAAGTGGGAGTTCTCCTATCATGAAAGATCAACCCATATTCGTGTAAGTATTGTGGGTATTCATCTTAACCTTTCATTCTAATGGAGATGAAGAATGATCCAAAATCTGGATTTATAAATCCATCAAATTTTCTAGTTCCAAATAACCTCTATAAAATTAAATGAAGCAATTATCTCCAACAGTCTAAATCTATTTAAGTGTTTTTAATGGCAAAAGGCAAATTGAAATATTTGACTACGGAAAGCTAGATGAGAGTGACAGAATATATATGATAACTAGATCCAAAAAAAAAAGCTCAAATTATGACGTGGTTGTGGAATAGTATGGAAACATTTGTAAGTGCTAATGTAATATTTTTTTATACTGCGAATGAGGTTTGGGATGCATTACGAAAGATGTACTTGCCTAACAAAAAACATTTCTCATACGTACGAATTGTTTTTAGAGATTTTCTTATTCCAACAAGGAGATAAGTCTCCTGGTGAATATTATTCAACACTTAAAGGAACATGAGATGAATTGAATATGTATCGTCCTCTTATTAGTGATCTAGAAAAACAATGTCAACAACGTGAGGACTTCTTTGTGGCTAAGTTCATATCTAGTTTAAAACCTAAATATGAGCCAGTACGTGCACAAATCTTGGATGGCAAGCATGTGTCATTGCTGCATGAAGTGTATGCTCGCCTCCAACATGTATCCTTTAGCTCTATGAGTGGAGTCAATAAAAACTCTACTTTGGAGTCATTTATTAGACAAGCCAAATATGGTGATCATGGTGGCAAAGGTGATCAAGGTGGTCGTGGTAAGGCGGGAGGAGGTCATGCTAGAGGTTGTCGACTTAGGAAGTACACCCATTGTGGGCTTACAAATCGCTCCATTGAGAAGTGTTGGGATCTCCATGGGAAGCCAACTTGGGCTAATTAGACATCTTATATTGGAGAGAGCAATGGACCTCATTTTGCAAGTTCTACCTCTACAACTCAACAACCACATACGTCTAGAGAGACATTATACTTACCCACGATAAATATTCCAAGATGTTGCAAAACCAACCTATATCTACTGTTACTCCCGCTCCTACAGCCACATTCGTAAAATCAGGTATTACATGTTTTGGGTCCAAGTCCACTATTCTATGGGTAATTGACTCTTGGGCATCTTACCATACAAGTGAATCCAATGCATTTTCCTCTATTGATACAATTTTGACAAGTTCATCATCTATAATAAAAGGTTGAGCTTGTGCTCCAAACTACAATTAATGGAGAAAAAATATCATCTACCATATAACCCATAGCAGAATGGATTTTCTCTACGACCCTTATTTTGAGGTGTGGGTGGCCAGCAACATTACCAAATCAAGGTGTGTGCCATAGCAAGGACGTAATGAGTAACCATTGAAGACAATTCAATTAGTGGCGATTCAAAGAAGCCAATAATATTTCTAGCGACAACAACTATGATGTCTCTCACTGTGGCTCCAATATCAATTTGATGCAACCAAATGGCCACACAAACCAATTGATCAAGCTTTGAAAAATTCACCTATTGAAATTGTCTTGATTAATGATCTGGGACAAATGAACAGTCTCGTGATCAGTTGGATGGGATCAACAGTCAACTTAAATTGTGGGGCCTATGGGATTAATCATATGGTCATGAATTTCATAGGTTTTATTTATTAAATTAGTCTTTAGAGTGAGATTGAGTCATAATTTAGTTAATAAATTATCTTTTGTATTTTCGTCACTTGGCAAATTACTTTTAGGGTACCAAACAGTGTCCAAATGACACAAAATTGATCCATTTGATACCCTATTAAGTAAGCTCTCAAATAAGCCCAAGATCATGCAATTTCGGGGCCATTTGGGTGAGCAATGGCCCATTTATATAAGGCTCATATGGTAGTGATGGGATTTGTGGATAGTTTAGTCATTTTTCTATTATTAAGGCTTCCCTTTTTTGTTTTAAGCATGTATAAGGCTATGTTATGGAGGTTTTTTATATATTTATATATATATATATATATATATATATATATATATATATATATATATATATATATATATATATATTTTGTTTTCTTTGGTTCTAATCAGTAGGAGATTTGGAGAAGGGTTTTTCACGGTCTCTAGCATTCTGCTAGAGTATTGTTGGGTTCTTCCCCACATTCTCTTTCTTATTTTCTTCGATTAAGTAAAAGTAAATCACGGTCGTCTCTAAGTCACTATTAAGGCTCCAATAGCCACAGTTTCTAACAATTCCCAGGCCAAGAATTGAACAAATATGCCTCTTTAAAAGGGGAGAAATTTCTGCAATCTTTTAAAGCTCAAACCAAACCCTAGTAAAAACCTCTATTTGTTACAATTCCGCATGAAATCGGATCAAATCATCAGATATTTGAAATCTACAGCTCTGGAACTGAACTATGCATGCCAATTACAGGATGGGGAGAGTATCTGACCAGGCTCGGCGAGATCAAGACTGGGAGGACTGATCGTACAGCCTTGCGGGCCCGCCTAGATATCTTCCGGAACATGTTCTGGAAGAAGCGGACGAGAAGATCCAAGCTCCGATCATCGTCGTCGTCTTCATCGGAATCGTCATCGTCATCATCGACGTCAAAACCGCTGGCGCTCCAGTCGCGGGGCCCGGCGATCAGGTTGCCTTCCTGGGCACAATTTCAGATGCAGAATTTCAATGCCATTTCTCTCTGCAAATCAAAAGCAGAGAAAGCTATTTCTCATTTTATAGAGAGGGAAAGGACAGAGAAGGGAGTTCTTCAAAAGAAAAGGGAGAAAATTGTCAGAAATTTACCTGAGTGTAGTTAGAGATTCTTCTAGAAGATCGGAGGGGAGAAGGGAAATGAGAAGCGTTGGAATGGAAGGTTAAGATGATGATCGGAGGTGTGGGTTTTGTCGGGATTCGGGAAGAAAGGAGAGGGAGAAGAGAAAGCGCTACCGCTTTTGCTGCCATGGGTGGAGAAAGAGTCGAGAGAAAGCTGCGAGGGAAGAACGAAGGATTTCTATTTATACATCAGAAAGAGGTTGTGTGGGGCCCACCTTGATATTTCATGACATCTAATCCGTCCATCATGTGGTCCCTCATGTTCTTGGCGCCTAAAGATTGGACCGATCAAATACTGGGCTACCCCATTGAAGACCATGCCTAGAAAACCGATGAAATCACGTGGTGTGGCCCACCTGATTAATGGAATGGCGTAATGTTTGCATTGCCCATTAATCCTGGTGGGACTGATCTTTTGAATGGGTTCGATCTTATATAAAAATGTACAGTGAGCCCCAAAAAAATCTGAAATGTTTTCAATGGTGATGTCCACATACCAAATGTTCGATATGGTGTGCCCCACATGAGTCTTGGATCGGATTTATTTTTAAGATTCAATAATAAAATGATGGTTCACAGATGATTGACGGATTAGATATTATTTAAACATCATGGTAGGCCCCACACATCTCTATGTAGTTTAAGATTAACCTACAGCTGCAAGTTCTGTACTGGATCCGGCCTCCATGGAAAGAGAATTCTACGATTGCGGATCTTACGAAGCAATACAAACTTAAGTTACCAACTTAGACTAGCACATGTGGACAGCAAATTTGAGGATGAAACTACCCCTTCCTTTCACTGTTGTTGTTTTTCCTCTCCCTTTCCAATGATGCTTTTACTGTCGTTGCTTTCACCTCCTTTCCTCATTCCGTTTCCGGTAAGAAATACAAAAAAAAAAAAAAAAAACCCATTTTCTGGGCCCATTTCTTCTCAGCATTTTGTTTTCTTCTGAAAATAGTCGGTCCAGTGAAGAAAACATGCACCACATATATATTTTAAACTCAATTGGGCCCACATTGAATGTATGTAGTATATCCACGTTGTCCATCCGTTTCTCCATCTAATTTAAGGGGTTGAGCCCGAAATTGAAGCATATCAAAAGATTAAGTGGATCATACCACAAGAAACAGTGGAGATAATGATTTCCACCGTTGAAACCATAGTAGGCCCAACATTGATGTTTGTTTGTTATCAAATCTGTGGCTCCTAAGAAATGATCAACAATAGAAGTTTAATTCAAAATTTTCATGTAGTGTGGTTCATTTGAACATTGGATACGTTTAGATTTTTGGGCTCAAGCCATAAAATTATCTATTAAGTTTGTCCCGCTGATTTTCTAGTTTGCTCCGCTAAATTTCATATTTCTCCCGCTCAATTTCATATTTGTCCCGCTGATTTTTTAGTTTGCCCCGCTGATTTTCTAGTTTACCCTACTCAATTTCATGTTTACCGCTAATTTCATGTTTGCCCCGCTGATTTTCTAGTTTCTCCCGCTCAATTTCACGTTTGCCCCGCTGATTTTCCAGTTTGCCCGGCTGATTTTCTAGTTTGCCCCGCTCAATTTCATGCTTGCTCCACTGATTTTCTAGTTTGCCCCACTCAATTTCATGTTTGCCCTGCTTAATTTCATGTTTGCCCCGCTAATTTTCTAGTTTGCCTCGCTGATTTTCTAGTTTCCCCCTCTCAATTTCATGTTTGCCCCGCTCAATTTCTAATTTGCCCCGCTCAATTTCATGCTTGCCCTGCTGATTTTCTAGTTTGCCCCGCTGACTTTCTAGTTTGCCCCGCTCAATTTCATGCTTGCCCCGCTGATTTTCTAGCTTTCTAGTTTGCCCCACTCAATTTCATGTTTACCCCGCTGAATTTCTAGTTTGTCCTGCTCAATTTCATGTTTCCCCCGCTGAAATTCAAGTTTGCCCCGCTCAATTTTATGTTTTCCCCGCTGAATTTCATGTTTTCCCCACTGAATTTCATGTTTCCCTCAATCAATTTTCTAGTTTGCACCGCTCAATGTTTTCTCACAACGATCATTTTTTATATATCGCAATGGACAATTTCATCGTTTATAGTTGAAAAGAAGAGTCACAAGAGGTTTTTCAATCCAAAAGAGGTCTCTATCCTTATTTTCTTCTGAATAAAGGGAAGGGTCTTTTTTTATGGATGTCTCTTGTTCTTGTTTAGTCCCCATCATTTCGGAAGTTGTTTCTATTTTCACGTCTGTTTCTTCTGCACTTTCCTTCCTTTCTTCTGTTTTTGAGGTTTGTATCAGATTCTTAGTGACAATAGGCGACGATATTCTGCCTAAATAGTAGACGCAGGTGATAAATAAAAGAATACTAAAGATTCGAGGAGTAGACTTTCTCAATTCTAACACAAGATACTTATTAGATCAAATAAGTACATTAGATCTAATAGAATTATTTTGCCGTATCCAAAATAATACGAATCCAATCCATTTCATTAAAAAAAAAAAAAAAATGTGACCAATTAACCAACCAACAAAACTACTTGTTACAAATAACATCTTGTTGTTGCATCGAAACATATAAATGTTCACTAATCTGGCTAACGTTGAACTTGGTAAAATGCAATGGTTGAATAATTGAAAAATGAGATTATTCAGGAATACACATTGAATGCTGAGATTACGCATTGAATTTGTGGTAGTTTGCCCCATTGAATATCTAGCTTGCCCTGTTCAATATCCAATTTGTCTCGCTCAATTTTCAGTTTGCCCCGCTCAAATTCTAGTTTGTCTCGCTTATGTTAATAATTTGTCTCGCACAATTAACGGTAATTTTCCACTCAATTTCTATCTGTATTTCATATGAAGCTTGTTCAAATTAATGAAATGCTACATTGTTTTCAATTATGTCTGATTTTGTACACTATATTTATCTTATGAATTTTATGTTTGATATGTTTTTCAATTCATCTTTCCAGGTGACAAATATTCTACTATAATCTCCAACTCAACATCTAGGTGTACACTGACATGGTGGTTTGACAAAGTGAAGGGTGGAGTGGAGCAGCATGACAGTTGGTTAAATTTGTTTAGGCAATCCCCTTTCTCGTTTCTATTACATGTTACATCATTTAGATTTATAGGGGCTCTATTTCACCTTCTTTTTCTAAGATACAAATGTGATCTAGTATTTGAGATTAAGGGGAGACGATTGTAGTTTACCGAGATAGACTTCGCCCTCATTACAGGTCTTAAGACTGAAAATCTTACTATACCGAAAAATCGTTGCACTACGAGTACATTAAGAGACAAATACTTCAAAGAATATCCAGTATTAAAGAAACACTTAATGGACGTGTTTGAGAGATCAGTTGACACCAATAAGCATGAGGATATCGTGAAGGTTGCCCTACTTCTAGTCGTGAAGTGCTTTCTTAGGGGAACCGAACTGAAAACCATGTGCAACATAGATTATATTCACCTGGTGGATTCGCTAAATGATTTCTATAGCTATTCCTGGGATAGTTTGGAATATTATACAATGTCGCAAGGAATCGAATCTGTCGTTGCCGCGTTGAGTTCCTCTCGGTACACTGTATGTGGTTGTGTCTTTCCTCTACAAGTAAGAATACCTTTTATTTTCTATATGTTTTCCCTCTATAGTCAATTTTGAATATTTAACCTGGTGCAATTTCATTCTAACAGGAATGGGCGGTAGAGATATTACCGGCCCTACAAGAGTGTGTTGTTTCATATGTTCCCTATCAAATTATATGCTTCATTCAATATCGAGGCTGGAAGGGTTGGAGGTACAACATACTACATGCTATTTTCGAGAGTAAAGTTGTAAGTTTATATATCTCTAGCATTTACTTTGCTTAACTTGACATATACGCTTTTTTATTTAACATTACTCTTTGTTCTTTTGCAGACATCAGTAATAATGAAATTAGAATCGACGCTACGAGAATGGGAAACGGATGTCGTTCGCTCGGTGCGTGATAGTTTCCAGGTGAGATGTTATGAAAAATGAACTATATTTTTTCTATCATTGTAAAGTTATCCTTCCTCTTACATATCCATCTATACATTTTGTAGCTCACTGAGACCCAGGAAGATGATGAGGAGGGTAATGAGATTGATCACGAGGAGGATGACGAGTCAGATGATAACGATGAGAAAGGCACGGAGGGAGAGGGACTGAAAGGGGGTATTATGAAGAATGTTATTTTTATGGAGGAATTTCGGATTGAGAGTGAAGAGTTGAAGAATGAGAGAGGAACTAAAGAAGGAGGGACGAATTGAGAAAAGAGAGGAAAGAGATGAGAATGAAAGAAGCAAGTTACTTAATCACTGTATCAGTAGCTTTGTATACCTACAGCACTGGATCAGTAGCTTATTCGAGATAAGTAAGCTCGGTTTAAGATCAATTATGAGTAACTTTTTTCCTTAAAGTTACTTAATCACTTCAGCTTATATCAAGTTACAATCCAAACTCCCCCGTATCGACATTATTTTCCCAAATTTCATTTCATATTATTAAGAAGTTGGTAACATCCAAACATGAAATTCAGAAAAACCACTTGTCATAAGGTTTGACTGTGAAACAGGCTACAATGTTCATCTGTCAGGGCTCAAGTGTGCTGCAGCAACTAGCCACTCATGTGCATAAGCTACCTCTACATTCATGTCAATCAGCTCACTCAAATTAGGGCCCCTATCGTGGATGGAGGATGGCCCTAAAAATAGCCTAAATTTCTAACAGCTTTTTTTTTATAAAAAAAAATAAAATTACTCTTAAAAAAAATAAATTTGCCTTCGATATTATCTATATACGGTCGATACTATCGATTGTAAGTTATCAATAATATCGACGATGGATCGATATTATTGTTAACTTACCATTTATGTCCAGTGAGGTTGATGGAAAAAGTCATATCGACATGTATCGAAAACACTTCGATAATATCGAACCTAAATATATCAATATATCGATAATCGATCAATAATATCGAATTTGCATACAAACTGTCTAGCAAGCAAAACTGAAAATTACATTATTTAACGATATATCGACATATTGTCGATAATATCGAGTCAACATATTGCACTATACTAAAAAAATTTGCCTTCAATATTATCTATATATGGTCGATATTATCAATTATAAGTTATAGATAATATCAACAATGCATCGATATTATCGATAACTTACCATTTATGTCCTGTGAGGTTGATGGAAAAAGTCATATCGACATGTATCAAAAATACTTCGATAATATCGAACCTAAATATCTCGATATATCGATGAACGATCGATAATATCGAATTTGCATAGAAACTGTACAGCAAGCAACACGAAAAATTTGCATTATTTAACGATATATCGATAGTGTCTCGATAATATCGATATATTCAACTCTCGATATATCGAGAGTTTCTCGATAATATCGACTTTGCCTTTGAAATGTCCAACAGCCAAATGTAAAAAAATTAGCACACTATCGAGATTATCGATATATCGATAATCGATCGATAATATTGAAATTCGATAATCGATCGATAATATTGAAATTCGAAAATCGATATATCGAGTACTGATTGATAATCTCGCATTAGCACACTATCTGTTCAACGGCGAACCCTGAAATTTCCAAATTTTCTCAATATATCGTGGATTTCTCGATAATATCCACGTGTAAAACTCGATATATCGAGATTCAGTCGATAATATCGAACGATCTATCAATTTACATCAACCTTTTGTATTGTGCATTTATTGTTTTCACCAAACCCTTCCTTACTTCGTGCGTTTCCCTCTTCTTCTCCACTTTGCATTGCTTCTTCACTGAAGCCATCCTCTCAAGCCTTCTTCGAAGCCATTAGGAGTATCGAAGGCGATCTTCCAAGCCCTTCCTCATAGTAATCGACATTATTTGGGTAAGTTTCTCACTATAAATCCATGATTCTTGATGAGCATCAATAGTGGTTGTGAATTTTGATATCATGGGTTTGAGTTACGAATAATTTTGAGCAGATGGACAAAGATTTTACCTTTCTCTTTTCTTTACTTTATATTATATGGTGGGGTGAGGATTTTTCAATGTGAATGTATGGTGTTTATGAAGAGAGTAAGCCAGTACGGTGTGTGTACAGGCTTATATAGTTCTCCTAGCTGATTTTGATTGTATTGC
Organism: Magnolia changhungtana; assembly: GCA_030180095.1. Taxonomy (NCBI): domain Eukaryota; kingdom Viridiplantae; phylum Streptophyta; class Magnoliopsida; order Magnoliales; family Magnoliaceae; genus Magnolia; species Magnolia changhungtana. The sequence continues at coordinate 6,989,630 of JASAUF010000220.1, forward strand.
TATGGAAAATGGGGGATTTGTCTTGTGTTTGCAGATGATCAGGGGCGGCTCTAAGGGGTAGGCAGGTGAGGCAATCGCCCAAGGCCCCCTATTTATGAAGGCCCCATATCCTAGGAACAGGCTTTCAATACTCTGACAGCGTCTGGTAATCTATACATATGCATTGAGAAATTGCAACCTCTAAATATTTTTAAATTAAATTAAACAGATATAAAAGTGGGTCCTAGTCTAGATGGTTCATGAAAAACAAAAACAAAAACAAAAACACACAATGAATGGATCTCCTAACTGGTTGATTGTTGTACACTAAACAAATTATTTGAATTCAACATACAAATTCCCACTAATTGGAAGATAGAATAGTTAAATCAATGGATTTTTTGTAATATAGCCTATCTAGAATGGATCACCTAATTTAGACGGTTTGGATGGAGTCAAAATATGCTATATTAACAATCTAGGAATGCCTATTTATTAACTAAACACTGTTCGAGTACTATACAATCCTAAATTCATTATTCTCACAATAGACGCGGATCAATGTGAACGAGCTTGTGGGGTCCACATTATTATGTGTTATATCTATTCCGTTGATCCGTTTCTTCATCCCATTTTAGAATATGAGAAAAAAGCATGAAGGTAACAAAACTCAAGTGACCACAACACGTAAAAAAAGTGGATATTGAATGCTCACCATTAAAAACTTTTCTACAAAGTGAGTAAATTTTGGATAAGCTAATATTTATGTTTTCCTTTCATCCATCTAGGATTCACCTCATGAACGGTTTAATAATTTTATCTATCGAAACTGATTCATTGGATAAACTAGAATACAAAAGTTTATTAATTTTTATGGTTTAATTTTAAATTTATTAATTTTTTTTTAACTAAAAAGCCTCATTTTTATGAGTTGCCTAAGGCCCCCAAAAATGTTGAGCTGCCCCTGCAGATGATGGAAGTGTATTGCATTGCAATGAATAAGAAACTAGAGTTTCTGGTCATACTTTCCCAATGAACCCACCATACATTTAGGTTAGGACATCCGCAGAGCGGGACCCATCTGATGAACAACTTTGATATAGCAACCATATGCCACGTTGATATGTGTAGTGTCCACTCTCTGAGTTCTGGGGAGGAGGAACTTGTATATATGATTGTGAAATCTTATGAACTAGTATATATGAATGACAAATAACTGGTATATATCAGTTCTTTGTTCAATGGTAACTCACTTATAGCTCAGATTTTCTCTTTCATTTAAGATAAATCAACGTTTCATCAACCACATTATTTAGATAAATCCTAGCCATAAAATGTTATGTTCTCATTTCCTTTGTCTGATACAGGGCCTAACATCTCAACAGTCATAATGTCGAAGGATAAAGGGAAAAAGGCTATGGTTGGAGAGTCCTCGAGGGGAGATCGTACTAAACTCCAATCAAGACGTAGATCGGAACTGGCAGAGGAACCAGCTTCCCCGACTGAATCGCGGGCTCAACAAGCTCGTACTCAACAAAGTGTTCCCACTTAGGCTCATCCTCCACCTATCCAACTAGAACAATTGATCTCATGGGTTCCTCCTCTTGAGAACATACATGACGAATTTCGTCTCCGAAAAATAGTGTACGAGAAAAAGGTCAATCGAGAGTGTATCCAGCCATTTGGGATACTGCAAATTTTGGAGAAAGTTGGGTGGAGTAAAATCCTGGATTTTGGAGGGACGGTTAAAAATGAACAAATGATCAGATTTTTATCCTACTGTCACTCGCCGGTATTGGACCCTGCTTCTTTTGTGGTCACCATTGGAGAGACCTCTACTACCATTGATCTTGGGGTAATTACATTGATTATAGGGGTTACAACGACGAATCGAGGATTAATTGATCACGACCTTGATTCCGTGGATGTACAGATAGAAATCACCAAGTATTTTTGTACGGGAAAGAATGTCATGGCATCAGGGTAATGCACTGAGAGCAACGAACTTGGAAAACAAGTACAAGGTGCTCCACAATATCTTATGCCTGAATGTTTATCCGAGGGACTCAAATAAGTCTGATATAACTCAGTATATGTTAGATATTCTATACAACATCTGTCAGGGTATTCCCTTATGTCTTCCCAGCATCATTGTTCACTGCATTGTCGACTACATATCGAGCACGAGAAGCACGACCATTCCATTCCCATACATATTATGTTTACTCTCCTGCCATATTGGCCTAATGCCTACCACTGATCGACCTAGACCCGTTCGCATGTTTACACAGAACAATATTAAGCGCATGAAACGGGCGTCGAAAGGGGCATTAACATCAACAAAGCGCAGTGAAGGTTTTGAGGGAGAGACAGAAGCAGAGGCAGCGGAGATAGAGGTAATGGAGACAGAGGCTGCAGAGACGGATGTTGCTGAGACAAAGGCAAGCGACACCGACTATCCTACAGAGGGAGAGCAACGTAAGATGTCACGACGCTTATTGTAACACCCCGTACTTTTCTATACTCGGGTGTTACCATGAGAATCTGACTTAGTATAAATACAATCCCGATCTATGAGAATGTTCACTATGGCCTAAATCCAACCATCAAGGGATGGAGCAACTACGAAATTCGAGATCTACCATCCAACTGAGATGTAAGGGAATCTAATTGTAGGAGTGATCGTCGAATCTAGAGATGTAGATCTACCTTAAGTCAGATGGGTGGCCCATCTTAAGTTGATACCCAAATGATTCATTATAAATGTGACATAATCGTATAATACAAGATAACTTTATAATTACTCATAAAGATACATATGTTACATGAATTTTTCAATCATGTATATTATTTAAAATAAATATAAAATAAATGGTATACCAACACATTATTATATATATTAACTAGCATTTACATTTTTATAATTTTAAGCTATAGGTTATTATATCATACTATATATAAAATATATATACCACTTAATATTAGTTTTACTATACTATAAATGCATATATAATAAAAAATATATATATATATACATTATAAGTATTAATAATTGTAAATAAATATTTATTGTTAACTATTGATATATTAGTCTAAACAAATGTGTATATATATTTCTATTGGATAATTTAAAATGGAAAGTGGCCCTGGGTGGCCCACTAGCTAGATGAACGGTGCTGATCACAGGTGTGGACCATGTTCTGCCCCAAATCAATGACAACAAGCATTTAATGACCATAATTTGACGATACAACCCACCTAAGGCTCGAATCTACCCCATACTCTGGATTGGGCCTTATTGCAAGATGACAAAGCAGATGAACGGAGTGGATCATATCACAAACGTCCCTGTGGGCCCCAACATTGATGCATGTGCACCACCTACATGCACACTTGAGGTGCACCGGGCCACTGGCACGGTCAGACAGGTGCTAACTCGTGCCCGCCCGAAAGAGGAAAGAAATTCCCTCTCTTTCGTTTTTTTTTAAAATTTTTCGTCAAGAGACAGACGGAGCTGCTCTCGACAATTTTTGGCCCACCATCATGGATCAGTTCTATGATCTGAACTGTCCATATTGAAGAGGGGAGAATTCTGACTAAAAATCCCAAATTCCACTTAGTGGATCCCACACACATGGCCACAAACACCAGCGCAGGGGGCCATTTGTGTTTCCTTTCTTTCAAAAAATGGAAAGACCTGTTTTTATCCACGTTGGCGATCCGTGTGTCTGTGCGTCCATCCGATCCGTGTGCCTGTGCGTCCATCCATCCTAGCCTTTCATTTAGGCTGATCTCAGCCATTCATTCCTGCTCCCGTGGATCTAGTTTCCTGTAGAAAACTGACGCCAAGCCCACTGTTTTGCTAAGTTGTTTCAAAAGGGCAGATAGTAATATTAGATCATGGTCGTTCATTGCTCATCCGACAGATCTGGGAGAGTCTAGGGCACGCTTAAAATTAGAAGGGATCGAGCAACAGTAGGTTTTATCCGTTGCTCATGGTCTTTCAATGAAGACTCGCCCGTTTCCTTCCGAGCTCAAACCTACCTGGAAAACCTCCACCGAGCTTCATTTTTCCTCTTCCAGAAGCTTTGTGTGGAGGAACTACATGCTCCAGCATCAACAGTTCGAAGAAAATAGCCTCGTTGGGAGACTGCCATTGAAGCCGAAGCTTCTTCCTCATGAGCACAAGCTCCGCCCCGTTGCTATCGCGACCTGCACCAAAGCAGGCTCATTGTGTCATGCTACTGAGCATGGTTCAGAGAGCAAGAGGGTTTTAGAAAAGAAGAGGAAAGAAAGAGAACGAGGGTGAGGTGTTGCAGCGTTGCTGTCGCTGCCATTGCCGCTGACCCTTTATCGTGGCAGCTCGACTCGATCGGGTTGTAGGGCGGGGCTGCTGATCCTTGTAGCAGAAGAAAAGAAGATAGCAAGAAAGAAAAGGAGAAGGGCGGTGAGAGGAAGAAGGAAAGGTAGAAAGGCAGGGAGTGGTGGCCGTTCACCACCAACAACACTCGACCGAGTTGGCTCGGTTGAACTCCACGAGTCAGGCTGTGTTGCTACCCCGTCACAGTCCAGCTAAACTCCATCTGAGTTCAGGTGTTGCTGGATATTTCCATCAATAGAGGCAAAAAAGAGAAAGTAGGGGAGTGAGTCAACTCGCTGCCGAGTTGTGGTCGCCGAGTTGACTCGGTCCAGGTTGCTGCTGGGTGTTCCAGCAACAGGTGAGGGAGAGAGAGAGAGGGAAAGAAGAAAAGAGAAAGAAAGGAAGGAGAGCAAGATAGAGGGTTTGGGGTTGTTGGTGGCTACCGAGTCAACTCGGTGGAGTTGGGCTGAATTTGGGTTGGCCCACTCGAGCCTTATAGCTGCCAAGTGACATAAACCCAAGGTAAATCAAAACCTATTTCATTTGTTTGCTATTGAGTTGACTCAGCGAAGTCTTCACTAATTAAATTCATTAACCGTATAAAACAAGCATTACCATTTTCATTGATATTTTGATTAGTTGTGGTCACATGTTTATCAACTAGATTTGACTCAATCGGACTTCAGACGTGCTATCTAGCGGGCCACACAACTAGGTTGTTTGACCAAGGTGAGGACTCACCCTTTGAGCTTCCCACTTGATTTTATCAATCTAGATATAGATGATGGCATGATTCCCTTAACTGAGTTTCTTACTTTACTATAGAATATGCTAACTTGTGGTATAGTTAATTCATGTGTTGGAAGATAAACGTTTCTTTTAAATTGTAATATGCATGAACGGCTCGATGATAACATGTTATCCTTTATTGTATACGTATTAATTTATTTATATGCTACCACTTGTGCTTGAATGATGAACTGAATGGAACTTACCTTGGACTTGTGATCTTGCGGTCCACATTTGCCCTTTGTGGCTTGGATGTGTCGTTGGTGCTCTTTGTGGTTTATTGGTTACATTTACACATCCGTTGTTTCCTAGTCATCTTGTGGAATTCAGTCGTACCCTGATTTTCGGGTGGAGCCAAAGTTCGCTTTGTTGATTTTCTAGCCATCTTGCGGAGTTCACGTACGATATGATTTTCGGATGGTTTAGGGTTTGTATGTTGTTTGTTTTTTCATCTGTGGTATTCATTCGTACCATGATTTTCGGGTGGAGCTGAAGTTCGCTTTGTCGATTTTTCTAGCCATCTTGCGGAGTTCACGTACGACATGATTCCTGGGTGAAGTGGGGGTTTAAGGGGTGATTTTCTATTCGCCTTGTGAATTTCACTTGTACCATGATTTCCGGGTGGAGCCGAAGTTCGCTTCTCGATTTTCTAGCCATCTTGTGGAGTTCACGTACAATGTGATTTCGGGCGCAATAGAAAATTGTATGTTTGATTGTTTGGTTAATTGGAGATATTTCCTTGTATTACGACTGCCATTATATTTTGCTTGTGATGAAATTCTATTGATTGGTGAGATTTTCTTAATATGAGTATGATTATGAAATGCCCTGTTTAGTGTATCCAATTTCATGACTTGCAATCTATATTTGATTATGAATGATTAGTGCGTAATCTTAGAGGGTGCTCCTCACTGCGATAGCCATTGACGCTATCAAACCGTAACAGTTGATGCAGGTGTAGAGTAAGTCGATGCTGTTTATTGGGTTGCTAGAGCAGATCGGGTAGCTGAGAAGCTAGACGGGGTCCTTGCGGCCTATATTGAACCCCATCACTAGCTGATGGATTCTTATTACTGCTTATACGAACTTTGTTATTTGGGATTATATAAGTCCTATATGGGCGCTACATTTGGAATTTTGGAATGATCAGAATGTTTTATACAATGCATGGTTTATTCTAGCTTCGTTGCCGTTAACTCTGATTAATGATACATGGTTCAAATTTACACTGGATTTTTAAGCCAACACTCGGGTTTTTGGGAAACGGGTTATATACTCGGGTCCTGAAAACACGGGGCGTTACACTTATATAGTCATACCAGTCGGCGGATGCCATACCGTGACCACAGGGAATCCATTCTTATGCGCATGGATGAGCACGACAGACGACTTACGCAACTGGAGCGGCTTTCTAAAGCTATGAAGAATGGTTTTGAGCAAGTGGAGCAAAAGATTGACACCCTTATCGCCAAAATCACCTGTCGGCGTGATGATGTCACTCCACCGGATGGGGGTCCGTCCAGCTAGCCTGTGCTTAGTCATGACTGTTCACTGGCGCATCAAATATCTTTTTGGGATGCCAAGCCTATCGGGTCTTATTTTCAAACTGTTTCCTTAGATAGTGGCGTGAATATTATTTTGATTTTTGCAGCAGACTGATGATTTTACTACCCAAACTTGGGGTGGTTATTTTGATTACAGTATGTGGTTTTATGATGATATTTATTTATGCTCTTCATGTTATGTTGCATGTTCTCATTTATCCCAATTCAAGTTGTGCTTGATAGTATCTTGATGATATCGGTAGCATGCATTTTATTACTTTCTTGTAAGTCAGTCTTTTTTTCCTTATATATGACAAAAATCTTCTTTACCAGCTGATGTAATTTCCATTTGCTTGCTTTCGTTAGATGAATAGGTTCATTAAATATGGATGCTTTTGTTTTTCCGGTCCTTGTTGTCATTGTCATTGTTGTTTTTGTTTTTTTTTTTTTTTATATAATCTTTTGCTCTTTTTTCTTTTTTTTTTGCTTGTTATTTTTTAAGTTTTTGACATTTGATTAGAAAATTTGAATAAGATGGATATAACATTAGGTATTTGGACTCAGATCATTAGTTACTTGCATGGCTTATGTGATTTCAATTTATTGATTGCGTATCTAATATTTGGAATACTACAACAGTTCTCCTTGGAGCAGTTGTCACTCTTTGTTCCTCACATTATATCAATCTTATTAAAGCATTAAACTTAAATGCTGGTACTCAGTTTTGTGTTTGATATGCGTGGCCAAACCTAACTTTCAAGAGATGTAGAGGGTTTGATGTAGAGGGTCAAATGATTGCTTCCTACTTTAGCATCTCCGCCTCGAGGCTGAAATTGAGCAGGGCAAACATGAAAATGAGCGGGGCAAACATGAAATTGAGCGGGGTAAACATGAAATTTAGCAGGGCGAACTGAAATTTGAGCGGGGCAAACATGAAATTGAGTTGGGCAAACACTGAAGTTTAGCGGGGCAAACTAGGAATTCAACGGGGCAAACTACAAATTGAGTGGTTTAAAATTGTTGGTTGTTTCCAAGCATGTCAAGTAGGATGAGGATTTTTCATCGTCCATGTTGGTTGGTTTAAAATCGGAGGTTGATTCCAAGCAAGTCAAGTAGGCATCATGTTAAACATCCCCGAATCCAAGGGGTTTCTCTTCTATGTAAGTGAAGTTATTGTCTATCAAGTGTGTTTCTGCTTTTGCCCATTCTAAGATCTAGAGCAATTGCCAAGCATTGAGTTCCATGTGCATTTTCGACGAGCATAGCGGGACAAACTGAAAATACAGTGGGACAAAGTAGAAAGTTCATTTCATCATCCACCAAAATTACAAAGTATGTTATACATCAAAACATTAAATAAGTTACAAAGTATGTTATTTTTCAGGTATAGGAAACTTGCACTTCCAACGATTATGCCCTGTATGTTTGCATCGCCCACACTTTACTATTTTTGATTCCTCTCCACGCAATGGAATTCTAAGCTTTTTGGGTCTTCCAGCTGACCTCCTGTGTCCTGGGGGTTTAATCTACGCACAATACTCCTTAAAGGCTATTGAAATTTCTTCCCACTCGCTCTTATCACGTACTGGGTACATCGATTCGCTATACGTGGCCAAGTAATTTTGCGTCGTGTAGAATGGGGAGCAGTATGAGTAATGAGGAAGATTGTAGTTTATACATGCTGACAGGACATTCATGCAAGGGTATCCCTTCACACTAAACTCGCGACATATATACGAAAACTCACTGAGGTTGACTGTATCATTATAATCGCCCACAACATAGTACTTATCTCGAGAAATATGATGACAGCGAACATCTTGCGCCTTCTGCACAAGATCCTCTAACTATTGCTCCGCCATGGTGTCAACGAACCTACAAATGATGCCGCAGAGTCTCTTCTCTTCTAAAACATTTCTTGTATCTTAAATCTTACCACCTCTATCAATTTAGTAACGGGGTATTCGCGTGCTTCTTTGAAGAGGGCATTAACACACTAGGATATGTTTGTAGTGACCAAGTTGAATCTTTTTCCTGAAAAGTGTGAAGATGCCCATCTCTCGTAGCCGATTTCTGTCAGCCATGTATGTACTGGGGGGTTAGTCATTTCGATATCATGCATTAATTTTTTGAATTTAGCCTTCTTGCTTGTCTTCATTGCTCACCAGTAGTACATCTTCAACGACTTGTCTTTAAAAGTGTCCACCAAGTTTCTATAGATATGGTACATGCAGTAGCCATGTATTGCATGTGGGAAGACTTGGGGAACCTCTTTCAGTAAACCTTTATGTTGGTTGGATATAATCACAAGACCCTCCAAAGACCCTAACGCATCGTTAAGGTAGGCAAGGAACCAATTCCAACTGCTACTGTTCTCCGATTCCTCGATGTTAAATGCAACTGGAAGTATATGATTGTCCCCATCTAAGGCCGTAGCGATGAATAGAACACCCTTGTATTTGCCCTTTAAGTGTGTCCCGTCAATGGCCAATACCTTCAGCGATGATTTTTGAAAACTTCTAACGCATTGTTCGAGCGTAACAAAACATCTCTCGAACCTAAAAGTCTCTTGGTTAACAAGTGCGACAATTACTATCCCTGGGTTGATCGTCCTCAACTCATGCAAATACAAGGAAAATTGATTGTAAGAGTCTTCATAAGACCCCATCACCTGATTAATTGCAAGCTCCCTGGCCGCCCATGTCTTCCTATAACCGATAACAATATTATACTTCTCTTACATGGCGAAAATAATATCACGTGGCCTTAACCCAAGGTGTTGCTCAATGCGGCCAACCACCAGATCACACGCTAACTTACTACTTGCTTGCCGGTGATCGCTCTTCATCCATGACAATTCGCAGATGTGTTTTGACGTATAAGTCTGTATCTTGAATATCTCTGTATCATTCACCCGAGAGGCATGAACCCTCCCCTCGCATGTATGTTCGAAGCACACCACGGTAAATTTCATGGAATTTGAATACAATACAATGTACTGGAATTTATTGCGGATTGTAAATTGGCTCAATATATACTAGCACCGACTCTTGTCCTTAAACGTTTGCCCAACGACTATATCAATCAGTTCACACAAAGAATTCGTATATTCCAGCATTCCTACATTGGTGAATGCAGCATCATCAAACAGCGCAGGAACTTGACGAGTGAGGAAGTTTGATGTTTCGGGAAGCTCTAGAAGCGGGGTGTCGCTTTCATGTCTGATGTATCTTCGGGTGGTGGATGATGACGGCAAATCTGCTGTTGTTGCTAAAGGGGGTGCCATGTAATCACAAATGAGGTAAAGGTCACGTGCATCGCTGACTTGGCTACTTACAAACTTTGATGTTTAAGGCAGCTCGGGTAATTGATCATTTGTTCCTCCTACTTGTAATGGACTTGGCTTATATTCAAATTCCACACCATACTCCTCAGCCACACTGTCCACGTGTGTTGTCATATTAATGTGTTGGATTGTCTCGATGACTAAATGGATGAATTTCTTCGAATGCTCCAACTGTGTTGCCAGGAACTCTCTGACATCATCGTCGTCATCGATTATGGTTGGAGGGATTGATTTATTGGAGCAAGGATACAATACTTTCATCATAATATCACAATCCGTTGGTCTACTCTTAATAATCATGTACATTCTGGATAGAAGCTTCTCGTACGTAGTATCAACACGTAGCGAAATAGTTTTCGTACTTCCACTCATGTACGTCTATCACTTGTTTTCATATTCTAATTCCCCGCCATAACAACAGATGATTCTCGTAGCCATTATTTGAAAACCAATACAATGACAAAATATCAATAAATCGTTAAACAACAGAAGCTTGCCATAAGACAAAACTCAATTAAATAATAGAAGACCGAAAACTCACTTTCCCTTATAGATGAGAATGATACAAAACTTAAGGAAATAAAGGGTAAGCAACGCGTTAAAATATTAAGTAAACAACCATCACTTATATGTATTAGGCCTTCTACGAATGATTTCATGTGGTTTTTTATTAAATTAACTAATCCTAACACATGCGCATCAACTTGCATTAAAATGACCTTAGCTAGCATCAAATAACTCCCTCATGAAATTCACTGAGCTAGCATAAAATAAACAATCAGATCTTATATGGATTAGGCCTTCAACGATACGAATGATATCATGTGGTACTCGTTTAATTTTGTGACACTATTTATCATGACATTAAGCGAGGCAAGCATGAAACTTGATCAACGCAAACTAGGAATTGATCGAGGGAAGTATGAAATTTTAGCAGGGCAATCTAGAAACTGAGCGAGGCAAGCATTAAAATTGAGTGGGGCAAACTAATAATTCAGTGGGGCAAACTAGAAATTGAGCGGGGCAAATTAGAAAATTGAGCGGGGCAAACTAGAAAATCAGCGGGGGAAACATGGAATTGAGCGGGGCAAACTAGAAATTGAGTGGGCCAAAAATGAAATTGAGCAGGGGAAACATGAAATTCAGCGGGGCTAACATGAAAATTGAGCTGGGCAAACTATAAATTGAATAGGACAAATTGAAAATTGAGCGGGACAAACTATACATTCAGCTATGCAAGCAAACATTAAATCGAGCGAGCATAACATGATATTGAGCTGGGCAAACGATAAATCGAGTGAGCATAATTTGATATTGAGCTGGGCAAACGATATTTCGAGCGAGCATAGTATGATATTAAGCTGGGCAAACATTAAATTGAGCGAGCGTAGCATGATATTGAGTGGGGCAAACATTAAATCGAGTGAGCATAGCATGATATCGAGCTGGGCAAACGATATTTCGATCGAGCATAGCATGATATTGAGCTGGACAAACATTAAATCGAGCGAGCGTAGTATGATATTGAGTGGGGCAAACATTAAATCGAGTGAGCATAACATGATATTGAGCCGGGCAAACGATATTTTGAGCAAGCATAACATGATATTGAGCTAGGCAACATTAAATCGAGCGAGTATAGCATGATATTGAGTGGGACAAACATTAAATCGAGCAAGCATAGCATGATATTGAGCTGGGGCAAACGATATTTTGAGAGAGCATAACATGATATTGAGCGGGGCAAACATTAAATCGAGCGGGCATAGCATGATATTGAGCGGGGCAAATATTAAATCGAGCGAGCATAACATGATATTGAGCTGGACAAACATTAAATTGAGCGATCCTAACATGAAATATATCGAGGCAAACATTAAATTGACCTTATCTGCCATGAAATTAAGCTGGGCAAACATTAAATTGAGCGATCTTAGCATGAAATTTATCGAGGCAAACATTAAATTGACCTTATTTACCATGAAACTAAGCTGGGCAAACATTAAATCGAGCGATCCCAACGTAAAATTTATCGAGGCGAATATTAAATTGACCTTATCTACCATGAAATTAAGCTGGGCAAACATTAAATTGAGCGATCCTAGCATGAAATTGAGCAGGGTAAACATGAAATTCAGTGAGCCTAGTATGACATCGAGTGAGCCCTAACATGGAATTAAGCGAGCTTCAAATAGAATTGAGCGAGTTTCACATGGATTTGACCGATCAACGCATAAAATTAATTAAGCCTAATGCATGAAATTGACTAAGCCTAACACACGGAATTGACCGAACTTTGCATGCAATGCAATTGTACGAGCTTAACGTTTTTTTTTAAAGATCTGTACCTCCGACTACCATAGTACTGGTCAAATGCAGGTTGAAAAGAGGTGCTTTGGAGTGAGGGAATATTTTGAACCTTTTTAAGGATTGCAGATGCAGCCAGTTCGTGGGATTTCACGTAACCCTATCCAAGATGGAAATGACAAATGTAGAATGATGATATTTAGATGATTCACGGAGATTTCTGTCAGGAAAATGAGAAGAAAAACCTCTGTATGTCGGTTTATCGTTGCAAGGAGTGAAAGATAGTTATTTTGAGAAGGATAGTTTTTTCGTTAAGGGGAGTGACAACAACGGCAGTGAAACGACTTTCTCCAGTGAAAAAGAAGAAACAGATTGGTTACTCCCCCTGCCATCAGCCAATGGCTGGTGGTCAGTGGTCTGTGGGCCCCACCACGATGTATGTGTTTCATCCATTCCGTTCATCCATTTTTACAGTTCATTTTAGGGTTCTTCCAAAAAATGAGACGGATATAAATCTCAGGTGGACCACACCACAGGAAAATAATATTGATTGGATATCGACAATTAAAATTCTCCTAAGGCCCAATGAACTGTTTATTTGACATCTAATCTGTTGATTAGGTCATACAGGCCCAGATGAAGGGAAAAACTAAAAATCAGCTTCATCCAAAACTTTTATGGCCCCCCAAAGGTTTCTAATGATTGACGCTCATTCAACACTGTTTCCTGTAATGTGGCACACTTGAGATTTGGATATACCTCATTTTTGGTCTCATACCATAAAATGATCTGGAAAAATATATGGATGGCATGGATGAAATACATACATCATGGTGGGGCCCACAGACCACTGACCATCCGTTATTTGCTTGTGGCAGGGGGAGTAGCCAATCCGTTTCCGTGAAACGAGGGGTATTTTTGTCCTCAAATTTGCAGTCCATACAAGCATGTCTAAGGCCCCGTTTGTTAAATCTGAAATCTGAAGCCTGAATATGAAATCTGAAGCTTGAATCTGAAATCTGAAGTCAAAAAACTTGTTTGGTAATTATGGTTGAAGTCTGAAAATTAAGTACTGAATTTGAAATAATTTGTTCATTAACAAACATATGAAATGTCTAAAATATGTTAATTTGACACATTTGCCCCTATGATCTCCTGTTTCGAAATGTTTTACATTATAAAGAAATTATTTTTTATTAAATGAAAATACAATTATTCTATTTTATTCTCAGAATCTCAATCTCGTCGCCAACGGACGCGGGTTTCCTGCCAAAGCCTTCCACAGGAAGATCCTGCGCTGAGAATTTAGATGGGCCCACTATGATGTTTGTGAGAAATCCTCCCCTTCCATCAGTTTTGTGAGTTCATTTCAGGGCATGATATCAAAAATGAACTGTATCCAAAGCTCAAGCGGGTCGTGCTGAAGGAAAATGTGGTTAGGGAAATTCCTACCGTTGAAACCTGTTTGGGTTCGATAGTGATGTTTACATGTTATCCATACCGTTAATAGCTTCATTCCTATTGGGATGAACTGAAATCACAAATATTAGCAAACTTCTGTGGCCCACGAATATTTCAACTGTGGACATTCAATTATCACATTTTCGGCCCACTTGAGATTTGGAAGCGGTTCGTTTTTGGCATCGTGTCCTAAAATAAACTCACAAAACATATGGACGGGTAGGATTTCTCATAAACATCACAGTGGGTCCCACCTGGTTTCCAATGCAAGAAATCTGCGTCCGTTTCCAGCCCATCCACTTTGAACACGGATTGCGTCCTACCCCCGCCCAGACGAATTACCGTCCGATCAGGGCTCTGTGGGGCCCACCGTGATGTAAGTGTTTTATCTAAGCCGTTCATCATTTTTCTTATATTATTTTAATATATGGCATAAAAGATGAAGCAGGTCCACAACTTTAGTTAGCCACATCAAAGGATGCAACAATGATAATGACAACCATCGTTGAAACCTTTCTAATGGGCACTGTGATGTTTTTTTACCATCCAACCTATTCATTAGGTCATGTAGACGTGGATGAAGTGAAAACACAAATATCAGCTTGATATGAAACTTCTCCAGCTCTCAAGAAGTTTTTAACGGTGGATGTTCAATCCCCACCTTGTGGTCCAATTAATCATTGGACCTTGCTTCTTTTATTGGATTATACCTTAAATTATCTGAAAAAGTTGATGGACAGTGTGGATCAAACACATAAATCACGGTGGGGCATAAAGAAGTTTCACAGGTTAAAGGTTGATTTTGTATGGCGCAAAAACTTAAAAGAAAAAATTGTCGTAGAAGAGGGGTACTTTTGGAAGGAAAAAGTTTTTGTTTAATGAAAAATCACGGAGCGCATTCCGCGTTCACCATTAAGCAATACTCCTATCACGGAAAGAATTTAGTGAAAAACCACTTAGCGCATTCCATCTTCCGCGCTAACAACGCATTAACAAACACCACTAAACATGGAAAATTTTCCTAATTTCGCGTTAAGTGCAAATATTCAGCGTTAACAAACACGGCCTAAGTTTGTATCTTAAGTTTGTTTTGCTTAGTAAAAACCAATGGATAAAAGGTGGGGTCCACGGTCCTAAAATTCTCCCATAGAAATGATTAGCCACTGCCATCAGCACAATTATACCTACCCAAAGTGGCCAATCATGTAGGACATCCTAGCATTCCAAATATTTCGATCCCATAAAGAAGATCATTCCACTTGAAAATATGGCTGATCTAATGGTTATGTTAGCGAAACACGTATGTTTATTTAAATTCACAGTTGTTAATTGATTTTGATGCGTGGCCTACCTGGAAGGTCCTGATTTTTACGCCAGATAACTATCGTGATGAGGCGGATACTTTGGTCTGACCAGATGTCCTGCACATGTGATGTCTTCGAAAAAAGAAGCTTGTGGCTTTTTACAAGGAGGCACATAAATAATGGAGCCATTCGCACGAGGACGAGAGATCCTTTATGAAAAAAGGAGCTTGTGGCTTAATGGTATTGATGGACCATTCCCCAAAACTCCCTGATATTTGAGGATTCTAACTGCCTTTATCAGTACATTTTTTGGACAAATGTGGATTAAGATAAATGGTCAAAGGATTAAGATATATAAATCCATAATAATTTATAAATATAATATTCATTGATATACCCAACTAATCAACGGTCTAGATTACTGAAAATTGGATCTAGTCTTCAATATAAAACCTAGGTGTACTTTGAAAGTCTGTGCAGAAGATTCTATAATTCCTTTGAGGTGAAACGATATAGTGCGGTGTGTTGCGGAGAGCTCATTTACGTTCCAAGCGCTGCTTAGTAAACTTGAGGTTACACGTGCGAAGTACGAGTCAAATTATATGTTGCGCCGCTCGTGTATCAAGAATTGTACCAGTTACATCAATGGCCACTGGTCATTGGTCCACAACCACTTGTGAGGCCCATCAAATGATTGGACCGGCCTATTCTTAGCATCAGAAATGTCCATGATGTGGGTCTAACCGATGAATGATAGGATCTTACATGTGGCATTTTATTCCTCATCTGTTTTATGAGTATACGGAAATGGACGGTTAAAATTGATCATTGGTACACAGCCGGCATGATGTATGACATGGCACAAGTATATTCTTAGCACGACTGTGCCAAGAGAAGGCAACTGTTAATCGGTCACAACTCTCCATCGATGAATATATACACACACACACATTGTTTTTAGAAACTACTCTTAACTATGCTGAGACTCTTCTAGTAAATTTTATTTTTGGAAATGAAGTTTTAGAAGAGTTTTGTCAGCTTAAAAAATTTATTATTTTTAGTAATTAAGAATTTTGTTTATTTTATTTATTTATTAATAGTGTAATGGAGAAAAATGCACGCTAGACATTATTAGACAAATTATTCAATAAAAAACTTGAATTTTATATATTTTACTTACACATTTAATAAACCCATCTTCCTTCTCACTTAATCATGTTCTTTATCTATGTCAGTTGGTATCAGAGCGAAACTTTTTCTTTAATTTAATGGCATTTAACAATGATTTAAGGAATAATTTCACGAACGATGCTTCATGGAACGATCCTATTGCAGTAATGACATTTAAAGCTTTTCAACAGGAGAATTGGCGAGTCGGCAGGGATTGAAGGCATCAATCGACCATTTGATGAAAATTTTAGGATGAACATATGTTTGTAATGATGATGAAAGTAAAATTGGCGATGGAGCTTCCGATTATCCTGTTCATGGTGCGACACCAGTGATGAATCACAGGCCATTGTGCGATAGTGGTGAATCACATGCCACCATTTTGATTGTGAGGAAGTTGTTGCATACGCTAAAGAAGGAGATAGATCTACAATAGCACAATATCTTTTAAATGAGGTGCATTGTGTAAAAAATGTTTATGATGTGATCATAAATAGTAGAAGCAATAACAAATATCGTGTCAAAGTCTATGATAAAAAAGTTACAACAGAGATAGAAAAACATCCATACCCTTACATGATTGGATGGATTAAGAAGATCGGCCAGATAAAAGTAAATGAAGGACCGCATATTCATTAGTAAATTCTGTGAAGACGGTAACGTGTGGCTCCACAGAGAGATTTGTCACGTGTTAGTTGGGAGCTTGTGACGGTGAGTATTTATATACAGAGTAAAGATGTTGATGTCCAACGAGTTGGGAATACTTATTTTCCGTCCAACTACCATATACCTTCTTCTGAAGAGACATCGAACCGGTCCAAATTTTTAGCCCACCATTTTGAAAACAATTCTAGTCCACTCATCAGGAATGGATTAGGCTTATTCTTACAAATGTGACAATCATTGTGGGTTCAATATATTGAACGGGTTTGATATTGAAATAAACAAAAAATTAGAGCCCACCTATAATCAACGGCTCACAATTGTTTTGTATAGGGTAGATTAGGCTCGATTTTAATTAAGGTGATCCTCATGGGCCACGAGCAGATCAAGTGAATCACACGTGTCTGGAAAATACATTGTTAGAATGAAAAGTTTTTGATACTCTGGCAAAGTGCATGCATGATGCACAGGCACTTAGATGGGAAAATATATATAGACGACTCTTCATTAAAGTATGAAAGTTTTTCTCCTCATCGTTTTTAACCTAACAATGCATATTTCAAACACGTGTGATTCACTTGATAAGCGTGTGGCCCATTTCTGCAAGATGGCATGTCCACCGTGGCCCTGCCCACCATGAGGAACCGCTGTAACTGCTCACGCCAAATCTCACCTCAATCTCAACCGTCCAATAAGTTAGCTCCACCACGAGCTCACACATTTCTAGAAATGAACGTAATCCACACATCAGGTGCGTCACACCATAGAAAACAATTCATGACTGCCTATAGAATAAAAATTACAGGTAGGCCCAAATTTTTTATGTGGGTTCAACATCAAGTCCATCCAATAGATTGACCATACCATGAGGATCGCCCCGAGTAAAAAAAGATCCACTCCATTTCTAAGGACGAACCTAATCCACTCATCATGTGGGCCACACCCATGAAACATCTGATGATTGGAATGGGATGATTTTCCACGCACGTGATCCTCATGCTGGGGCAAAAATTTTAGACGGGTTAGATTTTGAACAAGTATAACAGAATAAAAGCTATGTAGTAGTTGGACAGAAAATAAGCGGTCCAACTCGTTGGACTTCAGTATCTCTCCTCCGTCTATAAATTCTCACCACACGAAAAATCCCCCTCGTTATCATTTCTTGAAAAGAAAGCAAACCCCCAAAACTCTTTCAGAAGAAGCAGAAACCCTAGCTTCTTCCAGTTCAATCGTAGCCATGGCCGACGAATCTCATCCACCTAAAGATTCTCGATTCGTTCCTCATTTCCTAAAGAAGGTTTACAGCTCAGAAATCGACAACACAAACCTCACCAGCCACCACCTCCTGATCATTGCCGTCCATTCCGTTTTCTTGGAATCCGGATTCATCGCCTTCGATCCCACATCAAAGATCGACGGCATCCGTCTCCCGGAAGGATGGGCATCTATGGTGGCCACTTCCACGGTATGTATACGGTACACGCTCCCCGATCTTGTAAATTCCGATCGCGATTCCTACGCAGAAACTGCCATCTTGAAATTCCAGATTTTGGGGAATTTCGTAACCGTGTATGGTATCTTGAGCTTGAACAGTTCGGATGTGTTCCGCATCTTTCTCGATGTGTCCCGTTTTGTCCCGTCGATTGATTTCGTGCTGAGGAATGTGGAAGACGGGAATTTGCAAACGGTGCACGAGAAGGTTGTTTTCGAATTCTGGAAGATTGTCAAGGACGGGCTTTCGTTGCCTCTCCTTATAAGCCTCTGTGACAAGACTGGGCTGCCGCCTCCGCCGTGCTTTACGATACTGCCAGTCGATATCAAGATTCGGATTCTTGATTTTCTCTCGGGCATCGATATTGCGCGGGCTGCTTGCGTGTACTCGGAATTAAGGTACCTGGCGTTGAACGATGATCTGTGGAGGAAGAAGCTTGGGGAGGAGTTTGGTGAGATCCATACGAAGGGACTGAGTGCAGGGCATGGGAAGGAGAATTTCAAGGTGTGTTGGCAAAGGAGGAAGGGGCAGATGATGCCATTGTGGCAGGATACCCGTTTATACTTCCCTACCAGACGACCCGATCCGGTTCCATTTGGTGCTCCTGGATTTCCTATATTTGGTGGAGATTATGATCGATTGCCGGCTATTCTTGGTGATGTTCCTTTTGCACCCCATCGTGGATTTCCTCGATTTCCAGCTAGGTGGAATTTTTCACCTAACTGCAATCTTGGTGGATTCAATGTCTAGATCGGTCACACCACACAAGTTGGGTTTTCCGCCATTGCAGGGTGTGATGCTTCTGAGGTATATGCATGTTATGTGAATATATACGGTCCTAGGTGGATGTTTTCATGTTTGCACATGGTTCTTTGTTACCTGTCATACTTTTTTGCCTTGTTGTTTTGTACTTGAATGATACATTTCGTTCTCCTAATCTGTGTAAAACAATTTCAATTTCCAATGATGACATGCAACGAGAGTCCAACTAGGACAAATTTCACTACATCTTTGGCATATTCTTTCTGTGTTATGGTTTCATGCTGTGGACATTGTGTTGGCACTTGGTTGTGCTTGTATAAACCCTAAGTCTTGAGTGGTTTGAATACTTTGTTGAACCGGATGGTCCTTTCTGTTTGCGCTTGGGTTGCACAGAAATCAGACACCACATTAGTTAGAATGCTTCACCAAATCATATGCTTGATGTGATCCTTAACACATTTATTTAGGTTGGAAAGGCTGAAAACCAGAACCCCAACTGATGTGGCTTTTATTTTCTAGAACCCACCATTACCTTTATGTAATGGCCTTTACGGCCCTGTAATGGCCATCATGACACACCATGAGACTCGTTGTTGCGGTCCTTGAGCAGTTCTGGTAGGTTTTTTGTTCAGTACACTCTTTTTGCTACTCAGCGGCTGCCCTTCAGGCAGCTGGCGTTGTTTTCCTTGATCCTTGAGCTCCTTCAAAAGTTGCTGCTTTCGTGTGGCTTCTCATTAGGAGGAGAATTCTCATCATTGACAACCTATAGATAAGAGGGATGTCTCTTCACAATATCTGCTTGCTTTACGTAGAATCGATAAACCACCTCTTCATCCACTGTCTTTTTAGCTCATGGAGTGTGGTCCATCATCCATGCTATCTTCTACCTCTTTTGGGTTATGCTCTATTCCATTGAGGATTTCCTCTTTGCCTGGCATGGGGGAGGTGTTAGGAAGGATCTCAAAGCTAACTACCATCTGGTTATTATGGCTACCCTGTAGGCCATAAAAAAAAAAGAGTACTTAGAGTCGGGAAAGCTGCTCTGTGATCAACACTATTTTATGATAACTGTTTAGATTGATCTATTGTTCTAAAGTGAGGACCCGTGTTGGCTCCAGGGCAAAAAAGCCAAAATGCCGGAAGGAATCCCTAAGTGGACAGTTTAGTCTCTAAACAGTATTATATAAAGTGGTATGATGGATAAGCTATTCCGCACTAATAGCAATATTTCATGCTCATCAGAAGCAAGTTCTTCTTCTCTCTTAGACGACAATGTAATCAACAGTTGTCAAATAAATTATGAAAATATTAACAAAAATCTCGCAAATTGGCATTCACCAAAAGTACCAACCAAAGAAATTTATAAGATTGGAACATTTGAATTTATGTCAGACTATGCTATTAAAACTAGAGAACAAACTATAGGATTAAATAATGAATAGGAAACTTTAAAATTGTTTAGTGAAGAAGCAATCATAGAACATATAAAAAAGAAATATAGTTATCTCCATATAGGATTAGTACAAGTAGCAATTAAACTACTGACCAGAGATAGATTAAATGCCAGTACTTTAATATGTATACGAGACTGTACGCATTTAAATTTTCATGATTCTGTTTGAGGAATTATAGAGTCCAGCTTATGTAATGGACCTATTTATTTTAATTGCTATCCAAATTTCAGTGTCAGTCTAAAGGACCCTAATATTTTACATGCCTTAACACTTAATATTAAGACAAGCGGGTACCACTTAATGGACGGAAGTTTACCATTAGCTCTAGTATATCGAATCTATTATAAAGTAATGAATACTAGCATAGAACCAAGATCAATCAAAGCAAGCCAAAAAGGTCCAACTATATTATTACAAACAGACATGAATAAAGCTAATACACTAGTTCCAAAAGCAATTACCTGAAATCAAATCCAATTACCACAAAATTGGAATCTAACACAATTACAACCCCCCTCACAAGTTGAAAATACAAAAACTTAGAACAAATAATAGAACATTCAGATGGATCTGTAGAAATTCGATTTAATCCCATTAGACATGTCACCTTAAACATACAAAACATTGACATTAGTAGAAGACCATCAATTTCTACAACAGAAAGACTGCAATTGCAACCAGACATCATAATACGAGATAGACGACTAGATGATGAAACAAGAACCAATACTACTGATGAACCAAGAATACAAGGAAGGAGAACACAACCTAATATCACTCAGCCATACTATACAACACATCAAGAAGACGGAGAAACTCTATCACCAACACAGTCTCAAATGGACTCAGGAATATTTGCCCTAGAAAAGGAATTTATTATAGATGAGGAAAATATAAGTTATGAGTTTAATCAAGAATATAATAAACAAAATAGAATTTTTTTTTTTTCAAAATATTCCCACAACAATATAAACAAAAATATATAAAAGAATTACATATTAAATATTGCAAAGAATACAAAGAAAATATCCCGTTCTTCCAATGGTTTGCTAATTGGCGAAATAAATCTTATTCTTCACAAACCAAGCATAGACAAGTAAATGTAACAACAAAAACAACTCAAGAATGGAAGACAACCGAAAACAAAACCATTACTTCCACACACCCGCCTTCTGATGCGATTAAACTAAATATAAAAAATATTGAAATACAGGCTACTCCTTTTAGAAGTATACAAAAGAGTGATCTCATTACCCCAACTAACTATATTATTATGAAAGGTATAAAAACTATCATAGACCAAAATAATTACTCAAATCAATATTTACAAACCATAGGCGAACAAACTAATCGAATGGAAAATATTACAAATAAGATAGAACATTTAACGGAACAATTATACAATGTTTCCTTAGACTCTACTCCTTTACAATTTTCGTCTGACATTAACAATCAAACACTCCTATTCAAACCACACGAATTTCTTAAAAATATGCAATTTGCACTTAAAGACTCCACAGAAGAAATGCTAGAAGAAATCACAAAAAAATTAGCTAATATCTCTATTCCCGAACCAATTAACCATACTGACAAACACATATCCCCTTTAGAACGAACTCTCCCTGATCTCGAATGTAATGAAATTAAATATACCACCCCTTTTCCCACAACTAGAAATTATTACTCTAGACCCACTCCAGTAGATCTCCAATTTGAAGAGCGCAATCAGATAACTCAAAGTTCTTATTCCAGCGGTTCTATATATGAATGGAACATAGATTGAATGTCTGAATACAATATTATTAATCTAGTTCATGAAATGACCGTGGTCGCTATTGTTTATAAACGAAACTGCGGCGTTGATGATTTCATTGCCGCCCAATTAATTGTTTCTAGCTTTACTGGCTAACTCAAAGGCTGGTGGGATAACTATCTGACCTTACAAGATCGAGACCGTTTATTATCCACTATTAAGTTAGAAGCCACAGGACAACCTATTTTAGACCAAGGACAACCTATTCAAGATGCAGTAAATACTCTTTTATATACCATCATTAAACATTTTGTAGGAGATCCGAATAATATTAGACAAAGAACTAGTGAGATCTTAAACAATTTTCGATGTCCGACATTAGATGACTTTAGA
Organism: Magnolia changhungtana; assembly: GCA_030180095.1. Lineage (NCBI taxonomy): Eukaryota > Viridiplantae > Streptophyta > Magnoliopsida > Magnoliales > Magnoliaceae > Magnolia > Magnolia changhungtana. The sequence goes on from JASAUF010000220.1 coordinate 7,012,407, forward strand.
TGGTACAAAGATACTTTTATCAGTAAAGTAATGATATGATAAGATTGTAACATGTTATATTGGAAAGAACGTTTTACTGCAGGATTATCAAAACTATTTGTAGAAACAATCTAACAAAAACTAAGACAACTTTATAATGGAAATATACCCTATGATCGAATAACATACAGAGATCTAATAACATTTATTACAAATGAAGGACTAGCCTTATGCACAGATATTAGACTTAAAGCTACAATGAAAAAAGAAAGAAAATTAACTAGACATGAATTGAGAAATTTCTGTGAACAATTTGGATACCAAAAAATTGTAGCTTCTTTTGAAAGAAAAAGGAGACTAAAACAAAATTATTTTAGAAAGAAAAAATACAAACAAAATTCTAATAAAATATATTATTGGAAACAAAAATACCAAACTCCTAAAAGAAAAATATACAAAAATAAGAAAGCTTACCAGCCTAACTTTAATAAGAAAAGACAATTTCAATCCTATTTCCAGAAAAAACCAACCTGCTACAAATGTGGTAAAATAGGCCATTTTGCAAAAAACTGTAGCCTAAAAAATAAAATTAATGAACTAGAAATAAATGAAAACCTCAAACAAGGGTTACATAATATTTTAAAAGAGCATTCATCTTCTGACTCTTCAGAATCCTGCCAAACCTATTCAGAAGAATTAGATAATAAGATTCAAAATATTAATGAAAATACAAGTAACATAGAAACAATAGACTCTGAACAAGAAGCAAATTCTAGTTCAGAAGAAGAGAACAAACGAGAACAAGAAGAAAAGATTGGTACATGTTTAAAGTGCTCAACAAAATCCATATGCACACTAACAAAAGAATAGAGAACTTTATTAGATTTTGCAGAACACTTACAGGATCCAAATCTAAAACGAATGTATTTACAAAATTTACAAGAATCTCTATCTAAACTAGTAGAAATAAATAACCCAATAACACCATATAATATTACAAAAATTTTAGACAGATTTCAACCAATTCAAGAAAAAACGCCAACTTAAAATGATTTATATTCAGAAGTAAAGGAAAATAAAAGAGAAATACAAGATTTAAAAAGACAGATAAAAAACTTAGTAGAAAACCATAATAGTTTAAAAGAGCAAGTCTACTTCTTAGAATCTAACAAAGAATATCATATAGACAATGCTATTGATAACCAAGTAGATGCACTAAATATAATTACCAACATAGATTATAAAAAATGGCATGTCAACCTAACTATTGTTATAAATAAAGAATTTCATATCCAAACAATTGCTTTAATAGATATCGGAGCAGACATGAATTGTATTCAAGAAGGCTTACTACCCAGTAAATATTTTGAGAGAACTTTAGAACAATTAACAACTGCTAGCGGATCAAAACTACAAATCAATTATAAATGATCAAAAGCAGAAGTATGTAATCAAGGAATATGTTTAAAAACAACTTTTCTATTGATTAAAGACTTAACACAACCTGTTATACTTGGAATACCATTTTTAGAATTAATCAAACCATTCAACGTAGATAACTTTGGAATAAAAACTAGCTTACTAGGCTAGGACTTAACGTTTGAATTTATCAGCCCTCCAAAAATCAGGGATATAAACTAGTTAAAATCAGTTTTGATAACAAAATCTATAAATTTAATCACGCATAAAAAAGAACATATTAAACAAGTTAAAATCAAATTTAATATATTAAAATCAATGAAGATCTGAAATCACCTGAAACAAAAAATCGAATCCAAGGTTTTGAAGAATTAGTAAAAAAGGAAATATGTTCTGATCTACCAACAACATTTTGGAATAGAAAACGACACAGTCAAATTACCGTATGAATCAGATTTTCATGAATCACGAATACCTACAAAAGCCAGACCGATCCAAATGCCAAAAGAATTATTAGAGCATTGTAAAAAAGAGAAAGACGAATTATTACAAAAGGGGTTGATACGGCATAGTAAATCACCGTGGAGCTGTTCAGCATTTATGTTAACAAATTAGCTGAAATAGAAAGAGGAGTTCCAAGACTAGTAATAAACTACAAACCACTAAATAAAGTATTATAATGGATACGATATCCAATACCAAATAAAAAAGATTTATTGGGGAGATTATATTCAGCAAAAGTTTTCTCAAAGTTTGATATGAAGTCAGGATTTTGGCAAATACAAATCGCAAAAGAAGATAGATATAAAACTGCTTTCAATGTACCTTTTGGTCTATATGAATGGAATGTCATGCCCTTCGGATTAAAAAATGCACCATCAGAATTCCAAAACATCATGAATGACATTTTCAATCCCTATATTAACTTCGTCATAGTTTATATAGACGATGTATTAGTATTTTCAGATTCTTTAGAACAACATTGAAAACATTTAAGAATATTTCTAAATGTTATCAAGATAAACGGGTTGGCTGTTTTAACAACCAAAATTAAATTATTTTAAACTAAAATTAGATTTTTAGGACATCATATATCTCAAGGCATAATCATACCCATAGAATGGAGCCTAGAATTTGTTGACAAATTTTCCAATGAAATTAAGAATAAGACGCAATTACAAAGATTCCTTGGAAGCCTTAACTACACAGGAGAATTTTATCAAGACCTGCACAAAATATGGAAATCATTATATGAAAGATTAAAAAAGAACCTGCCTCCATAGACCCAACAACACACTAATATAGTAAAAACAATTAAACTCAAAGTTAAACAATTACCATTATTACATATAGGCGATCCATCAAACCCTAAGATTGTAGAGACCGATGCATTAGAAATAGGATACGGAGGAATCCTAAAACAAAAGAAAAATGAATTAGAACATTTGGTAAGATTTACTTCTGGCTCCTAGAATGAAACCCAAAAAAATTATAGTACTATCAAAAAGGAAATCCTTTCCATTGTGTTATGTATTTCAAAATTTCAAAGTGATCTTCTAAACCAGTGTTTTCTTCCCCAAATAGACTGCAAAAGTGCAAAATATATTTTAGAAAAGGATGTTAAAAATCTAGCTCATAAACAGATTTTTGCCAGATGGCAAGCTATTTTATCAAGTTTTGATTTTCAAATTGAATTTATTAAAGGAGATTTCAATTCTTTACCAGATTTCTTATCCAGAGAGTATTTACAAGGTAACAATGGCTGATAGATCGAAGCCTACAAGTAAACAAGATTATGTTATGCCCTCTCCATTGAATACAAGACCCATCTCTCCTACTCCAGCAACACCTTCTCCAGCAAAATCAAGAGTGGGAAGTCCTCTTGGAGGACAATCATGATCTCTTATAGGAACAAGACTAAGACCCACTATTCCTCTTTCCCCCAATCATTTTAGTCCATTAACCTCTCTAACCTCTTCTTCTTCTACTCCCCAAACATTTGCAAGTAAACTGGTTGATACTAACCCAGGCTTACAAGATTCCTCCTCTTTCCAATTAATCTCCCATTCTCCTCCATCACCTACCAATGTTTTTACTTTAGAACCACAGTATTTTTTCAAACCAGAAGCTTATCCTATAATGCCTATCGAAGCAGAATTCAAAAACAAGCCTATCCCCTTCATTATACAGCATTGCTTTCCCCCATCCTGGCATTGGCTAGCAACCATCGGAAGTAAAATATAAAGCACTATGAATTTATTCTAGTAGACACTGATTCCTGCATTTTAACTCATGTACCAGATAGACAAGATAGTTCAAAATTTGCTTATTTAAAATGCCAAATTTCAAAAGTCCTTACTTTCTCAGACTGGGGACCAAATCCCAAATCAGCACGACAATTTTCTCAAGTATTTAGTCCACCCAGTTTTACATATTATGATTATCAAAAGGCATGGTTGTATGCATTTTTCTACCAAAACCCAAATCTTTCACATTCATGGTTCTTCCATTTTCATCAAAAAACAAACCTAAATTTTCCTTTATGGTTTCACACATTTTGGAATTATTTTGGACCTGATATAAGAATTTTACCTCCTCCAGTGCAAGAAGGATTTACTTACTTTTTAGACACTTACAAGTTTTCTGACCAACAAAACTAACTACTAAAGTCTTTAGTATTTTTCATATTATTTTCAATCGCATGGATTAGTACATGGGAATACCGTATTCAACAAGTTTCTTTATCTCCTTCTTTATATTTAGTCAGACACTTTAAAAGCAAATGGTGGAAACAACTGAAACAAGATAGATTTCTAAAACCAGCACTTCAAAAGTATTTTCAAGAAAATCCTCATTTTTCAAAAGATGAAATAGTTTCTTCACAAGATCAACAATTCTTAGTTTCGAAGTCTTCCATTCAAACAAAATTAGCAGCCGCCAAGACCAAAGCTGAGTACATGGCAATATTAAACGAAGCAGCATCAGCTCTAAATCCAGAAGAAGATTCAGATGTTTTAAGTACACGCTATTTGCAACCAAATGAAGACGACTGTTATGGGATAGATGCAGGGTGTGCCAAATCGGTTACGTATGGCCAAAGCGGCCGTCACGATTTGGGACCCGTTACGCGATCACTGAGGGTCAAAAAGATTTACGTCAGCAATTCTTACGTTCTGAGCCATGTTAGATGACCCAGCATTCAAAGCATGAAATTTCATTACAGCAACTTCTTCTTCTTCTTCTTCTTCTTCTTCCTCTCTCTCTTTCCTCTCTCTCTCTCTCTCTCAATCTCTTCTTTTCCCCTTTCCGTCTTCTTTCTTTTCTCTTTCTTTCCCTTTTTTTTTCTTTTCGGTTTCTCTCCATTCTTTTTTTTTCTTTTCTTTTCTTTTTATTTACTTTGCGATTGTTTAGTATGTGTCACGCAAAGAACGATTTGACACTCCTCGAGCTCAAAGTTATACAAACGGTTCAAAGGAGATCAAAGTTATATGGGCTCCACATTGATGTATTTATTACATCTACACCGTTCATCAATTTTCGAGATCATTTTAAAGCACCCCGAAAAATGAATTATATCTAGAGATCATCTGGACCACACCAAAAATAGCAAGAAATAATGATTTTCACGGTTAAACAATTAGTAGGGCGCACGGTAACATTTATTTTCCATCCAATTTGGGTGAGCCCCACCATGATATATATATATTTTATCTATATTGTCCATCCATTTTGCCACATTATTTTAGGTCAAGATCCAAAAAATTAGTAATATCCAAATTTCAGGTGGACCACACCATAAGTTAATGTTGTAGGTTATAGGTTATGGTCCATCCATTTTTTTATTTTTTTTATTTACGCATTTATTTTAGTCCTTTTTTGAAATTTCGAAAAATCATTTTTTAATGATTATTTTGCTGTTTTAATGATGCCATATGATGGGTTAATCATAGTAGAACATGTTAATGTGCATTTTACATATTTGGGGTACTATTTTATATTTTTTAAATATTTTTTTCTATTTACGCATTTATTTTAGCCCTTTTTTTGAAAATTTAAAAAATCATTTTTTAATGATTATTTTGCTGTTTTAATGATGCCATTTGATGTGTTAATCATAATAGAACATGTTAATGTGCATTTTACATATTTGGGGTGCTATTTTATATTTTTTAAATATTTTTTTCTATTTACGCATTTATTTTAGCCCTTTTTTTGAAAATTTAAAAAATCATTTTTTAATAATTCTTTTGTTGTTTTAATGATGCCATATGATGTGATAATCATAATAGAACATGTTAATGTGCATTTTACATATTTGGGGTGCCATTTTATATTTTTTTAATATTTTTTTCTATTTACGCATTTATTTTAGCCCTTTTTTCGAAAATTCAAAAAATTATTTTTTAATGATTCTTTTGCTATTTTAATGATGCCATATGATGTGATAATCATAGTAGAACATGTTAATGTGCATTTTACATATTTGGGATGTCATTTTATATTTTTTTAATATTTTTTTCTATTTACGCATTTATTTTAGCCCTTTTTTTAAAAATTCAAAAAATCATTTTTTAATAATTCTTTTCTGTTTTAATGATGCCATATGATGTGATAATCATAGTGAACTGTTAATGTGCATTTTATATATTTGGGGTGCTATTTTATATATTTTTAATATTTTTTTCTATTTACGCATTTATTTTGGCCCTTTTTTTTGAAAATTCAAAAAATCATTTTTTAATAATTCTTTTGCTGTTTTAATGATGCCATATGATGTGATAGTCATAGTTGAACATGTTAATGTGCATTTTACATATTTGGGGTGCCATTTTATATATATTTTTTCTATTTACACATGAATTTTGGCCCTAAAAAATAATTGCAAACACTTAAATGTAAGATATTTTCATATTACATTCATTCTAATATATCATCATTGATAGTAGATAGTTAGAAAATTAAATATATGAATTTTGTAGTCAAATTCAAAGTTATCTGTTCATAAATTCATCAGACAACCGATACAACTTATCACCAAAGAGTGGACCGTTACACCAATATAAATATGTTCCAATTTATAAATGAATGCATATTTGAAATGCTTAGAATATTCGGATTTAATCCATATTTTTTCATATTTTTTGATAAAAAAAAATCAAGATGATTCAGCGTTACGCCCAGATCATCGTTATTTCCAGATCCGATATCGGTTTCGGAGGGCACCGTTACGCCAACCGATACCGATACGGGATACCTTGGATAGATGGCATACCTCAATTATAAGACAAGACAAAAGTACAACTGTAGCATGCCTACCTGCAACAAGCCAAGCATATTGTAGCCATCATTATTATAGGAACAAGAAGACAAGCTAAGCACTTTTTTCGAAGATCACGGACTCCATTCTAGTTTAAATCCACAATATTGTACGAACGGAATTGAAAGGTTATCAAATCTCTAGAAATCGTGTACAAGCTTCCGGACCTCAAGAGCATTCAAATCCGTCGGATCTCTCAAGCCTGTTCAAATCCGCCGGACTTCAAGACCATTCAAGTCCGCCGGATTCCAAGCCTATTCAAATCCGCCGGACTCCAAGCATACTCAAATCCAGCGCCTATATAAGCATAGCTCGAAGATATTTGAAGCAGACTGAACTCCGAAGATAAAACCATCCTTCTCATAGCCATCTCCTAAGCTTCTCCTTTTCTGTCCTAATTAACTCTTGTAAACCAAAATAGTGAATCTTCATCAGCTTGTAGTGGTTGATTAAGTTTGTAAGTATTTTATTAGATGATGTATTTCCTTTTGAAATCCTTTAGTAAGAAGAAGTTTTAGTTATCAAAGTTTAGCAATGCCTCTGTATATTTCTTTAATTATTTTCCTTTGCGTTTTCTTAATTATATCTTATGGCATTTATTGTTTATGTTTATGTTTTATAAAATAATAGTGTTTTAAAACTGTTTTGACTTAAAATATATCCCCTGGGTTGAAATGGTATCGAACCCAACTCTGTATATTCCTTTAATTATTTTCCTTTGCGTTTTCTCGATTTCCAGCTAGGTGGAATTTTTCACCTAACTGCAATCTTGGTGGATTCAATGTCTAGATCGGTCACACCACACAAGTTGGGTTTTCCGCCATTGCAGGGTGTGATGCTTCTGAGGTATATGCATGTTATGTGAATATATACGGTCCTAGGTGGATGTTTTCATGTTTGCACATGGTTCTTTTGTTACCTGTCATACTTTTTTGCCTTGTTGTTCTGTACTTGAATGATACATTTCGTTCTCCTAATATGTGTAAAACAATTTCAATTTCCAATGATGACATGCAACGAGAGTCCAACTAGGACAAATTTCCCTACATCTTTGGCATATTCTTTCTGTGTTATGGTTTCATGCTGTGGACATTGTGTTGGCACTTGGTTGTGCTTGTATAAACCCTAAGTCTTGAGTGGTTTGAATACTTTGTTGAACCGGATGGTCCTTTCTGTTGCGCTTGGGTTACACAGAAATCAGACACCACATTAGTTAGAATGCTTCCCCAAATCATATGCTTGATGTGATCCTCAACACATTTATTTAGGTTGGAAAGGCTGAAAACCAGAACCCCAACTGATGTGGCTTTCATTTTCTAGAACCCACCATACCTTTATGTAATGGCCTTTACGGCCCTGTAATGGCCATCATGACACACCATGAGACTCGTTGTTGCGGTCCTTGAGCAGTTCTGGTAGGTTTTTTGTTCAGTACACTCTTTTTGCTACTCAGCGGCTGCCCTTCAAGCAGCTGGCGTTGTTTTCCTTGATCCTTGAGCTCCTTCAAAAGTTGCTGCTTTCGTGTGGCTTCTCATTAGGAGGAGAATTCTCATCATTGAAAACCTATAGATAAGAGGGATGTCTCTTCACAATATCTGCTTGCTTTACGTAGAATCGATAAACCACCTCTTCATCCACTGTCTTTTCGCTCATGGAGTGTGGTCCAGCATCCATGCTATCTTCTACCTCTTTTGGGTTATGCTCTATTCCATTGAGGATTTCCTCTCTGCCTGGCATGGGGGAGGTGTTAGGAAGGATCTCAAAGCTAACCACCATCTGGTTATTATGGCTACCCTGTAGGCCATCTAGAAAGAAAGGAACAATTGATGCTTCCATAATTCTTCCTCTTCTATCTTTCGGGTCAGTCTCCATCAAAAGGGAGGTTGCGGAGTGATAATCTTGTCTCTTAATCTCTGATCCTTATATTTATCTTCTCTCTTTGGGTTGTAGCAGGCCTTGTTTGTTCTCTTATCGTTTATGGTGTGTATTTTTTATTTTCTTTCTTTGTGTTATAGTAGGCCTTGCTTGTTCTCTTTTAGCATTTAGCATTCTTTTAATAAATTGATGTTAAATCTTCCAACCAAAAAAAAAAAGTAAAAAAGAAAAAAGAGAGAATTAACTTCCCTTTTTTTAAGAACCTCTTGAAAGGCAAATGATAAGTACAAATTACAATGGCACCTAGGAGTCCATGAAAAGTGACCTTCTTGACTCACTACCATCGGCCAACTGATTGGCCTTCTCGTGACATGGCTAAAAGAAATATATTAGATTTTGTAAGAGCACCATATCTCGACAACTAAAAAAAATAATCTTCAAGGCCATTTACTCCTTTGAAGAAGCCCATCCAATAATATGTAGATTGTTACCTTTGACAATTAACAAGCTGGAGGAAGATAGAATCCTTAGTCCTCCCAAAGCCTACACTTCTTCTGCTAAACAATTTGTCTATGAGTTTTATAGTTTGCATCATGTATATGCTTTTAAAGTGCCCCGAATCCTTGACTTTGGATTGCATGGAATTGGAATTTGGATAGGGGGCTCCATCTTGCATCATTATTGTGTTTGTGACCCATAGTTATCCTCTCTTGATAAACACTCCGCTTCTCTTACTATTTATTTATTACTTTTTTAGGAATTTTTTTTTTTTAGAGGCAACAAAATTTTTATTAAGGACTCACGAAAGCAAGGAAAAAATACAAGAAGCTGAAACAGAAAGTAGAAACACGAAAACCTAGGCGCCTATGATGTGGGTGTCCCAACTAGCTATTAGCCAGAGGATTTTCTTAATGGTGACATCAACGTTTACTCTTTCATTTCGGAAACAACAACCATTCCTAGCTCCCCCAATATCCCAAAGCACTGCCATTAAAGTCAGTTGCCACCCAGCTTTACCAGATTTCCCGACTCCTACCTCGTGCGAGGCCCACCGCCCTTCCTCCATAGACTTTGGCATGACCCAGTCTGTGCGGAGCTCAAACAAGATGTAATCCCAAACCTTTCTCATGAATGTGCAATGAAGGAAGAGGTGGTTAATGAATTCTGCATTAGCCATGCACATGACGCAAATATTGGAGAGGACAAGCGATCTCCTTTGAAGGCTATCAATAGTAAGAACCATCTTCCAACCTACTAGCCGTACAAAAGAAGCCACATGAGGAGGGGCTCTGTAGAACCACGGATGATAAGGATGAGGAAGGCTGAAGGAGCAAGGTGGAGAATAAATTAGCTTGTGGAGAGATCAAACAAAAATTTGCCTAAATGATGAGCTGTGCAAAACATGGAGTTTGACTAAAAAATTGAAGGCTGAAATCCTTGACAAGGTTCAACAACCTTGTAAATTTAGAGATCTCATCATCCGTCAAGGCGGGCTCCAAATTATTCGACTATCATGGTAAGAATAACAATCCGTCATAAGAGTGAAACGATTTCGAAGCAAGCGAAGCGATTGAAGGAAAAAGATCCTGCAGTGTGCTGCACCTACAATGATCCACCCAAAATCAAATATATTTCCCATTTATGAGCAAAAAATATACCCGTGCGGACTTGTTGTTCTGTTGCAACGATATCCTTCCAATTGCTCCAAGCTTTGTAGATGATCTTTTCACAAACTAGTATACCTCTTGCACGCCATACTTATTGGCTATGACCTCTCTCCACATTCTTCCAGGCTTTGTACCAAATCCACTTCCCAAGCAATGCAACATTCATAGCACCCAATTTTCTAATGCCAGCCTCAATCGCCTCCAGTGGTTTGCAAACCTCGTCCCATTGAAGAAGATGGAACTTCCTACTTTCCGACACGCCTCTCCAAAAGAAGTCCCTTCTTAACTTCTCAAGTCTATCGAGCACTGCCTTAGGTCATTTGAAAAGAGACATATAATGGACGATCATATTTGAGAAAGCCGTCTTGATGAGGGTTAACTGCCCACATAAGTACCTACATTGCCAACTTGCTAATTTCTTTTCAATCCTTTCAATCACCATATTCCAAAGGTGTTTAGCCGGTTTTCCAATACAGAGAGGGAAGCTGATATATGTTGTGGGAAAGGATCCCACTTTGCATCCGAATATATTTGCTAGACAACACAAATCATACCCACCAACGTGGATACCCAACATTTTTGATTTGGAGACATTAATTTTCAAACCAGAAACCGTCTCAAAATAGGCGATGATTTTTCGAAGGATATCCATTGACGTTTCCTTGGCATCACAAAAAAGCAGTGTATCATCTGCATATAAAAGGTGACTCATAAGAGGGCTGGAGCTTGAAGTGTTGAAGCCGTTAAAGAGATCGTTGTCCTCACCTTTCTGGAGCATCATGCTAAAGGCTTCTCAAAGCACAATAAGTAGATATGGGGATAAAGGGTCCCCTTTCCGCGCATATAATATAGAAACCTTCCAATCAACATGATCATAAGCCTTTTCGATACCCAACTTGCAAACAACCCCACTTCTATTCTCCCTATACCTTGTATCAACGCATTCGTGAGCAATTAATGCACTATCCAATATTTGTCTACCCCCAATGAAAGCTCTATGGTTTACCGATATAAAATTTGGTGACACTTCTTTGAATCTAGAGGACAGGATCTTGGCTAGGATTTTATATGGAGCACCTATTAAACTAATAGGCAAGTCTTTTATCTTTTTCGCACCCTCCACTTTAGGGATCAAAGCAATAAAAGAGGCCGCAAGCTTGGGAGAGACAACCACGTTCTAAGAATTCAACGATGAAGTCTACCACATTCTAGGATTTTTGAAAGAAAAACATGAGGGAACCCATGCAGCTTAGGTGCCTTGTCTTCGCACATAGAACCCATTGCTGCCTTTTTCTCTTCTTTCGTAATCAGTGCTTCGAAAGGGTGCACTTGTCAACTTTTGTAACTCAAGTTGTCCAACCTTGGCCATCCCCATTGCTCACCAGATAGGCGGTCATTATAGAATTGAACTATAGAGTCACAAATCTTCCTTTGGGGTCTATATTTGGTGCTGAAGGGTATTTCCTTTATTCTCAGGAATGGGTGTCAGATTTGTTTCTGGGTTGATATTTGGTGCGGCAATTCTGCACTTTAGGTTCAGTTCCCGAGCATCGCTTTCCTGGTCCCTGATTGCTTTGTTGTTGTGGCGGATTGTTTATCCATTGTTGGTGGAGAGGTGGTGTGGGCCCCTCCTTGTAGAAGGAACTTGTCAGAAGCGGAGATTGAAGAGTTTGCTCGTCTTCTTGACTTCTTGCGGAAGGCCAGAGTTAATGTTCAGGATGCCGATTCTATTGTCTTGAAGCACTTTCCAGACTTTCTCCGTGAAATTGCGCCATGCGTTGATCAGAGACTCTTCTAGCCACCTCCCTCCTCATCTGTTCCATCTCTGGTTTTATGGTGCTCCTCCGCAGGTCACAATTTTTTGTGTGGTTAGTATGTCGGCAAAGAATTTTGACTATATACAATTTGCAGAAAAGGCCACGGTTCTCCGTAATATTTGCTTAATGTGTATGGATAGTGGTGAGTCCATAGACCATCTTTTCATCCATTGTGCCTTCGCTGGTAAGGTGTGGTACCATTTTTTTCATTGCTTCATCTGGTAATGCTAGCGTCGGTGGGGGATCTTTTGTGGGCCTGGCATGATGGAATGGGGAAAGTGAGATGGCGGTTGCTCATTATGGTAGTGTTTTGCGTCATTTGGGGTGCTAGAAATGGTTGTTGCTTTAGGAATGCTTGGGTGGGTGTGGATGGGGTAATTAGGAAAGTTCAAGCCTTTGTGGATGAGTGGGCATTGCATTCTATTGCTGCACCAGCCGCTTCTTAAGCTTGTTGCCTGCTTTTGGGTTGTATTCTTTTCTCATTTTCCGCGAGCTTTTTAATAAAGTTATTGTTTATATATATATATATATATATATATATATATATATATATATATATATATATATATATATAAAGATCTTCCTTTGGTCTAAAGTTCTCGAACCATCAACAATGAAGCTAGAAATTTTGTTTGTTCGGGGCCCTCGCGCTAAAAATACTGTGGAAGAATTGAGTGTTCTTATCCACTTCTTTAAGCCACACCACTCTCAATCTCTGGCACCATTTGATCTCCTCTTGTTTACAGCGATAAGCTAGTGAAGAATATAAAGCATCCATTGTTTCCCCATATTCCGAGAATCAATCCCTTTATCTCATAGCCTAAGCCCCACATCTCATGGTTTAGGACTTCGGCCGAACCCCCCTCGTGGGCCCCAAATCACATGGGTACCGCCTCACATGAGCCACCTGCCTCACACGAGCGTACCTCTGCATTCCAGAGGCAACTCCACTTGAGCCCGATGTGAAAATGCCCCTGCATTAATCACCCCCGGTGAGGAGTCTCGAACATGAGACCTCTCGCTCTGATACCATTTTGATGAAGGACAATTAACCACTTGCTCTAAAAGCTCGAACTAATAGAACATGGCGAATTAATCCCTTTATCTCATAGCCCATGTACCACATCTCATGGATTAGGATCTCGGCCAAATCCCCCTCGTGGGTCCCAAATCACATGGGTACCACCTCACACAAGCCACCCGCCTCACACAGGCCGCCCACCCCGAGTGTACCCCTGCATCCCATAGGCAACCCTACTCGAGCCTGGTGTGAAACTGCCCCTGCATTAATTGATTTGATGTAGGACAATTAACCACTTGCTCTAAAAGCTCGAACTGTTAGAGCATGGTGAAGCAATCGCTTTATCTCATAGCCCAGGCCCCACATCGTATGGGTTATGACCTTAGCCGAACCCTCCTCGTGGGCCCCAAATCACATGGGTACCGCCTTACATGAGCCACCCGCCTCACATGGGTGGGGGCCTGCCTCACACGGGCCGCCCACCTCGAGTGTGCCCCTGCATCCCATAGGCAACCCCAGTCGAGCCCGGTACGAAAATTCCCCTGCATTATGCTGCCATTGGGCCCCTCTAGATTTGACGTACTGAGAGAAATCATAGACGTCCTCGTCCGAAGATCCAAAACACATGCCTACTATACCTCCCACCCTCTAGAAAGCATCCTTGGCCTATTAGAATTGCTCTGCCGAAATGTTTAACTTGAGCTCTTGGGGATTGGCTATCACGTCACAGCTCGGAAAAGAAGTAGCTAGGTTAGAACCTTCCTTCATTTTCTCAAGTCACCACTAGAGCCTCCTCTAGTAACTCGTCCTCGGTTTAAACCCTCTCAAGCTGCATTCCCCCTGAATCTGCTTTTTGAGAAGATCGGATCCTCTGCAACCAACATTGCTCCCGGTTCTGCAACGGTAACGACTTGTTGGTCTTTTGGGCGAGACATTATCGGAGGATGAGGAACCACCTAGGGGCTAAGTGAGCTCCTAGACGAATCCTCCGAGAGGGCACCTCGATCGTCTTCTCTGTCGCTGCCTTTCAAGGCCATGATATCGAAGTCGCGAAAAGCTTTCTTAGAGTTTACATTCTACGACCGGTTATTGGTATAAGAAATATAAAGGGTTGTTTTTAATTTTTAATTTTTTTTTTTTAAAATTTTTTCCCGAAGGCTTCTCTTACTAATTGCTTATGCCATGTCCTTCACCTAAACCAATTTGGCCTGGTAAACTTATAAAAAATATCAGGCCCTCAACTACACTAATGACAAACCTCTTAGGCACTAAAACTACTCCATTAGAATTTTTGCCTCTAACCTGATTACCCATGACTCATTTGTCTCCAACAAACATTTTTAACCACAATTTACCTTTACTGTTTGAGACAAAGACTTTGTCACTTCTACGTGTAACATTGGAAGATCAAGGGAATGAACAAAGCAAAGAATGAAGTAGATGATTTAATTGCATCGGCACAAGTTCATTCTTCAGCCTGTATCAATTCACATAAACAATGAAAATGGGGAAATAATATTCATTCAATTATTCTGAACTTAAGTGTCTTCTCTCTTGTACTCAAAGAGTTGTGAATAGAATAAGGAGCCCAAAATTGTGATTTTGACTAAGACGCTTCCCACTTATTTGACGCTAGTGACTGGGTCCACATTGCTAACCAATATCAAAACTTTTAAACCAAACTTGTCCGAACCTTGTTTCATAAAGATTCTCCTAAACTCATGAGAATCCCTTCATTTCTAAGCTCCTCTCTCCTTCTTTGTGTGTGTGTGTGTGTGCGTGCGTGCATGTGTGTGTGACCGATTCTCAAGATCCCTTTCCAACTCACTCTCTCCTCCTAATCCCAATTGATCTTTCTTTTAATAACCCTATACTGTGCTCAAATATATGCATGCTTCTCCTTTGCATGACATCACCCTTCAAATATGCACACTACTAACTCATGGCGATTTTGCACTTGGGGAACACACTTGGACATGAACGGTATCAACACATGAGACTCCCAACCTTCCTTGGAGTATTGATATTGTTTGATGAGTAAAGTGGACCATCCCTTCCCAATTGAAGAGAAGTTGTAGCTTTTGATGAGGACCGTGTACCATCCCTTGCCAATCTCGATTTCAAATTGTCACAGCCCTTGATAGCATGCCCGATCTTCTTTAATTCATTTGAACGGATTCACTTAGCTTCCTCATGTGCCTCTTCTCCACTGGACGGAATATTGAAGTGTAGCTTCGTCTTCACCATTGATCTTGTTTAGACCCAAAATTGCATCAATTTCATTGATATAATTCTTTGGCATGTCTTGGACCCAAATCTTTGCATCATCTCCACTTTCTACAGATGGATTGCCATGAAAATCATAGATGTCGGCAATGTTGAATATTTATGACATAACCATATCTTCTTTTTGATCTTACAAGGTCGACCTCCTCACACAGCAATTCATCTACCACCTGTTGGAAATCACCCTTTTGCTGGATAGATGCCACCACTAAGTTACTGTCATTATATGCTTTAGATTGACAGTGTCGATATGCATCGGTTTTGTACTTTGTATTCGATTCCCATGACTTGATGATTTACTTCCTCAATTACATGCTGCATCCTTTCAACCTTAGTCTCGGCATCATCACTGGACCCCTCTACATTTCCCAAAGGCACCAAATCTAGTGTGTGCTTTGGTGCCCACCCATAGTAACCTCAAATAGTGACGTGCCTGTTGATTAATTCTTCATATTGTTGAATGCAAGTCCTGTTTGAGGTATCCATCCCACTGCTTCAGCTTGTTGATTCACACTTCTGTCTTTCCATTGGTTTGAGGATGGTAGGACTGTTATATTGTATCTTTTTCTCACAACAGTTTCTCACAACAGTTTCTGTAAGTCCCCCAAAAATGACTAAAAGCTTTTCAAGTCTTGGTCCACGGCTCTCCATGCTATGTGCGATCTTAAATAATTTGCCACATGAGTAGGATGGAGTGCCTTTTGGGATGGAATGAAGTGTGCTATCTTCCAGAGCTTTTAATCACAACAAAAACAAAATTCGACAATTCTTACCTTGACGAGTCCGTCGGAGACCCCATATGAAGTCCATACAAATGTCTTCCCATGGGCCATTTGTTATAGGCAATGGCATATGTATCCCGGTGATCTGCACTTGTCCCTTTGAATCTTGGCCTACTGCACCACGCCACAGTATTGCGACATATTTTCATAGCTTAGCTGATAGCAACACTCTTCCGCTTTCGTAATGGTTATATGCATTTTAAGTGATTGCATAATCTTCCTCTGCGAAGCTTCAATACTGTTCTACCGAAGAAAGCATTTGGGGATACATAACTGATTTCCTTTAAAATAGGCACCCATCTTGCAGAATATATTCACCCTGCTCTCATGTGTACAATCAACCCACATTTCACCAAGATAATTGTTCATAGCATACGTATTAGTGGTGAATTCATAGCCCACTTCTCTACACCTGTGACCTTTAGCAAGGACATTCTTCTACTTGAAGCATCTGCCACCTTGTTCTTTGTGCCTGATTTGTGCCATAAACCCAAAAATATACTCTTGCAAGATGCATACCCACTGAATATGCTTCGTACTCGACTTGCTTGCTGACATACCCTTTAACTTCTTATGAGCATTGCCCTAATTCTTCTTCCTTAACAATCTACTCAATAAAGTGTTAGATGGGTTCATTTACATAAGTGTGGAGGTTCCCAATTTGTGTTTGGGGTTGTTAAAAGCTTGTAAGATTTAATTAAGGGGAGGTGCGGAATGAAGGTTGTGATGTGGATATGCCCATTCCTTTCCAGCAACACCCATGAGTTATTTGTATCTGAATCCATCTTTCAATACCAGAGTTGGTTTTATCATTTGCGAAGAAGATTTCTCATGTCACTTGGTTGGGTGAGATACCTCACAAGGGTAAAGAAGACGGATGTGACACTTCCCTGATGAAGTGGCTTTGGCAGTTTTGAGAGAGAGCTTTTGCTTGTTGTGATAAGGATGATGAGCTGTTACTGTTTAGAATTGGTATTAAGAAGAGGATATGGACTGGAGGGCTGTTATTGAGGTGAGAGTGTTTATCCTCTAGCGGAGGGCTGTATGTTTTTTTTTTTTTTTTGAAAGGTGATATCTTATTGAAAGAAAGAAAGCAAAACAACAGGAAGACAAAAATAGCAAGCAGAAAGGGGACCTAAACTCACCTAAAACAGCTACAACTAAAGCAAAATTAGGAAAAAACCTAAAAGAAAATGAAATATCTAGAAAATTGTGAGACTCTACCCGAGTTCCTGCATGTGCATGTGTGTGTGAGTATGCATTTCATTTCTTGTGGTCTCGCGGTCTTACCGGTCGAATCCCGGCGATCTGCGACCCTCGGATAGTGTTTGCGGTCATCCTTGAGTCCGGTCACGTTGACCTGACTCGGATCGACTTGAGACCTATGCCATCTTGTTTGTATCGTCGTCACGGTTCCGACGATGCGTCTTGTGCGTCCATTCGATATGTAGATCAAAAGTTGTGTACATTTCATTGTATGACCCTTAATCATGTGGCCCACTTTGGTAGATTGCATGTGGACTATCTCCTTGGCACAAGTCCCTATGCACACTACACACCACACAATTCTATGGAAAACACCACCCACTCAACACACACTACACAAGCCTAGTCTAAAGCCTACAACATTGTAATCTCCTCCCTAGGCAATGTTTGCCTTTCTTACAAGCTCATCATGACCTCTCTCTCTCCTTATCTTTCCCTCCCTCTCATTTTCCTTCCATGGCTAGCACCTCCTCCCTCTCCAATGTCCATTTCTTTCTCTCTTTTCTAGCCCTCTAATCCCCAACATACTTCCAATCCCACCATTAGAAATAGATTTTCACCGTTAAAATTTCTTCCTTGCCCTAAGAGCTTCATGGTGTAGAAGTTTGGGAGTTGAATTGCAAGTGGGTGACTATTATTCTTGCTGATTTATTTTTTACCTTTAATCTCCTTATTTCTTCTTGTGTGGATCATATGGGACCCACCAATCCATGGTGAGGATCCCATTTGACCCCATGGATGTGGCCCTTTGGCCCATCCTACATGCATGTCATGATACATGATGGGGCCATTCTCCATGGACCCCATCATGATGTATTGCATTATCTACTTTATTCTAAGGACATTTAGACCTTAGAAGTCATGTTGGGATGACATCCCAACCATTCATTTTAGTTATGGATCCTGCATGCATTGGTTTATTGTTGCATGTACAATGAGTGTAGTTGTATGAATGAGATTGAATCTTGGGAGGGCCCATTAGTGGCGGGGCCCTACCCCCATGGCCGGATTGTGTTCTTCTCCATCTTTTCTTTCCAGTCTTTATAGTAAATCTAATGTATGTGTGGCCCACCTGATGTGCCATGCAACCAGGCCCAAGTGGTTGGACATCCAGGCCCAACCTTGTTGCCCCATGTTGTTGAAATGTTTTGGACAACTTTGGGCTTGATTTTATGGATGATCTTGGAATGGGCTTGGGTCTGAGAGTTGTGTGACCCATCTAGGTGGACCTCACCTTGAGGAAATGGTGATTTATTTCCCTTTTATCTATCTTTTGGGCTGGTTTGGACAATTGTTGTCCATATTGTTGGAAATTTCTTTTGTAGCTGATTGTTTGGCATGGATTTGGTCTATAATTTTTTCATTGGTGGGCCACATCTCTGGACCCCACCTTGTAGTACATATATGAGAGGACCTAAAATCTATTTTTCCCAATTTTTTTGAGGCCATCGATCCACCCTATTGGAGGCCCAGATCAGGGTCTATCAAAATTCTGCAATTTGTAGATTTGCTGGACAGTTTGGATTCCTTGAATTAATTAAAATACTTTTGCTAATCTAAAAATCATGAAAATTTACAGAGAGGTGGTCCACTCATGGTAGGACCCACCTACCAATTTTTGGGGCCAATGGACCCTTGTGCACACTGTGGCAAGGGTTGGATCGGCCCACCAGGCTGGGACGTTCAAGTCAATTAGATTTTTTTGGATAGTCTGTTTTCTTTAAATTAATTAAAATACTTTTGTTATTCCAAAAATTTTAAAAATTTACAGAGAGGTGGCCCACCCATGATAGTACCCACCTACCAAGTTTCGGGGTCAACGGACTCGTGGCGCTGGCTTGACCGGCCCACTAGGCTGGGACGCCTAGGCTGGGAGGTCCAGCTATGGTTGGCCGTCCATCCTCCTTGTGGGCCCACCTTGATGTGTTGCGTATCCTCACCTTGTGATTTTTGTATCATGCATGGGCCACTCTAGGACAAGGCCCAGGAAATTACGTGGTCTTGAATTATAATTTTCCACCTGGGGGTGCTATGTCTACACCCTATGCATGAATTTTCCTGAGATATTGGGCCTCTATATATGCCTTTGGTCTCTTAAAATTTGGGCTTAATAAATGCACTTTTGAGGCCCACCACAGTTGGAATTTTATTGGGTTTATGAACATGGCTAATTGTTGGATTCCCTAAACTCTGTTGGGCTGAAACTTTTAGATTGGCCCATTGGACCTTTGGGCCTATATTTAATACACTATTGTGATGGGTTTTATGGGCCAAAATACTCAAGTAGTTGGGCCCTTGCTTGCCCATTCAATTAAACCAATACTTGGGCCGAGATGTGAGGCCCAATTCACTTGTTTTAAATATAAGGATTACCCATATGGTTGGAATAATGGGCTGCCCATTAGGCCCACCATAATGAGTGGACTCATGATCTAATCAAGGATTACCCATATGAGTGGCCTAATGGGCTGTCCATTAGGACTTATCATCATTGGGCCCACTATAATGAGGTAGCCCATTAGGCCCATTAGGCCCAAACCTTGCTTGGGGCCCACTGTGTTGCCTAAATGATGGGCCTTGTGTATAGCCCACTAGGCCATGGATTTTTTTAGGCCTTGGGCCTTGATTTGTATTTGGTTAGAGACGGGCTACCTCTTGGGAACCAGTTGAGGTTGGTCCTCCTGGGTGATCCTAAGATAGGCCCATGGGTTTCTCTATGTGTGGTTTAAGGCCCACCATAGACCTTAGGACATTTATTTGAGGCTTAATATGGATGTACGTGGAGCCTACTTTAACATATGTTTGGTCCAGGTCGTCCAAGCCTTGGGATCGCCCAATCTTGGAGGCACTCTCTTCCTTGGGTTGCTGCTGGACTCATAGTCCAGTATTAGGCTCACTTGATCTTTTTCATGATGTATACACGCCCTCCATCTGGTGGGCCCCCCTGTGAGTATTGTTAGCCTTCATGAGATTATTTGACTACTTTCTGGACTTTAGCAGGTCTAGGAAGTTAAGGGGCTTTTAATGCACATTGTTATGGTTGAAACTCTAGTTGGCTGTGGGGCCCACCATATTGAGAACTTGTGTACGTGTTGCATGTTTATATTTTCTTATAATATTTGGGTTTAATTATTTCATTCTTTTGGGTCACCTTTAGTGATCATATAAGGATCCCATTTTAGATCAGATTTTTGGGACATCCAGTGGGCCTAGTGTGGGCAGGGACGTCCCAGCTTGGCCCAGTCATATATTGAGCCGACTTCCACCATTTCGATGGACTTGTGGGCTGAGATAAGGATGGTATTGGGCCCTTGCTTATCCGCTTAAATTGCTAGTTATTGGCTGATGTAGTGGGGCCCATTTCATCCAACTTAAACTTGTTTTTGGGCCGAACATTGTGTACGCAGGCTGTCCTCCAAGTCCAACTTAATGCATAGATTTTATGACCATTAGAAATTGAGCCTTGGGCTTTAATTTCCCTCCTGGGGCCCATGTTGTTAAAGGTGGTATTATATATATATATATATATTTTTTTTAAATTTTATTTTTATGGCCTATTATGAGATATATGCGTGGGTGTGTTTGGGTACCTGTGTTTTTATCTTGAATGTAGGCATTGGGTCTTGTATCCATATAGTTCATGGTTGAGATGCCTCTTGGAGAATGGTGGTTAAATGTCCTCATTATGGACCCTCGTAGGTCCGATTGTATCTAAATGTGATTGGATGCTCATCTCAGACTCTAGCTAGACTCATTTCTGTATTACTTAGACACGTAGTTTGTATGCTTATTCTCGTGAGCTATCCCAGGTAAATGGGCCCCCACTAGAGGTTGGATTCCTTATGAATATTGTCTAAATACTTAGTCTTGGTCTCTTCTTGGATAGGAAGAGTGTACTATGTTTATCGCCGCATAGTGCGTCTAGATCCATCTTCATGGCCCGTGTGCATCATTGTATGCTTGGATGACACTATTTGAGTGTGGTTTTGATTGTGCCATTAGGCATTGCATGATACCTTTTCGAGGGACGTAGTATCCCCTCTTGAGCACGTTGGGTGCTTGGAATTGATGCATGGTTGATTGTGTGATTCATGCATATGACATTGTACAACATATGGATATTATTACCCTTGTTTCATCAAGGCTGTAACCTCCACAGATACATCATGGATGGCCATGATTGGACATCGAAAATGTTACTTGAGCATATAGGGTGCATAAGATGCCCATGTGTGAAATTTTCAAAGCTTCCATGGTACCAGGATCTACCCCAGTGCCGTCACCGGGTGGAACCATGAGCGCACGAGGGCCTTACACCATTAGGTCGCGACTCCCACTGTCGTGTAGTCGGTTGAGTTGGGGTGTGGCCTTACCCGCCTGAGAGAAAGAAGACAATAGTTAGGCTGAGTTGGACCAGCTCGTGAATGGGTACGTTGCCGTCGAGCCTTATTGGTGATTGACTGTCCATAGGCGGGTAGTGAGGTCTCTTACGCTCGTTTGACTGTGCGGGTCTGTAGAGCGGCAGTTATTCAGCAGTGTATTGGATCACGGTGATTTCCTTATGATTGGAAATGTACTTGATATGTGGATTGAATATGAGCACTGACATCACCTTGCATTGCATTCGCTTCGGCTGTATAAGCCCCTTTATGCATCGCCTTGGTATGACACTCAGTACTCATTGCATTATTTAGCCTTGGTATGACTTCCTGCATTTATTATACTGCCTTGGTATAATTTCTTGCATTCATGGCAGCCTTGGTAAGGCTAGCGACATTGTCATTGATCATATTTCCCTGCATCTCCTATTATTCTTCTGTGCACCATTATCACATACTTCCACCATCCTCTAAGCTTCTATAAGCTTATGCACGATTGATGCGTGCAGGAGATCATAGGCAGGCGCCGTAGCGGTAGAGCTTGGATTAGAGTTCAGCTGAGGACCCCAGTGTTGCTGACCTTTCCCTCTTTCTTTTATTATCTTATGTATGTCCTTTTGGACCTTATGTAACTTGTAAAAGTTTCAAATTTATAGTGGATTTTGCGATGTGTTCTTTTGTTAATTTTGGGATGTTACTTATTGTAATCTTGGGTATGCTCGTATTGGAAATGGTTATTCGATAATAGAAATCCTCCTCTTGGGATCCCAGGATCGAAACCTGCCTTAGAAGCTGAGAATGGGGTACCGCGGAGGCTGTTGCGGTCAGAACCGACTATCGGGTTCCTTGTGAGTCCGGTTACCGAGTTTGGGGCGTGACAAAAACTAAGGTTAACCCCCCCTCCCCTCTGGATTCAAGGAATCCAATCCCTCAAAAACCTCAAGAAAACCCCTACTTCAGAGCTTTGTTTGTTGCGAAAGCAGTGATCATTCTTTGACCAGAGCACCGCAAGCAGTGCAACACACCACTTTTTCCTACTGAGTTTTCCTTCATCTTCATCATGCCAGGCTAGGAAAAGCTCTTCAGCAGAGTGTGGCATAACCCAGTGAACCGATGCTAGCGAAATTGCCTCATTCCAAATGGTGGCAGAAAGCACAGTGAAGGAAGAGATGATCTATGGACTCTGCCTGCTTGAGGCACAGGAGACAGACATTCGGGAGGACCATTCCGCTCTTTTGGAGATTATCAACAGTGAGAACTCTCTTCCTTCCCACTAACCAGCCAAATGCCGCAACTTTCGGAGGAGCACATACTTCCAGATCTTGGATGTGGGAGCCTTGACATTAGGGGTGCCAGCCTTGTCAAGATCAGCATGCGAAGAAGCCACCCTCCAAATGACAAAGTCTTGCGTTTCCCTGTCCATCTTCACACCCTGCAGTTGAGAAAGGAGAGAAATCAAAGACTCTGCTTGAGGCTCAAGAGAAGGGCTGTATGTTGATGGAAGGATTGGGATGATGAATTGAGGATAAAAGAAAGAGATGTTTTAGGAAGACGGGTTTAAATGACATCCCTTCCATTGGGTGCTGTAGGGGATTAGGAGAGGCTCTTGCATGTATGATGGACTGTTGGTGAAAGGGCCGGATGGCTAGGCCCATAGGATTGATCCATCTAACTACTATTAGAGTGGAAAGGAGTTAATCACCTCTTCATTTCACAGTTAGGATGGCCAATGGATACGATCAACAGTTTAGATTGTATAGAGTGAGCTGAATTTGTTGGGACTTCCCTCAAGCATGCTGTTTAGAAGGCTAATGCCTCTCAGTGATAGCGGAATTAGCATCCGAAAGTTGTCACGTGTCTCGGAATGAACAATCAATCAGCCGTGAATCAATTAATTTTCTGTCATGCCCATCTTTATTATAAGCCTTTTACAACCTCGTTTTGTAAAAATCCTTAGGGCCTGTTCGGATTCGTGGAAATGAAAGGAAAGGAAAGCGAAGGAAATATTGTTTTCCATGAAACTCACTCTGTTGTTTGTGGCGACCGACTCTAAATTTACCAAATCCTTCCATTAATCATGATCATCTATCTTTAATTTAATACCCATGCAAATCAAGTGGACCACAAAATCTCAACCATCAAAAGTCTGACTAAAATCTTTGCAAGGATTTTTTAAAAAAGAGAGACCAACGATTGAAAACATATATATATATATATATATATATATATTACAGTGTCGAGCCTAGTGAAAATATGCTTGATCAATGCTTAGATCAACCAGATCCAAGCCATAAGTGTGTTCTTAACGAAAATACGCTTGATCAATGCTTGGATCAACCAGATCCAACCCATTTTACTCACACAAGTACATCTAATCTAGGCCCTCGCTCATATGTGCGTCCCAATCAGATTGAATTGAGATCAACAAAGATCATTTTTTGATCCATAGCATTTAGGCAATGTACACTATCTAATGAAGGTAAGTCTTGGGCCATTAGAAAACATGCATCCCATTCCAGTATAGGGTATGTGGAAAATATCGGTCAATCATCGATTGAATTTTGGCAGGATTATTGATAGCCGCTCCAATAGGAAAACTAGAAAGAGGAAAATGTAAAGGATTGGGATGATACGGTTGAAGGTATCAAGTGAAATGTTGGGATTATTTAGCTTTTTCTTATCTTTCTCCCATTTATTCGAAGCTCGATTGAAAATGGCTTTCTCATGTTTTTTATGTGCTTGTTTCATTTCCTAAGAATATTTAGAAGGTAATGTTCCTAGCTAGCACTTAGTTTTATAATATCTTTCAAAAGTATAAACAACATTGGTTGCAAGAGAAATACTTGAAAATTTTCTCATAGCTCGTCTAGTCCTAGCTATCGTAGAGGAACTTATTGACACAGTTGGCATTGCAAGAACTGCAGGAGCAACATGAATGGGTCCAAGTTCTAAAATTTTCCTTACAACCCAAGGAGTTGTAAGAATTGGAGCATGTTGAATTAGTTGTGTTGATTGAGAAGGGCTAGCAACAGGAACTCTTCGATGTTTGTGTTGCGGTGATGCTAGATCGACCATTCTTATTGTTGCTGATGGAGAGGTGGTCGACGTTGTTACTATTATCTGAGTTTGTGTTCTTCGGCTTGGAGACGTAGCTAGTTTCGATGCGATGTTTCTTGTAGCCTTTTCGATCGCTAGTCTTTTTTTTTTTTTTTTTTTTTTTTTTTTTTCGGCCACCAGTTCAACTTTTCCCATCTCCAAAGAGTAAAGCCAAGCAATGGTGAGTTCGTTAGGTTTGGTCACTAATTTATTATAGTAGTTTTGCTACAAATCATGGAAAGTGATCATTTAGCATGGTCGACTCTGAATGACTGGTAGCTCAAAAGTGACGTTTATTGACCGAAAGTTGTCATGGAGAATTTGATAAATGTTGGCTGATTCCATAATTGGGCGCTCATGGGGGAAGGGGGAGGGGGGTTGGTTGGAAGTTATATGAGTGAAAGGATAAGGAATGCATTGAGCTAAGCCAAAATTGATGAGCAAGAAGGTTGAGACAGTATTGTTCGACCTCTGCTTTTGCATTGACACCAGTTTCCACAGTGTCACCATATGGGAGGTCTCTGCAAATCAGGTAACTCTCCCAAGCTTTGTTTTGTTGCTTGATTTTGTTGAAATCGGTTAGTTCAGAGTCTTCGGTGAACCTGGTTGGGCCGGATTCTTTATTTTGGAATAGATTGAAACAACGGTTGGACATACCAAAGTAGAGTGAGAAGAAGTTCATACATTCTGCAAATATATGAATGATCTGGTGGTAGAAGATATTGTGTTGACCGAATGAGGTATAAAGACCGGAGCAAGGAGTACAAGTGAATGGGTGGAAATATTCACAAAGCTATTTTTGAAGTAGCCATAGAGGTCCTCCGCTATGGTAAAAACTTTTTGTTGTTGCTTCATATATGCTGCGATACAAATGGCCGAACATGAATGGAGCGAGAGCTATTTGTCGCCCTTGAGATAGCGCCTTGGCTAGATGAACATACTCTTTCGTGACTTGTATGGCATTCACGTAGAGTAGATGACAACAAATCCACATCAATGGGAACAAATTATGTTCCTGATCACTAATTTTCGTGCTTTTCTTGCGTTGATTGAGCATGTAGTTGGAATATGCCTTCTCATTTATGTCTAGAAAGACAAAGTAGTGATCTTCATCTTGGGCAAAACTGGAAAAAACTGCTTCACGAAAAGGAAAAAAATGAGTGAAAGCACAAACATCCACGATTGTTGGACTCATGGGGCCACATATGAAATGGAAGGTATTAGTTGAAGAGCTCCAAAAAGTCAAAGCAACAATAAGAAATGGGAGTATATGTTATATATTCAAAAAGAGAAAGCCCAATGCCTTCATAAATGCCAATTTGTCTCCATGTATCGCCATGCTATTGGAGTACGCGATTGTACCAGTCTACCCATCCTTTCAGTAGTTTCAGCTAATATCTTGAAACTTTGAAGGAAGTCGCGGGATTTGGGAACTCAAATTGAAATAGTAATCTTTCACTTGAAAAATTAGGAAAAACTGGTCCACCAATGAGATTTGTTGATGGGTAACTTCTGGATGGAAGGCTGGTCCAAGTGAAAGGAATGTTTTAATTTAGCCAATGAGGACATCGAAGAGGATATTATTTACGATCGTAGAGGGAGTGTCTAGTTCTCTGATGAGATCTTTCTGATGGAAGGTTGCAGGGACAGAAGATGAGGAAGCATCCATGGTAGCAACTGTAGCAGGTTTGGGTCTTGAAGAATTTAAGAAGAAGAAGAGATGTACGAAGCAAGAATTGTAAAAAATTCAAAATTGTGTATATATTGGTTGGAAATGTGCGCATTAATGAGGGGATCATCATGATTCCTTATATGATTTGATCGTTTGGTATGTGTGGTGATGACGACCATGGAAAATATCAAAACCGTCATTCAGTTTTCGCCTTGGCCGAGCAAAATCTATAGGGAGCTGACACATTGAAGGAAAAGTCAATTGTATTTATTGCATTGAACAACGGACCACCATTGCTTTCGCTTTTGTTTTTCTAAAGGCGAAGCGATGTGGGGGGTAATGTAGTACCCTATTTTTTGTTGTTCTTAGAAAAATCAATTAGGAAAGGATATGTGCCATTACACAAGAAGTATATAGCACGCTTAAGATATTCGAAGATATTTTGAGCGCGTGTTGCGGAGATAATACCTGGCACTAGTTTTGGATAATATACATCATTTAGAGGTGCAGCGTAGTTGAGTAGTGAAAGATGGAACGTGGTCAAGATCAAAGCATTGCCGAAGCGATAGTCGTGATAGGTGTCTAGGAAGGGTCTGGAAGGTCGAAGTGGTGCTGAAGCAAAAGCAGTAACCGATCAATCGAACATGGGAAGAAGTATCTAGATGGCTATCTCAAGGAAGTTTATAAATAGCAAATGGATTTAACGAAACCAAGTGTCTCATACCAACCCAATCAAACAAATCAATCTATCAATTATCATTTATGTTCTTTAGCATAATTAGTCTTTTATGTTCCTTAGCGTAACCAGTAGCCTAAGCCTACTTTAGGAGTAGCGGTAATCTAGTTAGTAGTAGTAGCTGTAATCCAAGTCTACGTTTGTACCATGGATGATTTCTACTGAAATACAAGCAATTCTCTCTCAGAAAGGTGCTTTGTAGTTACTCCCTGTGGTCGATTGTAAGTGTTTCCTTTTTATTTTGCTTTTGTATCTAAAGAGCAACCAATTTTCAGCGGATAAACCCCACCATTTGATAATCACCTGATCATTTTAAACATCTTGTAAGTGGTTGAATAGGCAACCATTCTTCTCGAATCTCGATTATATATGGTTAATTATGGTTAATTATGATGTATTTGCCTATCTTGGTGCTTGAGGTTAAAGTTGTTTAGTTGGAATCGAGCCACACAGTAAGTTCTAACATGCCTGCACACATCACATGTGATTGAATTCTACACTCGAGAGGCCAACACAATGGACCCTAGGAAGGTTTCTATGGGTAATTGTTCAATTCCTGTTGCTCTGTGGTGTGGTCTACTTGAGCTTTAGATGTGCCTCATTTTTTGGGCCCACGCTCTAGAATGATCCGGAAAAGTTGATGGAAGGTATGGATTTAACACATAAATCATGGTGGGGCTAGAGAAGTTCCTGTTGGGATGCCTTGCACAAACCTTAGGATCTAGCCTCTCGAAACAAACCATAATTATGGATAATAAAGCAATGAAATAAATCAAAGCTTCAATCACACACCACACGAGATTTTTACGTGGAAAACCCTCAAAGAGGTAAAAACCACGTGACGTCGTCCAGATCAACAATCCACTATGAAGTAGAACGTTACAATCTTCTTCACTCATGCAGGAGTGGATAAACAATAAGAGAAATAGAGAAAACGGAGAGATCTAACCGATTACGTGGACATAGAAGCGCTGAGATATAGATTGCACAGTAGAAAACCTCCACGAGCAGAACCTCCCTTCTATAAGCTTCCTCTCTCTCTTTCTCCCTCTCTCTCACCTTTGATAGCCCTAAACCCTGTAGCAAATCCCTTGTAAAGCTTTAGGAAACCCTCTTGCTGTGCCTAGAAAAATCCTAGGCAACCCCTTTTATAGTTTAGGAAACTCCTTTCTACATCCCTGTTGCGAAAGGACTCAAATCCGCAGTTTCGCGCAAAATCGTGGAACAAACTGCGTAACCTTCGACTAGTCGAACCTAGTCTTCGACTAGTCGTAGGACCCCTTCGACTAGTCGAGGCATCCCGACCAGTCGTAGCTACAATAAAAAATAGCAAAAATACTCGCTGGACTTTGAGTCGAAGTCCTCGACTCGAACCTTCGACTGGTCGACCACCTGCCTTCGACCGGTCGAGCAGGGCTCACGACCGGTCGAAGATGGGTCAAAAAAACCCATCAAATCTCTCCCTTTTTGACCCAGGAGGGATCCACCTTCTTTAAGCCAGCCAGGTTTCTACAAACCTCAAACTTGCCCTTGAGCAAAGTCTTGGTCATCATGTCTGACCCATTATCGTCCGTGTGGACTTTCTCAAGCTGTAACACCTTCTGTTCCAAAGTATCCCTGATCCAGTGATACCGTATCTCAATGTGTTTCGACTTGGAATACTGACTTGGATTCTTGCTCAAGTGTATAATACTCTGACTATCGCAATAGACCACGTGCTCCTCCTGCTTTAGGCTAAGTTTCCGTAGGAACCTTTTCATCCAAAACATCTCTTTACATGCTTCTGTGACTGCAATATATTCGGCCTCTGTCGTCGACAATGCTACGACCTTCTGTAGCTTGCTCTGCCAAGAAACCTCTCTACCTGCAAACGTGAACATGAACCCTGATGTAGACTTCCTGGAGTCTATATCACCTGCCATATCTGCATCTGTGTAGCCCTCTAACACAAGTTTTCCATCACCATAGCATAGGCTCAACCTGGATGAGCCTCTTAGACACCGTAGTATCCATTTCACCGCTGCCCAATGCTCTTTGCTAGGACTAGCAAGGTACCGGCTGACAACACCAACCGCATATGTTATGTCTGAGCGTGTATATACTATAACATACATCAAACTTTCTACAGCTGACGCGTAGGGTATTTTCTGCATCTCTTTCACCTCTGCCTTCGTCTTGGGACACTGCCTGTCGCTCAATCTGAAGTGACCATCCAGTGGAGTACTGACCGCTTCTTCATTTGCATTCATATTGAACCGTGTAGGACTTTCTCAATATACCGCTCTTGTGATCAAAGCTTCTCTCGCTTCATCACGGGTTATCTGCATTCCTAGGATCTGTCTAGTCGGGCCCAAGTCTTTCATCGCAAAAGACTTGCCCAACTCCTGTTCAGCCTGTCAATCTTCTTGATGTCTTTTCCTATGATGAGCATGTCATTAACATATAACAGCAGAACTAAGAAATCACCATCTGAGAACTTGCACGTGAACACACAGTGGTCCGACTCCATTTTGTCATACCCATGTTTCAACATAAACGAGTCGAACTTCTTGTACCATTGCCTTGGAGCTTGTTTCAGCCCATACAAGCTCTTCCTTAGCCTACACACCATATGCTCCTTGCCCTTGACTTCGAACCCCTCTAGTTGGTGCATGTAAATCTCTTCTTCCAGGTCACCATGGAGAAAGGCAGTTTTAACATCTAACTGCTCTATCTCTAGATCCATGCTAGCCGCCAACCCAAGCAACATCCGTATGGATGTCATCTTCACCACTGGTGAGAATATCTCCTCGAAGTCTATGCCTTTTTCTCTGACCAAACCCTTTCACCACAAGTCTGGCCTTGAACCTCGTCTGTGAATTCTTCTGCTCAATCTTCTTTCTGAACACCCACTTATTGCTCAAAGCTTTCTTGCCCTTAGGCAATTTCACCATATCATAGGTGTGGTTCTTATGCAAGGATTCCATCTCCTCTTACATAGCTTTCAACCACTCCCCTTTATGCTCGTCGGCTAGGGCCTCAGAATAATCTTCTGGCTCTCCCCCATCGGTTAGCATAATGTACTCATGCGGCGAGTACCTCTTGGATGGCTGTCTGTCCCTAGATGACCTCCTCACTTGTGGCTCAACAGGTGGATCAAGTGGGGGTTGCTCCCCTGGTCCATCTTCTGAAGTAACTCCCTCATCCTCTGTACCTTGCTGTACTCCCCCGTCATCAGGCACCACGGGAGGAATATTCGGATCCATGTCCTCTAGCTCACCTGAACTAGGCTGATTCTTCTTTGGCTTACCAATGTCTTCTATACACTGATCTTCAAAGAAAACCACATCTCTACTCTTGACGAGCTTCCTCTCAGTCGGATCCCACAATTTATAATCGAACTTTTCATCACCGTATCTTAAGAACACACACTGCCTGATCTTCATATTGAGCTTGGACCTCTCGTTCTTTGGTACGTGAACGGATGCCCTGCATCCAAACACCCTTAGATGACTGTACGATGGATCATGTCCAGTCCACACCTTCTCAGGTACTTCTCCATTCAACGGGGCTGATGGAGACCTGTTCATCAAATACACCGCCGTGTGCATTGCTTCTCCCCAGAACGTCTTGGGCAATTTCGCATGGGATAACTTGCATCTGATTCTCTTAACAATGGTGCGATTCATTCGCTCAGCTACACCATTATGCTGGGGGGTTTTGGGAACCGTCTGTTCATGCTGTATACCCAGGGACTTGCAGTACTTATGAAAGTCGCCAATGTATTCACCATCATTGTCAGTGCAGATGCACTTTAATGATCTACCTGTCTCTCTCTCGACCATAGCATGAAACAATTTAAACACACCAAAGACCTCGTCCTTGGATTTCAAAGCATAAACCCAAACCCTCCTAGATGCATCGTCTATAAAAGTGACAAAATGCAATGCCCCACCCAAGGTTTTTGTCCTCATAGGACCACAAACATTAGAATAAACCAAATCTAATGCATGCACTTTATTAATATGAGAAGCAGTTTTAACAAATGAAACTCTATGCTGTTTCCCTGATAAACAATCAAGACAGGTTTTGAGAGGTATACCTGTCACGTTTGGAAGGAGCTGCTTCCTCGCTAGTAGCTGAAGCCCTTTTTCACTCATGTGGCCTAAACGCCTGTGCTACATGTCAATAGCTAAATCTTCCGCTGCGTTCAACCCACCCTTGCACATACTGACACTTGCCTTGTAAAGGGTGCAACATTTCTTTCCTCTGCCCACGACCAACGAACCCTTAATGAGCTTCTATCGCCCACCAGCAAACCGGCTTTCATAGCCATCATCATTCAACCTTCCCGTCGACATCAAGTTGAGGCGAAGGTCTGGGATATGCCTCACATCCCTGAGAACCAATGTGCAGCCCACATCGGTCTTCACACAAATATCACCGACGCCCACGATTTTTGATACGCCAGAATTTTCCATCTTCACAGTCCCATAGTCACCTGACTTGCAGCTTGTGAAGAAGTCCTTGCGTGGAGTCGCATGAAAGGAAGCTCCCAAGTCAACCACCCAGTCGGTGTCCTGACTCGTAGCCGTGAGATATACATCATGATATCCTGAAAGAATAACTACCATGTCACCATCTGAAGCGACCGCAGTAGAATCTGATTCATCTTCCTTCCCTTTTCCTTTCTTGTCGTTTTTCTTACCACGACATTCATGCTTGTAGTGGCCCTTCTTGCCACAATTCTAGCAATCAACATCTTTTCTATTACTTGACTTGCCTCTTGATTTATCTCGGGCCTTTCCGCCCTTCCCGTTCTTTCCTCTCCCCCGTTCCTGCGTTACTAGAGCCTCTTGCTGAGTAGACCCCTGAGACTTCCTCCTTGTCTCCTCATTGAAGAGACAACTGGTTACCTGTTCCATGGATATCTTTCTGTCTGGCGCGGAGTTATTTAAAGACACCACCAATGTCTCTCAACTGTCAGGCAATGAACTAAGCAATAGTAAAGTCTTCAATTCATCATCCAGGACCATCTTCATAGAGGTGAGTTGGTTCACTATATTGCTGACCTCATTCATGTGCTCGGCCACAGAACCACGATCCTTGAACTTGAGATTCACAAGTCGCCTTATCAGAAATATCTTATTATCGGCTGTTTTCCTCTCATACAACCCTTGTAATTTTAGCCATAGGTTTGCGGCTGAGGTTTCCGTAAACACATGGTGGAACACAGAATCATCCAACCATTGTCTAATAAACCCCACCGCCTTTGGGTCCGTCTTCTTTCAATCATCATCAGTCATATCCTTGGATTTTGCTGATATGCCTAAGATTGGAGAATATAGGTCCTTGCAATAAAGCAAGTCCTCCATCTTAGCCTTCCATATGGTCCAGTTAGAACCATTGAGGCTGATCATCCTTGAGCCACCTTCCATAATTCAAAAATCGATTCTACCCGTTCAATGAACTTAGCTCTAATACCACTTTGTTGGGATGCCTTGCACAAACCTTAGGATCTAGCCTTCCGAAACAAACCAGAATTATGGATAATAAAGCAATGAAATAAATTAAAGCATCAATCACACACCACACAAGAGATTTTTACGTGGAAAACCCTCAAAGAGGTAAAAACCACCGGACCTCGTCCAGATCAACAATCCACTATGAAGTAGAACGTTACAATCTTCTTCACTCACACAGGAGTGGATAAACAATAAGAGAAATAGAGAAAACGGAGAGATCTAACCGATTATGTAGACATAGAAGCGCTGAGATATAGATTGCACGGTAGAAAACCTCCACGAGCAGAACCTCCCTTTTATAAGCTTCCTCTCTCTCTCTCTCTCTCTTTCTCCCTCTCTCTCACCTTTGATAGCCCTAAACCCTTTAGCAAATCCCTTGTAAAGCTTTAGGAAATCCTCTTGCTGTGTCTAGAAAAACCCTAGGCAACCCCTTTTATAGTTTAGGAAACTCTTTTCCACATCCCTGTTGCGAAAGGACTCAAATCCGCAGTTTCGCGCAAAATCGCGGAACAAACTGCGTAATCTTCGACTAGTCGAACCTAGTCTTCGACTAGTCGTAGGACCCCTTCGATTAGTCAAGACATCCCTTCGACCAGTCGTAGCTACAGTAAAAAACAGCAAAAATACTCGCTGGACTTTGAGTCGAAGTCATCGACTCGAACCTTCGACTGGTCGACCACCAGCCTTCGACCGGTCGAGCAGGGCTCACGACCAGTCGAAGATGGGTCAAAAAAACCCATCGGTTCCACATATTAAAAGTTGAGTTGTGTATTGCGTAATTGATTCGAGAGAAAATCTCTTTCGCAATGTATGCTGGAGTAATTTTGAAAATAAAAAAAATTACTTTTCAAAAAATCAGGGGAATGCATTCTGTATTCCCCGTTAAACCAGAAAAAAAAATTCTGAAAAAAAACATGAAGCACTTTCCGAATTCAGAGTTAACAAACAACATTCAATCCCATAGTGCTTTCAGGATCCTTTATTAAGTGATTTTTTTTTTTCCGTGTTAACAAATTGGCCTTAGTTTTCCATGGGCCATTAATGATTTTAGTGTGACTTCGAAAAGGCAATCTTATAATTTTTCAACGACTTGGATCTTCCACACATGTCCATGTTGGTACACGTGTGGATCCTACTTGAGATGGCGTGTGAAGACTAAGTATCTTCTCCCACCAGTACAGTTGGGATGGAAGGTCTGGTTTTGGATCAAGCTGATATTTATGTTTTCCCTTCATCTAGGTGAGATCCCGGATCTAGGTGCCTTATGAATAGGGAGAGCCGATTAGATGAGATCCCAGATCCACCAAGGAAGGTGGGATCCCTGACCGTGGGGCCCATCGTGATATATGTTCCTTATATCCATGTCGTCCATCCGTTTGGAAAACTCATTTTAGGATAGAATCCTAAAAATGAAGCAGATCCAAATCTCAGGTGGACCATAATATGGGAAATGGTGGTAATCGACCATTAAAAAACGTCCCGTGGGTCACAAAAGTTTGGATCAAGCTGATATTTGTGTGGACTCTTCCTACAGGTCTTTTTGATCTTATCAACAGGTTAGATGGCAAATAAACATTCTGGAGGTCCCCATGAAGTTTTTAATGGTGAGGATTCAATCACAATTGTTTTCTGTAGTATGGTCCACCTAAGATTTGGATCTGCTTCACTTTTGGGTTTATGCCCTGAAATAAGTTGTCAAAATGGATGAACGATGTGGATGTAAGGCACGTACATCACAGTGGGCCCCATAGTTAGTTAGAGATCTACTGACCATGGTGGGCCTACATTTCTTTCTGTTTCTTTCTGTGGTGTGGTTCACTTGAGGTTTGGATCTGCCTCGTTTTTATGCTCATGACCTAAGATGATCTTGCAAAATGGATGGACGGTGTGGATATAACACATACATCGTGGTGGGGCCCACATAACTTTGCTACGTGAGGTCAGTGCCGTGTGGCACACAGTCGGCTTCCAAACTGCTGTATGTGGGTTATGGCCATCAAATCTCCACATCATGTCAACCTACCATCGATGGAATGTCACAAAAATCAAAGCCACCAAACCATAGGAAATGATGGACAACCACCCAAATGTTCCAAATTTAAATGATAGTTCATATCATGGTTAGATTGTCCTGGGTCTTTGAAGTGTCCCATTCATGAAGAGGGCCACCATATGGACGGTATAGATGATTGAGAAAAACCTCTAATCCAACGTTTAGGTCCTGATATCTTGTAGCATTCACATGGAAATGTATAGAAGCAAAAGCTTAGAAAGTGAGAGAGACTCTCAATCCGGAGGATATTTCCCAGGCTATCATGCAAAAGTAGCATTGATTGGATGATCTAATCCAGCCTTGTTTTGGCCTTATTTTCTAAAGTGCTATTTCTTTCCAGCCATGGATGGGATGGCTGTGATTGACTCACAAAAATGATACGAATCCTAAGAAATCGAAGATGGTCTTTCACAAATAGGTGGATCAAATTGTTGATTGGACTTATGTTCAAGTGATCTTGACTGTCCAATTAAAGACTACCCATCGAATGGTTAACGTTTCTTCATATTGGTGTGATTCTTGTGTGGTTGTCTGTGAAACGCGCCTTGGACCTAATGAACGATCTAGATCAATGGATTAGACAGTCCAAGTGCATCAGTGCAACTACGTGCAGGCTTTGAGACATCTATTAGGTGGGCCCACATGATCACTAGTTTATATTTGATCATTGGATTACTATGAATGGTTGTGATTTTTATACATGGGTTTAAAGTGGTACCTTTTATCTATAAATTACACATGTTATCAACATAATTAAGCATAGGCAATGATAACGTTACAAAACAAATAATTGCTAAATTAATTATTTAAATGTATGGATTACATAATGATATGCGCAATAGTAGCCCGGAACACAACCCAACAATGTTTAACATAATGAACACCTCGAGATCTATGATACCAATTTAAAACCACATCAACGCTATCGCTAGTGAGGACGTCAACATATGTGCAATGGTTGGCCTGCGACACAACCCAACAATGTAATGATATGTATGATTAGCCAAGTAGTTATTATCTCCGGTTCAAACAACAGGTTGGCGAAGCTAGAATATATCCATTCTATCAATTGTTATTAAACGGATTTATGTAACTCATGGCGACACGTAGCGGCCCCTCACTAGTGTCCCTTGATCTAAATTTGGGTTCATTACCCAAAAGTCCATACAATTCAATCGGCTTAATATTAGGGCTTGTCATCGAAGGACAATCATAACTAGGGTAAAGGTCGTTATTTAAATTCCAAATGTGAAGAAGGCACGCCACCCAAACAATTAATAATATAGTAGGATCGCTGCATTCATTGGTACTCGGTGGTCACAACAGGGAGGCTTGTCACCTAATGTTTTACCAACATGGCGGGCTCATCACCTAATGTTTTGCCTATGTGGTAGACACATCACCCCATTGTAGGCCGATATCTTAGACACGGTGTTCTATACCACCATACCCAGCTCATGAGTCTTTGTGTGATCGTAACTCATTAACGGTTATGAATGGACTTAATTCAAAGTAATAGTGGTATCTTAGATTCCATTGAATGTTCTACAACCATCAAACATAAGAATGATCAGGCCATGCATTGGACCGATCCGATTGACAACCGGGGACCCTGGACCAAATCGACATTGGGTGTAAAGAATCCCGTGTAGCTCCAACTACCGTCGGTCATTCGTGTTCAACCTCGGTCGACCGTATAAGTCTAGGATAGCCAACCCAAAGAGGGTCATCCACTTAACATTTTACATACCTCGATCGACACAACTACAAATCATATTATCAAATATATAAACATAATAATGAAACAACATAGTACCACAATAGGGTGCATCGACCGAACATATGTACGAATCAGTACAATTCAATGTATACCAATACAATCCAATGTACTTCTAACAGTAAATGTTTCACCTCATTGAAACATTTCATCAAACATGTTGACTACTATCAACAAGTAACATTAAGATTACAATAGTAACCAAATTCAAACACGAATAACATATGACATCTTATAATTAACTAAAAATCATTATTTAGCACTATCAGGGGTTGATAAAATGAAACCTAGAAGAATGGTCTGCACCTTAGAGGGTTCAGGCGACTTAATCGTGCTTAAGGTTAGGGTTTTTGGAAAAAAAATCACCAATCTTAAACCAAGATCAATGAAACACTATTAATAAGTAGAAATCTACACTAGGTTGTGAAATCAAAAGGTTAGACAAGATTCTTACCTTCGATCGTCGACGGAAGATTTGGTAGCAACTAGGGTTGAATTGAAGTAATTCGGTGAAGAAGACACCAATCTCCCCTTCACTTGCTCTCTCTCTTCTCTTCTCTTCTCCTCTTTCTCACTTTCTTTTTTAACCAAGGGCATGAAATTCGTATGGGGAAAGGGGTGTGAAATAGTGAACTATTTATAATACCATAAATGATGCAAATGGCCCTAAGGCTTAGGTTTTTATTATACTAGCCCTATGGGAGTGTTTCTAATCTTTGTGGTCTACTATGGGGCTGTGGGGGTCGATATACACTGTAGGATAGTTGGCCCTAATGATGATCTACGTATGGTTATGATGAATCTGTCATTTGGATGCATCGATCGATGGGTATGATCAGAAGTCAGCTCGACGGTCACTGATCATCGATCGGGGCTACGACTAAACAAATATGTGCAGAGTATTAACTTAGGTTATTACCCTACATTTGGTTATGATCTAACAGTTTGAAAGCCATAACTTAGGTCGAAAGTGAAAATGGATATTTAACTTAAGTTTCTAATAGACTCTAAAGGTATTCATATATCTCATGCACTCGTCTTGCGAGTCCAAATTGAGTGATTAAAGACGCGACTTCGACTCGATGTCCCGTGATGGACGTCAAACACGCTAAGACAAACGTCTTTTTATAGTCTCAGGTTTAGTGACTCACTAACAAGCGGTCTAGAACTTGTTTGTAAAATTGAGATATTTCTGAAATGAATTGGATAGCGAGATTTCTTGTGTTCGATGATTAAGGTTTGGATTAGATAAGTTCATGGTATAGCCTATTCGTAATTAGTGAAAACAACAATTCGATCATAATCACCCTCAACCGTTGGTTCTTAGGTTAAAAGAGTAAGTGGGTCAATTTGGTTTGTTAATTAAGATTCGACCTCTAGTTATCCCGGCTTTATGTAGGTTTTCATTTGATTACGGTTGTCCTAATTAATCAATGATATGTCAGCTACATTTGAGTCATAAATGAACAAATCACGAGGCTAGACTCAAGATTTAAGTGATCAATAGGATTCATTAGTTTCTTATTGTTGATTAATCGGATTTGCGTAGTTCTTTATTGATACCACCCGTGTATACGCTCACTTTGAACATTAATGATCAGTAAGTAACTACTTAAGCTAATTATAACAAAAATTTTAAAGAATTTTTGAAAATTCAAAATAACGAAAATCTAGAACATTACATCCCTTCACCAACATCACACGTACAAATTTAATATAGAAACTGTGTTAATTAGAAAGTCCATCTTGTTGTCTTGATTCCTTCACCAACACAACATGTATAGAAACCTAGTGTCATTGAAGGTGTAAAGTGCGGAAGACTTGAAAAGTTTCTCGTGTATAAATATCAAGAATTTTACATGCATTTTAAATTTAATTTAAAATTATAATTTAATTATTTATTTAATTTCCAAGAATTAATGGATAAATCGATCTTTTATTCCTCGATTTAGTCTAATAAATGCAACTAAGAGCCTTTTTGATGCTTGGAGTGGGGGAGCATTTCTTATTAAAAAGAAAAAAAGGATTAAAAGATGAAAAGATTGCCACATGCCGTATCCAAAGGGCTCCTAGCATTCTTTTATTTAAGATAACCTGTTTTCATAAAATAACACTTAAATAACGATTTTAACATTTTATTTATTTTCCAGGTCATCGGAAATATACTTCCTTGTATTCTTATTTAATCCACAAATAGTGATGGTCCAATCATTCATTTAGAGTAAATGGTGGCTCTTAAAAATTATTCCTTACATAGGCGATTTTAATTAATTATCGGACCACTCAGCATGTGGGTCCCAGTGGGTACAGTGTAAGTTAGATACTCAGTCACAACACGAACAAAACAAACTCCGGAAAGGAAAAAGAGAAAAGAGAGGATGTTTTGATGTGTTCTATCGTACTCAAGTAAGCATATGACACTTGATAGACAGGCACTTAAAAATAATTCTTAGGGCATGTTTGTGCTGCATTTGACAGCAATGTTATATAAATGAGTAATAATTATCATTACCACAATAATCATAAACAAAGCCTTATGTACTACAATAATTTTTTGATATGCATGTAACGTACCCACGTAATTATATACATATAGATATAACTCGCCTAATACATGTTATATTTATATCATCTGTTCATTTTGCAATATCATCCATGACCCTAAATATTAACTTCATCCAATACTTTTAGGAGTCGTTGGAAGTTTTTAATGGCCAGCATTAATCCCAACTGCTTTACATGGTGTGGTAAATTTTTGATTTGGATGTACCTTATTTTTTGTCTCTATCTATAAAATGATCTTGCAAGATGAGTGGACTGTGTGGATATAACACATTCATCATGTTGGGCCCACAAAACTATGCCACCTCAACACACCTTGGCCCATCCAAGTGGGTGGTAAGTCTGACGGATTACTATGATTTGACATATTCGTTTATCCAATCAGCTACAAGGAATAATGATACGAGTTTTACATCAAATTACAGCGGAATCCAGCCATCCAAATAAAGCCATATGTAATATGTTACATCAGCTTGGTTTATAGAACACAAGTGGTTGTGTGATTGGTATGTATTTATGTGAAAATTAGATAAATACCTATATAAAGTTGGGCCAGGATCGAGCCCCAAAATCTGGCCTAGGCTATATGTTGCAATTGCTCAATGGAGTCATTTGGGAGATTGTATTTGATATGTATGGACAATTACCATATGAAATCTATGTAAATTGGTATCAGTGGTTGAGTTTGGTAGCGTCCAATCGAAATCCATGGGAATTTCGTAATTCAGCAATTAGAGCCAACAAATTGTGTTTGGTAGCCAGTATTTGGAAAAGAGAAAGAATACCGTGGCTAATGAATCCGTAGTAATAGGGTAGTCATTGAGCTGGGCCTGGGGTTGGCTTCAGCTCGTATTTTGAACTATTCGAGTCACACCTGACAGGTTGGCTCTATTTAAAATTTTGATTTTGCTATGCTTAAGTCCAGCCCCGCGATAGCCCTAAATGATAATCGATGGTGATCAGAATCTATGTGAAGTGAAATCACTTTATTTTGATGTGATTTAAAGAAGCGTCTTTTGGTCCAATTCACATTGAATACACTCCTCCCAGATATTCCAATTACACAACCCTACGGGCTTCTCATATTTACGCCCATAGGGTATGCTGGGCCAGGCATTGCCCACTTCAATTTTGCAATCTTTCTGTTAAATGAGACCAGCCCGGGCCCACATGAAGCTTGTTTAGATTACTTATAGGTATAGCTTTTAGGCCAGGCCAGAGCATCAATCTCAGGCCAGGCCAGAGCATAAATTTCAGGCCCGAGATCTAAATGGACGGGGTTTGGACTGAGCTCGTGAGCCTGATGGGGTTGGGCCTTTTTAGGGCCCATAGGCTCCATCCAAATAAGTTCCAAAAGCATTTCAACCCTTCTTACCAATCAAATGCAAAATCTAACGTGCTCCGAGGGGGCATATAATCACGGGACGCGGATTGCGTCCTACTCCCGCCCTGACAGATTTCTGTGGGGCCCACCGTGATGTAATTATTTTATCCACACCGTTAATCGTTTTTATATGATTATTTTAAGGTATAAGCTAAAAATCGAGGTAGTTTCAGTGCTTAAGTGGACCACAAATTGGGGATTGAACGTCCACCATTAAAAACTTCCTGGGAGCTAGAGAAGTGTCGGATCAAGATGAAATTTGTGTTTTCACTTCATCCCAGTCTTCATGACTTTATTAATAGGTTGGGTGGTAAAAAAACATCACGGTGGCCCTTCGAAAGGTTTCAACGGTGAATGTCATTATCACTGCAGCTTCCTTTGATGTGGTCCACTGGAGCTGTTTATCTGCTTCATTTTTTGTGCGATAACTTAAAATGATCTGAGAAAAGCGATGAACGGTGTGGATAAAATACTTACATTACGGTGGGCCCCACAGAGCCCCGCCCGGACGGATTAGGGTAAGACGCAATCCGCGTCCATAACCACGACCAGGTGCGACAGCACAGTTTCAGATATTTCAAACATGAGAGGGGAAGTTCCGTAAATTAAATGAAAGCCGAGGGCGAAATACTGGAGTACCCGGGCCCGGCAGTAGCGGGAGAATTGATGGAAGTTTGCAGCGCGACTGCAGCTACAAGAGGATCCTCATACTCAGAAAACTCTACGCACGTGCGAAGATCTGACCGTCCAAAAAGATTAGAATGACAGATAAATCATGTATGATGAAACATCAACCGCTCCACACGATCAAGAAATCATATACCAATAGAAAAATAATCAAAGGTGTAAATTCAACTTAAAATTTGGCCTATATTATAAAGAAACGAGATTATATTCACATTCAATTTTGATTAAACCGTTGCCAAAACATGATGAATGGATAAGATCTCACACATGTCGGAAAAACTCGCATGTGCTTCGACAATGGCCTCTTCTTGTTCACTCGCGCGATCCGACTCATCTTTTTAAGGCATTGATTACCCGATCTTCTGCTAGATTCGGATAGCTGTCTCGGTCAAACTTCGGCGGTCAACGTAGACAGGCACGCGACGGCATCTCCACGTGGCGATATAAGATTGGCCAATCACATCTCACCGTAAGATTCTCCTGTAGATCTCCGACGTGGACGGGTCCTCGCCTTTTCCGTACGATTGCTCTTTTATCTGTCCGGTTTGAGGGTGACACGTCTCTCACGAGCCGTCTTTCATGCAGTTGCCTCGCGCCTGCGTATAAGGAATCGACGTAGCAGCCACACGTGAAGATCCACAAAAGACAAGCGCCTCACACACGTGACGACATGGCAAGCATGTAAGAGATCTAGAACATTCATTTACATCGCACATTTGGTCAATTAGTATCTAGGCCGAATCCAACACAAAAAATCTAGGATAAGTGTAACATACAAATCAACGGTTGAGGTCTCCTTGATGTTTTAGTGTAATCCAATCCGTCCATCATGTTAGTATCCTCCTATTCTCTTTGGATTTTAAAAATCCGTCGGATCTGAAAATCAGATGGGCCACACCAGTTAAAATCATGTGTAAAACCTTTAAAATATGTGTTGTGGTCCACCTGAGTTTGGAAATGGTCTGATGGTTTTAGACTTCTATTCATCCTCATCGGATGCATCTGAGAAACAGATTAGATTGCATATGAAAAAGCATGGTGGGCCCCATAAACAATGTGGAAGTTTCTTAGTAGTGTA
Organism: Magnolia changhungtana; assembly: GCA_030180095.1. Lineage (NCBI taxonomy): Eukaryota > Viridiplantae > Streptophyta > Magnoliopsida > Magnoliales > Magnoliaceae > Magnolia > Magnolia changhungtana. The sequence goes on from JASAUF010000220.1 coordinate 7,054,764, forward strand.
GTGGGTGTTTCCATCCTAACCTTTCCTTGTGGCGTGACCCAATGGGATTTGGATTGGACGGCGTTTGAGCGTTGAAGAGAAGATTACGGACGGTCGTGATGAATGGATTGGATGTCATCTAAACATGACGGTGGGACCCGTACATCAAGCTGTACGTTATGAACAGTATCAGGCTGACATTTTTTCTTTTCTCTGTTCATATTCATGTCTGTGTGTAGGCGGATTGCCCGCGACGCTGTCGGAGTAAGTTGCTCCGCTTAGAATCTACGTCTGGCCCACCGTGATGTTTGTGACAAATCCATCCGGTCCATCCGTTTTTTCAGATCATGTCAAGTACTGAATAAAAAATGAGGCAGATCCAAAACTCAAATGGGCCACACGACAGTTAAAAGTAGATAAGAAAATGCTTACCGTTGAAACTTTCTTGGGTCCACCGTAATGCTTCTATGCCATCCAAACCGTTCATAGGGTCATTACTGCTCTGATGAACTGAAAATACCAAAATATTTCCTTCATCCAAAACTTCCACAGAATGTTTCAACGGTGGACTTTAAATCCTCGTTGTTTCCTGTCATGCAGCTGGCTTGAATCTCGTACACATCACGGTGGACCCCACATAACTTCTGATCTCAGGTTTCAACGGTGGACGTCGGTGTCGCCACTCTCTCCTGTAGTGCAGTTTGGTCCAATGAGCTGAAAAATGGATGGACGGCGTGGATAAGACACATACATTACGTTGGTCTATTTAGAGTCTGCTCATTACGACGAGCGCTGTTTGGGCGTTTGTCGCATGGTATTAGATGGGATTAGGTGGGAAGGAATTGCATTTTCCACCCACTGTTTGGTAATTAGATTAGGTGGAATTGCATTTGTTACCCGGCGCCGTGGCTTTTTGCTTCCCGCTGCCGGTTTGAAAATTTTGAAAAGTCTTCTTGAGGTTAGCAAGTTATGTAGGTCCCACCATCATATGTGGGCTATATCTGTACCGTCCACCTATTTTTGAAGGGCCCGTTTGGTCACCTGCACTAGGTGGGATTAAGCTGGATGGAATTGAAAAAGTAGCATAAAATGTATAAGGTATTGTTTTTGGATTGAGTGTATCCCATGCTTTTTAATGGCATGTTTGGAAGATAGCGACTAACTTCTATCTAGCGGAATTGGAGCCAAATCCTGTTTGGGAAAGATAAGATTACAAAAATATGTCTCAATGGTAGACATTCAATCATCAGTCGTGTGGCCCATATGAGAAAATGATTTTCGTAATTTTTAGTTCAATGTCATAACATACTATGAAAAAACTGATAAATGTGGTAGATTTCCCATAAATATCACTGTGGGCCCCAGCTAGTTATCCTTCCCACGTAGATCTTGCGAAATGTGTTGGTCCATAACCCACATGAAATTGGATTGCTACCCACTTTATATTGTACTGACTTACTCAATACCCACCTTTTGTACTGAGTACACTTAGTTGGGTCCACCATTAGTGTATTGTCTTATCCACTCTGTCCATCCTTTTTTTCATATCATTTTAATGGTTGATATAAAAAATGAGGCATATATAAATCTCAAGTGGACCATACCATAAAGAATAATGATTTCTACCGTTGAAACCTTTCTATGGCTTACATGTATGTTTTTTGCATCAAACCTGTTGATAATATCACAAAGACATTGATTAACTGGAAACACAAATATCAGATTGATACAAAACTTCTGTGGTCCCCAAGAAATTATCAAAGGTAGATGTTCAATTCACACGGTTTCCGGTGGTGTGGTCGATTTGAGCTTTTTTTAATTTTTCAGTTTTAGGCTAACGATAAAAACTTATCTTTTAAAATATATAGACGGAGTAGATGTAATCACAATATCCACAAGGGGCCCACGGTCAAGCGTCATACCCAAATGGCTTCATTCATGTGGACGTCACTCAAACAGACAACAGTGGAAGCAGTTTACCCGGTGGTGAAGTCCAAGTGGGTTACGGCAAACTCACCCACGGGATTGCTAAATCCTACCTTTTGACAGACGGTATTGGTGGGAGATCCGAAGTTCATTATCCCGGGTTGAAATATCATCTCCAAACATGACTGGACGGTGGATATGGCAGGCCGACGAATGCAATCCCAGCTACTCCCACTTAATGCAGGTGGCCAAACGGGCCCTAAGATCATTTTAGAGCATGGTCTCAAAAATCTGGTAGATCCAAAGCTCAAGTGGACCCTGTAACAGAAAGCAGCAGGAATTGAACCGAACGCCATCTTTGTTGCTACAAAAGTTTTGGGTCAAGCTAATATTTGTGTTTTCCCCTTCATCCAAGTCTTTTTGACCTTATGAGTAAATTGGATGGCACATAAAGACCCTAGGAAGATTTCAATTGTGGGCATCATTGTTCCTGCTACTTTCTATGTTGTGGTACACGTAAGCTCTGGATATACTTCATTTTTTTTTGCCCATGTTATAAAATGAGGTTGTAAAACAGATGAATGGTGTGGATATAACATATATATATATATATATATATGTTATTCTCAATGGTTCCAAATGATGATTGATATATTTATTCAATGGAGAACAAACCAAAGAGTGAATTCCACCGTGACACAAATATATTATAGAGTTAGGCTTGTCCTATGGTATCTCACAATAACAAGTGACAATCCCCATCACACGTGATCATTACCTTTTTTGAATTCCATCCCACCTAATCTTTTCCAATACCATCCGTTATGGATCGGATGGAGAAAGAGATAACTTTATATTATTTTGTATACTATAAAATTGGGCTCAGATTGGGTACTGCTTTGTAGGGCCCATTGATCTATATGTTTTATCCATGCCGTCCATCTATTTTGAAAGTTCATTTTAGGGCATGAGACAAAAAGGAAAGCAGATCGAAGGGCCAAGTGGAACAGTGGGAATTGAACTCTTACCATTGTAAACATTCTAAGGCCCACTGTGATGTTTATTTGCCATCCACCTTGTTAATAACGTCACATAGACCTATACGAAGGTAAATCATAAATATTAGCTTGATTCGAAACTTCTGTGCCCCCAAGAAGTTTTCAATTGTAGGCTTTAAATCCTCACTGCTTTATTTGGTGTGGCCCGCTTGAACCTTCAATCTGCCTCATTTTTGAATTCGGGCCCACAAATGGATGTGCATGCATCCGATTTAGAAGGCCAAAGTCCCTATTTATTGGAAGCGGATTGCGTGGTGTACCACACACCATAGAACTTAGGGTGTAATGACGTCACCAAGTTCTGTGGGTCCACACCGTCCATCTATTTTGATCATTTCAGGGCATGGGTCTAAAAATTTTAGATCAAGCTGATAATTGCGTTTTCTCTTTGTACAAGTATGTGTCACCTTATGAATAAGTTGGATGTCAAATAAACATCATGGAGTGTGGACGTTAGAGGGAGGATTTTTCGAGGGATGGGAGATCAAGTCTCTTTTTCACAGATTTACTTGCTGAAGAGTTTTTATTTGGAGGTAAAAGAGTATTATATTTGACAAGAGTTGCCAATAACCAATCATTATTATCTTACAATCAGTTAAACCGCATAGAAACGCTTAGGATTGTGAATCCAGAGATCTTTAACCCTAAGATGACTTGTGAGTTTGTATTCAAAAGATTCCAAAGTACCACAGTTATAGAGAGAGAATGTGTTAGGCATCCACTTTGTCCGTATAGGTGTATGGTCTTTACTTCACAAGATCTGACTAATTTTTGAGGAATAAGACTAGTTTTTAAGTGCATAAAATGTAATGCGATGCAATGGTAATGGTGATTAATCGATCTAAATTTCTGATGAGCAGGATCCGATTATATCGGTGATCGATCTGTATTTCTGATGGGGCAGGATCCGATTATATCGGCAAGTCGCATATAGGATACGTTTGAAACGATCGAGTGTAGGGTGCACAATATGTACAAATGTAATGTATGTGATACTTGATGCTATATTGATGTTTATGATAAAACGATGGCCAACTGGCTAAGGTATCTAGTGGACCGGTTCCGATTATATTGGCAAGTTGCAGAGGATATGCCTGCCAATCAGAAACAAAAAAATGATGGAACGTAATGTATATGACGAAATGATGACTAACTGGATAAGGTTTTTGGTGGACCCTGCTCCGATTATATCGGCAGGTCTCAGAGCATACTCCCGCTAGTAAGATACGAGAAAACAATGAAATGCAATGTAATGATGATGTGTATAAGGAGCAAAGGGGTTGAGAAGGGAATGTGTATTGTACGATGCTAATGCTTTGCTTTGATGAAACTCATTGATGCTTGAACTGTTGAATGGGCGTAAGTATTGCAAGGCAAGATCGAGTGGCTCAGATTTGAGCTTAGGTGACTCATGAGGCTTGAACTTTGGCTAGGCTAGGCTAGATAATGGCTGCGTTCTTTCTCTCACTCTCACTTCTCCTTGGTGTAAGGATGGCTAGATGGCTGAGGCTAAGGCATATTTGGATAAGAAGGGATATATGCTTCCTAAATCTATTAGATACTTGAAATGAGAAGGGGAGTAGGCTATTTATAGCCTCCAAACTTTGTTTTCTAATAATTGCTGATAATTATAGGGGCAAAAGGTGGTTGAAAGGTTATGATTGAAGATTACCACATAGCATCATCTCATGTATTGGATGAGGTGGTAAAATTATAAATTTAGGCAAAGAAATAGACATTTGAGTAAATACACCTTAAACGCACACTTAGGGCCTGTTTGATTTTTCAGTGCACTAGTAAATACCAGGTGAAAGAGTAATAATTATTTTCCCGTGTATTTACAATATACCTGATCTGGCTACTTACTTTTTTGACATGGAAACTGAAAACATTACAAAATATATATGGGTCCCACTGTGATTCATTTCTCTTATCCACACCATTTATCCATTATGCCATTTGAATTTATAGTATGAAACAAAAAAATGAAGTATATCCAAAACTCAAGTGGACCGCACCATATGAAAAAGGGAATCGAATACGTACCATTAAAAACTTTGTGGTTCCACTGTTTCTTTTGACGTGGGCCACCTGAGTGTTGTATCTGCATCATTTTTTGTCTCATGTTTCAAAATATTGTAGTAAAATAGATGGACGGAGCGGATATATCATATACATTATTGTGTGGTTTAAAAATTAAAACTATCTCAATTGAACTGATTTGAAATGTACAAATTCTTATGAATTTTCAAATGCTGTGAAACGGTAATAATTACCCATTTCACGTATTTACGTTTGTTTTGAAAAAACAAATAGGCCCTTAGGGTCTGAAAAAGGGAGATTCCACATGCTTAAGGGACGCTACTCTAAAGAGGGGGAGTGCCACGTGGTCGGTGGCAAGCTGGTTGCCACTTGCCCCAACTTGGATTCCCTGCTTTGCCAGCTAGCCACCTCTAAGCGTATGGATGCTCTGTTATGAGGGTTGCTGCTTTGAGGTTTTACATATTTCTTCAGTTGGGGCTGCTTTTGGGTTTTGGTTCAGGCTTGATTTCGGGGTTTAACTAGGTGAGTTGACTGTGTTGTTAAATTTGATAGGCTGATCGGATGAATTGACTTAGCGAGTTAACTAGGTGAGTTGACTTATCAAGTTGGCTTAAGATTATAGGGTTTTAGGTTCCTAAGGTTTAGAGTTATGCTGATTGGGTTGTCTTGTCTAAGTTGCATGAGTTGACTATGTTGAGTTTAGGGTTACTAGGATTTAGGCTTCCAGGATTAGGATTTAGGATTGGGGTTTGAGTTGACTATCCACTTTTTCAAATTCAATTAGCTTATCACCCTAAATGAGGTGTCTAGGAAGGTTTCAATAGTGTGTGTCATTGTCCCACTACCTTTTGTCTTGTTTTTCACTTGAGCTTTGGATTAATTTGCTTCATGTTTAAGCCAATGCCCTAGAATGATATGACAAAATAGATGGACAGTGTGGATATGACACATCCATCATGGCGGGGCCAACCTAACTTGATGACTTGAACACACCACCACTTGTTACACCACATAATCCGCTTCCTGACACAAAGTCCTGCATGGCCCACTATGATGTCCATGTGGAATCTAATCCGTCCATCAGCTTTAGCATCTAATGTTAGGACGACAATCCAAAAACTAGAGCAGATACAAGACCTGAGTGGGTCGTAGCTTCAATGATCGGCACCATTTAGGTGATGGGCCTATCCTTGAATGGAGGTGGTTGAAAGATAAAAACTTTTAAATTGTCATATTAACCTTTGGATCATCTGACATTTTGTCTTAAAAAATGCATGGTGTACTAACCTTGCAATAATCAAATGGCTAAAATATTTTAATACGAGATTTGTTTCTGGGTTTGTGTCATCTGTTGTCGACCCATCGTAAGAACGGTTTGAATCATTAAAAAGTACCTGATCAACCTGTTGTAGTCCTCGTGTATCATATTTCAATACTTCGATATGTATTCTACTAAACCTCCTCTTCAATCTTGCATTGAATCCCTGCTGTTTTGTGTGGTGTGGCCCGTAGGAGTTTTGGATCTGCCTGATTTTTCATAATCCTTCCTTATTGTAATCTTGCAAAACTGATGGACGGACTGGATTTACCATGGAAATCTCTGTGAACCCCACACAGCTCCTAACTCCACGAACTTCTTGTGCAATAGGGAGCGGATGACTTACCCAACACTTTGTGACCCTGATTGTGGGGCCCACTTGATGATTGTGTTGCTGTGCTAGCCGTCCACCCGTTTTTCCAGTTCATCATACGGCATGAGCTCAAAAGTGATGCAGAAACAAATTCCATGCGATCCACACCTCATGAAATAATGGTGATTAAAATCTTCCAAGGCCCCACCTTAATACTTACAATAGTGTTTATTTTCCATCCAACCTTTTGATAAGGACAAACAGATCGATGATGGGAAAAACAAATATCAGCTTGATCCAAACATTTTGTTTTTGGCCCACATGCAAGAAGTTTTCAACGCTGGGTATTCAATCCCTACTCAGTTGCTCAATTGATATTTTGATCCGCTTCATTCTAAAGACCATGCCATAAAATTATCTTGAAATACTGATGGACGGCTTGGATATACAACACATAAATCAGGGTGGCCTCACACTCAGGGCCTCACCAGCTAAGCCGGGAGGCAGATTTCGTACTGAATAAACTCTATGGGTCCACCATGATTTACATATTTTATCCATTCTCTCCATCCATTTTAACAGATAATTTGAGGGTTCTTGCCCAAAAAAGAAGTATATCCAAGTCTCAAGTGGACCTCACCAGGGGAAACAGTGTGAATTGAAATTCTACGGTCGAAATTTCTTGGGGCCACGTAAGTTTTGGATCAATCTGTTAATTGTGTTTTCCCTTCATCTATGTCTATGTGACTTTATGAACAGGTTGGATGTGTTTTCCCTTCATCTATGTCTATGTGATTTTATGAACAGGTTGGATGACAGATAAACATCATTGTGGGCCCTACCGAGGTTTCAATTGTGGATGTCATTATTCCCACCGTTTCCTGCGGTGTGGTCCACTTGAGCTTTGGGAATGCTTCAATTTTCGGTTCAACTACTAAAATGATATGGAAAAACGGATGGCCGGCATGGATAAGCCACAAACATTCATGGTAGCCCCAACTTAGTTTACTCAGTACGATAAAAGCGTACTAAGGAACTCAGTACGCAATCCGTTACCCGGGGCTCATCTCCTTTACGAGTCCTGCAGTGGAAACGGATTGGCTACTCCCCCTGCCACCAGCCATTGGCTGATAGTCGGTGCTATGTGGGCCCCACCATGATGCATGTGTTTCATCCATGCCGTCCATCTATTTTTTAGATCATTTTATGATTTTAAAGAAAAAATGAAGTGTCTCAATCTCAAGTGGACCACATTACAGGAAACAGTGTTGATTGAACGTTGACCATTAAAAATGTCTCAGGGGCCATAAAAGTTTTGGATCAAGCTGATATTTATTTTTTCCCTTCATCTTGGTCTTTATGACCTAATCAAGAGATTGAATGTCAAATAAACAGTACAGTGGGCCTTAGGAGGATTTTAACGTGGATATCTAATCATTATTGTTTTCCTGTGGTGTGGTCCACCTAAGATTTATATCCCTATCATTTTTTGTATCCTGCGTCATGGTGAGCACTGACCAAGGGGGCGGTGTCAAGGGGAGTAGCCAATCTGATGCGGATTGCGTCCTACTCCCGCCTGACAGTAATCCGTCCGGGCAGGGCTCTGTGGAGCCTACAGTGATCTAAGTATTTTATCCACGCTGTTAATTGTTTTTCTCATATCATTTTAAGATATGATGCAAAATATTAGACATGTACAAGTATTAAGTTGACCACAAAGTGGGGATTGAACGTCCACCATTAAAAAGTTCTTGGAAGCTGGAGAAGTTTCGGATCAAGCTTATATTTGTGTTTTCACTTCATCCACGTCAACATGACCTTATTGACCTTATTAATAGGTTGGATGGTAAACAAACATCACAGTGGCCCTCATAAAGGTTTCAACGGTGGGTGTCATTATCAATACAGTTTTCTTTGGTGTGGTCCACTGGAGCCGTGGACCTGCCTCGTTCTTTTGATAAAAAGTTAAAATGGTCTAATAAAAGAGATTAACGGCGTGGATAAAATACTTACATCACTTTGGGCCCCACAGAGGTAGGACGCAATCCGCGTCCGCAGCGAATCCGTCTCCTTCGGACGCGGATTTCATGCGAAAGCCTTTCACAGCAAGTTCCTGCACAAGGATGATGGGTGGGGCCCACCACCATGTTTGTAGGAAATATACTCCGTCCATCCATTTGGAGAGCTCATTTTACGACAAACCACCAAACGAGGTGGATCCAAAACTCAATTGGGATACAAAAATGAAGTAGATTAAAAACTCAAGTGGGCCACACGACAGGAAACAACATGTATTGAATGTCAACCATTGAAACGTTCGTGGGGAAATAAGATTTTTTATCAGACTGATATTTTTGTATTTTCAGTTCATCCCCGTGTGAAGTATCTCATGAACAGTTTGGATGGCATATAAACATCATGGAAAACCCTACCGAAATTTAACGCTGGTCATTTCCCTACTCATTTTTTTCCTATAGTTCGACTCACTTGAGTTTCTGATCTACCTAATTTTTTGACTCATGACCTAACTTGAATTGAAAAAAAGGATAGACGGAGTAGATTTCTCACAAACTTCACGGTGGGCCCCACTTCGCTTATTAGAACCCAAACTTATTTGGAAAGGTTGTCACGTAACCAACCTCAGAGAAATATAAGGAGTTTTAAAATTCAAAGTAACAGTTGATTTTACCTATTAGGATATGGATATATCTATCTATATCTATTTTACCTATTAGGATATGGATTTATCTATCTATAAATACAGAGCTAAAACAAAAAGGGATTACTCAAAGATTTTGCTCAAGAGAGAGTGAAGTATGAAGGTAATTAGCTATATTTCTATCCTTCTAGTTTTGTCCATCCAGTCCGTCTAATGTCGTGCTCACGAGAGAGAGCTTTCCACCGGGATTCGTATTTGGCACAGCGACATCGGCATACTAGGTCGAAGGAGCGGCTGGCCCTGAGTATGGCCGTTGGCCGAGCATTTGGGACGTATTTGTTCGTTACCCAGGTAATTTGATCAATCTTGTTTTTGGATTTTGTTTATCTTGTTCTGATTTTTATTTATTTTTGCATGCATTATGAAATTTCATGATATTATCATATTTTGTAACAGTAAGTACAACCAAACACACTCTAAGCACGCATTATTTTTATTGTTTTGATATTTTACGTGCATATATGATTTTTTTTATTTACCAAGTTGATGATTTTTATTTATTTGTCATTGTGGTTGGGTATTATATGTATAGGTTTTTACTTGTGAAAGGCATTGTTCATGATTTTGTAACGTGGGCTATTGATCAATTGTCTTGCAATGTGGATAGACAATGTTTTAAAAATATATTCCAAGGAATAAATATTAGCCTTTGGTTTGTGATTGACAAATGGATGGTCAAAAAGAAGGTAGAACAATAGTAAGGCCCACCAAGTTTCAAAAAGTGGTCATCCTCTTAGGAAGTTATATGATGTTCTGGCTCAGTGAAACACTTGATATGCCATCAAGTTGTGCAAATCACTCCTATAAGTCATAGTCACAAAATCGCATTGTTTGAACAATCATATCCTTTAATTCGTGGACACTTAGTTTTTTAAAATCAGGCATTTGGATATTTTCAATCCTAATCATCCAAAAAATATTCACCAATTTGATTTTTAAATAATTAATCAAATAACTGTAAATTTTGATCCATGACACAACTAACCTTCAACAATATGTATCTTATGTATGCAATATTTAAGTGATTCGTGTATTATCCATTAGCTTAAAAAACTGATGGATGGTTTGGATACAATAAATACTTAAGGTGGGCCCTATGGTTAGGGGAAACATTCTAATGTGTTACCCTGGTAACACTTAATCTGCTTCCCTTCTTTCGAAGGTGGGGGACATTTGATTAATTAAGGATTATATATACAACCATGGCCTCACATGACAGATTAGGCATCAAGTCTTTTACATCACCTAATTTTGTCACACACCAAGCTTGTGAGGCCCATCATGTTTTATATGTAAAATCTACTCCATTCATTAGGTTTCCTCTTTGATTCTAGATTTTTAATTAAAAATTCAGTAAAATCAATAAATCAGGTAGGCTACAATTTTTTATTCTGACTTCCATATATTCTATGAGTTAGATTTTTAGATGTTCAATTTTAATCATTTTTTTTTTCGTTTTTAAATTTTGAATTTTTTAATTAGACAGGAATTGTTGCAAATGGTGCAACCGCAAATGTTTTCGTTGATGAGTACCATCGCTATAAGGTACTAAGTGAACAATCTTTTTTATGTAGCCAACGATGTATGCATATGTCTGCATATATATTTATAAATTTGTAGATGAATTTTCGATACAACAAATATTGATTACATACATGAGGTTTAGTCCACTAAGGCTTGGATGATGATAATGATGATGGCCTATCCTTTTATGAGTTTTGAAAATTCTATTAAGAGCATAAACCCCAAAAGTCACGCATTAATCAAGCTTAGCATAATGACTTCACATAATGATGTGTTTTGATAAGTGTTTAATACATGTTGCAGGAAGATATTGATTTGATGGTAGATATGAACATGGATGCCTATAGGTTCTCCATTTCTTGGTCAAGGATTTTCACAGGTTCTTTGACGCAGGGGAGGACGTGAGGTCAAGCACCGTCTTCCTCAAGAGGATAACTATTCCGAATCCACGGAACTTCTCTGGACTCCTCACAGAGACTTTCTCGAATCCACGAGAAAAGAGAGCAGAAAATAGAAATAAATTCTAATAAATTCGAAATAGATTAATGAATAATTGATAATCTTCTAATGCGTCTCCTTACACCATTAATCGAGAAAAAATAAACTAAAATTCGTAATTACCAAAAATAGCAAAATTCTAACTCTAATAAAAATCCTAATTCTAATAAAACTCTTCTAAGGCCTAGTTTCTAAAAATAAAAATTGCAAATAAACTTTCTCTAGAAGAGTCCTAGTATAACTAAAAGTTATTTCTAAAAGGAAAGAAAATCTAAAATTCTAAAAATATTAAAAAATTCAAAATTACTAAAAATAGTAAAATTTTCCTAAAAATTCGTTTTTGAGCTGAAAGCGCGTGCTTTCTGACGAAATGGACAGATGCGACCCATCTTGTGGGTCAGTTCACCTCGGATGGCCCGTTTCAGTAAAGATTGATAGGTTGTGTGCCCCATAACGATACCCGGATCAAAAGTTATGGTCAATTTACGATCCATCTTCTTTTGGTCCAACCATGCTAGGAACGTATCTGTGACACATTCTACATTAGACTCCTCCACTTGAAAAAAACTCGTCCTCGAGTTATGCAAGAGGCTTGGCACATGAGTCTGAGATAACTTCCGACGTCGATGTTCATTAGATCTTTTTATGTACTTGGCATTGAGCTCTTGAGTTGACACAATACATGTACTCATGCTTTCCTTGACTTGACTAATATCGATTAGTTCCTTCACATCTGCCTTCAAGATCTCATATTTTTTCTGATAATGTGGGCAATTAGGTGGACTTGCTCCTGAGACGGGATCAACGTGATTTTGTACATCTAGTATGGGAGGTAATTTATTAGGGAGTTCATCGAGTACAACCCTCTTGAACTCCTGCGATACTGGTTCCAAATCCTTTAGGATATTCACAGGCTCCACATTTTTTTTTCTTTTCAACTAATGGATATATATTTCCCATTTCCTCATATTGTTTAATAAAGGCCTGTTCAGTGATGAGATATTGTCCCTCCACTTTAGAAGTCTTGGGTTGGTTCTCCATTCCTATAGAGGTCACATGTTCGCCATTGATGAATCTTGTGGTCTGTTGCAACTCCGCTTTGATGAAGTCATTTCTCGCGGACCAATAATAGGATTTTTGTGCATAACCTTTTAATGATCGGCTATCCTGATAATAATTTTGGTTTTGTTGGAATAATACCTGATCGTAATCTCGAGGGAGGAATCGTATGCACAATAACTTCTTCATCCGCGACCACGTGCGGATTGGCACCTTCAACTGTCTCGCCCGCTCGAGTTGAAGTTGTTCCCACCAATTTGAAGCTCTGCCCGTCAACTTGTATGCCACGAATTTAACTTTCCTTTCTTCTACGATGTTCATGTAGTCGAAAAAACGTTCGACTTCGAGCAACCAATCGAGGAAGTCCTTGAAGTAGAGTTGACCATTAAAACTAGGAAGATCGACTTTCATCTTGAATTCTTGAACCATCCTGTGGTTCATTGATAGCATTGCCTTACGATCAGTATAATTACGAATTCCAGCAATTGTTGGTGGTGGATCACCACCATGAACACGGAGTTGCCTTAGGTTTTCCGTCAAGAGATCCGCTATGCGGTCGATGGAAGCCTGCAGCCCTTACATGGCTTGCCGATTCTCTTGTTGCACTACTTTGAAAGATGCCACCGTTAACGGTAAATTTCCTAGAGCACCGCCCATGGGATTGTTGCCCGACCCATCGTTAGAAGCCATCGACCTGAGGAGAAACCTCGCTCTGATACCAAACTGACGCAGGGGAGGACGTGAGGTCGAGCACCGTCTTCCTCAAGAGGATAACTATTCCGAATCCACGGAACTTCTCTGGACTCCTCACAGAGACTTTCTCGAAACCACGAGAAAAGAGAGCAGAAAATAGAAATAAATTCTAATAAATTCGAAATAGATTAATGAATAATTGATAATCTTCTAATGCGTCTCCTTACACCATTAATAAAGAAAAAATAAACTAAAATTCATAATTACCAAAAATAGCAAAATTCTAACTCTAATAAAAATCCTAATTCTAATAAAACTCTTCTAAGGCCTAGTTTCTAAAAATAAAAATTGCAAATAAACTTTCTCTAGAAGAGTCCTAGTATAACTAAATGTTATTTCTAAAAGGAAAGAAAATCTAAAACTCTAAAAATATTAAAAAATTCAGAATTACTAAAAATAGTAAAATTTTCCTAAAAATTCATTTTTGAGCTGAAAGCGCGTGCTTTCTGACGAAACGGATAGATGTGACCCATCTTGTGGGTTAGTTCACCTCGGATGGCCTGTTTTAGTAAAGGTTGATAGGTTGTGCGCCCCATAACGATACCCGGATCAAAAGTTATGGTCAATTTACGACCCATCTTCTTTTGGTCCAACCATGCTAGGAACGTATCTGTGACACATTCTACATCATTCTTAAACATAGAAAATCTCTTTCTCTCTCTCTCTCTATATATATATAAATATAGATTTAGTTAGTCAATGGTAAGATTGATTGGTCTAGCCTTGTATGACGTGGCTTTGTTTATGATATATAGAGGGCACGGGTAATGTGAACAAGCAAGGGGTTGCTTACTATAACAAGCTGATCGATTATATGATCGAGAAAGGTATTTTTATCTCTCCAGCTTTCTATATTTTTAAATAATTCACAACTATCTAATTGTGCCACCTGATGGAGCTTGATACACACCCCTAACTTAAATAATTGATGGGACCCACTAATCTTTTAGGGTCCCTAAAAACATGGGGCTAATATATATGTATATATATATATGTATGTATATATATATATATATGTATGTATGTATTTTAATGACATGTGTATGTTAGTGACATACTTTTATTTTAAAATGATGATAATGCAGGCATTACTCCTTATGCGAATCTCTACCATTATGATCTCCCTCAGTCCCTTGAGGAGAAATACAAAGGCTGGCTCAGTAGACAAGTTGTGTAAGTTTCTTATCCTAATAATCTCATGCGCATGTTTATTGAGTGAAAACATACAATACCGAGATTTTCTATTGTCTAAAAGAAACATATTGATCACCAATGGAAAATATACAATGCTAAATGGGGGGCATGCCCACAAATGTAGTCCACATTAAATACAAACCCTAAATCTTCCATTGTAATCATCCATTGTGTTGTCTCAAAGACTCAAAGACTCACTAAATTTTAGGATTGTTAAATTATGATTTTAACTAAGCACTAAACCTTCTAAAGTCTTGGCTCAAAATATTGTTAATTGAGTTCAGTCTGCTGAGTTTCTAGATAAATTATGTCAAGTAAAGAACTAGTTAGCGACTTTTACAAAGATCATATGATTTTGACATGAGTGTTCTATGATCAGGTCTACAAAACCAGTGAATTGATCAAAGTTTGTGTGGTGCAACAGTAAACCCTAAATATTCAATTATTTTATGTTGACTCAAAGACTCTAAAATTTGAATTTAAGTCAGCACCAAGTTTTAAATTTTAAGATTGTTAAATTATGATTTTAACTCAACACAAAGTTTGTGTGGTCCAACAGTGAAGATTTTGTAGATTACGCAGATTTATGCTTCAAGTTGTTCGGTGACTAGTGAAGAACTGGTTTACGTTCAATGAGCCACGTGTTGTTGCAAGCTTGGGCTACGATGATGGGAGCTTTGCCCCCGGGAGGTGTTCTGCGTCCTTTGGAAATTGCACATCTAGAAACTCGCCTACAGAGCCATACATTGTAGCCCATAATATGATTCTTGCTCATGCAGCTGCTGTGCAAAGATATCGTCAAAAGTATCAGGTAAATGTAAATCTAACATATGTTTCCCATTTCTTGTCATTTTCTTATGATTGGTTGATTGTTTGATAGTTTTGGTTTTTATGGTGTTGATATTTTAGGAATGCCAAAATGGGAAGATTGGAATTTTGTTGGATTTTGTTTGGTATGAGCCTCTCACTCATAGCACTGATGATGTCGCAGCAGCCCAAAGGGCAAGAGATTTTCACATTGGTTGGTAAGTACTATTTTCCTAGTCTAAATCTAGAGGGACCCACTAGTAATTTAATAGGTCCCAACATGGATAGCCATGATCAAACTACTGATCAGATGGGCCCAAGATCGATGGCTACGAAGAAGTGTCTCCTAGCCATTTTGCTGAAATTCACCCATTATTAACTACTTAATTTTAGCGGGGTGAATCCAATCAATGGTCTTAAATTTATAGTATTCCCTTCGTTAATCCTTCTTTGCTAATTTAACAATGCTTTTTGGAAAAAGAAAAAAAAGAAAAAAGAAGATTATTCCCTTTTTATTAAGGGAGATTAATAAGTTCCTTTTTATGACATTTCATTGTGGGTCATTGATGTAAATTCACAGGTTTTTGCATCCTATAGTCTATGGTAGATATCCAGATAACGTGCGCCAAATCGTAAAGGAGAGGCTTCCAAAATTCACAAGTAGTCAGGTGAAGAAGGTGAAAGGATCCATCAATTATGTTGGCATTAACCAGTATACCTCAAACTATATGTATGATCCCCATAAGGTGAAACCAGCCCATACTGATTATGTTGGAGATTGGAATTACGGATTTGCATGTAACTCTCTTTTTCATCAACTTCAATTTTCTTTGGACTTTTTAAGCTATATATGTAGTGACTTGTCTAATAAATTTTTTTTTTGAATGGTAGATGATTGTAATGGTGTGCCAATTGGACCGAGAGTAAGATATTCTTTCTAAATTCATAGCCACTTTTTTTTTTTTTTTTTTAAAGTGAATTTATATTTTGATTTATAGGCCTTACAATATGCAAGTATCATCTAATATCATTGCATGGATTTGAAACAAGCATAATTGTAATTTGGATACTTTATTCATTTGAGAAGATATAGTGACACGTGGACGATCTCCTTCTTCCTCATTTAAGTTATTGCATTTCATTTCACTTCGTCATTCAAACACTCCTTAAGGTGTTTTGAATGAAATTCGAGAGAACCAATCCACCCGGATGTGAAAAAAATTCATCATCTCACACAACATATTATAAAAATAAATAATAAGATCATACTGAATTTTACTTTAAATTTCAAAGTTAATGAGTTGTATTGATGGAAGAATGAACTAATGTAGGCACACTCAAACTGGCTCTACATTGTTCCTTGGGGTATGTACAATGCTATCACCTATGTGAAGGAAACATACAACAACCCAATCATGATAGTATCTGAAAATGGTAAGAACACCATCTTTTAAAAACTAGATATTTATTTATTGTAACAAAACAGATCCACACTTAGGATTTGGTAACTAGCTTTTATACATGCACCTAATATTTTTTTTATGATTTACTAGGAATGGATGATGCGGCCAACCTTACACTTTCAAATAGTGTGCACGATTGGACTCGAATAAATTACTACAAAGATTACATACTCAATATGAAAAAGGCAATGGATGATGGAGCGAATGTAATTGGCTACCTTGCATGGTCAATGGTTGATAACTTTGAGTGGAAATCTGGCTATAAATTGAGGTTTGGACTGCACTACATCGACTATAACGACAACTTGAAGAGAATTCCAAAGATGTCAGTGCATTGGTTCCGACAGCTCATTCATAGGAATCATAAGAATTAAGCACATGCACCATTATTGCGCCCTTTCTCTTTTTATGCATGCACCCAATTTTTCTTTTTTACTAATTTTGGTGAACCTGATACTAGTGTATCACTGAAAAGTAGAAAGGAATATAGGGCGTAAGTTCGACTTTCCTTCAATTGGATTAGGAGTTAATTAGATGTCGATTTTATTAGATGTCGATTTTCTTATGAGATGATTAGAAGTTGATTATTTGGATGGTTTCTAATAGTATTCATTATATTCATTATTAAAATGCTTATGCGCATTTATCATTTTCGTTAGTATAGATATTTGGTTTTTATGCTTTTCGTATATGGGCGTTTCTACACCTCTAATTTATCTAATATATACATTAGTTAATCCATCATTAGTTTGGGAGTTTCTACACCTCTGATTTCTCTACAACTGACAACTGTCCATTTTAATACGCCACGGATGGGATCGTTCTGATTCCCTGACGAAAATGATCTTGAACAATCATATGCAAACCATGATGGATCCGAACAAATACATTGTATGCTAATAAATGAAATGAGTGTTTAACCTGATGAACAATCTAGATCAACGTATTGAAGTGTCTTAGTGTCCCGATGTCCCTAGTGTTCGGTTGCCTTGCACAAAACCTTAGGATCTAGCCCTCCAGAACAAACCAGAATTATGGATAATAAAGCAATGAAAATAATCAATGCATCAATCACACACCACACAAGAGAATTTTACGTGGAAAACCCTCAAAGAGGTAAAAACCACGGGATCTCGTCCAGATCAACAATCCACTATGAAGTAGAACGTTTACAACCTTCTTCACTCACGCAGGAGTGGATGAATAATGAAAGAATAAAGAAAACCAGAGAGACTCACCGATTATGAGGACATAGAAGCGTTGAGATATAAATTGCAAAGTAAAAAAACCGCCACGAGCAGAACCTCCCTTCTATACGCTTCCTCTCTCTCTTTCTCCCTCTCTCTCACCTTTGATAGCCCTCTTGTATTTTTCTCATCAACACAACATACCTAGAAAAATCCTAGGGACCCTTTTTTATAGTTTTAGGAAACTCCTTTCCGCATCCTAGTTGCGAAAGGACTTGCGCATCCAAGTTGCGAAAGGACTTGTGCATCCCAGTTGCGAAAGGACTTCGCGCATCCCAGTTGCGAAAGGACAACGGGTCAAAAAAACCCATCAAATCTTCCCCTTTTTCACCCAGGAGGGATTCACCTTCTTTAAGCCAGTCAGGTTTCTACAAACCTCAAACTTGCCCTTAAGCAAGGCCTTGGTCATCATATCTGACCCATTATCGTCCGTGTGGACCTTCTCAAGTTGTAACACCTTCTGTTCCAAAGTATCCCTGATCCAGTGATACCGAATCTCTATGTGCTTTGACTTAGAATGCTGACTTGGATTCTTGCTCAAGTGTATAGCACTCTGACTATCGCAATAGACCATGTGCTCCTCCTGCTTCAGGCTAAGTTCCTGTAGGAACCTCTTCATCCAAAGCATCTCTTTACATGCCTCTGTGACTGCAATGTACTTGGCTTCTGTAGTTGACAATGCTACGACCTTCTGTAGCTTGCTCTACCAAGAAATCGCTCCCCTTGCAAACGTGAACATGAACCCCGATGTAGACTTCCTGGAGTCTATGTCACCTGTCATATTTGTATCTGTGTATCCCTCTAACACAGGTTTACCGTCACCATAGCATAGGCTCAACCTGGATGAGCCTCTTAGATGCCGCAGTATCCATTTCACCGCTGCCCAATGCTCTTTACCAGGATTGATAAGATACTGGCTAACAATACCAACCGTATATGCTATGTCTGGGCGTGTACACACCATAGCATACATCAAACTTCCTACAGCTGACGCGTAGGGTATCTTCTGCATCTCATCCACCTCTGCTTTCGTCTTGGGACACTGCCTGTCGCTCAATCTGAAGTGACCATCCAGTCGAGTACTGATCGGCTTCGCTGTATTCATATTGAACTGCTCTAGGACTTTCTCAATATACCACTCTTGTGACAGCCAAAGCTTCCTGCTGCTTCTATTACGGGTTATTTCCATTTCTAGGATCTGTCTAGCTGGGCCCAAGTCTTTCATCGCAAAAGACTTGCCCAACTCTTGTTTCAGCCTGCCGATATTCTTGATGTCTTTTCCCATGATGAGCATGTCATCAACGTATAATAGCAGAACTAAGAAATCACCATCTGAGAACTTGCGCGTGAACACACAGTGGTCCGACTCCGTTCTGTAATACCCATGTTTCAACATAAACGAGTCGAACTTCTTGTACCATTGTCGTGGAGCCTGTTTCAGCCCATACAAGCTCTTCCTCAGCCTACACACCATATGCTCCTTGCCCTTGACTTCAAACCCCTCTGGTTGGTGCATGTATATCTCTTCTTCCAGGTCACCAAGGAGAAAGGCAGTTTTAACATCTAACTGCTCTATCTCCAGATCCATGCTAGCCGCCAACCCAAGCAACACCCGTATGGATGTCATCTTCACCACTGGTGAGAATATCTCTTCAAAGTCTATACCTTTCCTCTGACTAAACCCTTTCACCACAAGTCTGGCCTTGAACCTCGTCTGTGAATTCTTCTGCTCAATCTTCTTTCTGAACACCCACTTGTTACTCAAAGCTTTCTTGCCCTTAGGCAATTTCACCATATCATAGGTGTGGTTCTTATGTAAGGATTCCATCTCCTCTTGCATAGCTTTCAACCACTCCCCCTTATGCTCATCGGCTAGGGCCTCAAAATAATCTTCTGGCTCTCCCCCATCAGTCAGCATAATGTACTCATGTGGTGAGTACCTCTTGGACGGCTGTCTGTCCCTAGACGAACTCCTCACCTGTGGCTCAACAGGTGGATCAAGTGGGGGCTGCTCCCCTTGTCCATCTTCTGAAGGAACTCTCTCGTCCTCTGCACCTTGTTGTACTCCCCCATCATCAGGCACCACGGGAGGAATAATCGGATCCATGTCCTCTATCTCACCTGAACTAGACTGATTCTTCTCTGGCTTACCAATGTCTTCTATACACCGATCTTTAAAGAAAACCGCATCTCTGCTCCTGACGAGCTTCCTCTCGGTCGGATCCCACAATCTGTAACTGAACTTTTCATCACCATACCCTAAGAGCACACACTGCCTGATCTTCATATCGAGCTTGGACCTCTCATCCTTTGGTACGTGAACGGATGCCCTGCATCTAAACACCCTGAGATGACTGTACGATGGATCATGTCCAGTCCACACCTTCTCAGGTACTTCTCCATTCAACGGGGCTGATGGAGACCTGTTTATCAAATACACCGCTGTGTGTATTGCTTCTCCCCAGAACGTCTTGGGCAATTTTGTATGGGATAACATGCATCTGATTTTCTCAACAATGGTGCGATTCATTCGCTCAGCTACACCATTATGCTGGGCGGTCTTGGGAACCGTCTGTTCATGCCGTATACCCAGGGACTTGCAGTACTCATGAAAGTCGCCAATGTATTCACCACCATTGTCAGTGCGGATGTACTTCAATGATTTACCTGTCTCTCTCTCGACCATAGCATGAAACAATTTAAACACACCAAAGACCTCGTCCTTAGATTTCAAAGCATAAACCCAAACCCTCCTAGATGCATCATCTATAAAAGTAACAAAATACAATGCCCCACCCAAGGTTTTTGTCCTCATAGGACTACAAACATCAGAATAAACCAAATCTAATGCATACGCTTTATTAACATGAGAAGCAGTTTTAACAAATGAAACTCTATGCTGTTTCCCGATAAACAATCAAGACAGGTTTTGAGAGGTATACCTGTCACGTTTGGAAGGAGCCGCTTCCTTGCTAGTAGCTGAAGCCCTTTTTCACTCATGTGGCCTAGACGCCTGTGCCACATGTCAATAGCTGAATCTTCCGCTGCGTTCAATCCACCCTTGCACATACTGACACTTGCCTTATAAAGGGTGCAACACTTCTTTCCTCTGGCCATGATCAACGAACCCTTGATGAGCTTCCATCGCCCATTAGCATACTGGCTTTCATAGCCATCATCATCCAGCCTTCCCGTCGACATCAAGTTGAGGCGAAGGTCTGGGATATGCCTCACATCCCTGAGAACCAATGTGCAGCCCACATCGGTCTTCACACAAATATCACTGACTCCCTTGATCTTTGATACGCCAGAATTTTCCATCTTCACAATCACATAGTCACCTGACTTGTAGCTTGTGAAGAAGTCCCTACGTGGAGTCGCATGAAAAGAAGCTCCTGAGTCAACCACCCAGTCGGTGTCCTGACTCGTAGCTGTGAGACATATATCGTGATCTGCTGAAAGAATAACTATCATGTCGCCATCTGAAGCGACCGCAGTGGAATCCGATTCATCTTCCTTCCCTTTTCCTTTCTTGTCATTTTTCTTACCACAACATTCATGCTTGTAGTGGCCCTTCTTGCCACAATTCCAGCATTCAACATCTTTTCTGTTACTCGACTTGCCTCTTGATTTATCTCGGGCCTTCTCGCCCTTCCTGTTCTTTCCTCTCCCTCGTTCCTGCGTCACAAGAGCCTCTTACTAAGTAGACCCTTGAGACTTCCTCCTTGTCTCCTCATTGAAGAGACAACTGGTCACCTGTTCCATGGATATCTTTCCGTCTGGCGCGGAGTTACTTAGAGACACCACCAATGTCTCCCAACTGTCAGGCAATGAACTAAGCAATAGTAAAGCCTGCAATTCATCATCCAGGACCATCTTCATAGAGGTGAGTTGGTTCACTATATTGGTGACCTCATTCATGTGCTCGGCCACAGAACCACCATCCTTGAACTTGAGATTCACAAGTTGTTTTATCAGAAATATCTTATTACCGGCTGTCTTCCTCTCATACAGCCCTTGTAATTTTAGCCATAGGCTTGCGGCTGAGGTTTCCGTAGACACATGGTGGAACACAGAATCATCCAACCATTGTCTAATAAACCCCACCGCCTTTCGGTCAGTCTTCTTCCAATCATCATCAGTCATATCCTTGGATTTTTCTGATATGCCTAAGATTGGAGAATATAGGTCCTTACAATAAAGCAAGTCCTCCATCTTAGCCTTCCATATGGTCCAGTTAGAACCATTGAGGCTGATCATCCTTGAGCCACCTTCCATAATTCAAAACCGATCCTACCCGTTCAATGAACTTAGCTCTGATACCACTTTGTTGGGTTGCCTTGCACAAAACCTTAGGATTTAGCCCTCTAGAACAAACCAGAATTATGGATAATAAAGCAATGAAAATAATCAATGCATCAGTCATACACCACACAAGAGAATTTTACGTGGAAAACCCTCAAAGAGGTAAAAACCACGGGACCTCGTCCAGATCAACAATCCACTATGAAGTAGAACGTTTACAACCTTCTTCACTCACACAGGAGTGGATGAATAATGAAAGAATAAAGAAAACCAGAGAGATCTCACCGATTATGAGGACATAGAAGCGCTGAGATATAAATTGCAAAGTAGAAAAACCTCCACGAGCAGAACCTCCCTCCTGTAAGCTTTCTCTCTCTCTTTCTCCCTCTCTCTCACCTTTGATAGCCCTCTTGTATTTTTCTCATCAACACAACATACGCAGAAAAATCCTAGGGACCCTTTTTTATAGTTTTAGGAAACTCCTTTCTGCATCCCAGTTGCGAAAGGACTTGTGCATCCCAGTTGCGAAAGGACTTTGCGCATCCCAGTTGTGAAAGGACAACGGGTCAAAAAAACCCATCACCTAGGAGCGCCATAACGCATGCCTCTTTTGGGTGAAAATTAAAACCCCAGCCCACTTAAATGGAAGTAAGAGTAGGGTCATATCTCACGTATTTTGAATATGGATCCATTGTATACCCAACAATGGGCATGGCTAGCTATTTGGTTTTGAGGCTAGCCTAGCTTTTGGGGCGAATGATCCAATTCAACACCACCAATCCCCATTCATCCTTGACGAGTCGTTTGACTCAAAGTTGAACGAGTCAAGAACTGAGTCACCGAGTCGTTTAACCATTATCCCCTACTGATTTTTAAGTCACTCTTTAAATGAACTAGCTTCAAGCCCAAGTTGCATCCAGTACCATTTATGGTTTTCACAGTTCGGGACATGTTCACATTCAATAAAAAGATTCAATGGTCAAGCTTGACTTTAGAATCATGGCCCACCCATGGAAGTTCCATCTAGCAGTGCATCAGAAGATGCCCTCATTCGAGGGATTCGAGGGAGTGACTTTATTGAACTTCACAATACTATTAAAAAAAAAAAAACAGATCCAAAAGGTTCACTACTTCTGGAACTGCTTTTGAGAAATCTCATTTATAGCATGAGAGCTAAGTTTAGAGGGGTGACTTGCCTTCAAATATTTCTTTCTTAATTAATGCTAGTTTGGCCCAGGACTGTAGTATTGGTCTAGGACTGTAGCATTTGTTGAGAATTTTATACAGATTGATGTATATTTTGTATAATATGGAAACCGAAAAAATCACGATAATAAAAATTAAGGACAGGCTGAAGCACGTCTGAAAACACTGTCCTTAAAGCGTTATTTTCCCCTACTCAATTGAATTGAGTAAGCTGATAGGTTACAGGCAAATAACTTCTAGGATACGACGAGCCTGGTGTGGGTCTGCGTTCAGCAAACACGAAGGCCCACCTATTGGAACTCAATTACGCAATTTCTGGCAGTATTACAATATAGAGAAAATCCCAAAGAAAGAAAAAGAAAGAGAAAAAATGATTTTGACCACTACTCTGGTCAGTTCAAATCTTCAGCTATTGGTTTAGTTGAACCGTCCTAGACCACATCGCTGGTCTGTTCTTCAAGTTAAGGTTCAAGCCTTGCTATGTTGCTGGAAGCACTAGAGTATTTTTGTTGAGAGGGGATGGCTGTCTCAGTTCGTATGGGTTTGCTGGAGTGAATTGAGATGGTTTGGAAACCCATCCAGGCCCTCCTTTTATAGGCTATGGTGGCTAGGGGGTTATGGTCCAGAGACTTAAATTCCATTAAGCCATTTCTGGCTGTTTGAAAACTAGCCGTTTTATGGCCGTCGATCGTTTGTTGTGCATGGACCATGTCCGATGCATCTTGTTGTTGTGAGACAAGCTGACTAGCCATTTTTCTCGATGTTGGGCTAGCCATGCGGCGATTACTGGTGAGTCTGCACTAATGACTTCATTTGATTACGCTTTCTACTGCAATAGCTCTTTTCAGTCAGTCTATATATACTGAGAGATTTCTCTCTCAGTTCTCTAGTCTCTCTGCCAACCAGCCACCCGCCTAAGCCACGTAGTCGCACTGTGACTCGCACACGTCTCGCTTTGGTTCGGTCAAGGTCGCGAAGGAGCGACCCTCTGCGACACGATGTGGACGTGCGAAGTGCAAAGTGCGCCACTAGCGCCTCTACAGCCACACTGCCTCACATGCCCACGCCCTCGCACCGAGCCCGAGACCAAGATCAAGACCAAGTCTAAGTCCGAGTCCGAGTCCGAGTCCGAGACCAAGCCCGAGCCCGAGCCCGTGCCCGTGCCCGAGCCCGAGCGCGAGCGCGTGCGCGGGTGTTCCAGTGCTTCGCACTGAAACACGCAAGGTCCATAGTCCACGGACTACGAAGGTAAATATTATAATACTCCACTGTTTTCATTTAAACCAATTTTCCTTCTCTTCCCTTTCCCATGTGGGACTATTCTCAAAACCCGCAAAAAGGTGTTTTTCAAAACAACTTTTATATATTATATATTTTTTTTATTAAAATATTTTTATTAAAATCAATATTTTGCAACAATCCCCCACTTGATTTTATAAAAATATTTTATTGATTAAACAATACTGCCAGAATAATCAGCTTATATGCATAAAGAAAGATATCTTTCGATTTTAATCTTTCCTTAGTGTAAGTATCTCAAAACTCTGTCAAAATGACTGGTAGCTGCAGCTTTGAACCAGTTATTCATAGATAACAAAGTTGAAGAAACTGCACACATATTCGCTATGTGTTTGTTAGAGTTCCCACAATCTTGCTCATCACATTTAATGGCCATGTGTTTATCCTAATTCATGAACGATCCCGAGAGAAAACTCCTAACTCTCATGAGAGACGGTACCATCTCTACGTTCATATAGGTGAAATCCTTCCAGTGTCTCTGTTACTATAAGACACTTGTCCTACAGACTGGATTTCATTAAGAGTTCTCAGACTCAACCCGCTTTCGTAACGCTCAGCACTTATCTATTATGGATGAAGTTTTTATAATTTAGTGCTGAAAAACTTTCCACATATCAGTGACTTGTTTTTACCCATTAAACCTAAATTTAGAGATTTTCTAACTTTAGGTTGGGTTACCATCACTGGCGGAACTTTGGTTGAAGAGTTTCAACCCCATCCCTTTAGATGTAGCCTTTACTACCTCTCTCGATAGAGGTTTAGTGAAAGGATCTGCTAGGTTGTTGCTTGATTTCACATAGGAAATAGCAATGATTCCATCTCGAATCAACTGTCTGACATAATCATGTCGAAGACTAATATGTCTAGACTTACTATTATAAGTGCCGCTATAGGCTCTAGCTAAAGTGGCTTCACTATCACAATGTAGTGACACAGCCGATATAGGCTTTACACAGAAAAGAATTTCTAATAGAAGATCCCTTAACCACTCAGCTTCTTTGCCTGTTGCAGCCAGGGCTATGAATTCAGACTCTATAGTCGAATGCATTATGCAGGTCTGTTTCTTGGATCTCCAAGATACAGCTGCACCTCCTAGGGTGAATACCCACCCTGTAGTAGACTTGTTGTCTCCTGCACTCGATATCCAGCTCGCATCGGTATATCCTTCCAATATGGCCGGAAACTCTGAATAAAATAGTCCTAAGTCTTTGGTTGCTTTTAAGTAACCAAGGACTCTACTAATCACATTCCAGTATTCATTACTGGGGTTACTAGTAAACCTACTAAGTTTACTCACAGCATATGCGATATCTGGTCTAGTGCATTGCATAGCATACATAAGACTCCCTATAGCACTCGCATATTCTAATTGTGTAATGGTTCTTCCAGTATTTTCTTTTAGCTTGATACTTGGATCAAATGAGGTCTTTGCTTCTTTTATATTTAGATGGTTAAACTTGTTTAGTATCTTCTCAATATAATGAGATTGACACAAAGCATAACCCCTACAATATTTTTTAACTTTGATACCTAGGATTGTATCAACTTGTCTAAGATCTTTCATTTTAAATACTGAAGATAGAAACCTCTTTGTTTCAGTTACACCTTCCATTTTATTACTTATTATTAACATGTTATCAACATATAGACAAATAATAACGATACAACTACCATCTACTTTAGAATATATGCATTTGTCAGCTACATTATGCATGAAACCATGAGATAGTATTTTGGAATCAAACTTCTCATGCCATTGTTTTGGAGCTTATTTTAATCCATACAAAGATTTAACTAATCTACATACTTTGTTTTCATTTCCTGGTAGAACGAATCCTTCAGGTTGTTCCATGTATACCTCCTCATTGAGGTCACCATTCAGGAAAGCGGTCTTTACATCCATTTGGTGGATCGAAGATGATGTATGGAAGCTAGCGCAAATAATATCCTAATGGATGTTATCTTAGCTACAGGAGAGTATGTGTCAAAATAATCTATCCCTTCTTTTTGTCTAAAACCCTTAGCTACTAGTCGAGCTTTAAAGGTTTGGATAGTTCCATCAGTGTGATATTTCTTTCTAAATACTCACTTACATCCTATGGGTCTAGAACCTAGAGGTAAGTTAACTAGTTTCCATGTTTGATTTGACATTATGAATTCCATTTCATCGTTTATAGCTTCTTTCCAGAAAGCTGAGTCTCTAGAGGATATAGCCTCTTTATATGATTTAGGATCATCTTCTATATTCATCACTATAGGTATTTGTCTTATAACATTTTCTCTATCTGCTTCTATAAGATGGAAAATGATGCGTTGTGAGTCTATGTAGTCATCTCCTAGACTCCTCTCTATTCTTGTTCTTTGACTCCTACGAGGATCAATAGGAGCTTCCACTATTTGTGGAGCTGTGTTATCTGGTTCTCTATTAGGAGTTTGGATTTCATTATCCTTAGACTCCAAGGATAGTGAGTTTTCAAAGAACTCAATGTCTCTTGATTATATTATTGTATTAGACTCCATGTCTAGAAGTCTATAAGCTTTACTATTTTGTGCATACCCTACGAAGGCGCACTTAATAGCTCTTGGTCCTAACTTAGTTCTTTTTGGGTCAGGGGTTCTGCAGTATGCAAGACACCCCCACACTTTTAGATATCCTAGGTTAGGTTTTTTACCTCTTCATGTTTCATATGGAGATATTTTATACTTTTTAGACGGTATTCTTTTTAGAATATGGCATGCTGCAAGCAGTGCCTCACCCCATAGACTTAGTGGTAACTTTGCTCTTATCAGCATTGAGTTGACCATTTCTATCAATGTCCTATTCTTCCTTTCAGCTATTCCGTTTTGTTGAGGTGTGTATGGAGCAGTATATTGATGTATCAGTCCATGTTGTTCACAGAAGTTATCGAATTCATTTGAGAAGTATTCTCCTCCTCTATCGCTACGGAGAATTTTTATCTTCTTATTTAGTTGATTCTCTACTTCTGCTTTATATACTTTAAACATGTTCAATGCTTCATCTTTGCTCTTTAATAGGTACACATACACATATCTAGAGCAATCATCTATAAAGGTTATGAAGTACCGTTTACCTCCACGAGTAAGAATGTCGTTTAACTCACAGATATCACTGTGCACAAGATCCAACACTTGGGACGATCTTTCAACACTTGGAAAAGGTTTCTTCGTCATTTTGGATTCATTTTGGATCGTATGCATACTTCATATTTTTCAGTTTCATTATCTGTATATGAGATTAAACCATTCTTAGCCATGAACTTCAAGGTACTATACCCTATATGGGCTAGTCTATCATGCCACAGTCTAGCGGATTCAACCATATATGCAGAAGTGCTACTTTCATTCAGAGAAAACTTAACCATCCCGTTACAAGCATATCCCTTTCCGACAAAATTCTCATTCTTATATATAATCAGTTTACCTGACTCGTACACCACCCTTATCCCTGGTTTTCCCAGAAGATCCCCAGAAACTAAGTTTCGCCTCATGTTTGGGACGTGCAATACATTAGTCAGAATCACTTTCTTTCCAGAGGTGAATATCAGTTCGACAGTTCCCTTGCCAACGACCTTCGATCGGACTTCATTACCCATTTGGACTTCTTAACCATCGGTCAATTCCTCATAGGTTTTGAAGGCAGATTTGTCGTAGCACACATGTACAGTAGCGGCAGTATCATACCACTAACCTGGAACTTTGCCTTGGATGGCATTCACCTTAGTGATCATGGCCACTATATCATCTTCTTCTACTGCACTTGCCTCTTGTTTAGACTTACGATATCGGCATACTCGAGCATAATGCCCGGTTTTCCCACAGACATGGCATGGGCCTTTGAACTTTCTGTTCTTCTTTTGGGTGTTTTTCTTGAATTTTCCTTTATTGGGTTTCAAGGAATTGTCCTTCTCGGGATGTTTGTTATTAGAGTTCTCTACTGCATGTACCTTGGATGAGGTATTCCCGTTATCATTCTTTTTGTCGCGGTTACGGGATTCTTCCTCAATTCTAAGGTGTTTCTGGATTTGTTCCAGTGTGTAGTCTTCAGTTTTATACAGCAACTTCTTTCTATAGTCTTTCCACATCGGTGGTAACTTGGTGATTATAGCCCCGACTTGGAATGATTCAGGAAGATCTATCTTTATCGCTTTGATTTTATTTACTATTAGCTGCAATTCTTAGATTTGGGGTGTAGCGGTTTGTTATCTACCATGTTGAAGTCAAAATACCTGGCGATGAGAAACTTGTTGGTACCTTCTTCTTCAGCCTCCTTTGCTGATGACGTCTGTTAGTACAGATCGTAGAGACGGTCGGAGAGTGCGTTCAGAATGTGTCCTCGACACAAGAGTTCATCTTCGGCTCGTTTTGTGCCGGCGGCCACTTGTTCAGGTGTGTCGTCGTCGGTTGCTTCAGGTAGCGCTTGTAAATTTGGATCTAATATATAGTAGATCTTTAGTGTCGTTAGGAGAAACTTCAGCTTGTCTTGCCATCTCGTAAAATTGGTTCCATCGAACTGATCAAGATGTATCAAGTCCTGATTCATCAACTTGATGGATGAAACACTATTGGCTTCCATTATAGAATAACGCTTTAAGATTGTTGAGAATTTTATACAGATTGATGTAAATTCTATATAATATGGAAACCGAAAAAATCACGATAATAAAAATTAAGGACAGGCTGAAGCACGTCTAAAAATGCTGTCCTTAAAGCGTTATTTGCCCCTACTCAATTGAATTGAGTAAGCTGATAGGTTACAGGCAAATAACTTTTAGGATACGACGAGCCTGGTGTGGGTCTGCGTTCAGCAAACACGAAGGCCCACCTATTGGAACTCAATTACACAATTTCCGGCAGTATTACAATATAGAGAAAATCCCAAAGAAAGAAAAAGAAAGAGAAAAAATGATTTTGACCACTACTCTGGTCAGTTCAAATCTTCAGCTATTGGTTCAGTTGAACCATCCTAGACCACACCGCTGGTCTGTTCTTCAAGCTAAGGTTCAAGCCTTGCTATGTTGCTGGAAGCACTAGAGTATTTTAGTTGAGAGGGGATGGCTGCCTCAGTTCGTATGGGTTTGCTGGAGTGAATTGAGATGGTTTGGAAACTCATCCAGGCCCTCCTTTTATAGGCTATGGTGGCTAGGGTGTTATGGTCCAGAGACTTAAATTCCATTAAGCCATTTCTGGCTGTTGGAAAACTAGCCGTTTTATGGCCATTTTCTGACTGTTGTGCATGGACCATTGTCTGCGCATCTTGTTGTTGTGAGGCAATGACTAGTTTTCGATCTTTGGGCTAGCCATGCGAAGCGATTACTGGTGGAGTCTGCACTAATGGCTCAGCTGTTGCAACAACTCTTTTCAGTCAGTCTATATATACTGAGAGATTTCTCTCTCAGTTCTCTAGTCTCTCTGCCAACCAGCCACCCGCCTAAGCCACGTAGTTGCACCACGACTTGCACAGGTCTCGCTCCGGTTCGGTCAAGGTCGCGAAGGAGCGACCCTCTGCGACACGATGCGGACGTGCGAAGTGAAAAGTGCGCCACTAGCACCTCTACAGCCACACTCCTCACATGCCCACGCCCTCGCACCGAGACCAAGACCAAGACCAAGACCAATTCCAAGTTCGAGTCTGAGTTCGAGTCCGAGACCAAGCCCGAGCCCTAGCCCGAGCCCGAGCCCGAGCCCGTGCCCGTACCCGAGCCCGAAAAGTGCTTCGCACTGGAACACGCAAGGTCCATAGTCCACGGACTACGAAGGTAAATATTATAATACTCCACTGTTTTCATTTAAACCAATTTTCCTTCTCTTCCCTTTCCCATGTGGGACTATTCTCAAAACCCGCAAAAAGGTGTTTTTCAAAACAACTTTTATATATTATATATATATATATATATTTTTATTAAAATATTTTTATTAAAATCAATATTTTGCAACAGCATTCTGATCGATAAACGTTATGAGATATGTGGTGAGTCAACAGTGTGGACTCCATCTTGTTGGTGCTTCTTTAGGGTTGATGAGGTGGATGAGTACACCACTCTCTTAAAATGGTTTCATGCTTGTAGGTGTTAGATCACCGTAGTGTTGATTGGGTTGTATGTCATGTTTGTGATTCTATTGTGGAATGAGCAAGGAATGAGGGGAAAAGATGGAAGCCAGAATAAAACAGAGAGTGGTGTTAGGACATGAGTTTCATTTCCCCACCACTTTTCCTGAAGTGTGGCCCACTTGAGTTTTGGATCTGCCTCAATTTTGGGCTGTTGTTGTAACATGAGCTGGAAAAACAGATGAACGGAGTGGATTGGTTGCAGAAATGATGTGGAGCCACTACTTATGCACCTTCATTACATCTACAGAGTCTATCCATATCGATGGCTCATTTTAAGTCATGATCTCCAAAACGAAGCGAATCCAAACCTTAGGTGGACGATACCATTGGAAACAGCTGTGATTGAATCCCCACCATTAAAAACTCCATGGGGCCACTGAAGTGTTTATTTCCCATCTAACCCGTTGATGAGGTAAAAAAAAAGATCTGGATGAAGAGACCACACAAATATTAGCTTGATCCAAAACTTTCGTGGTCCATGATAAGTTTTTAATGGTAAGTTACCACTATTGCTTTTATTATGTTCTACCCGAGATTTGGATCTGCTTTATTTTTGGGATCATGGCTTAAAATGAGTTTTCAAAATGGATGGACGGCGTGGATACAAAGCACGTACACTAAGGTGGGACACACATAATGGATGGACGCCGTGGATACAAAGCACATACACCAAGGTGGATACAAAGCATGTACACCAAGGCTGGGCCTCACGGCCCCAGCTGTGGGCCCCCACCGTGATGCGTTTCGAGCATCAACACCGTGCTTTGGGTGGGCTTCCCCCCTGGCTACGGGCCACCCAAAAATCAGCCATATACGGAACTTAGGTGGTCCACACCGTCTATAATCATGTGAAGACATGCCTAAAACATATAAAATCACTTAGTGCGGCCTACCTGAAATTCGGATGCGATTGAAACTTGGTTTGAACCCTCAACCAAGTGCGACACACATAATGGGTGGACTGAATTTGTGAACCACATTCCGGTGGGCCCCAGACCCACCCCCTGGTCCACGTGACCCTATCAACAGGTTGTATGGAAAATAAACATTCCAGTGGGCCCCCTGGTCCACGTGACCTTATGGACAGATGGGATGAAAATAAATATCACGGTGGGCCCAAGGTCCACGTGACCTTATGAATAGTTAGATTGCAAATAAACATTACAGTGGGCCCTAGGCCCATGTGACCCTAAGAACAGTTTGGATGGAAAATAAACATTATGTTGGGCCCTAGATTGGGTGGAAAATAAACATTATGGTGGATCCTACTTAGGACCCACTTATGTATGTATTGTGTCCACACCTTTCATCAGTGTGGACCTCCACCATGGTGTATGTGATTTATCTACGCCTTCCATCCCTATGGGACCTACCATGATGCATGAGTTTCATCCAAACCGTCCAACCATTTTGGAGATTATTTCAAGACCATGGGACGAGGCTCATCTTGGTGTATCTGTGGGCCGTCCATTGAGGCCTACCTTGAATTGTATAAGGCCCATTGTTAAGGTCCATCTTGATGTATTGGTGGCCCGTTGTTGAGGCCCACTTTGACATATATAAGGCCCATGTTATGAGGCCATTGTGATGTATGCAAGGCCCATGGGTTATGGCCCATTGCAATGTACGTAAGGCCCATTATTGTGGCCCATGGATGCGACCCACTTGATGAATATAAGGCCCATATGATACGGCCAATTGACGTACTTAAGGCCCAATGGGTGCAATTAGGTCCATTACAATGTGTGATTCCTCCGTGGCGTATATAATAACGAGTAGTGCCTTGGGAACAATGATGGTTTGACGTCCACATTGTAAGGATAATGTTGGTTAAATGTTCGCATTGTCACTCTCCTTAAGGTCCACTGATAGGCCCATAATTATAGTGAGTAGGTCGTCTAGGCTCATATCCGTTATGCACAAGCCCATCACCTTATGACATGTTTAGTATAGATTCATGATTCATGATCATATGCATCATATGTATGTCTGATATGATGAGTGACTGATCATAGCATATGCCTTCGGGCGGATTGTTTATGGGCTCCCTGATAGGCGGAGTTGCCCTACATGAGTGTATGACGGGCGCAGGATTGTTGCATGTTTGGTAGGGTGATTCATGCACTTGCATTTGTGTGATCATGATTATTGTATGCCCTAGTGACATCAGGGCCAAAGCTTCCACAGACACATCGTGGGTGGCTGGATTGGATACCAAAAATGTTTGGTTCTAGCATACGGGCGCTATAGATGTCCCTAGGTAAAAATTCCTAAACTCGATGGTACCAGAGGATGACTCTAATGTCGAGACCGAGTGGATACACGAGTGCATGAGGGCCATATACCAGTAGGCCGCGTCTCCCACTGTGTCGTGGTCGGTTGGAAAGGGGTGTGACCTTACTCGCTGAGTGAGGGGGCAATTTCTAGGTTGAGTTTGACTAGCTTGAGGAATCAATCCGCTATCGATGAGCCGGGCCCGACATTGGTAGGCGGATAGTGAGGTCTCTTCCACTCTCCCAGTTGTGCGTCCGGATAGGGGCGGCAAGCTGACGTAGAGTGTACTAGACCCCAGTAATTTTTCAGAATGAGAACTATACTGATATATGATGAGGATTAACATGCTTGAGCTGCATCTTGCATCGCATGGTCTTGACATGGCCGATAGCATTCATATCTCGCACCGCATAGCCTTGGTACGACTGATTGTATTCATGTACTCATCAGCATGATTCCGCATTACTCTGACCTTGCATTCTGAGCACGCTTATACTGCGCACACACTTACACCACCCTCTAACCTTTCCATAAGCTTATGCACAATTGATGCTTGCAGGTGACGCCAGGTGCAGCCGTAGTCTCGCCGCAATTGGAGCGTGCAGCCGAGCTTCTGGAGTTTTGTTACTTTCAGTATATTGTATTTCCCTTTCATACGCCTTGTACTCAAAAGTTTTTGATCATAGTGGACTTATTGTTCACGGGTTATGCTTATGGTTATGCTCATTACAAATTAAATTGATTATTAGAAATCTTCCCTGTAGCATCACAGGATCGGAACCTTGTATATGGGTGCCGGGAGCCGAGAATGGGGTACTACGGAGGTTCTCAGCGCAGGATTTGGCGATCGGAAATTTTGTGAGCCCGGTTTTCGAGTTCGGGGCGTGACAGAAGATTCTATGAAGAAAAAGGAGGAGGCTATTTGATGAAGAAATACGAAGAGAGGAGACAATTTTAGGAAGAAATATGAAGAGAGGAGACAATTTCAGGACGATTTTTGGAAGATGGGTTTGTGGTATAACAAGGGTATTCTTCTTTAAAAAAATCTCTAAAGTTTAGAAATGGAAAGTAAAGTGTTGGAGGTTTAGAAAGGCTGCTCAGTTGAAAGTGAAATTTATGAGGGAAATTTCTCTTTACTCAAATCAAATTGGCTAAGCTGTGAGAAGTAGCCTGCGTCCTAGCGTTGCTGGAGTATAATCCATTCGGATAGGGGCTCTGTGTGGCCCACCATGATGTATGGGTTTTTATCCCCGCTATCCATCCATTTTCCAGATAATTTTAGTCTATGAGCCAGAAAATGAGGTAAATCAAAGGCTTAAGTGGACCGCACCACAGGAAGCAAGGTGATAATGACACCCACTGTTGGAACTTCCCTAGGGGCTATTGTGATGTTTATTTTCCATACAACATGTTCATAAGGTCATATACACTTGGATGAAAGAAAATAAAAATATCAAGAAGTTTTTAATGATGGGCGTTCAATTCCACAGTGTGGTCCAGTTGAGCCTTGGATCTGGCTTATTTTTGGGTTCAAACCTTAAAATGTTCTAAAAAATGGATGAGCGACGTTAGTAATACCTATACGTCAAGGTAGGCTCCACATAGTCCTGTTTACATGGAATACCGTCTCGGCGGGGCAGGATGCAGTACGACCTAGTGGATCTCACTCTAGCCGATGCGGTTTGGTTGGTGACCCCAACATCTGCTAGCTAGCTTGTAGCAAAGCTATGTAAACTCACCTTCATATATTTGTTTTATCCAGGCCATTCCTTCATTTTCCAGCTTGTCTCAAGGGATATTCCAAAATTGAGGAATGTCAAATCTTAAGTGGACCGCACCACAGGAAATAGTGGGGATAAATGTCTAATTTTGAAACCTTTCTAGGGCCCGCATTGAGTTTTATTTGTCATCCAACTTGTTCATAAGGTAACATATGTATGAACAACGAGAAAACATAAATATCAGATTGATCCAAAACTTCCATGGCCCCTAAGAAGTTTTCAAATGTAGGCATCCAATTCTCACTGCTTCCTGTGGTGTGGTCCACTCGATCGTTGGATATGCTTCATTTTTTTGGATCTTCCTCTAAAATGAGCTGAAAAAATGGATGGACGGTGTAGATAAGAACTTTCAGATCGATCCAAAACTTCTATACCCCACAAGAAGTTTTCAAACGAAGGCATTCTATTCCCATTGCTTCCTGTGGTGTGGTTCACTTGATTATTTCATTTTTTGGATCATGCCCTAAAATGAGCTGAAAAACAGATGGATGGTATAGATAAGACGCTTTCATCATGGTGGGCCCCCACAGAGTTTACTCTTCTAGAAATGAAATTGGTTTAAAGATCATAGCCTCTGATTTGTTGATTCGTGGACCCTTGCTTGCTGAAATAAGACCATCATATACTTTTTATTTTTAACCGTCCAGAAATCTAAATTTGATTGTAGTGTCTCAGATTTTTACTATTTATGATTTAAAAAAATCCTAGAAAATTTTCTATATAACTAGCTTTACGTTGTCAGTTACTAACCCTTGACACTCAATGTGAGCTTATACGCGGGCGGTACTAATAAAGAACTAAACAAATATGATTAATTAAATATAGGAAGCTAACAAATTCACATGATCACTTAAATCTTAAGTCTAGCCTCGTGATTTATTCATCTAAAGCCTCAAATCTTGCCTACCTATTACTGACTAATCAGGATAGTTGTAACTAAATAAAGACATACCTAAAGCCGAGACAAATAGGGGTTTGATCTTGATTAACAGGCCAAACTGACCTAGTGTAATGCACCGGGTTTTCAAAACCCGAGTATATGACTTGTTTTCCAAAAATCCGAGTGTTAACCTTTAAAAGTATCAAAATTCCACGTATATATATTTTTTTCTTTTCTTTTCTCAAAGTTAGCAGTTTAACAGAAAATGAACAAGTCAAACATAAATGAAATTTTATATATACATTCCAAACATATGAGCGGTTACCCAAATGACTTATATAAACCAATGTTTCTATGCTAACAAATATAAGAATTACACAATTTAACACATGAGAAATATATATAAACTTGAGCCACAAGATCGTGTAGCTTCTCTTGGTAGATATAGCCATGCATCCCTGTTAATTATCCTCTACTCTTCATCAATTTGGACATGGATATTATTTAAACTACTTGCGCTACCTGTACGGTTATATATTAGATGAATGAGTGGACAACTCAGTGTGAATTCCCCTCAAGATTACATACCACCGCATTAATTAAGCATAGTCATAAACAAAAAGGCATTTAAAACCATATACGATGTAGTCTTATTAAATGCATAGATGCATGAATGTACATCAATTGGGGATGCTCATCCAGTTGGCTTTTAGGCGAAACCCATGCATGTGGCCAGTCACCAGCGAAAGTAGATCCCATACGTGCGTAGTGTCAAACTCACCAAAAGTGGACGATAGTTGGTGGTCTGAGAGCTAGCGAAACGATACCATAATTAAGGCCTAAGAGCACGTGTTACAACATACAGAATTAGCCACCTGTCATCTCCCGTATGCTATGAATGCATGATTAGCTGAACCGTTATTATTCCGATTACAACTAGCGAATTTAAGAAAGCTCAAATGTCACTATGGGGGCTCATTACCCAGTGTAGGCCGACGACTCGGGTATAAGTCCCATACCACCATCCCCGGCTCACGAGACTCCAACATTTAGATGTTTAATGGAACCTCATCGACTAGTGGCCAATCATAGTTCAACATGTGGAACTTACCATCGCATGATTGCAAAAAAATAATATGTCGAACCCACATAGGGCAAATATCAAAACTAAGCCATACAGGGCAAATATCAAATCAAATGCCACATAGAACAAATATCAAATCAAAGCTACATAGGGACAATATCAAATCAAATGCCACATAGGGCAAATACCAAATCGATGCGATAAAAAGACCATCCTCAAAAACTACGTGAACACAACAATCCATGGATGGTAGGCTCACATCAATATTCCATTTAACCCATCATTCAAGTAGCCACTAAGTCGAAGGTCCATTATAATCACAATCAATCAAGTTACATCCCAAGTCTGGATGTACAAATAACAATGGAGTTTTCCACTAATAAATGTACCAATTCAAGTTCCACAAGCAATTCATAAACATGAAAGGATATACAAGTACAACATATAGATGTTTATGCAAACTAAGTGTTGAGCATATGATTAATAATCAAATTCAACAACTAACACAAGTAATCATAAATTAACGATAATTATCAGTTGAAATAAAATTGAATTATTACTTAAGCTAACAAGAAAGTGGAAAGCTCAAGGGGAAGAAATCATCACCTTATGAGTTGAATCGCCTATAATATCGTTAGGCAGTGTGTGCATCCTCATGATCGAATCCTCTTGTCTCGAGACGTGCAAAGCCAACCAGGTTCGACTAGAATCAAATATAAATCAATTTAATGTAGGCATAACTAAGGAAATTCAGGAAACTAATTCCCCACAATTAAATGAGGAACTCTAATAAATTCTAAATATAATCGATTTGTAAAATTAAACGATGAGGTTTAGCCCACCTAGACATTTGGTTGAAATCAACTTAGCCCTAAATCTCAGATTCAAGAGTGGTGAGTGAATATTAGAATTCCCTACATTTCAAATAGGGGAATAACGTCCAATCATTATAATAGGTTTTAAGATTCTAAAGCTTTGAAGTCTGGTATTTACCTTACTCAACCAAGTTGACTCGACTCAACTCGATATCGACCCAGTGCCTTCTGGGCTCGGCCCAAACACAACAGCCTCGACCCACGACTCAGATGAGTCGGGTCAGCAACTTGTGCCCTCTCCTTCTTCCTCTCCTTTTTTCTCCTCTTCTTCTTTATTTCTTTCTCTTGCATTCTCCTTCTCTGCTGGAAGCCCAACAGTGGATGCTTGACTCAACTCAGGTGAGTCGAGTCGACTCGGTAGCTACACAACCCATCTCTATCTGCTTTTGTTCTTCCTTAATTCTTTCCTCTCCTTTCTCTCTCTTCTTTTATTAGAACTCTAGTAAGGCCTGGAGTATACCCAAACCCAATAGAGACTCGGTCCGACTCGGCCTAAGCTTGAGTGGGAGTACAACAGCGACCCACTACTCGGTGTAGTGCAGCACCACGATCCACACGACTCTCTCCCTCTCCTAGTTTTCTTCTTCTTTCTTTCTTTCTTTCTTACTTCCTCTCTACTATGGCCAGAAGATGCTCTGGCTCGACCCTATTCTGCCCCGACTCGAGACGACTCGGTGCGGTAGAATGACGAGGAAGGAGACCCACCATTAATGGCAGATCTCACTACAGAGCTCCTTCGTCTGAAATGAAAGCATTGGAGGTCTGAATTGATGTGAGAGAGAAAGAGGACGCTGGGTTTCAAAGCTCCGATGAGATTTTTCTGGTGGTTTCGAGCTTGGATGTTTTGGCCAAGACCTCTCGATCAGCCATAAGAAATGGGAGAGAATCCCGTTGTTGCTTGATTTTCTCTCCTTTATGGTTTACCCTAGCTCCTCCAGACTGTTGGATTGAACTCAAACGGTCGAGATTTAATCCATTTGAAACCACTTCCACGTACGACTGGTAATGCAAAATCGGTCATTGTTTTTGTTTGGCTATGGAAGAGAACCCTAAGTTGAAGGGCTGGGATTGCTTTAGAATGAACGGTCGAGATAGAGGATGAGGGGCACACGCAGATTGCCAAGCTGGCAGCAGCAGTTCGGAATTTCCATTTTTGGAAAGCATTGGGCATGTAGGTCTGGTTTGCATCAAGAATCATGTGCATGCACACGTGCCGCAACGTGCAAAACTTATCAGGTTTTAGTCGCACGTGGACCCTCTATCAAATGGACGGTTTGGATCTTGCGTCGGGGCGATGGAGATGGGCCACAATCACGAGCA
The DNA here is from genome assembly GCA_030180095.1 of Magnolia changhungtana. NCBI lineage: Eukaryota > Viridiplantae > Streptophyta > Magnoliopsida > Magnoliales > Magnoliaceae > Magnolia > Magnolia changhungtana. Next base: position 7,093,819 of record JASAUF010000220.1, read on the forward strand.
ACGGACGACTGTCCAGTTGCCGACAAAAAATGTGAAAGGAAGAGGGAGTTTTTCCTCTTTGGTGTGGGTCAATCCTGATTTGACCGAGTCCACGATCTAGTGAGCAGCGGGTGAACGTTTCTTTCGTGCACTCGTACTACAAGGTGGGACCCATAAGTGATGTTTTTATACAATCCACACTGTCCATCCCACCTTGGGGTTCCTAAGCGGGGCCTTTGATTGAAGATCAGGCAGATCTAAAGCATAGGTAGGGCCCACTTGATCGAGTTTCATGGAAACATTTCGTTGCTGGCTATATATATATATATATATATATATATATATATATATATATATATATATATAAAGGAAAAAGGAGGGAAGATACTCCCCTTTTTTTTAAAGATATCGGATCAACACACTATTGACCCGATTTTTGGTTTAGTGCATTGTGGGTGCACATGCACTAGTGCACACCCGAATCAAAAGTCGGATCCACAGTGAAGCTTTATGAAATCTAGCCCGACCATCATCTCCAATAGCTTTGAATGGTCCACCAATATGACTATGATGCAGATCCATAGCCCAAGTGGGCCTTTTGATGGTTTTGCATTCCATGTGGTGATACCTGATGATCTAAAGGTCAGATCATGTCCATACTTGATCATTAGTGATCCTTGGAGCTCCCTAACTAGTTTAGAGGAAACGTGATGGTTTACTCGCTCGTTTAGGTTATAATTAACATATATTATACATCCTTGGCCCTATAGCCTGATGAACAGTGAATTTGATGATCCAGAGTCTGATATCAACAATGGACGACTAGATCTATCTATCAAGGTGATTAAAACCCTAAGAGTAGATTCTTCTGAAGTTTTGATGGAATATTTTGAAACTCAATTGGATGGACGGCTTGTGATATGAATGAAAGTTGTTCTAGACGGTCGAGATGGATATATTGAGAGTCGTTGGATGGTGACATGTAATTTAAGTTACGTGTGTTCCCATACACATGTAAACTAATTTACATATTCATGGTGACACTCGAGTACTGAAAAGTATGAGGTGTTATACCTCGTTACTCTTTTAGCCTTAGAACCAATGGTTTAGGGTGATTATAATCAGATCATTATTTTTGCTAGTTGTGAATAGGCCACACTATGAACCTAACTAATCTAAACCCTAATCATTACATATAAGAAATATCGCTACCCAATTCATTCTAGAAATGCCCTGATTATCTGAATAAGCTTTAGACCGCTCGTCAATGGGCCACTAAACCTAAGAATATAGAAAGACATTCTTTTCAGTAGACTTGATGTATATCACGAAATATCGAACCAATGTCGCTTCTCAAATCGCTCAACTTGGACTCGCAAGGTCAGTGCATGAGATGTATGAATTTTTTTAAAATTAATCAAGAACTTTAGTTAGTTGTCTTTATCCGTTCTTTGCCAAATTATGGCTTTCAGACCATTCGATCGAGACTAAATTTAGGGCAACAACCTAAGTTAATACCCCACACATATCCATATAGTCGCGGCCCCGATCAACTATCGGTGACCTTTGAACTAACTTTCGATTATATATGTCGATCATTGCATCTAAATGGTGAGCCATTTGTATCCATACATAGATCATTACTAGGACCAACTATCCTATGGTGTATATCGACCTATACGCTCTATAGTGGACCCAAAAGTTAAAAAAAACCTCCAATAGGGTTATAATAGTAAGTATCTAATCTTTAGGGCCATTTGCACCACATCTAGCACTATAAATACTTTACTATTGAGCCTAAAACACCTAAATCAAAATTTACCATAAGCCAAGGAGAGAAAGAGGAAGAGAAGGAGAGAGGGAAGGGAGAAATGGTGGAGCCCGGTCTTAGATTTCGCTGTCCGATCCCTGTGCTAGTTGGATCTTGTAAAGTCTCGCCTCTACACTCGGTTTCACATTTTCCACGGCCAAAATTTAAAAATTTTGAGATAAATTCTTCACCCCTTGCTAGGTAAGAGGTTTTCTGGTTGTCATTTCATCTCTTTCTTTCATTTTCTACATTTTAAGCCATTAGGATTAGAAACCCCATTTCGTTTCCATTGTTTCTCGCAAATCCTAATGTTAGGGTTAAGTATATTATGATTTTGAGTCTCAATTATCGATTGGAGCAGTCCATACTCTTGTGAGAGCTGTAATCAGGCTCGACTTCGTTAGGGTTTCAGTTGTGCGCCGATTATGGGTCCCGATTCGTCGAACTGAGCTGAGGGATCATTTCAATCGAGTTAGTTAAGCCATAATTTGTTGTTTAATATTTAATTAAGATTAAATCTACATCATTAATGATAGTCTTTTACTTTAATTTATGTTTAGAGAGTTTTTCTAAATTCCCGGTGTTAGGTCCACATCCGAGTCGAGGATTTTGACTTTAAGATTAAGATCTACCCTCATGCTTCTACTTGGCATTTTAGAATTACTAAATATGTCTGTTTTCTATTTGGTTGATAAAATACTCGATGCTTGAATGACATGAAACTCTTAATATTATAATTCTTCAATGTCGAATGCTAAGAAATGTTAATATGATTAAATTGTATTATTGTGGTGGATCGAGCTCTGTAAATTATTTAAATATGTGGATAGCCACTTTAGGGAGGCTATCCCAAGCTTATATGGCCGAACAAAGTGAGCAAGGATGATTGACAGTAGTTGGAGCTACATGACATGCTTTGCACCTAATGTCGGTTTGCACGAGGTCCTCTGTAGTTGATCATATCAGTCTAATGCAAGCTCGATAATTTTTATGCTTGGTAATTGTATAACATTCAATAGAATCTGAGATACACCATTACTATTGATTTAGTCTACTCATAATCATTAGTGTGTTACAATCCTACAAAGACTCATAAGTCGAGCATGGTGGTATGGGACACCGTGTTCAAGCTGTCAGCCTATGTTGGGGTGATAAGCCTCCCTGTAGTGACCAGTGAGCATTGATAGAGGTGATAGAATGTTGTTCAAATGGCCCCTGTTAAATTACATGACCGATATTTCTGTGCCCGAGCACTGTTTGAATGAGTGGGTGTGAATGGAATTGAGTGACGAACAATTTTCTTTGTATTAATTTAGAAGGGTTGTACATCGAGCCAAGTCGAGTCGAGGTGAGCCAAGCTCGGCTTGACTTGTCTATGTTATACTCGAGTTCGAGCTTGCCCTCGAGCTCAACATTAAAGCTTCGCTTGTTTCCCAAAGCTTTCGAGTCGAGCTAGTGGTTCGAGTCGAGTTGAGTTTACCTAGGGCACAGATCAGTGAGAGGAGAATGTGTGTGTGTGTGTGTGTGTGTGTGTGAGAGAGAGAGAGAGAGAGAGAGAGAGAGAGAGTGTGTGTGTGTGTGTGTGTGTGTGTGTGTGTGTAACACCCTAGTTCTCAAAACCCGAGGATAGTCGCTCGAGTATGAGATCCCGAGGATTACGACATGAAGTGGACTAACATACATCTAAATAACGGCAAATTCCATAACATGCAGTAAGGCAATATTGCATTAACTAAGGATATCAAGAGTAACAACAAGGAAGCTTAATACATGTAATTGGGGGCAAAAAGAAATCCCACAACAGGGGAAATGTTTTTACAATTCAAACAAAATACATAGTCTGGAATATGAAAGCAATTAAATCATAAAATATCAGTTGAGCTTCCACTACTCAACTAGATTGGCATAGGGGCCCTCCTCGCCGAACTCCACCTCAGCCGTCCCTAGAATCCGTTCATAGGGGCCTCCACCTGTTATCAAACCTGCGTCTATTTGGTGCAACCGCACGATTGAGTGAGTGAAAACTCAGCGGGAATTTTCCTCATAGATTCAAGCATATCATGTCATTCCAAAATGGGTTAATAATTCTAATTCATATGGCAATACAAAACATATGCATTTGCATTAATGTATGCATGTATGAATATATGTACAAGTCACAGATCTGGGGATGCACATCCAGCTGTCAAAATAAAGGGTGGCCCAAGACGAACTAGTCATCCGAAAAAATACTCATAGGTACGCCAAAGGAGAACTAGCCACCCAGAAAAGACCATATAATATAGACCGCCCGCAGTATATTATCTAACTAGAAAAAGCCATGTAAGTGAGTACGCCCAAGGATATCTCCTGGAAAAATACACGGGGTACGCCCGAGGAGTGTCTAATCCCAGAAAAGCCTCATGAAAAGAAAGAGCACCCAAAGTGACACAAATGCACATGCCCTGAGAGTTTAACTGAAGTAACAGGACTTACAGTAAATTAAGTAGAGTGTGGCTTACGTTGATTACTCGAAAAAGCTCATATGTCATGCGTGAATGTCATGCACCATGATACTCATGTAACTCCACAATGTTAACAAGGTTATTTATCAAAGATCCCAATATACTAACTATCCAAACACAATCACAGCTATCCACATTTCTCATGAAAAATTATATCCCATACATAACCTAGATTTATAAGATGAGATCTAATAATCCTTGTCATTTCTTGTGGGATTGTACTCAACATCATGCAATTACTAAACTATCAAAGACAGTATAAAGCCAAGTTTTAACTCCCTATTTATTAAACATGAGGTATGAGTAAGAGAATTAATGTATTAATTCATGCGTATCATATTCATATAAAAACTAGAGAATTACTTGCTCATAGTGGTATTCAAATTAGAACGGACCTTACTAGTTGAGGGTGAATGAAGTAAACTTTCATTAGAATGGGAAACTAGAATTCGTGACAAATAGAAAAGCACTTGAGTGACTTCGAATGGTTTATAATGAGCGTGGTACAATTTTCATGAAATGGATTAAAGTCACACATTCTTAGGTATCCCCACATGCATATCCATATCAATTCCTAGTAAAAAGCACAAGTACTATTTACACAATTATAGTATCTCTATAAGTTTAAACAACCTTAGAATTTAATGGAATGAATAAAGCCGTGTGGGATATCCCTCACCTTGAATGAAGGTTCCTCTCGATTTGAGACGCTCTTATGGGATGGATGAAACGATCCACTGGAGGCTTGTTGAAGGCAGGAGTGACCTTCAAGGTAGATGCTTTCAGGTAGTTCCTGAATAGGCACTTACAAGGTGACAGTGAGTCGTGACTGAGTTGACTCGGTTAGGCGCCTCAACTCAGACCTAGTTGAGTCTCCAGGCTAGGACTTCATTTGTCGTAGCAATAGGCTACCAGTCTCAGGATTAGTGGTAATATTTCGGATCCCAAGAAAACATCCAGTTAGAACTAGGTTAGATTCAACTCATAAGAGTTTGAGTGAGTCGACTCAGTTCGGAAAAACTGCCGAGTCAGCCCTTAAATGGGGCTGATCTGGGATGTTCATGACTGGGTTTCTGGCTAACTGGGGTGAGCTATTTCTCAGGCCCAATTGAGTCAGGTTTTCCATTCCTGAAACGCCCCTGAGTTTCTGACTCAGTAGTGAGTCGACTCAGATGACCTCCATGACCAGCCGGGTGTGGCGAATTTGAGGTTGCTTCAGGGTGCTGGCCCTTGCCCGTGGCAAATCGACCATAGCCATGGATTCAAACCAGGGCCCACACCAAGAAATGCAGAGCTGAGTCACTCAACTCGTCACTGAGTTGGGGTGATGGTGAACACAGTCGGTCGGGAGGGTGAAGTTTGTCAATAATAGTGGGAGGATGGGCATGGGGACCTGACCAGGGATGGTTCTCGGATGTTGGAAGAGTCCGAACGAGGTGTGCTCTGCCCGAGCTCGTCGAAAATCTGGAAACTTGCTTCACTGACTCGATTCTAGTACCACGCTAGCGGAACAACAGTTGGATGGGGGTGTTTTCAGCTGTTGAAAGTGGCAAGATGGGTTGTATCTTGCTCTAGTCAGAGAACTCGATCACAGACTCAGTTCTGGGAATCTGCTGAACGATGACAGCTTCACTACAAAGGTCGAGTCTCAACAGCGGCTGGAAACTCGTTCCAGCAGCTGCCTCACTCATTCTCCTTATTTCTCTTTTCCCCTTTCCTTCCCTCTTAATCTCACTTCTCTCTCTCTCTCTCTCTCTCTTTCTCTGCTCTTTTCTCACTTCCTATATCCTCTTTTAGAAAAACGAGCGACCCTAACTGAGTTGGGTTGCAACACAACCTGCAACTCGCCCCAACGGCGCTATTTCCCTTCTTCTCTCGATCTCTTTCTCTTTTCCCTTTAGTTTACCCTGGGATACGCCCTAATGGAATGACTATTTATAGACTTACTATTTCTGGACTCTTCTACCGTTAATCATTGGGATTAGTGTGGAGTTAACGTAAAATGGTTAGGAACCGCTACCGATAGGGACTCACATACCTCTGTTCCAATGTATGGGGTTTTGATCTAGGCTCTGATGAGCACTAGAGGGAAAGGGCCACGCGATGGGCGGCTTAGATGGGCGAATGGGCCATCCACGTAAAAGGTGGGTCCCCACGTCCATTTAAGGAAGATAACGGACGATAATGGCATTTCCTAACTGAGTGGCTAATATAAAGATCAGGGCCGTTTGGACGGTCCTGATATGGCCTAAAAGTGATGTGGGGTCCATTCGACAGTGGGTATATACGACGTGGATGATAATTGTTTTGAAGTGGCGTTGGTGCAAGTCGTAGCTGCGACTCGCCAATATCTCGTCATTCATTATAATATTTTCGAGCAGCCTTAGATTGGACGCTCAAGATCACTTGGATGAAGCTTCCAGAAGTTGAGGGATGGACGAGATTGGTGGTTGCTAAGAATGGAAAGGTTTCTTTCCACTTTTTGCTGAGAAGAGGGCTGTAATCGAAAATGGTAGGAGTGACGCGGCCTTTCTCCGCGTACGTGGCCACCGTCCGACGCTCTCTAACGGCTAAGATTGCCAGCTCACCAACGGACGTGGAGTTTTCCTCCTCGTCAGCTTCCTCCTTGTGCGTTGCTGGATTGGTCGCTGATAGAGGTGGTACAGGTCACTTTCAATCGTGACACTCTGCATGGTTAGGGTCGGTGGGGCCCTATACATCAGATGGACGGTTTGGATTTGTCCTTTGTATATGGAATAACGTCCGTTTGCATTGACAGACGGACGGTCTGCTTTGACGGAGCGCAAGGCGAGAGGAAATTTCGAATTTCCCTGCTTTTGTGATTTCCATCGGGTCAAAGCAGCTTTGACCTGAGGTTTAGATTTCGTGCACAGCGTGTGTATGAAATCCGTGTACATGCACCTATTAAATGGGGGTTCCACGTGATGACCAGTGTGATTCACGCTGTCTGTTTGAATCCACATGTCCTGTTAGGGTATCTGACCATTTTGTTGGGCAATTCATATGCTTAGGTGGGCTCTACTTTTAACCTTTGACTCTTATTTGTGGATTTACATTGATCTGGTGGTCGGATTTATTCTAATTCGAATATCAACGGTTAAAAAAGAAAAGGTCTAAGGGAACACTTAACTAGTAATCAGTTGCTGAATTAGGGATTAGATGACTCAATACTTATTTATAATCATTATGATACTTTTAATAAATTTATTATTATTATTATTATTATTATTGTTATTATTATTATTATTATTATTATTATTATTATTAGTGGTAATAGTATCTATGATTTCCTGTACTCTTCTCTTGTACTTTTCTCTAGTTGTTTATGTGGGTCACAATATAGGAGTCTCAACTTACTATCATAGGTTTATTTTAATTTAACCATTGAATTTTGTGAATTTAACTGTCGAGTTTTAGTGGTGGGTTCTGAGTATTATGGCTTGGTTAATAACTTAGGTTTTGTGTACCCTCCTACAGATATGTAATTTGGGTTTATAATGGTAACATTCGTGTATGCAAAAGTACGAGGTATTACAATCTACCCCCCTTAAAGAAAATCTCATCCTCAAGATTTGGTATTTCTCATTTTAGATAACAGTAATAAAGTCGTCCGGATTGTGTATTTATCTATCATCTGTAGAAATGCAGAATCACATCCAGTACTCTTGACATCTACTACAACTCTTAAGTCTCTAGATCAACCAAGTGTCTAATGTACATGGTTCCCTGAAATTTTAGATCTCTTTTCGGTACTTTCTAAAACCATGGATATATTCTAATGTTAGCTACATCAAATGTTTTTTTTTTTATGATTATTATTATTATTATTATTATTATTATTATTATTATTATTATTATTATTATTTGTAGCAGGTTTACAGGTTCACTTAGGTAACAACTAATCGTAATATGATAGTTTCACCATTATCTAAATACAATTCAATTTCTGTTTTTCATGTTCAAGTTAACACAAACGGATGGTTGTAGTAGGTTTGAGCTTGATACGTCAATCCCCTGCTTGCGCTGAATAGTGGAATTGCTAGTATTATCTTCTAATCCTGGTGATTTTCGATCTTCTACTTGATCAGGGCATTGAGATCATTGAAAAATTTTATAGGATGTAGAATTTGGATCAAACCGCATATGCTTTGCTTAAAATATGATTCCATCAGTTCGTGGTCCTAATTAATTCAGACTCTAAGGGGATATCATGATTTTTTTATTTTTTTTTAATTTTATTTTTTTATTTTTTTGGGCCAAAGCTTTCACATGGAAAATTGAGTTTGACATTTTTCTAAACTTATCCAGATTCTCAATTCTGGTCCCGATATGCTCAGTCTAGGTTTGAAAATTTATTCAAAACTTTATAATTCCCCTCTAGTTAATCCTAGGTGCTGGAATTTATAAGAAACATTGTCTCTAACTAAAAAGATGTATTGGGAGAGTTCAGATTGTGATTCGTAGTATAATTCTTTAAGTTTAGGGAGTGTTTATGTTAGATGTAATGTGCAATATGGTGGTAAAGAATTTCCTACAATGACTAAGTTCGTTTCACTTGATGAGTGTTGTGAATATGCTATAATAATTCAAATCTTAGATTTCTAAAAGTGTTCCCTAAACGTCAAGTTCAAGGAATGGTTTTTTCAGACCTTAAATATATTATAGTTGGAATTTGTTTTCCTTTAGTGCCTAGGTAGTTTCCAAATTCTGGTAACTATTCTAGTGATTTTCATGGAGTTCAAAGTTCTTGTCCAAATTTTCAAATGACTCATCCTAAAATTTTAAAGGAGAACAAGGTTTCAACTTTCCATGGAATTCATCATAAATCCAAATGACATTCCGAATAAATTTTCTAAGGGGAACTAAGTTTGATTTCTATATTCGGACAACCAAACGGGGTGGACGTTTATTGGGCAGTTGTAATGAAAATATCCAGTGATCATAGTATTCAATTGGCAAGCTTCAACCTGATGTCACAGAGGATAGTGGAAAGTCAGAATTCAAATGCATACTTCAAGGTGGATAAGAAAACACCTTTGATACTCTACTGGTGAATGACACACAGGTATTCAGAAATTGTAAACATGTCATGTGCAATCTAAAACATGCACAGTGGTTCCTACTTTTGATGGCATATAAAATAATAACTAGACTAAAATGAATCGTCAACTAATTAGTTAAAATCAAGTGAATGATCCTTATAAAATGAAACTAACAACTCACGTTTAATAATCACAGTTTCATAAATCAAAGATTAAGATCATTCAATTAACGATATTTTTAGTTTATTATGCTTAAGAAAGGTATCATAACAGAATTCAAATTGTGTAGCAACATGGAATTAGTGTACCTACTTGAATTGAAAGTCAAGTTTTATAGGATGACTATCAAACTAGTAATGATGTTATAAATAGAAATATTTGTTAGTTAAAGAACAAGATGTTTACAGGTAATTGCAGTTGAAATAAGGGCGTTGATATGAGTGAGTGTATATCTATGAAACCTAATGTGATTATGGGATCCAGTACTGGGAATCTAAATTTGGGCCTTTATTTCCTCAAAATTTCTTTAACTATAAAGGAATTCTAGGTAAATTCAAATGGTTATCCTATCAATTCCAAAGGGAACCTAAGTTTGGATATCGACATTTTCCAACTTTTCAAATTCTAAGGGGATTCCACATGCATCCAAGTGATTAAAATAATTTCAAATGGGACCTAAGTTTTGGTCTTTACGTTCTCGAAACTTCCCTAAGTCTAGGGAATATTCACCTAAGTTCTAATACCTAATTCCAACATCCTAACTTAAGATGTTTACGATTGGTATAAGACTGTTTTCCAAAGGCAAGGTTTGTCTAGACTCTCTCTGATACCATCTTGCAACACCCTGGTTCTCAAAACCTGAGGATAGTCACTCGAGTATGAGATCCTGAGGATTACGACATGAAGTGGACTAACATACATCTAAATAACGGCAAATTCCATAACATGCAGTAAGGCAATATTGCATTAACTAAGGATATCAAGAGTAACAACAAGGAAGCTTAATACATGTAATTGGGGGAAAAAAGAAATCCCACAACAGGGGAAATGTTTTTACAATTCAAACAAAATACATAGTCTGGAATATGAAAGCAATTAAATCATAAAATATCAGTTGAGCTTCCACTACTCAACTAGATTGGCATAAGGGCCCTCTTCACCGAACTCCACCTCAGCCATCCCTAGAATCCCGTCATAGGGGCCTCCACCTGTCATCAAACCTGCGTCTATTTGGTGCAACCGCACGATTGAGTGAGTGAAAACTCAGTGAGAATTTTCCTCATAGATTTAAGCATATCATGTCATTCCAAAATGGGTTAATAATTCTAATTCATATGGCAATACAACACATATGCATTTGCATTAATGTATGTATGTATGAATATATGTACAAGTCACAGATCTGGGGATGCACATCCAGCTGTCAAAATAAAGGGTTGCCCAAGGCGAACTAGTCACCCGAAAAAATACTCATAGGTACGCCAAAAGAGAACTAGCCACCCGGAAAAGGCCATATAATATAGACTGCCCGCAGTAGATTATCTAACTGGAAAAGGCCATGTAAGTGAGTACGCCCAAGGATATCTCTTGGAAAAATACACGGGGTATGCCCGAGGAGTGTCTAATCCCAGAAAAGCCTCATGAAAAGAAAGAGCGCCCAAGGTGACACAAATGCACATGCCCTGAGAGTTTAACTAACGTAACAAGACTTACAGTAAATTAAGTAGAGTGTGGCTTACGTTGATAACTCGAAAAAGCTCATATGTTATGTGTGAATGTCATGCACCATGATACTCATGTAACTCCACAATGTTAACAAGGTTATTTATCAAAGATCCCAATATACTAACTATCCAAACACAATCACAGCTATCCACATTTCTCATGAAAAATTATATCCCATACATAACCTAGATTTATAAGATGAGATCTAATAATCCTTGTCATTTCTTGTGGGATTGTACTCAACATCATGCAATTACTAAACTATTAAAGACATTATAAACCCAAGTTTTAACTCCCTATTTATTAAACATGAGGTATGAGTAAGAGAATTAATGTATTAATTCATGCGTATCATATTCATATAAAAACTAGAGAATTACTTGCTCATAGTGGTATTCAAATTAGAATGGACCTTACTAGTTGAGGGTGAATGAAGCAAACTTTCATTAGAATGGGAAATTAGAATTCGTGACAAATAGAAAAGCACTTGAGTGACTTCGAATGGTTTATAATGAGCGTGGTACAATTTTCATGAAATGGATTAAAGTCACACATTCTTAGGTATCCCCACATGCATATCCATATCAATTCCTAGTAAAAAGTGCAAGTACTATTTACACAATTATAGTATCTCTATAAGTTTAAACAACCTTAGAATTTAATGGAATGAATAAAGCCTTGTGGGATATCCCTCACCTTGAATGAAGGTTCCTCTCGATTTGAGACGCTCTTATGGGATGGATGAAACTATCCACTGGAGGCTTGTTGAAGGCAGGAGTGACCTTCAAGGTAGATGCTTTCAGGTAGTTCTTGAATAGGCGCTTACAAGGTGGCAGTGAGTCATGACTGAGTTGACTCGGTCGGGCGCCTCAACTCACACCTAGTTGAGTCTCCAGGCTAGGAATTCATTTGTCGTAGCAATAGGCTACCAGTCTTAGGATTAGTGGTAATATTTCAGATCCCAAGAAACATCCAGTTAGAACTAGGTTAGATTCAACTCATAAGAGTTTGAGTGAGTTCACTCAGTTCGGAAAAACTGCCGAGTCAGCCCCTAAATGGGCTGATCTGGGACGTCCATGGCTGGGTTTCTGGCTAACTGGGGTGAGCTATTTCTCAGGCCCAATTGAGTCAGGTTTTCCATTCCTGAAATGCCCCTGAGTTTCTGAGTCAGTAGTGAGTCGACTCAGATGACCTCCATGACCAGCCGGGTGTGGCGAATTTGAGGTTGCTTCAGGGTGCTGGCCCTTGCCCGTGGAAAATCGACCATAGCTATGGATTCAGACCAGGGCCCACACCAAGAAATGCAGAGCTGAGTCACTCAACTCATCACCGAGTTGGGGTGATGGTGAACACAGTCGGCTAGGAGGGTGAAGTTTGTCAATAACAGTGGGAGGATGGGCGTGGGTACTTGACCAGGGATGGTTCTCGGATGTTGGAAGAGTCCGAACAAGGTGTGCTCTGCCCGAGCTCGTCGAAAATCTGGAAACTCGCTTCACTGACTCGATTCTAGTACCACGCTAGCAGAATAATAGTTGGATGGGGGTGTTTTCAGCTGTTGAAAGTGACAAGATGGGTTGTATCTTGCTCTAGTCAAAGAACTCGATGACGGACTCAGCTCTGGGAATCTGCTGAATGACGACAGCTGCACTAGAAAGGTCGAGTCTCAACGGTGGCTGGAAACTCATTCCAGCAGCTGCCTCGCTCATTCTCCTTATTTCTCTTTTCACCTTTCCTTCCCTCTCAGTCTCACTTCTCTCTCTCTCTCTCTCTCTCTCTCTCTCTCTGCTCTTTTCTCACTTCCTATATCCTCTTTTAGAAAAACGAGCGACCCTAACTGAGTCGGGTTGCAACACAACTTGTAACTCGCCCCAACGACGCTATTTCCCTTCTTCTCTCGATCTCTTTCTCTTTTCCCTTTAGTTTACCCTGGGATACGCCCTAATGGAATGACTATTTATAGACTTACTGTTTCTCGACTCTTCTACTGCTAATCACTGGGATTAGTGTGGAGTTAACGTGAAATGGTTGGGAACGGCTATCGACAGGGACTCACCACACCTCTGTTCCAATGTATGGGGTTCTGATCTAGGCTCTGATGAGCACTAGAGGGAAAGGGCCACGCGATGGGCGGCTTGGATGGGCGAATGGGCCATCCACATAAAAGGTGGGTCCCCACAGTCCGTTTAAGGAAGATAACGGACAATAATGGCATTTCCTAACTGAGTGGCCAATATAAAGATCAGGGCCGTTTGGACGGTCCTTATATGGCCTAAAAGTGATGTGGGGTCCATTCGACGATGGGTTTATACGGCGTTGATGATAATTGTTTTGAAGTGGCGTCGGTGCGAGTCGCAGCTGCGACTCGCTAATATCTCGTCCTTCATTATGATATTTTTGAGCAGCCCTAGATTGGACGCTCAAGATCACTCGGATGAAGCTTTCAGAAGTTGAGGGATGTACGGGATTGGTGGTTGCTAAGAATGGAAACGTTTCTTTTCGCTTTTTGCTCAAAAGAGGGCTGTAATCGGAAATGGTAGGGGTGACGTGGTCTTTCTCTGCGTATTTGGCCACCGTCCGATGCTCTCCAATGACTAAGATTGCCAGCTCACCAACGGACGTGGAGTTTTCCTCCTCATCAGCTTCCTCCTTGTCCGTTGCTGGATCGGCCGCTGATAGAGGTGGCACATGTGACTTTCAATCATGACACTCTGCATGGCTAGGGTCGGTGGGGCCCTATACATTAGATGGACCGTCTGGATTTGTCCTTTGTATAGGGAATAACATCCGTTTGTGCTGACAAACGGACGGTCTGCTTTGATGCAGCGTAGGGTGGGAGGAAATTTTGAATTTCCTTGCTTTTGTGATTTCCATCTGGTCAAAGTAGCTTTGACCCGAGGTTGAGATTTCGTGCACGGCGTGTGTATGAAATCCGTGTACATGCACCTATTAAATGGGGGTTCCACATGATGACCAGGGTGATCCATGCCGTCTATTTGAATCCACATGTCCTGTTAGGGTATCTGACCATTTTGTTGGGTAATTCATATGCTTATGTGGGCTCTACTTTTAACCTTTGACTCTTATTTGTAGATTTACATTGATCTGGTGGTTGGATTGATTCTAATTCGAATATCAATGGTTAAAAAAGAAAAAGGTCTAAGGGAACACTTAACTAGTAATCAGTTGCTGAATTAGGGATTAGACGACTCAATACGTATTTATAATCATTATGATACTTTTAATAATTTTATTATTATTATTATTATTATTATTATTATTATTATTATTATTATTATTATTATTATTATTATTATTATTATTATTATTATTAGTGGTAATAGTATCTACGATTTCTTGTACTCTTCTCTTGTACTTTTCTCTAGTTGTTTATGTGAGTCACAATATAGGAGTCTCAACTTACTATCATAGGTTTATTTTAATTTAACCATTGAATTTTGCGAATTTAACCGTCGAGTTTTAGTGGTGGGTTATGAGTATTATGGCTTGGTTAATTACTTAGGTTTTATGTACCCTCCTACAGATATGCAATTTGGGTTTATAATGGTAACATTCGTGTATGCAAAAGTACGGGGTGTTATAGAGAGAGAGAGAGAGAGAGAGAGAGAGAGAGAGAGAGAGAGAGAGAGCTTAGCTCAGGTGGTCGTGGGATGGTGACCGACGAGCTGGGTAAGGGAAAGAGAGGGAAAGGGGGAAAGAGAGGGTCGGGTAGGGTTTTGTTTTTGTTTTGTTTTTATTTTTTATTTTTTAAAGTTATATATATATATATTCGAGTTCGAGCTTCGAGCTTCGAGCTTCGAGTTGATCTGCACCATGCTCGAACTCGGCTTGATTTCAACTCGAGTTTTAAAAAGTGAGCTTGACTCGCCTCGAGTTGACCCTTTAATGCAAGCCAATCCAAGTTGAATCGAGCCGAGTCGAGCGAGCTTTTCAAGTTAGTTCGACTCGTGTACAACCCTAATTTAGTTTTGAGTGATAAGCCCACACCTTTGAATTGATTGTTCATACTTGATGTTGGGTTATGACCCGTACCATATTGATGCCTTCATTTGAATCAATGGACATTGGTGAGGACTCGCCACATGCCGCAATGAGTCATGTGATCCGGATAATGACCATGATATAACGCGATATCCTATCTTCGTTAACATGCTATATGAACTGGCACTAAGAATCACTTGACTAATCACGCATACTTTAAGATAGGTTGCTATTTGGCGTTGGAGTCGCTTGTGAGAGAGTGTTAATATTTGCGAAATAGGCGTTGAAGTCGTTTGTAAGGGAGTGTTGGATTGTAAGGAGCATGCATCATTTTATCGTAGCATTAATATACTTACAAACTATATTAGAAAATTGTTTGTTTGCTATGCCATCATTACTCGTGCTTCATTGTGTTGGTAATATATGTAACTTGCTTAGTAGCTGTGCGTTAAAAGTAACATGCTTAAGTGAATTATATATATGAATATGTATTTGTTGTGAACTTACTAATCACTAAAATGTACCAAGTAAGAATCTTGGAGATATTTCTTCATTATGTTAGCGTTTAATGCCTCCTATTTGACATATGCAAATAACTCAGGATTAGGATTAGTCAGTGGTGTGCTCAGGGTGCCCAGTAGACCTCTAGTTTCTTCCCGCTTAGTAGTTGTTCTTCTATTCCTATTGCAATTATTGTGATTCGTATAATTCTCACATGGGCGGTCACCACTTTTGGAACTGCAACTTTTGGGTGTTAGTCTTATATTTTCAGATTGTGATATCTCTACCTAGCTTTGGTTTCGTTAAGTACAAATGCGCTATTCTGATTATTTCCGTGTGAAATGAATGTGATTTGAATGAGAATACATGTACATTTTATTAAGTTAACACTCGAAAACTCGAGATCGAAATCTAGTGCCGATATTTAGGGCGTTATATTGATAGTAAGAAAATCAAATAAGCTTGGTTATTAATACATTTAACCATCCAACAAAGGTCTAGGAATCTTATAGTAAGATTATCAAATAAAGTAATTTTTGGTTCATAATTCATCAAATTTGTGTATATGAATTGCTCAGTGTAACTTGAAAGCTAATGAAAATTTTACCTGATTTAGAAATGCTTGTGTATCATTCATCACACTGTCAGAGTAACAAAAAAGCTTTTCTAGATTATCAAATAATAGTAATTTTTGGTTCATGATTCATCGAATTTGTATATATGAATTGGTCGGTCTAACTTGAAAGCTAATGAAAAATTTACTTAATTTAGAAATGCCTATGTATCATTCATCACATGACAGAGTAACAAAAAAGCTTTTCTAGGTCAAGTCTCAACAAACCGGCACCTGTCAAGTGTGCGGGTGGAAATGGGGCGCTAACATAGCTAGAGACGGATGGTCCTGTTAGGAGATTTGTGGGGCCATTTGTAACGCCCTGGAAATTGGGGGTCGTGCATACGCTCGACTCCCGACTTCCCGAGTGTCACTTATCATCAGTTTTTATGGTTTTATGAATTATCAAGTTTAATTGCGCAACTTGAAATTTCTTAGAACATGAACACAACCACATAAGTCTACTGAAATGAAAAGATCAAATATATACAGGTCCAAAAGAATGTAAAAGGGTCACCCATGGCGTTGCCCAACAAAATCACAAAAAGAATAGTACGTCAAAAAGAATAACGATGAGTCGACTACTCAGCGATCCAATGCTCCATCTACGAATCCGAAGAAGACCCACTCATCAGCTGAAAGTAGGAGAACTCGTCCTCCTCATCAAGGCTCGCACTACCGGGCTCCTCATGCTCTTCGTCACTTGCGACTATGGAAGAGTCTGGTTGGTGTTTTAAAACACCGTCTTAGAGTGGGAGTGAGTGATCAATTCAGTGGGTGCCATTAGTTTTAAGTTGTAATAAGCATCAGTCATAATACGAATTGAATGAAAAGCAATCAATCATAAACACCTAACTAATCTTATTAATGCGCATGGATGACGGATGATATGATGCATGCCCTCGCCACAACTCTCCCTCGAGCGACTCCATTTAACAATCGCGTATAACAACACTCCCTCAGAGCGACCTCGACTGCCGAGTCGCCACCCTAACTAGTGCGATGCAATGTGATCGTGTTACTCAAATTTTTAATTAAGTTCATTCATACAGCAGGTTGGGGAATCTGATAAACCCACGTATCAATGCCCTGAACTGGTTGCGAGGCTAAGACCCCCAACGTGTAAGGCCAAGACCCCGCGGTCCGTGATCTCGTCGGGTTCCCCGTCCCCGACTCCAAGTACACGGGGAGTGCTGAAATATTGGATCGATCGCGGTCACTACGGGGAGGCACATCACCCCAGCGTAGGCCGACATCTCGGACACAATGTCCCATTCCACCATGCCCGACTCACGAGGTGGTGGATTGAATTCAATCTGGCTAATGATGGGTTACAATGGTTATAGGGTGTTTCAGGTTCCATACATATGTGAGCAAACATGATTAGCGAACAAGGTTGGTCAGTAAGTAAGCTAGATCACATGAGTTCAGGCAAATACGTGGTGGAACGGCATCGGGTACAAGCGACCTATGTAGTCAAACTACTGTCGCCCATACGCACCCTCTCAAATTCATGGGTTTAGCCTCAGGATAGTCCTACCAACGGGACTACCTTCACTCTCCTCATATTCCTGACAAACCCAAGGATTTGATGGTAATCTATAGCATGCCAACTAGCAGGGTTATCATCTAGCATAAAATAATATCATGCTTCATATTTTCTCACAATACAATTTAGATTTTTCCTATCAAGTAAAGCTATCAATATCATGAAACAAGAGTGCATGTGTTTTGTGTGGGTTCGTGAGGAAGCCAAACACTTCCTATACCTAATAGAACCAAATCACACAAGAGTTAATGGATCATACATGTTATGAGGCAACATCATATGAGAACTAAACAAGACAAGTACATGCAATCATTCATTTAAACCAAATCATATGAAAGGCAACAACACTCCATAACCATTCCATGTGAATGATAGGATCAAGGGTAGGGTCTTCCCTAGGTTTGTCTAGATTCTCCAAATGCATCATCCAAGCAAGCAAAATCATTAAACTCATACTAAAATTGGTGCAAGGCCACCTAAGAACAATAGTCCGCACCTTCGGATCGTTGAAGGCTTGCAAGATGACCTAGAAATGAGGGCTTTTGGGGTCAAACGACCGGAATCCCTAGATCAACATTTGCATGTTAGAGATCCATGTCAAACCCTTCTCAACACATGAGTTTCAACGAAATGGGTGATAGATCTTACCTAGGTGATCAACAAAGTGAAAAGGGCGGTCATGAATGAGGGATTCTTCTTGGAGAAGATGTAGGGAGTTGTGGAGTTTGATTTCCTTGGGCCCCACCTTGATTTAGGGTTCGCCTTGCTCCACTTCACTCAATCTTTCTTCTCCTTACTCTCTCTTTTACTCCCTTGGCAATGGTGGTTGTAGTGGGAGTTATGAGATAAGGGTTAGCGCTTTATTTACTAGGATTGGGTCTTTTGGCCTTAAGTTTCCACAATTTCCCAAAATAGCTCTCTAGGACTCCCTATTGGTGTTGGGACGGCTCTAACACCCCTTTGGCCACCAAATTTGGTGTGTAGGTGACTCATGGCCCTATGAGAGGTCATGCAAAGTTTGGGAACAAACGGATGAACGAGTATGGGGGTTGAGCATACGGTTCCGATCTTTAAATGGCCCTGTGGGGCCCATTTCAGTGATTGGCTCTGGTGGCCCTCTGGCTATGAAACTTACAGGATAGGTGATCCATGGCACGATGAAGGGCCATGCAAAATTTGGGAACGATTGGACATGGGTTTGATCGTATGGGTCCGATTCGCGATCAACGGTCACCGTTCTACGATCGGGTCCCAGATTTGGTGGACGGGCGTAGAAAAATACATTAAACCTTCACCGTAAATTTGGAAGAAATTCGACGGCTGGAAAGCCAGATATCTCAGTTTTATTTGCAAGTGCCAGATTCCAATTCTGGCATTGGTGGGGTGCATTTGGCAAGTGTCAGATCCTAATTCCGGGTGTCCACTGGGTCCATGGTCCGCGATGGACCACAAGCCCAGTGAGATCTTCAGTTCCCTAAATTTTTAGATTTTTCTGACTCTTCTTAGTCACTGGGTGGCCCACACGGGCTATTGTTAAGTGTAAACAGACTATCTGGCTTGACAGCCCGCACTTTGTCCCATCATAACTAGACTGGTCCACCCCAGTATAAACTAACATTGAGTGCTAATGGTCATCAAGTGATAGTATAAGTTAATTAAAAAAGAAAATTTAAGAATTTTGTTGGAAATCCAAAACATGAAAATCCAGGATGTTACACCATTATAATACATATGTTTATTTTGACAGATCATTTAGGGCCTGTTTGGCCAGGCGGATTGAGCGGGATTAGGAGGGATGGGATCGTAATATCCCATCCGCTTGGTCTGCTCATCTGTTTGGGCGTGCATATATCCCACGGGACGACTGATATTTCGAGCGAAGTAGTCTTCGAGCTGAGGGATTACGAAATCCCTCTTGGATACGCTGCCATCCTCGAGCCCATCCCATGACATTTCTCCCATCCAATCGTACGGAACGACATGATGATTATTTTTAAGCAGACGTAGCCGCTTGAGTTGGCGGGAGTGAAATTCTTGGCGCAAACAGGTATGCCTACTCCCCCTGCCACCACCCCCGTGGCTGGTTGTCGGTGCTCTGTGGGCCCCACCATGATGTATTTTCTTCATCCATTCCGTTCATCCATTTTTACAGATCATTTTAGGGCTTAATCCCAAAAATGATAGGAATATAAATCTCAGTTGGACCAAACCACATAAAAGCAATAGTGATTGTATATCCACCATTGAAATCCTCTTACGGCCCACTGTACTGTTTGTTTGACATCCAATCTATTGATTAGGTAATTCAGACCCAGATGAAGGGAAAAAACAAAGATCAGCTTGATCCAAAACATTTATAGCCCCCAAAACAATTTTTGATGATCGAAGTTCGTTCAACACTAATTCCTGTAATGTGGTCCACTTGAGATTGGAATATACCTCGGTTTTGGTCTCCTACCATAAAATGATCTAGAAAAATAGAAGGACAGCATGGATGAAGCACATATTTCATGATGAGGCCCACAGAGCACCGACCACACACCATTGGCTGGAAGGAGAGGGAATAGGATAGCCAATCCGATTTCAAATTCTGGGATGTTGATACTAATCCAAACGGGTGGATTCATGCAATTCCACGCCACAACCAAACGGGACTCACTTCCGTGATCCTGATATATGTGATCCTGGGATATGCTAGACGTCCCACGGGATATGCCTGAAGTCCCAAACATGCGCGGTGAAGGTGTCCCGGGATTAGCAATACCATGGATCTTACAACAATCCACTGACATCACCATGATTACCTTAAAATTGATCCCATCCCTCCTAATCCCACTCAATCCGCCCGGCCAAACAGGCCATTAAGTGCATAAGCCAAAAAAAAGAAAAAAGAGGCAGATTGAAGGCTAAAGTGGGCCACACTACACGAAGTGGTGGGACTGATTCCTACCGTTGAAAACTTGCTAGGGCCCACCGTAATGTTTATTTGCAATCCAACCTGTTTATAATGCCAGGTAGAACTATATGAAGGGAAAACATAAATATCAGCTGCTTGATCCAAAACTTCAATACCTCCAACAGTAAGCTTTCAATCCCTATCACTTCCCGTGGTGTGCTTCACTTGACCCTTCAACCTGTTTACTTTTTACCATATTTCCATAAAATGATATGCTAAAATGGATGGACGGCGTGGATAAAATATATACATCACGGTGGGCCCCTGATAAAACCGTCCGTCCGTCTCTTGCTAGGTCCTGGTGGCCGTAGTAACCAATCCACGCCCGTGTAATAGATGTCGGCAACGCGGAGGAGATTTTGTGAGGCAAAGGTAACATCTTAGTGGGTGACGCCCGGGCTCACCTAGATGTATGTGTCATACATCCACTCCATCCATCTGTTTTGCCGGATCATTTTAGGTCATTTCCAAAAAATGAGGCAGATCAAAATGTCATGTGGACCACATAGTCGGGATTAAATTATCACCATTAAATACTTCTTAGTGCCACAAAGTTTTGGATCAAGCTTATATACTTGTGTTTTAAAAATCTGCGTGACTTTACAGACAGGTTGAATGAAAAATAAGAATTACAACAGGCCTTAGGAAGTTTTTAATGGTAGTCGTTTAATCAACGCTATCTTCCTATGGGGTGGTGCATCTGAGATTTGGATATGCTTCGTTGTTATCATGTTGCCTTAGAATGAGATGTTAAAACGGATGGACGGTGTGGATATACAATATACGTTGAGATGGGCTCCACAGTTAATCCCTGCCTCACTCGCCTAATCCGTGCCGATCCGCAACACGTGTGTAATAGCGTGTGTCAGAGATCCGGGACATTCATCAGGTAGGGTACCCTGTCTTCATGTCATGAACTGAATATAGTAATTTTCAGGTACTCAGGCATGTCTTAAAGGAAAAAATGGACGGTTGGGATAAAAAAAATCCAACTGCAAAAAATCAACGTAAGTACGAGATTCACGTGATGAAAGTACTAACATAATTTTGGTGCATGGAATATTGAAAGTACGCCCTACCTGATGAATGGTCCGGATTTCTGTTACTTGCTACGTACGCACTGATATTTGACACGTATTCCGCTCCTCACAGATAGCCCGCTTTTCCAAGAGCCGCGAGCTCTTTTTCGTACCCGGTTTGGCTAGTGACGCTGCCATCAGCCAGGAGGCTAGTGGACGGTGCTGTGTGGACCCCAACATGATGTATGTGTTTTATCCACGCCGTACATCTATTCCTAAAGATAATTTAGGGCTTGATACTTAAAAACGAGGTATATCTAAATATCAGGTGGACCACACAGTAGTGCTTGAATTTTCACCATTAAAAACCTCCTATGGCCCACTGTAATGGTTTTTTGACATCTAACATGTTGATTAGGTAGTACAAACTTGAATGAAAGGGATATATATATATATATATATATATATATATATATATATATATATATATATATATATATATATATATAAAAGGTACAATGAGCTCGAGCATATTACGGTAAGTCCATGAGATCGAGCTGTGTGGGCCCCACCGTGATGATTTTCAAACATCAACACCGTCCACCAGATGAAAAATTCATCATGGGCCTGGAAGGCCCAAAATCAGCCGTATACGGAACTCAGGTGGGCCATACCATCTAAAATCATGTGAATACATGCCAAAAACATATAAAAGTACTTGGTGGGGCCCACTGAGTCTTCCATGGACCTGAAACTTGGTCTGAACCCTCATTCAAGTGGGACACACATAATGGATGGGATGGATTTGCAAACCACATCTCTATAGGCCCTCAAAAATGGTTATGAATGTTTTAATGGTGCA
The DNA here is from genome assembly GCA_030180095.1 of Magnolia changhungtana. Classification (NCBI taxonomy): domain Eukaryota; kingdom Viridiplantae; phylum Streptophyta; class Magnoliopsida; order Magnoliales; family Magnoliaceae; genus Magnolia; species Magnolia changhungtana. Next base: position 7,116,399 of record JASAUF010000220.1, read on the forward strand.
TGGCCCTCTGCACTTTTGTATGTCGCGTGGCCCACAAAAGTCACGGATTGACTTGGTTTGGGCCTTCCAAGCCCAAGATGGAATGGTTCATCTGGTGGACGGTGTTGATGTTCGAAAGGCATCACGGTGGGGCCCACACAGCTTGACCTCATGGACGACCATAATACGCTCGACCTGATTGTACCTTTTCCCACACACACACACACACACATATATATTATATATATATATATATATATATATATATATATATATTATATATATATATATATATATCAGATTGATTCAAAACTTTTGTGGCCCAAGAAGTTTTTAATGGTGGCCGTTCAATCAACACTTTGTGGTCCACTTGAGATTTGGATCAACCTAATTTTTGGATCCATACCATAAAATGATCCGGAAGAATGGGTGGACAGAATGGATGAAACACATGGGGCCATGCACAGAGCACCGACCAATAGCCATTGGCTAATGGCAGGTTAGTAGCCAATCCGTTTCCCTATTTTTCGGGAGAGGATTAGGTGCGGCCCCAGCCTCACTCAGGACGGTACGGTCCTTACCGTGGGGCCTACCTTGATGTATGAAGTCTATATCCACACCGTAAATCCATTTTTATAGATCATTTTAAGACATGATCCAAAATATTAAGCAGATTCAAATCTCATGTAAGACTATAGTATAAGAAAAAGTGATGATTGAACGCCACCATAATGGTTTTGTAATGTTTATTTGCCATCCAACCTGTTTATAATGTCAGTTAAACTTGTATGAAGGAAAAAAATATATATCATCTTGATCCAAAAACTTTTGTGGCCCATCGGAAGTTTTCAATGGTCAATCGCTACTGTTCCCTATGGTATGATCCACATGAGATTTTAAACTCTTTCATTTTTGGGTTAATATCCTAAAATTTTCTGGAAAGTACTGATGGACGGCGTGGATATATGATATACACATCAATCTGAGCCCCGACAGTAAGGGCCACACCTAATCTTCTTGGGTCCCTCATGGACGGCGCTTGAATTTAGTACATGTTCATGCACGATTTCTATCCGGTGATGGTTCGAGGATCTTTCACTCGTGTCCGAATCTGGCACGTGAGTTGCGAGGAAATATAGCAGCGCTTCGTATTCTGCAGTTCTAGAACGAAATTAGGAACGTGTCTAACCCATACATTTCAATGGGCAGTAAGTTTCTGTCCTATCACGCGTGCATGATATCGGAGCCGTCGATTAGGTGGGCCACGCCATGAACGCCACCTGTTGTTAAAAAACTAAAAATAAATTAGTAAAAGCGCTGTCTGTTTGAACGTACATAGGTCGGCCTGATTTTACCCTTAGACGATCTTCATGGTGAGGCCCATGTTTTGGACAGAGCGGATGTCCACTTGGCAAGATTTTCAATTGAAGTTCATTCTCAGGGCTCGGATTGGGTAGTGAAGCATACAGCAACCACGTTGGTACCGTGTGCTGATGAAAAAGCTGCATGGGTCCCGCCATGATGTATGTATTTTATCCACTCCATCCATCCATTTTTCTAGCTCATTTTAGGACATGAGACTAAATATGAGGCAGATCTAAATCTCAGGTAGACCACACTATATATAGGAAACCTGCTCACCATTAAAAACTTCTTATGGCTACAAAAGTTTTGGATCAAGCTGATATATGTGTTTTCCCTCGTCCAGGTCTGTGTGACCTTATCACAGGTTGATGGCAGATAAACATTAAGGTGGGCCCTAGAAATCTTTTAACGTTGGGCGTTCACTGACCACTGTTTCCTGTGGTGTGGTCCATTTGAGAGTCGGATCTGCTTCAATTTTGGGACCATATCCTAAAATGAGCTGGAAGAACTGATGGACAGCGTGGATATACAATACATACATCGTGGTAGGCCCACGGTCAGGGAATCCCACTAAGCAGCACCCTCTATTATCACTGTTTTTTTTTTTTTTTGTTGGGGGGGGGGGGTAGGTTCCAGCAATAAGCTCTGCATGTGGCATCTGGGCCGTTCATATTTTGGTCCTACTGTAGATGAGGCATCCCAATATCACGTCGGTTAGATGATACCTTTAACCACCGTTTGGTGGATATTTGATTATTGAATGTCTGATATACGGTTTGACCTTATTCTTGTCCTGTAGCCTAGTATCATCATCACACTGAATGCGAGCGTACATCTCATCCATCAAAGGCCTCGCAGATGAACGGTCCTGATATCTCATCTGTGTCACACGTGAGACAGAGAGTCTGTTAACATACAATATAAACACTGCTAATTAAACGATCTAGGATCTAGGTGTAAGTGCCTAATATCTTTGCTAACCAGGCATTCGATTTGGCTTCATTTGTGAAACGTGTACGAGATCTGAACCGATGATTAGTTGGCCACTATGATGAACAGCCCATGCAACAAAAATGATATCAGTCGGATGCCCCTGGCCGTCGATTATAGGACATCTACCTATCGAATGTTTATTGTTATATGGGTTTTTGTCTAAGCTTCCAATGGTAATCCTCCAAGTCCAAGCCATTGCTTGGATTTTTGGCAGCAGGTTATTGGGGGATAGACAGTCAGAAAGCATCACTAGACATGTGTGGAAGACAATTGGACAACTAAACTTGTGGACCCAACAATATGTAGACGATGGTTAAAAATCAGTCTGCCAACAACAAAAGTTCAATCCCAATTAACTTGTACAAATTTATATATATATATATATATATATATATATATATATATATATATATATATATATATATATATATATATATATATATATAGGGAAAAGGTACTATATGCTCGACCGTATTATACCTTCTATGAGGTTGAGTGTTGGTGGCACATTATTGGTCAGATGGTAAAAGTTTTAAACAACGGAGAGATTTTATAGAAAATCGAAGAAACACAGCGTGGATTAGATACTAAAATAGCTAGAAACGTTATTGAAGTGACTGTAACATCCCGAATTTTTACTGTTTTGAATTTTCAAAAAAAAAATCCTTAAATTAATTTTTTTATGTAATTAACTTATATTATCACTTATTAACCATTAACACTCAATGCTAGCTTATACACGAGTGGTTCTGTCTGGTCACGATCAGACCATGTGCGGGCCGTCAAGCCAGGTAGCCCAATTACACTTAGTGACAGCCCGTGTGGGCCGCCTAGCGACCGAGGAAGGTCAGAAAAATCTAAAAATTTAGGAAATCTTAGATCTCATTGGGCTTGTGGTCCATCGCGGACTACGGACCCAATGGACACCCAGAAGTACCATCTGGCGCTTGCCCAATGCGCCCTACCAATGCCAGATTAAAATCTGGCACTGACAAAAGAAACTAAGACTCTGGGCCTTCCAGCCGTCGGATTTTTTCCAAATTTACGGTGGTGATTTAATATATTTTTCTACACCCGTCCACCAAATCTGGGACCCGATCGTGGCACGGTGACCGTTGATTGCAAATCGGACCCGTACGACCAAACTTCGCATCCGTTCGTTCCCAAATTTTGTAAGGCCCCTCATTGGGCCATGGACCACTTATTTTATAAATTTCATGGCCAGAGGGTCATCAGAAATGCTCCAATCACCAAAATGGCCCCCACAGGACCACTTAAAGGTCAGAAACGCTTTCTCAGATCATATATCCGTTCATCCGTTCGTCCTCAATTTTTGCATGGGCCCTAGTCGGGTCATAAGGCACCTACACGCCGAATTTGGTGGCCAGAGGGGTGTTAGGGCCACCCCAACACCAATAGGGAGTCCCATAAGTCTATTTTAGGAAATTGTGGAAGCTTAGGGCCATTTCCACCAAATTTGACATTATAAAAGGGCCTCATTTGGGGCACCCCTCTCTCCATACGAATTTTACCCTAGAGAAAGGGAAGAGAGAAGAGAAAAAAAAAAGGGAGAAGAGAAAGGAGAAGAAAGAGAGAAGAAAGAGAGAAGGAAGAAGGGTAAGGTGGACCTTAGATCGTGGTGGGGCCCAAGGAAATCAAACCTCACATCTCCCTACCTTATCTCCAAGAAGAAATCTCATCCGCAACCGCCCTTTTCATTCCGTTGATCGCCTAGGTAAGATCCAACACTCATTCTCCTTGAAACCCTTATGATAAGAAGAGTTTTGCTTAAGATTCTAACATGCAAATGTTGTTTTAGGGATTCCAACCGATCAACCCCCAAAATCCACCCTCCTAGGGCGTTCCCAAGCCTTCAACGAATCCGAAGGTGCGGACTATTGTTCTTAGGTGGCCTAGCACCAATTATAATACTAGCTTAATGATTTTGGATGCTTGATTGGTACATTTGAAAGCCTAGAGAATCCTAGGAATTATAGGTTCTTGAAATTGTATGGATGCACATGATGTTCTTTATAATGTTATTGTTGTTCACATGATTTTCATGAATTGATGATAATATGCTTATGCCGTGTCATTCTTTCACATGTTATTGATCCATGTTGTGTATGCTTCTATTACCCTTATGTATATGATGACTTGAGATGGAGGAAGTGCGTAACTTCCTCACCCACACCCACACACCTCACATGCACTATATTACTTGATTTCTTGCTAGGAACATCTAATTCGTATGACTGAGATGTGTGGAGTATGATGATGACATACTAGTGATAGTCTGTATAGTTGGCTTGTTAAGGTTGGCCCTCACTACATTGGGTTGGTCAGGAAACATGAGGAGAGCGAAGGCGACTCCAAGGGTAGGACCGCCTCGAGGCTAAACCCGTGAGTTTGGGCGGGTGTGTTCGGGTGGCTGTAGTTTGAGTACATGGGTCTCTCGTGCCCGAGGTCGCTCGTCTCACGCTCGCTTGGCTCGTGCGGTCTAGCCTACAATCTGATCAACCCTGTTTGTTAACCCTGTATGCCCACATATGAATGGAATCTGAACCACCCTGCAACCATTGTAGCCCATTGAAAATTCACCTGAAACTGGTCCACAGCCTCGTGAGCCGGGCATGGTGGAATGAGACACTATGTCCGAGCTGTCGGCCTACGCTGGGGTACCGCGCCTCCCCGTAGTGACCGCGAGCGATCCCTTTCTTTTGGCACTCCTCATGTGCTTGGTGTCGGGGATGAGAAACCCGACGGGATCACGGACCGCGAGGTCTCGGCCTCACGCATTGATGGGGTCTTGGCCTCGCAACCAGTTTAGGGCATTGATACGTAGGGTGAATTAGAATCCCCAACCTGCTGGATGAATGAACTTAATTAATAACTCGGCTAACACGATCGCATTGCACGCATTAGTTAGGGTGGCGACTCGGAAGTCGAGGTCGCTCTGAGGGAGTGTTGTCATATGCGATCATTAGATGGAGTCGCTTGAGGGAGTGTTGTGACGAGGGCATGCATCATATCATCCCGCATGCATGCATTTTAAATAATAGTTATTAGGTGTTGATGATTGTCTGCTTTTCATTAAGTTCATATCACAATTGATGCCTGTTGTAACTTGAGACCAATAGTTTACACTGAGTTGATCACTCACTCCCACTCTGGGACGGTGTTTTAAAACACCAACCAGACCCATTCATAGATGCAGGTGACTCAGGGCACGAGGAGCCTGGCGAGGCGAGCTTGGACGAGGAGTATGAGCTGTCCTACTTTTAGTTGACGGGCAGCTCTCCATCGGCTTGACAAAGTGAGGTGGACCGCTGAGTTGTGGACTCAGCTTTATTCTTGTGGACATATCATTTTATTCTAGATTTTGATGGGCAACGCCTTATGCGACCCTTTTCATATTCTTTGGACTTGTATATGTATTTGAACTTCTTTCATTTCAGTAAATCAGTTATGATTATGTTTCATGCTCCAGGATATTCCAAATTGTGCATTTAAGTTTAATTAACCATAAAACTATAAAATGTATGATAAGTGACGCTTGGGAAGTCGGGAGTCGAGTCTATGCACGACCCCTGATTTTTCGGGGCGTTACAGTGACGTCACTAAGTTCCATGGGCCCCACCATGGTGTATGTTTTATATCCACACCTTCTATCCATCTGAGGAAATCATTTTAGGGCCATATGCAAAGAACGAGTTAAATCCAAAGCTCCAGTGGACCCAACATAGAAAATAGTGGGGATAGTGAGGCCTACCATTGAAAACTTTTAAAGGCCACGAAAGTTTTAGATCAAGCCGATATTTGTGTTTTCTCTTATTTCATGTCTTTTTTAACTTTTGAACAGGTTGGATTTCAAATAAACATTATGGTGGGCTTTGGGATAGTTTCAATGGTGGGAATCACTCTCCCCACTGTTTTCTGTGGTGGGTCCACTACAGATTTTTATTTGCCTCATTCTTTGACTGATGCCCTAAAATGATATTTCAAAATAGATGGACGGTGTGGATACAACACATACATCATAGTGGGGCTCACAGAACTTGGTGATGTAACTTCGGTAGCCGACTCGCTACTCAACTGTGCGTACATCTACTTCCAGTCTCCAGATTAAAAGGGGAAGCGGATTGGCTGGTGTACCTGACCCGGACGCGAATTGCGTCCTACCCCTACCCGGACGGTAATCCGTCCGGGTAGGGTTCTGTGGGGCCCACTGTGATTTAAGTGTTTTATCCACGCCATTAATCATTTTCCTCAGATAATTTTAAGACATTATACAAAAAATGAGGCAGGTTTCAGGCTTAATTGAACCACAAAGTAGGGATTAAACGTCCACTATTACAAACTTCTTGGGAGCTGGAGAAGTTTCGGATCAAGCTGATATTTGTGTTTTCACTTCATCCACGTCCACATGACCTTATGTATGGGTTGGATGGTAAAAGACCATCACGGTGGCCCTTAGAAAGGATTCAAGGGTGGGTGCCATTATCACAGCAGCTTCCTTTGGTGTGGTCCACTAGAGCTGTGGACCTGCCTTATTTTTAGGATCAAACCTTAAAATGATCTAAGAAAAGTGATTAACGGCGTGGATAAAATACTTTCATCACGGTGGGCCCCACAGAGTCCTGCCCGGACGGATTACCGTCTGGGCGGGGGTAGGACGCAATCGATCCGCGTCCTACCTCACCCTGTATTGACGTTAGCAAGTTTTTTTGGTCTAATCATGAGGTATGTGTTATGTATATCCAAACCGTCCATCCATTTGGTGAGCTCATTTTAAGGCTTTGGACGAAAAATAAGATAGATCTAACTATCAATTGGACCACACTGCAAAAATTAGTGTGAGATTGAACGTCTACCATTAAAACCCTTCTTAGGTCACAGAAGTTTTGGATCAGTATGAAATTTTTTTTTCCTCTTCATTCGGGTCCTTTTGACCTTATGAACAGATTGGATAAAAAATAAATGTTATGGTATGCCCTACAAAATTTTCAATGGTGAAAATCATTATCTCCGCTGCTATTTGTGGTGTGGTCTAGATGATCCTTGGATATGATTCATTTTTTGAATAATGCTCTAAAATGATCTCTAAAAATAGATGAACCGTGTAGATATAATAAATACATCAGTGTGGGCCATGTAACTTTGATCTCCTTTAAACAGTTCGTACAACTTAGAGCTAGAGGAGCGTCAGCCAATCCCAATCCGCTTCCATTAGAATGGGGATTGCGTCCTACCACCTCCCGGACCGTAATCTATCCGGGCAGGGCTCTGTGGGGCCCAACGTGATGTAAGTGTTTTATATCCACACTGTTCAACGATTTTCTTAGATCATTTTAATATATGAACCAAAAAATGAGGCAGGTCCAAGGCTTAAGTGGACCACAAGGTGGGGATTGAACGTCCACGATTAAAAACTTCTTATGAGCTAGAGAAGTTTAGGATCAAGCTGATATTTGTGTTTTCACTTCATCCACGTCTACATGACCTTATGAATAGGTTGAATGGTAAAAATTCAATAATAACTTATTTTTCCTTACATAACCATTATAGTGGGCCCTAGGAGTTTGTAACGGTAGAAATTCAATAACAACTGTTTTCCCATGGTGTGGTCCATCTGAGATTAAGTTATAACTTATTTTTGGTGTAAAACCCTTAAATTATATTTCAAAATGGATGGACGACATGGATAGAAAATATACATCATGGTGGGGTCTACATAGCATCAGTTTTGTTTATCCAGATTTCCTATAAAATCCACACCGTGTTTCTTCGATTTCCTATAAAATCTCCCATTTGTTTAAAACTTTAACCATCTGACCAATAATGTGCCGCTAGCACTCGACCTTATGAAAGGTATAATACGGTCGAGCATACCGTACCTTTTCCCATATATATATATATATATATATATATATATATATATATATATATATATATATGGAAAAGGTACCATGCGCTCCAGCTTGAGGTTGAGTTGTGTGGGCCCCACCGTGATGCATTTCGAACATCTACCCCATCAGTCAGATGCACCATTCCATCGTGGGCCTAGGTCCCAAAAATCAAGTCAAGCCGTGACTTTGGTGGGCCACACCACATACAGAAGTGGAGAGGGGGCCGTACACCATTAAAACATTCATAACCATTTTTGAGGGCCCACCGAGATGTGGTTTGTAAATCCAGCCCATCCATTATGTGTGTCCCACTTGAATGAGGGTTTAGACCAAGTTTCAAGCGCATGCAAAACTCAGGTGGGCCCCACCAAGTGCTTTTATATGTTTTAATGGTGTCTTCACATAATTTTAGATGGTATGGCCCACCTGAGTTCCGTATACGGCTGATTTTTGGGATATCCCATAATTTAAAGGGTACTCATTAAATGCACGGTATTGATGGTCGACATGCATCACGGTGGGGCCCACACAGCTCGACCTCACGGTAAGCTTATCGTCAGTTCGAGCGTACCTTTTCCCATATATATATATATGTATGTATGTATGTATGTATGTATGTATGTATGTATGTATAAAACTAAAAAAAAAAACAATAACAATTAGGGGTTGATTGCTAGTAATGCATGGATATTATAACAGCTGGGAATTATAATTTCTTTGCTTGGACAACTCCTACAGTTGGTTGTGATTTCTTGAAATTGTAATTCCTGTGTTTGATTGGCTTATAAGTTGATAGTAGGTGGTGTACTGTTTATTTATTTAAGAAGGTTAAGGTTAAATGAATAAGTGCGGCCCACTCTATTACCTGATCAACTACAAGTCTCAATGTCAATTGGAGAGCTGTGCATGAGCCGAGATTAATTGAGTTTAGCCCAAGTTTGGTTTCGCTTGTTTATATGGCAAATCCTATTTGAACTTTACACGAGTTGAGCTTTGAGTCTATCCCTACTGTTTTTTGGTTCCGTTTGGTTCAAATATCTGAGTTGAGTCGAGCTGAGCCGAACCAAACCGAGTCAAGTTCAAATAAGGGTCGATTCATTTTTTAACCGAGTCAAGTTCGAATAAGGTCAATTGATTTATTTATTTTTTGTTAAATAAATAATATATATATATATAATGTACTTTTTTTAATACAAAGATAACACTACAAAATAATATTAAAAAAGACTAATACTAAACTAACAATATTAAAAAATAATATAAAGCTTAATATCCTTTATAGGAAAATAACAATGAAGAAAAAGTTATGATATATATATATATATATATATATATATATATATATATATATATATATATATATATATATATATATATAGGGAGATGGTCACTGTAGCACCTTTTCACGTGAGCACCGATGAGCACCTTTGCACACGTGTCATGTGCAAAGAATCTGAACGGTCCAAGTGATGCAGCACCCCTTGAAATACTATAGGCCTAATTTTACTGATCCATGACTCTGGTGAGCCATAGCAAAGAGAAATGCAAATCAAGGGAGGAAAGCTGTTTTCTTTTTCCATGGCCCACCAGAGTTTTGTATCAGTGAAAATTAGGCTTATAGTATTTCAAGGGGTGCGGCATCACTTGGACCGTTCAGATTCTTTGCACATGACACGTGTGCAAAGGTGCTCATCGGTGCTCACGTGAAAAGGTGCGCAGGTGACCATCTCCCTATATATATATATATATATATATATATATATATATATATATATATATATATATATATATATATGAGTCTCAAAGTTCCAATAACATAAAAGGAACATCACAATGCTGGTAAGAAATTGACCTTCATGCAGACACAGTCTCCGCCTTGACCATTGTGCTTGTCATCGTCCTCCTCAAAATCATAACTACCATCTTCCCAAATCAGATGCAACCAATCTTGGTAACATATGAAGGCCATATAATAGAAAATAGCGACCACAATTACAACTTTTTTAGGGTCCACTGTAATGTTTATTAACCATCCAAATTGGTAATAATGTCACACAGACGTGGATAAATGTGATTGACCAAGAAATATTTTGTGGGCCACAAAAGTTTTGGATCAAGTTGATATTGACACTATGATCAATGGTGGTCATTTAATGATTAATGATTAATGTTTCATGTGGTATGACCCACCTGATATTTAGATCTACTTCATTTTTTGGCCTATGCCATAAAATGAGCTGGAAAAATGGATAGGCGGTGTAGATATGCATCGCATACATTGATGTGAACCCCACCATAGGGAAACAATATTGATCCAAAACTTATGTCCCTCAATATGTTTGGTCTATTGGAGGTTTGGATCTTTCCTTATTTTTGGCCTCATATCGTAAAATGAGCTAAAAATTTTGATGGATGGCTGGATAAAATACATATATCATGGCGGGGCTAATAGAGCTTTAGGGTGTACACGAACCGAGCTAGCACGATTAGCTCGCTCGACTCGACTCGAAAAAGCTCGATTTGATTCGAAGCTAAGTTTGAGCCGAGTCGAGTTGCTTTTTTGAGCTTGAAAATGAGTTCGAGGTGGCCCCAGCTCGACTCTACTTGGATCTAACCCAACTCAAATTGAACTCGGATCGAACTAGTTCGGTGACTCGGTTACTTTGATATTGATGTTGCTCACCAAGTGTTTGATGAAATGACTCAATGAAGTGTGGTTGGTGGCAAGGAAGGTATGTGTATGAAACAAATACCCTTTTCTTCTTGATTTTTATGTTGCTTAGAAGGTGTTTAATAAAATACCTATAAAACCATTGTTGTTGTTTTACATACAGTGAGATTTTGAAGGTGTAGTCCACGTGTTTGCGAAAATGCTACACATGTGAACTTGGCTCGAACTCACCCGAGCTGCTGACCAAACGGAGCCAAGCTGGCCAGTCAGGTTTGAGGACCGAGTCGAGTTCGAGCTGGGGTCAGCTAGTGGCCGAGCCGAGTCGAGCTGAGGCCAACTCGACTCGGTTTGACTTGATGTATGAGTGTTGAGGTCACCAACCAATTCGAATCCCACTTTAGCGTACCGAGTAAACTTTGTGGGCCCATCGTCATGTATATGTATTATCTACGTTGTCTATTTAGTTTTATATAATTTTATGACATGATACAAAATTAAATCATATCCAAAGCTCAAGTGGACCAAACCATAAAAAACAGTGTGCATTCATGTATATGTATTATGTATTATCCACATCATCATGTATATGTATTATCCACGTCGTTCATCCATTTTTATATATCATTTTAGGACATGATCCCAAAATTGAATCATATCCAAAGCTCAAGTGGATCACAACAGGAAACAGTGTGCATACAATCTATGAGCTGAATTAAGACGAATCAAGCCGAGCCGATAGTGCCATGGTTTGAGCTTGGTTTGTTTTTTAAAACAAGCTTGACTTCGAGGCTTGGTTTGGTTTGAACTTCTATTCAAACCAATCCAAGCCAAGCTTTTTCAAACCAATTTGAGCCGAGCTTTCGAGTTGGCTTTGTTTATATCTAGCTCTAGTTAACTATAAATATTTTTTTCTTAGAGATAAATGTATCGCTTAATTGTATATCGTGCAATTAAATTGATGAATGTGAGCAAAATTTGCACCTATGATTCATAATGGTTAGAGAAATGAATGGCACATATTGATCATGCTATGGTCATATCATTGATCTAAATTGTCCATCATGTGCTACTCACCCTTGTACATAGCATTCAAAAAAAAAAAAATCATTTTTATTGAAAAATCATAATTACCTATTTAATTGCTAGTGAGATGGACACCTATATTTGACACACTATAAATGGTCTGATAATTTATCTAAACCATCCATCATATGATCCCACCCTTTATTGCCAATCACTATAAAAATTCACTTTTATCATTTTTATCATATAATCCTACCAATATATTTAATGATTTTGGAAAATTGACAATACATATTGATTATCTCACAAATGGTCCAATTGTTGACTTAGACTATCCATCATGTGGGTTCCACCTTGTGTTAGTATTATAGGTATCGCTACAAGCATTGATAGCAATGGATAGAGCTATACACGAGTTGAGTTAGCTTGGTCAGCTTGCTTGACTTGACTCAGAAAAGCTCGACTTGCCTTGGCTCGAAATTGGATTCGGACCGAGTCGAACTGGATTTTGGAGGTTGAAAAAATTTTGAGCTGAGTTCAAGCTTGCGTGAGCTTGACTTCAACTTGAATCGACTCGAATCAATGACTCGGTTATTTTGATATTGATGCTGCTTGCCGAGTATTTGATGAAATCACTCAACGAAGTGTTGTTTCGGGTGCATACATTCTCCGCAGGATCAGCCAGTGGCGAGGAAGGAATGGATACGAAATAAAATCACTACAAAAAAACTTTACATTATAAAACTGCCCTCAAATCTTTATTTTGATGTTGCCCGCCGAGTGTTTGATGAAATACCTATAAACTATTGTTACGGTTTTGCATTCTATGAGAAATTAAAGATGCACTCTATGTGTTTGAGAAAATGTCCTACAAGCTCAAACTGGCCCTAGTTACTGACCGAGCCGAGCCGAGCTGGCTAGTCAAGCTCGAGATTAAGTCGAGCCGTGTTCGAGTTGGGATTAGCTATTGGTCATGCTAAGTCAACCCGTGCTAAGCTATGATGTCCTAAATTTTTGCTATTTTGGATTTCCAAAAAAAATCTTAAATTATTTTATTATTATATAACTAGCCCACGTTGTCACTTACTGACCCTTGATTCTTGAGATGAGTTTATACGTAGGTGATACCAATAAAGAACCATACAAATTTGATTAATTAACCATAGGAAGCTAATGAATCCGCCCGATCATTTAAGCATCGAGTTTAACCTTGTGATTTGTTTGATGGATTTTTTTTTGACCCGTCGTCCTTTTGCAACTAGGATGCGCAAGTCCTTCCTTTTGCAACTGGGATGCGGAAAGGAGTTTCCTAAAACTATAAAAAAGGGTCCCTAGGGTTTTTCTATGCATGTTGTGTTAATGAGAAAAACACAAGAGGGCTATCAAAGGTGAGAGAGAGGGGGAGAAAGAGAGAGAGGAAGCTTGTAGAAGAGAGGTTATGCTCGTGGAGGTGATCTACGGTGCAGTCTATATCTCAGCGCTCCTACATCCTCATAATCGGTGAGATCTCTCTGGTTTTCTTTATTCTTTCATTGTTCATCCACTCTTGCATGAGTGAAGAAGGTTGTAAACGTTCTACTTTATAGTGGATTGTTGATCTGGATGAGGTCTTGTGGTTTTTACCGCTTTGAGGGTTTTTCACGTAAAAATCTCTTGTGTGGTGTGTGATTGATGCTTTAATTTATTTCATTGCTTTATTATCCATAATTCTGGTTTGTTCTGGAGGGTTAGATCCTAAGGTTTTGTGTAAGGCCCCCTAACAAAGTGGTATCAAAGGTAAGTTCATTGAACGGGTAGGATCAGTTTTGAATTATGTAAGGTGGCTCATCAAGGATGATCAGCCTTAATGGTTCTAACTGGACCATATGGAAAGCTAAGATGGAGGACTTGCTTTATTACAAGGACCTATATTCTCCAATTTTAGGCATATCAGCAAAATCCAAGGATATGACTGATGATGATTGGAAGAAGATGGACCGAAAGGCGGTGGGGTTTATTAGACAATGGTTGGATGATTCTGTGTTCTACCATGTATCCACGGAAACCTCAGCCGCTAGCCTATGGCTAAAATTACAAGGGCTATATGAGAGGAAGACAGCGGTAATAAGATTTTTCTGATAAGGTGACTTGTGAATCTCAAATTCAAAGATGGTGGTTCTGTGGCCGAGCACGTGAATGAGGTCAGCAATATAGTGAACCAACTCATCTCTATGAAGATGGTCCTGGATGATGAACTACAAGCTTTACTATTGCTTAGTTCATTGCCTGACAGTTGGGAGACATTGGTGGTGTCTCTAAGTAACTCCACGCAAGACGAAAAGATATCTATGGAACAGGTAACTAGTTGTCTCTTCAATGAAGAGACAAGGAGGAAGTCTCAGGGGTCTACTCAGCAAGAGGCCCTTGTAACACAGGAACGGGGGAGAGGAAAGAACAGGAAGGGCGGGAAGGCCCGAGATAAATCAAGAGGCAAGTCGAGTAACATAAAAGATGTTGAATGCTGGTATTGTGGCAAGAAGGGCCACTACAAGCATGAATGTCGTGGTAAGAAGAACGACAAGAAAGGAAAAGGGAAGGAAGATGAATCAGATTCCATGCGGTCACTTCAGATGGCGATGTTGTAGTTATTCTTTCTGTAGATTATCACGCATGTCTCACGGCTACGAGTCAGGACACCGACTAGGTGGTTGACTCGGGAGCTTCTTTTCATGCGACTCCACACAGGGACTCCTTCACAAGCTATAAGTCAGGTGACTATGGGACTGTGAAGATGGAAAATTTTGGCGTATCAAAAATCGTGGGAGTCGGTGATATTTGTGTGAAGACCGATGTGGGCTGCACATTGGTTCTTAGGGATGTGAGGCATATCCTAGACCTTCGCCTCAATTTGATGTTGACGGGAAGGTTGGATGATGATGGCTATGAAAGCTGGTTTGCAGGTGGGCGCTGGAAGCTCATCAAGGGTTCATTGATCATGGACAGAGGAAAAAAGTGTTGCACCCTTTACATGGTAAGTGTCAGTATGTGCAAGAGTGGGTTGAACGCAGCAGAAGATTCAGCTATTGACATGTGGCACAGGCGTCTAGGCCACATGAGTGAAAAAGGGCTTCAGGTACTAGCAAAGAAGCGGCTCCTTCCAGACGTGACAGGTACACCTCTTAAAACCTGTCTTGATAGTTTATCAGGAAAACAGCATAGAGTTTTATTTGTTAAAACTGTTTCTCATGTTAATAAAGTGTATGCATTAGTTTTGGTTTATTCTAATGTTTGTGGTCCTATGAGGACAAAAACCTTGGGTGGGGCATTGTATTTTGTTACTTATATAGATGATGCATCTAGGAGGGTTTGAGTTTATGCTTTGAAATCCAAGGACGAGGTCTTTGGTGTGTTTAAATTGTTTCATGCTATGGTCGAGAGAGAGACAGGTAGATCATTAAAGTGCATCCACACTGACAATGGTGGTGAATACATTAGCGACTTTCATGAGTACTGCAAGTCCCTCGGTATATGGCATGAACAGACGGTTCCCAAGACCCCCAGCATAATGGTGTAGCTGAGCGAATGAATCACACCATTGTTGAGAGAATCAGATGCGTGTTATCCCATGCGAAATTTCCCAAGACGTTCTGGGGAGAAGCAATGCACACGACGGTGTATTTGATAAACAGGTCTTCATCAGCCCCATTGAATGGAGAAGTACCTGAGAAGGTGTGGACTAGACATGATCCATCGTATAGTCATCTCAGGGTGTTTGGATGCAGGGCATCCATTCACGTACCAAAGGACGAGAGGTCCAAGCTCGATATGAAGATCAGGCAGTGTATGTTCTTAGGGTACGGTGATGAAAAGTTCGATTATAGATTGTGGGATCCGATCGAGAAGAAGCTCGTCAGGAGCACAGATGTGGTTTTCTTTGAAGATTAGTGTATAGAAGACATTGGTAAGCCAGAGAAGAACTAGCCTAGTTCGGGTGAGCTAGAGGACATGAATCCGGTTACTCCTCCCGTGGTGCTTGATGACGGGGGAGTACAGCAAGGTGCAGAGGACGAAAGAGTTCCTTCAGAAGATGGACCAGGGGAGCAGCCCCCACTTGATCCACTTGTTGAGGCACGGGTGAGGAGGTCATCTAGGGACAGACAGCCATCCAAGCGGTACTCGCCACATGAGTACATTATGCTGACTGATGGGGGAGAGCTAGAAGATTATTCTGAGGCCCTAGCCGACGAGCATAAGGGGGGAGGGTGGTTGAAAGTTGTGCAAGAGGAGATGGAATCCTTGCATAAGAACTACACTTATGATATGGTGAAATTGCCTAAGGACAAGAAAGCTTTGAGCAACAAGTGGGTGTTCAGAAAGAAGATTGAGCAGAAGAATTCACAGACGAGGTTCAAGGCCAGACTTGTGGTGAAAGGTTTTGGTCAGAGGAAAGGCATAGACTTCAAGGAGATATTCTCACCAGTGGTGAAGATGACATCCATACGAGTATTGCTTGGGTTAATGGCTAGCATGGATCTGGAGATAGAGCAGTTAGATGTTAAAACTACCTTTCTCCATAGTGACCTGGAAGAAGAGATTTACATGCACCAACCAGAGGGGTTCGAAGTCAAGGGTAAGGAGCATATGGTGTGTAAGCTGAGGAAGAGCTTGTATGGGCTGAAACAGGCTCCACGACAATGGTACAAGAAGTTCGACTCGTTTATGTTGAAACATGGGTATGACAGAATGGAGTCGGACCACTGTGTGTTCACGCGCAAGTTCTCAGATGATGATTTCTTAGTTCTGCTATTATACGTTGATGACATGCTCATCATGGGAAAAGACATCAAGAAGATCGACAAGCTGAAATAGGAGTTGGGAAAGTCTTTTGCGATGAAAGACTTGGGCCTGGCTAGACAGATCCTAGCAATGGAGATAACCCTGACAGAAGCAGCAGGAAGCCCTGGCTATCACAAGAGCAGTATATTGAGAAAGTCCTAGAGCAGTTCAATATGAATGCAGCGAAGCCGGTTAGTACTCCACTAGATGGTCACTTCAGATTGAGTGACAGGCAGTGTCCCAAGACAAAGGCAGAAGTGGAAGAGATGCATAAGATACCTTACGCGTCAGCAGTAGGAAGTTTGATGTATGCTATGGTTTGCACAGCCCAGACATAGCATATGCGGTTGGTGTTGTTAGCCGGTATCTTGTCAATCTTGGCAAAGAGCATTGGACAGCGGTGAAGTGGATGCTGCGGTATCTAAGAGGCTCATCCAGGTTGAGCCTATGCTATGGTGACGGTAAACCTATGTTAGAGGGCTACACAGATGCAGATATGGCAGGTGACATAGACTCCAGGAAGTCTACATTGGGGTTCATGTTCACGTTTGCAGGGGGAACGGTTTCTTGGCAGAGTAAGCTACAGAAGGTCGTAGCATTGTCAACTACAGAGGCCGAGTACATTGCAGTCACAGAGGCATGTAAAGAGATGCTTTGGATGAAGAGGTTCCTACAGAAACTTAGCCTGAAGTAGGAGGAGCACGTGGTCTATTGTGATAGTCAGAGTGCTATACACTTGAGCAAGAATCCAAGTCAGCATTCTAAGTCAAAGTACATAGAGATTCGGTATCATTGAATCAGGGATACTTTGGAACAGAAGGTGTTACAGCTTGAGAAGGTCCACACGAACGATAATGGGTCAGATATGATGACCAAGGCCTTGCTCAAGGGCAAGTTTGAGGTTTGTAGAAACCTAGCTGGCTTAAAGAAGGTGAATCCCTCCTGGGTCAAAAAGGGAGAGATTTGATGGGTTTTTTTTGACCCATCATCCTTTTGCAACTAGGATGTGCAAGTCCTTTCGCAACTGGGATGCGCAAGTCCTTTCGCAACTAGGATGCGGAAAGGAGTTTCCTAAAAGTATAAAAAAGGGTCCCTTGGATTTTTCTATGTATGTTGTGTTAATTAGAAAAACATAAGAGGGCTATCAAAGGTGAGAGAGAGGGGGAGAAAGAGAGAGAGGAAGCTTGTAGAAGGGAGGTTATGCTCGTGGAGGTGATCTACGGTGCAGTCTATATCTTAGCGCTCCTATGTCCTCATAATCGGTGAGACCTCTCTAGTTTTCTTTATTCTTTCATTGTTCATCCACTCTTGCGTGAGTGAAGAAGGTTGTAAACGTTCTACTTTATAGTGAATTGTTGATCTGGATGAGGTCCCATAGTTTTTACCTCTTTGAGGGTTTTCCATGTAAAAATCTCTTGTGTGGTGTGTGATTGATGCTTTGATATATTTCATTGCTTTATTATCCATAATTCTGGTTTGTTCTAAAGGGCTAAATCCTAAGGTTTTATGCAAGGCCTCCCAACAATGTTCACATAGGGGCCAAATATAGTCTACCTATCACTGACTAATCAAGATGACCATAACTAAAATAAAGATCTACCCAAATTCAGGATAACTGGGGGTCAGATCTTAATTAACGAATCAAAGTGACCTAATTATACTTTTAGCCTAAGAACCAATGATTTAGAGTAATTGTGACCGAATTGCTGATTTTTTCTAATTACGAATAGGCCAAACTATAAACTTAGATAATCCAAACCCTAATCGTTGCGTATAAGAAATCTCCCTACCTAATTCATTCAAGAAATTCCTCGATTATCCGAACAAGCTCTAGACAGCTCATTAGTAGGCCACTAAACCCCATGCTATAGAAAGGCGTTCATCTTAGTGGGCTTGAGTCCATCGTGGGTGGAGAACTAAGAAAGTACCCAGAACTGCGCAACTTGGGCCAAAGGCAAAGTGCTTGAAATGCACAAATACCCTAGGCTGATGCCTGAAACTTAAGTGAAATAGACCTTCCGCTCTATTGCAAAGTTGTGGCTTTTCGACTGTTAGATCGTAACCAAACTCGAGGTATGAGTTAATGATATTTTCCTTCTCATATTCGTATAGCTGCAGCCCTGATCAATTACCGACGACCATTTATCGCATGTGGGGTCCCCACGGTTTATGGAAGTGTCCAATTGCCGCCAAATTTGTAATGTAACATAGATCCCATGGTGGGACACATACCCTCTAGTGCAGATGAGCCTGTGGACTAAACACCCTCCCCCAAGACCAGTCTAATGGAAAA
Source organism: Magnolia changhungtana (assembly GCA_030180095.1). NCBI lineage: Eukaryota > Viridiplantae > Streptophyta > Magnoliopsida > Magnoliales > Magnoliaceae > Magnolia > Magnolia changhungtana. Next base: position 7,135,447 of record JASAUF010000220.1, read on the forward strand.
ATGGGCATCAGGGCTATTTGGCACATTATGAAACACCCTCTCTCACTCGCATACGAATTTTCACTTACAAAAGGAGGGAAGAGAGAGGAGGAGGAGAAGGGGAGAAGGTGTAGGAGGGGGTAGATTGGAGAATTCGCCCCATCCCCACTAGCTCGTGATGTAGCCGTGACCACGCCACACTGCTAGAATTGCCCTGACGACAATCAAAGGTAACTAACGCTGGTGCAGGGCACCGACAAGTCGATCTATGAATTCAAATCTTAAGAGTGGTGCTAGAAATTCAACGAACCACTTATAGGTGCAGACCATTACCTTTAGGTTGTCGATTATCGAGCCCATGTGGCAATTAATGGTTTATATAGTGAATGGATAATCACATGCTAACCAGTGTATACTCGTTTGATTGATTGCCTTTAATAAATTTTAAATTTTTATGTAATATAGCTTAAACATCTAATTGCATACTAGAATAGGGTGAAATTGCTAAAATTTCATGTTCACGCTTCTTATTATTTTCCTACATATGCGCCTAATTTTGTCTGATCACATGTAAATTGTGATGATTTGGGTAGTATGCTTGCGTGTTCGATTAAATGTCTAAATCAAGTAGAATTTTCCTGATTTGCTGTTTTGTACTCTTCCCTGTAGTTGCAATAATTAATTTATTAAGTACGTTGATTGATTGTGGCTATTTAGTTAATCGGGTTAGCCGATAAACTATAATTTATGAGGGTAGCCCTAATTGGGTTGGTAGCCTCATACTAGTTTGATTGATCTATCCCGAAGCAGATAACCGACAGTAGTTGGATTACACGAGATGCTTGCGTCCAATGCCATTTATGCCGAGGTTCGCTGAGTCCACCAAATTGTCTACTAGGTGACTAACCTTGTGTATCCATCATATATGATCACGTTTGCTTGAATCTGGAGCACCCCCATATCCTGGAGAGGCCTATTGATAACTACTAGTGATACGATTCCCAAGTCTCAGGAGCCAGGCAAGATGGTATGGGACACTGTGTCCGTGCGTGCTTCGGCCTACGCTGGGGTGACAAGCCTCCCTGTAGTGACCAATGAGCAATCAAGGAAGCTAAGAGCCTAGTATATCAAACTAAAATGATGTCGCGACCACTCCACAATTGCGTTTAGGTGATAACCCTTATATTAATGGGCGGCCTAACCCTGTGCATTCGGGCTGTGTCATCCGGGTCCTGAGTGCTCGGTCGCAATTGGTCGGGCTAGTGTTAGCCTCACATTAATTAGGGAGTTGTCGTCTGGGTAATAAATCCTAATATGGATTAAGGATCATAGGTACGGGGTGCTACGGCCGCCTTAGGCCTAGTGATCGAGTTAGGGCTATTGATTTAGTGGAGGTGTTTCAGTTTCCCTAATCTGGCTAGATGACTGGACTTAACTAAATACTCGGCTAACATGATCGCTTATCTCTTTACATTAGTATAGGTCGTGGTGACTTGGGAATTGTGGTCGTGTGATGAGGGAGTGTTGGCATTTGTGAATGAGGTATCAGAGTCGCTATGAGGGAGTGTTGGATTGTGAGGACATGCACATCTCGTAACAGGATGCACATGCATTAATAAGAGTATTTAGGAACTGAATGTTTAAATTATTTTTATCATTAACTGTGCTTGTGGAATTGATAACTCGTGTAACTTGATGTTAATGGAACCACTGAGTTTATCACTCACTCCCACTCTAGGATGATGTTTTAAAACACCAACCAGACCCTATCATAGATGCAAGTACCATAGAGTTCGATGCGTTGGAGGAGCTCTCGCATTTTCAGCTGCTGGGTTTACGTTTATTCTAAGTTACATCGCATAATCTATTTTAATTATATGAACTGCTCAAATGTCAGGTGAAACGAACTGTAGAATCCTGCTTTCGCAAAGCATAAGTGGTACAAGCTTGACTCGATTTGACTCGTGTACAACTCTAGCTATACATATGAAAACATATATCAATATAGTCGATATTATTACTAATATTTGAAAATATATCGCTAATTAAAGGAAATATTGGGGAAACATGGGGAAAATGTGCGATTTTTTAGTGAAACTTCAAGCAATACTAAAATACATATATTTGCATATTTAGGGATTTAAAAAATTATAAAAAGATGCATACATAATAAGTTTCCATTTGAGAGGTCCTAAAAGCATTCACTCTCATAAGAATTCAATGCAATAGTAACAAGGAGTTCATTTCATAATAATAATATCATTAGAAACACTAATCACTTAAAGCTATTTATAAATCAAAGAAAAAATCATACATCTATCCATGCATGCATCCATACATACATACACCCAAACATGTCCTTATATCCACACATCCATATATACATTAATGTATCCATGCATACAAATGCTAATACATACATCTATGCATGCATGCATACATCCATACATGTATATCCATCCATCCATTCATCCATCTATCCATACATTTATATGATCCATCCATGCATACATACACTAATACACCCATCCATCCATCCATGCACAAAACATACATTCGTGCATACATGATTGTTCACACCCCAAGTATAGGGTTGTGATGTAGTAATAAACTCGGTGAGACCGAGGTCGAATCCACAGGGACTGAAACCTGTACGTAATCTGAAACTAACTAGAACTAGAACTAGAATGAGATGAAATCTAAATCGAGTGTGATTTGAGGAATAATGGTGAAATATTAATTTAAAACTTAAGGAATTCAGAGGTAAGAAACTAGGGATTCAGAGGATCCACTTGTAGAGATCAGGGAGATCTACGCTTGATTCACGAACTCAACTAGATTTCGAGTCCCATCTTCATCCAGTTGGAAGATATATCACTAAAGCACAATCTGAACTTCCTTTGATCTAGCTTTCACAAGATAAGACAGTTGCAAATTAGAAAGAATTCCATCACCAAACCATGCCCATGAGACAAGATAAACAATAAAATTAACCCAATCCACAACCAATCTGAGAGATGTATGAATGTTAGGAAGGATTCCGTCATCCAACCATGCCCAGGAGACAATGGTGAATAACAGGGTTCCCAAATTCATAAACCCTATAATGCTAAGAACATGCTTAAAGCTATCGCAGATCTATTGTAATTTCAGTCATAACAAATCATTAAAAACTGAAAGCATTCCTATTAATCAAACTAAATCAACATCCATTCAATCTAACATGAATCAAAGCCATAGCATCGTTCCCATCACACTACAAGCTTCACCTCTTAGCCCTAGCTAAGAAGTTTAGCCCAACATGATTAGGCTAATTCCCTTAAAAACATAAAAATAAAAATAACAAACTCTATTGTCTCTGTTTCTCTGCTCCACGTCCCAACCGAGGTAGCTCCCTCTTTCTTCCTCTCTCTCTCTTATAGGCAAGGGAGGTCAGCTGCCAGAAGTCAGTGATGCTCTCCGCAAAGCATAATAGGTGCGGAACCTATTCGTACTCCCCATGTAACAGGCCTGCATTGAACTGAAAGTGGGGCCCATTATCTGGTTTTTCTGCGAAATCCAATCCACTCATTGGAACGCCCTTGAAATTTCAGTGAAACTAGGCTATTTTTGGACCGCAATTGGTGTGTCCCACCCATCTTTTTCTTGCACCGTCAGTCCTTTATTTGGACGAATGGAAACTGATCTCCACTGATTTCTAAGAGTCGGACACATAGGCTTTGATGAGGGGGACCGTAGGTTCATGATGAACGATCAGGCTTTTGGAGTGTGATGGTGGCCCACAAGATTGGTCCGCAAGCTCTGTTGCAAAACAGAGCTCGCGCGGATCTTGCTGTGATAGTGGTGGGACCCACTGTAGTATTGTTTTCTGAAATCCACGCCGTCCACGACATTCTGCTCGAAAATCTCACCAATAAGGCCGAGACCAACCTGATTTCTATGTGGCCCTTGGAACTTTGCATTTGACCATCCGTTCTCCGTTGGATAAGATATTTCACGTGTTCGATTGCATGAGACCACAAATTCAACATGGTTGTGGTCGTGGCTGGCCTTTGAGGCAAATGGACGGTTCGGATTACTCGAATAATGGACCGTGGTGGCCCATTACATGATCCAGCAGACGCTTGTCCGCTCGTGCCTGTGAAAGGAGAGAGAGTCTCTCTCTGTTTCGAATTCCACGAGTCAACCGGTCTTTGATCGGTTGGCTGACCAGTGCATTGCAGTCATGCTTGTGCTGTTGGTGCATTCGACTTCGAGGTGGGGTCTACAGTAGTGTAACATAGGATCTACACTGTCCATTCAGTCTGTCACCCCGTTTAAGCAGTTGAGGCCAAAATTGGAGCATATCCAGAGATCAAGTGGGACCAGAATCATGATTCTGAGGGCTAATCTGTCCGTTAGGCCACTTCCAGGGGGATCGAATGGATGAAATTCGACGTGTACAGTTAATTCGTGATCCTCAGGCCATGTATGAAGTTTGGAGCCGATCAAATGGTGGAAACTCTGTAATCTTGCATTTTGGAGGGCTTTCAGGCCTCTTTAACGTGAACGGCTTAATTTTCTCGGATCTCTGGCATGTAAATTCGTCGATCTTGGTCCCCTGGAATCTGTCCCTTACCTTGGCATCATCAGAACATTAATTCCATGCGTTTAACACCTTTTTGTAATCCAAGCTCTCAAATATATCCTGTATCACGAACACAGTTAAATTCAGGCGTTAAACAATATTATGCACGTAAATCCAGGCAATAAATGGGGTCTAATATGTAATATTCGACCCTCAACACAACCCCCAACCAGCATTTTGCTAGTCCCGAGCAAAGTATGCGAAAAAATCTGTTGAGAATTACAGGACAATTTTTATGAACTCGAGTGAAATTTTAAAAACAATTCGGATATTAGAGTTCTAAAATACATGAATGTTGGGCATTACTTCCTGCTAGACTTAAGCACCTGGTAAACTTCATAATCAAGTTCAAAGTATTAACCCATTAATTAGAAGAATTTTAAACATTGAGTTCCATGGGTGTATAGTGTAATCTCGGCTTATCCGCATTAAGAGATCCAATCGTCAATTGCATGATAGCATCGGTAACCAGCAAGAGCATTCAGGACACCCAAAACCTAAACTAAAACATCCCTCATAGATCATTCTTTTTATTTCTTTTAGCCTTTGATTTTTTCCATTAAAAGTAACGCCAAGAAGGGGAGTCCAATCCTCACCTATAGGGAGCAAACCTATGGTGAAGACCGTACACCTAAACCTTTTTCACATATCATCTATGGGGAATTAAATCCACACCTATAGGGAGCAAACCTATGGTGAAGATTATTCGCCCAACCCTTTTCAAAGGTATTTGTTGTTTTTTATTTTTTTCTTCAATTGATCATGACGGACAAATTTTCCAAGCTGGTTCCTTACATGCCTAGTGATTACCAAGTTAACCCTTCAATATCAAACTAAAACTTTAATGTGCAATCGAGATGTGACATGTGAAATCATGACTCAATCAATGTTTACAGCTTCTAATTCTAGATTAACAATTCAAACTTAACTGTGAAATCTAACAGATACTGAATCCAAGAGTCATAAATTACCAACATCACGTATCTTGAAATTCTACGTCACAGATGGATGTTAAAATCGCTTCGAATTTATAAGAATTTTCAGAAAAATTAAAAATTTAAAAATTTTCTCAATTTTTGCTCAACACCAAGAAAACACTGATTAGGTAACCTAATCTCCCACCCCCAACCTAAAATTTACATTGCCCTCAATGTAAGAGATATGGGCATATAATGCACATAGGACAATGAAAGTAAATGTGAAGTGATGGGAAGATAGTACCTGGATAACGAATTGAGAGAGACTTTCCAAAAGATAACAGTATGAAAGTCGGTCAACACGAGAGTGAAGACATGAAAGCAAACTATCCTAAAACAATGTAGAAAGTAAACTAACCTAATAGCATAAAACCATCTAACTTAGAATAGCATAAAGAAAACTATCCTAGTCCTATGAAAGCATGGAAAAACTACTGAGTCATGCCACAAGGTTCCTCTTCCGGCCGGTATCGTAATAAGTTTCTCAATAAGTTCCTCAACAGGATCATCCAAAAGCCCTTTTTGCAATAGGCTTGGATGCCCTGGAGCATGACTTTCCAGAGAGGCTTATGTACCTCATAAGAAATTTTTCGTTGAAGTGCTTGAGGTATCCAGAGTATATATGATTCACTTGTAATAGAAGAATTTTCAACGTTAATATCCCATGGTGAATCAGAGACTAGAAGTAAATAAAGTTTAGAAAACTTCTTAAAAAGTGATGTAGTCTCAACACATTCTGAAGTGTCAGACTCCGGTTCCATTGTCAGCTCTTCCTCCTTTAATGGTAGACGTTTAGGATCAGGGGAAGGAGGGGCTTCAGAATAAGGGTTCTCTCGGTCAGTGATGACTACCGAGATGTTGTCTTGCAAGGCATCCACTTTGTCTTTTGACATGGGATCGTTTGAATCTGCAAAGTGTGCCGAGCAATCCCAAGAGTTGGGACGTTCAGCTGAGTGTGGCTTGATGATCTGCCCAAGGAATCCATCATCCTTGAAAGTAAATGGAGGTACGCTCTCTTGCTCCAGTCCTGCACAAACGAATTGAAGATCAATAGGGGAAGCATCGATGTGATCACTCCGTTCATCGAAACTACTCAATCGAGGGGTTAAATTGTCAATCATGTATAGCTCAGATGGTGGCCTCAACTGAGTGGTTTCAAATTCTAGGGTCATAGCGAGTAACTTGTCCTTCTCCTGAATCATGTCATCATTCGATTCAGAGGAGTGGTCCAAACATGTTTCACAAGAGTTAGAAGGGTCGGTTGTAAGGGGCTCATCCTTCACCTTTAAATCAGACATGTCAGTGAGGGGAGTGACTCATTATGACCAATCACTTCGTGTACGTCTTGATTGTTGTCCTGGACCAAATTTGAGATTGATTCTAGGGGAATTTGGGCTGCACGTTCATAATCATCATCCCAATACGCATCATCGTCTAATCCCGTGCAATGCACACTTGGGATGGGGTCGCTTTCCTCACATTTTATACTTAAATTCAGTTGAGGTTCAAATAAACTAACCTCTACCTCATCATTGAGAGCTTGTGTGTCATGTAAGGAAGGTGTGTCATCATCACTGTATTTGAAAGATACCCACATCTCTTCACCATTCTTTTGAACAGTCATCGAGATCGACTCATCAGAAAATTGAACCGTATGCTAGTTAACATAATCCAACCTTTCATTCCAAATTCTAGAATTCTTTAAAAGCAAGTTAGGATCACTTTCCTCGCATTGTTTCTCTGGATTGGGTTGAGGCTGAGGTAAACTAGCCTTGTTCCTCTCATTGAGGTGTGATTCAATTGCTTCTAATGATTTCATCATGTTCACAACATGTTGGTTGAATAGTTTTCTATTTTCCATGATATCCAAACATGAATCCTCTTGGATCGTTTCTGGTTGGATCTCAAAGGTGGGGGATCCAAGAGGATAATCATTATAACATGTAGTTGGTTCATTTCCCCAATTTTGATATTTCCACTGATTATAGTCATACGGATCGTAGGTGGGAGAATCTGATGGTTGGTAATACATATTATCACTCATAATATAATCACGCATTGTTTTATTTTTATCGGATGAGTGATAATAATTCTCCATCCCATAGTTATGATAACCCCAACACTCATAATTATTCTCCTGCATATGATCGCGTAAGGACTTCTTAACTAATGGACCATTATATTTCGATCGGTTCTCGATGATAGTTTCAGAAAAGTTTTGAGACATAGATTGATTTCTACCATCGTCATCATCCCAATATAGATTATTCTTCTCAGCATACTGACATTCCCACTCGTGCATATACATGATGAAACCCGAACTCTGAATCTAATCCTAAGAAAAACAAAAGAAAAGATCCTACAACAATATGAAAAGTAAGAGGAAGAGAAGTTAGAAGGAAGATACCAAATGAGAAGTTCCTATGTTAAGATCCTGCAAAAGAAAACAAAATAAGTTAGTTTCTAATAGAAAAGAAGAAATTCCTAAAAAGAAGGAAGTAGAAAATTTCTAAAATAAATTCGGAAAGTCCTAGACTAGAAAGTAACTTAATAAAAAGAGATCTGATAAATAGAAAGTAGAGGTTAGAAAGAGCTTACTGAATTAGAAGTTTCTATCTTAAAGGTCTATAAAACGGGAAGGTTAGTTTCGAAACAGAAAGTCTATAAATAGAAAATTTCTAGAAATAAAATAGGAAACAAAGTTAGATTCTAAAGGAGTCAGAATTAGGAGCTCGCTAAAAAAGAAAATCCTACTTTAAAAATAGAAAGAAAGAAATTACCTACTTAGAAGCCTATCTTAGAATCCTATAAAATAGGAAAGACAGGTTAGTTTCTAAAAATCAGGAAAATCTTAACTGAAAATTAAAATCTAATCTAATTCTAAAACTAATTAATTTTAAAAAATCGTAGCCGTCAGTCCTCGGCAACGGCGCCAAAAACTTGTTCACACCCCAAGTATAGGGTTGTGATGTAGTAATAAACTCGGTGAGACTGAGGTCAAATCCACAGGGACTGAAACCTGTACGTAATCTGAAACTAACTAGAACTAGAACTAGAATGAGATGAAATCTAAATTGAGTGTGATTTGAGGAATAATGGTGAAATATTAATTTAAAACTTAAGGAATTCAGAGGTAAGAAACTAGGGATTCAGAGGATCCACTTGTAGAGATCATGGAGATCTACGCTTGATTCACGAACTCAACTAGATTTCGAGTCCCATCTTCATCCAGTTGGAAGTATATCACTAAAGCACAATCTGAACTTCCTTTGATCTAGTTTTCACAAGATAAGACAGTTACAAATTAGAATGAATTCCATCACCAAATCATGCCCATGAGATAAGATAAATAACAAAATTAACCCAATCCACAACCAATCTGAGAGATGTATGAATGTTAGGAAGGATTCCGTCATCCAACCATGCCCAGGAGACGATGGTGAACAACGGGGTTCCCAAATTCATAAACCCTATAATGCTAAGAACATGCTTAAAGCTATCATAGATCTATTGTAATTTCAATCACAACAAATCATTAAAAACTGAAAGCATTCCTATTAATCAAACTAAATCAACATCCATTCAATCTAACATGAATCAAAGCCATAGCATCGTTCCCATCGCACTACAAGCTTCACCTCTTAGCCCTAGCTAAGAGGTTTAGCCCAACATGATTAGGCTAATTCCCTTAAAAACATAAAAATAAAAATAACAAACTCTATTATCCCTGTTTCTCTGCTCCACGTCCCAACCGAGGTAGCTCCCTCTTTCTTCCTCTCTCTATCTTATAGGCAGGGGAGGTCGGCTGCTAAAAGTCAGTGATGCTCTCCGCAAAGCATAACAGGTGCGGAACCTGTTCGTACTCCCCGTGTAACAGGCCTGCGTTGAACTGAAAGTGGGGTCCATTATCTGGTTTTTCTGTGAAATCCAATCCACTCATTGGAACGCCCTTGAAATTTCAGTGAAACTAGGCTATTTTTGGACTGCAATTGGTGTGTCCCACCCATCTTTTTCTTGCACCATCAGTCCTCTATTTGGACGAATGGAAACTGATCTCCGTTGATTTCTAAGAGTCGGTCACATAGGCTTTGATGAGGGGGACCGTAGGTTCATGATAAACGACCCAGATCAGGCTTTTGAAGTGTGATGGTGGCCCACAAGATTGGTCCGCAAGCTCTGTTGCGAAACAGAGCTCGCGCGGATCTTGCTATGATAGTGGTGGGACCCACTGTAGTATTATTTTCTGAAATCCACGCAGTCCACGACATTCTGCTCGAAAATCTCACCAATAAGGCCGAGACCAACCTGATTTCTACGTGGCCCTCGGAACTTTGCATTTCACCGTCCGTTCTTCTTTGGATAAGATATTTCACGTGTTCGATTGCATGAGACCACAAATTCAACATGGTTGTGGTCGTGGCTGGCCTTTGAGGTGAATGGACGGTCCGGATTACTCGAATAATGGACCGTGGTGGCCCATTACATGATCCAGCGGACGCTCGTCCGCTCGTGCGTGCGAAAGGAGAGAGAGTCTCTCTCTGTTTCGGATTTCACAAGTCAACCGGTCTTTAGCCGGTTGGCTAAACCAGTGCATTGCAGTCATGCCTGTGCTGTTGGTGCACACGACTTCGAGGTGGGGTCCACAGTAGTGTAACATAGGATCTACACCGTCCATTCAGTCTGTCACCCCGTTTAAGCAGTTGAGGCCAAAATTGAAGCATATCCAGAGATCAAGTGGGACCAGAATCATGATTCTGAGGGCTGATCTATCCGTTAGGCTACTTTCAGGGGGATCGAATGGATGAAATTCGACGTGTACGTTTAATTCGTGGTCCTCAGGCCATGTATGAAGTTTGGAGCCGATCAAATGGTGGAAACTCTGTAATCTTGCATTTTGGAGGGCTTTCAGGCCTCTTTAACGTGAACGGCTTAATTTTCTCAGATCTCTGGCATGTAAATCCGTCGATCTTGGTCCCCTGAAATCTGTCCCTTACCTTGGCATCATCAGAACATTAGTTCCATGCGTTTAACACCTTTTTGTAATCCAAGCTCTCAAATATATCTTGTATCACGAACACAGTTAAACTCGGGCGTTAAACAATATTATGCACGTAAATCCAGGCAATAAATGGGGTCTAATATGTAATATTCGACCCTCTACAATGATCCATTCATCCACCCAACTATCCATCCATGCATGCATGCATGCATACATAGATATACACATATATGATCCATACATCCATCCATGGATGCATGCATATATACACTAATACATCCATCCATTCATGCATATATACATACATACATGTCTACCCATCTATCTATCCATTCATGCATACACTAATGCATCCATCCATCAATGCACATAAACGTCCATCCATGATCCATCCATACATGCATAACACAACACATTCATCCGTAACACATCCATTCATGTATCCATCAATGCACACATCCACATATGTATATATCATAGATTCATACACACATATGATTATTGTTTACACTCGTTTTTGGCACACCCTCATAGAACAATGAGATGTCACCATGTGTTGGCACAACGTGCTACATGATGAATGAAATCTTACTCGCATATTGAGTGTTGACACTTGGTCTAGCATGCTCAGATAGAATGGTCCAAAAGGCGTTACGTCGCAGCCGTGCTATATGTGGTGTAAATGACTTCAAAAAGACGAGTTAGAAATATAAATGTGAGAGGATATTAAATGTTGGAGTTCTTTTAAAAGTATTTTTTAAAAAAATCAAGAGTTTCATTAAAGCAAGTCTCTCTCTCAATATTAAATGCCAAAATCCTATCAAACCATATCTCTATTTAGCATTAAATGCTAGAGTTTTGCCAAAGCACTCTCTACAGATACCAAAGCTAAGTAACATAAGGACTCTAGCAGCCTTCATATGCGAGATTCCAAAGATGCAAAGAATTCAATCGACCACAATCCAAAGAAGTGAGAGTATCTCTCTTGTACACGTGGTTGTACATGATAGGCTATACTGACTTGAAGAATCAATGAGATTTACATAGTCGAACATCAAGATCCTTTACGATGCTAAAGACTATATAAGGCTACTACCTCCCAACTAGGGTTTTCCCGCCTCGGCAACCTATAAAAGTAACATGCGATGAAGAGCTTAAGGCCCATGCCAAACAGAAGTCATCTATGTTTTTTAAACATTTATCTTTATGCTTATCCTAACAACGCATAGCATAGCCTAGCCCAGTCTTAGCATAATCACTATTATCTGGTGTCCACTGCTACAGTCTCGTAGGATTAGATTGAATATCCACAACCCTAAGTTGTTGGATCCGAATCAATTGAGTTCTTACTTAGGCAATCACATATCTCTTGTCACATCATGTCGACCATTTACCTTGATCATCTGTTCTTACAGACAAATCATGTATTTATCTTTCTTTGTCTCTAGTTTATTTTTATAATATGTCGATTGTAATGAGCCACATATTACATTAATAAAATCAGTATTGTTTACCCTTCTTTTTATTTATTTGTTCATCTTTATTCCTTTGAGAAATTTGATTGTAACTACTTGTGAAAGAAAAGTCCTGAAGCCGTAAGGCAAAAAGAATCCATTAGGAATGACTAACCCTTACCCTCTCATAAATCGCCTGATCAAGTTATGGTTGAGAGGATAGTTGGATCTTGTCTCCAATCTCAAATCAGTCTGACTCAACAGGGGGACCACCAACATTCAATCAAACTTTGAGTTGAGTAAGACTTTAGCATGCCTGCACATCATAATTGCATACAAAATCTAAATACAGGCCCTTGATCACTCATGTAGCCTTGTGTTTGATTGAATTATAAGCAATAATTATAAAATAATGTAGTTATATTTTAAAAGTAAAAATATTTTTAAAATTTTAAAAGTCCAGACAATATATTTTTTTTATTAAAAATGTAACAAATCAATTGTTGAAGATGAGTGCTCGAAAGAAAACATTAATAGGTTTCTCTTGAAATAGTGTTGTTAGTTTTTAAAATAAAATAGATTTTATATTTTCAAAATTTTAAATAAAGTTTAAATAATTTTTAAGAAAAACACAAAAAAGAAGAGTGGTTGAAATCCACTCTCCAACTGAATGCCAAAAAATAAAAATACAAATTTTTTATTATTTTATTAAAAAAACATTTAATTTTTACAGACTTATATATGTAAATTTTTTTTTTTCATAATTAAAGGATTTGATTCAAGAAAATGAAACAACTCCTCAATTAGACTCCCAGTTAAAAAACAAGAAGAAAAACTCATTTTATATATATATATATATATATATATATATATATATATATATATAAAATTTTTTTTCGAAGATTTACTCGTTTTCTCCATTTATTTTCCAAATCGAAGGATTTAATTCACGAAAACGGAAGAGGAATGGTCGAATTCCACTTCCCAACTAGATTTTTATTTTTAATTTTTTCTTTCTAAAAATCATTTTTTTTTCTATTTTTTAAAAATTTTACTTCATTTCTTGATTCCAACCCACTGAACTTTTGATCCATGATTTCTCTCCTAAATGAGAGGTTCGATCCATAAGGAAGATGAGGTGCCGAAATCCTCAACCCTTCATAACTTAGATATATATATATATATATATATATATATATATATATATATATATATATATATATATTATATAGAAAAAGTGAACTCTCTCTCTCTCTCTCTCTCTCTCTCTCTCTCTCTTCTTGAATTTCAGACTATTTGCACATGCACTAGGGGCTTCTTCTTGTATTGATGATAATATCATCAATACAATCAAACATTGTGGGATTTATACAAAGGCTATCATGGACAATATTTTCAAAATATTGACAACATAGTGATACTCAACAATATATCATTGATACTTGAGATTTTCTTTTTTTCCATTAGGGGGGGTTCCGGTATCGCTGAGTTGGTGATACTGATGATATCGTCGATATTAAGAGCAATGGTCTCATCTTTGGTTGCCCATCCCTTTGAAAAAAGTACTTCCATTGGATGATGCTAATAGTTCATTCAATGCCTATGGAAATAGATGGTATATGTTGATAATACTAAAACTCATTCATTCATTTCTAAACCAACCATCATTTTGGGTCCCACCTTTGATTGTCCACCCTTCTCTAAAAATTACTATGGTTGAATGATTCCAATTCCAATCAATGACTAGAGAAATTGATGGTCCACATTAATCATGTTACAAATGTTTTAGTTGTTGAGCCTATGACATCTATCATGTACATCCCACCTTGAATACCTGTGCCTCTAAAAAATCACTTTGATTGGATGATCCTAATATTTCAATAAATGGATAGGAAAGTTGATGGCCCATATTAATCATTTCACAAATGGTCAAATCATTAATATATGAAATCATCATGTGGGTCCCACTCTTGATTGCCCTTCTTAAAAATTCACTTTCGTTGGATGATAACCTCCATTCAATGCTTGGGAAAATGAAGGGCTGAGTGGAAGTTGTCGCACACGAGAGTGCACGTGTGCACAGCCTAATCTTGTGTACTTCTCTTTTGTTTACATAGTTATGTTATGCCATCGACATGCTTATACGTTTAGATATTTAGACTAAAGTCGCCATTAGCCAAATAAAACCTTGAAATCTATTATTGTTTACACCTCGTGTGATGTAGTCCAGATCACCAATCGAGAAGCGGTCACATGTCGGCACACTCATACAGAAATGTGAGAGAAGCATGCTTGCAGTCAGAAAAACCACAGATGCCTATCTAATGAGGACACACATCTTGCCAAAAGGTAAGACGCTTAGAATCATATGCACACCTAGAACGAAAAAAGTAGTCAACTCTCGTATGACACGTGACCAACAAGCGCAAGGCATGCACAACCCTTAACATGTAAAGGAAGTTTTTACAAAGACATGCCGTTATTGGATTCTTTGTAGTTACAAATCACAAGGCATGGCTATTCTAGGATTTTAATATAAAAGAAAGCATCTTCGAAGAATATCCTAGATCTTTCTATAAGCCATGAGAAAGTCAAAACAAACTATGAGAAGTCATCCGAAGATCGAAACAAATCACTTATAATGACAAGATACATCAAGGACTATAGATTCAAGTAGATAATGGCTGCTACGTAATCGAAAGACTCTTGTGTAAGTAACGCGATCTTACGCACGACCACCGACTCTCCAAAACTATCAAAACAACACTTGAAGATGAGTTTAGAGCCGTACACCAAAATAATATATAACACAAACTTTTAGCTCTACGTTGCTTATCTCCTTCGTCCTCTATGAACAACTATTAGTTTCTTGGATTAGTTTCCTCCCCACCTCTGTCCTACACCATACTATAGTAGGCACAGGGCCCTTAGTTTAGCTTCTTAGCTTAGTTTCACTACTATCCACTACACCATTGCAGTATACTAGTAGGCTAGTATAAATATCCATGACCACGTCATTGGATTCCCAGATTATTGAGTTTTGACTTAATACATCTTTGAACACATCCTGTTGACCTTGCACCACGAATATTTGGTATTTCCACAACTATCTCACGATCGTTTAGGTCTAGAGCCTTGTCAAGACCATGACCGATTTCTCTAGTACAAACCACCATAGGTAATTTCCTTTACATTTAATTTAATTTTTTTTTTTACCAATTGTACTGCATTGATGCTTTAATTAATAAAATCAATGATCAAGATTTTATATTTAATTTATTTATCTTTTATTTCTTTTATTGAGAAACTCAATCAAAGCTATCACTGTTGAAATAAAAATCCTTGTCTTCAAGGAAAAAAGGACTCATTTAGAAGGACTAATCATCCCATGCTCTAAATTGCATGATCGATGGAATGATCAATGGCTAAATAGCTAGGCCAATTTTCGCAGATATAGTCTTAATCTGGCTAATTCAACACATAGGGTCAAAGCATTCAGCCTGATTCGAGTTAAATACGACTTTGGCATGCCCAACACCTAATCTAATCGCACGTGTTTAACCAAAATTATGCTATCCATTATATATGTGGCCACTTGTCTGATTTGAACAACAACATCTATGGCTGGCTAGAAACCATAAAATCGCTTTTGTACTAAAGAATCATAAGATTCTCATGTTCACTTGACTTCTATGGTTAGTTTATGCCGTAGATTCTGGGTAAGAGCCTTTGTTACGAAAAAGGAAAGGGTTATGCACCATTTTCCACCCATACAAGATGTAGTCTCTACTTTATAGAATTTTTTTCATTTTTCAGAAATTCAATGAAAATTTAGAAGTTATTACATCAAGCAATACTTCGTAAGGTGTTTGAACCTCGGGAAGGCAAAAGTGAAAAAAGAAAAGAAGCAGAGAAAGTATAAGAAGAACGTGTGAACGTGCAATCTTTACAAGTGTGTTGAGATGTGTGAAATGGATCATCGGTTGGTTCAAGATGTGAGAAGGAAATGAGGAACCTAGACACCCTTCCTTAAGTGAAGGGATGGATGAGTGTCCCTGATTTCATCCCTACTCTATTATCTTCAGTGTCTTCTTCAACTTTAAGTTTAGTATGCTTTTTACATGCTATAGAGGGAAGCCATTGTCATGATTTCTGGATTAGAACGGGTAGAGCATTTGAGTAGTTGCATGCCAGCCCTCGACAACTCCGGATTTCTTTGAATC
Organism: Magnolia changhungtana; assembly: GCA_030180095.1. Lineage (NCBI taxonomy): Eukaryota > Viridiplantae > Streptophyta > Magnoliopsida > Magnoliales > Magnoliaceae > Magnolia > Magnolia changhungtana. The sequence goes on from JASAUF010000220.1 coordinate 7,151,706, forward strand.
GGCACAATTGTGCCTGTGGGTAACCATAACTACCATCTTTGCTTCTTGCTTCTATCCCCATGAGGGTCTGTTGTGATGGGGTTTAAATAGACCTTCAACCGGTGCCTCAAGCACCAACTGAAGAAACTTTGCTTCTTCTTCTTTTTTTTTTCTTTTTCTTTTTATTTTTTCCTTTTCTTTTTTCTTTTTGTAAAGGGGCTACCTTGGGTATGTTATTATTATTATTTCAGTGAGGTGCTGCTGTTGATAACCGATACTGTTGGGGGCCTTGCACAAAACCTTAGGATCTAGCCCTCCAGAACAAACCAGAATTATGGATAATAAAGAATGAAAATAATCAATGCATCAATCACACACCACACAAGAGAATTTTACGTGGAAAACCCTCAAAGAGGTAAAAACCACGGGACCTCGTCCAGATCAACAATCCACTATGAAGTAAAATGTTTACAACCTTCTTCACTCACGCAGGAGTGGATGAACAATGAAAGAATAAAGAAAACCAGAGAGATCTCACCGATTATGAGGACGTAGGAGCGCTGAGATATAGACTGCACCGTATATCACCTCCACGAGCATAACCTCCCTTCTACAAGCTTCATCTCTCTCTTTCTCCCCCTCTCTCTCACCTTTGATAGCCCTTTTGTGTTTTTCTCATTAACACAACATTCCCTAAAAAACCCTAGGGACTCTTTTTTATAGTTTTAGGAAACTCCTTTCTGCATCCTAGTTGTGAAAGGACTTGCGCATCCCAGTTGCGAAAGGACGACGGGTCAAAAAAAAACCCATCAAATCTCCCCCTTTTTGACCCAGGAGGGATTCACCTTCTTTAAGCCAGCCATGTTTCTACAAACCTCAAACTTGCCCTTGAGCAAGGCCTTAGTCATCATATCTGACCCATTATCGTCCATGTGGACCTTCTCAAGCTGTAACACCTTCTGTTCCAAAGTATCCCTGATCCAGTGATACCGAATCTCTATGTGCTTTAACTTGGAATGCTGACTTGGATTCTTGCTCAAGTGTATACTACTCTGACTATCGTAATAGACCACGTGCTTCTCCTGCTTCAGGCTAAGTTCCTGTAAGAACCTCTTCATCCAAAGCATCTCTTTACATGCCTCTGTGATTGCAATGTACTCGGCCTCTGTAGTTGACAATGCTATGACCTTCTGTAGCTTGCTCTGCCAAGAAACCGCTCCCCCTGCAAACGTGAACATGAACCTCGATTTAGACTTCCTGGAGTCTATGTCACCTGCCATATCTGCATCTGTGTAGCCCTCTAACACAGGTTTACCGTCACCATAGCATAGGCTCAACCTGGATGAGCCTCTTAGATACCGTAGTATCTATTTCACCACTGCCCAATACTCTTTGCCAGGATTGGTAAGATACCGGCTAACAACACCAACCGCGTATGCTATGTCTGGATGTGTACACACCATAACATACATCAAACTTCCTACAACAGACGTGTAGGGTATCTTCTGCATCTCTTCCACCTCTGCCTTCGTCTTGGGACACCGTCTATCGCTCAATCTGAAGTGACCATCCAGTGGAGTACTGACTAGCTTCGCTGCATTCATATTGAACCGCTCTAGGACTTTCTTAATATACCGCTCTTGTGACAGTCAAAGCTTCCTACTGCTCCTATCACGGGTTATCTCCATTCCTAAGATCTGTCTAGCCGGGCCCAAGTCTTTCATCATAAAAGACTTGCCCAACTCTTGTTTCAGCCTGTCGATCTTCTTGATGTCTTTTTCCATGATGAGCATGTCATCAACGTATAAGAGCAGAACTAAGAAATCACCATCTGAGAACTTGTGCGTGAACACACAGTGGTCCGACTTCATTCTGTCATACCCATGTTTCAACATAAACGAGTCGAACTTCTTGTACCATTGCCGTGGAGCCTGTTTCAGCCCATACAAGCTCTTCCTCAGCCTACATACCATATGCTCCTTGCCCTTGACTTTGAACCCCTCTGGTTGGTGCATGTAGATCTCTTCTTTCAGGTCACCATGGAGAAAGGCAGTTTTAACATCGAACTGCTCTATCTCCAGATCCATGCTAGCCGCCAACCCAAGCAACACCCGTATGGATGTCATCTTCACCACTGGTGAGAATATCTCTTCGAAGTCGACACCTTTTCTTTGACCGAACCCTTTTACCACGAGTCTGGCCTTGAACCTCGTCTGTGAATTCTTCTGCTCAACCTTCTTTTTGAACACCCACTTGTTATTTAAAGCTTTCTTGCCCTTAGGCAATTTCACCATATCATAGGTGTGGTTCTTATGTAAGGATTCCATCTCCTCTTACATAACTTTCAACTACTCCCCCTTATGCTTGTCGGCTAGGGCCTCAGAATAATCTTCTGGCTCTCCCCCATCAGTCAGTATAATGTACTCATGCGGCGAGTACCTTTTGAACGACCGTCTGTCCCTAGATGACCTTCTCACCTGTGGCTCAACAGGTGGATCAAGTGGGGGCTGCTCCCCTAGTCCATCTTCTGAAGGAACTCCCTCGTCCTCTGTACCTTATTGTACTCCCCCGTCATCAGGCACCACGGGAGGAGTAACCGGATCCATGTCCTCTACCTCACCTGAACTAGGCTGGTTCTTCTCTAGCTTACTAATGTCTTCTATACACTAATCTTCAAAGAAAACCACATCTCTGCTCCTGACGAGCTTCCTCTTGGTCGGATCCCACAATCTGTAACTGAACTTTTCATCACTGTACCCTAAGAACACACACTGCCTGATCTTCATATCAAGCTTAGACCTCTCGTCCTTTAGTACGTGAACGGATGCCCTGCATCCAAACACCCTGAGATGACTATACGATGGATCCTGTCCAGTCCACACCTTCTCAGGTACTTCTCCATTCAACGGGGCTGATGGAGACCTGTTTATCAAATACACTGCCGTGTGCATTGCTTCTCCCCAGAACGTCTTGGGCAACTTCGCATGGGATAACATGCACCTGATTCTCTCAACAATAGTGCGATTCATTTGCTCAGCTACACCATTATTCTGGATGGTCTTGGGAACCATCTGTTCATGTCGTATACCCAGGAACTTGCAGTACTCATGAAAGTCGCCAATGTATTCACCACCATTGTCAGTGCGGATGCACTTCAATGATCTACCTGTCTCTCTCTCGACCATAGCATGAAACAACTTAAACACACCAAAGACCTCGTCTTTGGATTTCAAAGCATAAACCCAAACCCTCCTAGATGCATCATCTATAAAAGTAACAAAATATAATGCCCCACCCAAGGTTTTTGTCCTCATAGGACTACAAACATCAGAATAAACCAAATCTAATGCGTGCACTTTATTAACATGAGAAACAGTTTTAACAAATGAAACTCTATGCTGTTTCCCTGATAAACAATCAAGACAGATTTTGAGAGGTGTACCCGTCACGTCTAGAAGGAGCCGCTTCTTTGCTAGTACCTGAAGCCCTTTTTCACTCATGTGGCCTAGACGCCTGTGCCACATGTCAATAGTTGAATCTTCCGCTGCGTTCAACCCACCCTTGCATATACTGACACTTGCCTTGTACAGGGTGCAACACTTCTTTCCTTTGGCCAAGATCAATGAACCCTTGATGAGCTTCCATCGCCCACTAGCAAACCGGCTTTCATAGCCATCATCATCCAACCTTCCCGTTAACATCAAGTTGAGGTGAAGGTCTGGGATATACCTCACATCCCTGAGAACCAATGTGCAGCCCACATCAGTTTTCACACAAATATCACCGACTCCCACGATTTTTGATACGCCAGAATTTTCCATCTTCACAGTCACATAGTCATCTGACTTGTAGCTTGTGAAGGAGTCCCTGCGTGGAGTCGCATGAAAAGAAGCTCTCGAGTAAACCACTTAGTCGGTGTCCTGACTCGTAGCCGTGAGACATACGTCATGATTTGCAGAAAGAATAACTACAACGTCGCCATCTGAAGCGAACGCAGTGGAATCTGATTTATCTTCCTTCCCTTTTCCTTTATTGTCATTTTTCTTACCACGACATTCATGCTTGTAGTGGCCCTTCTTTCCACAATTTCAGCATTCAACATCTTTTCTGTTACTCGACTTGCCTCTTGATTTATCTCGGGCCTTCCCGCCCTTCCTGTTCTTTCCTCTCCCCCATTCCTGTGTCATAGGAACCTTTTGTTGAGTAGACCCCTGAGACTTCCTCCTTGTCTCCTCATTGAAGAGACAACTAGTTACCTGTTCCATGGATATCTTTTCGTCTGGCGCGGAGTTACTTAGAGACACCACCAATGTCTCCCAACTGTCAGGCAATGAACTAAGCAATAGTAAAGCCTGCAATTCATCATCCAAGACCATCTTCATAGAGGTGAGTTGGTTCACTATATTGCTGACCTCATTCATGTACTCAGCCACAGAACTATCATCCTTGAACTCGAGATTCACAAGTCATCTTATCAGAAAAATCTTATTACCGGTTGTCTTCCTCTCATACAGCCCTTGTAATTTCAGCCATAGGCTAGCGGATGAGGTTTCTGTAGATACATGGTGAAACATAGAATCATCCAACCATTGTCTAATGAACCCCACCGCCTTTCGGTCCGTCTTCTTCCAACCATCATCAGTCATATCCTTGGATTTTGCTGATATGCCTAAAATTGGAGAATATAGGTCCTTGCAATAAAGCAAGTCCTTCATGTTAGCCTTCTATATGGTCCAGTTAGAACCATTGAGGCTGATCATCCTTGATGCGCCACCTTTCATAATTCAAAACTAATCCTACCCGTTCAATGAACTTAGCTTTGATACCACTTTGTTGGGGGCCTTGCACAAAACCTTAGGATCTGGCCCTCCAGAACAAACCAAAATTATGGATAATATAGCAATGAAAATAATCAATGCATCAATCACACACCACACAAGAGAATTTTACATGGAAAACCCTCAAAGAGGTAAAAACCACGGGACCTCGTCCAGATCAACAATCCACTATGAAGTAAAACGTTTACAACCTTCTTCACTCACGCAGGAGTGGATGAACAATGAAAGAATAAAGAAAACCAGAGAGATCTCACCGATTACGAGGACGTAGGAGCGCTGAGATATAGACTGCACCGTAGATCACCTCCACGAGCATAACCTCCCTTCTACAAGCTTCCTCTCTCTCTTTCTCCCCCTCTCTTTCACCTTTGATAGCCCTCTTATGTTTTTCTCATCAACACAACATTCCATAGAAAAACCCTAGGGACCCTTTTTTATAGTTTTAGGAAACTCCTTTCTGCATCCTAGTTGCGAAAGGACTTGCACATCCCAGTTGCGAAAGGACGACGGGTCAAAAAAAAAAACCCATCAGATACCTCAGGTGCCTATTGTAAAATTTTATCATTTTTGCACCGAAATTGCTCCATTTGGAGGTTTTGAGGTTTCGCAGGGTCTTTATGCTTATAAACCTTGGGTGTCAGTTGATCGGGTTCAGTGATTATCTACAGGGGTTGTTGGAGGCCCTTTTGCCTTGACTTTCCTAAAAAATGTGTTTTGATTATTGTTATGTGCTCTTGAAATGTTTGGATGCCTCAGCATATCGGCCGACATCTGTGTGAATCAGGTTATGAACCTGCCAATCTAATCCGTTAATCATTATTGAGTCGTGCGGACATGCACCTTTCAAGCCATATTATCCGGGCTTCCAAGTTTAGGTCATCCAAAGATGGTGTTATCCATGATATTCATTTTTGGATTTTCCGAAGGACCTTGATGATTTGGCCAAAATCGGCTCGGCCGACTTCTGGATTGTCCAATTTGATTAGTTCGACATTTCCAGCCCCTTGGAGATGTTCTAATTGAAGCTTAACTGAAGTTGAAAAATAATTTAATTTCGTTTCATGTAGGGTACTTACAGGCCCATGTTGATCCTACTAAAAATAGTTCAATCATTGATCTAGACCATTTGGGCACCTTTGATTTCCCACCCCCTTGAAAAAATCACTTCAGTTGAATGATCTAATCTTCCAACAATGCCTAAAAAATTGATATTACATATTAATCATGCTATAAATGTTTTGATTGTTGACTTATGACATTGAGTCATTGACCATGTGAACTCTATCCTTGATTCCCTCTAAAAAATCACTTTGGTTGGATGATCCTAATCTATAATTAACACCTAAGAAAATGAATGGCCCATATTAATTAGACAAATTAAAAAATAGTTTGATTATTGATTCAGACATGTATCATGTGGGTCCTACCTTTTGACTGTCTGTTCCTCTCAACGTTTATTTAGATTGATCCTCAGTTTCTAATCAATCTAAAAAATATTGGCAGTCTATATTAACCATAGAGCAAATGGTGTCAACATTGATTTAGATTTCTATTATGTTACTTGTACTCTACACTTTTAATTGCCCATCCCTCTTAAAATAAAATTATTTTGGTTAAATGACTCTAAGACAAGACATTGAGAATCCTTGGTGGGTTTGTAAGTGAAACATAGTCTTTTTTTTTTTTTTTTTTTGTTTTTTGGAAATCAAAAGTGCCAATTCTTTTGGCATTGCAAGAACGGTGGCCATTTAAATTATCAGAAGTTTCAATGCCAATCATCCTTCAAATGTAGTTTCCTAAGGATGGTGGGTCTTAGACTACCTAGACATTTGAATTCTTCCAATCCAAACATCACCCTCTTCTTCTTCTTCTTCTGTTTTTTTTTTTTTAATAAAACTTTCTTTATTCCTGCAAATGCTTAGTTAAATTCTATTATTATTATTATTACTATAAAACTAGCAAACTTGATTGCAGAAAGCATGTACCACATATCCCATATATGACATGTGTGCCAAGGTTCCAAAAGTGCTACCATCTATCTTTAGGTGTGAAAATTTTGACACATTTAACCTTCACGTGCCTTTGATCGCATTTTCAACGGTTAAGATGATATGATCGGTGCTATTTCCTGGATTCGCCAATTGGATTGATGGTGAAGATTAAATTAAATAGGAATGTGTTTAACCCCTATAGAGCTTGTGGACTGAATATAAGTCCCTACGCACTGCATGCCGAGTAGCTTCAACATCCATTGGTGAATGGATTTGTAGCCGTGGGCCATGTGGAATAGACGGTCCAGATCATCACGCCAGCGTAAAACATGTACTTACCTACCCTAAAAAATAGCCAAGTGTCGGCAGATGTGAATATGACATGACAAACTCAGCTGTCGTCCAACATACCCATCTTATATATTAAAAGAAATGTTCTCATATGCAACATTTTCTTTCCTGCCAACCTGTCACTTGTGAATAACATCAGCTCGGTGCAAAAGGTGGGCCTACCGTGAAAACTACGGTGTAAATAGGATAGATCAAATAATCAGGTGGGCCATACCAATACATTGAGTCAGACAATTGGCTGTCCGTTGATTTTGATGATGTAGCTGGCCTGATGTGTGGATCATCCTGTTGACATTTATGGTGAGGCCCACCTTTTACACAGCTCTGCTGTTTTGGTGGGACATGAATATTTCAATTTTTATTATTTGTATAATACAATCACACAACTACAGGATTTTGAGGTGAGGTGACATTTCTTCAATCAATATCATAATCCTGTTACACCATATCCATAGCTCAGCTGGCAGGCAGAGTGGAGATACCTCGTATCAACCAGTGTTCGAAATATCGGATCGCACAATGTATCGCACCCTTGGGATACAGATACGTATCGGTCATCGCACGGGATATATCGTTTGTATCGCATAGTTTATCGCACTTTTTGGGAAACATGGGGAAACATTGGGAAAATGGTTGAATTTTTTAATGAAACTTTGGGAATTGTTAAAAAGGCCCTTAATACACACTTTTAAATCATAACATCTCAAAAAAAAGATGCACATAATAAATTTCCTTTGTATAGGGTCCTAAGTTATGCGATGTTTAACTGAACTAATGCAACTATATTTAAATTGAATGCATGATATTTATAAATATATCATAGTCATGTATGAAAACACAACCAATTCATTGAAAAGCAAAATAAGAACTGAAGAAGTAAAATTTGATAAATATACATTTCTTTGATGAGGACTAGTTGTGGTCTAGACCCACATAGAGTTGCGTGGTGGCTCATAATCATCATCTCCATCTCGACGTGGCTGGGCATAGTACCGCTGCTCCACTAATCCACAATATTGTACCCAGGTCATAGAAGAGTGGTACCAGTTAAGATACTCCCTGACATAACGCTGGTACTCATCCTCTCCGAACTGAATTAATAGCCCATTCGTGGGTACTGTGTAATCGTCATAGTCTGTAACTGATATGGATCTGGAAAGGGCAAATATGAAGCTCCTTGGTATCTATATTGTTGGTCATATCCATACTGCTGCTCATATCCTTGCCCATATGCAGAAGTGAACTCTTGACCAGGGTTGAAAAATGATGTGCCGTAACTGTTGGAGTCACTCGTCGCATATCCACTAGGTCCATATCCATGCCCATGCTGTGGCACAGAACTCGAGCTACTCTCCAGTGTTTGTGATCCAGATTCATGTTGTGGCCTGTAGCTCGAGCTCCCCTTCCTCATCCGTGATCCAAATCTAGAGCCACCTCGCCTGCCACGAACGCTTGTGTCCCTCATGCATTTTGCCAGCAGCTCCTCCTCAAAATCTGAAAGTTTATGAGTCTTCTTTTTTTGCAGTAGCTTTTGACGCGTGTATGTCTGATTGTAAACAAGACGAGGTCGTGGTTCTCCTGGACGAGAACCATGGTCAGCGTCCTGCGTGGAATGATCGAAATTCTCCTCCCCGGTAAAAGGGCTAAGAGGCCTCTTATCCTGACTTCTTCTCGCGTCACCACCATCATCATCACCAGCATCATCATCATCATCATCATCATCCTTACTGTCATCAGAGTCATCGTCACCCTTATCGCCGCCATCATCATCACCGGACTCATTTCCCTCATCACTCTTTGACTGAGTCTCGGTGTCAGACAATGTTTCCCCACCACGTGTCCCTCGTGATAGTGACTGCCGCGGGTTGCCCTACGGACTCCTCATTAATGGGTCGAATGCCTTATCAGGAGACCTTTGTTGCTCCACATATTTGTCAACATCAATCCCTTGTGTCTCTGCTTCTGCAGCAATATGTGGCTCTGGTCGCCCATCCGAGGTATCTAAGTCATCCGACCTAACCCACTGGTAAACTATGTCATCCTCCGCATCCTCAGCATATGCATGCTGTCCGACCGTCATCAAGTCTAGTGGGTCTTCTTGTGTTTTTCTTCTTCCTTCCGAGTGGAGCAACCTCTCTCGTAACTTCATATTGTAGTGACAATACACTAGCTTCTGAAGCCTCTCATACCCTATTCTATTACGTTTATTTGTATGTATGAGGGAGAATGTATTCCAATTCATTGCACAGGGTGACGAGGACACCGTCTGTGCAAGCACACGGACAGCCAGTCGTTGTAAAACCTCGCAGTCAGTCCCATACATGGACCACCATTCGCCTGCGTATCATAAGATTCTTTCATTATCCTAAATGTTCCAAAATAATATAAATGTTAAGTTTACTACAGTGACTCACATGGCATCATGACGTTCCTTGACTTCACCGCAGGGTGACACCCAAACATCCCAACTGCGTCGCGGAATTTAACAATCTGTTGATAGCGTATAGCAACTAGAATAAGTATTTAATAATCGAGATGAAGATAAGGAGAATGTAAGTGCGGAACATATTTACCTCACTACCAAAGGTGTCTTTCCCCGGACAGTCAGGGAATAAGTGATCGTATACCTCATGCACAGCCCTCTTTAATGAATTATCTTTGAAGAGGTTCCGGCTGTAGTGGTATTTGAGATTTAGGAAATATGCTGAAAACCAACATATACACATCAGTACAACCCTCGCTTATTATTGCATATGGAAAAAAAATCCATTTAGGTACTTACCAGCCTGATGTAGTGGGTGAGAAAGCGTCATTTTCCAACGGTCGTCTATTATTGCATGCACCCACTTTATGCATTGGGAGCTTTAATCATGATGGCATCTTTCATTAGTTGTATAGACGGATACAACGACCCCATCGACGGATTTGTCTCATTGTCCACCATCCTCAACACTACATAAATGGGCTCTAGAATACCCACAACACCACGCACTTTATCCCAAAATGTCTTTCCCAGCACCAGCTCCTCAATTCTATAGGTTACTTTCGTCAACCTCCTTTTCCATTCTACGTAATCATGAGAGGCGAAAAGCTCTCGTAACCCTTGTTTGTGTTTGAGAAGGCTACTTAAGGCGATATAATTTGTGGCAAATCGTGTCACTCCGGGGCGCACTATATCCCCACCACACCTCTCACGCATTGCGGTTAATAACCAGCCGTGGTTGTATACAAAGTTTGTGATGAGCCGTGCATCAGTAATTACAGTCTTCACCGACGGCCTATCCCCGATCCCCTCCAGCATGAGATCGATGCAATGGGCTGCGCAGGGGGTCCAATACATATGATACTTGCTCTGAATATCCTCCCCGCCTTAACAAATGCACTCCCATTATCCGTAATAAACTGCACAATATTTTTCCTCCCAACATCTTACATGATGTTGTGCATTAGTTTGTAAATGTACTTATAATCTTTGATCTTACTACTCGCATCTATACTCTTTAGGAACACCGTCCGTCCCCTGGAATAAACCATAAAATTTATAATCGACATCTTCGTCGGTCCGGTCCAACCGTCACACATGACGGATGTACCAGTACATCTCCCATGACTGCCGATACGAATCAACGTATGTCTTCATTTCTGCATGTTCATCATCCAAGTATTTTCCCATGATCTGTGCTGGTGTAGGCGGCTGCACACCCTCTCCCCCACGCTGCACTTCACTTATCATATTTTTGAAGTGCGGGTATGCTGCGGCATTTGCGGGGATTTGACCGTATATAAAAAATTTTGCTATAAATTTTTCAAATTTTTTCCTCACATCCCCTCCACTAAACATCTCCTTTATTTTCTTTTGTGTCCCTCCCGCCTCTTTGTACATCCTCGGATCCGAAGGTAGATCCGGCATCCGCATGCTGCTACTCCTGCCCATGCCCCATATTTCTCCTCGCCTACTTCCCTCCCCTGATCCACCCCTAGCACTCTCCCCTGCTCCACTCCCCCCTGCTCCACTCCTCCCACCACGCTCATGGATAGACCCCTCAAATCGAGGCCTACTTGTGTTCCACCTCCTATCTTGATCCCTCTCCCATCGATCCCGTATGGACTCTTGAATTGCGCGTCTGTATTCGGGATCATCATCATCATCTTCGAGATCCACTACATCATCCTCACCTGCATATGGTGGTCACCCCAACTCCTCCCTAATCTCCCTCTCCCGTGCATGTCGTTCATCTTTTGTCTTCACATTTTTTTTCAATATGCTCCTCATCTGTTCTCGCACATCTTATGGACACTTTGGGCAATCCACAACATTGCGATACCCTCCCGCTAAATGCTCCTTTAAGCGGGTTACCCCACCACTCCTCAATACATGGCCGCGTAAATTACAAATACTCCCGAATCGATTATCGGGAATGGGCTGACCGTACCTCCACCCTATATCAGGTTGCCTACCTCCTCTTCCTCCTGACATATTTTCTCTGTAAAATAATATTATATAAGTCTTTATCCAAAAAATGAAGCTTACTAAAAAATCATGTGGACCACACGAAAGCAAACGATGTGAATTGAATGTCTACTATGAAACCCTTATTATTGTGAAAAACATTGAACAAGGAGGGGATAGAAAGAGAGAGAGAGAGAGAGAGAGAGAGAGAGAGAGAGAGAGAGCAAGATGTGATAGAGGTAGAGTTCTCTACAACACTCAAGTCAATGTGGGCCACCATATTTTAAGTGTAAAACTCACTCCATTCATCATATTCTATATTCACTATCAGGTCTTGAGGTAAAAAATCAGTTACATTTACCACTCAAATGCACCATATCATATGGAATAGTGTGAATGGAATGTCAACCATAAGTTCATGTGTGGGCCACCATGACTTTATTATTTTCTACAGAACTTAGAGAACTTGCAGGGAGTCCATGTAACAAAAAGCTACATCAGTTGAGCTGGGTCCAACTGATCTTACACGAAGGCCAATTAAATTGTTTAACGGTGTTTCGCTGCCATCTGTGGTGTGGTCCAGCTGATATTTGGATATGATTCATTTGTTGGATAATGCTCTAATATGATCTCCAAAAATATATGAACGGTGTAGATATAATAAATACATCACTTTGGCCCACGTAACTTTGATCTCCTTTGAACCGTTCGTGCAACTGGAGCTCAAGGAGCATCAGTGCTCGTCTTTGCACGGACGCGGATTGCGTCCTACCCCTGCCCGTCTCTAGCCCAAAACGGGCAGTTCTGTGGGTTGGGCCCACCTTGAACGTATGTGATCTATCCACACTGTCCATTCGTTTTTCCATCTAATTTAAGGGGTTGAGCCAAAAATTGAATCATATCTAAAGATCAAGTGGACCATACCATAGGAAACAACAGGGATAATGATATCCACCGTTGAAACCTTGCTAGGCCCAACAATGATGTTTATTTGTCATCCAACAGGAATTTATGTGATTTATCCACACCGTCCATCCATTTTTACAGATAATTTTAGGGGTTGATCCCAAAATTGAAGTAAATACAAAGCTCAAGTGGACCGTTACATAGGAAACAGTGTGGAATAATGATTTCCACGGTTGAAACATTTCTAAGGGCCCACATGATGTTTTTTTTAAACCATAAAACCTATTCATAAGGTCACGTAGACGTGGATGAACTTAAAACACAAATATCAGCTTGATCTAAAACTTCTCTGGCCCCAAAGAAGCTTTTAATGGTGGACGTTCAATCCCCACTTTGTGGTCCACTCAAGCCCTGAACCTGCCTCATTTTTTGGTTCACATATTAAAATTTTCTGAAAAAATCGTTGGACAGCAGGATGAAACAGTTACATCATGGTGGGCTCCACAGAGCCCTGCCCGGACGGATTACCGTTCGGGCGGGGGTAGAACGCAATCCGCGTCCCCTGACACCAACCAATAGCTGGTGGTCGGTGCTATGTGGGTCACACCATGATGTATGTGTTTCATCCATGCCATCCATCTGTTTTTACAGATCATTTTACGGTATAAGTCCAAAAATGAGATATATCCAAATCTCAAGTGGACCACATTACAGGAAACAGTGTTAAATGAGGGTAGACCATTAAAAACATTTTGGGGGCCATAAAAGTTTTGGATCAAGCTGATATTTGTTTTTTCTCTTCATCTGGGCCTGTATGACCTAATCAAGAGATTAAATGTCAAATAAACAGTATAGTGGGCCATAGGATGATTTAAATGGTATATCCAATCACCATTGTTTTCATGTGGTGTGGTCCACCTAAGATTTATATCCCTCTCATTTTTGGGTTTATTACAATAAAATGATATTTAAAAATGGATGAACGGAATGGATGAAACACATACATCATGGTGGGGCCCACAGAGCACTGACCACCAGCCCACGTCCCGCATACGTAATCCGCTTCCAGCGGATTACTGAAGCTCCGTCACCAAGTTACGTGGGTCCCACCATGATGTATTTTTTCTATCCACACCGTCCATCCATGTTAACATATCATTTTAGGGCATGAACCAAAAAATGAGTCAGATCCAGAGCTCGACTGGACCCCACCACAGAAAACAATGGAAAGAGTGACGTTCGCCATTAAAAATTTCTTGAGGGCCACACAACAAATGAATGGTCAAGATGATATTTATGTATTTTATCTGCTCCGTCCATACCTTTTAATAGATAATTTCAGGGCTTTAGGCCAAACATAAACCATATACAATGTTTAAATGGGCCACACCTTACAAAACAGTTGAATTGAACATCCACCGTTGAAATACCATTTTTGGCCACACCTTACAAAAATTTTTTTGGATTGACCCTTTAATTTAGATGGGAAAACATATGGACGGTGTGGATAGACCACATACATTAAAAGTGGGCCCCAACTGAGTTTACTGAGCACGATTGGCGCGTGCTCAGCAAATCACACCGCCAGAAATTTCCGGTTAATCAGATTGTGTACGCTAAGCGTACTGAGTAAACTTTGTGGGGTTCACCATGCTCTATGTATTTTATCCAGTCCATCCATCTGTTTTATTAGATAATTTTATGGTATGGGTCCAAAATCGAAGGATATCCAAAGCTCAAATGCACCACACCACATGAAACAGTGTGAATTGAACATATACCGTTGCAAAATTCTTGAGTGTCACAGAATTTTTGTATTAAGCTTATATTTATTTTTTATCTTCATCCATGTCTTTGTGATATTTTTAACGGCTTGGATGACAAATAGACATCATCGTAAGGCCCAGGAAGGTTTCAACGGTGGAAATCATTATTCCCACTGTTTCCTGTCGTATGATCCACTTGAGAGTTGGATATGCTTCAACTTTGGGTTCAACCCCTTAAACGAGCTGAAAAAACGTATGAACGGTGTGGATAAACCACTTATTTTCACGGTGGGCCCAACTGAGTTTACTCAGTACGATAAGAGCGTATTGAGTTACTCGGTACGCAATCCAAAGTCCCGGACCGACTGCATTTCACCCCTCCCGCGACTCGTTTTCTTCATTTTCTCGATTTCGACGAGATCTCCCTCTCCTTCACGCAGCGAAGGCTCCGGATGAGGTAATCTCGTCGAATCCGGCCTGATTTCTCGCCGAATCTCCGAGAAATCCGCACCGGCACGCTCCAATCGACGAAGAAAGAGAAAAAATGAAGAAAATAGCAAGAAAATTTGGAAGAAAGGGGGATACAGGGTACTTACTTGTCGAATGGCCCACCTCCGATCACCGCTACAGGTATTCTCCGATCCCTCTCTCTCTCTCTCTAATTCAAAAAATTTTGATTTTCTGCAACCCACGGCATCGGCTTTTTATTGTTGTGGGTTGTTGGCTACAGTGGGACTCGTGAGTTCCCTGCAAATGCACCCGTGAGTGTCCGTGACTCTGTTTGTCGATTTCCGACAATAATGGAGGCGGAAATACCACGATATCTAAATCGGGGTGGGTTGTATCGGCGATATCAAAGATATCGTCGCTGTATCGTAAGATATCGAGATATACTGCACGATATCGACGATATATCGCACGATATCTGGAGTTAGGGTTTTTTGGTATCTTCCGACTGTTATCGGCGAAGTATCGTCTCGCAAGGGTGCGATACCGATAATATCGGCCGATATATCGGCCGATAGTATCGATATTTCGAACACTGGTTTCAACACTTGAGGTCTTGGTATCTATCCCCAATGGGGGTGGCTGACATGGAGTGCCATGAAATCCCTAGGCCGACTTTCACTCTGATCCAAAACTTACATGGGTTATGGAAAAAGGAAACTATTTCTTCCCTTGATTTGTCTCTTTCATGGCCCACCAAAGTTTTGGATCAGAGTGAAATTCTAGCCTTAAGGATTCATGGGGTGTTACATCACATAAGTTGTGAAATAGTTCTCAAGTGAACATTCCTCTCTCTCTCTCTCTCTCTCTCTCTCTCTCTCTCTCTCTCTCTCTCTCTATATATATATATATATATATATATATATATATATATATGTACACTCATCTACGCACTTTCTTATGAGTAAGCACCCATGAGCACCTTTGTACATGTGTGCTAGGCTCAAAATCCGAACGGTCGACATGATGTGGCACCCCTTAAAACCTTACAAGCACAACTTTCAGCCTAATAGAAACTTTGGTGGGCCATGGCAAAAGGAAATAGTTTCCTCCCTTGATTTGCATTTCTCTTTGCTATGGTGCACTAGAGTTTTGGATGAGGCTGAAAATTGGGCTAATAGAATTTCAAGGGATGGCGCATCACGTGAACCGTTCAAATTCCGTACCCATGATATGTATTCAAAGGTAATCACGGGTGCTAACCTAAGAAGGTGCACACGTGAGCATTCCTTTCAATATATAAATAAATAAATAGGTAAGCTCGCTTGGACCTGAGACCTCAACGTGCATTGCGTTGGGTCACTCACTGTTTACCATTAAGATGTATGGGCCCAACCCATCTTCTATTTGTGCTCTTGGCGGTCATGTTCACAGTCCAATTCTCAAATTGCTGTTGTAGCTACATTTGTGGTCCCATTCACGGGCCCTCAAAAGGAGCGTGGACGCTTAAACTAACATTTTAAGCCAAACCTCAGTTTGTATATTTCTATGGACGTGCTTTTATATACTCCTAGTAAAATGGAGGCTAAAGCCGACCGGTTGAAAATCTATTTCCTATTAAAAAAATTTAAAATAAAAAGTACAAAATCCCTTTTATAGAAACCTCCTTTCACAAAATTACAAAAATGCATATAAATGGGTCCAAAATTAAGATGCTTCCGCTTCATTTGCAAAATTACAAAAATGCATGTAAATGGGTCCTAAATTAAGATACTTCCATTCCATATTCCAGTGCTACGGACTCTTTTCGAAGATTCTTTTCTTGATGGGAAGGAAGATCTTTACTTTCAATTTCAGATAAACAATGGTTTGCAAATGGATATATAGCTGAGGAGAGGAACATAACAAAAATCAGGTTCAACTCGAAAATGGTAAAGAATTGCTGGCCAGGATCTTTCAATTGGTTATTTATTTATTTATTTATTGGGCATGCTCCATCTATGGTGGGGGCCATCATGATCATTGCATCATTCATCCTCGTTGGAACAAGAGTGAATGAAGTGTTTGCATTATTGGGCCATGGGACTCATCGTGGATGGTCCATCCATCAAGAATCCTTTACATTGGAAGAGCATAGCCTAATAATATTAGACCATTTTTAGTGGAATGATAACCGTTTATTTTCTTTCTTAGTTTTGCCTTTGTTGGCTGTCTCTCAAAAAGTTCTTAGGATTTTTCCAACAGAAGAGGTTTCTAGCGCATGGACCATTCACCATCCATAGCATACCATCATCGGTTTGGATAACAAAATAGAAATCCATTATCCATCCGGTATGCCAATTGCAACCCTTAGCCGAAAATTCAATCCGATAATATATGCACATAAATATTTAGATTAGATAAGATGTCACTAACATTTATCGACATAAGCCAAGTTTTTTATTTTTTATTTTTATTTTTTTAACAAAAACAGGCTAAAAGTAGCCTGCAGTTCATTTAAAAAAGAAGTAGCTGAATACAGGGGCTGTACTTTGGGTTGCCCAAGAATCCTCAGAAATTACATTGGGCAACCTATCATCCATGATCTAGCTTTTTTTTTTTTTACAAAAAGCACCTATACAACCCTGGATCGGTATGAGCAAAAAGAGACCTACACGAAACCAAAAATGGGCCAACACAAAAAGCCCACCCAACGGGGGCTAGCCCCTAACCGAGCCTAGACCCACCCTATCTAGAAAGATAAGGCCCCTCACCTCCCTAGGCAATTCTATCACAGAAAGAAACAGGGAAGAGGCTTGGGACTCGCTGCCCATTCTAGCCATCTTATCAGTCGGGCCATTCCCTTCACGAAAGGTGTGGAGGAACTGAATTTCCCCTCCTCACTGGAGGGCTTTGATCCTACCCAACCAATATTTCCATTTCCACCCCGGCTTGTTGGCCCCTGAAAGAAGGTTGATAGCAAGCAAGGAATCCGATTCTACAAGGATCTTGGAGAACCCCCTTTGGAGACAGAGGAACAGCCCATCGTGAATTGCTCTTAATTCAGCATGGGTGTTGGACGCCCTGCCATATCCTGTAGCAAAATCGAAAATGAAGCCCGCAGAATCACCTCTACAAATTAGGGTTGAAAGTTGGGCGGGTTCAACCTGACCGACCCGTGACCGACCCGACATTGGGTTGGGCTCGGGCAAGATGTATCGAGTCCGATCTCAAGCTTGGGCTATACAAACACCAACCCGATAAAAATTGGGTCGGGCTTGGGTTGAGGTCTTGGGTTGCCAGACCCAACCCGAACCCGATCAATATATAAGTTACTCATACATTATAATTGAGTGTGGATCATCGGTGTTAAAGGCACAAAAAATTCTAGTACTGTCTAGTTTCATTGGTACATATAGATTGCGTGCCACACAACATGTCTTTTAAAAGAGTAGTTGTCTTATATTTTAGCTTATTTGTTTAGAAAAAAATTGAAATTTTTTACAATAAATAACTACATATATAATTAATAAAATCATATATACAAAAAATAAGTGTGTATTGAAATATAATAGACAAATGTAATAATGAAAATACTAGAATGTATCCACCTGACCAACCCAACTAACCCGACCGAGCCTGCTTGGTTGGGCTTGGGTTGAGAATTTCCAACCCGAGGTTGGGTTGGGTTGGGTTGGGGTTGAGGTATAGGAACCTTGGGTTGGGCTAGGGTTGAGCACCAACCCGACCCAACCCGCCCAACTTTCAGCCCTACTACAAATCCCACTGCCCCCGGGCAGCCAAGGGTTTCCCCTGGCGGACCCATCAACGTTTATCTTAACCCACCCGTCAAGGAGTTTGATCCACCTGATCAGCTGGACGTTACACGCCGTAGGTCCAGAGAGAGGGTGACCCAGCAAAGGAGGAATGAGGATGGACGTGGGCCGAGAACTGCTAGGGTTACACCTGTTGGAGATCGCGGTAAGCCAGCCTCTAACCCGCGAGATCTGTACCTGGATAGAGGGGGGATAGCCGTCAAATTTCACCTGATTTCTACCCTTCCACAGTTCCCAGATGATGATGCAGGGGGCCAGTTTGAACAGGGTCTTGGCCCAGCCCCTGGGAGAAGGGCCACTCCACCACTGTCCCAACCTGGCTTCAACAGAAGACGCTCCCGGGAGGGATCTCCCAAAAACAGCGGCAAAGTGGGACCAAAGCGCCTTCGCCCTTGCGCTGAGAAGAAATAGGTGGTTAATAGTTTCGGCTGCCAGCCCCTGAGTCGTGATCCCATCACAGCAGACGCAACGGGAGGCGAGATGAACTCCTCTGGCTTGGACCGCTGATTCAACCGGAACAACTCCCTTGATCGACTTCCAAACCAGCAATGAGAGTTTGGGGGGCAGTTGAGGGAACCATATCCTGTTGTGCCAGCTTACCTGCGGCCTAGGAGACCGCCCATAATACCATGCTGAACGGACATAAAACTCACCAGATGGATCGAGGGGCCAACATGGAGCATCAGGGTCTTCTGAGGTGCAGTAACCACCATGGAAGATGGCGTTAATGATCTCATGCGGTAATAACGTGAACGACGAAGAAGGGGGAAAAGGCCCTGCTCGGCCCAAACAATCTTTGATACACAGGTCCCTCAGCTCGGTCGGAATGGGCCACTGCACTTTGTCGATGAGGGGGCCAACACCAGCCCAGTTGTCTCTCCAGACATTACGGTCGCCCCTCCCAATGAGCCACTGAGCATTGGAGTCCAGCAGAGGGAACAATTCCTTAATCCGCTTCCATAACGGGGAGGTTGTAGTCCGACGTTGACCCTGCCCCATTAAACATAGATCTTGATGATACTTGGCCCGCATGAAGCCACCCCAGAGACTCCTATCTTCCTTAAACTTCACGACCCAGTCCATCTTGAGTTGAAGAGTTTTCATAACCTCAGCTAGACTTCTAATTCCTAGGCCACCTTCAACTATAGGGGACATAAGCCAAGTTCGCTTCTTGAATGGTGTAGACCATTGTATATGTATGCAAACTATAAGTGATGCATATTAACATACATGCCATATCATATGTACCTCCACCTTAATTTATATGATAATAAAAATCAAATTTCATATGGATTGGCACAATTAGCTTCGTTTTCAGTCACACTGTGTAAGTCTAGTAGAGACAGATTATTTTTTGATTAGTTTAATCCCGCATGATGACTATATAGATGATGAGCGCTTATTCATGATGCGTGAATTGAGCTGCATGTGCTGCAAGACTATTAATCTATAAGGAATGGATCTATTGTAATCCAATCGTTATACGAATATGTTAGTTTAATAGGTGATTCTTGTGTTCTTATTACTCTATGTTACATGATAAGATCATGATGAGGTGATATTCTTTTGGTGTGTATTCCCAAGAGCACCCACACATATTCAGTTGGGTCAAAAGTATGTTGGGAAAGCAATCAAATCAAGATCGAGTTACAAAGATCGGTTGAAGGAAGAACTTAGATGATAGTATGGTAGTATTGACATACATGAGACTTATCTCGTATGTTGGAGGTCAGAATTTTTGTGAATTATTTTTGAAAAAAGTATTTATAAAATATTATTTTATTATTTTTAATAAGCTTTCATTGATCAAAATTTTAAAAACAAAATTTATTCAATCTTAAAAGTGAATAAGTGTACATCACATTCAAAGTATCAGGATTTGTGCTTGTACATATATGGAATCAAATGTGCCTAATTGAATAATCATATCAATGGTCTAGGACAATAAGTTGGAGATTATGATGGATCATTTCTATTCCATTTTTGAATTTCGTACAATATCCTCACTGGGGGGAAGATTATAGTTACAAAGATTTCACACTAGATCTCCTTGATTGGATGGGATAAATTGGGTTTTATTTTTTATAAGTGTTGGGGGCCTTGCACAAAACCTTAGGATCTAACCTCCTAAAAATACCAAAATTATGGGATAATAAAGCAATGAAACTAAATCAAAGCACAAACCATACAACATAAGAGATTTTAATGTGAAAAACCCTCAAAGTGGTAAAAACCACGGGACCTCTTCCAGATCAACAATCTACTATGAAGTAGAACGTTACAACCGATCACAAGCACACACCGCTTGATCAAACTTTCTTCACTTACGTAGGAGTGGATAAACAATAAGAAAATAAAGAAAAGTGGAGAGATCTAACCGATTACGAGGACGTAGAAGCGTTGAGATGTCGACTGCGAAGTAGATCACCTCTACGAGCAGAACCTCCCTTCCACAAGCTTTCTTTCTCTTTTTCTCTCATACCTTTGATAGCCCTAAACCCTTTAGTAAACTCTTGTAAAGCTTTAAGAAATTCTCTTACATTACCAATACCCTAGAAAAGCCCTAGGGACTTCCTATTTATAGTTTAGGAAACTCTTTTTCGCACCCTTGTGAAAGCCGCCTCAAAATTACGCATCCCGCACAAAATCGGACTCAAATCTGCGTAACCTCGACTGGTTGAGGTTGAGGACCTCGAAGATCAAAACCAAAAGCTCGCTGAAATTTGAGTCGAGCACCACTCGACTGGTCGAGCAATGCGGTTATTTCACAATTTGTGGTATCTGAACCGCACCACATCTCCTCTGACCTGAGGAGAAAAACCTCATCAATAAGGAGGAAGTGCATCAATTCAGTATACCCTCATTATCAAAATAATCTTAGAAATACCAGAGTTAGTCTCTAATTAGAATTTATCCAAGATGGAGGTCTATAAATATAAGTGTAGAGCTTTAGTTTAAGATGTCTCTCCCTCTCTCTCTCACTCTTTCTCTCTCTTGTCCTAGTTTTAGAGAAATCCCTTCCATTTTAGCAACACTGTTTTGCGAAATTTAAAAATACTAGAGTGTGTATAGTATTCTCTTCCCTTACGGTTGAAAGTCAACATCATTAGTAGGTTTTGCTCCATCTCCGTGCGTGTTTCCATACAGTGAATTAGACAATAGTGGTTATGCATTCGAAGTAATTTAATTCGTGAAAATTTTAAATTTGACATATTTTTTTTTACGATTCCACTTACATGATATCCACTCCATTCATTTATCTCCTAGCTCATTTTAGGACATGAGCCAAAACACGAGGGTCCAAAACTCTAGTGGGCTAGGAGGGATGGAAACGCCTGCCATTAAAACCTTCCTTGGTCCCACTAATTTATATGCCATCTAACCGGTTCACAAGGTGATTCCCACTTGGATGGAGGTAAACACAAATAATATTAGCCACATTCTAAACTTTTGTGGCATCAAGAAGATTTCCATGGTGGGCGTTCATTTCCCATTTTTTCTTATCACGTGGCCCACCTAAGTTCCAAATCTCCCTCGTGTTTGGTCTCATGTCCTATGATAAACTGGGAATTGGCTGGACAGACCAGATATAGCACAAAGATCATGCTGGAACCTACGGGCAGGTCCCTTCCTTCCTCTCCTTGCTAGAATCATATGCCCTATATAAATAAGGGATTCTTTTGCATTTCCATCCGTTCTTTTTCATGTACCAGGCATGCACGAATTACTATTTATTCAAACTTCGAAAATGGATCTAAGTGGGATTTACAATGGCCCACCAATCAGTTTTGGAACTCTTATATATGCCATTTAGAATCATTGTTAAAAATATGATTTTTGTGTAGGGTACCAATGCCTTCACGATTTGAAATAATTCCTGCTTGATGTGATATATTTGACACTTTGTTCAAAAAGCATATTCATGAACGATGAGAAAAATACTCACCTCAAACTGGTTGGATAATAAATAACTGGCCAACGTGTAGATAACTTCTAACCTACACATCATCCACACCATCAATAGGTTGGCCCCACCCTAAGATCGCTTTGTACAAAAATCAGCCCCATCCACTCATCAGGTGGGCTACACCATAGAAATGGTGTATAATTGTTGATAAATAACAAAATACAAGTGTGAGGTCCACCTAATGAGTGGATGAGGCTGATTTTTACACAAGGTGATCCTCATATTAGGGCTAACCTATTGGACAGGTTGGATGTCATGTCCACAGGAGACGTGGAAGTTACCCACTGGGTTGATAACAACTTTGGTCCAAAGCTGAGAAATGCTCACATTCAGATGGTTGGATGGTAGGTTACTATCCACTCAATGGATGACTACCAATATATCATGTACTCTAGGCCTCATGGAGTAGACTTAAAAGAGTTTCAACACAAGGTCACATATTCGAGTACCTATTATTCCACAATTGCAGTGTAGGTATGTGTAAATAAAATAAATAAATAAATAAAAACTTATCATGTGCCTACAACATCCACCCAGTCTAATAAGTTGGCCCTACAATAAAGATCACTTCTGGAATAAAGTTAGCCAGTCCGCTAATCAGGTGGGCCACACGAAGATGGCATTTTTTTACACTATATAATAAAATGAGTGTACAATTTGAGTTACCATCAATCCATCATATGATATAATGAAGTCTAGATCACTCTCATTGATCTTCAATAAGCAGTGTTGGTCAATCCATTCCGAAACAAATAGATTTAAAACAAATCCTAACCATCAATTGGACCCCTTTATGTGAACGGTGGACATTGAAAGTTTATTTGATTATATACGTAGTGCCGAAAAATTGACTACTGCGGTTATCCAACATTATAAGCTAAGCCTCACCATTTATCGGTGGGACTTAGTATTTCAAACTATGGGTTGTCACCAATTTTATAAAATGGGTTTTAAGAATTCTGCCTTTTATAATGCTATGAGAAGAGCGCATTTGACTCTCTTCGTTTACACCTTGCCCATACGTAGTTTTTTCCATGTTATATCAATTAGTTATCAAGGATTCAATATCCATGCAAACAATACACATGCATGAAATCCAGACCCTTCATTTGCTGGGCCATATAATGGATAGGGCGTACAATAAAAATCATATCCACTGATAATCCTATTGATGGAAAGGCTCTGGGAGATCGCAATTCAGCGGTTAGAAATGTTCAATGGTCAAGCCTGATGGGAAACCTCCCAATGGACGGATAGGATCATCTAAATCGTGTCATTTTTGGAGTACAGCCTATCCATTGTAAGGTCCAAATCGAATAGATGAACGGTGTAAATCTCATACATGTGCAGCGCACGTACGGATATTTGTTGCTTGATAAGTAGCTTGGATAATAGAATTCAGCATTGGATTCCTTGAATAAAAAGACTTATAAAAGGTAAATGTTTGAACATACATTGGAACCTGGTCACAATGTGGACGTATCATGTAAACACAAAGGAGGTTTACTAAGTTCACACGTGTGTACAGCCCTGTCCATCCATTCAAGATCCAGACTTCAATTGCATTGTTTAGATCATGTGGCCTCACCAATCAGGTGGTTTCCCTCAGGTGGGCCAGTGTGCGGATGAAAATCTTGGATCTCACACGTGTGTTCAACATTAGCACACGTGATTACATCTAGATCAACAGTTCTACACACGTGTCAGGGCTAGCAAACCTCTCCTCCCATGCAAGCCTTTTTTTTTTTTTCAATGCATGGCAAGATTTCACAATAATAAGTGGCAATAAGAAAGCTAATGAGTTTTAACTGTAAAGGCCTTGGAATAATTGCAGACAAGAGCTTCCGTTGATCCTGTCCATTAAAATCCTAAACTAAGAAATGGGCCCCACGATCAAAATCATGCAGATAAGCATGATTTGGGAATCTGTCACCTTTTTTGAATAATGGGCTGGAATGTTTGTTACCTTTGAGGAAAGCTCAAGGAGAGAGAATAAAGAAAGGGAATGGTAATGATGATGATGAGTAGGAAGGAAGCGATGGGAGATGAGATGGTGGTCAAACCATGACCATGCATTATTGATTGGGGAAGCAATGAGCTGGTCTATGTACTTAAAACAGTTTAAGTTACCTTTTTTGCATGACCAAAAAGATGGGTCCCACATAGGTGGGCCACCCAAATCATTTCAAGGGTCAGGCTGAAAAGCTTGAAATGTGTGTTTGATACAGCCTATCAAGTTGTGGCAATTCAATACCTGTATGAACTATTGAGCACAGTAGGAGATGGTCCATTGCTAGTGTGACCCACCATTTTGTTGGGTCAATGGATCCTGACCATTGGTGGAGACTGGGAAATTCCCCACAATGAATTACTGATCAAGATCTTTAAAATCATTTTTACATATTATTATCAATACTATTTATCTTTTAAAATCTATTTTTAACCGTTCAAATCAAAGGTTTAATGTTGATCAACATTTCCAAAGCATGGGTCACCGTTTCTCTTTGGGATAATTAAGATTTTTCTATTAGGACGGTGGGTCTGATCAAACACACATTTCAAGCTGCAAGCTATTTTGAAGCATCACGAACAAATGGTTGTGACTGACCAATCACTGCAATTTTCAGGCTTTGCTCATCTAAGGTGGGACAAATAATTTGGACGGTTTGGATCAGCATGGCTGTATGCTATACATACACTCTGTACGGTGGATGAAATCCAAAGCTCTGTACATATAACCTGCAGAGCTCACGGTTCTGGATCTCAAATGTTAATCAGAAGGGGCCCTCAATGGATGGTTGCTGCCTAAAATCTCTCTATCAGTCGATTCCCTACCGTTGGATCAGTGGCCAACAAAAGCACAACAAAGACCCAAATGTAGCCAACCAATGCAATGAATGGAATCAACCAATCTGGAAAATGTAGGGGGCCCATCATATGAATGGTATGGATCATCAAAACACGACCCCACTTGTACAAAGCACATGCATCATCAGGCCACGTAATGTAATGCCTCTTTTAAAAAAAGCAGTGGTAAACTCACACTATAGTTCTGACCCCATTCAAATAAAATCATTTCCTTGAACTTTCATTTCGCTCCATTTGCAAAAATCTTCAAATGTGGCCAAAAGGAGCAGTTTCAAAGATTCAAACTTCTTGTTACAGAGAGTGGTGGGCCCCACCATGATGACCTTCATGATATCTCCAATCTCCACTAACAGCTACTAAAAACCAAAACTAATAAACCTTCCCTTTTTTTTTTTTTTTCCACACTCCCAATTCATTTCTGTTCTCTCTCTCTCTCTCTGTCCTTCATGCAAAATCTTTACATGCTTTTCTACCAAGAACAGAAGCTAAGTATCAGTCCAAGCAGCAAACAGTGGCATGTGGGCCATGGAGATTGCTGGCCTGATCGGGGCAGATGGAATCCAAGAACCCATGGGAGTAGGACCAACGAATTTGGCAGGCGCCGGCTTCGAAAACAGCATCGAAAGGCCCGTCTTATCTGGGCTTCCTTCTCTCGAGCTGCTCAAGCTGGTCACCAATGAAGATGAGTTGGATAAATGGGCCGTTGCCATTTTGGTTGAATCATCAATCCCGTCCACCGAATTCACTGTATCTATGCCGATTAGATCATGTAGAGCTGCTGAGAAAGATGGGGTTCTGTAATTCTTGGTGTTGATTGGTTTCTGATCCAGTGTTTCGACGGTCTGCAGTTGCTGTGGGGAGGACTCGTAGACCATCTTCCAATCCGAACCGATGTTGTTTTCATCAGTTACATTGGCTTCCCCACTGCTGTTTTGGGTAGATGGGCGGTGATCAACAACCTCATGGCTAGCTTCAATCTCTTTGTTTCTCTTGGCGAGCTCGCCTGCAAGAAGAGTGCTACTTGATGTGATCCGTTCGACGTCGTACCTCGAGATGTCGAAGTTGGTGACTGCATTCACCCCACGGAATTTTATCGCAGCAATGTCGTAGGCTTCAGCTGCTTCCTCTTGGGTGCCTGAAATTACAGTCCCATGAGAACTTAAAGGAGTGTCTTATAATCAATATAGCTGAACAGTGGAACCATTCAATGTTTTATCGTGGGGCCCACCTTTTATTGACCCAAATCATTCATGAGGTGGGCCCCATTAGTTTATCCAAGATGACCCAAAATCTCCATAGTCACATTGAACCCTGGTCCATATGGAAGATTGATTGTAATCATCTGTTTTCATTAGATGGTTAAGATCACCTGTCCATGGAAGATTGATTGTAATCATCTGTTTTCATTAGATGGTTAAGATCACCTGTCCATGGAAGATTGATTGTAATCATCTGTTTTCATTAGATGGTTAAGATCACCTGTCCCATGATGGCCAACCAGATCAGTGGTTCATATTACAGAGAGCGAACCCCACCGTATCTGATTATCCCAAAAATCGCCCCAATAGGATTGACTAACTGTTAACTGCAGACCATTGATTTGCAAGTGTCCATTTGCACTTGATGACCATGAAAATTCAATTGGGGGAGAGATTTTAGGCAGTGCTCATCCCATGAAGGAGCTAACCAAAACGACAGTTCAAAAACGCCAGTTTCTTTAAATTAAGCATTGTATTAGGATAACTAAAAAAGTCTTAATGAAAGCATAGATTGCAGGTTAACAGTCTTTAAGTGCTTGAGAAAACTCTTCTTTTCCTCATTTTTTTATTAGTTCTTTTGATCTATTGAATGTCTAAGAATCTGTCTACCAAGAGCTTGGGAGAGTCTGAAAAACCAGCCTTATAAAAGGCTCAGAGTTCATAAAAATCAGCCTTATAAAAGCACGGCCACTGCTGAGGAAAAAAAGGGAAAAAAGAAAAGAAAAGAAAAGAAAAGAAAAAAAAAAAAAAGCAGCCTTAAATGAGTTTGACCGCCTGAAAAATCAGCCTTGTGAAGGAGCTGAAAGCACCTGAAATTTCAATCTCAATAGCTTTTGAACAAGATGTATATAGAATTCAAAGAATGCATAAATATTGTAATAGACACCAAAAATCTCATTATCGATTCCAAGGAATTCAAGTGGCCGAAGGACTTACTGAAGGTCCCCAGGTAAAGATCTTTGTTTCCTGCAACCCGACCTATCCGAGCTTGCCATCTCCCATGTTGATGATGCCTGGAGATTGAAAAGAAACAGCAGTTTTTATTATCACAGGTGGGGCCCACCTATAAGTAACATTAGTTGTTGATATAAGGGGGCCGAGGTAGGTTGTGGTAATCTAACCAATCTGATAATACTACCCAAAAGATCAATGCGTATGGTTACAGCAAATGGTCTACATTAAAGGTGGTCCATTTTGACGGTTAGGATCATCGGATCATCTAATGGAGGAACTAGACTTTTGAGGTACATCTCGCCAGCCATTGATTGCCGAATGGTGGGACCCACATTCTAAAATTTATGTATCAGACCATTGTACATTTCCTCTTTAAGAAACACCCAAATATATATATATATATATATATATATATATATATATATATATATATATATATATATATATCTCTTCCTACATGGAGGATTTGAGTGTCCAATAACAGAGAAAAAACAGAATGACCTTGTAACTCCTCGGTACATGGAAGCGCCTCTAGAAAATCCACTGCTTTTCCTGCGAGAAGAGAGTATCAAAGGGTAAGATAAGATATGCGGAGAACAATAACAAGGCTGTCTTTGTAAGAGGCCAGACGGAATACCTTCTCAAATGAGCAACGTACTCTTGCCTACTCATATTCTTCATTTCCTCAAGTTCTTCACGATAGTTATCCAACTGCATCATCCCAATTCCAATGCCGAGTGTCATGAAACAAATGAATCAAAATCTCAAACTTTCAGATTCAATCACCACCCAAACATACCGGGAAGTTGATATGAGTTGCCGGTCCCCAATACTTGAGAGCAGCTAAGTCATAAGCTCTTGCAGCTTTGTCCTCCATATCATAACCACCTAAAATAACACAAATTGCAGCGTTAGGAGAAAGTAAGGAAGATTCTGGTTAAGAGTAATTGAAGAATATTTTCATGAATTCAAGCCTACCAAGATAAACTGCAAGGCATTTGGATTGCAATGACATTCCCCCAACAAACAAAGAACAAGCCAAATCACAAATGATACAAAAATAATAAATGGTCAGTCAAACAAGCCCAATCAATTAAAAGAATGCAATAGCTATAATCATAATTTTTTTAAAAAAAACGGTATTTCCTCTCTCTCTCTCTCTCTCTCTCTCTCTCTCTCTCTCCACCCACCAACCTTGCCTTCCTTTTCTTGTCTGACCTTCCTTCTTGCAGCTGTTATCCCACAGATGGGCTTCATATCTACCAGTCCATCTATGCCTAAAAGACAAAAAGGGAAAACTCACAAGCTAAGAAACAATGTAGAGAGAGAGAGAGAGCAAACAAGAAAGCAAAACAAATGTATGATAAAAACCAAGAAACCCAAGTGAAGAGAGAGAGAGAGAGAGAGAGAGAGAGAGAGAGAGAGAGAGCGAGGAGGAGGAGGAGGAGAAAAACAAGAAAACCAACATCAATGAAAGCAATAGGAGTAAGAAAAACAAATCGAAACAGAACCCAAAAACCCAAAATAAAAACACAAACAACAACATCAAAAGGAAAATAACCCAAGAAACAAAGACAGCTGATGCTTTTTCACCTGGTAACGCCTCTATACTGAGATGTCCTTTGCCCAAATGTATCAATGGA
The DNA here is from genome assembly GCA_030180095.1 of Magnolia changhungtana. Lineage (NCBI taxonomy): Eukaryota > Viridiplantae > Streptophyta > Magnoliopsida > Magnoliales > Magnoliaceae > Magnolia > Magnolia changhungtana. The sequence continues at coordinate 7,180,940 of JASAUF010000220.1, forward strand.
CTTCCTATGGACAGGCTGCTTCTGGCCCATCTTCCCACTCCCTCTCTTCTTCCCATCTAAGGCCACGCACTCAGGCCCACCAGCTGTGATTTGCTGCTGTTGGGGGGCTGTCACACAGCTAGACTGAGATCCAGGGCTCATAGACAAGCTCAATGACTGCAAATCCCCATACCCCATTGCACTCAAAGCCCCAGGCCCACCTCCATCATCCTCCAATGCAGGGTTTGTACCGTAATGCCTGGCCACCCAGCTCTTCAGGCCTGGAATCCCATCTCCCGCCATTTGGGGGAGCTGCAAGCTGCAGTCTGAAAGACGGGGGTCTTTTGATTCCTCATCTAATGTTGTTTGGTACATCTCAGGCTGGAAGTATGGGTGGTGTTCCTGCATTTGAATCTGCTGTCTGAAGGGGTGGTGGAGAAGATCCAGAGAGTGCTGTCTGCTGTTTTCAGCTTCTTGGTGCTGATGATAATACATGCTGTCCAAGCTTAGAGCCATGGCTTCCCTGTCAGTGGATCCATACTGGTGGGCCCCCATGGTTGCCCCACCCAAGAAATCCTCTAGTTTTGGTGATGAGGATGGCACCATTCCTTCCCATGCAAAAGAGAACAAAGGACCATATTTCAAAAACAGCAGCTAAAAGAAGCTAGAGAGAGAGAGAGAGAGAGAGAGAGAGATACCTTCTTGTTGGGATCTTGTAAGAGCTTCCATGATGCAAAGAGAGCCATCCGATTTCAGTGGCATGACAGACAGCTGAGAGTAGAAGGCCCCATTTTCAGCTGGCGCTTCAACACCATAGCATAAGCTAGAGGTGTTCAGTTGAGGATGATGATGGTGAGGAGAGAGAAAGAAGCCGGAAGGAATTCCAGCAGAAGAAACAGCTGTTGCTGCTGCAGACTGTGGTTGGTGATGATGATGATGGTGATTTGGGTCTGTAGAGACATCCATATTCATGTGAGGAGAGAGTGAAAATCCCAGCCAGTTATTTGTGTTCATGGGCTTCATATCTCTCTCTCTCTCTCTCTCTCTCTCTCTCTCTCCGCCCTAAGGAGATCTTCAGAGAGACATCTCAATCATTGGAAAACACTTAAAAAAACTAATCATTCTCTCTCCCCAACTCTTCTTACTTCCCACCATTTTGAAATGGGCCTTTTGTTTTGTAGCTGCAGCACTCATGGCAAGGAAGAACACAAGAATCTATGCACCCCCCACCCCTCTCTCTCTCTCTCTCTCTCTCTCTCTCTCTCTCTCACTCTTGCTCGTAGAAAGAAAGAGACCAAAGCAAGTCCCTTTAAACTAACAAAAAGAATGAGCTCTTCCAACAACCAGCGAAATATGCTAGACGACCATTCTGCATTCCATGGGGATCTGTGTATTGAGAAAGACCATGCCTTTCCTCTCTCTCTCTCCCCCCCTTTCGCTCTCTCTCAAACTCTTCCAAAACCCCACCACACATACAAAACACAAAAATCTTAAATTGTTTTTCCTTTTCTTCACGCCTGGTCACTGAATATTAGATATAAGAAAAAGCCATGTAATTAAGACCAACGCTTCTTTTCTCCTCCCTCTATGCTTGAAATCTAGCGAGGGTTATGGTGGTCAGATAGCCAAAATAGGCTGCTTTTCTTTTTTTACAGTGTATGGCTATGGATAGATTGACAGGGGTGGGACAGCTGACCCCAACCAGTCACTTCACAACAGTACAGCCCTCTGTACCGGTCTGCACCTCAAGGATCTAATTGAAATTTAAAGGCCCTTGTTTTCCATTTCCAACTACTGTAGCTGTGTGGCCCACTCTCAAAATAATATTCAAAAGAAATCAAAAGGTAAGGAATAAAACTTATCCCCCTTTTGTTGACATTCACACCCCCATGTAATCCTCCACAATGTAAACATGGTTGTCCATCTTATCAAGGGCCAGCCTGCAATGTGTGAACCACTTACTAGACGGTGCCAACTCATTCCCATATACTATCTCGGTGGTCTCATCTTTGCAGCTGGTGAGGATGTGTTATCGCTTGTCTTGGGAGTACTGGCATGTTATCTTGGCTCTATGGGTAAAGGGCATCCCACCCAAGAGAGTGAAGCGCGCACTTCGGGCCTGTTTGGCCAGGCAGATCCCATGGTATTGGGAGGGATGAGATCAATTTTAAGGTAATGATGATGTGTCAGTGGATTGTCTTAAGATGCATGGGATTGCTTATATCCCGGGACAAGTCCTCTAGGTCTGCTTGGCATATCCCAGGATTTAACCTTCCAATCCATCCAACCAAGGGATAGGATCAATTTTAGGCCCTGTTTGGGCAACAAGATTAGAAGGGATTAGGTGGGATTGGATTCATCTGGTTCCGTGCCAATTCAACTCCATGTTTGGCAAAGCTTGGAATTAGATCGGATGGAATTACATTGGGTCCGTGCCAATTTCACTCAATGCTAACAAGTTGTGTAGGTCCCATCCTGATGTGTGGGCTATATCCATACCGTCCACCCATTTTTTGAGATTATTTTAGAGCATGGGCCAAAAATCAGGTAATTCTAAAGCTCAAGTGGACCCACCACTGAAAGCAATGGGGATTGAATACTTACCATTGAAAACTTCTTTGGGGCCACATAAGTTTTGGATCTACCTCATTTTTCGGCCCATACAATAAAATGAGGTTACAAAACAAATGAACGGTTTAGATATAATACATATGTGTTATTCTGATAATTTCAAATGATGGTGGGTATATCCATTCAATGTACCACCGTATTACCAACAAAGCAGGGCATTAATCTAATCCCATGAAATCAGGGGACAATTCCTGCCATGGGTAATAATGATGTTTTTTTTAATACAATCCCACCTAATCCCTTCTAATCCAGTTGCCCAAACAGGGCTAATGATGGTGATGTTAGTGGATTGTCTTATGATCCATGGGATTGCTCGTACCCCGAGACAAGTTCATCAGATCTTTGGCTCGTCATGCCTATCCCGAGATATTGCCGATCCCATCCCTCCTAATACCATGGATCTGCTTGGCCAAACTAGCCCTTACTGTAGGGGTCGTCCCCACTATTATACATGTATTCTATATCCATGTTGTCCATTCATGTCTCCTTATCAATTTAGGGCATAGGTCCAAAAATAAGCAAATCCAAAGTTGAGGTAGACCATACCAAAGAAAATAAGTAGTTTTAATCATGAACACTTGTCACGGGGCATGACAAGTTTTTGATCAAGCTTACATTTGTTTTCATTTTTTGTTTTTATTTTTTGTTTTTTATTGCCTCGGTCTAAGTTTATGAGACATTATCAACAGTTTGGATGACAAATAAACATTACAACAGGCCATAGAAAGCTTTTAATGGTGTGGGGCGTTCAATCAATACGGTTGTTTCCTATATTATGGTCCATGTGAGGTTTGAATCTGCTTCATTTTTTAGCTCATGCTCTAAAATGATATGAAAAAACAGATGGATAGCATGCATATAGAATCATGCAACAAGGTGGGCCCACAATAAGGGTGGCAACATCTTGGATGAGGCTGGGGCACACAGATTCCACTCCCCGGCCTAAGAAGGACAATTTACAATGAGATGCACAGTACTTTTTAGTAGCAAAATTTAGAATAAAATAATATTTTAAATCTCTCAACCTCAAATGACTTTACCCAGGTGAAAACTCATCACATTACGGTGCAGGTGGCCTCCAGGTGATCAATTCTCATTTTACTTTATTCAAGTCAAGAAAGCAGCCAGTTCTATAAAAAGAGCTACCTGTAGGATTTTCGTGAGACAATGAAACAAATTTCCTTAGGACATCTCACTCTCTTTGGATGGTAATTTCTAATAATTGTTATCCAAAATCCATAGCCAATTTCTCAAGTACAAGGTCCCATGTGTTTTCCTTCATCATCATCATCTAAGTAATATCCCAACTAGTTGGGTCTGCCATTAATCTAATTTTATTATTCTACTCTGTCAAAGGCCATGACTTCAATTAGAACAACTCTGGTTTTTGTGAAAGGAAAATGAGATTTTCACTCACTATCTCAACAAGAATCCTAAGGGATCGTTTGGCACCATGGATTGGAGGGGATTGGAGGGGATTTGAGAGGGTTTGAGGGGGTTTCAAATCCCCTATTTGTTTGGTGGCATAAAGTTACCGGGGGGTTTCAAATCCAGGGGGTTTCCAATCCCCTCTTTGAGGGGGTTTGTAATCCATGGTGAGAGCTTGGATAAAACCTAAAATCATTTCAATAGTTACAGGTATAATATGTGTGTCACTATACACTATCATTCTATTGGGCACATGGCCCACTAATGATGATCAACATCGTCCAAACATTGTCCATGTAAATCAACACTGTCCAAACATTGTCCATGTAAATCAATGATTAAAAATCGTTGGTCATGTTGCGTCAGAAGTCTTAAATCTGAAAGTTTTAGGTTGCTAGACTGGTCGTGGGTTATCCACGACTGGTCGTGGGTGTAGCTCGACTAGTCGAGTGCTGTACGACTCAAAGTCCAGCGAGCTTCTGATTTTGTGGTCTGAGGTGCTCGACCGGTCGTGACCTATGCACGACCGGTCGTAGGGGTCCTTCGACCAGTCAAGAAATCTGCTCGACCAGTCGTAGTTATGCAGATTTGTTTCCGAATCCGATGCGGACTGTGGATTTTGAGTCGGCCTTTCGCAAGAGTGCGAAAGGGAAGTTTCCTAAACTATAAATAGGGGTCCCTAGGGTTATTCTAGGGCATGCTAAGGCTTCCTAAAGGTATTCTAAAGGGTTCTAGGGTTATCAAAGGGTATAGCAAGGGTGAGATTCGAGCTTGTTTGAATCAGGTAAGTCCTCTATCTTTGTAATTGATGCTTTCATAGTGGAATTCTGTCACTTTGTGCCGTGGTTTTTTCCCGAAAGGGTTTTCCACATTAAATCTGTGTGTTCTCTTGTATGATTGGTGCCATTGGATTGCTATCCTAGATCTAGATTTGTGTGATTCCGTAGGTTAAAAACCCCAACAAGTGGTATCAAAGCCAAAGTTCGGTTGGGGCACAGATCTGAATCTGAGGGACTAGTAATAATGGCGAGCACCAGGTATGAGATTGAGAAGTACTCAGGGAAAAATAATTTTGAGTTATGAAATATCAAGATGATGAGTTCCTTAATCAAGCAAGGTGAAGATGGTGCTCTTGAGGAGCGGAAGTCCACTATGACTAATGATGAGTGGAATACTCTTGATAAGAAGGCTTTATCATCGATCCGTTTATGTCTCACGGATGAGGTTCTCTACAACGTCATGAGGGAGAAAATTGCGGCTAAGTCATGGGCGAAGTTAGAGAATGTTTATGTGAAGAAATCCTTTGAAAATCGCCTGCACTTGAAGCAACAGTGGTATAACTTCAAGATGACAGAGGGTGGAGATCTGGAGGCTCACATCAGCAACTTTAATAAATTGGTTTACAAATTGTTAGATATGGAGGAAGTGATGAAAGATGAAGAACAGGCACGTATGTTGCTGAATTCTCTCCCGGCGTCTTTTAAGGCATTCAAGGACACTATGTGCAGCATGAACAAAACCCTGAGTGTCGATACCGTTATCTCGGCTCTTCAAGGAAAGGCTATGAGACAACTAAACAGCGACATGGGGATGTCTTCTGATGCACTCTTTACAGTGGGTAGTAATTCTGGACAAGGTATAAGTTCTTCAGGTTCTAGATCCAAATTCAAGGGCAAGGGCAAAGGGAAGGTAAAGTGTTGGAACTGTGAGAAGGAAGGACATGTGAAGAGGGATTGTGAAAATCCTAAATCCAATAGGGAAGATTCTGAAGCTTCATACACGGAGGCCAATGCTACCACGTCAGATGAATGTGATAGTGATGTTTTGTCTGTGTCTTCGCTCAGACGGTCATACAATGATCGTAAGGACGAGTGGATGCTAGACACAGAGGCATCTTTTCACATGACTCCTCATCGGTGTTGGTTCACCAGCTATAGGGAGTGCGATGGTGGACAAGTGTTTATGGGCAATGACTTTGCCTGTAATGTTATGGCTGTTGGTACGGTGCGTATCAGGATGTTTGATGGGGTGGAGCGTACCTTGACTGATGTTAGGCACGTTCCTGATTTAAAGCAGAATCTGATTTCTCTTGATGTGCTTGAGGCAAAAGGATGCAAGTACACAGGTATTGATGGTGCTCTTAAAGTATCTAAGGGGGCACGGGTAATCATGAAAGCACAACGACTTGATAACTTGTACAAGTTAATCGGGAGCACTTCAAAAGATGGAGCTGCAGTGGATGTAGCGGATTCCACCTCTACACATGTGTGGCATGTTGGGCAAGGCAGGAAGGCTGAGACGTGCGGACAAGAATATAGAGCATGTAGAGCAGCCACCTATGAGAAGAATCACACGGCATGATCATAGGATATCGGCGAGGTACATGGACGACTCCAATATCGCAGGGGATTCATCTTCTATTCAGATGGCTCTAGGTGAGCCTGGTGCTGAGAAGTGAAAGGTGACTATGGGCGATGTGACGGATTCGTTGTACCAGACTGACATATGGGAGCTGCTGGAGCTTCCAGTGGGCCGGAAAGCGGTTAGATGCAGGTGAATCTTCAGAAGGATATAACATACATACAGGGTAAGATTGGTAGCGAAGGGTTATGCTTAGAGAGAAGGGATCGACTTCTCAGAAATATTCACGCCGACGGTATAGCAGGTGTCTATTAGATCTATGATTGGCACTAGTTAGCCAACATGATCTTGAGCTGTAAGGATGGATGTCGAGTCTGCACTTCTGCAAGAAAAAGTGAAGAGTAGATCTACACGAAGCAACCAGAACGGTTCGAAGTTAAAGGGGATGAGAAAAGACTTTGCAGGAGGTCGTGGTTCAACCTGTCGCCTAGGTAGTGATTTGATTCCTTCATGGATGAAGGATCGGGGGGCTACAAAGATGGTTCTCGACACTGAGACTGAAGGAGGAGTAGGCTTTGGTAATCACAGGAGAAAGACCTTGTGTGTAGGTATTGATCAAGTATGTGATGGGCCAAGTAAAGCTGGAGAGCGTTCCCTACGCATCTCTCGTCAAGTTTTCCTCAGGACATTTCCCAAAACAGATGAAGAAAAGCAGGATATCTCATGAGCCTTATTCGAATGCGGTTGGCAGTATATGCCATGGTCTGGATTAGACCGGTTATTTTACAGGTTATCAGTGCTGTGAGCAAGTACCCTAACAAGCAATATTGAGTAGCAGTGAGATGGTAAGAAGACTACGTCTTTCTTTCTTTTGGGAAGACAAGAGCAAAGGTGGTTGGGCATGTGGATTTAGATTTGGCAGACATGATCAACAAGAATGTTCCTACAGAGAAGTTCAAGTTCTGTGTAACTTCTCTAGGCTTGGCAATGGTAGAAAAGAAGGACGGAGTGTGCACGAGAAGCTATGATGTAATGTAGAGATAAGAGAAGAGGTCAATAAGCTACACGGTTGAAGATTGAAGACTTGGTGGAGATTGTTGTGTCAGAAGTCTTAAATCTGAAAGTTTTAGGTTGCTCGACCGGTCGTGGGTCACCCACGACCGGTTGTGGGTGCGACTCGACTAGTTGAGCGCTGCACGACTCAAAGTCTAAAGAGCTTCTGATTTTGGGGTCCAAGGTGCTCGACCAGTCGTGGCCTATGCACAACCGGTCGTAGGGGTTCTTTGACCAGTCGAGAAATCTGCTCGACCAGTCGTAGTTACGCAGATTCATTTCCGAATCCGATGCGGACTATGGATTTTGAGTTGGCCTTTCGCAAGGGTGCGAAAGGGAAGTTTCCTAAACTATAAATAGGGGTCCCTAGGGTTATTATAGGGCATGTTAAGGCTTCCTAAAGGTATTCTAAAGGGTTCTAGGGTTATCAAAGGGTGTAGCAAGGATGAGATTCGAGGCTGTTCGAATCGGGTAAGTCCTCTCTCTTTGTAATTGATGCTTTCATAGTGGAATTCTGTCGCTTTGTGCTATGGTTTTTTCCCGAAAGGGTTTTCCACGTTAAATCTATGTGTTCTCTTGTATGCTTGGTGCCATTGGATTGCTATCCTAGATCTAGATCTATGTGATTCCGCAGGTTAAAAACCCCAATAGGTCAGTCGCTCAGACATGATCTTCTTCTTGTGGCCCATCCGAGACTTGGAATTTCATCATTTTCGCGCAAAGCATATATTTCAATAGGCTTATCACAACCATTGTGTCAAAAATTACATATCTCACTAATTGGAGATATTAAAGTTGATTTAGTAATTAAATTCAAACCCCTATAAATATACAATGGATAGGCACTTTTAGATTAAAGTTGATTCACACTCCATGGTGCCAAACACACGGGGAGGATCGCAAATCCAGGGGGTTCCGAATCCAGGGGGATTACATATCTCATTAGGATTCTTGTTGAGACAGTGAGTGAAAATCTCATTTTCCTTTCAAAAAAAAATAGAGTTGGTCTAATTGAAGTTATGACCTTTGACAGAGTAGAATAACAAAATTAGATTCATGGCAGACCCCAATTAGTTGAGAGATTACTTAGATGATGATGATGAAGGAAAACACATGGGAACTTATACTTGAGAAATTGGCTATGGATTTTGGATAACAATTGTTAGAAATTACCATTCAAAGAGCGTGAGATGTCCCATATAAGGAAATTTGTTTCATTGTCTCACAAAAAGCCATACAGGTAGCTCTTTTTATAGAACTGGCTGCTTTCTTAACTTGAATAAAGTTAAATGAGAATTGATCACCTGGAGGCCACCTACACCATAATGTGATGAGTTTTCAACAGCATAAAGTCATTTGAGGTTGAGAGATTTAAAATATTATTTTATTCTAAATTTTGCTACTAAAAAGCACTGCACGTCTCATTGTAAATTGTCCTTCCTAAGCCGGGAGCGGATTATGTGTGCCCCAGCCTCATCCAAGATGTTGTCACCCTTATTGTGGGGCCCACCTTGTTTTTTCTCATCATTTTAGAGCATGAGCCCAAAAATGAAGCAGATTCAAACCTCACATGGACCATAAAAATAAAATTCATTTCCCCTCATTCAAACATGCTTCAAACTTATTCTACCATCTTATATATATATATATATATATATATATATATATATATATATATATATATATGTGCCTATCGTGGTATATGGATCACATCCACTCGGCTCACAAGGTGTGGCTTTTCTGTCACGCCCCAAACCCGAAAATCAGATTCACAGAAATCCCGATCGCCGAATCCGATACCGACAGCCTCCGTAGTACCCCATTCTCGGCTCCTAGCATTCATATGCCAGATTTCGATCCTGGGATCCTACAAGGAGGATTATATATATATATACACACACACACACACACACACATTTAACTCGTAATAAGCATAACCACAAGATTACCCAATTCACAAAGGCAACATCAACATCACATATCCACTAATATAATCATTTGAGTACAAAGCTGAAAGGGAGATACATATATCGAAAATCAAAACTCGAGGAGATCGCCGCACGCACCAAGCTCAACACTACTGTAACCTAACATCACCTGCACGCATCTATCGTGCATAAGCTTATAGAAAGCTTAGAGGGTGGTGTAAGTGTTTACACAAGGTAAGTGCCAAGTATTCAATACAATGCCATCATCATACAATACCAGAAATACTGGTACTCCATAAATCATTGAAAATTGAAATAAGCAGAGATACTGATAAAATCATGAATTAGTAGAGTAAACAAAAATACTGACAAGAGCAGGACTTATCAGAGTAAACAAAAATACTGAAAAAATCATAAATCATACGATAACAGGGTAAGCGGAAATACGGACAAGTCCATGAGTCAATTAATATTAGAATACTCAATATATAACAACTATGCAAATGAGGAGTCATAAAGAGCCAAATATCAGATGTCGAGGATGCAATGCAATATACAATTCCTAATGAGTTCACGAATAGCGTCAACCGTATCTAGACCATATAAATATAGAAATATAGTAACCCAAAATACTATATGCTACAGATGTAATGCAATATGTAGTGCGAATGGAATGACCATGCTGGAGTGTGAAGTCGGGATGATAGTACATAATATCGCAGGCTATGGGGTCTGTCACAAGGGACTTCTATCCAAAACAGTCCCATACATAAATTTTGATAGTCAGACTCAATGTGGTAAACTTCTGATCTCAGGTTAGTCACGCGCCCAACCGAAATCCTAGCCATGCGAAGGTACATGTAACAAATAGTTACGCACCACTAGCTCGAGTGGATAATGAATGAATTTGTATGCAACTGCCGCTCAATAAGTCCACATATCAGTACGGTTCATCTCTGGAATCATCACCAGGGTTTAGTACACTCCAAATGGCACTGTCGCTCTCCCAGCTGTACAGTCCAAGTGAGCATAAGAAACCTCACTATCCGCCTGACCAATAGTCTGCCAATATCTATCCGGCACATCGATAGCGGACCCATTCACGAGCTGGTCAAACTCAGCCTAGTATCGCCTCCTACCCTCAGGCGGGTAAGGCCAAACCCCCTCCCAACCGACCATAACACAGTGGGAGGCGTGGCCTCCTAGTATTCGGCACTCGAGTGTTCATGTATCCACTCGGTCTCGACGTTGGGGCATCTCCTGGCCACGAAGGTTTAGAGATTTTCACCCAGGGACATCTATGACACCTGTATATTAGAACCAAATATTTTCGTGTCCCATCCGGCCATCCACGATATGCCTGTGGAGGCTACGACCCTAATGTCGCTAGGGCATACAATAGTCATATCACAAAATGCATGATGCATGAGTCATACAATCCAGTCATACATCAATCCTACGCATGCCATGCGCTTATGTGAGATAACCTCTGCCTATTAGGGAGTCTCATATTAACCTGCCCAATGATACATGTAATGGTCAATCACATCTCATAACAAATATGCAGATGATGCGTATGGGCATGTATCATGATGCTATGCTGTCACATACTCATAATCGGTACCAATAACCGACACTGACAATCGACCTCTATAATGTGGACATTTAACCAACATTACCCCTAAGGAATAGCCCACATAGAGCCTAACATGCAATGGGCCCATGGCCTCACACAAAGGCCTAATATTCAACATAGTGGGCCTTACTCACAGGCCACATATACATAATAGGTGGGCCCTGCTCATAGGCCTCAAATACATGACATGTGGGCCCCACAGATGGGTCTTGAATACATCAAATGGGCCATGCATCATGGGCCTAATACATATCCCAATGGTCCTTGCCCATAGGCCACAAATACATCACAGTGGGCCTTACCCATGGGCTATGAATACATCACGATAAGCATTGCCCATGGCCCTCAAATACATCACAATGGGCCTCGACAAATCGAAATCGACCTATACAATCGGCCTTGATAATCAGAATCGGCTTATACAATTGGCCTCGACAAATTGGAATCGGCCTCGATACTTGGCCTCGACAATCGAAATCGATCGATAATCAGAATTGACAAATCGATCACGTAAATCAGTAATCGGTCACGATAATTAAAATTGATCGATAATCAGAATCGGTAAATCGGTCACGTCAATCGAAATCAGCAATCGGTCACGACAATCGAAATCGACCGATAATCAGAATTGACAAATCAGTCACGTCAATCGAAATCTGTAATTGGCCATGACAATTGGGATCGATCGATAATCAGAATCGGCAATTCGGTCACGTCAATCGGAATCGGCAATCGGCACTGATAATCTTCACCGACGATCAGCATATATAAACAAGGCGGGGTCCATAGATGAACAGCCAATCAATCATAATATAAAGATCGACCCTCGGTCATGGTTATATCAAATTCGATAGGACGGAGCCATCCGTCTATGTGAATGGGGCCCACTTATTTGGGTTAACCCACTAAGAGAATGATGAGAATGGGCCTAACAAGGCCTAAGGGAAGGTCACAATGTAGACATCCAACCATCATTGCCCGTCAGCGTGGCCATTTAACCAACATTGCTCCCAAGGAGTGGCCCTCATAGGGCCAAACATATAGTGGGCCCGTGGCCTCACACATTGGCTCAATATACATCGCAATGGGTCTCATACAGGGGCTACATATACATCACTATGGGCTGCATCACTTGGGCCTTAAATGTATTACAATGGGCCTCGCCCATGGGCCTCAGATATATCGCAATGGGCCTCATCAAATGAGCAGAAAATGTATCACCATGGGTCTCATACGTGGGCCTTATATATAACAAGTGGGTCGCACTATATGGGTTGTACTAATGAACCCCATAAATATATCTTGGTAGGCCTCACAAATGGGTCACAAGTATATCAAGGTGGGCACCTCGAATGGACCACAAAATACATCAAAGAGGGCCCGACAAATGGGCCACAAAATACATCAAAGTGGGCTTAATCACATGGGCCTTATACATATATGAATCATATCAAAATATCAACTGGACCACACTCCAAATAACAGTGGCGATAATGATTTTCACCATTAAGAATCCTACAGGGCCCACCGTTAGGGATTGTTTTGGAATCCGACCTATTCATAAATTTACATGGAGATACTTGAAGTGAAGGTAAAAACATCAACTTGATCGGAACTACAGTGGCCCTTAAGAAGTTTTGAATGGTGAATGTCATTGACCCTCTATTTTTAAATGGTGGGGCCTACTTGAATTATAGATCTATCTCATTTTTAGTCTCAAGCCTTAAGACGAGCTTTCAAAATGATTGGACGGCTTGGATGCAACACATGCATCATGGTGGATCCCATAAGGATGGGAAGGATGGTTGGCATAGATAAAGTATATGCCTCATAGTGGGGCCCACACTAATGGAAGGTGTGGATCACAAAACATACATCAGTGGGTCCCATGTGGGACCCATCATAATGTTTATTTTTTTTCACCCAAGCTGTTCATAAAGTCACGTGGACCTGGGGTCCACTATAATGTTTATTTGCACCCCAACCTGTTGGTTGGGTCACGTGGGCCAGGGGCAGGGCCCACCATGCTGTTTATTTGACATCCAAGCTGTTCATAAAATCACGTGGGCCAGGGCCCTCCGTGATGTATATTTCCATCCAACCTATTGATAAGGTCACTAGACCAGGGGCCACTGGAATGTTTATTTGCCACCCAACCTGTTCATATGGTCACGTGGACCAGGGCCCACGGTGATGTTTTAATGCCATCCAAACTGATGGTGAGGTCACATGGCCATGGGGCCCACTGGAATGTGGTTCACAAATCCAGCCCACTCATTATGTATGTCCCACTTGGCTGAGGGTTCAGACCAAGTTTCAGCTGCATCCAAATTTCAGGTAGGCCCCACCAAGTGATTTTATATGTTTTAGGCATGTCTTCACATGATTTTAGATGGTATGGCCCTCCTGAGTTCCGTATACGGCTGATTTTTGGATGTCCCACAGCTGGGAGGAGGGCCCACTAAATGCAAGGTGTTGATGGTCGACACACATTAAGGTGGGGCCCATGGCTGGGACCATGTGTCCCTACCAATCTGTCCACCCGTCCACTGTCAGCGGTAGTAGCAAGTGCTGTTGCCTTTGGTTTTTTTTATTTTTTGAAATCAGAAACTTCATGGTTTTTCTTATGTGGGGCCCACATCTGAAAAATCCAACCCGACCATTGGATTCTACGGCCCCTGACTCACAAAATGAGACCAATATGAGACATGTTTTTGGCGAATAGAAGGATCAAGGTGGGTTTCAATGGTAATACCACTATTTCCTATGGTATGGCCCGTCAGAAAAATGGGATCAGCTTCATTTTTTGGCTCAATGCCTAAAATGAGCTGGAGAATGGAATGGACAGCGTGGATCAGCCCCATACATCAAGGTAGAGCCTACATGGGTGGCCTATTCTAAAAGCCACTTTTTTTTGTTAGCTTGCAAGTACACACCTATGTCAATACACATACTCCATGTTAGCCGCACCCGTCCAGCGTCTAGGGACGCTGGATGGCATGGATAAACGCATGCACTATGGTGGGTCCCACATGGACGTGGACCACCATTCTAATCAAGGTGGGTCCCACATAAACGTGGCCTACTTGACCTAGATCAATCTGATATTTATGTTTTTCCCATCACCAAAGGGTATGGTCCACATGACTTGGACGGTTTGGATAAGGCATACATCAAGGTGGGGTCCATCCGAATGGGCTCCACATCACACAAAGAATAATAGAGAGAGAGAAAAGCACCCACTTCTCGATCTTGAACTCCTCCTTCCGCCAAAGCATGTTAAAGCTCCAATGGATGGACTTCAACGGTGGAGATTGATTTTAGAGGGTGAGGTTGGGAGATAGGAAGGTGGGCCACACTATCTCTCTCATGGGGAGCTTGAACGTAGGTTGCTTGGGAGGAAAAATGAGAAAGAGAATGAAAGAGAGAGAGAGAGAGAGATGATGGGAGAGGAGGGAGGAGTGGTGTGTAAGAGAAAAGGCATGGGAGGTATGGGTCTCTTTGACTTTTGGGATAAGAGGAATAGGCTAAGCATGGGTTGCTTTAATTAGTTCGTGGGAGAGGTATGGGTGAGTGATTTGATTGATGTGATTGATGTGATGTTGGGTAGAGATTATTTTCTTAGAATTTGTAACCTGCGGCGTCTTTCCTCGAACTGAATACAGGCCCACATCTCCTGGCCAGGGTATCACCTCGGTGCGGGAGACGCGGCATCGGAACCGCGGTGACGGCGCGGTCGCTAAGGTACAAGTTTCGAATCGAGCCGACCTAAGTATGCGGGACTCGGCTTAGGATCGCGCGCAAACGTTGGATACGAGTTAAGAATTGCCAGAATTTATCCGGTAGGATCACAGAAGCCTACAGAACGGTACAGACTAGGGCATGGGTCTTACAACTCTCCCCTCCAAATAAAAATTTCATCCTTGAAATTTACATAACAGACAAGGGAAGAGGATACATCATGAAGTATATATGTGAAGACACAGCCAATCTACAAAAGGATGAAAATAGCGCTCTCTAATCTCATCCTCACCTTCCCAAGACGCATTGTCAACACTATGATGACCCCACCGGTCCTCGGATTTCGAATTAGAAACGATTGAAATTGGAATGCTAAGCAGCCTCATAATCTCAATGGTAAGGAGCTATGTCAGAAAATCTCCAAGTTATTCAAACTTGGGGATCTAACCATTCTAGGTTCTCAACAATTATAGAGTGCAGGGTGGTTATCAACAGCTATGTGATGTATCTTTAGGTATTCCTAAGTTATGTTCTAATATCAACTTCTGTCACGCCCCAAACCCGGAATCGGATTCACAAGAATCCCGATTGCCGAATCTGATGCCGACAGCCTCCTTAGTACCCCATTCTCAGCTCCTAGCATCCATATGCTAGATTCCGATCCTGGGATCCTAAAAGGAGGATTATATATATATATATATATATATATATATATATATATACACACACATACATTTAACTCGTAATAAACATAACCATAAGATTACCCAATTCACAAAGGCAACATTAACATCACATATCCACTAATATAATCATTTGAGTACAAAGCTGAAAGGGAGATACATATATCGGAAATCAAAACTCTAGGAGACCGGCGCATGCACCAAGCTCAACACTGCTGCAACCTAACATCACCTGCACGCATCTATCGTGCATAAGCTTATAGAAAGCTTAGAGGGTGGTGTAAGTGTGTGCACAAGATAAGTGCCAAGTATTCAATACAATGCCATCATCATACAATACTGAAAATACTGGTAATCCATAAATCGTACAAAATTGGAATAAGCAGAGATACTGACAAGATCATGAATTATCAGAGTAAACAGAAATACTGGCAAGAGCAGAACTTATCAGAGTAAATAGAAATACAGAAAAGATCATAAATCATAACAGGGTAAGCAGAAATACGGACAAGTCCATGATTCAATCAATATTAGAATACTCAATATATAACAACTATGCAAATGGGGAGTCATAAAGAGCCAAATATCAGATGTCGAGGATGCAATGCAATATACAATTTCTAATGAGTTCACGAATAGTGTCAGCCGTATCTAAACCATATAAATGCAGAAACACGTAACCCAAAATACCATATGCTACAGATATAATGAAATATGCAGTGCGAATGGAATGACCATGCTGGAGTGTGAAGTCGAGATGATAGTACGTAGCATCGCAGGCTATGGGGTCCATCACAAGGGACTTCTATCCAAACCAGTCTCATACCTAAATTTGGATTGTCAGACTCAATGTGGTAAACTCCTAATCTCAGGTTAGTCGCGCGCCCAACTGAAATCCTAGCCATGAGAAGGTATACGTAATAAATAGTTAATGAATGAATGAATGTGTATGCAACTCTTGCTCAATAAGTCCACACATCAGTATTGTTCATCTCTAGGATCATCACCAGGGTTTAGTACACTCTAAATGGCACTGCTGCTCTCCTAGCCGCATAGTTCAAGTGAGCATAAGAAACCTCACTATTCGCCTGGCCAATAGTCTGCCAATACCTATTCGGCACGTCGATAGCGGACCCATTCATGAGCTGGTCAAACTCAGCCTAGTATCGCCCCCTACCCTCGGATGGGTAAGGCCACACCCCCTCCTAACCGACCATGACACAGTGGGAGACGTGGCCTCCTGGTATTCGGCACTCGGGCGCTCATGTATTCACTCGGTCTCGACATTGGGGCGTCTCCTGGCCACGAAGGTTTATGAATTTTCACCCAGGGACATCTATGGCACCCGTATGCTAGAACCAAACATTTTCGGTGTCCCATCCGGCCATCCATAATATATCTGTGGAGGCTACGACCTTGATGTCGCTAGGGCATATAATAGTCATATCATAAAATGTGTGATGCATGAGTCATACATCAATCCTACGCACGCCATGTGCTTATGTGAGATAACCTCCGCCTATCAGGGAGTCTCATATTAACCTGCCCAATGACACATGCATGGTCAATCACATCTCATAACAAACATGCAGATGATGCGTATGGGCATGTATCATGATGCTATGCTGTCACATACTCATAATCGGTACCAATAACCGACACCAACAATCGACCTCTATAATATGGACATTTAACCAACATTGCCCTTAAGGAATGGCCCACATAGAGCCTAACATGCAATGGGCCCACGGCCTCACATAAAGGCCTAATATTCAACATAGTGGACCTTAATCACAGGCCACATATACACAATAGGTAGGCCCTGCTCATGGGCCTCAAATACATGACATGTGAGCCCCACACATGGTTTTCGAATACATTAAATGGGCCATGCATCATGGGCCTAATATATATTCCAATGGGCCTTGCCCATAAGCCACAAATACATCACAGTGAGCCTTACCCATCGGCCATAAATACATCACGATAAGCCTTGCCTATGGGCCTCAAATACATCACAATGAGCCTTGACAAATCGGAATTAACCTATACAATCGGCCTCGATAATCGAAATCGATCGATAATCGGAATCGACAAATCGATCATGTAAATCGGCAATCCGTCACGACAATTAAAATCGACTGATAATCAGAATCGGTAAATCGGTAACGTCAATCAAAACCGGTAATCGGCCATAAAAACTGGGATCGATTGATAATCAGAATCGACAAATCGATCACGTCAATCGGAATCGGCAATCGGTCAAGACAATCGAAATCGACTGATAATCAGAATTGGGAAATCAGTCACGTCAATTGAAATTAGTAATCGGCCATGACAATTGGGTTCGATCGATAATCAGAATCGTCAAATCGGTCATGTCAATCAGAATCGACAATCGGCTCTGATAATATTCACTGACGATCAGCATGTATAAACAAGGCGGGGTACATAGATGAACAACCAATCAATCATAATATAAAGATCGACCCTCGGTCGTGGTTATATCAAATCCGATAGGATGGAGCCATCCATCTATAGTGAATGGGGCCCACTTATTTGGGTTAACCCACTAAGAGAATGATGAGAATGGGCCTAATAAGGCCTAAGGGAAGGTCACAATATGGACATCCAACCATCATTGCCCATCAACGTGGCCATTTAACCAACATTGCTCCCAAGGAGTGGCCCTCATAGGGCCAAACATATAGTGGGCCCATGACCTCACACATTGGCTCAATATACATCGCAATGGGTCTCATACAGGGGCTACATATCATCACTATGGGCCGCATCACCTGGGCCTCGAATGTATTACAATGGGCCTTGCCCATGGGCCTCGGATATATCACGATGGTCTCGTCTCATGGGCCTTGAATATATCGCAATGGGCCTCGCCCATGGGCCTCGGATATATCGCAATGCAGCAAATGCATCACCATGGGTCTCATACGTGGGCCTTATATATAACAAGTGGGTCGCACTATATGGGTTGTACTAATGAACCCCATAAATATATCAAGATAGGCCTCACAGATGGGTCACAAGTATATCAAAGTGGGCACCTCGAATAGACCACAAAATACATCAAAGTGGGCCCGATAAATGGGCCACAAAATACATCAAAGTGGGCTTAATCACATGGGCCTTATACATATATGAATCGTATCAAAGATCAACTGGACCACACTCCAAATAATAGTGGCGACAATGATTTTCACCATTAAGAATCCTACAGGGCCCACCATTAGGGATTGTTTTGGAATCCGACCTATTCATAAATTTACATGGAGATACTTGAAGTGAAGGTAAAAACATCAGCTTAATCGGAACTACAGTGGCCCTTAAGAAGTTTTGAACGGTGAATGTCATTGACCCTCCTTTATTTTTAAATGGTAGGGCCTACTTGAATTATAGATTTATCTCATTTTTAGTCTTAAGCCTTAAGACGAGCTTTCAAAATGATTGGACAGCTTGGATGCAACACATGCATCATGGTGGATCCCATAAGGATGGGAAGGATTGTTGGCATAGATAAAGTACATGCCTCATAGTGGGGCCCACACTAATGGAAGGTGTGGATCGCAAAACATACATCAGTGGGTCCCATGCGGGCCCCACCATAATGTTTATTTTTTTTTCACCCAAGCTGTTCATAAAGTCACGTGGACCTGGGGTCCACTATAATGTTTATTTGCACCCCAACCTATTGGTTGCGTCACGTGGGCCAGGGGCAGGGCCCACCATGTTGTTTATTTGACATCCAAGCTGTTCATAAAATCACGTGGGTCAGGGCCCTCCGTGATGTATATTTCCATCCAATCTATTGATAAGGTCACTGGACCAGGGGCCCACTGGAATGTTTATTTGCCACCCAACCTGTTCATATGGTCACGTGGACCAGGGCCCACGGTGATGTTTTAATGCCATCCAAATTGATGGTGAGGTCACATGGCCATGGGGCCCACTGGAATGTGGTTCACAAATCCAGCCCACTCATTATGTATGTCCCACTTGGCTGAGGGTTCAGACCAAGTTTCAGCCGCATCCAAATTTCAGGTAGGCCCCACCAAGTGATTTTATATGTTTTAGGCATGTCTTCACATGATTTTAGATGGTATGGCCCTGCTGAGTTCCGTATACGGCTGATTTTTGGATGGCCCACAGCTGGGAGGAGGGCCCACCAAATGCAAGGTGTTGATGGTCGACACACATCAAGGTGGGGCCCACGGCTAGGACCTTGGGTCCCTGCCAGTCCGTCCCCCTATCCACTGTCAGTGGTAGCAACAGGTGCTGCTGCCTTTTGTTTATTTTTTTTTCGAAATCAAAAATTTCATGGTTTTTCTTATGTAGGGCCCGCATCTGAAAAATCCAACCCGGCCATTGGATTCTACGGCCCCTGATTGATCAAATGAGACCAATATGAGACATGTTTTTGGCGAATAGAAGGATCAAGGTGGGTTTCAATGGTAATACCGCTATTCCTATGTTATGGCCCATCAGAAAAATGGGATCAGCTTCATTTTTCGGATCAACGCCTAAAATGAGCTGGAGAATGGAATGGACGGCGTGGATCAGCCCCATACATCAAGGTAGAGCCTACATGGGTGGCCTATTTCAAAAGCTACTTTTTTTTTGTTAGCTTGCAAGTACACTCCTATGTCAATACACATACTCCATGTTAGCCGCACCTGTCTAGCGTCCAGGGACGGCATGGATAAACGCATGCATTATGGTGGGTCCCACATGGACGTGGCCCACCATTCTAATCAAGGTGGGTCCCACATAAACGTGGCCCACTTGACCTAGATCAATCTGATATTTATGTTTTTCCCATCACCAAAGGGTATGGTCCACATGACTTGGACGGTTTGGATAAGGCATACATTAAGGTGGGGTCCATTCGAGTGGGCCCCACATCACACAAAGAATGAGAGAGAGTGAGCGAGAAAAGCACCCACTTCTAGATCTTGAACTCCTCCTTCTGCCAAAGCATGCTAGAGCTCCAATGGATGGACTTTAATGGGAGATTGATTTTAGAGGGTGAGGTTGGGAGATAGGAAGGTGGGCCACACTATCTCTCTCATGGAGAGCTTGGACGTAGGTTGCTTGGGAGGAAAAATGAGAGAGAGAGAGAGAGAGAGAATGAAAGAGAGAGAGATGATGGGAGAGGTGGGAGGAGTGGTGTGTAAGAGATAAGGCATGGGAGGTATGGGTCTCTTTGACTTTTGGGATAAGAGGAATAGGCTAAGCATGGGTTGCTTTAATTAGTTGGTGGGAGAGGTATGGGTGAGTGATTTGATTGATGTGATTGATGTGATGTTGGGTAGAGATTATTTTCTCAGGATTTACAACGCGCAGCATCTTTCTTCGAACTGAATACAGGCCCACATCTCTTGGCCATGGTATCCCCTCGGTGCGCGAGACGCAGCATCGGAACTGCAGTGACGGCGCGGTCGCCAAGGTACGAGTTTCGAATCAAGCCGACCTCGATATGTGGGACTTTGCTTAGGATCGCGCGCAAACGTCGGATACAAGTCAAAAATTGCTGAAATTTGTTCGGTAGGATCACGGAAGCCTACGGAGTAGTACGGACTAGGGCACGGGTCTTACACCTTCAACTTCACTCCTTGTGGCAAGTCAATCCGAACATGGGTATGTCACACCATAATTAAGGAACAATTGCAATTGGGATACCCACCATTTAAACCTTCTTAAATGTGTCTAAGGCCCACCACCACATAGGTTTATTGGACACACAAAAAAAGAAGAAGAAGCCATTTCACAACTTAAGTATAGTTTGACCCACGTGAGTTTTGGAACAGCTTGATTTTTTAGATCTAAGTAGAACATGAGGGGACACACATAATGGACAAAGTAGATGTCATGCAAATATCATGGTAGCACCCACACACAAACTTACAATAACCCATTTTCTAATTAATTGTGGATGAACCTACCTTGGAAAATATGAAATGCCAACAGAGTTTTTTTTTTTCCTTTAACAATGGCCAATTTGTTTTTTTTTTTTTTTTTTTTTTTTTTTTTTTTGTTATAAGTTCGAATAAGCTAATTTGGACACATCTATACTAACTAGGTCCATCTAGACACATCTTTCTTAAATAGTTTGTTCTATATCTTGAATGTTGTTTGTCAAACACTTGGAATAACTAATGTTTGTATGTCACATGTGTTGCAATGCACAGTAACAATTTGGCAAATGTAAGGTCCTAAAAAATTGATGGAGGTTTTCCCATGGACTGTCTTTTCATTTTTGCAAGTTGATGATATTGGCTTGAATTACGGTTGTCAATGTGTCAGGCACACGCCAAGGTTTGTTCATAAAGTAAAACCTATAGAGCCAAAACAAATTAGTTCAAGTTCAATTTGAGAGGACTATGCAACCCAAGCCTTAACTTGTCTTATTCATATGCACAAAATTCAAATTGTTCATTAGGTTTGACTCACCATGCATGTAATATGGCCCCAAAACTTGGTCAATCTAATCATCCATAGGCTATGCAAATTTATAAAGAAAAAATAGGAGTACTTAATGAAAATATATAATATATTGTGAATACCTTTAAAATCCCTAAACTAGTTTGCTCAAGTAGAGCCAACTCCCAAACACATTCTGAAAAAAATATATAATGAAAATAACACTAATCATGTAATCATGAGGGGTCTGTCAAACAACCAGTTGCTCGGGACTAGCAAAATGTTGGTTGGGGGGTGTGTTGAGTGTGAAATATTGCATTTTTTTCCTATTTATGCATTGGTTTTATAAACATGATAGTGCTTAATCAATCTAATTATGCATGTTTTCATGTGTGAAGTAATTTTAAGAGCTTAAGGTAAAATTGATGCCAAATGGAAGATTTATATTCAAAGGATTACTAACCAAAGATTTGGAGATTTGGAGGTCATTAATGAAGAATTCATATGCCAAAGATCCAAACAAACCAAGTGAGGAATAAAGAAAATCAAAGATTTGAAGTGAAGAAAAGAAATCCTGAAATTTGACCAGAAAAACATATTTTGGAATTCTGAGTCTAAAATAGAAAAGTCCTGAAATAGACCTTTGGTCCGACCGAAATTCAATTTCAGTCTGACTGAAATCACGCAAAATGGTCTAATGAGAAGTAGAATTTTCAGCCTTAATTTGGTTCGACCAAAGCTAACTTCGGTCCGACCGAAACCACGCAAAATTGTCTATCGAGAGGGTGAAATTTTCAACCGTAATTTGGTTCGACTGAACTCGAAGCGTAATTTTTTACATAAATTTGAGGCGGTTTCAAAGTTGGTCCAAGAAAATACTATAAATATGGGTCTCTTAATTATTTCTAAGCATGAATTAGGGTTGGAAGAGTGGAGCAAACTGTTGGAGAACTTCAAGGAGTCCTTCCTTCTTCCTCAATCTTCTTCTAGTAGTTAGTTTTTATGTTTTCTTTAAGAGTTTTGGTTTCTATTGATTTATGGTTTGAATGAAGGAATATGGTTTAACTGTTCTATCATCCAACTGGATAGGATAGGACTTGATTCTAGTTGTGTAAATGATGTAACATCTTATTCTAGTTCTAGTTCAAGTTTATTTCAGAATACGTACAAGTTAAGTCCCGTGGAGTCGACTTCGGTATTATTAAATTATTACTACATCGTGGCTTTGCACTTAAACTGCTAAGTAGAACTTCGTATGAGAACATACTGGGCAAGGGTGGAGGGACATTTATAACTCACACTATAAACACCCCCCATGGGAGAATATAATAGGAAGACATATTTGCTACTCCCGAAATTCGAACACAAGACATTTTACTCTGATATTATGTCAAACAACCAATTGCTCTAAAAGCTTGAGCCGCTAGAGGATGGCATATCAATGTATATCAAGGGACTTAAACACTCTAGTAAGGTCATTTGGTAGGATGGATTATTTATTTATTTGGGGGGGTGGGTATTCAGAATCTAGGGGTCATTTGGTAGTGTGAATTGGAGGGTATTTGGAATCCAAGGGATTGTCAATCCTTACTTTTGTTGAGTTTTACAATTTCTAACTTTTCTAATATTACCAATCCTCTCTCTTTTTCTTTTTTTTTTTGCTCATTTTTAAGGGTAGGAGAGTCACACATGTAATATAGGTGTCGCTAAGTTACTAATCCATTGTACACATGGCTCGTTGATGATATTTCAAAATAGTCAGGTTATTAACTACATTATTAGAATTATATCAATAGAATTATTTGAGCAGACTAAACATTGGAAATGTAAATCAATAGTTAAAAAAATGTTAGTTAGTTACTCGTTTGTGATCCTATGCTTGTGACCCATCCGATGTTTGGAATTTCATCATTTTTTACCAAAATATATATTTCAATGAGCTTAATATAATCATTGAGTCAAACATTGCATATCTATACTAATTAGGGATGTTAAAGTTAATTTAGTAATTAAATTTAAACTCCTGCAAATATACTACATAAATTCAATGCATTGCTATTTTTGGAATACAAAGGATTTCGAATACAAGCTTACAAACATAATTGAAGGATTCAAAATCACTGTTAGTTCCAAATTGAGGTGATTTAGAGTCCAAGTATTTGAAATCCAAGCTCCCAAACAGGCCATAAAAATCCAATATTGGCTACCAAATGGATGATTAAAATGTAAAAATAGCAAGTGTTTTAAATTATAGAGGTAAAATTCAACGATTAACATCATCTTCTTGGTGTAAATTTCGGGTGTGCTCCATATGCAATTGGATCAATAATCTTAAAAATCTAGTTTGTCCTACAACCATGCCATGTCTATAATTGAAGAGTTACCAACATATTTAAAATAATGGTAAGTAGGGAGTCTTGCACAAAGATAAGAGGTGGAATAATTTCTATAAAATTTTATTTATTAGTTTAATAAAAAACGTGAGTGTGCCTTGATCGATTTCATCTTGGCATGACATTAAAAAATGTGCTTATAGTGTGGGTTCTTGGTGCCTACATATTTAAAGCAAATGATGGTGCTCTGTTGGGTACTCTGTAACATCCCGGATTTTTGCCAACTTAGAGTTACAAGTCCTTATGCAATGGGTCGATCATAACACCTTATTGACTTCTCAAAAACTCTATCCCAAAGTCTCAAATCTCCTTTTCAACTAATTTCCTTCAAAAATCTCACCTTTCACCACCTTATTCTTCAAATTTTTCTAAGTACTTTCATATTAGACACTAATCCTAACATTTAAATGATGGAGAACAATACTTAAACTTAAATTTACTATAATAGTAAATATATAAATAAAAATGGGTTTTAGGCCATTAGTCTTATGGAATCTGACAAAATAAATAGGTGATTTGGATAGAGCAACCTAGTCTGTCGTAATTGAGCGAGACGGAGTTAAGTATTAAACTAAACAATCGATGGATTTAGCTTGAACCATTTTCTATACAAACTACAAGACTCAAAACCATCAAAATCACTAATCAACATTACTTAAAAACCTAGGATCAATCTCAAAACCCAGTTGCTCTCGGGAGCACATTGAAACTCTGTATCGAACGTGGACCGCACGTCGAAAGTCCGATTACTGCAAAACTATATGATTACGACCGCCTTACTGGGCTTGACAGCCATCTCGGGAATCAAGTCCAAATAGTATCCCAAAACGCACAACTTGAGCCCAGAGCAAAGTGTGTGAGAAATGCGAGTATCTTTAAAAAATGAACTCAGATTTAAGTGAATTGGGTCGTTCGCTTGTAGGCCAAATTTAAAGTTTTTGACCATCAGAATCTGACCCAACTACACCCTTGGATCAGGAAAATTTTCCTACACTTGTCAATGTACTTGTGGCCCTTATCGAGTGACGATGACCATTGAACTGAAACTGGTTCTCCACGATCGATCCACTAATCCAATCAGACCGAAATCTTAACTTGACATAGATTCATCGTCATGGAACTTTTTCCAGACCGTATAAAGGAAATAGACCTCCAAATGAGCTCCGTTAGACCGAAACATACGACTTTTGGCTATAACCTAAGTATACCATGGCCCTGGGGCCATTGGCATCAGTTTTAGGCCTATATAAGGGCCTCAACCCATCCCTCTCTTATTCTATACGAATTTCAAAACCCTAAGAGAGAGAAGAGAGAAAGGAGAAGGAAAAAGTGAGGAGAAAAGTGAGAGATAGTTGCTAGGATTCGATCCCACCACTCCATGTGCCAAATCATCCTGCCTGTATCGCTACTCTGGCGAATCCAAATCCATTTTGGGTAAGAAATCCTAACCCTAATATGTTTTAGGGAGTCAAATAGAGGAATTGGTAAAATAGCTAACCTATTTCATTGATTTAGGTTGTCGTTGTGCCGTAGACAAAGGCGTATTGTTCAAACCGAATTCGATACGATTTTACCGATGAAAGGTGCAGACTATAAACATTTAGGTTATGGTTTTTAAGGCTTTCAATGTCAGTTAATGATTTATGACTGACTTGATTGCTATAACATATGCTTAGATGTGATGTTTTCCGTGTATTACATATATATATGAACTATATTGAAATTAATGCATTTCATGTGTTCGTTGAAATGTTTGTATGAATATGGAACTATGATTTGTGCTTAACATGATTGTTGTTTGAGAATATATGATTGTTGTACGTGTGACAAATCCCTTATGAAACGATTTACTATAATATATGTTATGACTAATTTATTACATGTATGTTGATATGTGTACTCTAAGTGTTTGATAAAATGCCTGAATGAGAAAATGCTTGTGGAAATATATTTAATGAGGTTGTTGAGATAGGATTCTCAATTACCTTATCTATAGTTACATTTTCCTTCATATAACCTATCTTACTATTACGTGCCTCATGGATGAAATGCCTATGTATGACAATATGTGTACGATGTGTTTGTTAAAATGCTCAAATGAGATTTATACTGAAATTGGTTGTCACATGCTGTTTAACTACTACATATGAATGCCTATTGTGTATGAATATGATTGGGACTACTACGTAGTCCAGGCAATCGATAATGATTTTCAAATTAGTGGCCAAGGTCATTTCACCACACAAGACACATTCAATGAATCCGAGTCGTACGCTGTTTGTCGATAGTGGTTAGGCCACGCGGAGTGCTTATGCACTCTATGTCGATTAAGTCAACGTGTGATCGTACCAGTCGAGTTCGTCCAAGTAACCCGATTGGCCTAATGTATGTTCACCATGTATGGATGCTACTGCTTAAATCTAAGGTACCACTTACCAGTGCAAAGCCCATTTAACCTTAGTATCACGATCCGCTAAGACTCATGAGCTGGGAATGGTGGTATGAGACACCGTGGTCAAGTTGTTAGCCTACGCTGGGGTGATGAGCCTCCCCGTAGTGACCAGTGAGCAACCCAAACTTGTGAGCCGAATACGGTGGTACGGGACACTGTATTCGAGCTGTTGGCTACGCTAAGGTGACGAGCCTTTCCCATAGTGACCTCGAGTATAAAATAGGCCTACCCCAGCACAGCCTGGCTGTGGTCCCCAGTCAGGTTGGTGACGAGCCTTCGAAAATAGACTGCCAGTTGGTAGGGCATTGGTGGTGTGACCTCGAGTATAAAATAGGCCTATGTTGATGGTGACGAGCCTCTCGTACCGATCTAGAGTGTAAACTCTCGAACTTGCCTATCGTATGTGATTAATTAGGATTGACGACCCTAGATGGATCATTGTTTGGATAAATGATATAAAGGGAGGTACCTTAGCTTTCCAAACCTGTTGTATGAATGTCTAATTAAGAACTTAGCTAATAGGCATATGCACCGCATTACATGTGCCTTTGGCGATGGAGTTGAGCATAGCGAAAGTGTTGCATGTGTGACCGTGAGATAATGTCGCTAAGGGAGTGCAGGCGAGGGCATGCATCATTATAGCATATCATCCCTGCATTAACAAGAGTACTTAGGACATGATTGTTGTACTGCTTTATCATTACTACTTGACTGAATAGATAACATGTTAACCTTTACTTTATAGATCCACTGAATTAGCTACTCATTCCTACCTGTGGTGGTGTTTTAAACACCATCTAGACTCTGCTTTAGATGCATGTGATGATGAGGTCTATACAACAGAGTTGGACTTCGTAGGCAAGGAGGAAGAGTTCTCCTACGTTCAACTATCGGGCGGATATATGTAGATCTCATACCAATACGCAGGGACTACTGGGATACTTGTTTAGTTGAACACATTTACTTCCTGCATTTATATGGTTAGAAACAACACATGTACATATTTAGCCCGATTTCATACTCATACTCTGAAATTTGTGAAACGTTTTCAAAACTAAATGCATATATTTCAATCTTCCGCTTGCCAAATTACATTAACTCTGGAGTATGATATACTGTTTTAGTATAATCCCACTCATGTTTACTGCATTGCTAATGGACGATATCTAAACATTATTATCCATGTTGCATAAGTGATGCGTTGGAACTCGGGAGTAGAGCTTTGCTCGACCCCTGATTTTCAGGGCGTTACATACTCAAACATAGAAAAACAAGCTAAGATTCATTCTTATTATACTACAATAAAAAAAATACGCTATACTAGAGAATAATTGTTTTATTTCTTTCTTTGAATGTACTCTAATAAGGAATAGATTTTATGAATTAAAGTTCGAAATATATAAATATTTTTCAAGTTTATTAGTCATGTATAATAATAAAACCATGTAACTATACAACCTTGTATTACAAGATTATTTTTATCCAATATTTATATTTACCATTTCCTCCATCCAAACTAGACTTGAAAGGACCATGAGGGTAGAAGCTTAGTTTTGATATTAGGTCATGGATATAACTTTGTTGGTACAAATGACTAGTGACATTTAGGTTGATCAGGAATTGAGAGTGTAATGAAAAGTAAAAATACACGAAAAGAAAGCAAAGATTGGCGGATCGAATTAAGGTCCCTTGAGCGAGAGTGCTTTGAAGGATGAAAATTGGATAATCCTTGTGACTAAGAAGTTTAATATGCTTTGAAAGGTAGAGGTAAAGAACATACCTCAATAGTTGAGAATAAGAAGAAATATTTTAATTATAATTCCTCCATTTTTCATGTCATGATCTAAAGGATCACCTTGAATCCACCATCAAAGGTCCATCCTTAAGGGTCTTCCACACTCAAAGGACATGCTTCATTAATGAGCCAATCGGGTTGCACAGCTATATTGAATGGTGACTTGGTTTTTTCTCCAATATTGATAATCGACTTACTCCATCGGAGTAAATTTTGCATAACTAGGATGGATTGAAGTGCACAATAAATTCCGCCATCATCGGAGTGATTGATGGTGGTCAAGGTTTGTAATAATGATTCCCAAACAAAATAACAATATTTCTTAAAACCTAAGAGTTGCCAACCAAACATCATAACTCAAGTTGTGGGAATCCATCTTCATGGAATAACACTTCGTGAAAAGAGTATATTGACATATTTCAAGCTATGCACATCTAAATGACCCCTTAAAAGTTTTCTTAATTGTAAAGTGGATATAAAAGGTGAAATGATACATTTTTTCTCATGGGTGTGTTTTGAAAGTGCCTTTGTTTGTCAATTAGCGTAAGGTCTGAGTCTTACAGTCAAGTGAGCCCCAATGAAGAACCAAGATCGAAGACTCAACAGGTTAGAAGCTTCAAGTACAAAGGTATGGTAAGATTAGGCTCACAAACCTAACCAAAATTTCACACTTAAAACCTACAAAACATAGACCATATTTGACCAAAAAACATCTAGATATAACCCTTGTTAAGTATGCTAAAGGTTTAAGTTGATGGTTGTTGGAGTTAAAAGAATCATTTGAAAAACAGTCACATTCGATGTCATCGAGGTGACATCGAACTGTCTTCGATGTCATCGAAGATAGCTCGTTGACATCGAAAATGAGCCAAAATAGTTCAGCAACCAAACTCAATATATTATGGATATTTCGATGACATCAAACTTATGGTTCGATGACATTATAAAAAGCTCAAAATACTCCAGAAAGTTTTTAAGGAAAATTTATGTATATGCTTGATAACATCGAACCCTATTCGATGACATCGAACTTAGGCTCGATGACATCACAATTGAGCACAATTGATTGTTCACACCCCAAGTATAGGATTGTGATGTAGTAATAATCTCGGTAAGACCAAGGTCAAATCCATAGGGATTGAACCTTGTACGTAATCTGAAACTAACCAGAACTAGAACTAGACGAAGATGTAATCTAAATTAGGAAAATTTAAGGGAATAATGATGAACTATTAAACTAAAACTTGTAAAATTCAAAGGTGGGAAACTAGGGTGCCAAGGATCCATTTGTAGAGATCAGAGAGATCTATGCTTGATTCATAAACACAACTGGATTTAGAGTCCCATCATCGTCCAGTTGAAAGATATATCATTAAAAACCAATTCTGAACTTCCTTTGATATAATTTTCAATAGAAGATAGTTATGAGAATTAGAATTGATTCCATCACAAAACCATGCCCATGAGACAAAGAAAATAACAGAATTTAGCCAATCCACATCCAATCTAAGAGATGTATGAATGTTAGGAAGGATTCCATCATCTAACCATGCCCAGGAGACAATGGTGAACAACAGGGACTCCTAAATTCATATTCCCTATAATGCTAAGAACATGCTCAAAGCTATCACAGATCCATTGTAATTTAAGTCACAACAAACCATTAAAAACTGAAAGCATTCCTTAATATCAAACTATAATCAAAGAGATTTCAATGTAAACATGAATCAAAACCATAGAAACACCCCATCACGCTACGAGCTTCACCTCTTAGCCCTAGCTAAGAGGTTTAGCCAACTATAGACATGATTGAACTAAAATCTCTTTAAAAAAAAAGCATAAATAAACAAATAAGAAGAAAAGGAAAAGAAAACTCAAGAAGAAGGGAAGGAACTCCCTAGTCGCAGACCCAAATGTCTCTCTTTCTCTCTCTTTTTCTTCACGTGTGCAAGGATGTCTCTCCCTCTCATGTTCTTCTCCTTTTGTAAGGAAGGTAGGGCGGCGGAGAACCTCTTTTACGCAGCAAGGGTGGTGGAGAAATCCTTTTGCAATGCAATTTGCATCATGCGCAGCGAAACGCAGAAACAATCGCATTCGGAAGTGATTTGGGACGTTAGATCATCCCAAGACTGGAATCTGACTCCATGGTGAGGGTTGTAGGCCCCTGGGGAAGAGTTCGAACGGTTTGGATCACTCATCTGACCATAATCATGCACGTACAACGGCCCACGAAGGACTGGATGTGCAGACGTACGTTTCTTGCGAACTTCTTGCACTACGAAGATCGGTGGGCCCCACAGTGCTATTTTCGGAGAAATCCGCCCCATTCATTAGATTCCTAGCAAAAAACCAGTCGGGAAGGAGTGGTTTTTATCTGGTTTTGGTGCGGTATACTGTATCAAACCAATTTGCAGTTCATCCTGCGTTTTCTGGCGATCCACGTGTATATGGTTACATGGGTCCAAAAACTCAACATTGCTAGGGTCGTGCCCCCTCTTTGGATGCAATGGACAGTTTTGATCTAACATATGGGCCCTGATGGTGGCCCACAACACGTCCCAGCGTCCGGACGTGCGGACGCCGGTGACTTTCTAATTTTTTAAAAGAAAGAGATGGGTCAACCGTCTTTAACCGAGAATGCCGATCCAGTGCGCTGCGTGCGTGCACCTGATGTGTACACACACCTTTTCATGTGGGGTCCACCATGATGTTTATGAGAAATCTGTTCCGTCCATCCCTTTTCTCATTTAATTTAAGGGGTTGAGACCGAAATTGAAGCATATCCAGATATCAGGCGGGTCCCAAATCAGAGATTTGGTGGTTGATCTATCCATTGGGTCACTTTCACAAGGATCCAGTGGCTGAAATTTGACGTGTACGGTTAATTTAGGGTTCTCAAGCCAGATATAAAGTTTTGAGCCAAACGAATGGTGTGAACCTTGTGATCTTGCATTCAGGACAACTTTCAGACCTCTTAGACTTGAGTTTCTCGGGTCATTGGCGTGTAAATTCTTTGATCTCTGTCCCCTGGGGTCCGTCCCTTGCCTTGGTGATTTCTGAGCATCAACTCCATGCTTTTAGTACCCTTTTTCAGTCCAGACTCTTAAATTCAACTTGCAACACAAACACGATTAAAATAGGCTGTTAAACAGTATTATGTTCGTAAATTTAGGTAATAACTGGAGTCTAATATGCAATATTTGACCCTGAACATTGATCTAGTGAACTTTTAAGTAAAAACAGGCTATCGTCGATTATATTGGAGTTCCTTAGATGACATCAAGATTTAAATTTTAATGACATCGAACATGACTTTGATGACATTGTGAAAGTGCTAATTCAGTTCAGTAAGTAAATGTAATATATCTTAATTGGTTCGATGACATCGAGTCATCCTTCGATGACATCGAAGGACCCCTTCGATGACATCGTAAATGGACCAAATCTATCCAGCAACTTTAAGTCATTTTTATCGAAATTCCCGATGGCATCGAGTCATCCTTCGATGACAGCGAAGGTCTCCTTCGATGACATCGAGCAAAAACTGTCTAACAACTATTTGAGTATCTTGTTGCATGGTTTGATGTAATTGAAGAAGGTTCGATGACATCGAAGGCAACTTTGATGACATCAAAGACCCTTCAATGGCATCGAACCTAACTATTTTCTGCCCGTTTTATGACTGTTGAGATTTTATTCTATAAAGCTTTTGGGGTTGCTTCTTGGGTTTTCAAGTGAGTATTGAAGAGAGCTTTAAGAGAGTTATTGCTAGAGTAATTACCATTCCTCTCAAGCCCTCCTTCATCATAGGAGTTCATCATTTAATCCATATCTTAAATGTAATCATTGGTAAACATTTAAAGCTTGGATTGAACTATGAACTCCAACATTCATAATGGTTCAACAACTCTCTTTAATGGTATATATATATATACTGAATATATTTAATGTTTAGTTTGGGGAATTCTTTTTAGCTCATAAAGACCCATCATAAACTAGATAGGATTTACCAAAAACCCTTTACCTATCAACCTTTGCATTGACATTGGAGCATCAACAATCAATTGTGGTTCAAGGGAGATAAAGACTCTTCAATAACTTGGAATAAAACATGCTTAATGGGGCTCGCTCGCTTGTAGGTAAGTAGATGAGTCCACTTTATGTTTGAAGACCTTTCCTTCTATAGGATTGAGATTCAGAGTTTGGTTACCTCAAACTCACTAAGTCCTTGCAAAGGCCTCCGATGGGAGAATACCTAGTGTGTCCTTGTGTAGGACAGTTTAAGTTCTTGTATATAACTTGTCAGTGCCTTGTGTAGGCAATTTTAGTAACCTTATGTAGGTTGTGAAGGTTTATAGTTAACCTCATTTAAAACCATTGGATATTGAAATCTGGCACACTCTAGGAGAGAGTGGGTCAGCCAGGAGTGGAGTAGGCATGTAGCCGAACTACTATATATCGTTGTGTATTGTGAAGAATGTTTTACTTCATGTTTTGTGTTAATTGATTGTTCTCTATATTTTATTCATTTAATACACAATACATGTTTGGTGAGATGCAACATCGATATATATCACTGTCTTAATTTTGTTTGCGCACTTATTCTTGCTTAAATCTCTTTACTTAGTTGATTAGAAGTAAGTGTGTGCAAAAAGAGTAATTAAAATTTGAAAAGTCCTATTCACCCCCCTCTAGGATGATTAGACATACCTCCCAACTTCGTTTGTAGCAGTTTAGTCGTAATTTCAATTGGTATTAGAGTGGGTTCCTCTTGAAGGGTTTAATAACCTAGAGGGAGATCCTTGCTGAAGTAGAAAATATGTCTAAAAATAAAGGTACTTCGGTCTCACAACCACCATTGTTCGATGGATCCAACTATGCCTACTAGAAGGCTAAAATGCGTATTTTCCTAAAATTGTTGGACCATTCTGTTTGGTATATAGTCGAGAATGGGTGGATAGCACCCATGGAACAAATAGTGTCGAATGATGGTGTTACCACATTTAGACCAAAATTAAAAGCATTTTAGACCAACTATGAGAAACAATCGGTGACTTGTGATGTTAAAACTATGAACACCATTTACTGTATTGTTTCACAAGAGGAATTTAAATGTATATGTATGTGTGAAACATCGAAGCAAGCATGGGATTTACTGGAAACCACCCATGAAGGAACAAACTTAGTAAAACGGTCTAAGCTTCAGCTCCTCACCACTCAATTTGAAAATATAAGAATGGAGGAACATGAGACCTTTATGGAGTTTTATATCAAACTTAGTGATATCTGTAACTCCATGTGGGGACTAGGAGAGAATGTTCCAGTACCTAAAATATGTATGAAAATCTTGAGATCCCCACTGGAGCATTTCTCTTTAAAAGTTACCACCATTGAGGAGTGTAAAAACATAGACAAAATGAAAGTAGAAGAACTCATAGGTTCCTTACAGATGTTTGAATTACACTTTAAAACCCCAACAAAATCTAAACATATTGTCATCAAAACATTAAAAAACAAATGTGAATCTGAGAAGGATAGTGAAGAAAATGATAATGATGATGAAGTGGCCCTGTTGGCCAAATGGTTCAAAAAAATCTTCAACAAGAACCGAGGAAAACCATTCAACAAAAAGGGGACATATCCTAACCAAAAGCGCCATATAGGCAAATCACCAAAAAGGTCAAAGGAGCCCCAATGTTACAATTCCAGGAAATATGGGCATTTATCTACTGATTGCCCATCAAAGAACAAAATCAAAGGGAAGCCTATGGTAGCCACTTGGGACGACACTGAATACTCAAATTCTGAATCGAAAGAGTTTGAAAGTGATGGAGACCAAGGCTCATTGAGAATTCTCATGGCCTCCACCACTACAGTCATCCCAGACTTGGGAGACAATGAGGAGATAAAAAAAACAACAAGAAGAAAATACCTCATAAGAAGAAGAAGAAGAAGAACATGAGGAAAATGGCAACATACAAAATGCCTATGACCAACTTTATACCCATAGCTTGAAAATTCTTAAAAAGCTTGGTAAGGTAAATGAAGAGAATAAAAGGTTAAATAAAGAACTAGATGAAGCCTTAGCTGTAAATGAACGTTTGGCCGATGATCTATAAGACTATTATGTTAACAATGTCAAACTTGAAAGAGAAGTTGAAGATGATGGATTTAAGTTAGAAAAATTGACTAAAAGAATTGAACATCTAGAATAAGAAATTAACAAACTGAAAACAGAAAAAAAAAATATGAAACTAAATGTAGAAAAAGTCAAACATCAAGTTGAACTTAGTTATAGGTTTTCCCAAAGCGATGAAAAATTAGACGACTCTTGGGTTTGGGCAAAAACTATAAGGATGAGAGAGGGTTAGGGTCTGAAAGTAGCAAGACTAGTCCTGCTCTTGCACCATCTGTGGCTAAGAAACAAGTGGCTTCAGATAGATAAGTAAAAACTTCTCCCATTTGTCATTCATGTGGAGATGTGGGACATTTAAAATTTGAATGTCGAGCCTTCAGACACTCCCACTCCACATCCTATGTGAGCTATATAGGTAAATTTAAACTAACCGAAAGAATGTTACGAAATGAGAGGAGTCCTCTTAGAAAGCCTAAAAAACAAATTGAAAGGAGGAAGTTCCATACTCCCCCCATAATGACCATAAGAATGGGGAAGTTATTAAAACAAGTCACCCAACTGAATCAAAAGCACAAAGAAATGATGAATCAGATAAATCTAGAGAATGATCAGTTGGTCTCTAAATCCAAATCCTCTAAGAACAACCAAACACTTAAAGGGGAATCCAAAAAGAATTATGCATCTCCTAAGAAGGTTGTGTCCAAGTGGGTTGTTAAGAACAAAGCAAACTACCTTATAATCTATACAATTCTTAAAGCAAGCAATAGTGTTAAATGGTACCTAGATAGGGTTGCTCAAGACACATGACAAGTGATAGGACCCACTTCTATAGTTACGCCAAATTTGATGGTGGGTCGGTCACCTTTGGGGATGGTAGCACTGCTAGAATCTTTGGACAAGGGACAATGGTTGGGCTAAGCATTCCTAAGATTGAGGATGTTCTCTATGTTGAGGGTTTGAAACATAACCTCTTGAGCATATCATAAATTTGCAATAAAGAACATTCTGTCAAATTCTACAAAGAAGTGTGTGAGATTTCGGATCTTATAGGAAAATTAATTATAAGAGGTCTCTGCAACAGTGACAACTATTATGTGATCAAAACATAGGAGAAAATACCTCGTCCACTAGATGCCACATGGC
The DNA here is from genome assembly GCA_030180095.1 of Magnolia changhungtana. Classification (NCBI taxonomy): domain Eukaryota; kingdom Viridiplantae; phylum Streptophyta; class Magnoliopsida; order Magnoliales; family Magnoliaceae; genus Magnolia; species Magnolia changhungtana. The sequence goes on from JASAUF010000220.1 coordinate 7,216,737, forward strand.
CAGGGACAACGAATCAGAATTATGGCACCAAAGACTTGGTCATGTACACTACCGAAATCTGTCTCACCTAAGCTTAAAAAACCTAGTGAGAGGACTTCCCCAGATTGGTAAAAAGGTAAGGGTTGTGTGTGGCGATTGCTAAAAAGGAAAATAAATCAAAGTTGCACACAAGAAAACAACCACCCTAGCCACCTAAAAACCACTTGAACTATTGCATATGGACCTTATTGGTCCCACTAGGGTTTAGAGTCATGGTGGAAAAAGACATTTCTTGGTAGTGGCTGATGATTATTCTAAGTTCACTTGAGTCGCCTTTCTAAGAGAAAAATCTGATACATTTCATGAGTTTAAAAAACTAACAAGGTGAATATAGAATGAAAATGGATATAAAATCAATCGGATCCAGAGTGATCACGGAGGAGAATTTGAAAATGATCAATTCCATAAACTTTGTGATGAAACTAAAATTTGACATGAATTTTCAGCACAAAAAAACCCTCAACCAAAATGGAGTGGTTGAAAGGATAAATAGAGTACTGTACGAAATGGGCTTAGTTATGCTAACTAGTAAAAATCTAGCAGAAAATCTCTAGGTCGAAGCAGCTAACATTGCCTCTTACATAATTAACCACATATATCTTAGACTAGGCTTGAACAAAACTCCATATGAATTGTGGCATGGGAAGCCACTAAGCATTAAGTATTTCTGGGTATTTAGTACTAAATGCTACATTCTTAGAGACTGAGAAAACTTAGAAAATTCGACCTTAAGAGTGACGAAGGTATTTTCTTGAAATATTAATTAAACAGTCGCGCTTATAGGGTCTATAATCTTAGGACATTTTCTATACGAGAAACTGTTAATTTGGTTGTTGATGACCAACCACATGATAAAGTTGGTCCTACCATTGATGTGGATGAAGACATGGAATCGTGCATAATAGGTAAATCTGATGAAAAACTCACTTCTCCGCGAGAGTCTCAACCATTATGGGACATTCCGGTTGTTAAGGATCATCCCCACAATCAAATCATTAGAGATCTGCGAGCCAGGGTGAAAACCCGATGGCAACTTGAGACTATAAACAGTCATCTCTGTTTCACTTCAAAAATTGAATAAAAAAATGTCCCGAGACCACAAAAAACAAATATCATCAGAACCAAATGAATATTAAAAAATAAATCCGATGAATATGGGAATATAGTGAGAAACAAGGCTAAACTTGTCGTATATGGATACTCACAAATTAAGGACATAAATTTTGATGAAACTTTTGCCCCGGTTACGTGATTAGAATCTATAAGAATACTTATGTCCATAGCACGTGCATTGAAATTTAAACTTTTTCAAATAGATGTAAAGAGCGCCTCCCTCAATGATGTACTTGAGGAAGAAGTATACGTCGAGCAACCTAGGGGATTTGTTGATCCTAAATATCCTCATCAAGTATATAGATTGAGGAAAGTGTTCTACGGTCTGAAACAAGCACCCCGTGTGTAGTACGAGCGATTGGCACAATTTTTTATAGACGACCAGTTTTGTAGGGAGAGTGTTGATAAGACCCTTTTCACTCAAAAGATTGGCAAAGCCTTACTCATAGCCCAGATTTATGTGGATGACATTGTATTTGGTTCCACTTATGAAGACATGGCTCATGAATTCACTCAATTGATGCAATCTGAATTCGAAATGAGCATGGTAGGTGAGCGTAATTTCTTTCTAAGATTACAAATGGAACAATCGCATAATGGGATATTCATTAATTAGCAAGACCAAATATGCAAAAGAATTAGTAAAATATTTTGGCCTTTAGTCTGGCTGCACACACCACACTCCCATGAGCATCACACTTAAGTTATCTAAAGACATATCCGATAAAAGTGTGGACCAACACTTGTTTCGTAGTATGATAGGAAGCTTGCTTTACCTCACTGCGAGTCAGCCTGACATTTCGTTTAGCGTTGGGGTATGTGCTAGATTCTAGGCTAATCCTAAAGAATCCCACTTAACCACCGTGAAGAGGATAATTAAGTATGTAGCTAGGACCACATATTTCGGCCTTTGGTACCCGTTTGACATTTCTACAACAATTGCCAGGTATTCAGACGCTAAATGGGCTAGAAATATGGATGATAAGAAATCGACTAGCGGTGGTTGCTTCTATATTGAGAATTACCTTATGTCTTGGTACAACAAAAAACAAAACTCAATATCATTATCAACCACCGAGGCCGAATATATAGCAGCTGATAGCTGTTGTGCCCAGCTTCTATGGATGAATCAAATGTTGGCAGATTATGGGATTGAGCAAAACACTACGACACTATTTTGTGATAATACTAGTGCCATTAATATATCAAAACATTTGGTCCAACATTCACGAAGCAAGCACTAAAATATCCGACATCACTTTATACGTGAACTCGTTTAAGAAAATATTATATTGTTAGATTATATGCCTATCGAGAGACAATTAACCGATATACTAATAAAACCCCTGGACGCTAATAGATTTGGAGATCTCCAAAAGTCCACTGGGGTATGTGCAATTTAGGTATATTATTGGTAAAATTGTTATAATTATCACATCCAAGGATTTTTGGCTTCATTAATAAATTTTTTTGTACACAATGTGTTTGTGTATTTTTATTTATTTATTTAATATTATTATGTCCCTATTTGAGTGTACAAATTTTACATTAAAGGTATATTTTTATGTGCATATTTTAGTTTGAGTCGAAGCATGTTAAAACTGAAAATTTGGGCAATTTGTCTAGGCTTCGATGGGACCTTCAATGATATCGAAGCTTACCATTGGAAGTTCAGTCGTCGAAGACACTTGATGACATCAAATACACTTCAATGACATTGAAATTCAAACTTCAATGTCATTGAAGACACTTCGATGACATCGAAGTATTATGAAATTCGATTTTAAGCAGGGCGCGTAATTTTTTTTCTCGGTTCATCCTCACTCTGCTGCCTCAGTTCTTCAATCGCTACATCAACTCCAAAAATCAGATTTCTCTATTTTATATCTCGCAAAATCAAAGGGATCTTCCTCAAAATCATCGGTAAGATATCCATTTCCTTCTTCGTTCCATTTTCTTTGGGTTATCTGCAAATCTGAGATTTTCTTTGAGTATTTCATCCATTCCTATCGTTTTCAGTTGGTATTCTCATAGCTTGCGATGCTTAAGGACAATGGGGAAGCTCCAGTGCAAGGAGAGTCATCCCAACCTAGAAAAATCAAGAAACTTTCACCGAGGCCTCGAGCTAGGGCTCCAAGGGTCCCCTCCTTGTCAGCGCCTTCTGTCACACGACAAAAGCAGCAGCTGCCCACCATTCCCCACCTAGAAAACAACCTGCTTACGAAATATAAAGGGCACAAAATCATTCTTGAATGGCAAATCAATATCGACTATGTCCTTCCCTATGTGATCGACACCATGCTTCAAGCAATAGGATGGGGCAATGTTTTAACATTTGGGGGAATGTTGAGAGCTGCGCAAGTTTATGAATTTATTTCAAATTGCCACCCTCCATCGGTTGACCCTCCATCTATTGATGTCAATGTCGGCCAGTCCACCATACATGTCACTCCTGGCATCATTGCCCACTTACTTGGTCTATCCCTTTCCCAAATTAGTTTACCGGAGCATGAGATGAACTCCCCCACTGTCTGCTTAACCATCACACAATTCTTATGCAATAGGGTCGATGTTCCATGGCATGAGGACAATGCCCTTTGCTCCACCATTATGACCAGCCAATATAGGATTCTACACTATTTTCTCCACCAACGTGTACCCTCATGGTACCAATCGTGTGGACATAACTCCATTTATGATATATGTCCTATATAGCATAGCGACTAGTGTCCGTCTATGTCTCCCCTCTATCATCCTTCACCATATTGCCATAATCGTCCAGGGCACCTGAAGTTTCGAATTGAAGACTGCAAAAAGTTAAGATGGAAGAATTGAATTATGGAGGATAAAATTGAAGATTTGAAGTTCCAAAGATCTAAGAAAACTAGTTACCAAAGTGAAGATGATCACCGAAGATTAAGTGCACATTCATTGAATAAAATCAACAAGTTTCGATCGATCGATAGACCTTCGAGCGAACTCGATTGATCTAGTAAAGTATCGAGAAAAATATAAATTTTTGTAAAAGCTTGTTGGACACATTTGGACATTTTTGATCGATTAAGAGTGCAGCGTTTGATCAATCAACAATACAATTGATTTTTGAATTTGCGTGCTGAACGTTTATGAGCACGTTCAATTGATTGAAAATTGATCTTTGATTGACCAAAGATCCATTTGTTCACTCTCGATCGATTGAGGATATCGATCGACAATGCGTGGAAGTGCATAACTTCTTAAGTCGGTGCAGATTTTTGCTATATAAACAAGCGTTTCTAGGCTATTTGAGATACAAATTAGGGTTTGGGAGAGAATAAGAGAAGACGTAGCTTCTCCAGCATTGATTTTTCTCTCAATCTTTCAGTTCTAGTTTATTTTCCTTATTTTTATTTTAAGATATTAGACATGTTAGGCTAATCTCTTAGGTAAGGCTAAGGGATGAACCTCTTAATGAATTATTCTATTTAATTCATTTTTAATTTAAGTTTATGAGTTTTAATGATGAATTATGGTTGTGTTGATTGAATTCCCAGTTTGGAAAAGGAATTGATCTATAAAATCGATTAATCTATTGTTAACTTCGGGTACAATAGATGCTTTTGATTCCTTGTAATCGATTGCGTAGTTCTGCATGAGAGATCGATATTTCTCAATTCATATATCTTAATTGGATGTTGGTTATTGAATTTACAGATTTATCTTTTGATTAAAATGAATTGGAATTTGATTCCAATTGGGTTATCTACTGGAATGAGATGAATTGGTTTTAGAATTTATTAATTAGGTATTTTTGGATCTTTAATTATTTTATTATTGATTTTTCCCACGCACTCTAATTTACCCTAATGGAAAAATCGTAGAATTCTACTTACTTTTTAATTTTAATTGTGTTCTCAACCACATAGTCCATGTGGAATGAGAGTCATTGGTGCGTAGGTGTTGGTGGGTACTATTAATGCGGCATGTACGACTGTTGCGATAATCTTTGTCTCAGTGGGTACTAAGAGAGCTATGGTCTGGGGAAGAAATGGGAGGTGTGACTTTCAAGTCCATAATTATAATAAATTCCTAGGAATCAAGGCTATAATTGTGCTGAAGTCAGTCTGATCATCAGCGTTGGTGTCATCCTTTATCTCTTAGCTACATCCTACTAGACTGGCGACATGTGCAGGGTAGTTCTAATATCTCTCTTAACGTCTATCTTCTGATGGAAGTTCCTCTAATATTTAGTAATATATTTCACGACCACCAAGGCATGTTCCAACAATTCTACATGGCATTACAAGAAAAATGGGCAAAGGCTACGGACAAAAACCGTAGTTTAAGGCCTTTTGCTACGGATCTAGTCCGTAGCATGTTTGTAGCAATTGGTGCTGTAGTTAAATGTCCAAAAACCAATAGCTACGGATTCAATCTGTAGCGATAGAGATTAGTCGCTACAGAGAAAAGTCGTAGTGATAATTTCTATAGTGAAATGTAGTTACGCCTACAGATTAAATCCGTAGTAATATCAATAGCTACGGATAAAGGTCGTAGCTATAATATCTGTAGCGAAATACACCTATGGCTACAGATTACATCCGTAGCAGTAGATATCACTAGCTACAGAAAAAAGCAGTAGGTATAATTTCTATAGCGAAATGTACCTAGGGCTACGGATAATATTAGTAGCTAAAAGTGGAATGGAATTCATAATAATATGCTGTAGGTAGCAATAGCTACGGTTTTCAAAACAATAGCTATGGTTAAAATCCGTAGCTATTTTTTGAAAAATTAAAAAAATTATAATAATGGTGCCTGTTTTCATTGCAAGAATCTGTTGTGATTGATAACTCATCTAAGCTTAATGCTAATAGGAATAGAACATAAAATGTAATCAGGGAAAAAAATGATGCATTTATTACAAATAGTAATCAAATCATGTAATGCATCCCATATTCACATTTCTAAATAAACAATACTTCACTTTGCTCAACCTATTATAAGAATTATAAAAAAGGAACCTTTTCGAACTTTAGATTCGACTCCATCTCCAAATACTTCCTACGAAGTTCTTCCATATCCCACTGCACATGAATGAGATGGGAAATAAGAATTATGACAAGAAATTAAGGGTAAACATGTCTTTCATAATTGCTCTGGCTAGTACGCCTGTGTAGATGCTCCTTTTCAAGATCTTCCTTCAAAGAAGAGATCTAAAATTCCAATTCTACTATCTGAGACCTACAACAAGAAGAATAGTTGCATACAACTAAGGCATGCCCTCATGTGCAAGAAACAAATACACTCCAACACAGTAATTTATGAAGAACAAGAAGAGTAGTTGCTCACATTTTTACAGAATTTTCTTCCTTCAGACGGTCAATTTCAGCAAATGCATAAGATAGAGCTTCTTCTTTCCCTGAAACTGCGAATGTAACTTCTGTGGACTTTGACACAAGATCACTTTCAAGTTCTGAAACCCTTCCCTTGAGAAAGTGAATTTCATCATCCAGTGACTTCTTTAGCTTGTCAGCCTGTATAAAACAACATTTGTAGACACAATCAAACAAGCATGCCTTTATACACATCTCAAAAGAAAAAAAAAAATGAAAACAGGGATTGCAACTTTCAAACAAATGAGGTTCAGGATACAGGGATTTACCTCAGCCTTGAATTTTTCATGAGCAGATTCATTTTGCTTCAATGCAACTTTATTCAGTTGTGTTATTTCTTTATAATGTCAAAAAAAATATCATAAAATATTTAAGTCCTTAAGAGTATCAGATAATAAATCCAAGTAAAAAATCCAAACCACCTATAAGATGTGATCCTTGTTGGCTTGTGCTTCCCCTTTCAGTTTTTCCATCTCTGCCTTTACTTTCTGTATGTCCTCAATAAGCTATTACATATATAACTAACAAAATTGGAACATACTTGTAGAAACATTACATAGTAAGAGAGAGACATGAGTAAGAAAAAAAGGAGAGAAAAATTAAACCAAAATGTTTCTCATATATATATATATATATATATATATATATATATATATATATATATATATATATATATATATATATATATGGGAAAAGGTACTATGCGCTCAAGCGGATGGGAACGTCCCATGAGGTCGAGCTGTGTGGGCCCCACCGTGATGCGTTTCGAACATCTACCCCATCAATCAGATGCACCATTCCATCGTGGGCCTAAGTCTCAAAAATCAAGTCAATCCGTGACTTGTGTGGGCCACACCACATACAGAAGTTGAGAGGGGTCGTGCACCATTAAAACATTAATAATCATTTTTTGGGCCCACCGAGATGTGGTTTGCAAATCCAACCCATCCATTATGTGTGTCCGACTTGGATGAGGGTTCAGACTAAGTTTCAGTAGCATTCAAAACTCAGGTGGGCCCCACCAAGTGCTTTTATTTGTTTTTGGCATGTCTTCACATGATTTTAGATGGTATGGCCCACCTGAGTTCCGTATACGGCTGATTTTTGGGAATCCCATAATTTAAAGGGGACCCATCAAATTGATGGTCGATACGCATCATGGTGGGGCCTACACAACTCGACCTTATGGGAGCTTATCGTGAGCTCGAGCACATAGTACCTTTTCCATATATATTAGGTTATAGGTTTAGGTTTAGGTTATAGGTTACAGGTTTAGGTTAAGAGATTTGAGAATAGATTTAGGTTTAGGTTTGGGTTTAGGTTAAGGTTCTAGGTTATAGGTTTAGATTGAGGTTATAGGTTATAGGTTTAGGAATTCGGGTTCGGGTTTAGGTTTAGGTTATAGGTTATAGGTTTAAGTTATAGGTTAAGGTTATAGGTTTAGGTTTAGGGATTTGAGAATAGGTTATAGGTTATAGGTTATAGGATTAGGTTTAGGTTTAGGTTATAGGTTATAGGTTTAGGTTTAGGTATTTGAGAATAGGTTAAGGTTATAGGTTTAGGTTTAGGTGTAGGTTATAGGTGGGTTATAGGTTATAGGTTATAGGTTTGGGTTTAGGTTTAGGTTTAGGTTTAGGTTATAGGTTTAGATTGAGGTTATAGGTTATATGTTTAGGAATTCGGGTTTGGGTTCGGGTTCGAGTTTAGGTTTAGGTTAAGGTTATAGGTTTAGGTTTAAGGATTTGAGAATAGGTTATAGGATTAGGTTTAGGTTTAGGTTATAGGTTATAGGTTTAGGTTTAAGGATTTGAGAATAGGTTTAGGTTAAGGTTATAGGTTTAGGTTTAGGTGTAGGTTATAGGTGGGTTATAGGTTATAAGTTATAGGTTTTGGTTTAAGTTTAGGTTTAGGTTTAGGTTATAGGTTATAGGTTTAGATTGAGGTTATAGGTTATAGGTTTAGATTGAGGTTATAGGTTTAGGTTTTGGTTTAGGTTTAGATTATAGGTTATAGGTTTAGGTTATAGGTTTAGATTGAGGTTATAGGTTATAGGTTTACGAATTCGGGTTTGGGTTTGGGTTCGGTTTAGGTTTAGGAATTCGAGTTCGGATTTGGGTTCGGTTTAGGTTTAGAAGTTAAGGTTAAGGTTTTGAGAATAGGTTATAGGATTAGGTTTAGGTTTAGGGTTAGGTTATAGGTTTAGGTTTAGGTTTAGGGATTTGAGAATAGGTTTAGGTTTAGGTTATAGGTTATAGGTTTAGTTTATAGGTTATAGGTTTAGGTTTAGGTTAAGGTTATAGGTTTAGGTTATAGGTTTAGATTGAGGTTATAGGTTATAGGTTTAGGTTTAGGAATTCAGGTTCAGGTTCGGGTTTAGATTTAAGTTTTTAAGTTTAGGTTTAGGGTTAGGAAATCATTGTACCCACTATATGTAGTTTATCTACACTGTCCATCTGCTTTTCCAGATCATTTACGAGGTTGAAGCCAAAATTGAATCATATCCAAAAGTCATGTGGACCATACCACAAGAAACAGTGGGTATAATGATTTCCATCATTGAAACCTTTTTAGGGCCTATAGTGATGTTTATTTATCATCCAACCTGTTCACAAGTTCACACAGACAGTGATGAAGGGAAAAAATAAATATCAGTGGTTCCCACCTTCCAGGGACCCCCACTCAACATCCGGATAGCTCCGACGCACATCCGGATCTGCTTCATCAATTTTGAGATAATACATAAACACGGGTCTGTCCAAATGGCCAGGCCACCCATATTATTATCCATAGAAAATGGACAGCTTCATCATAGTCATAACAGCGGCTCCCACCTTCCAGGGACCCTCGCTTAACATCCGGATATCTCTGACACAAATACAGAAACGAACTAATTAGGAACTTACAATAATAAAAGGTACTAGGTCTTTGGTCCAGAGGTGATCCACAATAAAAGGTACCATTTACCATGAACTAAAACCATGTATTATCCATACCTTGATTGGACTCACTACAAGGGTAATCTTTCAATGATGGCCCACTGCTTTTGATAATCACTACAGGGGTAAGAAAATTACAAAAAGTAAGACTCATGAGATGACGTATGTACAAATAGTGATAAGACTAGCTGGTAATGACAGAAGGCTAAGACATCAAATTATTTATGAAGAACAGGAACAACCGTTAGCATATAACCTAAACGCACATAAGTGTGTATTAATATATTCTTTTTAAATTACAGAAGATTTAAAGAGCATGAACAACTGTTAGCATGTATCTTAAATTACAGAAGATTTAAAAAAAAAATCTCATCTAGCCATTTCAACAAACAGATAGCATGTCATTTCATCAAACAGTTAGCGTATATCAAATCTAAAAGACAGGAAAAGAGATAAAAATAGAAGAAGATATCAAACCTATGGAGATGAGCTTCATGACATGCGTTTCGTCGAGTAGGAGATTCACGGCTGCTACAATGGAGAGAGAGAGAGAGAGAGAGAGAGAGAGGAGGGCGTTCACGGCCTGTGTTTCTTTACAGCTGATGCATTGGAGAGAGAGGGATGAGGATGAGAGAGATGGAGCAGAGATTGGGAGGGAGAGAGAGGATTAGGGAAAGAAGAGCTTAGGGAATGCTCTGATTAGGGAACGGAGAGAGAGAGAGAGAGAGAGAGAGAGAGAGAGAGAGAGAGAGAGTGAGTGAGTGAAATACCCTCTTTGGGCGCAACTCTGTTTTGAGCGCGCACCCAAATTTGGGCCGGACGGACGCAGACGGTCCAAACAGGGGCTTCATGGGGCCCACCATGATGTATTTGGTTAATCCATTCCGATAAATAATTTTAATAAATTATTTTAGTTTATGACACCAAATTTCAGGTCTATTGAAGGCCCAAGTGGACCACACCATAAGAAGCAACTGTAATTTAATATCCATGTTTCCTACCGTGTGATCCACTTGACCGTTCGATCTAGCTGATTTTTTTTCATCCTCTAACGTAATATTTAAAAATATATAGACAGCTTAGATATAACATATAGTTTTTTCTAGGGCTCATAGAGCCCCTTACAACACCATTAATTATTAATGGTGTATCAAATTTTTAGCTATGGATTAAAACCCTAACAACTATAGCCAAGGTTTATATCCATAGCAGAAAACTAATGTGGTCTGTATCCTTTGCGCCTTTTTTTGGTAGTGTGGGATTTAAGTAAGAAGGAGGCCAATTTGATACAAATAGAGGCTTTCAGACATCTCTCGAACCTCTGTGCTTTGCGAGTTTTGTTGGACACCATGAAATTTGTGAATCGTGACAATTTCATAAAATTGGCATCATATTAACACATTGACATGTCTCCCTACTATAAATTCATCAATTCTTTTGTCTTTTGATTTTATACATTTATGAGAAAATATTTTTCATCGAAGTTTTTGCAGAACAAGGTCCAAGTCCAAGTTTCAAGTCCTAGATTTGTTCTAATGAACAAAACCCACCAATGATCTGTCTACCCTTCTAACATTTAGACGGTCACTCTGTTTTTTGATATTCATCGCACTTCATAGCCATAAATATCTTTTCTATTTTCTTCTTTCACCCTTCCACTTCGTTTAGATCAAGGCGACCCTTAAATACAGTCGACCCTTAAATACAGGCGACCTTTGCTTTCTAAATCTCTTTAATAAGGCTCTTGTTAAAGGTTATGAGCATTGGTCATACCTAACTCTATGCCGGGTTTTACCTTTTTTTAATAACTTACAAGGGCAGTAAGATCTCCTAAGGCTTTAACTATTTTGCCCATAAGTGTTTTGTTATTCGTGGCGTTGAGTTCGGGCGTTCCTAATGGAGCATCGTGATTCATGTTGTGTTCCACCATAACCTATGATTGATTAAACAGGTGAACTTTAGTTCGTGAAAGGTTCAAATAAATCGCAGTAACTAAAATTGGATCCTAGGTTATCATTAAGAAACACGTTCTAAGTTAAAGTTCTTAAGGTCAATATTACCCTAGGTCCCTAGTTTAATCATGAACCTATCTCTGATATCAACTTGTCACAACCCGAAATCCGAGTACCTGAGAAAGGCTACTTAAGATCCGAATTACAGAACATGAACTAAATTGTTCACTTTTCATAATAGCACAAATCCTCATTTGAATTCAAATACACATTTAAACCCAAATTAAATGAAAACTAACATCGACTTAAAATCTTAATAAAATAAAAGATTATACCACATAATCCACTATTCAAGTATCTACTCTTTAAATAATCATTTTCTTACATTGAAATTTCAAATTTAAAGTAAACTTAATTAACAGGAGAAAAAACTAGTAGTAAAGGCATGCTTGATCGAACTATTCCAACTCAGCACCTGTAACATAAATCAAAGTAAGAGGTTAAGCATTCATAACTTAATGGGATCATCTTTTACCCAAATTTGAAATTTATTAAATTATTACAATTTTATAAATAAGAGAGACGGTAAAATTTTAAATATGAAAATAAAAGAAACATAAATTAAGTACATAAAATGTAATGTGGCTGAATGTAATGCTTTTTATGAATTTCATAAATAATAAAATTAAATATCCATCATCTCTTACAACATCATAACAAAATGGATTACCACATTGCATTAACGCACATGCACTATTATCTTGTGGTGAGAGACCCATTTACATGTTAGCTAGTAAGATTATTGCTCAAGTTGTACCTCTCATATATATCATTGCACATAATTATAATCATACGCCGTAGACAAATGAAACTCTAAAAGATGTAATGAGTTCTACGGTCTTTCACCCAAGGGTTATGATTGCCCTAGTTGTTAGATTTATATTTTTTCACCTAAGTTACATAATCGTACTACTTGCCTAAGTCAGTTAGGTGAATAGAAGAGTAGGTGTGGCTAGAGTCGGGATTGTTGCACATTTATTTCCTTTGAATGGAGTGATGTATTTATAAGTGTTATTAGGCGACTTCCATATCTGAGTAAATCTGTACGATACACTGGAGGGGCCCGTGTTAGAGTTAGAATCTATTCTTGAGTATTTTTCGGATTATGCCTCGATTAAAGTGATTTTCGGTTAGAATCTCGTTGGACAATCCTGCTCATATATGGCGTGAAATAATCTCCCGAGCCTGAGGTAGTCAAGGTCAGCATCCAACATCGAGGTCAAGGTCGTCATCCGAGGTTAAAGTCGAGATCATTGTCTAAAGTCAAAGTTGTCATGGTCGAGGTTTATTGATCATGAGCCTTATCTTTAAGCCGGGTTAACTGTTTCAGCTTGGTCGTCACGTCTCCCTACTTGGCTCATCTTCTCTAATTCTTTCGTAGTTCAGGGGTCTATTCTAATTGCCTTTTTTTATCACTTAACCTATACATCAGGTCATCTCAATTTTACCCATAACAATAATAATATTATATATAATAACTTTTAAATTTAATATTAAGACATTTAAATTTTGTGAAATAGTTCAGACTAATAATGGCCTTTGGCATTATTCACAACGTAGAGCTGGTTGATAGCTTTCTACTGACATATCATTATCCACTATTATGATAAATGGTTACAAACCTATAATCTCCTATCAATTTTTTTTTTTTTTTTTTACCTTACTCGCTCATATATAGCCTCATTTCCTTCGATTTTGGCCCTCCATAGAGCTGTGGACGACTTATCCTCCATTAAGATTGAGTTATCACCAAGAGATCTTTACTAGATTTTTCCATTAACTGCAGCTAATTTTCTTTTATAACTTCCATTTGATGGCCCCAGTCATATGGCTAGGGCTCCTCTATTCATATTACCTTTGGGCAATCACCCATCCAAGGCCAAACCAACAATTCGGACGGTCCACATCAACATGTATTCATGAGTGATAAGTTTTCATAACTTACATGTGTACAAAAGAAAATTGTAATCTATTTCAGTTCCCAACATAAAGAATGGGTACGGAAATCTACAGTGGGGCCGGGTGCTATCATCAAGTGGAGTTATTTGATACTCCGGCTGCATACATTGCTTGATACACAACCACTTGGAAACCATACGCGTCTCATAAATTAATTCAAATTAAACCGATCAAATTGTGGAACTTGTTATCAATTACTCCAATTCTTAAAATTAGATTCATTAAACAACCACAACCTTGGATTTAGGTACTCTTATTTATTCAAATAAGAACATTGGCAATCTTTACATTCTATCGGCCCAATAATCGACCCCAGTTCAACAGTTAGATAATCAAATAACCGTAATTTTCGAGCCATGATAGATCTAAACCAGACCCAAGATTTAAAATAACTTAATTTGAATTACTTATATTACAATTATGCAATTTCTAAGTAACATCTGAATGCTCATATCATCTATCAGTCTCTGACAGGGTATTAAAGTTCCTCTCGAGTATATCTTAAACATATCTTACACAAAAGAAAGGGAGAGAATGTTACATGTCCAATGAAAATGAGATTTTTATAAAGTACCCGAATGGGAAAGGAAGGAATACAAACAGGTACAGCTAAAATATATACACAAAATGCTATGCTTTTCTAAGGTTTTGTATGCAGTCAACATACTCAACACCTGCTTCCAGACAAAAAGTGGGAAGTGGGCCTCTTTTTTTCAATCTGAAATATTCCAGGAATGATGATTTATGGGCCCCACCAAAACTATATAAGAAGAAAATGCTTATTATAAGGATTGATATGTACACACAATGTTTTCAATACATGCACCCTCTTTACTGCTTTTGGTATTAGAATAGTTCTAAAACGTACTACTTCAGCATATGAAGTAGAAAGAAAGGTGGTGTGCATGGGTAGCAGTTTATTTGGGTGGTAATTCCATACTCCGGCGATGTATGGAGGATCATACTCTTGCACACATCAGCATGTACACGCAGCAAACATTTACTCAATCCAAACCGTCAGAGTTGTGGGACCACCGTAGATTAGCATAGACCAGAAACCACAATGAGACAATGACTAAAATGTTCCAATGGAGGTTTGCTAATTCCACATGCGTGTGGAGCACTGAAGCATGTTATAGTATGAGAGATCGTGTGTGAGATCTGAACGTTCCATCTACTTGAAAATAATGCTTAGACCTCCTGCGTAAAAAAACTAGACTGTTTTAATCCTCAAGTGGACCACAATGTACAAAGTAAATGGACGGTTCAAAATATATGGTCTGATTTTTAGGTCAGAAGATCTACCCCACCTGACGGAAAGCTTGGATCTCACACAAATGTCACATTTAGCGAGTGCCACTTCGTGTGGATCGTGTGGGCTTCCAAACGCGTGTGGAATTAGCAAACCCTAATCGAGTGAGAGTCATCAAATGGATAGAAAGAAAGTAGTCAAAAAGTCCAAATTGTACAAGTGAACTGTCCACTGATTATGTGGTTAAGATGTCCACAAGGAGGGCTGACAAGATAGACGGTTTGGATTGAGTGCACATCTCCCACGTGTAATGTGTATGGATATGCTCTAACCAACGTGTACCATAGTTGATTATGATATAATTCATCTATATGTGCGAGATCCCAGCCTCTAATAAGGTGGGTCCCAAGATGTTGATTCCCTGCACTGGTTCAAGAAATGTACGAGTCAGGTCATGAGGTGGGCCAGACAGTACGGAAGTAATGGACGGTTTATAATTGCCAAAAGTACAGTATACACAACTGAAGCATCAAGTGTGTGTGTGGCCCACCTATTGCATGGAATGGTCTGTTTTTAGTTGGCGATGGCTTGCATCTCGCGCATGTGATACACGGGGGCAGGTTGGGCACGTGTAGAGGACACGTGTAGGCTGAGTATATATACACGTTTGTACCTACAATCACTCATCTAGGCCCACCGTGTTGTGTGTATGCCATCCAACCCGTCCAACAGGTGTGTGCTAGCAGGAATAGAAGGTGGCTTAAAAATTAAGGAAATCCAATCATTAAGTGGACCACTCCATAGGAAAAATGGACAACCACCAAATAACCTACAATTCACATGGGCCCATGACGATGATCGGATCGGCCTGATTTTTGGGGATACCCCTTTTCATGATGATTCACACTCTTGGAAGGGTTGGATGAAATATTAAAATATATATATGGTGGGCCCCACACTATACTGAACATTATGGTGGAGTCGACTATATAAGGTCATTCCTCAATAATTATGGGCTGTTCTTGATTGGACACGGCTCCGGTGGTAGATCACCACCATTTTAAAATTGGTGTTGATGGATCCTCCTTGCATATGGCGCGGCACACGTGTAGTGCATATTACAGATGGATCATAGCCCAAAAATCAAACCAATCGAGCAATCCTAGTCGTCAAGTTATTATCTATCTGATGCATGAACAAGGATATAATAATTAATCGTCCAAATTTAACAGGAAAAATCAGATGGTTTCTAGCATCTGCTAAGTGAGATTTTTGAGTTAATCACCACCGACAATCGGGTCAGCTATTTGAACGGTCTGGATCGCCAAACAACCATGACATGTATACAGTGGATGAGACACCACCATTTTACAATAATGGGGAACTATTTTGATTTCATTTTAAAAGAAAAATATGGCACCGGACATACAGTGCGAGTTTTGCTAGCCCCACAGGTACCTTCCCACGTGCCCAAC
Organism: Magnolia changhungtana; assembly: GCA_030180095.1. Lineage (NCBI taxonomy): Eukaryota > Viridiplantae > Streptophyta > Magnoliopsida > Magnoliales > Magnoliaceae > Magnolia > Magnolia changhungtana. Next base: position 7,232,898 of record JASAUF010000220.1, read on the forward strand.
TGGCGCTTGTGTGGGACATCCGATCCGTTCATCAAATTAGACATATCGGGTGGATGACCTGGCCAAAAGATGAGGCTGTTCGACCACCATATTTTTTCCATGCATGTGTGGTCCACCCGATATTTTAGCAGCCCAAGCTTTTTAGTCTAATATTTACAAAGTGGGACCCACTTGATATATGGCTTGGATGTCCCATCTACTGGCATGTGGGGCTAACAACCTCTTTTTGGTGGTGTGATTGCATGCAGATGTGAATGCTTTTTTGTGGGAGCGTTTTGAGGGACAGATTTTCCGGTTGTAATGATGTGGTTTGGACTGCAACCATAGTAGCACACAGATACTGCTACAGAAGCTTTGAAACTTAGTCAGGGTGAGATGGATGATAGACAGGCATTCAAAAATTAGTTGGATATTGCACACATGGCATATAAATAATTTCAATTAAACCGTCAAAATTATAATTCTAATAAGATATATCATGAACAAAATATAATGGTTATTAAATTATCTAATGGCCTTATTTCAAGAAACAAGTGTACAGAAATAATAGGTTACATCTTGCACAACGGTAGATGATGTTACCAAGAAATCATCTTTTTGAATAATATCTAATTTTGCGGCTTTTTATATAATAGTAACTCCAAATCTCCATTTTCACTTTAAGCACTTCTCTACTTAATTATTAAATATTGAGTTGATTCGAGTTCGAGTCAACTAGACTCATTGCATGTCGATTCTGACCGAGTTTTAGGGTTTTTGAAACATGAGATGAATTGTTTTAGATTAGGTCAGGTATTAAGAGAGTTGGGTTTGAGACCTACAACTCTAGATGAGAACTTCTGCGAATTATGAATTATATCAATAATATATTGTAAACATATAATTATTAAAAATTATAATACTTACTTCTTGGAAAACAAGTCATTTGCCCAATAATTTATATGTTTAGATAGGCGTATTATTATTTTATTTATTTATTTATTATACTAAGATTGTATTTGGATAAGGAGTTATTTTACAATATAATATAAAATTGTAATGATTATAAACTTTTATATTTATTTCATATTACATTTACATTTAATAGACGAATCATGTGATAAATTACGTGTTTAAATAAACATAGTAACATTGAAACAATAACTCTCTTATATTACATTACTAATTAATGTAATCCCTTCTTCTCTCCATGTGCATTGCATGTGTCATATTATTGATGATTAAAGAAAGTATTTAAAAATATATATAACCTAATGTTATTGAGCATAAGTTATAATGCTTTTAGTTGATTCAGAGTATACCCGGCAATACTGATGGATGATTTAGATTGTCCATAAGTCCAAGACACATTTCATCACCTATAATGCAAAATTCACACCAATATCATGAATCCAGTCAGAATCATTGCCTGTATAATGGATGGGTTAAGATCATTCATGGACGATTAAAATCATTCCTTTAAAAATAGGAGCAATCAACAATTTGATATTTTATTTATTGGGTCTCACTATGAATGACATGTGGTTCTAAACATCACTTGTAGCATATCATTTTAACTGTCTAATTCATGGCTGAAAAAATTGGTGGCTATAGAAAAAGATGGCTATTGGTTTTATTTTTTAAGGCCATCATAGTAAATTTGGGCTCTATCAAATGGAAATTCCAAACCACATGTTCGAATTACACGAACCAAGCTAGCTCGATTAGCTCGCTCGACTTGACCCGAAAAAGCTCGATTCAACTCGGTTCGAAGCTGAGTTCGAGCTGATTTTTTGAGCTCGAAAATGAGTTCGAGCCGAGTTCGAGCAAGCCCCAGCTCAACTCGACTCGGATCGAATCCAGCTTGAATCCAGCTCGAATCGAACTTTTGGTGACTCGGTTGCTTTGCTATTGATGTTGCTCACCAACTCAACCAAATGTGGCTGGTGGCAAGGAAGCTTTGGCTAGTGGCAAGGAAAGTTTGGCCGGTGGCAAGCAAGGTATGTATATTAAACAAATACCTTTTTTCTCTTTGTTATTTTTTTAGTTTTTATATTACTTGGAAGGTGTTTGATAAAACACCTGTAAAACCATTACCTCCTTTTTACAAACAGTGGGATTGTAAAGTTGCAATTCAATTATTTGTGGAAATGCCTCAATGACGAACTCGGCTCGATCTTGCTTGAACTCTGCTCGAGTTGGCCCAAGCTGTTGACTGAACCGAGCTGAGCTGGCCAGTCAGGCTCGAAGATCGAGCCGAGATGAGTTCGAGCTGAGGTCAACTAGTGTTCGAGTCGAGTCGAGCTGAGGCCAGCTCAACTTGGTTCAACTCGATGTACACCCCTAGTCTCAATGCCATGACGCGGGGAAGGGCATGAAACAACGAGAAGAAAATCACAGTATTTCTCAAGTATGCAAAACGTTGAATCCACATTATTAAAAAAGAAAATCGATATTATATTCATAGATATCCTAAGGCTTTTCAATTACATCATTTATAAAGAAAACTAAAACTCCTAATTTATTTAAAAATTACTTGAAATAGCAAAACACTTTTAAAGCCTAATTTACTAAAAAAGGTGAAAATCCTAAAATGACAAGAATAAAAAGAAATGATTAACACAATTTTTTTTTTTCTAAAAATAGTGACTTTTCTTAAAATTGTAATGTTGAACGGAAGGGGTACATTTTATGGCAAAATAGATCATTTCTGTTGGCATAGCGAGTTGGTTGACCATAAAAGCATTGTTACATAAAAATTGATAAGTTATACGTTTCATGAATATGACTGAATCAAAAGTGACAGTTGATTTACAGTCTATACTTCGAATGGTAGTTTTTCTCTATTTGAAATAAATTTCTTCAAACTAGACATACTACATCATATCTTACATAAGACTAAACTTATATTTAACAGGCTATTATTGCTTCTGTTATGACTTCGTTTACTCCAATTGTACTGAGAGTATATCTACTGCCCACTCTACATCATGCCATAAAGAGCACTATAACTTACAGTGCTCAAGAGCAAAAACACGAGAGATTTAGATTCAAACCAACAAATCCAAATTCAAATCCAAACTCATCTATTATCGGGTCTGTTCCAACCATCCATTAGGCCGAACCTAGCTCATTCATGGCGCACGTGTACCATGCATCTCCTTAAACGTTTTTCAATTTTCCCTCATGGGACGATTTTACAGTGGTGATTGCATGCAAACGTGCATACTTCTCATGGGGGTGTTTGTGCGGGACAGATTTTCTGAGAGAAATGATTTGGTTTGAATAAAAGCAGTTGAAGTTTTGCGCGGGAAAGCGACGGTCACACACACGTACTATAAATATAGATATAGACCTCTCTTTTGATTATTGTAATAATGAGTGAAGCCACCAAACACCACCATCCCAACACCTTTAACCTGGCAGTGTTTTAACTTTTTCATTACATTTCTTTCGTTTCTTTCATTTTCACCCACCTTTTAGTGAGATAGGATCCAAACAAAAGTTCAAAATATCGCAATGCATCACATCGGGTCGGGAATGTAATGCTGTAAATTCACCGCACAAAATTATTTAAAAGTTCCCACCACTTAATGAGAATGTATGGAAAAGTGTCGTACAGACACATGGTATCTAAATGTATTAGTGCTATATTCTTTCCAAAGTGTTTTTTAATAAAATTCTATACCATGGGAATGTATGTTTGGCTATAAGTTGACGGCAACGGCATGCTATATGTTCAAATGATATTTTGAACTTTGACGCGATATGATAAGTTAGGGATTTTCTTTTAGCCTTCTTATGATGTTTGACATTGAAAGCAGTCCTTGGCTAATTTTACGTGAGGTTTGGTGAAGATTCAACTGTCAAACACATGATGACTGGTTTCGTAGGGCTATCAACGGATATTTAAACTTCGGGCACCCAACTCGCCGTGGTATTTTTGAGGGCCAGCTTGGGTACCACCAAATAAGTTTACTTTTTATATTTATTGTAGCAAATAAATAACTTATTTGAGATAAGTAAGTTTGCTTTAAGATTAATTATAAGTAAATTTTTTTTTTTTTTATTTTTTTAACTTAAAGTTCATGTCAGCATAATAATAAGCTACTTTTTTTTTTTTTTTTTTTTTTTTTTTTTTTTTTTTTACACATGCACACCCTCACACACTCATGCTGTAGTGGGATTTCATCACCTATGGATACTTGAACCCTTGACCAGGTGTTGAAACTCATGGGAGTCTACCACTGGAGCAAGAGTTAGGATCCACCAAGATAAGCTACTTGAGGCATAAGTAACTTAAGTAACTTACCATCTAAATGCCCCCTAAATGACTTTAGGGATTGTTTGGCAATAACTGGGGTGAATTTGAGTGTGTTCATATTTCAAAAGTTATTTGTTAGCATGTATTGAGAAGTAAATGAAATTGGAGGTAAATGAAATACAAAGCTTTAATGTGTTTAGAAATCGGAGGTGAATGAAATACAGAGCTTTGGTGTGTTTTGAAATCTTATCATTTTGCCGTAATTTTAATATAATGAGACTGAAATGCCCTTCTTGGGTTCTTTAAAGGTAGAAACATTAGCCTTGTAACAAATATATCACTCGGTTACTAATTCATTGTACAATGACACACTAATGATACTTCAAAGCAAGTTAATTATCCGTTACATCACTAAAATCACATCATTACAATGATATCGCCTGTCCAAACATTGATCATCACCAAGTTGCTCATGTATGATCTTTACTTAACAGTCACAATTCATTATTTTTTTCTAAAGTATATATTTAAATGGGCTTATTCCATCAAATATCACACACGTACACTAATTTGACATGTTAAAGTTGACTAAACAATCAAATTCAAATTTCTATAAATATACTATAGATTTTTCCCGAACATTCCTACTCTTGGATCACGATACATTTTGATCACAAGCTACCAAACACAATTGAAGAATTAGAATCACCTTGATTTGTGATTTGAACTCCAATGCATTCCGAACATAAGCTCCTAAACATCCATCAAGTCAAATCTCGTTTGGACTAATTTAGAATTTGGGTTTGCCATGTCGGACCTGGTTAAATATTGGATCAGGTTGGGTCTTAAATGGGTCAAGTTAATATTAGTAGTAATACATCCACCTGAATGTGCAAGTCAGCTAAGGGGGATTGGCTGTGTGACTCTGAAGTATCTGTGAGGATTTCAGTTTTTTAGCTATTTTGGTAGCCAAGATTTTGAAGGATTGTTTAAATGAGAGGATCATAATTATATGAATGGTTTGGATCATTTAAGCATGACCCGAGATTCAAATGTGAAGACCTTCACATATTGCCTTTGCAAACTCTAATGGGCTGGCCCTACAGACGAACATACATAGTTCAAAGCTGGCCCAATTGGGAAACGGGCCTGAATTTTAGCCTAATCAAAGCCCTTGTGCCTGATATCCGGCATAAGGTGTTCCAGGCTCAGAAGCCCACGGGCCAGCCCAGCTATTAACAGCCCTAAAGCTTTAGGGAGTTTTAGGTCCTAACATTATTTCTAGGGTGATTTTGGTAATTTTTCCTTTTAAGTACAAATGCTAATAGATCTTTCCTTGCATGTCTATGATGATCTGCACCTTTCATCCTATGGGCCCAGTCATTGGCACTGTGACATTTGTTGCTAAGATTTTGAAAATATCTTGATTTTATAGCAAAAATAGCTAAATAAAAAAATTTCCATAATATCAGCTTTAACTAATTCAATATATAATTGTGAAGAACCGCTCTAATGCTCTCATTGCACTATAAGTTATAGTGCTCCGGATGACTTTTAGACAATTGGAAACATTGATCTAGACCGTTCATTATATCCAACACACATTTCATGGGCTACGGTGAAACATCAGACCAGTCTAACAGATATATACTAGCCCTCGATTGATGGAATTTAAAATGGACGGTCAAGATTATTCCACTCAACAATTTGATGCATCTATTTGTTAGGGCCTATAATGGATTGCTTATCGTTTTAAAGCATCACTCTTGTTAGGCAATCATAACCATCTGATCCATTTCTTGGTAAAGGAATGGCTAGAGAAGATGGGCCAATTCGAGGATGGATTACATCATCTGATCAGTGCAAATTTTTTTCTTGATAGTATATAAAATCTCTTCTGGACTGAATAGATGATTCAGATTGATTGATTGGACTGTCCAAGTGAACGGATGCAACAAGGAGCACTAAAACTTACTATAGAGCACTGGAGAATTTCTCATAACTTTTGTAAGTTTTGAAGTTATCTGTTAATTTATAATAAATAGTTATAATTTTTCTTTCAGCACAATTTTCTTGATAATATCCGAGAAAAACCCAAAATTTGAAAATCTCCCGAAAGATTCCCAAACTGAGAAATTCATCAGAGCTGGATTTTTCACCGTGGCAGTGACAACCACGAACCAATAATTGCTTTATTAAATTGGAGAAGATAGTGGGTCAGCTCAAGCACAGCCAACTGGCCAAGAATTCCGGACTAATCCTGACCAATGACCCATTACCTTGTGGCGGGACCCACTTGGAATTCAGCTCAGCCTGACCTGACATCAGTATACCTAACCCATCCAACACAACCCATTTAATTATAACCAGCACAATCACACTTGGGTTTATGAATGGAACAAAGGGCAATAGATATGCTAGCCCTGTCTAATCAGAGGCATATAAGGACATACGTGAATCTTGTATATGCATTTATTATTGTTGATGTCTTAAATGTATCAGTAATAGGGTATGAGATGTTATTAAATAAGACCACTGGATGCCATCAAGTGGATTAGGATGTCATCAATAGATGCCCGATCTCATATGAAGAAACAGAATAAATCCATGTTGATTGCTAGACTCATTTAGATGATTTTTGGATGGCATTGAAAGAGGTTTCGATGCCATTGCGTGGAGAATTATGTAAGCACGCAATTTATTTCTTATTTCGGTTGTGATATATATATATATATATATATATATATATATATATATATATATATATATATATATATATATATGAGGCGTAATCAAAATTAGGGATGGATTAAGGTGTATTAGGGTTTTCAAAAAAGTTCATAAGGGTTTAAGGGCATAGCTAGGGTTTGAAGGAGATTCGAGGTTTGTTCGAATTGGTAAGATCATCTATTTCTTGTAATTCTGCTTTTACAGTGCATTACTCGTTTGTCATGGTTTTTTCCTGCAAGGATTTTTTCATGTAAAATTCCGATTATTCTTATTTGAGTTTGTACATGTAATTGTGTGTATTTTGTTTGATTCTGTTCCGTGTGCTTCCGCGATTCCCAACAAGTGGTATTATAGATAACATTGGGAAGTAGATCGAATCTGAAAGCAAGGTATAAATGGCATCTAACATGAAGTTTAATGCATACAAGTATTCCTGTCACGCCCCGAAAATCGGCACTCGAGTATAGAGACTCCGATCCCAAGTTTCTGTGTGTGAACTTAATTAAAATGCATGTGTGTCCTCATTCAGATTCATATTCATTTCATATATGAATAATCAAAGTAATGTATTTGAGTTTAGCGGATCCAAAGCGAGGTAGAGATAACAAAATTCAAAAATAGGGGGCTAATATGCAAAGATACAATTTCAAATGTGGTGTCCGCCTATATAAGAATTACATAAATTATAATAAATATAAATATTTATGAAAAGTACAACTGCCCAAAGTGATGGAGCTATGAGTCTACTAGGGTGCCATAGGCGCATCACTATCTAGCCTTATTCTTGAGTCATTTGTATATGTTAAATAGAATGTGTCAAACGCCAACATAATGAAGAAATATCCTCAAGATTTTAGTCGGAATATTTTAGTGAGTAGTAGGTTCATAACAAATATATATTCATACATATAATACAACCTAAGCATGTTACCTCCAACACACAGACATTAAGCAAGTTACACATGTTATCAACACAATCAAGCATAGAAAAATGAAAGAAATACAAAATAAACAGATCTTAAGTTGGTTATTTAATGCATGATGCGATGTTATGCACAATAGCTGGCCCGTAGCACAACCCATCAATAATTTCATGATATTATGCATGATTATCCAAGTTGTTATTATTTCCGGTTTAAACAGCAGGTTAGCGAAGCCAGGATACCGTTATTCCATCAATAGTCGTTAAATGGATTCATGTAGCTCATGACAGTACGTAGTGGCCCCTCACCAGTATCCCTTGATCCAAATTTGTGTTCATCACCCAATAGTCAATACAACTTAGTAGGGTTAACATTAGGGTTTGTTGCCCAAGGAGAATCACATCTAGGGTGAAGGTTGTCATTCACACCCAGAGTGTGGAGAAGGCATGCCACCTAAACCATTAACAACATAGTAGGGTCGTGACATTCATCAGTGCTCGATGGTCACTATGAGGAGGCTCGTTACTCAATGTTTTTCTATTTGGTAGGCACGTCACCCCAGCAAAGGCCAATAGCTCGGACACGGTATCCCATACCACCATGCTTGACTCATGAGTCTTTGTAGGATCGTAATGCACTGATGGTTATGAGTAGACTTATATCAACGGTAATAATTATATTCTAGATTCTATCAAATGTTATACAATCACCAAGTATAAGAATGATTAGAATGATTAAGCCCTGCATTAGACTGATGTGATCGACTAAAGAAGACCTCGGGCAAACTGGTATTGTGTGCAAGACATCCCGTGTAGCTCCAACTACTATCGATCATCCGTGTTCAACTTCGATTAACCATATAAGCCTAGGTTAGGCACCTTAAAGCGGACTATCCGTATATTTAAATAATTTACAGAACTCGATCCACCACAACAACAATTTCAAATTTATTCACTACATAAACATGATCGCAAGGAAATTCAATACCACAACATGGTATACAAATTGAACATAAATACAATTCAGTGCAATTAAATTTACATCAACCCAATTCAATAATATTAACATTCCTTAGCATTCGACATAAAAAAGTTCTAATATTAACAGTTTCATATCATTCAAGAATATCATTGAGCATGTTAAAACAAAAACATTTAATTATTCTCAAATGTCAGGTAGAAGCTTGAGAGTAGATCTTCACTTCATAGTATAAATCCTCGACTTGGATGTAGCCCTAGTGTCGGGAATTTGAAAAAAAAATCACTCTAAACCTATATTAAAGTATAAGACTATCATTAATGAAATGGATTTAATTTTAATTAAATGTTAAATAACAAATTATGGCTTAACTAACTCGATTGGAATGACCCCTCAACTTGGTTCGACGAATCAGGACCTGGAATCGGCGCACAACTGAAATTCTAACGGAGTCGACCCTGATTACAGCTCCCACAAGAGTATGGACCACTCTAATCAACAATTGAGACTCAAAATCCTAACATACTTAACCATAACATTAGGGTTTGTGAGAAACGATAAAAATAAAATGGGTTTTTAACCCTAATGACTCAAAATATAGGAAAAGAAACAAAGAGACGGAAAGATAACTAAGAAACCTCTTATCTTACAAGGGGTGAAGAATCTATCCTGAAATCATCAAATTTCGACCATAAAAAATATGAAACTGAGCGTAGAGGCGAGACCTTACAAGATTCGGCTAGCACGGGGATCAGATGACGGGATCTAGCACCAGACTCCACCATTTCTCCCTTCCCTCTCTTCTTCTCTTCCTTTTTTTCTCATTGGTTTAAGGTAAATTTGGATTTGGGGGTTTTGAGCTCAATAGTGAAGTATTTGTAGTGCCAGATGTGGGGTAAATGGCCCTTAAGCCTATGTATTTACTATTATAACCCTATGAGAATTTTTTTTCAACTTTTGGAGTCCACTATGAAGCGTACAGGTCAATATACACCATAGGATAGTGGTCATAGTGATGATATACATATGGATATGATTGGCTTGCCATTTGGATGCGCTGATCGACTGGTATGATCATAAGTCAGTTTGATGGTCATCGATGGTTGATCGGGCTGCGACTATGTAGACATGTGCAGAGTATAAAGTTAGTTTGTTGCCCTAAATTTAGTCATGATCTAACGGTCTGAAAGCCATCATTTTGGCAAAGACCAGATATAGACGATTAACTTAAGTTTTTTTAAATTATTAATTTCAGGAATATTCACGCATCACATGCATTGACCTAGCAAGTCCAAGTTGAGCGATTTAAGGCGCGATCTTGGTTCAACGTCCTGCGATGGACGTCAATACCGCTGAGACCGCTAAGACAAATGTCTTTCTATAGTCTCGAGTTTGGTGGCCCACTAACGAGCGATGTATAGCTTGTTCGGAAAATCATGACATTTTTGGAATGAATTGGGTGGCGAGATTTCTTGTGCGTGATGTTTAAGGTTTGGATTAGTTAAGTTCATAGTGTGACCTATTTATAATTAGCGAAAATGACGATTCAAACCTGATCACCTAAAATCATTGGTTCTTAGGGTAAATGAGTAACTAGGTTAGTTTGGTTTGTTAATTAAGATCCGACCCCTACTTGTCTTAGCTTTTGGTAGGTATTTATTTAGTTGCAGTCGTTTTGATTAGTCAACGATAGGTCAGTTAGGTTCGGGGGCTAGATGAAGAAATCACGTGGCTAGACTCGATGCTTAAGTGATCGGGAGGATTTGTTGGCTTCTTACGGTTAATTAATCGGATTTGTGTGGTTCTTCACTAGTACCACCCACGTATAGGCTCACCTCGAGCATTAAGGGTTAGTAAGTGACAATGTAAGTTAATTATAACAAAAAAAATAAAGTTTTTTGGAAATCCAAAATAGCGAAAATTTAGGACGTTACAATTTCGGTAAAAATAATTTTAAACTATTTAAGGTTAAGATGAACAGTGCCCTAGTTTAGAAAAGATTGGATGAATCTCTCCTTGGAAAGCAACCAGAAAGTATGTCAGTAGAAGAATGTAACAAGTTGGATAAGAAATCTAATATATCTATTCAATTGTGTCTAACGGATGAGTTCCTCTATAATGTTATGAGAGAGAAGATTGCAGCTAATACATGGGTGGAGTTAGAGAACATCTATGCGAAGAAATCTCTTGAAAATCATTTGTATCTAAAGCTACAGTTGTTCAATCGAAAGATGGCTAATGGGGCTGACGTTGAGACTCACATTAATAACTTCAATAGGCTTGTTTGCTAATAGGAAGGCGATGAAAGATGAAGATCAGGCATGTATTCTATTAAACTCTTTTCCGGCATCATATGAGTTATTCAAAAACTCTTTGTGCACTCGTAGAATGACCATTAGCGTTGGGACCATTATCTCAGTCTGCTCAGATTGGTTGCGATCTTGGGTCGAGAGCTTGTCATACTTTGAGCTCCATGAGATGGAGTATTAGAACTTTAGCGGGGTCCTTCGGCTGATCCAGATAGACATTGATTGGAGGATGCTTGAGGCAGCTTTGGACGGTTGGGTACCAGTGGTGAACTTTTTTAAGTTCAATGATACGGAGTTGGGATCGTCCTTAGAGGATCATTCTTACATGACCAGATTTTCCCTAGATCGTTCACCTCATGTCCTAGGGAGACGTTAGACGAGGGTAGATGATCCTCACCATTAGTTCATCATTCCATATCTGATCCCAGCTGTAATTTATTGCTAGGATATAATCATTTTCTCATTGGATGCTTTGTATGACACCTTCTCGATGGATAGGGGCTTTCCGGGGTCTACGCGATTGTCTGAGTGCCGCACAACCCTTATCTTTTGCCTGATCATTGAGCTTCTATTCTCCAAGGGGCGTAGTCGATTCTTCCATTGCTCTTTGAGGTGTTTAGTTATGCATACTTCTGGAAGAGCGTTGCATCGACTGTGCCCGAGGTTGCACGGGGGTCCTGCGAGACTATTGTACTTTTCTCCAAGTATCTTTCCTTTTTTAGCATTACCATCCTTTTGCATTTGTTTATTTATGGTTGTCTTTGTTGATTTTGCTCATCTGGACTTTGACAGTTGTGGCTTTGAGAGGCTGGCGATGACAGCTCCACTTTCTCGATCCATTCCTCAGGCTGATATTCCTCACCATATTACAAGGAGGCTTCCTCATACAACAAGTATGAGTAGTCATTAAATCATCGGATGTTCGTGAAATTGCATAGTTGGGAGTCTTCCTGGCTTGCATATTCGCCCGTCATTTGTAGTGCCCATAGAGAGCTTTTAATCATTGTGAGTTTGAGCAGGAGATTCCAGCTCTTGCATTCTCAGGCTTGGGACATTGTCCCATTCCACGGGTGACTCGAGGTCTTGCCACTCGAGTTTGGGCACTCTGGGATGGCTGCTTGACAGTTGCTGCGCTTGGATTCGATTCTTAGGGGCCGCCTTAACGAATGTTCCATATTTTTGATGGGTAGCGGAACAGTCGCTTTATCGACGCCTTCCAGGGTGGCTTTTAACAGATGAGATTGCTAAGCTAGATTTTCCTAATGTTGGATTAGCTGTCGGCTTTTATGAGCCATTTGAGGAGTAGTCTTTCATCGATCCTAACTTCCTTGTATCTACCCATGGGTATCTTCTATTCAAAATCTCCTCACTACGCTACCTGTGCGCTAACATGTCTGAGTGGCTTTCGTCTTCTCTTCGGGAGGATGAGGAGAAAGTTGCTCGACATTCTGAGTAGGAGTTGTATTACCTGTGCATGGATATTAGTAGGCTATGAGAGCGGTTAGTTGAGTTTGAGGCTGGGGAGTGTTACTTACCTGGTGAGGAGGAGAGTTGAGAGTTCATTCTTGTGCCGTTGTATACTCTTTTTATATGGTACATGAACGGCTTGGGAAAACATTTGTTTTGGGAAAGAGAAAGACATGCATGTAATGAAAACTTAAATGAAATGAGAAAAGAATTTTTTTTTTTAAAAAAAAAACTGTGCCTTGTACTATCTATGTGTGCATGTGTTTAGATTTTTGTGACAACATGCACGAATCAGAACTGTGGCTTAACCAGTTTTTTGACTTGTGACTTAGAGTAATGCCTTAGGGGAATCCTTGATTCCCTAGTGGAGTATACAGTTGAGACCGTTGCCTTTCAGAGTCTGTCAGATGTTGTAGAATCCTTATCTTTAACTGCATTTCCTCAGGAGGATGAGGAGGAGAGAGTTGCTCGACATTCTGAGCAGGAGCAGTTGTATTACCTACGCATGGATATTAGTAGGTTGCGAGAGCGGTTAGTTCAGTTTGAGGTCGGGGAGTGGTACTTGCCTGGTGAGGAGGAGAGTTGAGAGTTCATTTTTGTGCCATTGTATACTCTTTTTATATGGTACATGAAAGGCTTGGGAAAACGTTTGTTTTGGGAAAGAGAAAGACATGCATGTAATGAAAACTTAAATGAAATGAGAAAATATATATTTTTTTTAAAATTGTGCCTTGTACCATATATGTGTGTATGTGTCTAGATTTTTGTGACAACATGCAGGAATTGGAACTGTTGCTTAACCAGTGTTTTGACTTGTGACATAGAGTTATGCCTTACGGGAATCCTTGATTCCCTAGTGGAGTATGCAGTTGAAACCGTTGCCTTTTAGAGTCTGTCAAATGTTGTAGAATCCTTATCTTTAACTGCATTTCCTCTTATTCTTGACTTGGGGCTGTTTGCTGAGCTGTCTTGAACTGTCTTCTGATACCTGCTTTTTCTTTTTTATTTTCTTTTCTTGAGTCATTTTTTCCTGTAGCATCCTTTTGAGTTTTCACTTATAGCTGACTTTTCCCGTCAGTTTTGTCCGTAGCGCCCTTTTGGGTTTTTACCATGTCTCGGGTATTTGATTTTGCATGCCCCTTGGCAACTATACTATTTTTACCCTTGGCATCCTTTCGAGTTTTCACCAAGTATGCTATGTGCCCACTGATTTCACTAGGAGCGTCCTTTCATGTTTTCACTCCGCCCTTTTTGTTTAGGCACATTTCTTTTTCTCAGCAACTGAGGGGTCAGAAATCCATTGTTGTTAGCTGATTAATAGTTATTCCAATATTTTCTTGAGTTACAAAGGTAAAGTTGTTGACCTTTGCCTGGCTCTTCCTGAGATGAATAGGTGGTTGTTTTTGTTTTGAGGGTTAATTTTCTGTATTTTTGTCAAGCCATTCCCCTTCATCGAATTCACTCTCAAGTAGCACTTGAAGAGACCATATTTTTACTTTAACTGGTAGAACTGCTCCCATTCATATGTAAGCTAGAAAGGAGTTGTGCTTGTAACAAACTGTATAGACGTTTGATAGGCCCAAAGTGCATATGGGAGTGTCTTAGACCAATCTTTATATGTCTTGACCATCTTCTCGAGTATCCAGAGAAGCATCTTGTTGGTGGCTTCGACTCCTTCGTTCATCTAGGGGCGGTAGGAGGTCGACTGTTAGTGCTGAATCTTGAATTTTTCAAGGAAGTCGTCTATCTTCTTATTGATGAAGGGCGAACCATTATTGGTGATGATGGTGTACGGGACTCCGTATCGACTGATGATATTGTTCTTTACAAACTTTATTACCTGGGATGCTACTATGGTGGTGTAGGATGATGCTTCTACTAACTTAATGCAGTGGTCGATTGTCACAAGTATGTATTCGTGAACACTTGAAGCTTTCAGATTTACCTTGCTGATGATGTTGATACCCCACATAGAGAAGGGCCACGGCGTAGTTAAGTTATATAGCTCTGAAGCTAGGGCATGTATTTGATTTACATGCTCTTGACACTTGAAACACTTCTTGACGTGCTGGCAGCAGTTTGTCTCCATAGTCATCCATTAATAGCCGAGTTGTAGAATCTTCTTTGCCATCATGTGTTTGTTCATGTGCGGGTTGCACACTCCATCATGGATTTCTTTCATAATCTTTGCAGCTTCGGATTCATTGACGCATCTGAGGAGAATTTAATTATATGATCGCATGTAGGGAATTTCTCCGTTGATCATGAATTGTCTTGCCAAATATTGGATAGTTCAGCGGTCGGTTGACATAACTTGTTTCGGGACTCCTGGCCTTCCAGATACCGTTTGATGTCGGTATACCAGGGTTTGCTGATAGGGGTGGCTTCGACCTCTTCGATTTGTAGGCAAAAGGCAGGTTCATCTTGAAGTTCAACTGTGAGCCCACATTCTAAAGCTTCTTTTGGTATCTCTAGCAATGATGTTAATGTGGCAAGAGCATCAGCAAACTGATTCATTGCTCGTAGCATGTATGAGAAGGTGACTTCTTTGAATTCTTCGATCAGATTTTCAAGGTATACGTGATATGGTATCAATTTCTCATCTTTAGTCTTCCAGTGGTCATTGGTCTGGTTGATGATATGTTGTGAGTCTTTGAATACTTGTAGCTTCTTTACGCCCAACATTATTGCTTCTTTCAGACTAACAATACAAGTTTCATACTCTGCCATGTTGTTGGTGCATTCGAATGCTATTCACTTAGAGATAGGAGTTGGGACATCATCGGGAGAGTAGAGGATAGCTTTGATTCCACTTCCCTTGGAGTTTATTGCGCCATCAAAGAATAATGTCCATTCGTCTGCCTTTATTTCTTCCTCTTCCTCAATGAGTAAGAGATCTTCATCAAGGAAGAATGTCTTCAGTGGCTGGTAATCGGGCAGTGAGTGGGCATCGAGATGATCAGTGAGGGCTTGCCCCTTGATTGCCTTTTGAGTGACATAGGTGATGTCGAACTTAGACGGAAGTAGTTGCCATTTGGCTATCCTTCCAGTGAGTGTCGGCTTCTTGAACAAGTATTTTAGCGGCTCCATACGAGCGAGGAGAAGGATAAGATATGTGATCATGTATTGCTGAAGTCACTAAGTTTCCCAAACTAGGACCAGACATGTCTTTTCAAGTGCTGAATATCTAGTCTCGTAGTCGGTGACTTGCTACTTAGATAATATATTGCTTGTTCTTTCCTTCATGTTTCGTCATGTTGGTTGAGGACGCAGCCAATGATATTTCCTGTTACCGAAATGTACACTAGTAAAGGTTGTCCATGAGTTGGCACTAGAACTAGAGGATTCATGAGATATCTTCTGATATGATCGAAGGCAGCTTGATAATCGTCGTTCCATTCCTTAGGTGCATTCTTCCTAAGGAGCTTGAATATTGGCTCACAGATAGGAGTGAGTTGTGCAATGAAGCGGCCGATATACTGCCCCATGGCGCTCGCCCCATCCAGCTGCGGCGTCGCGGGGTGGAGATTGGTTGCCCTGCGCCCCGCGTGCGCGACTGCTGAAAAGCATTTGCTCCCCCGTTAGGGTGCAGACACGGCGGTAGGTGGTTTGAGAGGCGGTTGCCTCGTCAGAGCTCGGAAGTTGTGCCCGTCACCCCATGTTCGGAGGTAAAGTGGTACCCAACTTGGCTGCCCCGCGGTCCTCGCGCAATGACCCCAGGTCAAACAGGGACACGCGCTGGCCGAGGATTTCTTTTTCTATCTTTGGAGGTTGCATATCGATGATGGCTCTTGTCTTTGTTTTGTCAACCTCGATGCCTTCCTTGCTGACTATAAAGCCTAAAAGTTTGCCTCCTATTGTATCGAAGACACATTTTTTAGGGTTAAGTTGGAGTTTGTACTTTTCTAACCCGTTGAAGAGCTTTTTAAGTTCTTCAAAGTGTCCTTTAATCATGTGAGACTTGACGATCATGTCGTCGATATACACTTCCATTTCCTTATTCATCATGTCGTGGAACAAGGCTGCCATTACTCACTGATATGTAGCTTCTGCGTTCTTCAGACCGAATGACATAACCCTATAGCAGAATGTTTCCCATGACATGATAAACAAAATCTTCTCGCAATCTTCGATGACCATCTTGATATGATTATAGCTTGAGAAAACATTTGTAAGACCTGTACCCTAGTCCGTACAATTCCGTAGGCTTCCGCGGTCCTTCTGGTCGAATTCTGGCAATTCTCAACTCGTATCCGACGTTGCGCGCGATCTTAAGCCGAGTCCTGGCTATCGAAGGCAGCTTGATCCGAAACTCGTACCTTGGCGACTGTGCCGTCGCCGCGGTTCCAACGCCGCGACTCGTGCACCGAACCGATACATAGGGTAGAAGATGTAGGCCCACATTCAATTTGAAGAAAACACCACGCGTTGCGAATTACGAGGGAATCTCTACGATATGTCCCATCAATCAATCAATCACTCATGTCAAGTACAAGTCAAGTCACCCCATACCCAAGTATAACAACCCATACCTCTCTCTTACACAAGCAAGCCCAAAGTCAACTCTCTCTCTCTCTCTCCACCCATCCCTCTCTTACAACCCATCACTCCACCATCACCCATCACACATCACTCCATCACCTCTTATCAACCCATCACTTCTCTCTCTCTCTCTCCCTCATTTCTCAAAAATCTCTCCCAAGCAAAAATCCATACGTCCAAGCTCTCTCTCTCTCTCCCAAATACCAAGTGTGGCCCACCCTCTCATCTCTCATCCCCACCATCAAAACCTCATCTACCTCCATCAAACTTCAAGGCAAGGAGCTTAGGAAGCTAGGGGAGCAAGAAGAAGGAAGATAGGGTGGGTGATCATCCTTCATTTCAATTTTTAAGGGCCCACTTGTTGTGGGACCTACTTAATGTATGTGTTGTGACTATGGAGGGCCCATAGTGGCGGGGACCCTCCCCTCTATCATCGTGTCTCTCTCTCTCTCTCATGTGTAACGTAAAGATGTGTGGCCCACCTGGTGATGTATATGGCCTACCATGAAGGATGTATTATATCCATGCCATCCATAGGCCCACCTTGCTGGACCATCCAATAGCAGGCCAGTTGGACAGACCCAGTTGAAAGGAAAACACCAATATCATGCTGATCCAACTGGTGGGCCACGTACATGTGGGACCCACCATGATGTCCCTATTTATCCAAGCCGTCCAGCGTCTCTGGACACTGGACGGGAAAGGGAGGATAACATGGAGTGTGTGTACTGCATGGGTGTGTACTTGCAAGAAAAAAAAATTATTTACCTTTTGGGGTGGGCTGCTCATGCAGGCCCCACCTTGATGTATGTATGTGATCCACGCTGTTCAATCTATTCTCCAGCCCATTTTAGGCGTTGAGCTAAAAAATGAAGCTGATCTGATTTTCTGGCGGGCCGTGGGATCGAGAATGCTTGTATTTTTTTGTTAAAACATGGGAAAATGATTAGTGGAGTCTGCCAGAAGCTTGGACCCACCTGAAACTTGGTGTGGACCCCTAATTTTGTGGGACTCAGACAATGGACGGGCTGGATCTGGTCAACGTGGGTCCCACCTAGAAAAAAAAAGCTGCAGCAGCAGTGTTGCTGCAGACGCAGGCAGCGCCTGCGCTGCATGGGTGACGGGCGAACGGACGCTGGGCCTCACGACCCAGCTGTGGACCCTCCATCGTGGTGTGTTTCAACCATCTGCACCGTGCATTTGATGGTTCCCTTTAAATTATGGGGTATCCCAAAAATCAGCCGTATACAGATCTCAGGTGGCCCATACCATCTTAACCCATGTGAAGACATGCCTAAAACATATAAAACCACTTGGTGGGGCCTACCCGAAGTTTGGATAAAGCTGAAACATGGTCTGGACGGTCAGTCTGGGGGGACCCACATAATGAGTGGGCTGGATTTGTGAACCACATCCCAGTGGGCCCCTGACCGTGTGAGCCAATCAACAGGGTGAATGACAAATAGACATTACGGTGGTCCCCGCACCCTCCCTGGTCCGCGCGACCTTATGAATAGGTGGGGTGGTAAATAAATATCACGGTGGGCTCCAGGCTCTGAATAGGTGGGGTGGCAAATAAATATCACGGTGGGCTCCAGGCCCACCCCAGGTCCATGCGACCTTATGAACAGTTTGGGTGGCAAAGAAATATTGCAGTGGGCCCCACGGTCATGTGACCCTATGAACAGGTTACATGGAAAATAAACATTACAGTGGGTCCAGGATTGGATGTAAAATAAAACGTTACAGTGGGCCCCTTGGTCCATGTGACCACATCAATAGGTTGGCTGGAAAATAGACATTTTGGTGGGCCCCCTATTCATGTGACTTTATCAATAGATTGGATACGAAGATAAACATTATGGCGGGCCTTACATGAGGCCCAATTGGATGCATATGGGCCCATGTATTTAGGCCCATCTTGACATGTATATAGGCCCAATGTTGAGGCCCACTTTGGTATATATAGGCCCATGTATGTAGGCCATCTTGATGTGTTTATAGGCCCGTTGTTGGGGCCTACCTTGATGTATATAGGCCCACGTTATGAGGCCCACTTAATGCATCTGTGGCCCATTGTTGAGGCCCACTTTGATATATATAAGGCCTATGTGATTAGGCCCATTTTATACATGTAAAGTTTATGTGATTGGGCTCATTTTAATGCATTCTAAGGCCCATGAGTGATAGCCCATTGCAATGTACCTAAGGCCCATTGGTGAGGCTCATTAAGGTGGTCCACTTGATGAATATAAGCCCATGAGATACGGCCGATTTGATGCATTTGAGGCCCAGTGGGATGTACCTAAGGCACATTACAATGTGTGATTCCGCCATGATTTATTTAATGGTATTTAAGGCGAGCCGGACCTTGGGGACAATGTTGGTTTGACGTCCACATTGTAGGTGATGACAGTTAAATGTCCGCATTGTCACTCTTCCTAAGGCCCACTGATAGGTCCATACTTGTACTCTACAGTCTGTTTAGGCCCATCTTCACTTTGAGCAATACCTATTATCATACCATAAGTATAGTGCTGCCCCATGATTCATGATCATACGCATCATATACATGCTTGTGATGAGGGGTCACTGATCATAGCATATGCCTTCGGGCAGACTATTACGGGATCCCTGATAGGCGGAGTTACCCTACATGAGTGCGTACTTCACGCAGGATGATTGCATGACTGGTAGTGTGATACATGCACTTGCATTTGTGTGATTGTGATATGCCCTAGCGACATCAGGGCCATAGCCTCCACAGACACACCGTGGGTAGCTGGATTGGATACCGAAAATATTTGGTTCTAGCATACAGGTGCCATAAATGTCCCTGGGTGAAAATCCCTAAACTCGATGGTACCAGAGAATGACTCCAACATCGAGACCGAGTGGATACATGAGCGCGCGAGAGCCATATACCAGTAGGCCGCGTCTCCCACTGTGTCGTGGTCGGTTAGAAAGGGGTGTGACCTTACTCGCCTGAGTGAGGGGGCAATTTCTAGGTTGAGTTTGACCAGCTTGAGGAATCGGTCCGCTATCGACGAGCCGGGCCCGATATTGGCAGGCGGATAGTGAGGTCTCTTTTACTCTTCCAGTTGTGCATCCGGATAGGGACGACAAGCTGGTGTAGAGTGTACTAGACCCCGGTGATTATCCAGATTGATAACTGTATTGACATGAGGATTTGGATGAGGGTTGGCATGCTTGAGCTGCATCTTGCATCGCATGGTCTTGGTATGGCCGATTACACTCATATCTTGTACTGCATAACCTTGGTACGGCTGGTTGCATTCATGTACTCATCAGCACAATTCTGCATTACTCTGACCCTGCATTCTGAGCACGCTCATATTGCACACACACTTACACCACCCTCTAAGCTTTCCATAAGCTTATGCACGATTGATACGTGCAGGTGACGCCAGGACGCAGCTGTAGTCTCACCGCAGTTGGAGCGTGCAGCCGAGCTTTTGGTGCTTTTGCTATTTCCAGTATATTGTATTTCCCTTCCATACGCCTTGTACTCAAAAGTTTTTGATCATAGTGGAATTTGTGATGGTGTTCTTGTGGTTATTGTTCGTGGGTTATGCTTGTGGTTATTGTTCGTGGGTTATACTTATGGTTATGCTCATTATGAATCAAATTGATTATTAGAAATCCTCCTTGTAGCATCCCAGGATCGGAACCTGGTATATAGGTGCCGGGAGCCGAGAATGGCGTATTACAGAGGCTGTCGGCGCCGGATTCGGCGATCAGAAATTTTGTGAGCCCAGTTTTCGAGTTCGGGACGTGACAGAAGTTGGTATCAGAGCATAACTTGGGAATAACCGAGAACAACATCACATGTTTGCTATAACTTAGGGTGATTAGGTTCCGAGTGCATAACTTTTCGATTGAGTTCCTTAGCGCACGATTCTCAAGATTGATTGGCGCCTTATCTTTTCCATAGGACATGCTACCTAGGAGAGCGATCCCGATCCACCACCTGAGGCTCCAGCTTTACCACCTGTGCCTCCCGTTCTACCGCCAGAGATCCCTGCTCCCTTTCCTGAGGATGATGTTCCTCCACCTGATGCCGGTGCGGATCCAACCGTGCCTGTGAGTGTCTCGTAATTACAGCAGATGTTGCAGGCTGTGACTGCTGCGCTTCAGGGGCAGGGCAGGCGTCCAGTTGTTTCTGCAGCTCAGGCAGACAAGGAGTGCGCGAGTGCTCTTCTTCGCGAGTTCAGACAGCTTGACCCTCCGCGTTTCCAGGGCGAGCCAGATCCGGCAGCAGCTGAGAGATGGCGCTCCGATGTGAAGAAGATCTTCGATACCATGTTATGTATGATCGAGCAGCGAGTACGGTTAGCAGTATTTCTCTTCTAGGGTGAGGCCGAGCATTGGTGGACCTCTGTTACCTGTGTCGTAGGGCCTGATTACGTCTGGACATGGGATGACTTTATTGACCGATTCGAGGAGCAGTACTCTTCGACCACATCCGACGTCAGAGAGCACTGAAGTTCGAGACTCTGGTGTAGGGGGACATGACCGTGGCACAGTACGCGGCCCGTTTCGTGGCGCTATCGAGGTTTGCACCATATATGGTTGATGATGAGGGGCGAAAGGCCCGTCGTTTCGAGAACGGCTTACGTTACGGTCTTCGAGGCCGTGTTATTGGACATGAGCTCCCGACCTTCTAGGTGGTAGTGTGGAGGGCTCAGATCTATGAGGCCGAGTGGGCTGGCGGACAGAGCGATCGAGATCAGAGGAGGGGTCAGAAGAGGTAGGTCCCCTTCAGTAGCTCACAGCAGCATCGACGACCGCAGAGATTTAGGAGCCACCCATCTGTCAGAGCACCAGTAGCACCATTGGCACCTCCAGCAGCACCACCTCAGAGGCAGCTTTCTGATACCTGCTATGGTTGTGGTGGGGTAGGACACTATAGGTGGGAGTGTCCTCGACCTCAGCAGCAGCAGCCGAGAGTGCCACAGTAGCCGAGAGCACCACAGCAGCTTCCACAGCAGCCGAGAGCATCGCAGCAGCCTCCACAGTTGCAGTGACAGCAGATTTCACCACCGAGGCCCCCCAGTAGCAGCATCAGCACCAGCCTCCGAGACCGCAGCAGCAGAGGCAGTAGTTTCGAGTGCCTCAGCGACATCAGCAGCAGCAGCATCCTCCGAGGGGACAGGCACCTCCCCAGCCAGCTCAGGCTAGGTTTTATGTGGCTCAGCAGGACCCACAGACCTCAAGAGTCGTTGAGGGTATACTTTCAGTCTCTTCATGCATCGCCCGAGTATTATTTGATTCTGGTGCTTCGTACTCATTCATGTCTGATGATTTTTACCGATCGACTGGATTGCTGACAGAGTCTGCGAGTGAGGGATTGACCGTATCAATACCCTTGGGGAAGACCACAGTATTAGGTCGTTTCTGTTCGTCTTGCCCCGTTCTGGTCGGTGATATCTTTTTGCCCACTGACTTATTTGTACTGCCGATGATGGATTTTGATGTTATCTTGGGCATGGATTGGCTTGCTGAGTAACACGCCATTTTGGACTGTTCCACGAGGATAGTCACGTTTTGCATACCCAGCTTGCCCCAGTTTCAGTTCATTGCAGAGCCTAGAGGAGAGTCATTGTCATGTTTGATGTCCTACGCAGTCGAGGAGCCGATTGCTGTATGTATCGATCAGTTGCCAGTGGTCTGTGACTTTTCTGACGTGTTCCAGGAGATTCCAGGATTGCTGCCGCGCCGTCATGTTGAGTTCCAGATTGATTTTATGCCTGGTACCGCGCTTATCTCGAAGGCCCCGTACCGTATGGCACCGATGGAGTTGCGCGAGCTGCAACGGCAGTTGGACGAGTTGCACGAGTTGGGATTCATACGTCCGAGCAGTTCGCCTTGGGGAGTGTCGGTACTCTTCGTCAGGAAGAAGGATGGCTCATTGAGGCTCTGCGTCGACTACCGCGAGTTCAACCGGGTCACGATTAAGAACAAGTACCCACTCCCGAGGATAGATGATTTATTTAATCAGCTGCAGTGTGCACAGTTCTTTTCAAAGATTGACCTGCGTTTCGGTTATCATCAGATTCATGTCCGAGAGGAGGACATCCCAAAGACGGCTTTTAGGACGCGTTACGGTCATTTTGAGTTTCAGGTCATGTCCTTTGGACTGACCAATGCACCCGCGATCTTTATGCAGTTGATGAACGAGGTCTTCCATCTATATTTCAATCAGTTTGTTGTGGTCTTCATCGACGACATTCTGATATATTCGAGAACCCATGAGGACCACATGCAGCATCTGGAGATTGCTTTGCAGACCCTCCGTGTCCACCAGCTGTATGCGAAGCTGGAGAAGTGCGAGTTCTGGCAGAAGGAGGTGAGATTCCTCGGTCACGTGGTGACGAGGGAGGGTGTCGCAGTGGACCCCTCGAAGGTTGAGGCAATGCGCCAGTGGAACCAGCCCATGACTGCGTCCGAGATCCGTAGTTTCCTTAGTTTAGCAGGATATTATCGACGTTTTATAGAGGGCTTCTCCCGTATCGTGGCCCCGATGACCAGGTTGACTCGGAAGGGCGCAGATTTTGTTTGGACTGATGCATGTGAGCAGACATTCGTGGAGCTGAAGGACCGTTTGACATCCGCTCCTGTCCTCACTCTTTCCTTTGGGAGTGATGGATTTATTGTATTTACCGATGCCTCACGATTGGTTTAGGTGCTGTCCTGATGCAGCACGGCAGGCCTGTAGCCTTCGCGTCTCGTCAGCTCAAGGTCCATAAGCTGAACTACCCCACGCATGATCTAGAGCTGGCAGCAGTCGTCTTCGCACTAAAGGTGTGGAGACATTATCTCTATGGGGTCAGGTTCGAGCTCTTCTCTGACCACAAGAGTTTGAAGTACCTATTCTCTCAGTCCGAGCTGAATATGAGACAAAGATGCTGGATGGAGCTTCTGAAAGACTATAATTTTGACCTCCAGTACCACTCGGGTAAGGCAAACGTGGTGGCAGATGCCCTCAGCGGTCAGCCGCGAGGCCTGGTGGCACACAGGATGATTCAGGAGTGAAGGATGCTCGAGGATATAGCAGAGTATGACTTTGATTTTGGTCTGCAGTCTTCTATCATTCAGCTTTCGAGCCTGTCGATTCAACCCTCTCTTGTCGTAAGGGTGATCGAGGCTCACGAGTGCATGAGTCGTTACGGGATTGCGAGCGAGGCGATCATCGAGAGTCGACAGCATTAAGCGATTGGTTCTGATGGTGGACTTCGCTTCAGAGGCTGATTATGTGTCCCGGATATTCAAGAGTTGTACAGAGATCATATGACCGAGGCACATCGATCGCAGTTTTCTATCCACCCTGGCTCGACGAAGATGTATCGTGATATGAGGAGACAATATTTCTGGGCAGGTTTGAAGCGCCAGATTGCCAATTTTGTGGCCGAGTGTGACACATGCCAGCGTGTCAAGGCCTATCATCAGAGACCTCCTGGTCTATTGCAGCCGTTGAGCGTCCTGATGTAGAAGTGGGAGCACGTGTCGACAGATTTCATTATGGGCTTGCCGAAGACTCAATGCGGTCATGACGTCACTTGGGTTGTTGTGGATCGTCTGACGAAGTCGACACTTTTTCTCGCGATGCGTGCGACTTGGTCTATGGACCGGCTTGCGAGGTTCTTTATCGAGGAGGTTGTAAGACTGCATGGCGTTTCAGTCTCGATCGTTTCTGACCGAGATTCGAGGTTTACGTCTCAGTTTTGGGGGAGCTTCTAGAGAGCGATGGGGGCTGATTTGCAACTCAGTACCGCGTATCATCCGCAGACCGATGGCCAGACTGAGAGGGTCAACCAGATCCTTGAGGATATGCTTCGGGCCTGCGCGATTGACTTCGGTGGTAGCTGGGATAAGCATCTGCGATTGGCTGAGTTCGCATACAATAACAGCTATCAGGCAACCATTAGCATGGCTCCTTTTGAGGCATTGTATGGCAGACCGTGCAGATCTCCGAGTTGTTGGACCGAGGTTGGAGAGCGGCATCTCCTAGGTCCCGAGCTTGTGCAGGAGACTTCAGAGGCTATTGATATCATCAGGCAGAGGATGCGCACAGCTCAGAGTCGGCAGAAGAGTTTTGCTGATCGCCGATGTCGTCCCTTAGAGTTTGATGTAGGGGACCATGTGTATCTCAAGGTCTCGCCCATGAAGGGCGTGGTACGATTTGGAGCGAAGGGCAAGCTTGCCCCGAGATTTATAGGACCTTTCGAGATCACTAAGCATATTGGCACTGTGGCCTATCAGCTTGCCTTACCACCGTAGTTGTCTGGTGTCCACAACGTTTTTCACGTCTCTATGTTAAGGAAGTGTGGGTCAGACGTCGTTTCTGTTATTGATTGGCAGCCGTTAGAGGTTCATAAGGACGCTTCTTACATTGAGCAGCCAGTTCGTATCCTTGATCGGAAGGAGCAGGTCCTCCGGACCAAGGTCATACCCCTAGTAAAGGTTCAGTGGGGTCACCATTCTGCTGATGAGGCATCTTGGGAGCGCGAGGCTGAGATTCGGGAGCGCTATCCCCATCTCTTTGATGATTGATCATATACTGTATCTTATATGCTGCCTTCGATTTTATATGACGATGCCTTGTTTTCCCTTCTATTATGAGTTATGACTAGTTGCGATGATTATACAAATTTCGAGGATGAAATTTTTTATTTGGAGGGGAGAGTTGTAAGACCTGTACCCTATTCTGTACCGTTCCGTAGGCTTCCGCGATCCTTCCGGTCGAATTCCGGTAATTCTTGACTCGTATCCGACGTTGCGCGTGATCTTAAGCCAAGTCCTGCCTATCGAAGGCAGCTCGATCCGAAACTCATACCTTGGCGACCGCGTCGTCGCTGCGGTACCAACGCCTCGACTCGTGCACCGAACCGATACATAGGGTAGAAGATGTAGGCCCACGTTCAATTTGAAGAAAACAACGTGCGTTGCGAATTACGATGGAATCTCTACGAGATGTCCCATCAATCAATCGATCACTCATGTCAAGTATAAGTCAAGTCACCCCATCCCTAAGTACAACAACCCATACCTCTCTCTTAAACAAGCAAGCCCAAAGTCAACTCTCTCTCTCCACCCATCACTCCACCATCACCCATCACACATCACTCCATCACCTCTTATCAACCCATCACTTCTCTCTCTCTCTCTCTCTCCCTCATTTCTCAAAAATCTCTCCCAAGCAAAAATCCATACGTCCAAGCTCTCTCTCCCTCTCCCAAACACCAAGTGTGGCCCACCCTCTCATCTCTCATCCCCACCATCAAAACCTCATCTACCTCCATCAAACTTCAAGGCAAGGAGCTTAGGAAGCTAGGGGAGCAAGAAGAAGGAAGATAGGGTGGGTGATCATCCTTCATTTCAATTTTTAAGGGCCCACTTGTTGTGGGACCCACTTGATGTATGTGTTATGACTATGGAGGGCCCATAGTGGCGGGGACCCTCCCCTCTATCATCGTCTCTCTCTCTCTCTCGTGTGTAACGTAAAGATGTGTGGCCCACCTGGTGATGTATGTGGCCTACCATGAAGGAGGTATTATATTCATGCCATCCATAGGCCCACCTTGCTGGACCATCCAATAGCAGGCCAGTTGGACAGACCCAGTTGAAAGGAAAACACCAATATCATGCTGATCCAACTGGTGGGCCACGTACATGTGGGATTGCTTGACTGGTTGTAGGGGTCCTCACGATCAGTCGTGGCTCGCTTGACTCAAAGTCCAGCGACTTAGGATTTTGGTGTCCAGGCCCTTCGACTGGTCGTAGGGATTATTCGACCAGTTGTAGCTCCCCTTCGACTAGTCATAGGTTATGCAGATTCGTTCTGCGATTTTGAGGATTGTGAAAATCTGTGTCATTTCACAACTGGGATGCGGAAGGGAAGTTGCCTAAACTATAAATAGGTGTTCCTAAGGTTTTTCTAGATAATGGGAAAGTATTCTAAGGCTTCCTAAAGGGGTTCTAGGGTAATCAAAGGGTGTAGCAAGGGTGAGATTCGAGGTTGTTCGAATCGGGTAAGTCCTCTCTCTTTGTAATTTTTGTTTCATAGTGGAGATTTGTCGCTTTGTGCCGTGGTTTTTTTCCGCAAGGGTTTTCCACGTTAAATCTGCGTGTTCTCTTGTATGCTTGGTGCCATTAGATTGCTATCTTAGATCACGATCTGTGTGATTCCACAGGCTAAAAATCCCAATAGGTTGAAGCTAAGATAGGTAGGGTGTGCCCCTGGTTGATTGAGGATGTGGCTGTGATGACAGGTATTAAGGCATCCTGATATCCTTCATGGTGTTGCACTTGGTCTTGCTCCTGGTCCGATATTTCTTCTTCTGACACAGGTGGTTCTCTCCCTAATGGCCCTAGGATTGTTTCCCACCGGATAGAGGGCCATGGAGCCTCACTATGGCATATAGGGGGACCTTCGTGCAACACGACATATCCTTTTGTTATCCCCTCCTTGTAGGGAGCCCCAGGTCTGATGAAGTTGATCGGCATGCATTAAAACTCTTTTTTCCTCCACTTCTCTTTGGGATTAGACTTGTATCCTAGCCCCCACTTCCTCTTATTATAGGTGGTCTCTATTGCCCTTGTCCTGGAGTAACTCTTTGCACGGTACTCGAAGCTTTGTCATTCAGCCAGTGAAAATACATACTCAGCGCTTGTCAGTGACGGGTTGACAATTGTATTCATAGTTTTGATTTCGAAACTATGGTAAGGGATGTCTTTCTCCGAATGCTGGATGTCGATGACTGGAACGTCTAGCTCTTGTGTACTGTAGTTATTTGAAATGACAAGCTTAGGTTCAACTAGGATAGAGATTACCTTGTTATCAAGGATATATTTCACCCACTGATGGAGAGTGGAAGGGACAAATTTGACTTTTTGAAGCCATTGCCTTCCCAACAGCATGTTAAAGGATGTGAGTATATCCAAGACCTGGAATGTGATAACTGAGATATTTGTACTGATTTGCACTTCGATGTTCACTTCTCCTTCTATAATTTGATGAGAGTTGTCGAAGGCTCTGACGCTCATGTTGCTTAACCGGAAAGATGATGGCTCAATCCCCGAGACGGATCACCATCTGGAGTGGGCACACATTTAGGCTTTGAGTAGTTATCGATGAGGACCAACAGAACTTGTAGGTTCTTGTATCGTAGGGCGATATTGAGAGACCTTTTGTGTCTCGTCCATCGGGAGGAAGCTCATTGTCTGTGAAGGTGATGACTCTGGGTGCGAGGAGTTGCCTGATCATCAGCACAATCTGTAACACCCTGTACCTCTGGTACATGGTTGTTACCCTTTAAACCCACGATTATTGAAACCCAAGACCGGTTAACCAAATGACTTAACTTGACACATACAAGGTAGGATTTCTAAGCAACATTGAGACAATTCGCCATGACTCTGGAGCCTCAGTTTACACTCCACACTAGTCAAGGAGGTAAGCATGATCGAATGACTTAAGTCCAATCAGTTTCTAAGACAACTTGTGTTAGCAATATTTTGAAAACTCAACCCACGGAAATCAGTGGGTAACCAACAAAGTATCCCCGTGTTTTAGACACGTATTTAACCGTTGAAAACAAATATCGAACCCATCTGACCGTCAGATCACGTCGTATGGGCCAAATATAGCTCCAAGTGGTGTATAGTGGCCCACCTGGGCCTCACATGCACCCTAAATTAGGCTGGGGCCCCTATATAGGGACCCCAAACCAATTGGACAGGGTAGATCCGACGGAAACAATGCAGTGGGCCCAACATATGGTGTGTGTGCACCTTGGACTATAAGCACAGGACGTGCACTGAATGTAGTTGCTCGGTCAAACAGCCTTTGTCGAGCAAAAATGCAAAATGGCTGGATCTCTCCCGCCATCCAAAAATTGAATCTATAAGATTTCACACCCCAAAGTGGGCCACCTGGGAAATTTATCGAATGATCCAAACCGTCCATTTTAGTTACAAGGGTCCATTGATCAAAACTGTGTAGGTTCTTTGACCCGTGCATTAAGACAACAAAGATCAGCCCCAACCGTCCATTTCCTTCACAAGGGGCTGAGATTCGATGAGAGGGACCATTAAGAGGCTTGTTGGGTAAGCCAACATCCTATGGACCAAAGGGTCACAACCCTCACCCTTGCCAGCTGAGAGGAGTCCTCTCACAGCCCAAAAACGGCTAGGCAATTAAGAAAGAAGAAAGTGAAGATTTTCTTCTTTTGGATAATGGTGGTTGTCACACTCATGACCGTCCGATGGGCCACGTGGCTTCATCACAGCCCTCCTGTATGGAAGGTACGAGATGAGATGAAGGGATTTCTCATCTCATGAGAATGGGGAGGAAATTCGATGAGATCTCATGAGATGGAGCGAGATCTCATCTGAGATCTGAAAAATGGGCCCCACACCATTAATGGGACCCATCCAGACCAATCAAACGGTCTGGATTTCCCTGAAAACCCTTGAGCACAAATCCACCATTGTTGGGTGGGTCATCTTCCTCAAAAACCTACCCAATCACAAACTCGAGATGGGCCCCACCAGACCCAAGGGATGTACTTCTGGTACGGCCATAGTGTTAGCAATCCATCCTCAAGCATGGATGGGACCCATGCATAGCCATTTATCAATCCTAACCATTGTATAAGGTGGGCCCTCTCCCAGCCGTTGTTGACTCCTCCCCTACCCCTATAAATAGGGCCTTTTGGCTCTTAGTTTTCACACCAAAGAAAGGAAGAAAAGAAAGAGAGAGGGAGAGAAAGTGAGGGAACAGAAAGAGAGGAGTGGCGAGAGACATGAGCAACTTCTAGGTTCGGCCAGGTAACGACCTAGCCGATTGCCCCTCTTCCTTTTATTCTCTTCTTCCTTATAGTTACGGCCATGATCGAGGCCATATTTCGGGCTGGGAGTCTAGCCGTAAATGGACTTGAGCAGAACCAAGAACGACCTCTCAAATGGGCCATGTTAGATGCCGAAAACCTACCCTCACCATGCACTACTAAGGGTTGGGAATCAGCTTCCGACTGTGCACAAACATAGTTGGGTGGCAGCTTGAAAATAGCTGGAGTTTTCAGCTTGAAAGCGGCTGAAAAACAACCTCCAAATGGCCCTCATTCTAGGCTGCAAAATGCCTCAGAGAATGGGCTGATCATGGTCGGTTTTGGGCCGCACTCCTGTCCGTAACCAACCTCAGAAACTGGGCTGGGATCAGTCCAGTTCCGACAAGTTGGTGGGCCACTTATGAGGCCCCCACCTTGATGTTGGGGTTCATCCAAGCCATCCATCAAAGGATGTTACACCAGGCCATCCCTCAGTGCATGTCCAGTGCTGGACGTTGTCAAAATGAGAATATATACACACACACACACACATATACATACATACATGTAAATTTTATTATATTATATTATGTAAAAATGCATCTATATATGCATATAACCGGTGGGTCCCACATGTGTGGACCCACCTTAAGTATATGGATCTCACCTGCACTGTGGGTACCCACCTTGAGCCATGCTTTAATCCAACTGTTCATCAACTTTGACGGTAGCTAGTGCCCACCTTGATTTATGTTTTCTATGTCCATCCATCCATCTGGACGATACTGGTGGCCAATCCACATGTACCAATGTCAGCAACTTTGTGGGTCCCACATGCTGTATGTGTTTCATCTATATCGTCCATGGGACGATGGGACCCACCTTGATGGTGTGTTATGTATCCGCCCCATCCACGGGACCGTGGATACCACCATGATGTATTTATTTCATCTACACCGTCCAGATTGTGTTGGACGGTGCTAGACAATGTTTAGAACAGTGCTGATTTATATGAACTATAATCGGATGGTGCCGACCCATATAAACTATGTTTAGACAGTGTCGATTTATATTGGATAGTGCTAATTCACATGAACCATATTTGGATGGTGCCGATATATGTAAACAAAGTTGGACGGTGCCGGTTCATATAAATCATATTGGGACAATACTGATTTACCTAGACTATGCTGGGACAATGCTAACCATCATTTGTAAGACATATGCCCAACAGATGATAGAGTACGTTAAAACACGTGTTATACCGTAACATCCCGAAAATCGGGGGTTGAGTAGTAACTCAACACACGAGTTCCAGAACATCACTTATGCAACAAAATAAATGATGATTGAATGTTGACTGTATTAGAGTAGTGAGCATGAGTGAGATTAAGCCAAAATAGCATATCATACTCCAGAGACAGTTAAATTGCAAGCAGAAGACTGTGATAGATAAATAACATATATAAACTATGGTGAGTCTTCAGAGTATGATGATGTTACTAGGTTAATAATTACAAGTACAATTCTAAGATATAATGTGAGGAAGTGTAATGTCTTTTATCCCAAGTATCATAGCCCCGTCATTACAATACCAGGTCTTCATAGACCTGCCTGAGAGACACAGATAGGAGAACTGCTCCACATCATAGTAGTAGTCCAGCTCTGCTTCATAAGCATCGCCATCACATGAAACTCAACAAATCTGGTTGGTGTGTACAACACCGTCCCGTAACGTGGGAGTGAGTAGGTAACTCAATAGAACAATAAAGCATAGGTTAACATGTTATCAATGCAGTCAAGCAGTAATGATAAAGCAGTATAATCAAACACTCCTAATTACTCTTATTAATGCAAGTATGAATGCAGTCATGATGGATGCCCTCACCACACCCTCCCTCGTGCGACACCATCTCACGTTCGTGGCATGCTTTCATCCCTCAGTACTCCATATCTTCCAGGCACATGTAATGCATGATGAGCATGATTACCTAGTTTTTATTAGTCCATTTCAAACAGCAGGATTGGGAAACTAAGGTACCTCCCTTGTATCATTCCCAAACATGATCCATTCTAGGGTCGTCAATCCTAGTTAATCTCAGACGATGGTGTGGTTTCTAGGTCACTGCAAAGGCTGCCAGCGCTGTTATGCACAAAGGTTACACCACTCCCCCATCACCTCTTAAATGATTAATCACTATACAGAAACAGGCCTAGTTCATACTCTATATACCGCGGTAAAACTCTAAGGCTCATCGCTATTTCAGAGTATGCTCGAGGTCACTACAAAGGGCTGTCAGGGCTGTTGCTTGCATTCGTTGCACCACTCCCCCATCACCTTATCAATGTAGGCTGATAGCACGAATATAGTGTCCCATACCACCATAATCGGCTCACGAGTCTGGTTGCTCACTGGTCACTATGGGGAGGCACGTGGCTCCAGCATAGGCCGACAGCTCAACTATGGTGTCCCATACCACCATGCCCAGCTCATGAGTCTTAGCGGATCGAGGTACCATGGTTAAAAGGGATTTCACTGGTAAGTTTGGTACCCTAGGTTCAAGCAGTAGCGTCCAAACATGGTGAACATACATTAGACAGATCGGGTTACTTGACGAGCTCGGCTAGCTTGAGCGCACAACAAGTTGAACGACATGAAGTGCATAAGCACTTCGCGTGGCCAACCACTATCACCAACCGAAGTACGACTCGAGTTCGTCGAACACATCTCACGTGGCAAATAATTCACAACCACAAATTCATTTCTGGTACCGATTGTCTGGACTATAATCATAGCCCCAAACACAATCAATTGCAGATAGATAAAGCAGTAGTGGATCAAGATCCAAATTATATAATCAAAGTCTGGTATTATCCGTTTAGGGCTGCTAGGGCTGTTACATGGAATCATTACACCACTCCCTCATCACCCATGACGGATCGTACAACATAAACATGAATTCAAACATACACATTACATAAATAAAATCATACAATCAGTTGAGCATGTTAACAAGCATATCATAAAGCATATTATAAAGCATGTTATAAAGCATGTTATGAAGCACTATATAAATAGGAATATAATCATATATATTTCATAAGTGGTTAAAGTGAACAACCACATGGAGGAAATCATACATGTCTCTAAGGTAGTTGAGAATCCCATCTCAACACCTACCTAAGGCATCAACATCCAAGCACTTACTCACATAAGCATTTTCACAAACACTTAACATACATTATTTCAACATACTTAGTGTATGTTAGCAAACATGTACTAGGGCGAGTCCTTTCGCCAGACAAGTATTTTACGCACATATAATATATTTATATAACAAATAATCATGGTAAACACATCTTTAAAATATATATGTATACAGTACTTTCTACAATACATTATTTCTACATACACAGTGTATATTAGTAAAACATGTATTTGGGCGAATCCATTCACCAAATAAGTATTTTATCCATATATCGTATATTCATACAATAAATAATCATGTCAAACATATTTTCAAAAAATATACATATACGGTATTTTCTACGAATACCTAGAATATGTAAAATTCCATATTCTTCATTTTTAATCAAAACAGAAAACAGACAACACTTTGTACATGTGCAATTGCATGCAGATCATGAATCTATCATTATCTGACATTGAAAGCGTTGAAAACCATAACCTATACACCTAAAGTCCGCACCTTTTATCGTAGAATCGTAACGAAGCCGACAGGTTTGTTAAGCTTCCGTATTCGGCAGTTTGGCAACCTATAGAACGAAATAGGTTAGCTATTTCATAACCTACAACTATCTAAACCCCAAAACAGATTAGGGTTAGGGTTTCTTACCTAGAAACGGAGCTGGAATCGCCGGGAAAGCGATTAGAACGGAGTGGTGAAGCTCGTGGAGCGGCAGGGAAGCATGACAGAGAGATTCTCCCACATCTCCCACACTTTCTCTCTCTTTCCCTAGGGTTTTTCTCAAATTCGGATGGCTGAAATGGGAGAGGGTTTAAGGTCCTTACATAGCCTAAAAACTCACCGAAATAGACTTGAGAATAAGGTATACTTGGGTTTTGTCCAAAGGGCATCTGTTGCAGCTCAACGGAGCATTTCCGGAGCCCCCCCTTGAGCCAAAGGTTGGACTTAAGCTCACTAACACTGGATCTAAGTTTAGTTGAGTTTTCATTTCAGTCAAATTTTCAGATCATGCGTGGCAGACCAGTTTCAGTTCGACGGTCAGTGGGTCTCGATCGGAGATTCCGAGTACATGTAAATGTTTATAAAATTTTTCCTGATCCGAGGGTGTAATTTGGTCAGATTCTAACGGTCTGGTTGCTTAATACTGATCCGCAAGCGACGAGTCTCATATTACTATTCCAGATATTTATTTTGTAAAGAAAACAAGTGTTTTCATACTCCCTCGCTCCGGACTCAAGCGAACAACCGTGGGATACTGGCTGGATTTGATTTTCAAGATGGTTGTCAAGCCCAGCGAGGCGGTCCTAAGTCCTTAACCTCGTATTATTCGGACTCCCGATGTGCGGTCCAGATCTGATACGGAGTTTCGAGATGCTCCCGAGAGCAGTCGTGTAATGAGTTTGATCCTAGATTTTAGGGTAACCTAGCGTCAATGATTCTACAAGTTTTGGGTCTTGCAGATCATTTTTAAAGTGATTCAAACAGATTTCATAACTAATCTAGTTTAGCACTTAGTTACTTTGTCTCATTTCTAAAGGATTTAATCCTAAGTGATTTCTGGTCGAGGTGGTACTCAGGCATTTATAGTTTGTATATAAGGTGATCCAAGTTATAACACTTAACTAGTTTAAGATAGTGTCTAAGGTGAAAGTACTTAGGAAAATTGAAAGAACAAGGTGGTGAAGGGTGGGATTTGTGAAGGAAATGCGGTCAAAAGCAGTTTTAGACTTTGGAATTGAGCTCCGACAGGTTAATAAGGTGTTAGGAGCGACCCATTGCCTAAGGACGTCTAATTCCAAGTTGAAAAAAATCCGGGCTGTTACATATACATACAACCATTGAAATGATTTTTTTTTTGTAACCCGAACCCTCACTTGAACCCATCCATGAGGCCACCTTGTTTGGGTAAAAATTATGGTGGGCCCCTTCCCTCTAACAAAGGCCAAAAAGGGCCTTGTTATTAACCCTTCGAACCCTCATGTTAGTTGGACAAACCGTGGGAATGCTGACAAACATAAACCATGATTTTAGGAGATCCCTTGGGTGACTTTGGACTACAAGTGAACTCAGATCAAGAACGCAACCACGACCTTACAGGTGATGATTTTCCTCCCCTTAAGCTTTCAATTCCCACCTAGATCAGAAATAGTAGATTTAATGATTTAATGGTTAGTTAGTCTAGTGATAAATTGTGAGGAAGTAGACTACATTTACATGATCTATTTCAATTCACTTGTTTAAATTCTTGCTTAGATCCTTGAACATGTGCATTGAATGATTAAATCGGTTATTCATTGTAGGTGGCATGCGTTAGTCATGTTAGTATGAATTCGTAAAGGAAATATATATGTGTTGTTCCTTACTCTTATTCATGATAATATCCATGTTGTTATTATGATGTTATGACATACACATCATTGGAATCTCTCCATGGGAAGTTCTAGCAAAGGAGAGTCCATGCTTGAGGTGTAATTGGACTAGTTATGATGTGAGTAGGCCCCCAACATGGAGGCTTTGATTGTTGGCATTGAACCTTGGGGCTTACCATCTATGTGTGGTTCCACCGAACTGACTTGGGATGAACTTCACAACTTTTCTTAACTATCGCCATTTATTCGTCTTGAAACCATTCATACCGTCATGCTTTCATCATCGAAATTTGGGATTTTCAAACATCCATTCCCAGTTAGTATTGGTGGTAACCCCTTACATTGAATTGATTGGCCACATGCTGGCGGACACTACACGCACCCTAAGGCTTTTAGCCTCATGGGCCGGGGATGGTGGCCATAGGACACTATACCCAAGCCATCGGCCTACGCTGGGCCATGTGCTCTCCGTAGTGACCTTGAGCTTATGCAAAACTGGTTGATTGTAGCTGGACTAATAATGAGTTGGCTAATCATGCATATATGGCACAGACCAGCATCTATCGCTAGGCTGTCATTATGCCGCACTTACTTTGCTTTCACTGACGACTAGCCTCCTCTCGACTGGATGTCTTTCCCAAGTCGATAGTTGCATTCCGCACGGTTGACCTTGGGGCGTTGATTACGTATTTACATGGGTGACGAGTCCAAATTCCGCTTGGATGAGCATCCCCGGGGCGTGACTGCATTCACGCATCCATACACATAATAAGACTGCATTGCTATATTTTGGATTGCATGTATGTTTTATGCTATTCTTGTCTAGGGCAGCAGTGTGTAATCTTGAGGGGAGATCACATTGAGTTGGCCACTTATTCATCAATATTCAACCGTACAGATGAGACAGGTACGGGAGCTGGTGAGCATGCAGCGGATTCAGAGCCAGCCATTACTGAAGAGGAGTTCTATGATAAAGAGTGGCACCGAGAAGCGGCTGCCTACTATGGCCTAAACTAGTAGTCTAGCTGTTATGGTCATTTGAAACAATTATATTTTTTTTAAAGTTTTGTATATGGGCCCCAGCTGAGTGGCCCAAAATATTTATTTTGTGATGGTTTGAGATACAGTTATACTACGCTTTGCTTCCATTAATCGCACTTTGATTCACTTGAGTTAGTTATTGATCACTAGTTAACACCAGACTTTTGAGAAACGGGTTGTATACTCGGTTTTCAAAAATTAGGTTATTACACAATCATCTCCGGTGGAATGTCTGAGGTGATGTGAGCATCGTTCAATGTTTTGGCAAATAACTCATGATGCATCCGTGATGTATATAGTAGTTCCCATACGAATACATGTGTTGGGATCATCTTGAGTTGTGTTGTAGCATCAGATGTTCTCCTATCCTGGCCTTGATAGGGCACCTTTGGTTCACCATTGTCATCATGTCCGTTAAGGTTCAGGTCCTTCACTTTGTTGCACTCTGGATAGTGCCAAGGAACTGCCTTGTAGCATGGTGGCTCATTCTCCTCAAACATCACCGATCCTTTGGAAGTTGGCAGTTATGTTGGTGCTGCAGGGATGATCACAGTCTCTTCCTTGTATTGAGCTCTCGCCTATAAGACCACTCTGTTTCTTGTGCTGAATGGGATATAGTGAGGCTCATCCTCATAGATGATATGAGGGTTAGGTTGTGGTTATCATGGGATTAAGAAAGGTCTCCTCCCTATAATTGATGTATGCAGAAAGGTGCCCTTAATGGCTTGTCAATGATTGCTCTTGCTGCTCCTTGTAAGATAACTGGATCGTATGTTGGGGGTGTTCCTTCCAGGATGGCTGGTTCGAAGTTAGAGGGTGTACTTTCCAATACCATTGATTCCCATGAATGATAAGGAGTGTTCCTTCCTTGAAGGATTACCGGCTTAGCTGTTAGGAGAGGGGTCTGGGGTGCCCTTTGCAAGACTAATTGCATATTTGGGTGGTCTCTAGATATGGCATGGATAGATCACAGAGGAACAAAGAAACAATCGATGCTTTCCCTTTTGAGGACGTTGATAGCTGGATCTCGCGATGAGCTGGGGTCTGATGGATGTTGTGGCAAAGTATTCTGGAGGATGCTTGTGAGAGCCGATGGAGCAGTCCCAAGGGTTGAGATGGAGATTTCCAACTGTCGATGTGATCTTGGATTGCATGCCTCAAGAGAAGCATCTCTTTGTTGAGTGACCTCAGCCCTGGTGAAACTCACAGTACTCATTCTCATTGTACTTCATTGGCAGAGGATTTATAGGTGGTCTAGGTTGTAAGGGAGAGAGGGGTTATTTTTATACTAACGTCACTATGATTTGGTTGTACGTTTGCGCGAGTGGATTGAATCTCCTGAACTCCCTGTTCACCTACTGATTTTGATGGGGGTATTGGACATTTCCCTTAAATTATTATTATTGGTGGTGTTGTTGTGGAGGCTACGATTGTGGATTTTACCATAGTAAAGGTGGTGGTTTATACCTCTATTATTGATGCTGAGGACGGTAATGTTGGTACTGATGACACCCTTGTTAAGGCATATGTTGGGTGCCTTGAGTAGTGGTGATGATGTTGTTGGATTTTGCCAAGAGATGGGCAGCATTGTTGTCATTTCCGTTTCCATTTCTTATGGGTCTTCCCTCGACCTTGTTTCGTTTAACTAGAATGGCCTGATGAGGCCATAGGAAGATTGTTCCTAGGCGTATTCTCTTTTCCACTTGCTCTCCAGCACGAATGAGTTGAGCAAAGTTAACATAAGGATGCGAAATCAAATATTCAGAGATGTATGGATTTATTAAATGGACGATCATGGAGATTTACTCCTCATCTTCAATTTGGGTACGTATTCTGGCAGCCATCGCTCACCATCGCCCTACATATGCTGATAATATTT
The DNA here is from genome assembly GCA_030180095.1 of Magnolia changhungtana. Classification (NCBI taxonomy): domain Eukaryota; kingdom Viridiplantae; phylum Streptophyta; class Magnoliopsida; order Magnoliales; family Magnoliaceae; genus Magnolia; species Magnolia changhungtana. Next base: position 7,271,439 of record JASAUF010000220.1, read on the forward strand.
CATTGCCCTTTTGTCTCAAGGTTATTAAGTCTGCTCTTCTGGGAGCCATTTTAAAGTTGTAGGCAAATCTATTGACAAAGGCTTGCGAGAGTATTTCCCATGTCTTGATCCATTGGCAATCTAGGGAACTGTATCAGTCCAAGGCATCGCCCTTCAGAGATTTTTAGAATAGGTAGATAAGCGCTCCTTCATTTCCTGCCACTGCATTCAGTTCTCCATGTAATGCTTTAAGATGTGCCGTATGACATCCGCTGTCGTCGAATCTCTTGAATTGGGTACCTCGAAGTTCTGAGGTACCTGCGCATCTGGAAAGGGACAGAAGTCTTTTGTTGAGAAGAGATCGACCCCTTACTGTCTTTAAAGCTGATTTTGCATGGTTTGAAGATGCTTCAGCAACTTATCTATTTCTGTGCAACTCATTTAAGGGATCAACGTCTCTCGTGGCTTGTTCTGCTTCTTTGGCATAGTGATAAATTTCTTTGATCCTATGGTTCCCATGAGGGGGAGCTTGTTGGAATGTAACTGCATTATCAATTGCAGTGAATTGATATTGAAAAGCACTCCCAGTAGGGGAAGGCTGAGATGCTGGGAAGTGACCCCCTTGTTGGGTATTCGCCACATTTCGCTGGTTGAACGGGGCTTGAGACTAACCCCCATTGTGGGTTGTCGCTAGTGCTGCTCCAGGGCTTCTGGTTGGGGAAGTTGCTTATTGAAATTGACTTGAAATCTCCATTAGGGGATGTGCTGGAAATTGATTAGAGACCTTATTTACATGATCGGTTTGAAACTGAATTGGAAATTGATTGGAGGCCTCGGCTGCGAGGCTATCCTGAAATTGACTGAGGATTTTGTTTGCAGGATCAGTTTGAAATTGAACTGGAAATTGACTAGAGCCCTGTTTGTAGGATTAGTTTGAAATTGTGCTGGAAAATAATGGAAAGCCTTGGCTACAAAGTTGTCCTGAAATTGACTGGGGATCCTGTTTGTAGGAACGATTTAAAACTGATTAGAAATCTCGGTTGTGGGATTGTTTTAAGATTGAATCCCGACTACGGGAGAATACTGAAGAAAGTGCCCTATGGTCGAGGGTTGCACTGGCTGGTGTCGGTGGTCCTGTGTGGAGTCTGACAACTATGCTTAATCTGAACTAGAGGCTGGAAATCTCACTACTGTGTGAGTGTGTGGGGGTGTGCTTTTTTTTTTTTTAAAAATGCTTTGCATGAATTGCCAGAACATATCTTACATTGCTTTCATACCTTGTGTTAATTCCTGGATGTATATCATTGGCAAGGCCTCTGCCTGCTGTGGCTATACAGGCTGAGCTTCTGCAAGATTGAGGGCTTGAAGAGATTGAACGTCTTTCTAATGGTGATCCATTGCTACTTGAGATCTAGTGCAGATTATGTTGCGATTAGGGAGACTTTTTCAAGGACGCCTGACTTGTGGAGGCATAATTTCTGTGTTCTTTTAGTATGATTACAGATGCAAATGCAGATATATGAAAACTGGTATTCTTTAGGAATTTACATGATCTTGTTCGAGAGCTTTCGTTTGGGATAAAAGAGTGTTATATTTGGCCAGTGTCGCCACTAATCAATTATTATAATTCTACTTTCGGTTAGACCCCATAGAAGCGCTTAACATTAAGAATCTGAAGATCCTTAACCCTAAAATGACTCGTGAGTTTATGTTCCAGAGATTCCAAGTAAGAGATTGCAAATACAGAGAGGTAAGGTGTTAGGCACCCACTCTGCCTGTACGGATGTACGATCTTTACTTCACTAGATCTAGCTAGGAATAAGGCTAGTTCTTGCGTGCAGATAATACAATGCGATGCAATAGCAATGGTGATTTGACTATCTGAATTTCTGATGGGCACGATCTGATTATATTGACAGGCTGCAGAGCATACATTTGAAACAATCAAGTGTAGGGTGCAAAGTATGTATGAATGAGATGCTTGATGATGTATTGATGCTTATGATAAAATGACAGCGAACCAGCTAAGGTTTCTAGTGGACTTATTCCAATTGTATCGACAAGCCTCAGAGCATATGTCCACTGGTCAAATACGAGAAAACGATGGAATGCAATGTGTATGTGAAAATGATGGCTAACTAGTTAAGGTTTCTGGTGAGCAAGATTCAATTAAATTAGCAAGCCTCAGGCCAACCAACTAAGGCTTCTGGTGGACCTACTCCGATTGTATTGACAAGCCTACGCCCGCCGGTCATATACGAGAACATGATGGAATGTAATGTATATGCTAAAATGACAGCTAATTGGCTAAGATCCGATTATATTGTCAAGCCTCAGAGCATATGCCCACTAATTAGATGTGATAAAATGATGAAATGCAATATAATGTTGACGTATATGTGAAGCAAGGGGGTTGAGAAGGGAATGAATGTCACAAGATGTTAATGCTTGGTTTTGAGAAGGAAATGACTATTGCAAGATGTAAATGCTTGGATTTGATGAAATTGATTTAAGCTTGAACGATTTGATGAACGACAATGTCACAAGGCTAGATTGAGTGGCGCAGATTTGAACTTAGGTAGCTCGGGAGGCTTGGACTCTAGTTAGGCTGGGCTAGACTAGGCCTGGGCTCTCTCTCTCTCTCTCTCTCGTTAGTGGAGTGATGGCTAAGTGGTTAAGGCTAAGGGACCTCTAGATGAGAAGGAATGCTTCCTGATGCTTGGAGTGTGTCTGAAATGAGAAGGAAAGGGGGCTATTTATAGACTCCAGCCATGTTTTCTTGTAATTCTTTTTAATCTTAGGGACAAAAGGTGGGTGAAGGGCTATGATTGGAGATTGCCACATGGCATCATCTCATGGGTTGAATGATCTGGTAAAAGGGTAGTTTTGGGTAAGGAAATGGACATTAGAGTAAATACACTTCAACCACACACTTAGAATTTGAAAAATGAGAGTTTCACTTGCTTGAAAGACGTTGCCCCAAAGAGGGGGAGTGACACGTGGTCGAAGGTAACTTGGTTATCGCCGGTCCCTACTTCAACTCCATGCTTTGGCAGGCAGCATCCTCCAAGTGTGTGTTGGCTCTGGCGTGAAGGTTATTATTGCAAGGTTAGATTGAGTGGCTCATATTTGAACTTAGGTGGCTCGGGAGGCTTAGACTCTAGCTAGGTTGAGCTAGACTAGGGCTAGGAGATGGCTAGGTGACTAAGGCTAAGGGACCTCTGGATGAGAAGGAATGCTTCTTGATGCTTGAAGTGTGTTTAAAATGAGAAGGGAAGGGGGCTATTTATAGCCTCCAACCATATTTTCTTGTAATACATGCTAATCCTAGGGGGAAAAGGTGGGTGAAGGGGTAGGAATGGAAATTGCCACATGACATCATCTCATGGGTTAAATGATCTGGTAAAAAGATGATTTTGGATAAGGAGATGGGCATAAGAGTAAATACACTTCAACCGCACACTTGAGATTTAAAAAAGGAGAGTTTCATAACGAAAATCTGTATAGATAACAAGTGTATGAATTTTTGCTTGAGGGACGCTGCCCCAAAGAGTGCCGCATGGCCAGAGGTAACCTAGCTACCGCCGATCCCTACTTCAACTCCATGCTTTGACAGGAAGCATCCTCCAAGCATGTGTAGGATCTGCTGTGAAGTTTGTTGCTTTAAGGTTTCACCCATTTCTCTGATTGGGCTTGCATTTGAGCTTGGGTTCAGACTTGGTTTTGGGCTTAACTGGGTGAGTTAACTGGGTTGTAGGGTTGGGTAGGTTGATCAGGTGAGTTGACTCAATGAATTGGCTAGGTGAGTTGACTTGCCTAGCTGAACCAAGGCTCTAGGATTTGGGGTTCCTATGGTTTAGGGTTAGGCCGACGGGTTAATTGGGTTGAATGGGATGAGTTTAGGGTTTATGACTGGGATTCCTAGGGTTTAGGATTAGGGTTTTATTGTCCATCTATCAGTTTAAACTCAATCAACTTATCAGCGTGGGGTGAGGTCTCTACAATGGACCATTGTTGCTTCCTCCCTCAGCGGCATAGATGGAGAAAAATATGTAAGGATTTTGATGGTAAGCAAGAAATGCGGTTGAAACATAAGCGTCTATTGGGGATGATACATTAACTCAAATGGAGGCAATCAAAGATGTATAATTTGGAAAGATACCAAATAATAAGAAGATGAAGCTTGTTGAAAACCAGTTGAATTAGAGGAAGAAGAAAATTTTCTTTTAGTTGCCATATTGGCAAACTTTGAAGCTAATGCACAATATAAATGTTATGCACATCGAGAAATTTTTTTTTGATAATGTCCTAAAAACAATAATGAATATCAAAGGAAAACCAAAGAAATTCCGAAGACTCAGATGGACTTGAAGAAAATGGGGATTATTGATGAATTGTGTCTAGTTTTGAATGGTGATAAATATATGGTACTACTAGTTTACTACACACTTTCCATGTATGAGAAAAAAAGTTTATTTTAATGGTTGAATGATATAAAATTTACAAATGGATTCGCATTAAACATCGCGTGATGTGTAAACGTCAACAATTGTAAGGTATCAGGCATGAAAAGCCACGATTGTCATGATTTTCTTCAACAACTACTGTCGGTGGTAATTCATGTGTTCAAGCGTAAGGATGTCTCCAATGTTAGAAATAGAGTAATGACAAAAGGTTTCATAACGAAAATCTATATAGATAACAAGTGTATAAATTTTTGTTCAATATATTTTAAAAATGTTTAGGCAAGATTCAACTTACCAGAGCTGAATTATGATGTTGTTTAAGGAAAACAATTGTAAGGTATTAGGCATGAAAAGCCATGATTGTCATGTTTTTCTTCAACAACTACCACCAGTGGTAATTCATTTATTCAAGCGTAAGGATGTCTCTAATGTGAGAAATAGAGTAAGGACAAAAGGTTTCATAACGAAAATCTATATAGATAACAAGTGTATGAATTTTTATTCAATGTATTTTGAAGATGTTTAGGCAAGATTCAACTAACTACAGCTGAATTATGATGTTGTTCAAGGAAAACAACATAGGGTATGTCTTTGCATAAAATATTCGCCCTTCAGGAACTGCATAACATGATGAAATAAGTGTAATTGAGCTCGCAAAGGTATGAATGTACGTTCTGAATAATAGCCCTGAGATCAATGACTATTTAATGTAAGTAAGCTATTTTGAATTTTACTCATATTTCATATGTTTTGCATTCAGTTTATAGCATTTATCCACTTTATATCTAGGGAACACAAGCAATATATCGAAAGCCAGAGGCATGAACAACAATTCCTAAATTGGTCTAAGGAATGTATAAGTGATTAAGACTGTGGTTACTTAAACATCCTTATAAATCTTTATAAATATTTATTATAATTTATTAATCTCTTTTACACTTATTTTCAATAGATAAAATGATTGCACACACAAAAATCACTTGAAGCGACAAATGAACAGTATCGTTAGCATGTAGTCCTGATTCACGAGTTGTTTGGTATAGTGGTTGCATTGTCAAGGAAATTAGGTTCCATACCAATGAGGGCGATAAAAATTATAAAATTCAAAATAGTGGCGTGGTTATGAATGGAGATTATGAAGAAAACTTACACTTTGAATTTTTTGATATATTAACAGACATTATTGTTTTAAACTACTATAGAGGAAGTCGGGTCTTTCTTTTCAAATGTGACTAGTCGGATGTTAGCAATAACAAAATGAGAATACAAAGAAGTTATCATTTCAGGAGTGTTAATGTCTCCTTTAAATAGATAATGGTGATACCACCTAGAAATTAGTATGATATTCCAAAGGTGGATGAAGATGAACATATTGAGTAGGAAGATGTGTTGAGATGTGGAGCCGCATCTGGATAGGGCTGCTCGACTGGTCGAGTGGCCCACTCAACCAGTCGAGGGTTGGTTCGACTTAAATTCTAGCGAGCAACAGTTTTTTGGGTCCGAGGTGCTCGACCAGTCGAGGCCCATGCTCGACCAGTCGAGGTTACGCAGATTCGTTTTGCGGATTTGACATGGACTGCGGAAATTTGAGGCGGTTTCGCAAGGGTGCAAAAGAGAAGTTAACTAAACTATAAATAGTCCCTAGGGCTATTCTAGGGTTAAGGTGAGATATTATAAAGTATGAAAAAGGTATTCTAATGTGTGGGCAAATGGTTTTCTCTATACATCTAAAGGGAAAATGTTAGTATATTATTTGTAATCTCATTTTCTTCATGGTGGAAGTTTGCACCCGTGGTTTTTTTTTTTTTTTTTATACCCTTGTTGGGGTTTTTCCACGTATATTATGTCTTGTGGTTTGTGTGGAATGCTTTGATTCTTCTTCTAGATTATATTTCTTCTTATTTATCGTTTGTGGGTGAGACCGAAGATTGGATCTCGGTTCATTAGCGTTGTTGGCGTGCTGCGCAGCAAGACGAGGATCCAGGAACGTCATATAACATTGATGAGACTGTCCAAGATGACAATTATAATGGTGACCTGTTGGTTAGGGAAGACATGGCCCTGTATTATATTTATGCCAATGAGATCAATGTTGAAAAATATAAAAATTTCATCAATGATGATGAAAGTAATAGTGGAGATGGTTGTTATGATTATGTAAAACTTATATGCAGTGAGGATGATACATGAAATAACCGTGTATGTTTTACCTCGTATGATATTTTAAAATTGCAAATAAAAATATTTTCTTCATGTTCAATCTTTTCTTCATATGTTGTCATTTATTTATGTATATGTTTTGAATTATATTATTTGTATTTTGAATATCTAGCTCTAGCAGCCATTACACCCAGTGGTGGTGTCATGAGACATATATTGGCCTTCTCCCTATCGTCCCCTAGTGACCCTACCAATGCACGACCTTTCTTACCCAAGTTACGTTCAGGCCAGACTCCAACGCATAGACTCCTTCCTCTCAGGTTTTTGTCCATCTTCCTCCTCCCAACAGTCACCATCGGATGTTGTAGGTCCATTAATGTTTGATTTTTATATATTAAATTGTATTATTTTTATTTTGCAAATAAAACTTTCACCATGTCTAGAAAAGGATGTTGTATGTCACAGGGACTTGCTGATCTCACTAGGCATTTGGAGATGATGGGCTAGTGGCCTTATATCACATTCCCATTAGAAAAGTATAGACCAATGGGACCATGGGCATCCATTTTTGCCATCGAGGTGGGGGTAATATGTCGACAGTGGGCACCCCTTACTTGTGGGTCTTGAGAATTTGTGCCTGATATGGACAAGGCGATCGTATGTAATCAGATATTGATAAATAAAGATTAAGTTTCATTTTAGCTTTTTAATTTTTTTTTTAAATAATTGTGTCATTAAATTTATTTATAAATTATTGATTCACGTAATATGTTATTTTTCATGATAAATTTGATATCGATATGGAACTATCTAATGTAAAAAAGAAGCTCAAGATATATTTGGCCAACCAGTTCAGGCAATATAAGAACCATTGTCATTCTTACTATAATAAAAGGGTAACAATAAGGGGCATAACAACACCCGTACGATAGCATCTCCCTCGAGGATTGGGATAAAATTTGCAGTATTTTTGAATCCGATGCATTCTTGATGAGATCCATTTTTCATTAATTTTTAGTTTTCAATAACTTTGTTATAAGTATTACAATAACTTTTTTTGTACCTTTAATGCAGGCAAGGAGCAAGATGAACACAGAGAAACCCTAGAAGCTTATGGTGAACCACACTACTGATTCGAAGTCATTTGTTCAGCTTCGTAATAAGATGATATAATTTAATTTATTTGTCTTATATTTATTAATTTATTTAATTAATCACATTATTTATCATAACATTGTAAATATGATATTTCTTATTTAAATGAAATAATGTAACCAAGAGAGCTAGCATAAGCTTGATCTCTTTATTTTCTATTGAATCACACACATGAGGGAGATGACGCGCACTTGGGTTACTCCACGTTATGAGGAGATGTGTAAGAATCATTTTAACTTATTTTTAAGTTATTTTATTACTTATTCATTTTATACTCATAATTCTTTGTTAATATTGCAGAACAATATGCTACAACTATATACTCAATCTGATACCACGGACGTTACCAAATATAAAGCCAATTGCCCTAAAACATACATTGTCTGCTGTCAGATTATGTTTAGAGATATGACATATCGTTGTATAATATTAACAAAGCATTATAAGTGTGAAATGAATAAATAATAAAACAACTTTAAAATAAGTTAAAATGATTCTAACATATAACTCCTCATAACACAGAGTCACCTAAGTGTCCGTCATTTTTCTCATGTGTGTAGTCTGATAGAAAGTAATAAAATCAGGCTTTTGTTGCGTCTCCTGGTCAAACTATTACATTTAAATAAGAAATATCATATTTACAAAGTTATAATAAGTAATGTGATTAATAAAATAAATTAATAAATGTAGAAAAAATAAAGTAAATTATATCATCTCATTACGAAGCCGGTCAAATGGCATCAAATTATCCATGTGCTTCACCATAAGCTTGGAGCAATTATCTGTGTTTGTCTTTCTCCTTGCCTGCATTAAAAATACAAGCAGGTTATGCAATACTTATAACAAATTTATTTCAAACTAAACATTAATGAAAATTGAATCTCACAAACAATACATCAGACTAAAAAATACTGCAAAATTTATCCCAATCCTCGAGGGAGATGTCATTGTACGGGTGTTGTCATGCCCCTTCACGACCCGCCTTTTTCTTATAGTAGGAATGTCACGCCCCAAACTCAGAAACCGGGCTCACAAAATTTCCGATCGCCGGATCTGGTGTCGACAGCCTCCGTAGAACCCCATTCTCGGCTCCTAGCGCCCATACGCCAGGTTCCGATCCTGGGATGCTACGAGGAAGATTTTTAACATCAGTTTAATTCGTAATGAGCATAACCAAAAGCATAACCCACAAACAACAACCAAAAACTCCATCACATTTCCACTATGATAAAAAACTTTACAAGTACAATGAGCATAAAAGGAAATACAATGATGATAGACAAAAGCTCCAAAATGATCTTCTCTGCGCTCCTGCCTCAGCGCTGCTGCGTCCTCGCATCACCTGCACGCAACGGTCGTGCATAAGCTTATAGAAAGCTTAGAGGGTGGTGCAAGTATGTGCGTGGGTGCATGCGTGTGTGTGTGTGCGTGGGTGCGTGGGTGGGTGTGTGCGTGGGTGCATGTGTGTGTATATATATATTTATGTATATATATTTATATATATATATATATATATTTATGTATATATATTTATACATATATTATTGTATATATATATATATTACTGTATATATATATATTATTGTATATATATACAAATATATTATATTAAATTAGGTAATATACTGGATGGTGGGCTTTCATGGGCCCCATCATGATGCATGCGCTGCATCCAAGCCAGCCAACCATTTTGAAAGCTCAATTTATGGCATAAGCTAAAGAATGATTCAGATCCCTAGTTCAAGTAGGCCCACTTTGATACATGTTATGAGGCCCATCTTGGTTTATTTGTGGCCCATCAGTTGAGACCCACTTTGATGTGAATGAAAGGCCCATGAGACTAGGCCCATTCGATGCATTCTAAGGCCCATGGGTTATGGCCCATTGCAATGTACATGAGGCCCATTGGTGAGGCCCATTAATGCGGCCCATTTGATGAATGTAAGGCCCATGAGATACGGCCCATTTGATGTATTTAAGGCCCAATGGGATGTACCTAAGGTCCATTGCAATGTGTGATCCCAACATGATTTATGTAATGATGTTTACGACGGGCAATGCTTTGGGAGCAATGTTGGTTTGACGTCCACATTGTAGAATAATGTTGGTTAAATATCCGCATTATGATTCTCCCTAAGGCTCATTGTAGGCCCATACTTGTAAGCCGTCTAGGCCCATCTCCTTATGAACAACATCTATCCCATATAACATGTTTAGTATAGTCCCATGATTCATAATCATACGCATCATATGTATGCTTGATATGAGAAGTGACAGATTATAGCATATGCCTTCGGGCAGATTGTTTAGGGTTGCCCCACATGAGCGCACGAGACGCGCAAGATTGTTGCATGACTGGATAGTGTGATTCATGCATTCGCATCGTGTGATATGGTTACTATACGCCCTAGCAACATCAGGGCCGTAGCCTCCACAGGCATATCGTAGTTGGCAGGATTGGATACCCAAAATCTTCTTCTACATGGGGTGCTATAGATATCCCTGGGTGAAAGTCCCTAAACCCTTATGGTACCAAGAGGTTGCTCCAACGTCTAGACCGAGTGGGTGCAGGAGCGCTGAGTGCCGATTACCAAACGGCTGCTCTTTCCACTGTGTCGTGGTCGGTTGGAAGGGGGTACGGCCTTACCCGCCCAAGAGGAGGGGGCAATACTAGGCTGAGTTTGACCAGCTCGAGGAATGGGTCTGCTATCGACGAGCCGCGCCGGATATTGGCAGGCGGGTAGTGAGGTCTCTTCCACTTACTTTATTGTGCACGATGGGGCGGCAATCTGGTTTAGAGTGTACTAGACCCCAATGATATCCCAGATTTGAGCTGTATTGACATGTGGACTTAGATGAGAATTTGTATGCTTGAGTTGCATTTCGCATCGCATGACTTTGGTATGGCCGACATCTTTCATGCCTTGCATCGCATAGCCTTGGTACGGCTAGTGGTATTTATGGATTCATCAGCATGTTCTGCATTACTCTGATATTGCATGTCTGCATTACTATCTTGCGCACATACTTGCACCACCCTCTAAGCTTTCTATAAGCTTATGCATGACCATTGCATGCAGGTGATGCGAGGACGCAGCAGCGCTGAGACACAATCGCAGAGAAGATCATTTTGGAGCTTTTGTCTATCATCATTGTATTTCCCTTTATGCTCATTGTACTTGTAAAGTTTTTGATCATAGTAGAAATGTGATGGAGTTTTTGGTTGTTGTTTGTGGGTTATGCCTTTGGTTATGCTCATTACGAATTAAACTGATGTTAAAAATCCTCCTCGTAGCATCCCAGGATCGGAACCTAGCGTATGGATGCTAGGAGCAGAGAATGGGGTTCTACGGAGGCTGTCGGCACTAGATTCGGCAATCAGGAATTTTGTGAGCCCGGTTTCCGAGTTTGGGGCATGACAGAAGTTAGTATCAGAGCATAACTCGGGAATAATCAAGAACAACATTACATATCTGCTATGAGTTAGAATGATTAAGTCCTTAGTCTGGATAGCTTAGTAATCTTTATTACTGACCCTTAACGTTCGTACCTTCGAGAGTTTCTAAGTTGATAGGCGCCTTCGATCTTCCTGTAGGACATGGCGCGCCAGAGAGTGACCTGATCGACTCTGGCACCACCACCTTAGACTCCCGCATCACCGCCTGAGACTCCTGCACTACCACCTACGATGCCCATTCCACCACCAGGGATTCCTACTGCCCATCCTGAGTATGCTGCTCCTCCACCAGAGACCGGTGCAGACCCGACCGTATCCATGAGTGCCTCCCAGTTGCAGCAGATGTTACAGGCTGTGACGGCTGCACTTCAGGGGTAGGGCAGGCACCCCGTTGTTTCACCGGAGCAGACCGAGCAGGAGCGTGCGAGCGCCCTCCTTCGTGAGTTTCGATGGCTCGATCCCCGACGTTTCCAGGGTAAGCCAGACCCGACGGTAGCTGAGAGATGGCGCGCCGATGTGGAGAAGATATTCGAGACGATGGGATACACGACCGAGCGGCGAGTCCGATTAGCCGTATTTCTTCTCCATGATGAGGCTGAGCACTGGTGGACATCAGTCTCCCTAGCAGCAGGTGCTGATTTTATGTGGACATGGGAGGATTTTGTGAATCGGTTTGACCGACAGTATTTTCCTGATCACATCTGACGACAGCGAGTGTTGGAGTTCGAAGCCCTGGTGCAGGGCGATATGACAGTAGTTTAGTACGCGGCCCGTTTTGTAGCGCTGTCCAGATTTACGTCGTACTTAGTAGATGATGAGGGGCGAAAAGCCCGCCGATTTGAGGACGGTTTACGTTACAGTCTCCGAGGCCGTGTCATTGGGCATGGGCTTCCGACTTTCGAGGGAGTGGTAAGGAAGGACCAGATTTATGAGGCTGAGTGGGCTAGTTCTCAGTCTGATCGCGGTCAAAGGAGAGACCGGAAGAGGCCCGCTCCTTCCAGTGACTCGTAGTAGCATCGATCGCAGCAGCAGAGGTGCACAGGTCGCCAAGCCTTCCGAGTACCAGCAGCACCTCCAGCACCACCTCCGAGGTCGTTCACCGGCACCTGTTTTGGGTGCGGTGCAACGGGGCACCGTATGTGGGAGTGTCCTCACCCCCAGTAGCAGCAGAGAGGTCCACAGCATCCTCCACCGCAGCAGCAGCAGAGACCTCTAACACAGCAGCAGCAGAGACCCCCACAGCAGCAGCGATAACAGCCCCAACCACCGTGGACACCTCAGCAGCAGCATCAGCACTAGCCTCGAGGACCGGGCGAAGAAAAGGCGGCTAGTTTCGGCGCCTCGGCGACCCCAGCGACGGCGGCACGTGCGAGGGGACAGGCACCTCCCTAGCCAGCTCAGGCTAGGTTCTACGTGGCTCAGCAGGATCCGCAGTCATCTGGAGGGGTTGTCGAGGGTATGATTTTAGTCTCTGCATGCGCTGCACGTGTGCTGTTTGATTCTGGTGCATCGCATTCTTTTATGGCCAAGAGTTTCTGCCGATCGACTAGCCTACCGTTGGAGTCTACTCGTAAGAGTCTGTCACTATCGACTCCCTTGGGCAAGACTGCAGTGTTGGGCCGATTTTGCTCGTCTTGCCCCGTTCTTGTCGGGGATACCTTTTTACCTGCCGATCTGTTTGCATTGCCGATGTCCGAGTTCGATGTCATCCTGGGCATGGATTGGCTTGCCAAGTACCACGCCATCTTGGACTGCTTCGCGAGGACCGTCACATTCTGTATACCAGGCTTACTGCAGTTCCAGTTCGTTGTAGAGCCCCGAGGAGAGCCGTTGTCTTGCTTGATGTCTTGCGCCGTTGAGGAGCCTGTTGCCGCTCGTATTGATCAGTTGCCGATCATTTGCGATTTTCCCGATGTGTTTTAGGAGATTCTCGGATTACCGCCTCGCCGACTCACCAAGTTTCATATTGATCTCGTGCCTGGTACCATGCCTATTTCGAAGGCCCCGTATCGTATGGCACCGTTAGAGTTGCAGGAACTGCAAAAGCAGTTGGACTAGTTGCATGAGTTGGGTTTTATACGTCCGAGTAGTTCGCCATGGGGAGCACCGGTACTCTTCGTGAAGAAGAAGGATGGATCGTCGAGGCTCTGCATAGATTACCGCGAGCTCAACAAGGTCACGATCAAGAACAAGTACCCGCTCCCGAGGATTGATGATTTATTTGATCAGCTGCAGGGTGCACAGTTCTTTTCGAAGATTGACTTGCGTTCCGGTTATCATCAGATTCGGGTCCGAGAGAAGGACATTCGGAAGACGGCTTTCAGGACGAGTTACGGTCATTTTGAGTTTCAGGTCATGTCTTTCAGACTGACCAATGCACCCACGGTCTTCATGCAGTTGATGAACGAGGTCTTCCGCCTTTATCTCGATTAGTTTGTTGTAGTCTTCATCGATGACATTCTGATCTATTCGAGGACCCGTGAGGAGCACGAGTAGCATTTAGAGGTTACGTTGTAGACCCTCCGCACACACCAGCTGTATACGAAGCTGGAGAAGTGCGAGTTTTGGCAGGAGGAGGTGAATTTTCTCGGTCACGTGGTGACGAGGGAGGGCGTCGCAGTGGACTCCTCGAAGGTTGAGGCAGTGCGTCAGTGGGGCCAGCCCACGACTGCGTCCGAGATCCGCAATTTTCTTAGTTTAGCAGGCTATTACCGGCGTTTCATTGAGGGTTTCTCTCGTATTGCAGCCCCGCTGACCAGGTTGACTCGGAAGGGCGCGGAGTTTATTTGGAGCGACGCCTGCGAGTGAGCATTTACGGAGTTGAAGGACCATTTGAGGTCTGCTCCTGTCCTCACTCTTCCCTCTGGGAGTGACGAATTTATTGTATTTACTGATGCCTCGCATATTGGTTTGGGTGTTGTCCTGATGCAGCACGGGAGACCAGTGGCCTTCGCGTCTCGCCAGCTCAAGATCCATGAGCTGAACTACCCCACGCATGATTTAGAGCTGGCTGCAGTTGTCTTCGCACTGAAGGTGTGGAGGCACTATCTTTATGGGGTTAGGTTCGAGCTCTTCTCTGACCACAAGAGCTTGAAGTACCTCTTCTCACAGTCTGAGTTGAACATGAGGCAGAGACGCTGGATGGAGCTCCTGAAGGACTATGACTTCGATCTTCAGTACCACCCGGGCAAGGCGAACGTGGTGTCAGATGCCCTCAGCCGTCAGCCACGAGGCCTGGTGGTGCATATGTTGATTCAGGAGTGGTGGATGCTTGAGGATGTAGAAGAGTATGATTTTGAGTTCGGCCTGCAGTCTTCTATCGTGCAGTTATCGAGCCTGTCGATTCAACCCTCTCTTATCGCAAGGGTGATCGAGGCTCAGTAGGCTGATGAGTCGTTACAGAGTTATATGGCAGAGGCGGCATCTGAGAGTCAGACAGATTGGCAGATTGGTACAGATGGTGGACTTCACTTCAGAGGCCGATTATGTGTCCCGGATATCCCTGAGTTACGCAGAGATCTTATGACCGAGGAACATCGATCGCAGTTTTCTATCCATCCTGGCTCGATGAAGATGTACCGTGATATGAGGCGATAGTATTTTTGGGCGAGGATGAAAAGCCAGATCGCTAGTTTTGTGGTTGAGTGTGACACATGCCAGTGTGTCAAGGTCGATCATTAGAGACCCCCTGGTCTATTGCAGCCATTGAGTATCCCAATGTGGAAGTGGGAGCACGTGTCGACGGATTTCATTATGGGCTTGCCGAGGACTCAGCGCGTCATGATGCCATTTGGGTTGTTGTGGATCGTTTGACAAAGTCGGCACATTTTCTTGCGATGCGTGCGACTTGGTCTATGGACCGGCTTGCGAGATTATTCCTCGAGGAGATCGTGAGACTGCATGGTGTTCCAGTCTCGATCGTTTTGGATCGAGACTCAAGGTTCACGTCTCAGTTTTGGGGGAGCTTTCAGAGAGCGATGGGGACTGATTTGCAGCTCAGCACCGCGTACCATCCGCAGACCGATGGCCAGACCGAGAGGGTCAACCAGATCCTTGAGGATATGCTTCGGGCTTGCGTGATTGATTTCAGGGGTAGCTGGGATGAGCATCTGCGATTGGCTAAGTTCGCATACAATAACAGCTTTCAGGCGACCATCGACATGGCTCCTTTTGAGGTACTATATGGCAGACCGTGCAGATCATCGAGTTGTTGGACTGAGGTTGGAGAGCACTGTCTCCTAGGTGATGAGGGTCAAATATTGTATATCAGAGCCTAATTATTGCCTGAATTTACGAACAAGATACCGTTTAATGGCTCGCTTTAATCGTATTTGTGATGCAGAGTGTATTTGCGAGCATGGACTGAAAAAGGGAGGTTAAAGCATGGATTTAACGCTTTGAAGCCACCAAAGCAAGGGACAGATTCCAGAGGACCAATATTGAAGAATTTACATGTCAGGGATCCGAGAAAATCAAGTCGTTCACGTTAAAGAGGCCCGAAACTGGTGCAGAATGCAAGATCACAGGGTTCCCGCCATCCGATTGGCTCAAAACTTCATACATGACCTGGGGACCATAAATAAACCGTACATATTAAATTTCAACCATTGGATATCTCGAGAAGTGGGCCAACGGACAGATCAGCCCCCAAAATCCTGATTTGAGGCCCACTTGACATCTGGATACGTTTCAAATTCAGTTTTAAACCCTTAAATGAGGTGAGAAGACGAATGGACAGAACAGATTTCTAATGAACATTACGAAGGAGCCCACGTGTACATTGCATGTACATAGAAAGCTTGTGCGCCTGAGTTGCACCAGAGCATAGGGTCTGGTCCAACGGTCGTTGACCGAACCTTCTTTCAAAAAACAGAAACGGAACTCTGTTTCCGCAAGTGTTCGCAACAACGAATTCAGTGGGCCATCTTCATCATTTGATTCGATGATCCAAGCCGTCCAATACATTTAAATGGAGGTTTCAACCATAGACACGGTGGCCATCTGCATCAATACACACACAAACAGGTAGAGAGTGGTCAAACGTACGGTAGACGATAGCGAGAGAGATCCTCCAGAACACACAGAATCCAATTCAAAACCGTCCATTCCCGATTGGTTTTTCGAGGGGAATCCAATGGACGGATCTGATGATTCAAACACCAAGGAATGTGGGCCCCACAGTTAACGCAAAATCGGAATTTTTGGATTCTTTATGCAGACGTGCGTCCGGAGAGGCCCAGACATTCCGGGCCGTTCTGTGATCTTGGCTGGGATCGGACCGTCGATCCTAGCCGTCCAAATCATTCCCATGGGACGACCGACCAATCCCAAGAATCCTGTCCGGATCAGATTTCGTAATGGGGTCTCTGATTTCTGCTTCTGCTGATGATGAGCAAGGAGGTTCTAGAGTGCTGCTGCGTAAACACCACGCCCGACTTTCTCCACAAGCAAACCGACTTGGCTGACCTCCTTAGGGCTATAAAAGAGAGAGAGAATCAGACGTGAGGGGGGAAAATCTGGGGGGGCTGAGTTAAGACGTGAAAAGGGGCAGCCGTGGAGGCCTGTGAAGGTGAAAGGAGAGAGGAGAGAGAGAAGGGCATGGGTTTTTTTTTAATCCTTTTCTTATTTTCTTTAATCTTTGGTTTACTTTTTCTTTTCTAGGGATTTAGTCCATCCATGCCGGGCTAAACCTCTTAGCTAGGGCTAAGAGGTGAAGCTTATAGCGTGATGGGGGACCTTTTGCTTATGTCTTTTATTTAGACTGAACCTATGTTTATTTTAGTTTGATTAACATGAATACTTTTAGTTTTTAATGGTGTGTTGTGACTGAAATTACAATAGATCTGCAATGGCTTTGAGTATTTCCTTTCCTTTTTTATGTGTCTGACATCAGGAAGCCCTGTTGTTCACCATCGTCTCCCCGGCATGGTTGGATGTTGGTACCCTTCCTAACCTTCATGACATGATTGATTGGTTGGTAATTAGTTTAATTCTGTTGTTTACTTTGTCTCCTGGGCATGGTTTGGTGATGGAATCCATTCTAATTCATACACCTTTCATCTCTTAAAAACTAGATCAAATGAAGTTCAGTTTAATTTTCATAAATCAAGTGTAGTTCTCCCTGATCTCTACAAGTGGATCCTTGGCACCCTAGTTTCCCTTTTTCTAAATTTTTCCAAAGTATTAGATTATTAATTCATCATTATTCCTTTCATTTTTATCTGATTTAGATTTCATCTTATTCTATTTCTAGTTCTGGTTACTTTCAGATTACGTACAGGTTTCAGTCCCTGTGGATTCAACCTTGGTCTTATCGAGATTATTACTATATCACAACCCTACACTTGGGAAGTGAACACTAGGTCCCGAGCTTATGTAGGAGACGTCAGAGGTTATCAATATCATTAGGCAGAGGATGCGCACAGCTCAGAGCCAACAGAAAAGTTTTGCTGATCGTCGGCGTCGTCCCTTGGAGTTTGATGTAGGGGACCATATGTATCTCAAGGTCTCGCCCATGAAGGGCGTAGTTCGTTTTGGAGCGAAGGGCAAGCTTGCCCCGAGATTCATATGACCTTTTGAGATCACTAGGCGCGTTGGCGCCGTGGCCTATCGGCTTGCCTTGCCATCTTAGTTATCTGGCATCCACAACGTTTTTCATGTCTCTATGTTGAAGAAGTGTGGGTCAGACATCGTTCCTGTTATTGATTGGCAGCCGTTAGAGGTTCGTGAGGACACTTTCTATATTAAGCAGTCAGTTCGTATCCTTGATCGGAAGGAGCAGGTCCTCCGGACCAAGGTCATTCCGTTGGTGATGGTTCAGTGGGGTCACCATTCTGTAGAGGAGGCTTTTTGGGAGCGCGAGGCTGAGATTCGAGAGTGTTATCCCCATCTCTTTGATGACTGATTATGTGTTATATTTTATATGTTATTTCTGATTTTATATGATGATATTATGTCTCTTCTTCCTCACGAGTTATAACTAGTTGCGATGATTGTATAAATTTTGAGGACAAAATTTTTATTAGAAGGGGAGAGCTGTAAGACCCGTATCCTTGACCGTACCGTTACATAGACATCCGCGGTCTTTCCGGTCGAATTTTGACAACCTTCGACCCTTAACTGGTATTGCGCGTGACCCTAATTCACATGTCGTTAATCTGATTCGACTCAACCCGAGACTTGTACCATTGCGACCGCACCGTTGCCGCGGTTCCGATGCCGCGACTAGCGTGCCGAGGCGATACTCTGGCCAGGAGATGTGGGCCAGCGTTCGATGCGAAAAAAATGCTGGGACGGTGCGGTCGCAATGGTACAAGTCTCAGGTTGAGTCGAATCAGATTAACGACGTGTGAATCAGGGTCACGCGCAACACCGGTTAAGGGTCGAAGGTTATCGAAATTCGACCGGAAAGACCGCGGATGTCTATATAACGGTACGGTCAAGGATATGGGTCTTACAAGGAATTACACCGGTTTTTATATTGCCTGAACTAGTTGGTCAAATACATCTTGAGCATGCTTTGTACATTACAAAGTTCCATATCGATATTGAATTTATCCTGAAAAATAGCATATTACATGAATAAATAATTTGTAAATAAATTTAATGACATAATTAATTTTTAAAAAAAAAAGCTAAAATGGAACTTAGTCTTCAGTTATCAATATCCGATTGCATATGACCACCTTGTTCATATCAGGCACAAACTCTCAAGACTTATAGGTAAGGGTCACCCACCATCGACATATCACCCCAACCTCAGTGGCGAAAATGGCTACCTATAGTCTCATCAGTTTATACTTCCCTTATGGGAAAGTGATATAGGGTCGCTGGCCCATCATCTCCAAATGCCTAGCGAGACTAAGTCCCAGTGACCTACCACATCATTTTCTAGACGTGGTGAAAGTTTCATATGAAAAATGAAAATAATACAATTTAGTACATACAAATCGAACATTAATGGACTTGCAACATCCAATGGTGACTATTGGGTGGAAGAAGGATGGACAGAAGTCTAGGCGGTGCGAGTCTGGCCTGAGCAAAACTAGGGTAAGGAAGGTCGTGCAGTGGAAGGCTCACTAGGGGATGACAGAGAGAAGGCTAGTATATGTCTCTTGACACCGCCACCGGGTGTCATGACTGTTGGAGTTGGAGATTCAAAATACAAATAATATAATTTAAAACACAAATAAATGAATCACATCATACAAAGAAAAGATTGAACATGAAGAAAAAAAAAACTTTCATTTACAATTTTATAATATTATACAAGCTAAAACTTACACGACTATTTTATGTATCATCATCATTACATAGAAGTTCTACATCATTATCCCAGACATCTTCACTATTACTTTCATCATCATTGATGAAAATTTTATATTATTCAACATTTATCTCATTGGCATCAACATACTCTGGGCCCATGTCATCTTTAAGCAACAGGGCGATATTATGATCGTCATCTTGGATAGTCCCATCAACCTTGTATGATGTTCCTGGATCTTTATCTTTCTCCTCAACATGCTCATCTTCCTCTACCTTTGGAATATCATACCAGTTTCTAAGCGGTGCCCTCAAAACGATTTGCCAATTGACTTTTAATTTAGTGTCATTGAGGTAAAAATCTTACTTAGCCTGAACTGCTAGTACAAACCGGTCATCCTTATACCATTTACGGAGGAGATTAATGCTCTTAAAATAATAGTCTCTTTGTATTCCCATTTTGTTATTGCTAACATCTGGCTAATCACATTTAAAAAGGAAGACCTAACTTCCTCCACAATAGTTTAAAATAATAATGTTCGTTAATATACCAAAGAAGTCAAAGGGTAAGTTTTCTTCATGATCTCCATTCACAACTATGCCACTATTTTGAGTTTTACGATTTTCATCACGCTTGTTGGTATGGAACCTAATTCCCTTAACAATGCAACCACTATACCGAATGACTCATGAATCAGGACCGCATGCAAATGAATACAGTTCATCCGTCGCTTCAAGTGATTCATATGAGTGCAATCGTTTTATCTATTGAAAACAAGTGTAAAAGAGATTAATAAATTATAATAAATATTTATAAGGATGTTTAAGTAACCATAGTCTTGATCACTTACACATTCCTCTGACCAATTTGGTAACTGTTGTTCGTTCCTCTATTGTGCATTAGTTGTGCATTGGCTCTCGATATATTGTTTGTATTTCCTACATATAAAGTGGATAAATGCTATAAACTAAATGCAAAACACATGAAATATGAGTAAAATTCAAAATAGTTTACTTACATTAAATAGTCATTGATCTCAGGCCTATTATTCAGCTCGTACATCCATACCTTTGTGAGCTCAGTTACACCAATTTCATGATGTGGTGCAGCTCTTAAAGGGGCGTACCTTTTGTGCAAAGACATATAGTCCCCCATGCTGCTTTCCATAAACAATATCTTAATTACGCTCTTGTCGGTTGAATCTTATCTCAACATCTTCAAAATACATCGAACAAAAATTCATACACTCGTTACTTGTATAGGTTTTCGCAATGGAACCTTCTAGCCTTACTCTATTTCTGACATAAGAATCTTTTGACATGCATTATTAGACCCATAAATATAATAAATATAAATACATTACTAACATGACAAATGAATAATGATCAAATTTAAATTTATACGTTACCTTTTGATTGTTGAAATGACACAGGTTCAGCAATGATCGCCTCACGAGGAAAGTGCATAACTAAATGTATCATGACATCAAAGAATGCGGGCGGGAATATCTTTTCGAGCTTGCATAGTATTACTGGAATGTCGTATTCCAACTGTTCTAATCTTCTCAAATTCAACGTCTTAGAACACAATTCTTTGAAAAAGAATCCCAAATCAGTTAACGCATTGGAGACATGTTTACGCTTGAACCCACGAGTTGCACTAAAAGTAGTTGTTAAAGAAGAATATGACAATCATGGTTTTTCATGCCTGATACCTTGCAATCATTGACATTTATGCATCGCACGATGTTTAATATGAACCCATCTATCAACTTTACATCCTTCAACCATTGACATAAACTCTTTTTTTCATCCCTGGACATTGTGTAGCAAGCTGGTGGTACCGTATATTTATCACAATTCAGAACTAGTTGCAATTCATTCATGATCCCCATTTTCTTCAAGTCCATGCAAGCCTTTGGGGTGTCCTTTGTTTTTTTCTTCGATGTTTATTATTATTTTAAATACATTATCACAAATATTCTTCTTAATGTGCATGACATTTAGATTATGCCTCAACTTCAGTGTTCGCCAATATGACAACTCAAATAAAATGCTCCTTTTCATCCAATTCAACTCATTTTCAACAAGCTTCCTCTTCTTATTGTTCGGTCTGTTTTCAAATTCTAGATCTTTGACTACCTTTATTTGATTTAATATATCATCCCTGGATAGACACTTAAGTTCTAATGTATTTCCTGCTTACCATTAAAATCTTTACTTCTTTTCCACCATCTATGTTGCGAAGGGAGGAAGCGACGACAACATATATAACAAATCTTTCTTCCATTCTTCGATGAATAAGTTCTTTCCTTCTTACACATAGGACATGTCATCTTGCCTTTCGTATTCCACTCAAATAAGTTCTCATAGGCAGGAATGTCGTTAATGGTCATGCAACTGAAAATTTACTTTCTTCGATGCATCATCTGTCTCCACGCCATCTTTCCACAAATATTTTAACTCATCCATCAACGCATCAATGTCATTTCTAAGAGACTTCAAGTTAGGAATAAGCAAGGACATCATGAAGAATGGCTCTTTCATGCACTTCTAAGGTGGCAGATTGTAGGGAATAAGTATAACCGACCACATGCTGTAAGCAGCACTTATGTTTCCAAATGTGTTGAAACTGTCGCTGGCCAGTCCAAGCAGTGCATTTCAAGGATCGTCGTTAAATCAACCGTGCTTCTTGTGGAATTCTTGTCATGCTTCAAAATCTGTTGGATGCCTCAATACCTTCTTCCTCAGGTCTATGGTGAGCTTCTCTTTATACCACATCATATCAGAAGTTGTTTTTCTATACATAAAAAATCTCTGCAGCCTCAGATTTAATGGTAAGTAACGCATGCAGGACCTTGTGCAAGATCTTCTTACCCCTAACATTTACTCGTCTGTATCTGGACTTTTTGTATTTTTGACATGTATCATCCTTCTCATACTCATTCTAGAAAAGTATACAATCATTATTACATGCATGTATGGACACATCCGAGACCCAGGTCCCACAAAACCTTCTTAGCTTCATAATGAGACTTTTGTAATGTCTCCCTTTCGGGAAGTATATCCTTAATGAACTCACGCATCATGTTAAATGATTTGTTGTTACAACCATTCATTAGCTTCATATATAGCCACTTTATCAAGCATGATAACTTTAAATACTTCTGGGAACCCGGATACAGTTTACGCTCAACATCTCTCAATAAGCATATAAGTTTATCTGTTTTTCCTTTCCCTATTGTTACATCTAAAGTATGGGTGTATTTTGATTCTCCCACACAATTATCTACAAATGTTCTTGCATATAAGTCTTCTATGACGTCCTACATGGCATTAAAATATGTATTTTTGTCTACCGTCATACCGTCATTATCATCCCCAATCATTGGGGCTTCATCAATTTCACCATGATGATACTACCGGGTATTCTCCCTATCCATCCCATTATCATACAAATGCATATGCACTTCATTTATAGCTTTGTAATACAAGTTGTTGCACTTATGACACAGACATCAAGTGCTATTAAGTCCGCCTGTATGACGTCTCGCCACCTTTATGAACTCCTCAATTTTTTCTATATACTCTTTCGAAGCCCTATTCTTAATTCGTATCCAACTCCTATCCATGTTCATGTCCCTATGACAGGTTGAATAAGCACATTACTTCCTATCCATGTTTGTGTCCCCATCAAGTCAAATAAGATGGAAAGGTGATTTGGGAATAGAGTTGTACACAAGCCGAGCCGAACCGAGTTTGACATAAGTTTAGTTTGGCTTGTTTATGTGGCACCCCAGTTCGAGCTTACACGAGCCGAGCTTCGAGCCTATCCCTATTGTTTGAGCTTGGTTTGGTCCATATTATATGAGCTTGACCTTGGTTTGGTTTGGTCCAAATATCCGAGCCCAACCGAGCTAAGTTCAAACAAGGGTCAGATCATTTTTTTTTTTGGTTAAATAAACAATATACATTATATGAATTTTCTTAATACAAAAATAACACTACAAAATAACATTAAAAAAGACTAAAATAAAATTATGTTATGCTAACTAAGAAAGGAATCAACACCAATAAGGAAAATAATGCTATTAAGGAATCAACACCAATAACGATAAAGATAAGGTTTATCATTCCAGACCATTGATCAAACGGACTTTACCGTGGAGAACCCATGCGTAAAATTTTCCTGATTAGAAACTCCCTGGCATTCCCATTACTGAATTATTCCCTTCACCATCTACTACCCGGCCACCAATCTAATGGCTATAGAATCATTAACCAAGGGAGTCCATAAGGCATAGCCAATCCAAGGTGGGGTCCATCAAGTCAACCATCCCACCAAACCACAGGACCAACTTCCATATACTCCAGGCCCAGGGTCGAGGACTACATAATTCCTTCACCAGCTATCAACTACCATAGACTCAATCTAATCTGAATTTACAACAGCATATATGGGAAAAGGCAGAAATTTTGATATCAAAAACACGATCCGAGAAAATTTTACTGCCCATCAGTACATGCACGCAAGAAATAAAATATTAACATTCCAAACAGATTGGCAAACAAAAAAAGGATAAGAAAGATCGAAAATCTTAAAAATCCGCCGGCAATGGGAGTTGACCTAGAACTCAAAAAAAAAAAAAAAAAAAAAAAAAAAAAAAAAAAAAAAAAAAACCACCAAAATCCAAATTATAATTTAGCTTCATCTACGGCTGACTTGATTCTATCGACGACTTCTAATCCTCTGACAGAGTTGAGGTTGGGAAATGCTGTCTTCTCCCATCTATTGTGTCAGTGTCATGGAGCAAGATGGAAGCATCACAACCCTACAAAATCATGACTAGATGAGGCATTACGACTAGTGTTCCTATACAGAATGCTATTTTTGAGCCCATAAACATTCAACAAGGGACAAACTAGATAACAGGCCCAGATCTCACACTTGTGTGCCTCGTCAGCACACGAGGGGCCATTGTATAGCACATCCAGACAGATGGACGTGACTTCGGTGGATCCTGATGTATGTATGTAGAGTCGGGATCCTCTGTTATCTGGTCAACAGGGATTTCCTGTTGCCTGTCCAAAGCTTTTTTTTTTTTTTTTTTTAAAATTTTAGTGAGTGGTGACGTGGACCAATGAGGATTAGGGTATCAGGAAATTTCTGTTGACCAGATAACAAAGGATCCGGACTCATGTATGTTATATCCACTCTCTACATTTGTTTTTCCAGCGCATTTTAATGCATGAGCCCAAAAATGAAGTAGATCCAAATCTAAGGTGGTGGACCACGCCACAGGAAACAATGGTGATTGAATGCTCACCATTAAAAACTTCTTGGCCCACTGTAATGCTTATTTTCCATCCAACCTGTTGATAAGGCCACATGGACATGGATGAAGGTACCACAATCTAAAACTTGTGGACCCTGAGAAGTTTTTTTTTTTTTTCACTCACAAAATTCAAGTGTTATGCCTTCTCATTGGTCCACGTCATTTCCAATCATTTCCACTAACAAGATACCCCAGATTTCTCTCCCAAAACAGATTGCTAACTATACTACACAACTTTTAATGTGTGAAACTTTTTTGAGTCCCACCATGATTTTTGTGTTAGATCCAAGGTGTCCATCAAAATTTTCAGATAATTCTAAAGCATGAGCCCAAAAATGATGTACGTCTAAAGTTCAAGTGGATCACACCACGGAATGCGGTGGGAATTTTACAAACTACCATTGAAGCTTTCGTAGGGCCAACCATGAGGCTTATTGAATACATTGATGAAGTTAAAATATAAATATTAACTTTATCAGATCCTTCTTCAGCCCTAAGAAGTTTTCAACGGTAGCATAAATTCCTATTATCTTCATTAGTGTGGTCCACTTTAGCTTTGGATCTACATTGTTTTTTGGTTAATATCCTCAAATGATCCGAAAAATTGGATGGGCGTTGTAGATCTAAGAAATACAACACCGTGGGGCGCATAAAAATTTCACACCTAAAGAAATTCCGTTGCTTTGATCTGTACGGCATCCGAGACGGTGTGGACCTTACCGTACGTGGGTGTATTCCATATCCGTATCCACACCGTACATCTTATTTTTTTCTTATCATTTTAATGCATTATCCAAAAAATGAAACAGATCCAATTATCGAGTGGACCATATGATAGGCAACAGTGGTAATTGACCATTAATAGGCCACGAAAGTATGAGCCAAGCTTACTATCAACAGAATGGATGACAAATAAAAACTACAAAAACATTAAGGTGATCTCAAAGAAGTTTTGAATAGTAGGTGTTCCATCATGGCTGTTTCCAAAGTATGCTCCACCTGATAATTGGATTTTCTTAATGTTGAGGCACTCAACTAGTACAGCACATTTCTTGGGTTTTCAGGAGGTCAGTAAGATGTGGCTCAATTTCGACTTAAAATTTTGGCCTAATTTGGAAATATGATCTAGTCACTCTATTTTACTCATCATGATCTTTGATTTTACTAGTCACTCATCTCGATCGAGTTTTAGATGAGAAAGATTTTAGGTGGAAAAGATTGATCACCAATTTGTTGGGTCATATCTTGCTATCGAATGGTCAGATTTAAGTGAAATTTAATAGGAACATCTGAAATCATTTACTCTTCCAATCATTTGATCTCATTTTTTTTTTTCAAAATTTTAATTTTTTCTAACTTCTCCATTTTTTCCAAATCATTTTAGGATGTAAAGAAAAAAAAAAAAAGCAAATAGAGAGTCCATTTCAAGGATCAAGTGATCCACATAGTGGGGATTAAACATCTACTGTTGAAAACTTTTTGGGGCCACACAAGTTTTGGACCAAGCTGGAATTTGTTCTTTCCCTTCATCCAGGGCTACGTGACCTTACGAACAGGTTGGATTGAATATGAGGAATATCCAATTTGGGCCACAGAGCACCAGTCAGTGGCTACTTGGTTATTGACAGCATAACATGAGGCCAAGCATGAGGCAGATCCAACCCTCAAGTGGACCACACCACGAAAGGAGCTCTCTGACAAAGCATTCTATGTCATATTTTGTCCAACTCTGGTGTGGCCCACTTGATGGTTGGATCTATCTCATTCAATGGATGAACAATGTGTACATCATGGTGGGCCCCACATAGCTTTGCCTGTAACGAGCTCGGGATATGCGAGGTAGTATGAAATCCACGTATGGGAAATGAACGGACATGGATTTCCTGTGACCGGGGTTCACATGAAGTTCTTGTGGTCAGACTACATACATTATGTTGGGCCCCACTTCATGTCGTCTGATCATTGATTTGGAGGTCGAGGCGATCGCAAGTGATGTGCACTGTACGATATTCGATTGAGGACTTGATGAAGTGATCTACATTGGTTTCCACCATTTGATCGATGATTGGAGGTTGATTGGATGGTAAACAACACTTTGTGTTGTACGATCATTGATTGGGAGGTCGATCGGCCGATTGTCGGTGATGTGCACCGTTCAATCGTCGATTGGGGACTTGATGAGGCGATGTACAGTGGTTTCCACCATTCAATAGAGGATTAGAAGTTGATCGGATGGTCAACAACACTTTGTGTTATTCAATCGTTAATTGGAGGTCGATCAGGCGATCGTCAGTGATGCGCACCATTCGATTGTCGATAAAGGACTTGATGGCATGATCTATGGTGGTCAATATCGTTTGATCGTTGATTGGATGGTCAAAAGTACTTCGTGTCATTTGATTATTGATCGGGAGGTCGATCGGGCAATCATCGGTAAAGCGCATTGTTCAATCGTCGATTAAGAACTTAATGAAGCAATCTACATTGATTTTCAGTACTATTTAATCGATGAGTATATAGACAAATGAAGGAAAACTATTCATAAGAGCACACGAACAGATAAAAGAAAACTATTCATAAGAGTAAATAGACAAATGAAGGAAAATCTCAAATATCATCTTTATCCAAAACTTTTATGGCCCCCAAAATTTTTTTAGTAGTATAAGTTTAATTCTCACTAGTTATTTGGGATGATCCACTTGGGCTTTGGATATGCTTAAATTTTGGGATCATTTCATAAAATGAGCTATTAAAATGAATGGATGGCGTGGATTAGACACATACATCATGTGTAGGCCCCACAAAGTTTACTTAGTGTGGTTAGCTTAGTCTATGTTAGTGAGTGTTACCCAGGCAACTACTTAGAGAGAGAGAGAGAGAGAGAGAGAGAGAGAGAGAGAGAGAGAGAGAGAGATGGGAGTGGATAGGTTGTTACCTGAGTAATAACTTAGTGGGTGTTATCCCTACTATAGGGCCTACCTAGATGATTGTTGGATATCCACACTATCCATCTGTTTTTACGGCTTATTTTAGGATGCGTATTAAAAAAATTAAGCATATCCAATGATTTTTTTCTTTAGCCACCGGAAAAATCTATCGAGATATCACACTAATTTCTTTAGAAAAAATTAATAGTGGATTCCACATGATTGGGAGGTTGATCAGGTAATCGTTTCCACCGTTCGATTGGAACTACATTCATCGTAAAAAGTCTTAGTTAGTGTTTTTGCAATGAGTTTAACTAGTCGTCGCAAAAAGTCTTTCCCGCTACGTTTTTCATCACATCATCACAAAAAAGTTGACTATTTGTGACGATTTAAAATGTCATTATAAATAGTTTACCTTTTTTCAATGAAACTACATTCATTGCAAAAAGTCTAATTTAGTGTTTTTACAACGAGTTTAACCATTTGTCGCTAAAACCAACTGTTTGCGGTGGCTTTTGTGTCGTTACAAAAAATAATGTTTTGCAATACCACGTAATTTACCACGGAAAAATTCGTGGGACAAGTTTTTACGATGATAATTAAAACGCGTCGTAGAAAAGTTGACTATTGGTGACATTTTGAAATGTCGTTGCAAATAGTCTATGTTTTTGCAATGAAACTACATTCATTGTCAAAAGTTTAATTTGGTATTTTTGTAACGAGTTTATCTAGTTATCGTTAAACCAATTGTTTACGATGACTTGTGTGTCGTTATAAAAGATATGTTTTGCGATGACACCCAATTCATTGCAAAAAGTTGCTTATTGTGATGACGATTGGAACTCATCGCGAAATGTTTTTCCTATCACATAATTTTTAGTCAAAAAATTTATGTGAAAGTATTAATTACGACAAGTTTTTGCGATAACAATTGCGACTCGTTGCAAAACAGTTGGCTATTGATGACGATTGGAAATGTCGTCACTAATAGTCTTCTTCTTCTTCTTCTTCTTCTTCTTCTTCTTCTTTTTTTTTTTTTTTTTTTTTTTTTTTTTTTTGCGACGAGTTAGAATGTCATCACAAAAAATTGACTTTTTACGATGAAATTAAACTCACTGCTAAAATCATCATCCTAAAAAATCTAAATTGTTGTTGTGTAGCTACTGAAGCCGTCCATAGCTAATCCGGGTCCCTTTTGCAAGGCGGTAGCTGCCGTATGAATTTTTGATCGCACAACGGGCATGTTCTAATAGGATTTGAAATCCTTGCTTATGGTGCTACCGTGATTTGATTTGCTTTTAATTTTGGATGAACTTTTTATTATTTGCTCATAGTTCCTTATTGCTTATGAGAAATTATTGATGGTTCCGACAAAAATTTTCCTTTCAGTTGGATTACGGAAAAATTCGTGGAACTTTAGGAACTTCATGCTTATGAGAAATTTTGAACGCGCAATGGGCATGTTCTATGAATGATGTCTACCTTTTTAAGTAGACGCACATAGCTGATTACTTTTGACAAGCTACGTGTTGGTGATCTCTTTTAACGCAACTAGATTTTCCTCTTACAATTTATACACTGTGACGACTCGTGGTGGCTTTTTATTTGGCAACATTGACAGCATTAGGCCAGGTGTAAAAAGTTCTCATTAGTTCCTTATCAAAGCTATCATCTTATAATCATAGAGTTGTGTTGGGCCATGGTGATGTTTCCGCATCATCCAAACCGTCCATATTGTGTACCACCAATGTTAAGCCCCTAGCCCGAAAGACATCCTAATCCAAAACTCATTTGGGCCACCTCGCAGGGAAAGATGGGAGCAATGAAGCCAAACCGTGCCAGGCTCAACAGGCTGTCCACATGCTATCCAATCCATTCCTAAGACCCAAGCCACCAGGACATTGGACACCCGAACAATCAGGCAGTTCCATTACTCTGGCGGGCAAATGCAAGTGAATTTAGGAGCTGTTTGGGTCAGGTATTTGGCCAGAGACTTATAATATCCACGTATTTCACATCTCCCTTGTTTGCTTTTCGTTGAGGATTTGGGCCAGAGGTTTTAGGTTGGATTTTACTTTGGCGTGGCTCACCTGAGTTTTGGATCGGCTGCTTGGGGATGTATATACAATGAGAACGAGGAGCCGTGCCTGACGCCACGTAATGGTGGACTCCACAGAAGCCTGAATGTATAGAAACTTACATACGTTCGAACGGATGGGATCATTCTCCTTCTATATTTACTAGACTTAGAAATGTCTGCCCTAGCATGTGTTGTGTCCTGGCCTAAAGAATCAGGCCGATCAGGTCACAGGTGGGGACTTTTCTAATTGCTTTTCCCATACACGCGTGGCCCACCTGATGACCAGATTAGCCTGCTTTGTGGGCCATGAAACAAATTAACGATAGTAACTATTACAATTTATTCATGTGTAACTTAGAAATATTTCATTCTTAGACAATATCTACCAAATCATTGATTGCCCTTCACAGCTTCTTATTGAGTTTAAATCTCTTAGAGAAGAAGAGATCCCTAACCCACAAAGGAGACCATGTCAGTATGGCAAACAACCCAGTCATGTGCCCAAAAACAATCTGCTTAGGTGGCTTCTGACTCAGCACTTTCGATGCCACATGTCGCGCAAGTAACCCCGCATCCGTAGCCTTAGCCCCCTGCGACGCCTTAGCCCGCTCAGCTATCGGCTCCTTAAAATCATGATACAGTTTCCAATCCTGCAACCCTAATCTCTCTACAGCCGCGCTACCAAAGTTGGACCGTATCGCCCCAGGCAACACTAATACAACATTGACCCCAAAAGGCCGTAGCTCAACCCGTAGCGCGTGTGACATGGCATGAACCGCGGCCTTGCTAGAACAATAGGAGCCCGCCCAAGGGGTCGGTGCCAGTCCCACAACACTCCCTACATTCACTATACATCCGCTACGTCGAGAGGCCATGTGTGGTGCTACTTGTTGCACCACCCTCAGCTGCCCTAGTGTGTTAATCTCCCAAGCCCGACGAACTATGGCCAACGGCATCTCAGCTAGCGGCCCAGTGCTACTGATCCCAGCATTATTAATTACAACATCAATCTGGCCACACTTTTTTATGATGGTCTCCACAGCTGATGCCACACTATCATCGGATGAGACGTCGACCTCTAGTGCCTCAACGTTCTCCGATAAGAGGTCGGACATGTCGTGCATGCGGCCCGGCAGATCGGACGCAAACACACGGCAATTACGTTCTGCGAATGCCTTGCAGTACTCGAACCCGATCCCGCCCTTGGCGCATCCGGTCACAAACACTACCTTACGATCATTTTTCGGTAACAAAAGTACGTTATGGTCACCCATAGCGAACTTCTGCTGTACTTGAATTTTGAACACTTGAGAGTTGTTCTAATGTAGCATCTCTTTATGTAAGGAAGAGGGTCAGTGTTAGTTCCGCCTTGGTGTTTTCTTGTGTATATTCTATGGTTTTGAAATGAGAATATGCTTAGGGGCATATACTTGTTGAGAGATGGCCGGCTAGGGTTTGGCTTCATGTTATCAGTTTGAACATGTTGGGCCCATGTTTCAATCCAAACCGTTGATACCATGAACTTAGTCTAAAAGATTGAAAATCCTCGACTCGACCAGATTTTAGGTGACTCAAAAAAACTCGGTTTTCGCATGACACGGTCAAAATTCAAGATAAACTCGACATGAAATGACTCAGTAAAACTTGACTCGACCTAGAATAGGTCGATATAATTTATATGTCATTTATATTTTAAATATTCAATTTTACTGAAGAAATCAGAAAAAAGCTGATGTGAATTTTTGAAGAACTCGTCTGGTTTATGGGTAGACTCCACTTGACAGGATTGGGTTGAGTCGAGTCGAGTCGAGTCAAGTAGCTTCAGCGATTTTTTGAAGAATTCATCTGGTTTATGGGTAGACTCGGCTTGACTGGATTCCGCTGAGTCAGAGTCGAGTAACTCATTTGAATTTTTGAAGAATTCATCCAGTTTATGGGTAGACTTGGCTTGATGGGTTTCTGCCGGGTAGAGTCGAGTTGAGTCGAGTCTTCAGGTTTTTAAACTATGACCATGAGCCCCATTGTATGCACCCAAATATCCCAGATGGAAAATCATAACCCTTAAATACCATTAGGATATTGGAAAGGGGGAGTGTTTTTTTTTTTTTTTTTTTTGCGTGGGCCATCAATATATGATGAGGCCCATCACAGCAAATGAAATAATATCATGGCCCCACCTATACAAACTGAAAACTGGTTTCATGAATTGCCAACTCATCATCCGAGTTGGATGAGACCCTTTGACTCAGACTGGGTTGAGTCTGATCCGAGTTTGCTACCACGAGAATTGAAAATATGCCTGAGTCAGCTGACTTGGATGAGTCATTCCTGAGTTAGTAGAGTACCATCTTGGCTGACTGGACAAGTCAGGTTGGGTCATCAAGTCTTCAATCCATGACTCGAGCAAACTGAAAGGATTAAGAATTAATGGCCCGAATATTGTTTAGTTCCTGTTTGCATTATCTATCAAGCTTAATCTATGTACGTTTAAGACATTCGCTGCATCACATTTAAGAAAATGAACTTACTGTTCTGGAAACATATAGTGAAGGGCTTATATAGGTGGATCTACCGGTACTTCTGATGGAATATACACGATTTTAGGAACTTTTACAAAGCTGAAGATGAATGCTCTCTCATCTAGTGATTTGCCTAACCAATATGTGAGTAGAAAGGAGTTAGTTAATCACCACTCTGATCCTATGGTGAGGATGGCCATCAGACTTAGTCAACAATTTAGATTATCTATAGACAGCCTAATGAATATATAATTAGGTATACTCTCATTATTCTGATTTTCTCTTTAGGGAGTTGCTCGAATGCATGCATTTACTGAGGAAATACTTTTCCTTTTTTTTTATAAAGAGAGGAATCGTGATGAGTAAGAGTTTAGATACGATGAAGCTTATCTCTGTCTCATCCAAACTGTCTGCCTTATCACAATTCTCTCTCTCTGGTTTGATTAATTTAAATTTGAATTTTGAGATAAATGGATTAGAAAAGGAATATCTACCCAAAAATATTCTAAGAAAAAACCATGTAGAACTCATCCATTAGGAGTTGCGCAAAGGTAGGCTCCATAAGCCCATATCCAACATCTCCCGCTCAATCACATTGTGGGAAGTGCATAATGTAGATTTTCCATCTAGCTCATCTTATTACAAAAAATAAAAATAAAAGATAGTGATAAAAAGAATTAGAGGAGTAGGATCAATTGGAACATTATTCTCTTCTCATAGGTATTTAACTATTGTGTTACTATCTAGCTAGCACTCACTAACCCAAGCTTTGTTATGCTTATTTTAGTCCATATAAATAAACTAGATGAAGTTGATATAACTACACTAAATGAAGTTTACTCCCAATATAAAGTATGTACTTAGCCAACATACATAATTATCCAATTTATTGAGTTTATTTAGAAAACTTAGTTTTTTGCAAACTTCGATGTAAACACTTTTCAAAGTAATAATATACTATGTATATCTTTTACAAGAATATTATTTGTAAAACCTTATTAAAACTTGATACAACAAAAATTTTTTCAAGTGTGTATATAATAGCTCGTTGTAAATATTATAGAATCTACCCGACGTAGATGTGTAATTATGAATCAAGCAAGCCACTTTTCTAAGATAACAAAGTTTAACCCAATTTCAAGACCTTCGTGGTCGTACACTAAACTAATGACACTTAGTCTCATCTTTCTATATACAAGAGGAGGGCAGTTATGGATCAATGAGTCACCTATGAGATTGGCTACTCACACAATGCAATAATTAGATTAAATCAAAGAATTATGTAGGTAATAGTACATGCATGTGGCTACAATCCACAATATAAAATAGATGATACGGAGCACATGTCGGGTTAACAATACGCTTGTCATCACATGTGAGGTATGACTCATCTGATTCCCTCACAGCTTGACATTTTAATTAGGCTATAATGTTAATCATGTAGAAGAGTAACAGAGTATGTTATTTTGACTTTGATTAGTCTCTTTAGTTTTTAGTATCGAAGGTAGAAATGATATTTCATCACTTATATCCCCATCCTTTAACCTTCGCAAAAGAGACGGTTCGTACCTCAGTACATAAACATTACCCTGATTTTATTTCTCTTATACATTTAGGGTTGGTCTACCCCTACGAGTGGCTAACTAGCCTACCGATAAAGATAGAGATTTCTCGAGATAACAAGGTAAATATTGATAATCTACATATTTAGTAAAAAAAATAATGTGCAATAAAAATAAAAGGAGTAATCATTTATTAACAAATGATAAAAGATACATTAATTACAAAAAATAAAGGTATACAACTACATCACTTGAGTTTTTCTCAATTTTATCTTCCCGACGTAAACCTAGAATATATATCTAGCTATAGGTTTCGTCATGAGATCCACCAACATCTCTTTGGTGGGGATATAGCTAAGGAGAATATTTTATTTCTCACTCACTCACTCACTCATTAATATAATGATACCTAATATCAATGTGCTTGGATTTCTGGTGGTGTTTGAGGTTCTTTTCAAAGTCAATAGCAAAGGTGTTGTCTATCTTTATTGGCATAGACTCATGAATGCCTCGTATAATCCCTATACTTTGCAAGAATCTTTGTATACATACATACTCCTAAAAAAAATATACAACATGCAATGTACTTGGACTCCATGGATAAAAGAGTCATGAATGTCTTTTTTTACTCGACCATGAGATAGTTGTTATGAGATGTCTTAAATCTGTATATGTAACAGGGGTTTGATTGATCGACCACCCTGTTCGATCAATCGAGCGAGCCTTGAATTATACAGATGAGTCTATGGACAATTTTGGATAGTCTCGATCGATCAAAGTCTCGGCTCGATCGATCGACGAAATTTAGAAATTACTAAACTCTCTGGATAGTTTTGAGCATGTTTGATCGCTTGAACATTGGAGCTCGATTGATCGAGGGTGTGCTCGATCGATTGATGCTTATATCGGCGGCACTCACAATTTTGTGAAATTGCATGGTTTGTTTCCTATTCTAGGTGCAACACTCATGTGTGGGTGCAATTGTGGGATTAAGGTATGCTAATCAAGGGCTAATCATTTTTAGGGTTTGAAGAGGAGAAAACGAGGGTTTTCTAAGCATTGTAAGAGATTTCATCTCTTGTAATCTTGCTTTTATAGTGGTTCATTGTTGGTTTATGCTATGGTTTTTTCCCGCAAGGGTTTTTCCATATAAGATCCATGCATGCTTGTGATTGCTTTACTTATGTTTGCTTAATCTCATGTGATCTCAATTCGGGGTTTGTTTCCATGAATTCCCAACAAGTGGTATCAAAGCTAATGTTGGGATTCAAGTTTAGATTTGATTCATGACGATTATGGAATCAAATATGAAATATGAAACAGAGAAGTTCACAAGTAAAAAATAACTTCAAACTATGGAAGATGAAGATGAGAGGCCTCATACTTCAATAAGGACAGCAACACGCACTCCTTGGTGTTGAAAAGTGTGCAACGTCTATAACTAATGAAGAGTGGGAAGAGTTGGATGAAAGAGTGAAAACCTATGTCCAACAATATTTGGTGGATGATGTCCTAATAACACCTATGCCAAAATTACATTGGGTCCTAAGGCATCCACCATTAGAGCCGCACATGACCATGTCAGGCAGTCCATATGGGGCACACGTACGAAGCCTCGGTAACTAGGGGTAAATAGCATTGAACGGCCACTTTCACTAATCATGAAAAGATGATGTCGTGGACATGACTAATCCTAAGTACGACCGGGGACCCGATATGGACCGTGGGGGCCAGTTCTCCCAAGTTCCACTCCGACAGACCAAACTAAGCATAGGCCACTCGTTGTAATTATGATAAGTCCGAAACTATAGGAAATCGATGACCTCACTGGGTCGAGGCCCATTGCGGGCGGCGAACCAAGATAACGCTTAGAACCACTCAACTTGGGCCAGAAGCCGAACGCCTGAAACGCACGATTCCCCTATGCATAAAATATGAAACTTAAGTGAAATAGGCCCCCTCGCTCTTTCGCGAGGTTTTCTGACTGTTGGATTGCGACCAAACTCGAGGCACAAGTTAAGGATATTTCTCTGCTCACATCTGTATAGCTACGTCCTTGATTGATCACCGACGACTGTCCACCACGAATGGGGTCCTCACGGTCTATCAAAGCGTTCGATCTCCACCCAAGTTTGACCAATCACAGATCCTATGATGGGGCACCTGCCCCTTGGTACAAATGAGCTAGTGGGTCCTCATAGGAACTATGTAAGCCGAAAACAACCCACTAAGGGCAAGTTTAATGGAAAAGAGGCCCCCAGGGCGATTTATGCACAAATCTGGGACAATAAGAGGCCCAAAAATTTATTTCCTCACTCTCATACGAATTTCAAGCTGTAAACACACAAAGAGAGAGAGAGAGAGAGAGAGAGAGAGAGAGAGAGAGAGAGAGAGAGTGGGGAGAGGATGAGAGGAATTTTGGGGAAGCTGATTTGGGTGATTTCCCCATCTCCACTGGCCACAACCTAGCCAACGACCGCACCACGCCATAAGAAATAACTCGTCAGCAAGAAGGAGGTAACTATCAGACCCTCATGATTTGAGCCTTATAGGCCTATTGCATACCCCTTTACAAGCTAATTTCATTGACGCTGGGCACCAACACTCTAACCTACAGATCCCAACCTTATGAGCGGCACAAAAAATCGACGAATCACCTCTAAGTGCGGACCATTACCCTTAGGTTGCCGATTATCGAACTCGCACCACTGTTAATGGTTTGTATAATGAACAAATGATCGCATGCTAACCAGTGTACATTCACTTGATGAATTCTTTCCAAAATTTCATATTTGCGTAGTGTAGCCTGAATGCCCGATTGCATGTTAGAATAAGGTGAATTTTTTGAAATTTCCTGCATCTGCTTTACATTATTCCCCAACAAATGTACCCAGTTTTGCCTAATTATATGTCAATTATGAAAATTTAGATACTACACCTGCGTGTCTGATAAATTGCCTAATTCAAGTATAACCCTCCTGAATTTGAGTTGGATCCTTTCATGTACTTGCGATGAGTACTGTATGAAATATGCTGTTTGATTTGGATAACTGGTTAATTGGGTTAGTCGACAAACCATAAAAACTAGTGAGAGTAGCCCTATTGGTCCAACAGCCCCAAGCCAATCCAACCAGCTCAGGCCAAACGTGGACAACCGATAGTAGTCGGACTACACTGGATGAACAAACATAATTAAATACTCAGCTAACATGATCACTCATCACAATGCATTAGTGTAGTTTGTGGTGACTTGGGTGTGGTGGTCACATGATGAGAGAGTGTTGGCATTTGCGAATGTTGTGTTGGAGTCGCTATGAGGGAGTGTTGGATTACGAGGACATGCATCATCTCATAACAACATGCACGTGCATTAATAAGAGTATCTAAGAACTGAATGTTTGTGTTGCTTTATCATTAACTATACTTGTGGAACTGATAACTTATGTAACTTGATGTTAATAGAACCACTGAGTTGATCACTCACTCCCACTTTGGGACGGTGTTTTAAAACACCAACCAAACCCTATCATAGATGCAGGTACCTTGGAGTCCGACACGTTGGACAAGGCATCTGTGGAGTCAGAAGAGGAGCTTTCGTATTTCTATCTATTGGGCAGGCCACCAAAGGTTGCTTTAGGAGCAACGGTGAGATTTTGAGCCAAGACGTTCTGTATTTTGGAGCCTCATGTATTTTGCTGGGATGCAGTCCCATACACTAGACTTACACGTCATTAATTAGTCGTATTTTGAGTTAGAACTTGCATTCGTTTCTATGCACATTGCATGCTCCAGTTTAATTCCCTAAACACTCGTATGCCAAATAAAATAAACCATATAACACATTTTTGCAAGGCACAAGTGACACCCCAAATAATGGGCGTCGAGCATTTACTTGACCCTTGAAATTTAGGGCATTACAAGTTGGTATCAAAGCATGAGTTTGGAATTAAAATTGGATTGTGGGCTGTGGGCTTACCACAGATACGTTCGCTGACGTAGATAGGGCTCGTCGAAACTTAGCCACATCAAACCTTAGGATGAGACCTCGGAATAGCCAAGGATCAAGTTGTAACGAGCCTCTCACTGAGAAAAGTATACGTGAATGAGTAGGGAATCCCTCTTGAGTCGATTCTACTAGGCAAGGTCCATATTGAGTCGACGTCGGGGCATCGGGAGAGTAGAAATCCCACCCTCGTGATGGAGATAGGACCTCAACCATGATTAGAGGCGGGCCACAATTGGCCATCGACGCCTAGAGAGTACATTTTGGGGTGGCAAACCAAGTTGCCGCCTCCAAACTAACATGTTAACGCTAAGATTTGGCTGCAGGCTGTGGTGCCGCCATAAAAAAATGGCACTCCACAACCCAATTAAATCGAAAACTCGCGTTGCCGCCGCGAGATCGACGCGCCACAACTGATTTTCACCAGGGGTCGGCAGTGTTACCCCGGATCGACGTGCCACTGCCAGGACCCAACCCCCAATGGGTTGGGTTGCACATGTGGGGCCCTTTTTTAAGCTCCAAGACCCTCCAAACACCCCTATTTCAAAATTTCCCTAACCCCTCTCTCTTAAAAACCTAAAACCCTCTTTCTAAACTCATTTTCTACAACAAATCCTCCTTCTCAAGTCCATCTTTTCGAATCTCTTTATTCCCAAACTTATCTTTCTCTAAGGTGTTTCTTCTAAAACCCATTTCCCTCAAAATTCTTCACTCTCAAAACCCATCCTTCGTTAAAACCATTATCTCCTCATACCTCCTTCCCTTATAAACTCATTCCCTTCATTCACAAGGCCCTTCAAGGAAGAAATGGCTTTCATTGCGATTTTCTCCTCCATCTTTTCCATTCGTTTGGTCCTTTCCCTTATGGGGAAAAAGAGGGCGGCTCCCAACAAGACGGGGCCAAGCCGCGAGAGAAGGACAAAGAGGAATTTCGATCTGTAAGTTTTGCTTGCACCATCCGCTTGACCCAGAGTGGAGTTAGGGAGATTCTGAAAGTGGAAGGTCTTATTCGAGGCCACCGTGGACGACGACCTATTCGGCGAGCATGAACTACTCGACCGTCTTCTGCACAACGGGTGGGAGAACATTTTCAAGGGAATTATCATGCCAACGCGGGTCTAGTAAGGGCATTCTATGCACAAATACGGAACCCCAAGCTTGAACCCCTGGGGTTCGACATCAGCTACAGCGGGCGACTTGCTCACATTGATGTGGGGGTCATCTCATGGATACTCAAAGTGCCCCGCGGGAGAGCGCACATCGATGAGGAAAACCTGAAGATGAAACAATGACAAGACGAGTGCATCCTCCACTTGTGCAGCCAATTAGTCGAGTGGAGGAGGGACAACAGTGTTTTGGCCTCAAACATGATCGCGGAATACCGGCTACTTCATCACATATGCACATACAATGTGTACCCAAAGACTAGCGACCACACAGAATGCTCCCGCTATATGATAGAGTTTCTCTATCAGGTGGGCCGACGAGAGGATGTGTGCCTCCCCACCATTGTGCTATCTTAGATTATGAAAGCTGCAATGGTGATTTACGAGAACCTAGGGCTCCCATTTGGCCGCCTAGTCTGCAAGATGGCACGACAGTATGAAATCAGGGGAATGGATGATGACTCTGAGTCGATTAAGGTGATTAACAATGACACCTTAAATCGCATGAAGGTGGGCCCCAAACAATGTATGGCCCGAATCGAAGAGTTCAAGGATGAGGCTGAGGAAGAAGAGGAAGATAGTGAAGAGGAAGAAGAGGATGAGAGAGGTAGAAAAAGAAGACGAAGAAGGAATTAGAGTAGAGGCCAAAGGGGTCGGCGAAGAGCCTCTCACCCCTCAGAGCGTGTAAGAGTGCCTGGACACGTTAGAGGTAGAGGTCTACATGAGTCGAACCGAGTCGAGCTTGGCACAGCTCGACTCGGCTCGACCACTAACTGACCCCAGATTGAACTCGGGTTGGCTTGGTCCTCGAGCCTGACTGGCCACCTTAGCTTGGTTTGGTCAGTATCTTGGGTCGGTTCGAGCCGCGTTCGAGCCAAGATCTAGCCTGTGTGGCATTTTTCCAAACACATGAAGTGCACTTTCAATTTCTTACTGTATGTAAAATAACAACAGTTGTTTACAGGTATTTCATCAAACACCTTGTAGGCAACATCAAAATCAAGAAAAAATGGTATTTGTTTCATGTACATACCTTTCTTGCCACCAGCGTCGACACTTCGTTTAGTCATTTCATCAAACACTTGGTGAGCAACATCAATATCAAAGTAACCGAACTGGTTTGATCTGAGTTTAATTCGAATTGGGGTTCGATCTGAGTCAAGTCGAGCTTGGGCAAGCTCGAACTTGGTTTAAAATTTTTTTGAGGTAAAAAAATTAGCTCGATTTAGCTCGAATTCAATTTCAAACTCAGTCGAATTAAGCTTTTTCGAGTCGAGACGAGTGAGCTGACCGAACTAACTCGATTCATGTACAGCCCTAGCTAGAGGCCAGGGTAGCCACAATGGAACGAAATCAAGAGAAATGGAACAAAAAGTTGTACCGCACCATAAAAGCGGTATTATACTATGTTTAGGAGGGAGCGCCCACACCTTCGGCGGACTCTGAGAGCTGATAGGCCATGTGGACCACTTGGTGCTTGGGTACTTAACCCAAGCTAGTTAGGGCTTTGTTTTCCTGTTATTTTGTATTGAATATGTAATACCTAGGGCCTAGTTTTCTTAAGTATGCCTGACATGGTAGTTTGTTTTGACTGTAACAACTAGTATGATGAACCAATGTACTAAATCCTAATTGTTGCAATGAAACCACCATGCGCCATTTTAACTTCATAAATATTTGTTGTGTATACCCTCATCCCTGCATGGCATATCTGAAGTCATATGTGTGCATGACCTCACATAATCATCTCATAAGTCTGATGCCTACCTGAAACATGATCACATGAAATCCCACATGGCGGACTGGTTGAGGAGAGTCACTCCTCCCATAGTGAGCGGTCAAGACTCAAGCCAGGCCTAGAATCTGAAAGGGCAAGTGAGCAGTTGGGGCCCCCGCCAGGACAAAGCCGTCTTGGGCTTATAGACTCATCTAGTGTCATGGGTGCTACACTAGGGACAACCCTTAGTGTGGGACCAGATTTTGGCTAATCCCAGGCTGCATCTTCTGTCACGCCCCAAACTCCAAAATTGGGCTCACAGAATTCTCGATCGCCGAATCCGGCACCGATAGTCTCCGTAGTGCCCCATTCTCGGCTCCCGACACCCATATGCTAGATTCTGATCCTGGGACCCTACAAGAAGGATTTTTAATATAATTTTTTTTTGTAATGAAGCAAAACCACAAGTATAACCAAGTCATAAAACAACATCACCACATATCCACTATAATAAAAACCTTGAGTACAATGTGGAAAGGGAATACAAAGATAGACAAAAGCTCAGAAGTCGGCTGTATACTCCAAGCTCAATGCTGTTGCGGCGTCCTAGCATCACCTGCATGCAACGATCGTGCATAAGCTTATAGAAAGCTTAGAGGGTGGTGTAAGTGTGTGTGCAAGGTAAGTGCGAAGTGTGCAATATCAGATTAATGCGAAAACATGCTGGCATGCTAACGAATGCTATCAGCCGTACTAAGGCTATGCGATGCAAGGCCTACCTGGCCAAATGTCATATGCAGGATGTAATGCAACTCAATCATGTCAGCCCTCATTGGAATCCATATATCAATACAATTCGTCTCTGAAATATCACTGGAGTCTAGTACACTACAAATCAGATTGCCGCCACATCGCTCGCAATAAGGTGAGTGAAAGAGAAATCACTATCCGCCTCCCAATATCGGGCTTGGTTCATCGATAGCGGACCCATTCCTCAAGCTGGTTAAACTTAGCGTAGCTTTGTCCCCTCCTCTCAGGAGGGTAAGGCCGCACCCCCTTCTAACCGACCACGACATAGTGGGAAGCGTGGCCTCCTAGTATTCGACACTCTACGCTCGAAACATCCACTCGGTCTAGACATTAGAACAACCTCCTGGTACTATAAGTGTTTAGAGAATTTCACCCAGGGACATCTATCGCACTCTATGTAGAGAAAGATTTTCGGTGTCCAATCCTGTCATCCACGATATGAATGTGGAGGCTACAGCCCTGATGTCGCTAGGGCGTATAGTACTCATGTCACATAATGCGAGATGCATGAATTACACTATCCAGTCATGTAGCAATCTTGTGCGTACCGCGGGCTCATGCAGGTAACTCCTATCAGGGAGTCCCATAATAATCCGCCCGATGGCATATGCTATGATAAATCATTCCTCACATCAAGCATACATATGATGTACATGGGTATAAATCATGGAGCTATACTAATCATTCTTTACGATGATGTACTTTCCTCATATCAAGGATGGGCCTAGATGGCTTACTCATATCAAGACTGGGCCTAGCAATTATGGGAGCCCAACGGTTTGGGTTAGCCCACTAATGGAGATGAGAATGGACCTAATAATGGGCCTTAGGGAGGGTTACAATGCGGACATTTAACCACTATTACCCTCACAATGTAGACTTTAAACCACCATTGCTCCCAAGGCATGACCCATTTAGATCTAACTAGGAAGATGAATGGGCATCATAAACATTATTACATACATCA
Source organism: Magnolia changhungtana (assembly GCA_030180095.1). Taxonomy (NCBI): domain Eukaryota; kingdom Viridiplantae; phylum Streptophyta; class Magnoliopsida; order Magnoliales; family Magnoliaceae; genus Magnolia; species Magnolia changhungtana. The sequence continues at coordinate 7,314,008 of JASAUF010000220.1, forward strand.
TGGTGGAATCACACATCACAATGGGCCTCGTATACATCACATTGGGCCTCCCATAAGGGCCTCACATACATCTCAATGAGCCTCGCTTGAGGGCCTCATACACATTGGATGGGACTCACATGTATATCACATTGGGTCATATCTCATGGGCCTCAAATACATCACAATGGGCCACATCCATGGGCCTCACATGCATCACATCGGGCCTCACCCAAATGGGCCACATATACATCATGTTGGGCCTCACACAAGGGCCGTAAATACATCATATTGGGCCTCACATAAGGGCCACACATGCATCACATTGGGCTGCATTGCATGGGCCTCATATTCATCATAATGGGCCGCATTGCATGGGCCTCATATACATCATAATGGGCCTCTCACATGGGGCTTAATATACATCAAGTGGGCCGCACCGTCCTAGCTGGACTATCTACACCATTCATCTATTTTTAGAGATCATTTTAGAGCATTACCCATCATTTGGACCATACCACAAATAGCAGTGGAGATAATGATTTCACCATTAACAATTCACAGGGCCCACCATAACGTTATTTTCTATCCAATTTGTTCATAAGGTCACAAAAACCTAAATTAAGAGGAAAATTTTTTTTCATATTGATCCAAAACTTGTGTGATCCCAAACAGGTTTCAATGGTAGATGTTCAATCCTCCACTAATTTTTACAGTGTGGTCCACCTGATAGACTGATCTGTCTTATTTCTCATCTTAAGCGAGCTTGCAAAGTGGATGGACAGTTTGGATCTAACACATATACCATGGTGGGTCCCACCGTCCCAGCTGGATGATGTGGACACCACACTTGGCGTAGGCCACCGTCTAGATGGACGGTTGGGATATAACACATACCTCATGATCAGGGCCCATAGAACTGCTGACGTTAATACAACAGCTAAATAGTTGGTGTGGCCTGCTGGCCCACCATCCAGATGGATGGTCTGGATTTAACACACGCCTCATGATCAGACGCACAGAACTTACTGATGTCATGCAGTGGGACCCACCGTCCCAACTTTGTTGGGCGGTGTGAGATGAAATACATACATCATACGGAACCCACAGAACTTGCTGACGTCAATCTAGTAGCTATATGCTGCTAGGGTCCCCACCGTCTAGATGAATGGTGGGTGAAAATATATAAATCACAGTGGATCACACCCACGTCCAGACCGCTGGACGGTCTGGATGAAATAGATGGACGACATTAATAAAGAACATGCACCACGGTGCAACCCACCGTCCAGCAATCTGGATGGTGTGGATATAATAAATAAATCATGGTGGGTCCACATCAGCGTGGCCCACCACTTAGATCAAACTGATACTTATGTTCTTCCTTCGTCCAGGTCCGTCCAAGAAGGATAGTGTGAATAATACATCATGGTGGGATTTCCACCGTCCATGATGTGGATCTAATCCATTCTTCAAGGTGGGCCGTAATAGAAAAAATATAGAGAGAGAGAGAGACGTGTGATGGAGGGAGTTCCGCCACTATGAGCCCTCCTAGGATTACAATACATACATCAAGATGGGTCCCAAATAGGATCCATACCATCAATTGGTAGGCCCCACCTGGTCCATCACAAAAATTGAAATCTAATCCTACAAAACACCCACTGATGGTCTTCTTCTTTAGCTCATCGGAATCCTTGCCTCCTAAGCTCTCTCTTTGGTGGAGGATGATAAAGATTGAAGGGTTGGATGGTGAGATTTGGGGTAGGGATGTGGGCCTTGATCTTGGGTTCTTTCTCTTTTCTCTCCTTAGTCTTTTTCTCTCTTGGTTGCTAGGAAAAATGGTAGAGAATGAGTGAAAGATGGGAGATGTAAGGAGAGAGGGATGGGTGTGTAAGAGGGATGGGATGAGAGATATGGTGGTGTAAGGAGAGATGACATGAGGGTTGACTTTTGTGTGAGAGGGATGGGTGGCATGCCTTGTTGGTGAGAAAGGGATGGGCTAGGTATGGGTTGTGATGGGATGTGTACTTGATTGATTAATGTCATTATAACAAACCTAAAATTTAATAATTAATACACACAAATATGCTTCAAAAGGAAAGTAGTGAATGAGTAGAAATATTAAAATGGATATGCTTGTTAGTAGAAATAATATGAGTTGGGAATTTCGGGGACGAAATTCTCTTTAAGGGGGGTAGATTGTAACACTCCGTACTTTTCAGTACTCAGGTGTACCATTTAAATCAAATCTAGCATGAACGCATGATAAAACACACGTAACCTATAACCTACACCACACATGATTACTCATGATTCACCCTTGAATGACCCCTTACTTCTCAATGAAGGATTACATTGTCATCGAGTAGTCAAACCACAATCCAAACCCATCCGTTAAGGTATGTGATATCGTACCTAAACACATCCAGATCAGCCTGTAAACTCAATCATACATGAAACTAACCATCAAGAACAACTTTTATTTATCGAACAGACCATCCATCCATTAATTTTCAAGTTAGACCATCAAATTATCAGGTCCACTATTATCGGAACCTAAAGCATCAAATCTATCGTCCTTCGAGTGCACAACCCTTGAGTTGCAAAATCCACCACCTAATCATCACCATGAGACCACTCAATCACTAAAACTGCGGCCGATTTTCATGTGAACGGTCCCCAAAACATTTGGACAATTAGGATTCAGATTCAAAATTAATTTGACGGTTAGACCGATGGAAATCATAAAGATAAATTCAAAAATTTTCTAATATGGCCCACTGATCTTTGGATATGCCCAATTTTTGGTCAAGGTTCCCAACAAAACCTGTATCATCGAGTGATCGGAGTGGATTAGATCATACATCGAAATGGGCCCCACATAGGTGTAGTGTATGCACGATAACGTGTGCACTTGCAGCACATCAGACTAGAAACCCAGCCAAACCGAGCGCTGACCCGATGAAGCCGAGCTCCCTTCTTATATTTCCCGCCTGAGCCGGGATTTGAATGAATGACATCCACTGCCGTGATCGATGGACCATCTTTGTTGACGACATGAGAAATCCAAGTCATTTATCTTGTTCAGCAGGTAATTTTGACCAGACCCTAGTGTTTTCAACGGATCCATGCACGTGCGGGCTCACAATCTCAACCGTAAATCGAGTTGTGTGCGGTTGGGTGTTCCGAAAGCGAAAACTCCACTCTCAGTCGAGCTGGCAAAACACATGGAAAGCTTTCTTCCATCTCAATCCTCCATTACAAACCATCTCAACCCTTTATTCATCCCATTTTTAGGGTTTCCTTAGCAATCAAAGAGCCACCGCCGCAAGAAAAAAATTGAGCTCGTTTAGATAAGGCGCTAATCACCTCCCGTTCGGTGGGTCCCACAACAGTTACGAGACCTATCAACACCGTCCAAATGCCTCAAATCACAAGTTAAACCGTCTAATGGCAACCTGTCATTGGCGACTAGAGCATCTTCTCCGTTTGTTCAAAGGACCCTCACCCGATGATGGGGCCATTCATCGATCTGAACCGTCCATATGATGGACCATGGTGCCGGAAGATCACTCATGACCTCTAATCTCAGCTATGAAAACCATTTTTAAAGATATCAACAACCATCCCTCCTAGTTAATCTAGATTAGTAGGTGCATTTGTAACTAATCGGACAATTAGTAGCCGACCCTTCTAGGCTTTCTCAAGGCTATAAATAGCTTCTTTCCTTTTAGGGCAACGAATTCAAAAAGGGGAGAAAAGAGAAATAAAGAGAGAGGAATAGAGTCGTTTGGTTGCCGCATTGGGTAGAGTTAACTCGGACCGAGTCGTTGCTTGTTCGGGCGAGTCCGGATCCACTCCCTTTCGACAGAAGAAGAGAATCAGAAAGAAAAGAAAAGAAGAGGAGAAAGAGAAGGGAAGAAGCAGAGAAGAAGAAGGAAGACGGAAAAGGAGAGGAGAAGTCATGTGTTGCTGGGTCGTTGCTGAGCCAGAAACTCGATCTGTGATCATTACTGACCCAGACTCACTCCAGAGTTCTAGAGAAGGGAAGAAGGATGGAAAATGAAGATGAAGAAGAAAGCAAGAGAGATGGGTGCCGGATTGCCATTAGGCGTGATTCAACGGAATTGAGTCGAATGTGCTCGATTCACCGAGTCTGAGCTAGTTGAGTTTCAATTTGAAACCAGTTGATTTGGGCAAGTGCAGACTCTCTATAGTCCAGAGAGTGTGTGAGAGAGAAGAAGAAAAGAAGAGAAAGAAGGATGGTGTGGAGGGGTGAGTCATGGTCCAGGTGACTCGGTTCGATCCGGGAATGCCATTGAGTTGACTTGGTTGTTCTACCCAAGTCTGGGCCATTGCTTCATGTCCAGATCTAGACAATTTAGAGGTAGGAAGAAGGAAAGAGAGAAGAGGATGAGAAAAAAAAAAGGAGAGAGAAGAGAAGAAAGAAAAGAAAAAGAAATAGAGAGGGAGAGTGAGTCAAGCTGAGTTGACTCAATGAGTCGACCCACTCATTTCAAGCTTGATCCAGATTAGTTGCGGGTTGAGTTTGGTTGGGTTAGCAGCGCATCAGGTAAATGCCTCTTTAACATTTCTATTTATGCAAGTTTCATAGTATTACTAGTTAATTTGATGTCTTGCTAAGTTGACTCGGTGAGTCGTAGTGGGATTTAAATTAAATTTGGGTCCAACCAACCTGGGACCCTAGTCGGTGTTGAACTCATATTGAAACATGTAGAATTCCTAAATATTCGTTTCTGAGTCACATTACATTGTATCGAGTCAAACCGAGTCGGGTTGAATCCATTCCATTTCGACTCGAGAATTAGGCTCATAATCATTTCTGTGTGGAGACTTTCATGTTATATTAATATCTAATATGAGTTTAGGTTTTAGATAGAGTTAGGTCTTAATTCCAACTTAATCTTAATTCTAATTGTGGGGTAATCTAAGATAATCAGACGATATTCATGAATTAGGGATTGGAATTAATTTCAAGAGCCATTCACAGCTTCTAAACCTTATTTGATTTGAAGAGAGTCCACACTCTAAGGTGTCGATCACCCTGCAAGCTTTACTACATCATGATAATTAGCCTTATTTATTTATCTTTGTTCATATATATTATTTGATTGCTTAATATAGTGTTAAATAGAAATGATGAATAATGTGGTTTCTAAATGAGTAATTATTTATAAATAGATGATGATTGGATTTAAATTCAAGTTATTGGAACATGCTACAAATCTCAAATATCCTTATTCTGCTTTAAGATGAATATTCAATATGTGAAAATGTCATTGAGATCATTCATGTCTTGTTTGGCCACGGGTGATTACTTTATAGTATTTTTGGAGGGTCCTCAAACTAGTGGGAAAATATGTAATGGACAAATTGAGATTATGATGTGGATTCCCATTGTGTGGATTACTGGTGCCTTTATCGGTTTTTGAGATAACCCCTTTTATCGTATCCTTGAATGAACTATTTGCCTCATATGGCTTTCATTGACTATTTGCCTATTATGGCTTTTATGGATTAATTTCGTATAACCCCACGATGGTAAGTTTCACTTGTAGAACTATAATTGACCTCTAGTTGAGTATGTTACCTTTACACATCCTATTTTTAGCCTTATGAGCTAAGGATGGTGGAATGGGACACTCTGCCTGAGCTGTCGACCTATGGTGGGTGACAACACCCCATAGTGACCTTTGAGCATTCCTAAATTGATTGTTTGAAATTGGAATAATAATGGTTGAGCTAATCATGCATTTTCATGGCATGCGGTCTTTTCCGAGTGACTAGTTCTCCCTGGGCGTACCTTGAGTACTTTTCCGGGTGGCTAGATTTTCTTAGGTAATCTACATATTACTATGGTCTTTTCCAGGTGACTAGTTCTCCTTGAGCGTATCTTGAGTACTTTTTTGGGTGGCTAGATCTTCTTAGGCGATTTATATATTATTATGGTCTTTTTCGGGTGCTTAGTTCTCCTTGGGCGTACTTTTATGTACTTTTTCGAGTGACTAGTCCTCCTTGGACGATCTATATATCATAGTCTTTTTCGGGTGGCTAGTTCTCCTTGGGCGTACTTTGGGTACTTTTCCGGGTGGCTAGTCCTCTTTGGGTGACTTTTTATCAGCTGGATGTGCATCCCCAGGTCTGTGAACATGTGCATGCATACATGCATTTAAACAAGATCATCTTGGTGAAATTTATTTAATGAATGTGTATCTGATGAACCTTATTTGATTTCCATGATAATCATTGTGTAATATTTGTTATACACTGCTTTTGTTAACTATGCTTAATTATCTTAATGCTGTGATAAATCTTGGGGGTTATACCTCACTGGATAGCCATTGACGCTATCAAACTGTACTCGGTGTGCAGAAGATGCAGATGACGCGCATGCTAGCGTTCAATTGGAATAGGAGTAACCAGATGATCTTGCGACACCTTATCTCTAATTTCATTCATAGTTAATTTATACTGTTATATTTTGTAAAATTTAAGACATTGATTTGTATACGTTTTTGGGTAACCACTTGAAATATTTGGCTTCGTATATTTGGACTCTTTCTCATACTTGATTTATATTCCGCCAGTTTACTAACTCTGATAATGACCAAAAAAAGATGTACGTGGAATTTGGGATATTTAAAGGTTAACGCTCAGGTTTCTGAAAAATGAGTATTGTACTCGGGTTTCGGGAACTGGGGTGTTACAGTGATGGATGGTTGAGATTCTCTTGGGATTTGCAACGCACGGCGTTTTCTTCGAAATAAACGCGAGCCCACAACTCCTGGCTTGGATATTTCATCGGCGTGTGAGACGTGGCATTGGAACCTCGGTGACGACGTGGTCGCAAAGTACAAGTCTCGGGTCGAGTCCACTCTGATCTAGGGGATGCGACTTAGGGTCGCCGACAAACATCGATTATAGGTCGTAGGTCGTTGAAATTCGACGGGGAGGATCGCGAAAGTCTAAGGAACGGTACGAACTAGGATACGGACCTTACAACTCTCCCCTCCTAATAAAAGTTTCGTCCACAAAATTTACACTATCATCGCAACTAAACATAACTTATAAAAGGAGAAAAATCATGGCATCATATATAATCAGAGACAGCATATAAAATATAACATATAATCAATCATCAAAGAGATAGGGATAACGCTCACAAATCTCAGCCTCTTGCTCTCAAGACACATCATCCACACTATAATGACCCCACTGAACCTTTACCAAGGGAATGACCTTGGTCCGGAGGATCTAATCCTTCCTATCAAGGATACGAACTGGCTGCTCAATGTAAGAAGCGTCCTCACGAACATCTTACGGCTGCCGATCAATAAAAGGAGCGATGTCTGACCCACACTTCCTCAATATAGAGACATGAAAAATGTCGTGGATGTCAGACAACTGAGATGACAAGGTAAGCTTATAGGCCACGGCGCCAATGCGCCCAATGATCTTAAAAGGTCCTATAAATCTCAAAGCAAGCTTGCCCTTCACTCCAAAATGAACCACACCCTTTATGGGTGAGACCTTGAGATACACATAGTCCCTAACGGTAAGCTCCAAGGGATGACGCCGACAATCAGCAAAACTCTTATGCTGGCGCTGAACTGTGCGTATCTTCTGGCTAATGATATCGATAGCCTCTGACGTCTGTTGCACAAGCTCGGGATCTAGGAGACGCTACTCCCCAACCTCGATCCAATAACTCGTTGATTTGCACGGTCTACCATATAGTGCCTCGAAAGGAATCATGTCAATGGTCGCCTGATAGTTGTTGTTGTATGCGAACTCAGCCAATTATAGATGCTCATCCCACCTACCTGTGAAGTCAATCATGCAAGCCCTGAGCATATCCTCAAGGATCTGGTTGACCCTCTCGGTCTGCTAATCGGTCTGCGGATGATACGCGTTGCTGAGCTGCAAAATAGACCCCATTGCTCTTTGAAAGCTCCTCTAAAACTGAGATGTGAACCTCTGATCTCGGTCAGAAATGATCGAAATTGGAACGCCCTGATCTAGTAAGCCAGTCCAAAGGCCAAGTCGTACAAATCATAAGAAAATGTGTTGACTTCGTCAGACGATCCACGATAACCCAGATGACGTCATGACCGCGCTGAGTCGTCGGCAAGCCCATAATGAAATTAGTCGATACGTGCTCCCACTTCCACGTCGGGACGTTCAACGGCTGCAATGGACCAGGGGGTCTCTGATGATCAGCCTTGACACATTAGCATGTGTCATACTCAGCCACAAAACTGGTAATTTGGCGCTTTGTCCCTGCCCAAAAATACTATTGCCTCATATGACGGTATATCTTCATCGAGCCAGGGTGAATAAAAAACCGCGATCGATGTGTCTCAGAAATAAGATCTCTACGCAACTCTGGAATATTCGGAACACATCATTGGCCTCTGAAGCGAAGTCCACCATCAGAACCAATCTGCTAATCTAACTCTCAGATGCCGCCTATGCTCTATAACTCCGTAATGACTCATCTGTCTGTTGAGCCTCAATCACCTTTGCGACAAGAGAGGGTTGAATCGACAGGCTCGATAACTATACGATAGAAGACTGCAAACTGATCTCGAAGTCATACGCTACCACATCCTTAAGCATCTTCCACTCCTGAATCATCATATGCGCCACCAGGCCCTGTGACTAATGGCTGAGGGCATCCACCACCACGTTTGCCTTGTCTGGGTGGTACTGGAAATCAAAATCATATTCCTTCAGGAGCTCCATCCAATGTCTCTGCCTCATGTTCAGCTCAGACTGAGAGAATAGATACTTCAATCTCTTGAGATCGGAGAAGAGCTTGAACCTAACCCTATAGAGATAGTGTCTCCACACCTTCAGTGCGAAGATGACTACTGCCAGCTCTAAATCATGCGTGGGGCAATTCATCTCATGGACCTTGAGCTGGCGAGAAGCATAAGCCATTGACCTCCTGTGCTGCATCAGGACAACATCCAAACCCACATGTGAAGCATCGATAAATATAACAAATCCTTCACTCTAAGAGGGAAGAGTGTGGATAGGAGCGGACATGAGGCGGTCCTTCAGTTCCATAAATGCTCACTCACAGGTGTCACCCCATACAAACTTTGGGCCCTTCCGGGTCAACCTGGTCAGTAGTGTTGCGATACGAGAAAATCCCTCAATAAAGTGTCGATAATATCTCGTCAAACCAAGAAAACTACGGATCTCGGATGCGTTCGTGGGCTAATCCCACTAATGCACTACATCTATCTTCGAGGGGTCCACTACAACACCCTCCCTCATCATCACGTGACCAAGGAACTTCACCTCCTCCTACCAAAACTCACACTTTTTTAGCTTCGCATACAGCTGGTGGGCAAAGAGGGTTTACAATGCAATCTCCAGATGCTGCCCGTGGTCCTCGCGGGTCCTTGAATATATTAGAATGTCATCGATGAAGACCATAACAAATTGATCGAGATAAGGACGGAAGAACTCATTCATCAACCGCATGAAGACCGCGAGCACATTGATCAGTCCGAAAGACATGACTTGAAACTCAAAGTGACCATAGTGCGTCCTGAAAGCCGTCTTTGGGATGTCCTCCTATCGGACTCGAATCTGATGGTAACCAAAATGTAGGTCAATCTTCGAAAAGAACTATGCACCCTGCAGCTAATCAAATAAATCATCTATCCCCAGGAGTGGATACTTGTTCTTGATCGTGACCTTGTTGAGCTCGCGGTAATCCATGTAGAGCCTCAATGAGTCATCCTTCTTCCTAACGAAGAGTACCAGCGCTCCCCATGGCGAACTGCTTGGACGAATGAAGCCTAACTCATGTAACTCGTCCAACTGCTACCGCGGTTTCTGCAACTCCATCAGTGTTATACTATATGGGGCTTTCGAGATAGGCGCAGTACCAGGCACAAGATCGATCTAAAACTCAATATGTCGGCACAGCAGCAATTCTAAAATCTTCTGAAATACATCAGAGAAATCTCAAACCACTGGCAACTGATCAACGCTCACTGCTACAACCTCCTCTACCGCACATGACATTAAACAAGACAGCGTCTCTCCTCTAGGCTTGGCTATAAACTGGAACTGCGACACACCAGGCATACAGAATGTGACTGTCCTCGCAGAGCAGTCCAATATGGCGTGATACTCGACGAGCCAATCGATGCCCAGGATGACATCAAACTCGGACATCAGCAACACGAACAGATCAAAGGGTAAAAATATATCACTAACCAGAATGGGGCAAGATGAGCAAAATCGGCCTAACACCGTAGTCTTCCCCAAGGGCGTTGAGACTAATAAACCCTCACGAGCAAACTCTAATAACAACCGGTTGATCAGCAGAAATCCTTGGCCACAAAGGAATACAATGCACCAGAATCAAACAATATACGTGCTATGTATGCAGAAACAGGGAGGGTACCCTCGACGACCCCTCCAGATGACTGCGGATCTTGCTGAGCCGCGTAGAATCTAGCCTAAGCTGATTGAGGAGGTGCCTGTCCCCTCTGAGGGTGCTGTTGCTATCGCTGAGGCGATTGAAACTGTTGCCTCTACTGTTGCGGTCTCAGAGGTTGGTACTGATGCTGCTGCTGACGGGGTTTCGATGGTGGGAGCTGTTGTTGCTGCTATTGTGGAGGTCTCTGCTATTGCTGCGGTGGAGGCTACTATGGCCCTCTCGACTGCTGCTGTTGGTGGGGGCGAGGACACTCCTTGATACGGTGCCTTTGGCCCCACCTACACCTCAGGCAACCACTACCATAGATATGATGAGGAAGATGTTGCTCCTAATGTAACAGTAGTAGCAGACCCTGACCGACTTGTGGGAGCTATTGACTATAACCTGAATGCGGCCCCACTAGTGTAGCCCACATAATCTCCCATCATGGCCACGACAAGCGGTTTATTTGAGCAATTCCAGAGGCTTAGGCCACCCACCTTTGTGAGCACCCATTAACTCGAGGACGCCAAGTATTGGCTAAATCGGATCTCCAAGATGATTTAGCTCCTTCACCGCTCTGAGGCAGAGCAAGTTGAGCTAGTTACTTACATGTTAGAGAAGGAATCAGATCTATGGTTGGATAGCGTGTTGAGGTCCATCCCGGCCGATTTTGTATGGACATGGGTGACTTCGAGTCGTGCTTCTTCAAGAGGTACTTCCCACTCACCTACCGTAGTGAAAAGGAGAGTGAATTGCTCCACCTCCAACAAGGAGGGATGTCCGTGGCAGAGTACGAGAACCGCTTCATGGAGCTATCGCAGTATGCTCCTTGAATAGTGGCAGATGAGCAAACCAGGATGCAGCACTTTTCAGAAGGGTTGCGGGCAGCGTCTGCACAAAGATGTGTTGCCCTGATATCCATGTATATACCGACCTCATAGAGATGTTGTCACACCCCAAACTCAGAAACCGGGCTCACAAAATTCTCGATCGCCAAATCTGTCGCCGACAGCCTCCGTAGAACCCCATTCTCGGCTCCCAGCGTCCATACGCCAGGTTCCGATCCTGGGATGCTACAAGGAGGATTTTCAATATCAGTTTAATTTGTAATAAGCATAACCAAAGGCATAACCCACAAACAATAACCAAAAACTCCATCACATTTCCACTATGATAAAAAACTTTACAAGTACAGTGAGCATAAAGGGAAATACAATGATGATAGATAAAAAAAAGCTCCAAAATGATCTGCTATGCACTCCAACCTCAGCACTGCTGCATCCCAACGTCACCTACACGCAACGGTCGTGCATAAGCTGATAGAAAGCTTAGAGGGTGGTGAAAGTGTGTGCGCAAGGTAGTAATGTAATTATGCAGTATCAGAGTAATGTGGAACATACTGATGAATCTATAAATGCCATTAGCCGTACCAAGGCTATGCGATGCAAGGCATGAATGATGTCGGCCATGCCAAGGCTATGCGATGTAAAGATGCAACTCAAGCATGTGAATCCTCATCTAAGTCCACATATCAATACAGCTCAAATCTGGAATATAACCGGGGTCTAGTACACTCCAACCAGATTATCGCCCCATCGCGCGCAACAAGGTGAGTAGAAAAGACCTCACTATCCGCCTGTCAATATCGGGCTCGACTCGTCGATAGCGGACTCATTCCTCGAGCTGGTCAAACTCAGCTTAGCATTGCCCCCTTCTCTTGGGCAGGTAAGGCCGCACCCCTTTCCAACCGACCACGACACAGTAGAAAGTGCAGCCGTCTGGTAATCGGCACTCGACGCTCCTGCACCCACTCAGTCTAGACGTTGGAGCAATCTCTTGGTACCATAAGGGTTTAAGGACTTTCACCCAGGGATATCTATAGCACCCCATGTAGAATAAGATTTTCGGTATCCAATCCTACCAACCACGATATGCCTGTGGAGGCTATGACCCTGATGTCGCTAGGGCGTACGGTAACCATGTCACACAATGCGAAATGCATGAATCATACTATCCAGTCATGTAGCAATCCTGCGCGTACTGTGCGCTCATGTGGGGCAACACCGCCTATCCGGGAGCCCCTAAACAATCTGCCCGAGGGTATATGCTATGATCAATCACTTCTCATATCAAGCATACATATGATGCGTATGATCATGAATCATGGAACTATACTAAACATGTTATATGGGATAGATGATGTTCATAACGAAGATGGGCTTAGACGGCCTACAAGTATAGGCCTAACAATGGGCCCTAGGGAGAATCATAATGCGGACATTTAACCAACATTATTCTACAATGTGGACGTCAAACCAACATTGCTCCCAAGGCACGGCTGTTATAACATTATTACACAAACCATGGTAGAGTCATACATCTTTAATGGACTTGTATACATCCAATTGGGCCTCGGCTCATGGGCCTTAGCTACATTAAATGGGCCTCCTAACATGGGCTTCATATATATCAAGGTGGGCCTCAACGGATGGGTCATAGCTACATCAAGATGGGCCTAAACATATAGGCCGATCAAATGGGCCGAGTCGAATGGGCCGAATCAATCGGGCCAAGTCAAATGGGCCGAGTCAAATGGGCCTCAGGTATTTCAAATCGGGCCCGCCCTCATATATTTTTGAGATCCGACCTATTCACAGGTTAACATAGAAATAGATGAAATGAAAATAAATAGAAATTACCGTGGCCCTAAGGAGTTTGAACGGTGGATGACACGATCTACTTATTTGAATGGTGGAGCCCACTTGCACTTTAGATCTATTTTGCCCATTTTTCCATGCCATAAAATGATCTCCTAAATGGTGGACGGTATGGATGCAACACATGCATCATGGTGGGCCCCGCCATTCAAATAATGGATGGTGTCGATAGAGCACATACATAGGGAGTAGGTCCCACCGTCCCTATAGAGAGAAAAAGAGAGAGTGAGATAGGGAGAGATAGAGAGAGAGCACGTGAGCTAGAGAGAGTGAGATACAGAGAGAGAGAGAGAGAACATGAGATAGAGAGAGATATAAAGAGAGTGAGATAGGGAGAGTGCAGCACGTGGCTGCACCTCATCCATATTTATTATTTTTTTTTCTTCCTCCTGACCCAACAAAGGTGGGTCCCACGTAGGGCCCACCACCTTATCTTAGATATTATATAAGATATATATTATATAATATAATATATCATACGTATATAGTATAATATAATATACAATATATATAATATAATATATATTAAAACACACGTCCAGGCCATCCACGGCCTGGACGGTGACGTGGATCAAGGGGAGGCTCCACACGTGGGGTGTGGGTCCCACCGTTGATGTTGCCAACATCTATCCCATCAGTTAGATGCACCATTCCAGTGTGGTCCTAGGTCTCAAAAAATTAAGTCAAACCGTGACTTGTGTGGGCCCCACCAAATACAACAGTTGAGAGGGCTACCCTCCATTGAACAACATTCATAATCATTATTAGGCCCACCAAGATGGGGTTCACAAATCCAGCCCACCCACGTGGGTGTCCCACTTGAATGAAGGGTCAGACCAAGTTTTAGCCGCACCAAACTTAGGTGGGCCCCACGCATGGGCCACCCTCACTAGGAGACGGTGCTAAGACCTCACATGTTGCAACGAGGTATCTCCACTCAGTCCGCCGGTTGAGTTATGGATCAGGGTGTCAGGGAGGCCCCCACACGGACGTGGGTCCCACTGTCCAGAATGGTGGACGGTTGGGAGGGGCACGCACCCCATGGTGGGCCCCATAAAAAGGGATGGATGGTATGGATGGGTCCCGTGGACCCCATGCTAGTCCACACCCACTGTCAGTGCACACATTGCCACTGTTAGCTACTCCCACTGTCAGCCACACTTCACGGTTGCTTGGACAGATGGTGTGGATGAACACCCCATCAAGGTGGGTCCCACACGACCCACTTGTTTCGGATCAGGCTAATATTTGTGCTTCCCCTTTCATCTGGGTGGCCCACCATTTGGATGGCCCATACCAAAAATAAGAAAAAGGCAAGGTAGTCCACTATTTGGATGGTATGGATGAGATACATACATCAAGTGGGCCACAAGTCATCATACACAAAGGAAAAGGGAGAACGGTAGAGAGAAAGATCGGTGAGGATGGAGGGACCCCGCCACTATGGGCCCCTCTTGCATACAAATATACATCAAGGTGGGTCCCACATATGTGGACCCTTAATCAAACAAAATGCATGAAAAATAAAGATCTACGATCACCCACCGGCTTCTACTTGGTCCAATGGAACGCCGGTCTCCTTGTGCTTCTCTTTGATGGGTGAAGATGAGAAATGGATGGCTAGGATGACAGATCTTGGGATGGAAAGGTGGGCCTCACATATGCACTTTTCTCTCCATGGAAGGGCTTGGACGTATGGGGATTTCTCTTGCTTGGGAGTGTCTTTTGGAAATGAGAGAGAGAGATTTATAAAGGGAGAGAGAGATGGGTGATGTTTGATGTGGTGGTGATGGGTGTAAGAGCCACTTTTTGACTTTTCTGGCAAATGATGTAAGAAAAGCATGGGTGGTGTAAGAACTTTTTGACTTTGGGGGGTTGCTTGGGGAAGAGTGTGAAGTGATGTGTACTTGACATGATGGGATTGATTGATGGATGATTGATGTGACATCTCGTAGAGAATCTCTTGGAATTCATACACGCGGTGTTTTCCTCGCATCAAACGCTGGCCCACATCTCCTGGCTAGAGTATCGCCTTGGCACGCGA
This sequence comes from Magnolia changhungtana, assembly GCA_030180095.1. NCBI lineage: Eukaryota > Viridiplantae > Streptophyta > Magnoliopsida > Magnoliales > Magnoliaceae > Magnolia > Magnolia changhungtana. Next base: position 7,329,219 of record JASAUF010000220.1, read on the forward strand.
ATCATGACATCAGAACCGCGGCGACGGCACGGTCGCAAAGGTACTAGTCTTAGGTTGAATCGATTCGGGTGGACGGCGTGTGAATTAGGGTCGCGCGTAATGCCGGTTAAGGGTCGAAGGTTGCCAAAATTTGACTAGGAAGATCGCGAAAGTCTACGGAACGGTACGATCTAGGGTACAGGTCTTACAGATGTCCCTGTGGTCTGAGCAGGATGGGGACAGGTCTCTCGAACCCGCCTGTAGTTAGGCCTAAGGCCTAGGATGGAGGGGAAGCCCTCATCGTTCCTAGGCAAGAGGCAACGGATGAGCTCGCCTCTGACACTTATGGCTCCCCCAGCCCTCTAGATGCAATCTGATCGTGTATGCGTGTATTGTAAGAAAGTGGGTCATACGGCACCCTTTTGTTTCTCCAGGATGAGGGACAACAGCTACATACCCCCTCAACGCATTAACCACCAACCACAACAAGCAATGTTAGCTACCCCCACAGCGAGCGATGGGACTTGTACAACAATTCAATCGCCCTCCTGCACATCAGAATAGGCTGCCTCAATGGCCTATGCAGCCACCTAACCTTGCACAACAAATGCGAGTACATGCAATGGCGATGGAGGGTTTCGACGTCATAGAATCTATGCCCACGACATTTAAGGTTATGACCCACATACGAGGTACTCTCGTATTCCTTTTAGTGGACGCTAAGTCCACAATCTCCCTAATATCATGCACCATGGTCAAGAGTTTAAAGTTGAACTGTAAGACCCGTATCTCAGTTCGTACCATTCCATAGACTTTCGTGGTCATCCTGGTCGAATTTCGGTGACCCGCGATGTAGATAGCATTTGCACGTAATCCTGAGTCGTATCTCATATTCCTGAGTCAACTCAACCTGAGACTTGTACATTTACGACCGCGTTGTTGCTGCAGTTCCGATGCGGCATCTCACGCGCTGAGGCGATACCCAGGCCAGGAGATGTGGGCCTGCATTCAGTTTGAGAAAAAATGTCGCGCAGTTACAAAACCCAAGAGAGAGCTTTCAAATCAATCTCATCAATTACGTCTCATGTCAAGTAAGCATCACCTCACAACCCATCCTGAAGCAAACCCAAAGTCAACTCTCTCTCTTATAACCCATCCCCTATCAAGTACATCCATCACTCACCCATCACTCACATCTCTCATCTCTCTCAAGCAACCCAAACGTCCCAACCTCCATGAGAGAGCTTGGTGTGGCCCACCTTTCTACCACCCAATCTCACCATCCAAAGTCCATCTCAACCATTAAAATCCATCCCATGGAGCTTTAGATCGTGTTGGTGGAAGAAGGAAGAGGAGATCGACAGTGGGTGATCTTTATTTTACTTTTTTTTTATTTAAGGGCCCACATATGGTGGGACCCATCTTGATGTATGCAATGTATAGGGAGGGCCCATAGTGGCAGGGTCCCTCCCCTCTCACGTTCGTCTCTCTCTCTCTCTCTCTCTCTCTCTCTCTCTCTCTCTCTCTCCCTCTTGATGTCGTGCGGCCCACCTAATGCATGTGGTGTATCCACGCCATCCATCACGGTGGAGCCCGCTTGATGTATGTGGTGCATCTGCACCGTCCAGCAACTTGGACGGTGGGTCCCCACCATGTGGATCATGGAGCCCCCATGATCCACATGATTCCAAGCCATCCAGATGGTGGGACCCATCTGCTGACTGACGTCAGCAAGTTCTGTGGGTCCCACGTGATGTATATGTTATATCCAAGCTCTAATGCCCTAAATTTCGAGGGGAGCAAAAGCTCAACTCCCGAGATTCAGTACATAACTTATGCAACATGGATAATGATGTTCAAATTTCATCCATATTAATGAGTTAAACATGAGTGAGATTATACCAAAATAGCATATCATATTCCAGGTGTAATTAAATTAAGCAAGTGAAAGTCTTAAGTAGGTGTATTTTAATATGAAAGTGTTTCACAAACTCCAAAGTATGAATATGTACCAGGCCGAATATATACAAGTGTTATTTCAAAATATACAAAATATCAAAATGTAAAGTGTTCGACTAATTTATATTTATCCCTGTAATCTTGTTAAATTAGCGCGAGGTCTACATAGACTCGCCTGAGAGCTGGCAATAGGAGAACTCTTCGTCTATGAAATTCGGTCTGTCGCGTAGACTTCGTCGTCACCTACACCTAAATGATAGTTTAGTTGGTGTTTTAAAATATCGTCCTAGGGTGGGAGTGAGTGATCAACTCAAGCAAAGGTTAACATGTTATTAAGTCAATCAAGTAGTAATGATAAAGCAATACAACAACCACTTCCTAACTACTCTTGTTAATGCAAGAGTGGAGTGCAGTAATGATGCATGCCCTCGCACAAAGCTCCCTCACAAGCGACTCTGACAACCAAGTTCACGCATGACAACCTCCCTAAAGTGCAACTTTCTTACCAAAGTACATGCAATATGGTACATGGTCGTGTTAGTCAAGTTCTTAATTAAGCTTATTCATACAGCAGGTTTGGGAAGCTAAGATACCTCCCTTTATATCATTACCCCAAACGAATGATCCATCTAGGGTCGTTTATCCTAGTTAACCACATACGATAGGCAAGTTGTAGGGCATCACCCCTAATAAAAAGCAGTCGATAGGCAAATTCAAAGTTTATACTCGCATTCACTACGGGAAGGCTCGTCACCTTAGCATAGGCCGACAGCTCGAACACGGTGTCCCGTACCACCATGCCCGGCTCACGAGTTTGGGTTGCTCACTGGTCACTATGGGGAAGCTCATCACTTCAGCATAGGCTGATAGCTTGGCCACGATATCCCATACCACCATGCCCGGCTCATGAGTCTTAACGGATCGTGGTACTATGGTTGAAATGAGCCTTTACATTAGTAAGGGGCACCTTAGATTTAAGCAGTGGCATTCATACATGGTAAACACACAATAGGCGAATCGATTTATTTAATAAGTTCAACTGGTACAGGCACACGCTGACTTAATCGACATGGAGCGCATAAGCACTCTACATGGCCTAACCACTGTCGATAATTGTCGTACTACCCAGATTCATTGAACGTATCCACTATGACGAAGCTAGTTTGGCCACTCAAACGGGAATTATTACCGATTGCCTGGACCACGTTGTAGTCCTAATATTACTCATATTTAGCATGTAAATACATGTGATAATCATATCAGCATTTGACAAATAATTCAAGTGAATTCCTCATTTAAGCATTTCACCAAACACATTGAACATGTTACCAAGCATTTGCATTTGATCCATAAATCGTGTAGACGAAATTAAGATATTGTGAAGGAAACTATACATATAGATAAGGTAATTGAGGATCCTATCTCAATACCCTTATTAAATACAATTCATCAGCAATTTCTCATTCAGACATTTTATCAAACACTTAGACTACACATTACTAAATACATAGACTAGATTAGTTACAACATGAACTATAGCAATTCCTTACACAAAAGAGGTCATCAAGCATATGACAAACATGAATCTTAGATTATAAATGTAACGACTCGAAAAATCCCGTACAAAGACCCGAGTACCACCTCAGGCAAAAATCACACAGGATCAAATCCTTTAGAAATTAGACAAAGTTAACTAAGTGTTAAACTAGATTAGCCACGAAATCTGTTTGAATCACTTTAAATACGATCTGCAAGACCCAAAACTTGTAGAATCATTGATGCTAGGTTACCCTAAAATCTAGGATCAAACTCATTACCCCGACTGCTCTCGGGAGCACATTAAAACTCCATACAAGATCTGGACCGCACACGAAAGTCTGAATGATGCGAGGTTATAGAATTAGGACCGCCTCACTGCGCTTGACAACCATCTCAGAGATCAAATCCAGACTGTGTCCCACGGGTATTCGCTTGAGCCTAGAGCGAGGAATGTGAGAAAACTTGGTTTTCTTTAGAAATTTAATAAAATTTAAGTAATCTGAGCTTTGACGTTTGTAGGCCAATTATAAGCAATTAGACTGTCGGAATCTGACCCAAATACACCCTCGGATCAGGAAACATTTCCCATAAATGTCAGTGTGCTTGGAATCCCTGATCGAGTTTCAGAGACCGTTGAACTGAAATTGGTCCGCAGCGTGTGATCTGAGAATCCGACTGGAACGAAAACTTAACTCCACCTAGATCCAAGGTTGGTGAGCTTAAGTCCGACCGCACACAGAAAAGGGGTGTTCACTCCCCAAGTATAGGGTTGTGATGTAGTAATAAACTCGGTGAGACCGAGGTCGAATCCACAGGGACTGAAACCTGTACATAATCTGAAAGTAACTAGAACTAGAACTAGACTAAGATGAAATCCAAATCAGGAAAAATCAAGGGAATAATGGTGAAAATATTAATCTAAAATTTTAGGAATTCAAAGGTAGGAAACTAGGGTGCCAAGGATCCACTTGTAGAGATCAGGGAGATCTACGCCTGTTTCATAAAAGTCAATTGAACCGCCATTGATATAGTTCCCAAGAGATGAAAGGTGTATGAATTAGAATGGATTCCATCACCAAACCATGCCCAGGAGACAAAGTAAACAACAGAATTAAACTAATTATCAACCAATCAACAATGCATGAAGGTTAGGAAGGGTACCGTCATCCAACCATGCCCAGGAGACGATGGTGAACAACAGGGCTTCCTGACATCATAAACATAGAAAGGGAATAGGAATACTCAAAGCCATCACAGACCCATTGTAATTTCAGTCACAACAGACCATTAAAGACTAAAAACATTCCCATAATAAAATTAAATCAAAATCAAATTCTGTTCACTAATTAAAATTAAAGTGAAGGCATAGAATCTCCCATCATGCTACAAGCTTCACCTCTTGGCCCTAGCCAAGAGGTTTAGCCACACATGAGTGGGCTGGAACCCTTAAACAAAATAAAATAAATAAAAAAATAAAAATAAAAAGAAAAGAAAAAGAAAAGAAAACAAATCTACTCCCTCATCTCCTTGTCTTTCTGTCTCTCCCCTGCTCCAGTCGTGCCTCCTCCTAGCTCCAGCCCCCTCTCTTATATAGAAACCCAAAAGTGGGAGTGCGTAAGAAGTCACGCACTCCCTGTTGCAGCAGGAGACAACTATGTCATGCTGATACTCTCTAAGGCCAAATCTTGGGTACGAAAAGAGAATCCACTCCGTTCACTAGCTTTAATTCGAGAAATTGGTCGGAAATGAACATTTTTCTTCGGTTTGAGTGTGGCACACCGAGATCTGCTGTGGTACCGTCTGTCCTGTGTTTGGATAGAAAGGAATCCATCCTTGTTGTTGCATCTTACTCTGTCACCTAGGCTTTGGAAAGAGGGACCTTAGAATTCTGATGAACGGTCCAGATTAATCATATGGACCATGATTGTGGCCCACAGAGAACAACCGCAACCTCTGTTCTTGCGTAATCAGAGAGAAAGCAGATTTCTTCTGCTGTGCTACTGGCGGGGCCCATAATTCACATCAGTCGAAAAATCCACACCGTACATTGAATTCCTGAAGAAAAACCATCCAGTAATGGTGAGATGTTATTGATTTTCGGTGTGGCCCACAAGACTTTCTACTCAACCGTTCGTCCTGCGCTTAACGGTGTAAATCGTGTGATCACGTGGATGGAAGAAAAACGTCAGCATGGATAGGGGCGTGGACACCCTCCGGACATGTTGAACGGCTCAGATTATCCTGAAGTGTGATGATGGTGGCACACTACTTAAAAACAGGGAGCCGGCCCCCGTCGCTGGACGTGTTACCGTTTTTGAGAAGAAGGGTCGGTGGATGCACGAGTGAATTCTAATGGGAAATCCACTCCGTCCATTAAAATAGCACTGAAAAACCATTAAGATATGGCTGGTTTTGAATCGAGTTAGGTGTGGCCCGCATGATCGATCATACGACCGTCCGACCCCCATTTGTACAGTTAAGATCTGATCTTCGCTGTCTTTCGCAATTTCTCCACCTAGGTGAAGATCTTGGCCACCTCATAGAACGAATGGACGGTCTGGATCATCCGTTTGGACCATGGTTGGGACCCACAATCAAAACCCAAGTGGCCAGCGTCCGTCCGCTAGGCGCTGGCTACGTGAGAGACGGAAGGTGCGGGTCAACCTCCTTTTGACCGCTTCTCCCTGTTCGGTACGTTTGAAGTGTACTTGTGCACTGTGCACAGCCACGACCAATGGGGTCCACTCGTGATGTGTGTAGGAAATCCGATCCGACCATCTGTTTTGTCACCTCATTTAAACTGTTGACATTAATTTTGAAGCATATCCAGAGATCAGGTGGGCCCCACTTAAGGTTTAAAGGGGGCTAATCTGTCCGTTGGGCCACTTCTAGAGGGATCCAATGGTTGAAAATTGACGTGTACGGTTCATGTATGGCCCTCAAGCCATGTATGTAATTTCGAGCCAAACGGATATTGGGAACCTTGTGATCTTGCATTCTGTACCAATTTCGAGCCACTTGAGCTTCAGTTTCTCGATTTTCTCGGGTCTCTGGCGTGTAATTCTGTTGATTTTAGTCCCCTGTGGTCCGTCCCTTACTTTTGTGACATCAGAGTGTCAAATCCACACTTTTACTATCAGTTTTCAGTTAACGCTCCTGATTGCATCCTGCAACAGAACACAATTAAAATACTTCATTAAGCATTATTGTGTATGTAAAATCTAGCAATAATCGGGGTCTGATATGCAATATTTTACCCTCAACAAGGGGCCGCCAGAAGTGCTCTGTTAAGCTGGAACAAGCTCACTTTGGTTATAACCTGAGTATACCTTGACCTTGGGTCTACTTCGGTAAGGTTTTGAGCTATATAAGGACCTTAAACTCTCTCATATCCAGCCCATACGAATTTGAGAAAACTTAGGAGAGAGAAGAGAGAAAAGAGAGAAAAAGGTTGAGAGTTGCGGAGCATCTCCCTGCCACCCTACCCTGCTACTATCCGTGCCTAACCACATCGTTCTTATCGCTTCCCCAGCATTTTCAACTTCGTTTCTAGGTAAGAAACCCTAACCCTAATTTCATTTAGGGTTATGAACATTGCAAATGATGAAGTAGCTAATCTATTTCATTCTATAGGTTGTCAAACTGCCGTATACTAAAGCTTAGTGAATCTATCGAGTTCATTACGCTTGTACGGCGTAAGGTGCGGACTTTAGATGTATAGGTTATGGTTTTCAATGCTTTCAATGTCAGATAATGATAGATTCATGATCTGTATGTTATTACACATGTACAAAGTGTTGTCCGTTTCATTTTTCTGTTAGACATTAACTATGTTGAATATATTGTATTCCTTGTATTTGTAGAAAGTACCGTATACGTATAAATTTTGAAAGTGTGTTTGTTATGATTAATTACTATATGAGCATGCTATATATGTGTATAATACTTACTTGGCGAAAGGGTTCGCCCTAATACATGTTCTTGCTATTATACGCTATGTATGTTGAAAGAGTGTATCCTAAGTGTTTGTGAAAATGCTTGTAAGAGTAAGTACTTAAAGGATTGTGCTTTAGGTAGGTGTTGAGGTAGGATTCTTAGCTACCTTAGAGATGTATATGATTTCTTCCATGTTGATTGTTTAATTTAACTGCTTACTTGTGAAATATATGTGTTTGTATTTCCTGTTTGTAATGTGCTTTATAACATGCTTTACAATATGTTTGAATTACTTTGTTTATTCTACTTTACTCTACATGCTTCTGAATAAGGATTGATCGTGTTTGGGGCTTTGATTATAGTCCAGGCAATCAAAAACGGAAATGAATGCGTAACTGAGATTCATTCGCCATGCGAGATGTGTTCGACGAACCCGAGTCGTACTTCGGTTGACAGTAGTGGCTAGCCATACGAAGTGCTTATGCGCTTCATATCATTCAACTTGTTGTGCACTCGAGCTAGTCGAGCTCGTCAAGTAACCCAATCTGTCTTATGTATGTTCACCATGTTTGGACGCCTCTGTTTGAACCTGAGGTACTAACCTTACCAGTGGAATCTCGTTAACCGTGGTACCTCGATCCGCTGAGACTCATGAGCCGGGTAGGGTGGTATGGGACACCGTGGTCAAGCTGTCGGCCTACGCTGGGGCCACGAGCCTCCCCGTAGTGACCATTGAGAAACCAGACTCATGAGCCGATTATGGTGGTATGGGACACTATATTCTAGCTGTCGGCTTACACTGCTTTGATGGGTGATGGGGGAATGGTGCAATGATTCTGTGTAACAGCCCTGGTAGCCCTAACCGTACCCGGTGTAGTGACCTCGAGCATACTCTAAATCTGCAATGAGGCGATGAGCCTTCCCGTAGTAACAGAGTATAAACTAGGCCTGTATTGATAAGGTGATGGGGGAGTGGTGTAACGATTCTGTGAAACAACCCTGGCAACCCTTGCAGCGACCTAGAAACACACCATCATATGAGATTGTCTAGGACTGACGACCCTAGAATGGATCATTGTTTGGTAAAGATATAAGGTACCTTAGTTTCCCAATACTGCTGTTTGAAATGGACTAATAACAACTCGGTAATCATACTCATCATTACATTGCATGTGCCTGGAAGATGTGGAGCACTGAGGGTGATAGCATGCTGTCGACGTAAGATGGTGCCACACGAGGGAGTATGTTGGCGAGGGCATGCATCATAATCGCATCTCATCCTTGCATTAATTACAGTACTTAGCAATGTTGATTGTACTGCTTTATTACTACTGTTTGACTGAATTGATAACATATTAACCTATGCTTTATTGTTCCACTGAGTTAGGTACTCACTCCCATGTTACGGGACGGTGTTCTGGATGTTGAGGGTCAAATATTGCATATCAGAGCCTAGTAATTACCTGATTTTACGAATATGATGCCGTTTAATGGCCCGCTTTAATCGTGTTGTGATGCAGAGTGTATTTGCAAGCATGGACTGAAAAAAGGAGCTTAAAGCATGGATTTAACGTTCTGAAGACACCAAGGCATGGGAAGGACTCCAGGGGACCAAGATTGACAGATTTACACGCCAAGGATCGAAGAAAATCGAGAAACTGAAGCTTAAGTGGCCCGAAGGACGTCCAGAATGCAAGATCACAGGGTTCCCACCATTCGTTCAGCTCGAAAATTCATACATGGCCTGAAGGCCATAAATTAACCGTACAATTCGAATTTCATCCATTCGATCCCTGTGGAAGTGACCGAACGGACAGATCAGCCCACAAATTGTCAAACTAGGGCCCACCTGATATCTGGATATGCTTCACTTTCGGTCTCAGCCCGTTCTAGGAGGTGACAAAATAGATGGTTGGATTGGATTTCTCATGAACATCACGGTGGACCCCGCATGTACAACGCATGTACATGAGGGTGCACGTGACCGAGCCGCACCGGACGGTCAGCCCGGTCAAAGACGGCCTGACCCGTATTCCTTCTCTGTTTCAAACAGCGAACGCACAGCGTCCGCCGATTTTGAATTGTGGGCCCCACTCATCATATATTTTGATGATCTGAAACGTCCAGTGCATCTCTAGGGTAGGTTTGACCCTCACCTAGGTGTCGTTTTTGACTCATGCAAACGTAAGAACGTGAATTGCCGTTAAAAGAAAGATGGACGGTGAAAGGATATAGTACAATGGGCCACGCTAAATTTGAAACAAACTCACCTTTCTTGACTGGTTTTTCCCTGAGAATCAAATGTACGGAGTGGATTTCTCAATCACCTAAGGATGTGGACCCCACCTACAGCCAGCGTAACGCTTACGCAGGCTCTGTTCACAACAGAGCCTGCGGACGAAGCTTCGTGGGCCACCACCGTACTTCAGAGGTGTGATCTGATCCGTCAATCATGTAGAGGGGTGTGATCTGGTTAGACCCACGTTGATCTCATACACTCATGCACGCACACGTGCTAAGTTCAACAGTCACAAACGGACAGCCTGCACTGGTTGCATTGTAATTTCTACCGATTGGTCGGGTCAAAAACATTCCACAACCTGCTATTTCCAGCTGAAATCTCACTGCAAACACAATAGACGGAGTGGATTTCCTACCTGGCAACTGAAATGGACCCCACCATTGCTTCAGTGCAAGTTGGCTTCCAATGTTACGTAGCCGATCTCCTTGCTGCGTAAAAACTCCTCATAGAGTGCGGAAACTCTTCTTCAGGCTTTATAAAAGAGGAGGAGAGGAAGCGTGGAGAGGGAGGGGGCTGGAGCCTGGACGTGAAGCTGAGGAGCAAGTTTGTTTTATTTTTCTGTTTTTGTTTTGTTTTGTTTTCTTCCTTTTCTTTTGAGATTTAGTGAAACCATACCTATGGTTAGCTAAACCCCTTAGCTAGGGCTAAAAGGTGAAGCTTGTAGTGTGATGGGGGACCTTTTGCTTATGTCTTTTATTTAAACTGAACCTATGTTTATTTTAGTTTGATTAACAGGAATACTTTCAGTTTTTGATGGTGTGTTGTGACTGAAATTACAATATATCTGCGATGGCTTTGAGTATTTCTTTCTCCTTTTATGTTTTATGACGTCAGGAAGCCCTGTTGTTCACCATCGTCTCCTGGGCATGGTCGGATGACGGTACCCTTTCCTAACCCTCATAGCATGTTGATTGGTTGGTAATTAGTTTAATTGTGTTGTTTGCTTTGTCTCCTGAGCATGGTTTGGTGATGGAATCCATTCTAATTCATATACCTCTCATCTCTTGAAAACTATATCAACGACAGTTCAGTTAATTTCCCTGATTTTTAATCCAGGCATAAGATCTCCCTGATCTCTACAAGTGGATCCTCTGAATCCCTAGTTTCCCTTCTCTGAATTTTCTTAAGTTTTAGATTATTATTCCACCATTATTCTTCAAAATTATTTGATTTAGATTTCATCTTATTCTAGTTCTAGTTCTAGTTACTTTCAGATTACGTACAGGTTTCAGTCCCTGTGGATTTAACCTAGGTCTTACCGAGTTTATTACTACATCACAACCCTATACTTGGGGAGTGAACACTGGACACTCACCAGACTCTGTCTTAGATGTAGGTACCGACGATTCACAGGAGGTTGAGCCTGATTATTATGAAGATCAGGATGAGTTTTCCTTCATGCAGTTCTCCGGCGGCTTTGCTTAGATAATCCGAATTTACGGGGCTACTGGGCTATCACGACAGTTGGACTATTTTAGACATTCTGTTTTTTATTCAGTACATGTATATGATGACTCAGCGAAGTAATTATACTCTGGAGACAGATCGAGATCATTTTATTTTTATACACATCTATATATGTTTTTCAGTCTTCCGCTTACGTTTTATACATTGATCTGGAGTATGGATTACTGTTTTGGTATAATCTCACTCATGTTTATTGTACTAAGACAGACAACATTCAATCATAAGCATTTGTGTTATATAAGTGATGTTTTGGAACTCGGGTGTTGAGTTGCTACTCGACCCCCGATTTTCAGGGCGTTACAAGTTGGTATCAGAGCATGATTTGGATTAAACTGGACCTGAGTTATGGTCTCACAACGTACGCTGCGCATTTCGACTTAGGAAGGTGCGAGAACAATGTAGAAACAGTTTTAGGCATCCCAGTTTCGCCCAACGGCGAAGTTCACTGAAAACGATAGCTGTAAACGAGTCTGTACTCAACCCTGGTCGCATGGGTCGACCTTAAAACACTCTAGGCCGTCTATTGACGAGTCTAGATCACAACTCATCCCATCTCAGCCGCTAAAAATCAGCAAAAGCTAGTATGTATCAGAACATACTTGAAATGACCCGAAACGACTTGAAACGGAGTCATGGGCCACACGATGCAATCCGGGGGGACCCACGGTGGACCTGAGGTGTCATTGGCACCTTGGGAGGGGGGTGGCCACCGCCCTACCATGGCGGCACCGTGGACAGTCCAGAGGACCGCGGTGCACCACAGTCCCCTTGGGCCAGGCTAGTCGGGCCAGTGCGGGTCGGCATCGGGCCGACTCCTAGGTACGTGTGGGGCCCGTGAAAATTCATGGGGACCCCTATATGTGGTCTGTTTTGCCCACGTTCTCACTTCCCACCCTTCCAAACCCTATTTTCTCTCCCAACTCACTGTTTTCTCTCTTAAATCTCCCTCCCAATCGCCCAATCCATCATTTTCAGTTACAATCCATCCATTTCCATCATCTACAGCACTCCCTACCTCCCTACCCTCTTCATTTTCCCTCATTTGGGCTCTTACATGCCCCATTTGTAGCTGAAAATTGTGCACACTCCCTACCCCACTCCATCTCTCCATTTTCCTTCTCAAATCCTTGTTCTTGGGGCCTTTACAACCTCTATTGAGGCTCAAACCTGTGGAGGATATTAATGGTCCGGTGCTTGTAGAGACGCCTATAGTCCAGGATTTTGCAGATGTCTTTGAGACGATCCCTGGTTTGCCACCTCGGCACGAGATCGACTTCACCATTGATCTTACGCCCGGTGCGACACCCATCTCTCTGCCGACTTATCGTATGCCTCCGTGTGAGATGGAGGAACTGCAGAAACAGATTGACGGGCTGGTAGAGAAGGGCTTTATACGACCTAGTGTCTCCCTGGGGAGCACCTGTACTGTTTGTGAAGAAGAAAGATGGCTCACTACGGTTGTGTATTGATTACCATAGGTTGAACCAGGTCACCGTGAAGAACAAGTATCCTTTGCCCAGGATAGATGATCTGTTTGATCAGTTGAAGGGGGCAAAGTATTTCTCGAAGATCGACTTGCAGTCAAGGTACCACCAGTTGCACGTCAGAGATGAAGACGTGCAGAAGACAGCTTTCAGGACCTGTTTTAGGCATTAAGAGTTCCTGGTGATGTCGTTCGGTCTTACGAACGCACCGGCCATGTTCATGGACTTGATGAACAAGGTATTTCGGCCATTCTTATACCGATTCATCATCGTATTCATTGATGACATCCTGATATATTCCACGTGTCGGGAAGAACACTAGGAGCACCTGAGAGCGGTGTTGGATACTTTGAAGAAGAACCAGTTGTTTGCACAGTATAAGAAGTGCAACTTCTGGTAGGAGGAAGTCAAGTTCCTGGGACATGTAGTGTCCAAGGATGGGATAGCTGTAGACCTTGCTAAGGTAGCCGCGGTTCAGGATTGGAAGAAACCTGGCTCGGTTACACTACGTGAAAAATGGAAAAAAATGACGGATTTAGAGACGGTTCTGGACCGTCTCTAAAATTGCTTGGTTTAAAGACGCTTTAGAGACGGTCGTAAACCGTCTCTAAACTTTTAGATGGCCCTTGACCGTCCTCAATATTGTCTTAAAATTTTGAACGTTCATAAATCATTTAAGACGGTCAAAAAGCATCGTTAACTGAGGATAAAAGACGGCCATTGACCGTCTAGAATAAGAGACGGTCTCTGACCGTCTTATGTGCAACCATTTGAGACGGTCAAGGACCGTCCTTATTAGAGACGGTCTGTAACGCCCTGAAAATCAGGGGTCGAGCGTAACTCAACTCCCGAGTTCCAACGCATCACTTATGCAACATAATTAATGATGTTTAAATGTTGTCTGTGTTAGAGCAATAAACATGAATGAGATTATACCAAAACAGTAATTCATACTCCAGATCAATTGTATAAAAGCAAGCGGAAGACTGAACTATATATATATGTATGTAAAGAAACAAAATAAACGTTTCATTCTCCAAAGTATGAATCCATCTGAGTCACCATATACATGTCTGTTTTATAAATAAAACGTCAAAAATAAAACTAAGTACAATCCCTGTAAAAACCGTCGGTCCGGACCTAGTCGGCCGCCAGAGAAGCGCATATACGAGAACTCCTCCTGGTCCTCGTCATAATCAGGCTCCGCCTCCAGAGTCGTCGGCTCGCCTAAACCTGAGACAGAGTCTGGTTGGTGTGCGCAACACCGTCCCGTAACGTGGGAGTGAGTAGCTAACTCAGTGGAACCATAAAGCATAGGTTAACATGTTATCAATGTAGTCAAGCAGTATTGATAAAGCAGTAAATCAAACACTCCTAGTTACTCTTATTAATGCAAGTATGAATGCAGGTATGATGGATGCCCTCACCAACATACTCCCTCATGCGACACCATCTCACGCTCGCGGCATGCTTTCATCCCACAGTGCTCCACATCTTCCAGGCACATGCAATGCATGATGAGCATGATTACCGAGTTTTTAATTAGTCCATTTCATACAGCAGGATTGGGAAACTAAGGTACCTCCCTTGTATCATTCCCAAACATGATCCATTCTAAGGTCGTCAGTCCTAGTTAATATCAGACGATGGTGTAATTTCTAGGTCACTGCAGAGGCTGCCAGGGCTGTTATGCACAAAGGTTGCACCACTCCCCCATCACCCCTTAAACGATTCATCACAATACAAAAATAAGCCTAGTTCATACTCTATATATCGCGGCGAACCCTAAGGCGCACTGCGACTTCAGAATATGCTCGTAGTCACTACAAAGGGCTGCCAGGGCTGTTACGCACAAAGG